>CM076240.1:21331571-22633571 GCA_038380155.1 Pseudococcus jackbeardsleyi | reverse complement strand
CCTCACCTTAACCCCGACGAAGGCAACGTTTTATACAAATATGACATATTTTATGCCTATTTTATTATTCCAGCCGGCGAGTTGTCTCAATAGAGCACGCGACCAGCGTACCGAAAATTTCTCTCTGGGAACCTGCTTCCAATGGAGATCAACCTTGAAAATTTACCGATATATCATCCCGCTAGAGAGTTTAATATTCGTGAAAATTTTTTCCTCCGTATTCCGAATGTGCTCCGGCGGCGTATCTTTTGAGAAAATTTACCATTGTCGAATTTTATCCTCTCGCCTTGAGAATATCTCCATAATGAAACTCGATCATTTTAAATTAGCAGAGTTTTTGGCACAACCAAACCGTCGGCGGGCTTTGTTCGAATTAAATTACTAATAAATTTCAAACCGCAATAAAAACAATAAAAGATAACAAAATGGATAAATTTTTAGACCTAAATCGAGTTGAATTTTTGCAGCTATGAAAATAATGTCGCGAGCTGCGAGGCAGAAATGCTCTTATTTAATGGCTGAGCACGTTTTGAGAATAATTCTTAGATTTTTCCAAGTGTCTGGTTGGCATTGAGGGGATGCGAGGGGAAAATTCGAGAAATTGAGGTTTGAATGAATTTGTTTCGGGGGGTTATAATGAAAGGAAATTGAATGATTTTTGTGTTCTTGTGAAATGATGGGGCATTGAAAAGATTTTTGTCATCTGACTCTGAACCTCAACCAAGTAAACATCAAAAAGATAAATTTTTGTATGAATTATCCAAAAAAAAAAAAAAAAGGAGAAAGGAAATTATTGAGCGCTTAAATTTTGCTTTCACATTTTTTCAATAAATTTTAGAAGATTGGGGGAAATCAAGTTTTTCTGAAACCTTCACAATAGTTGAAAATGGCACAGAAATTAATGTATTTTTTTTTTTTAGAGAGTTTGGTACTTTTTCGCTTCCATTTTTATCAAAAAGTTTCTAAAGTTTCTTTTTAAATTTTTTTTTTGTTTTTTAAAAAAAGTATCATGTAGATACAAGAAATGCAAATTTACACCAATGAGAGAACATTCTTCGTAATTTTTTTTTTTTTTTTTAAATATAAATAGATTCTGTTGAGAGTGGAAAATGGGTGAAAACCAGATTAGCTTTCTCTCCGATAAAAGTTGCAATTTTTTTTTAGCGATAAAAGTAAATTTGAATCAGAAAATTTTTCCTGGACGAATTTCTATTATTTTCAATATCCCAATTTGATTTCATTTCTTCTCTAAAATACTTGATTTTTTCGATTGGAATTCACAAATTTTGATTAGATCCAATATTATTCTCGAACCCTGTTCGAAATGCATTCAAAATGTTTGTAAATTGTATGTTTGTGCAGTATTCTGTTGATAGCCAAAAGACGTTTACACGTTTTTGGATGGAGTTATGTTAAATTTCTTTTCAAGGGGTAGAGAAATATGTGAGCCGGGCTATAAAATCCACCCTGTGATATAAAAAATTGATTTTTGAGTTGACACTGATTTTGGGCCTTTCAGAAGGAATAGAATCAAAGGGGAACCTCAACTCAGAAATCGATTTTTTACGCCTAAGGGTGGATTCTACCTTACATATATCCAGGCTCACATATTCTTTCTTCTTTGAACGATCTGTTTGGTAGTTTTTCAGTTTAGAGAGGGAAGGAAAAGGGACGATTTCCCCGGCCCCAGATTTTTGGGAAGCCCGGTGGGGCCTGCGAGAGTCCTTCAGAACTAAAAAACATTCTTCAGTTCTTTAAACGTTATCAAAAAAAAAGCAATATTCTCAATAAATCAAAAAGTTATGAAAATGAAGTTAAGAGATTATTTAGCAACTCAAGTGACTATATTCACCAAAAAAATACCACTCTTTGAGAAAATCGACATTTTATAACTTTTTTTTTTTTAATTCAGATGAATTGAAGTTTAATGGAAGCAAGTAAAAAAGCAAAAAAATATAGATTTTGCAAAGAAAATGTACTTTTTGGTCTACTTCGTATCACTAATTAGTATCTAAACTTGAGTTGACTTAAAAATCAAAATTTTGAATTTTTGGCACCCCCCTCATTGTGTAAGACTTTTTTTGCTCTTCAATTTCCTATCTCCGGCTCGGACTCGGATTTTCTCTGCACAGCCCTGGACAGGGCGTCTGAAATGAAACCAAAAAAAAAAAAACGATTCTGTGTCCCAAAAAATTAATTTTTTAGAGGCTTTGTGTAGTTGTAGAGGTGGAATGTAATTTTTTTCGAATTTGTGAATATTATTCCAAAGTTCTTTCAATTTTTTTAAAATTTTGATCTGAATTGAAAACTTGATTTCAAGTATGAAGAGATCATGTGTAATAAAAATCAATATCATTTTTTTAAAAAACGTTTTTGGTCCTAATTACACCAAATCTGGACTAAACATGTAAAAAAAAACACTGATTTTTTTTACACATGGCCCCTTTTTTCCGGCAAGGTCATGTATTTCTTTCACAACAGTTTTAATCATAATGTGAATATACTCGAAGAAATTCAAAAATTGGTGATATTTCGTCAAATTAGATCCCTGAAAAGTTTTTTTATTGAAAAATTTACGTTAGAATGCATGAATGTTGAAATTTGGTTTTGGAAATTCTGGAAAATTAATGTAAGTATTCAATACTCTCTCATTTTGAATGAGTAAAAAATCACTGAAAAAGGGTCAGAATTTCAGCACGAGAAAAATCAGCGAAATCCTTTGATTTTCAGCGTATATTCGCTGATTTTTCATAGAATTTCTCCGATATTTCCGAGGATTTCAGTCATTTTACTGACTCCAGAAAATTTTCACCGATTTCCCAGCGCTTTTTTTCATTATTTGCTTTCAGTAAAATTTTTCATCGATTTATTGCTGTGCTGCAATTCTGACTGTTTTCCAATTCCCACTGATTTTCGGTAATTTTCACCGATTTATAAATATGAGATTGCCTAGGAACCTATTTTGGTTAATTTTACTGATCATTTTTTTTTTCTTAAATAAATGAGGAGTTTCATTTCAAAACGCAACATCTCCGAAAACCTGATTTTTGGGAAATCGCAAAAAAACTGCCATTCAAAATTGGGTGGGGGGGTTTGGCTCGGGGCGGTCTCATTGGAAAGCTTAGGACCCTAGCTACATGTTTTGGGGCTATGGAGGGGGGAGGCAAAACAAAAAAGATGTTGCGTTTTGACATGAAACAAATTTTTTGTTGCGTTTTGAAATGAAAGTCCTCAAATACTTACATAATTACCTATTTTGATGAAATGCATTTTCAGTTGGTATTTTCTTGCCCATTCAACTTCTTTTTGAACTTGCGCCATCAAATTTTACTCAACAGTTTTTTATGACGTTCTTCCATCTTTTAGGTTGAGAAGCCACCACTGTTTCAATTTCAGTCCATTTAGGTTTTAAAAGAAAGAGGTTGGTTTTTTTTTCCTTCGCGATTTTTCATAAAAATATTTTTTTGTCTTGTATCTCGAAGGTGGAGATATTTGGAACTTTCTAAATAGGTTTTTGTGATGGTATTTTGACCCTCTGGAAAATGCAGTGTCCTAAAATCAATTGCTCCTTTCCTCTTCTTTAATTCGAGCAGCAATAAGATCAAAATTACAATCAATGAAATAAATTAAATTGAACAAGTAGGTAGAAATTCGATCTTGAATCACACAAATGACAACTTTCACTGACAAACTTGGACCAACCTGAAACAATGTCGCGTCCAACTGAGCTTGAAGGGAGAAAAAAAAACAGTGAAAAAAATATACTTACACACTTATGAAACAAAACCGAACCGAACCAGCAATCCTATCACATACGGCACAATATAACAAAAGCGACCAAACATAGGTCAGTGTTATAGCATTATTCTAGATACAGAGATCCGATAATCTAATTTATGGTACGGGCGTACGTGAAAGTAATTATAAATAACCTGCGGTACAAAAACAATACATAAAATGCAGTCGTATCGGAGCGCGGATAACGATGATGACGATGAAAATTTGATAACCTTTGTGACGAGAGACGAGGACGAGTATACCTACGCGACTCTGATAAATCCGTTTGATCTGGTTGCTTTGATTTGGTCGCTTTTTATTATTTAGTTTTTTCTTTTTTTGTATTCGAAATGCCTCGCGCCACATGCTCCCATTCGTATATTTTTTTAATCGAATTCGATGAATCGCCGACACGTACTAATGAGTGAGAGCCCAGACTCGCATAGCAGAGTCCATTAGATATTGTCCACGAATAAGAAATCAGTTCGGTAAACAATTCGAATATAGGTACGTCGAAGAAAGTGTACCGAGCGTTTATCCAGGTCGTTAGTACTTTTAACACGTGATTCTCGCTAGCATGGTCTTTAAATAAGACCAACGAGCTTGAATTTTTGCACTTCGGTATTTTATGTTTATAATCTCAATTCGACGAAAAAATTCGGGTTTAAAATGCGACGATGTCTTATATAGTTTGTTTCGTATCTCGCTATCAAATAAAGCATGCAAATAAAGAGAATTTCGGTGCTCGAATTTTATACCAAAAGAAGCTAAAGAGAGAAGGGTAGAGACTTTTGAACGCTGTAAATCATTCGGCGTGTGTCAACTTAATCCAGGTTACCGAGCTGCATTTCGATTGTATTTAACTTTCGTTTTATTCTATTTAAATATTTAATTCCGTCAGACATTCGAAAATTGAGAATTTTTACACTGTCTGCATGTAGTTTGTTATTTTGAATTGACTGGCGTTGAAAAAAAAAGAAAGGGTGAGGAAGTGATGTCTGGAGTATCTCCCTGTCTAATGGAATTCATTTGAAATGAAAATCAATGTTGTGAAGAAAAATGAACTAAAATCGTCTTACTTATTTCTGTAAATTTTTCAATTTTATTGTGCTTGGAAAAAGAATTTTAAAAAAGGCAGATAAAAATGAAAAAAAACATGATTTTTTGTGATGAAAAATTATTGATACTGCATGAATTTCTTATAACTAGGGAACGGATTTTTATGCCCTTAAAAAGTGAAAATATGACCATATATATGCATTTCTCACGATCAAAATATGCAAATATATGCACTTAAAATCTCGAAATATGCAAAATATGCAACATCGAGATGGGTATCCCTGGAAAGGATTTTTTGACCTTAACAACATGGTAACACTGAAAAAGGTTCAAAATCATTTGATTTTATAAAAATTAGGAAATTATTCGAATTATAAATTTATTTTTCGTAAAAATTACATAAAAATTTCAAATTATCGGAATTACGAATTAGAATTAGAATTACACGCAATAATCAGGTGCTTAAAAAGATTTCGGGTATCAAATCGGCGCCTTTTGTCTGTCAATACATCGTCATATCGGTCGAATCACCTTTCCACCTCACATGAAACGATCGAAGCATATTTAAGACAGGCGGCCTCAATTCATGAAAAAATTTTTTTTTGCAGAATTTCCATTTTAGGTGCTAAAAAATAGCTAAAAAACGAAATTTTTGGGTAAAATTTTTGAAATTTTGCAAAATATGCCATAAAACGGTGGAAATAGTCGAAATATGACGAAATATGCTCTTAAAATGTCTGAAATATGCATTTATATGCATTCAAGCTCGAAATATGCAAAATATGCAATATCAAATTGGGCTCATTTTACAGGAAAGTTTCTGATTCGCAAACATTTTGACGATATACCCTTTCATCCTTAACACAGAAAAACATGTCATTTCATAAAAATCCGTTCCCTACTTATAACTTCTTGTTTGCTTTTTCAAATGGTAATGAAATAAAGGATTGTGAAATTTTACTGGCAGACTGCTTTGGCGACTTGAATAGCGACTATTTTTTTTCCAAGACCTGCTGTTTGGAAAATTTTTCAAAATCGCAATATTTTTAAAAACTTGGACAATTTTTTTGAAAATTGATTTTTTTTCGAAATTAATGTAGGTATTCTTTCATTTATAAATCAATAAAAATAATCGAAAATCACTCGAAAACAGTCAGAATTGCAGCATAAAATGAAATTAGTGAAAAAATTTTCACTGAAAACAAATCAGTGAGAAAAATCACTGAAAAATCAATGAAAATTCACTGACAAGTCATTGAAATTTATGAAATTAGCTAAAAAAATCAATGAAAATCTTTGAAAAATCACCGAAAAATCACAAAAAATCAGTGAATTTTGTTGGATTTTCCTGTGCTGCGATTTTGATTGTTCATCAGTGAATCTTCATTGGTTCAGAATGAGAGGACATTTTTCAAAAATTGAAAAATTATACAAAGGTTGGACTAATTCTCTAGAAAATTGAACGATTTTTCAAAACTAGAACGAATTTTTTCCAAAAGCAAACAATTTTAGTTTTTAGAAAGGTGGTTTATCAGAAATTCTACAGTTTTTCAAAATCTGAAGAATGTTCCAGGATATGGACGATCGTCAGATTGGGCGATTTTTACAAAATTCAAAAAAGATCGTTTTGTCGTTTTTCAAAGAAACGACGGGAAACGACGAATCCAACAAACCTAAAAATGATCGGTTTTTTTCCTCCATTTTTGAAAATAAAAAAGATTTTGCAATTTCAGGGTGTTGGTAAATTTTCAAACTGTCGTTTTTCAAAGAAACGACAGGAAACGACGAATTCAACATGCCCAAAAATGTTCGTTTTTTATCCTATTTTCAGAATAAAAAAAATTTGAGCGGAAGTCACAATTTTCAGTGTGTTGGAGAATTTTCAAATTGTCGTTTTTCAAAGAAACGACAGGAAACGACGAACCAAACATACCTAAAAATGATCGTTTTTTATCCTTTTTTGAAAATAAAAAGAATTTGAGCGGAAGCCACAATTTCCGTGTGTTGGAGAATTTTCAAACTGTCGTTTTTCAAAGAAAAGACAAGAAACGACGAATCCAACGTACATAAAAATGATCGTTTTTTTATCCTTTTTTGAAAATAAAAAAGATTTGAATGGAAGCCAAAATTTCAGGGCGTTGGTTAATTTTCAAACTGTCGTTTTTCAAAGAAACGACAGGAAACGACGAATCCAACATACCCAAAAATGTTTCGTTTTTTATCCTTTTTTGAAAATAAAAAAGATTTGAGTGGAATCCACCTTACCAAATTTGAAATGGTCGGGTTGTGTCGTTTTTTAAAAAGCGACAGATTCACAAAATCAGGAATGTTCATTTTTTCGTGATTTACAAAATAATTGAGTGATTCTCGTTTTTCAAGGAAGCGACGGATTTAAATATTTGAAAATTGTCGTTTTTGTCGTTTTTCAAAGAAAATAGGGGAAACTAAAAATTTTTCAAAATTGATAATGGCCGCTTTTTGCGTGTTTTTTTTTTTAAGAAACGACAGATTTATAAAATTAGAAATGATTGTTTTTCCAACGACTTGAAACGACGAATTTAGGTAAATGTTTGAAAATTGTCGTTTTTTGTAGCTTAATATTTTCAATTTTTTTCGTAAATATTTTATTAAAACTTCAAACGCAAAGAATTTTCCACATTTATTTTCTCAAAACTTGAGAATTCCATCGTAAAATATCCTCATTCGGTATCATTTATCAGCATTATTGTTTCCCTTCCTGCGAAAAATTTCTCAGCACATCGAAATCGCTACGATAAATAAACCGCGAACGCAAAATTTCTCGCCGAATATCCAACCGTTTGACCGTCTCACCTTCCCAAACCATCCGTCTTTCTGAAAAAATTAAACGATTTCGCAGCAGGTAGCTGCATATTTCTCGAGCTTCTCAACCACTGATACAAAAGAGGCAAAAAAACCACACGCAACCACCTCACGTTCTCCATCGAACCTCTCCACGAGTCGAAAATCAATTTCACCATTTTATTCGGCAAAATCTCGGTAATAATTTGCGAATTTATGGCCAAAATGTCAACCCACGTTACCCTCGGTCGGTATTCGGGTCTCGCTCACATAGCGACGAAATAAATATACAAAATACAGGATTATCTTAAGTCAAACTTGTAAAATAAATATTCGCCCGAGAAAAGGAAATATCATAGGGGAAAAAAACACTTCCACCCACCAACGCTCGGTTCTTCTCTTATTGTTGAATCATTCCACCGTAGTACATTATTCTCAAGTTAAAAAGTTTGGAAAGCTAATGAAAATTAAGCTCTTTTGATTCGTCGTGGAAATTTTTAAGGGGTTATAAGTTGGAAAATGAGCAAACTTTTTTCCGGTTCTACTAATATTTACATTGAATGATAGCTTTACTTTGACAAAGTATATGATCGTGAATAATAATCCACGTATAGCTCGTTTTCAACTTCCACTCTTATGATTTTACACTTGGTAGTTTACGATAAAATTACCACCGATGATAAAAAATACCCCGAAATGAAAAAATATACTGATTGTATTGGTAGGTATGCGAATGTGCTGGCATCCACACGTGGAATTTTTAATTGAATTTAAAACTCGTTAACGTGTCTGTATATTTTTTTTAACCGACAACGTCGAGTTTAATCAACGCTAGTTGCGCAAATATCTCGCTCGTTTTAATTTATCAAACGGACGAGCTCGGGGGGAAAAAGTTTGATTTATTTCATAAAAACATACACACGCAAAAACCACGTAGTGCAGCTTTCTCTCGACTGCATAAGCGCCAACAAAGCTCTGTAAGTTTTTACCCTCTGTTCTTTGTGTTTGAGCAGACAGACAATCGTACGTGCTTTATGAAGCGTGTCAGTTGAAAAGAAAAACAAAAAATTACGCTTTTAAAAAGTATAATTACTCGCGAGAGATGCGCTCCTCTAATTTGGGCCGCGACGAAAAGATACCCTTTGATGGGAGGAGACGAGGAGGTACTTAAAATCGTATTATTTCATTATCTAAAAAGCTTCGGTAGGCTTTTTGCGCTAGTAAATTTGTCCCGCTTCAATTAATAAATTTCATTCGGTAAAAGTGTTTCAATTAAAGACGCGTCGAGCTCAAAAAAAAAGAAAAAAAAGCACCGAAAGATTACTCTTCGCATTTGCGTCGAAAATAGTCCAGCCATTAAATTAGAAAATCCGTGAATGTCTATCAAGGGAATTTATGGGGTAGAAAATTACTCCGCTAGAAAATCAAACACTCCGATCTTTATTTCGAATAATCTGCGAAAGAGAATCGAATTACGTCTGCAGGTTAATGAATTCTATGTTCCGTTCTATTGAGTTCGCTGTTGGATGCGTCGAACGCGAGGTAATGTGATTTGAAAACGTCTTGGGATAAGCCTCCGTTGAGCCCCCGATACCTCCCGTATTGGGTGTGCAGATTTGGCCAATTTTTCGATTATAGATAACGAGATGGAATACCTATCGTTTTTAGTTATTAACACTCGTTGCATGGCGATGGTTTGGAAGAAGCTGAAGGATGGAAGTTGAGAGGTTTTATAGCCCTGAAATAATTACCTGATGGAATGACTTTTGGAAAAAGGCGGAGAAAAAATTCGAATTTGTGAGAAAATCCCAACTGAAAATTGAAAATTTTATAGTACCTAACTAGTTCCATTGAAAAAATTGATTTATTGTATAGAATGCAGCAATGGTTTCAAAATCCCGATGAAATAAATCATTTTTTTCATATCAAAATATGTACTTATTTAAATTTGGAAAATAAATAGGCTAAAAAAAGTGAGCGTTTTCTTTCAAAAATGACTGAACCACCCTTCATTTAGAAAAAATTCGTTCGAATTGATAAATTTTTAAAGGTGAAACGATGAAAAATTTTCAATTACTTACTCATTGCATTGGGAAGAAATTTTTTATTTTTTAAAAAAATTCAGTCATTCTCGAGTTGGAAAAAATTTTTTAGAAAATATTTTCTAAAAATTCAATCTACCTACGTGGGGAAAATTTTCAATAGATATTTTTACTATAAAACGTTTTCCAACTTTAAAATTGTTTCAACTCCAAAGTTTCACAAAATCTTTCCAAATGAATAGAGAAAAAAAATCAAATCTTGAAAAAAATATCTTCTTCAGATTTTTTTTTTCAATTCCAAGTTCATGTTTTTAAAAAAAATTTTCTGGCCAAATAAGAAAGAGAAAATTTTAAGAACATGAAATTTAGAAAAGGGGGAAAAAATCAAATTTATGTTTGAAAAATAATTTTTTATGATGAAAAAGATTAAAGATTAGAAATTAGATACGATTTTGAAAAAAATACAATTGAAGTAAAGGAATGAACTAAAGCTTGAACCAGTCATTTGAATAACCCCATAAGTTCATGTGAGCTTACATGAAAAAAACATCCTTAGAGGTTAAACAAATTTTGATCCCCCATAAGGATGTTTTTTTATGCAAGCTCAAAAGGATTTATGAGGTTTTTCAAATTATTAGTTTATTTGAAAAATTTCAAACCAAAAAATTTAAATAATTTTAAACTCAAAAATTTTAATAAATTTTGAACTAAAAATTTTAAATAAATTTCAAAATCAAAAATTTTGAACTCAGAAATCTCAATTTTGAACTCAAAAATTTTAATGAATTTAAAAAATTTAATAAATTATAAACTCAAAAATTTCAATACATTTTGAATTCAGAAATCTCAATTTTGAACTCAAAAATTTTAATAAATTTTGAACCCAAAAATCCTAATTATGAACTGAAAAATCTTAATTTTGAACTCAAAAATTTGAATGAATTTAGAAAATTTAATAAATTATAAACTCAAAAATTTTAATACATTTTGAACTCAAAACTTAATTTTGAACTCAAAAATTGTAATCTTGAACTCAACAATTTTAATTTTGAACTCAAAAATTTTAATTTTAAACTCAAAAATTTTAATAAATTTTGAACCCAAACATCCTAATTTTGAACTCAAACATCCTAGTTTTGAACTCAGAAATTTGAATGAATTCAAAAATTTTAATACATTTTGAACTCAAAATTTTAATTTTTGAACTCAAAAATTTTAATAAATAAATTCAAAAATTTGAACAAATTTTGAAGTCAAAAATTTGAATGAATTCAAAAAAATTAATAAATTGTAAACTCAAAAGTTTTAATACATTTTGAACTCAAAATTTCAACCTTAAACTCAAAAATTTTAATTTTGAACTCAAAAATTTGAATACATAAATTCAAAAATTTGAACAAATTTTGAACTCAAAAATTTTAATTTTGAACTCAAAAATTTGAATGAATTCAAAAAATTTAATAAATTGTAAACTCATAAATTTTAATACATTTTGAACTCAAAAATTTTAATATTGAACTCAAAAATTTTAATATTGAACTCAAAAATTTTAATTTTGAACTCAAAAATTTTAATTTTGAACTCAAAAATTTGAATAAATTTTGAACTTGGATGATGTTGAAATCTTGTTTATGGTGTAAAATAATTAGATGTTATTTTTTTCTAGGACGGAATCAACTTTTTAATCGAACTGGAACGAAATTAAAATTTTTTCATCGACATGCTTATAAAATCATCATTTTTAGTACAAAGTAAATTGAAATATTCCACCTTTCTCTGCTTTTAAGAATTTGAAAGAAAATAATCTTCCCTCCAAAGTTCGACTCGAGCTTCATCTAAAAGCCAAAATGAAAAAAAAAAAACGACAGCTTCGTCCAACAAAAAACTTTTCCAGCATACAACATATCTACTTACGTAATTAACACGGTAAATTGAATTTGTAGCCTAATTCACTTTTCATCTCGGTACAGAGGCATATTAAAAGCAGCGAGATAGAAGACAAAACAGCAAAATAGCGTAAAGTCGTAGCGAGGTAATTCATACCCAGTCATTATACATATTTAGGATAAAATTGCACTTCGTACACGGCAATTTAGCTTTTAAAAACAACACCAGTACCAGGATACGTAACAATTTCATGCAAGCAAGAAGGTTATACCATTACTTTCGTTAGAAGACCATAAAACGCTGCACAGGATACGAAAAATTTCGCCGGCATAACCGTAAAAAATGTTTTTAATTTAAAACAGAATAACTCTGGCCATCTTTTTTGCATTGTCCCTATGTATAAGAAGAAAAAAAGGAAGAAAAGCTCTCGTAGCCTGTTTAACGTCGCGTTGCAGGAGATTTACAAACGTAAATAATGAATTCATCAAGTTTCACGTCAAATTTAACGTAAAACGGATTCCAAGCTAAGCCTATTGCGAAGAAAATGTCACTCGAAAGTCGAAACCGGACTTGAATATATGCCATTCTGCGGCGGTTTGAATCGAAATCATTTTCGTATACACAATAAGTACCCTGCCTTGGTATTTTAATGAACAAGGGTCAAAATTGATCTCTCTTAAGTTGCGGAGTTTTATACCGTTGAAAGTTGATGAGGTGTGATTTTTATTGCCAGCAAAAAATATGAATGTGAGAAACTCGAGTATTGTGGCGGGGGAGGAGGGAGGCGAGAGGATCTTTATAATAGTCGAGACTATGAGAAAGTCGTAAATAATATTATGAAATAATAAAAATTTGGAACAAAATTCACTCCCAGCATCAAAAACCCTTCGATTAGATGAATGAAAAAGAAGAAAGCTGCCTCACAACATTTGGAAGCAATGAAATAATCAAATTTTCTCCAGTTGATCTGTTGATTGTTTGGGATTCGATTTAATTGATCATCAATATTTTTCATTTTGATTCTTCAGTTTTTATTAGCGATCAATTCAATCGATTTTAAGAATTGATTTATCGACTATTTCTGTTAGGTCATTGGCATTTTAATTCTTTCAATTTTTTTTTAACAATTCGAGAAATCAGTTTTTCAGATATTTATAAATCGAGTTTTTATTTTCCAGAAATTGATCATTTGATATTCCAGAATTCGATGAACCGATTTTTTATCGTTGAATTGATTTTTCAGGTTTCGATGATTCGATACAATTGATTTCTTGCAATTCGATAAAATTGATTTTTCTGAATTCGATGTAATCGATGTCTCAGAATTCGATAAATCGATTTTTTAAACTCGATGAATTGATTTTTCTGAATTAGATGAAATTGATTTCTCAGAATTTCATCAATCGATTTTTCAGAAATTTCTCAGCATTTAATAGATCGATTTTTCTGAATTCGATGAAATTGACTTCCCAGAACTCGATAAATCGATTTTTTGAATTCGATGAATCGGTTTCTCAGAATGGGATAAGTAGATCGATTTATTTTGAATTCGATGAATCGATGTCTCAGAATTCGATTAATCGATTTTTTAAACTCGATAAATTAATTTTTCTGAATTAGATGAAATTGATTTCTCAGAATTTGATCAATCGATTTTTCTGAATTCGATGAATCGATTATTCACAATTTAATGAATCGATTTTTTTGAATTCGATGAATAGATTTTTCAGAATTCGATAATTCAAATTTTTAAAGAAACCATAAGTATATTTATTATTTTAATTATTTAAAATCTTATGGATAGCCCAAAAAATCACCAGAAGTTTTGATTTTTCCAAATTTTTGAGTTTTTTATCCTGATGAATTGTGAAAAGAAGAAGCAGGTAGTTTGCACTAATTTTTCTCATTAAGATCAAAAATTATGGTAGGGCTAAAACATGAATAGATAATTTCCTGAAGAGTTTTGCAATTTTTTCTGTATCCAAAAGCAAATTATGTGCCGAATTTTTCAAAGTTTTGAAAAAATGTCACTTTACCCGTATATTTTTCAAATAAAAATGGAATTTTGCCATTTGAGGTGTTGAAGTGCTCTCCATTCTTCTCTTTTTTTAATTTTGCTTTTCCTACTGTAACTTTTCATTTTCATTCTTTTCTTTTTGTATCAAATTTTACCTTTTTTTCACTTCTGAGAATTTTTTTTACTTCTGATGGTGAAAATTTCTGATTCATTAGAGAATTCAAAGATGATAAATTTTTTTAAAATTATTTTTGAAATGCAATTAAAAATCGGCTCAATTTCATCCAATCTGAAGTATTCGTACATTCGACTAACCATCTCATCGAAACCCTCGCTGAGCTCAAAATGCCCCAAAACTACGAACGCAGCTTTCTTTTCGGTATGAGAATAACATCGCCCAAGCGACACTTTCGGAATCGCAATGAATCCCAGCCACCGGAATATTTTCTTGTTTTTACGCAGGCAGGTATTATATGGGAAAAAAATCTCACACCTAGCCCCGTAATAAAGAGCGGTTAATGTTCTGTTCTCGGCGTGCAAACTTTTAAATAGCTCGAAAAACAGGCCAAAAATACCGAAATACTATAAAAATTTATACACGGTGTTTTTATAGTACGAGACGACCCGACACCGACGCTAAACAGAGGCTTATTGCCGCGATCCCGCCGGTATCAACATTTCATTTTTTTTTCACCCTCTTATCTCGTTAATTAAGAGCGAAAATCGCGTCAACGTATTAATTAAAGAATCGACACTTTTTCAAGTGTACACGTCTCGTTGCTCGATATTCGAGTATTTTTCATAATATTCGCGTTGAACCCTCTCGAAAGAAGTATTTTTTTACGTAGACAGCGCGTGCTTTGGGGTTGAAAAAAAAACATCGAACGCGATTTGTCAATTTATAAAAAAAAAAAGTACAAATAACGGAAACAAATCGGTAATAAGGTTCGAACCGAAGTCGTTGGATTGAACTTGTTGCTCGATGAAATCTTTTGATAGAACTAAATTGAATTTTTTTCACCGCCAATGGGAAGTCTGGTTTTAGTGCGGAAAACACATCGTTTCGAGTATTAAAATTGATTTTTCTCGCCTGAGTTTTTTTCCCAGCTCTGAAAAGATAAGTACGATAAGATAAGAGCGAAACTAGGGAAAATATTTTAATTAAAATGAAATTCTTTACGAGTCGTCGAGTCGAGTTTGGGACCACTCAAAACGTACCCGAGGTATTTTAATTTAATAAAATTTAATAATAAAAGCCACTTAGAGGTAATTTTAAAAAGTCTACGTATCGTTTGGTTGGAGCTAAGAAACGCAGGTGGTAACTGTGTGAAATTGTTTTTGACGTATAGCTCGACTCATTTACACGTTTTGCTCTCGAGGAATCGGTTAAAATTTGCGGTTTATTATTTATACGTCGAGCGAATAGCTTTAGGATGATATTTACTCGGGAATTGAAATGGCAAGTATAATTCAATGCGAAAATCCTTAAATGTAGTACCGTTTTTGGATTTGAATTCGTCGTCGCACATTTCCACCAGCAGAGTGGATGATATTATCTATGGTATTGAAACGAGCCAAGTACACGGACTGTTATTTCCTTTAAATTCGCTCTTCCCCCCTCGGTAACCTCTGCTTCGCCTCAAGTTCATAGGTACCCGAGCTCGGTTTCTGGAAGGATTGTGGTTTTAGGAGTTAATACGATGCCGCAAGTAATCCCGGTGTACGCGTTAATGGTATTGCAATGAATGAGAATCGTGTTGTGGATTTTTTTTCCACCGTCGTGTGGAGTCGGATTAAAAATATTTATTAGGTATCTATATCTAGAGAGATGCGGTTCGACGTTGCACGAAATAGATTCGTCAATTTAGTATTATCTAATGGGTCTGTCTATTCTCACACGGAATGTACAACAGTGTAAATCGTTCGCTCGAATCGCAACTTCGCAACCTGTCTCGTGGCGTTGTAAATTCGTAATCGTAAGATATTTGAAAATTTGAAACCGAAATCTAATTTTTTTTCGATTCTGAAAATAGTTTCAATTTTTAATTTCCTTTTCTCCAGATATTTTTCAACTCTAAAAATTTTTCCCAAAAATATTTTTCAACACTAAAATTTTTCATCTGGAAGAAACTTTTACAGACTTTGAGATTTTTTCCTTCAATTTTTTCCAGGTAAATAAATATACATTATAAAAATTTTTCCACTCTGGAATTTTTTCTAAAAATACATATTTTTCATTTCTCGCAGCTATAAAAATTTTCTCTCAAAATTAAATCTTTTTTCAAATTTTTTGCTCTCGAAATAGTTTATCTGAGTTAAATTTTCACGCCTTTTGAATTTTTTCTCAAAATTTCATTTTTTTTTTTTAGCTCAGATCAAATGTTTTTCTAAAATTATTTTCCAGCTTTGAGATTTTTAGAATAAAAAATATTGAAAAAATTGCGTTGAAAAACATTTTAAAATGTAATGTGAGAAAAAATCGAAAGAATGTCAAGTTTTTAAAAATTTTAAGATCAAGAAATGGATTTCACAGTTGTTAATTCAAGTAATATAGAATGGAAATTTTGGCAAAAAGTAAAAATGGAAGAAATTGAAAAAATATCATGGACATGGAGCTGAGAAAAAAATTGAAGAAGAAAGTTTAATGGGGGAAAATTTTATTGGAGAAGTTGAAAAAAATGATATTAGAAAAAATTTTGAAATCTGAAAAAATTGAAATTTTGAGAAAAGGTACAGTTAACAGTCGAATTATGAAATGATCAATTTAGCAATGAAGATGACAAAAAAATGAACGAAATCGCTCATAGTTCGATCATTTTGTTGTTCATTCCGTGTGAGAATAGACCTAGACACTCTTATTTAATGTCTGTAAGGTGAATTCTGGGTAAAATATCTACTTAACTTCGCTACGTAGATAGCTCGTTGATTCAATTGCACCTAAATCTCTTTTGGAGGGAAAAAAATTCCACATATACTACGAATCGTCGGTTTATATTATTTTTGAATATATGTATATGGCAAGCTCGAGGACGACGTTTTAAAAATTTAACCATAAATATACGTTAAAATGAAAATAAACTTCACTTTTACTCGCAAAGACATTATGTAAAATAGAAGATAGTTTATCATAAAGGTACAGCTTTTAGTTCGAGTTTCGTTCATCTTTTGCAGCAGTCAAGCTACTAGAATGAAAAAGTTGACCTGTTAGGTAATTCGTTTAGGTAAATTTTATTTACTGCAACGTGCCGCCGTTATATTTACCTGCGTAGGTCTCATATTTTTTTTTTTAGCCAGGGTGAATATTATTTCTCGATGTGTTTGCTGGTGGTTTTTAACGTGGGAATGTTTTTTTTTTTTTTTTTGAGGTGAGCAGAGACAAGATAGTAGAGGGAGAGGTCTGTCCTTGCTCATATTTTTTAAAAAGTCAACATATTGTGTGATGAATTGGCAATTTTTTAAAAAATGTATCGATTTACGATGTAAGTTGCCAGTTTTTTGAGAGAATTTGCCAATTTGTTTAAAAAATTTCCTGCTTTATGAGAAATTTTTTCAAAAATTCGGCTGATTTTGTTGCAAATAAATTAAAAAACTAAAATTTTTACTATTTGGCATCATAGAATCCAATAGAATCACGAAATTTCGTAAAAACTTCAAAAAACCCATTATTTTTACTCCAAAGTAATTCCCAAAAATAATGATGGTATCAACTCTCTTCTCTTCTTTTCTTTTCTCTTCCATATTCCTAACAACTAAATATTTTTAGAGGAAGGAGGTCTAGGAATTTATTGTATTTTTAAAAGTCCGAAAAATAGCACGAAAAAATGGCGATTTTTTTTTATTTTAGTACAGCTTGTCTGCGAATTTCTTTTTTTTAAAAAAAAAAAAAAAAACGAAAAGAAAAATGAGTCGAAAAATTTTAATTTTTACCTCCCCCTCCCCTCTTCGAGTGTCGTCTCTAAGTCTCTATTGATGAAAAAGATGAAGCGTTGAATTTTGAAAAAAAAGTAGGGGTGATTTTTGGCAAAATTTGGACCGTCGTTTTTTGGAGTAATTCTAGATTTTGAGGTTTGGGCAACGAAAAAAAAATTTATTTTGAGATGATTGAGTAAGCGATTTGAATTTGAAAAGAATCAAAAAAATTTTTAATTCAAGATTTGCAACTTTTCATCTTCGTTGTACAGAAACTGAAGAATTTTGTGGATAAAAAATTTGAAAATTGAAACCTAATTTTTTCAACTTTTTTGATCGAGTTCGAATATATTGTATGTATTGATCTGTTTAAGACACTATTTTCGTTATTTGGTTCAATTTGTGGCCTTCAGGCAAGGTAGTGAGACAATTAAAATGTAATTTCCATCGCTGTAGCTTGTCGTGGAATTGACTTTGGAATAGAATAAAACTTATTGGCCATTTACGAAGAGATTTGAAAAATTGCAAATTTCATCACAGTCTCAGAAGCTCGAGAAAATCGTAGAATGATTTTTGGGGGTGAAAATTCATCCCTAAAATAATGCCAGTCTCAAAATCTTGGAAAAATTGTGGTATGATTTATGAGAGTTGATTGTCATCTGAAAAATTATCCCAGCTCCAAAAGCTCGAATAAAGCATGAATGTATGATTTATGTTGATTTTCATCCTGAATATCATCGCAGCCTCAAAAGCTTAGAAAAATTGAAAGATGATTTATGAGATTGATTTTCATCTCAAAAATCATCCCAGTCTGAAAATCTGGAAAAATCATTTCAACCTCAAATTTTTGCAAAATCGTAAAATGATTACTACGTAGAAAAAAAAATCATTCTACCTTAAAAATTTTGAATCATGTTTGTCGTGGGATGATTTGTGAAAATTATTTTCGTCCCAAAAATCATAATGATTTTTTCATAGTATAAAAAATAAAGATTGGGTAGAGAAACCAAAATTTCTAAAAATCTCTTCAAAATTCTTAAATTTTAATTTTTTCAAATTTTTCGAGTTGTATTTTTTCAAAATTACAGGTACATTTTTTTCAAATTTTCCATTTTCCGTTCAAAAAATACTCTCACTATATCAATTTTCTTTCAAGCTTAATATCGTTTACTTATCTTAAAACTGGAGTTGGATGAGTTAAAAAAAATCACGTTAAAAATTTGATTGAAAAATTTGTTTGAAAAAAGTTTGAGGAAATTGAACGTACCTACCTACGAAAAAATTGTAAAAAAATTTTCTCGAAGAATTTTTTAGAGGATTGTGAAAGTTTGAAAACTTGAAAAACTGGGAAATTCCAAGTTGAGAAATATTTTGAAAAATTTACAAAAATTTGAACTTTTTGAAAAAATTAGAGATAAAATAAATTTTAAGCAGTTGAACTTGAAATTTTTTTGAAAAAGTAAATTCAGCATGAAGTAGTGCCAGTCAATCATATTGCCCCCTTATCCCGTTCTTGGATTTCAATCAAGAAATATTTTTGAACTTCAAAAACCCCCATTGGTGATTTTAGCTTTGGCTTAAAAACTCAACATCTAAACCTGTATTTATGGACTGCAATCAATATTTTCGCATAGAATCATAACATTCTTCAGTTTGAGGCCATCGATATCTTTTTGAAACAACTCATGCTGCGGATTCCTTTCCGCTCAGAAAAATTTCCATCATTTAAATTAACTGTGCACCCATCTCGAAGAAATTTCAACCCATATCATCCGTAGAATTTATTCGAAAACACCCACCTACGAAAAAGTGAAAAAAATACCTCCCGGAAAAAAATTAAACCCCTGACAGTGTAAATGAAATGATACGCAAAATGTCACCGATGACGTGGAAATATATTTCACATATGTGTGCATTTTGATACGAGAGAATAAGAAAAATGAATATATTTTAAGAAATATTTTCGTTGCTGGCGCGAATACCGCGCATATAGAGGAATTTATTATCAGTTTTTCTATACATATTTTTTGCAAATACCCCGACAAACTTATAGATATTCTCTCATACTTTGGTCGTTTTCTTTCGCAATATATGTTTTCGAAAATGTTCTCCTCGTATGTATTGTAGACTTTTTTTTTTATATCGAAAATTGTTCGCCCTTTTAATAAATTCTGAGTGATACATGGTCAATCATATAGGAATAAAGGGAATCGAATTTTCCCGGGTGACGATATTTTTACCATATTGTAGATTGTACCCGCACTCATAATGGACGACAGAATTCAATAATACAGATTTTTTATGTACATATTATATTGATCCCGAGCTGTTCTTTGGTTATACCATCGTGCAATTTTTTTGTCATTCTGGGATTTGGCATTTCGCGTATGACTGGACTCGTCGGTGCAATTATTAAATGCTTCGTTGAAGCAGACGAATTGCTGGGTGTAGTACGTCGTCGTTTAGTTTTTAATGCTGATTCAAAGGAGTGTAAAAATTATTATATCGAGAGATGAATGATTAGCAATGCCATGTCTTACACGAGAATCAAAATTATTTTCACTTGTGCTTCTGCAACGTGGAAGTATGCTGTTGATCTCTTCCAAGTTGAATAAATTACGTATGTTGTCTGATTTCAGACTTACACGGTTTGAGTGTTTCGATGAAGTTTATCGATATTTTCTTAGTTTTTTTCACGACTGCTGGTTTGATTTTTTTTTTGAAGAATTTGAAAAACGCGTCTTTTCTATAGTTTTTTTTTTTTTTTTTTTTTTGTAGCCAATTGAAGGATGAAAAAAGTGGTTGGTATGTACTTAGTTTTGAAATTGTATTTCCTTAATTCTCTGCAATCTTTCCTCAATCTGGCTTCACCTGGCAGAAAGTTAGAAATTTGACCAATTTTTTTCTGATAGTTAAAATTTATTGTTATTGACGATCTGTCTTCTGACAATTATTAATTTAGAAAATTGCATATTGTTCGAAGTCTTATTACAAAAAAATAAAAATTGCCAAATTTCTAAATATTCAGGTTTTGTGAAATTTTCCAATTTTTTTTCTGAATCAGTAATTTTTTTGTTGAAGTTTCTGTTTTATTTTGTAATTTTCGTTCTATTTTATTCTTTTTTATAAATCTTGAAAACTTTTGGGAACTGTGTTTGGTTTGGAATTTTAAGATTTCTAGTTGACTCAATACCCAATCATCGAAGTTTTTTATTTCAACTCTAAAATTTTCTTTAGTTTTCAAACTCTTGTCCCTCTTCAATTTTTTGTCAAGTTTTCAATTTTCGTGATGTGTGGCCAAGTTTTAATTTCTTATTTACTACAAATTTCATTAGGTGCATACCTAATGAAATAAACTTAAAATTTTGCCAAAAATTTGAAAACTTGGCCTAAAATTGAAAACTGACAAGAACTTCACATTTCAACTTGATTAGGTACATCAGGTATCTATCTACCTCAATAAAAAAAAATAATAAAAATTGAAGACCTTCAAGTTTGGTATCTTCAGCGACAATTCTGCAATTTGTGTGAAAC
Organism: Pseudococcus jackbeardsleyi; assembly: GCA_038380155.1. NCBI lineage: Eukaryota > Metazoa > Arthropoda > Insecta > Hemiptera > Pseudococcidae > Pseudococcus > Pseudococcus jackbeardsleyi. The sequence goes on along the minus strand of CM076240.1, from coordinate 22,612,526 downwards.
TTACGCAAGATGAATTGCCTACATATTTCTTGAAGGAGTCGAATATCTGTATTTTTAAATGATCATCATGTTGAAGGGTAATAATATTTAACAAAAAACATCTTGGATTTTTACGAAAATTGGTAAGATTTTTTTGTATGAGAAACCTCGTAAAAATTTTCGAGGCCCTCCCCCGCCCAAAAAACGAAGTGAAATTATCTTAAAATGGAGTCGTTTTCGAAAAAATTGTTTTTACCACATTGAAATAAAGCCAAAAAAATTGGCACTAAGAATACTTTTTAATGAAATTTTGTAAAAGGTCTATGTAATTACTTTATGACAGTGCTGCCAACTACAATACTATACATTCGCAATTTTCAAAAAATTCCAACTTGAACAATAAACTCAAAACTTTTTTAGTCCTTTGAATAAATTTGAACTGATTTTTTTGAAAATTTTTTTGTAGCAAAGCTGCCTCCTAAAATCTTATGAAAACTATTGGGGGAGACCTCGCGAAGAAAAATTCTGGCAACGTTTTCGAAAATCACCCAAAATGCAAAAACTAATACATTTTCGGAATCCTCTCGTCAAGCACTGGAGAATGGTTTTTTCATCATTCAATTTCGAGCATTTGGGTGAGAGATATTCTAGATTTGCGCGGATTGTAGATTGGGAAAAATGCTGGTTATTCGGACGAGAATTTCTCAAAATGCAAAAAGTAATACATTTTCGGAATCCTCTCTTCAAGCACTGTGGACTGGTTTTTTCATCAATCAATCTCGAGCATTTGGGTGGAAGTTGGTTTTTTGCTGCGAAGGGAAGATTTTTGGGAGAGACCTCGCGCGGAAAAATTCTGGCAACTTTTTCGAAAATCACCCAAAAAGCAAAAACTATTACATTTTCGGAATCCTCTCGTCGAGACGAATCGAATGGTTTTCTTACGAATAAATTTGGAGCATTAGAACGAAAGTTGACTTTTTTTTCCGGTGCGGATGGTTGATGGATGGTCGGCGCCGCAGAAAAATGCCCGTAACTCGGCTAAAAATTGGTCAAAATGCAAAAACCAATACATTTTTGGAATCCTCTCGTCATGAACAAACGAATGGTTTTTTTACCATCCCATTTCGATCATTTGGACGGGAGATAGCCTTTTTGCGGCCTTGGTAGTTGATGAAGAATAACGCCCGTAACTCGGCCAAAAATTGATCAAAATGCAAAAACTAATACATTTTTGGAATCCTCTCCTCATGAACAAACGAATGGTTTTTTTACCATTCAATTTCGAACATTTGGGTGGAAGTTGGTTTTTTGCTGTGAAGGGTAGATTTCTGGGGAAAAACTGTGCAAATTAAAAATTAAAGTTTGATTGGTACCCTTTCCATAAAATTTTTTGAAAAAGTTCAGCAAAATTTATTTTAGATGGCGAAAAAAATTTTTGGTCCTTTTTGAGGTGTTTGAATGAGCATTTTGAATGTAGTAAAAATGAATTACTTATTCGTTCAATTCGTAATCTGCAATTCTTGAACATTTTTTAGTGGATAAAAATTGGTAGGTACCTATTCATTTTCTTGATGAAAGTTCTGCATTCTTATAGGGATGGTCAAGGGTCTCATAGTGGTTGCCTCTTTTGAAAAGTCACAAGAACTTTTTTTTTAGAATAAACTCCACTTTGAAGCCTCCTAGCTTGTTTTTCCTTTAAGTCGAAGCTTGAAGGTCTAAAATTTTTTTGAGAGGTCTCCCACTCGAAGTGAAATTCCTACCAATTTTTTCACACATAATCCAATTACTGACAATTTTTTCTATCTATTTTCTGTGCAGATTCAGCGACATTCCCAGCATTTGGTGGCAATGTACTACCATCCTAGTCGGACTAGGCTGCGCTTTAACCTTACTGGTGGCGATCACAGCAACCTCAGCTTGCTGCTTTTCACACATTATACAAAATTCAACCGCCAAAGCAGCCGGAGTCCTTCAGCTGATAGCCGGTAAGTTATCTAATCTAATTTAGCAGATAACTCGTTTTAAATCCGAGCACCCCTTTTACCAAACCACAAAGGGAAAGGGGACCCATCCGAGTAAACAATCGCTGATATAGCAATATCTTGAAGAAAGATTTTCGGTCAAAAGAACGTCTTCATACAGCTCCCTCGTTACGCCAATTTTAATACGTGTGGTAAGAGGGGATGAAATTATAATATTTGAACTATGCTATCGAATTTAATAAGCCATCTTGATCCTTTATTACGGTTCCGGTTCGAGCAATAAGGTTACGCCGGCGTCGCCCCTTCGAAAAGATATATTTATAATGCGGTTAGAATGGTCGATGTTGCGGCTAAACACTTGTAGACTTATTCGACGATGCGGTTAATGAATTTCTCTTGGCTTCGTTTTTGGATTATAGGTAAACATAATTTTCATCCCGAGTTAACTTATACAACCGTGAGATCAAGAGGTTATCGTATTACTATAAAATACCATAAATAGCTGCGTGGCTTATGCCAGCAGTATTGGGCAATTAGCAAATGTAGGTGTAATCGCGATAACGGCTGAGATTTTCGAGGGTGCCGAGGTTAATTTATACGCAAAAGATATTGAAATCTGGCTGAATTTTAATTTGTAAAAAAGGCGTCACGTGTTTTGACGCGTTCACAATTCGGTAACTTTCCCTTGCATTTTTTTTTTACCATTTTTCGGCGTTAGCTTTGTGTTTGATTTTTCATTTTACTTTCAAATTACCTTTCGCGACCGAGGGTGAAAATATTTCCCGTTGGAGTATTTTTTTTATGCCATTATGTGGCATTTCAATAAGTATAAATCGTTATAAGTAAAATTTCAAGTTAGCTTTAAAGAGGATTATTCTATAAATCGTATTAATAGATTATTAAATATCCTAACATCTGGAAAAGCTAAAGCATTACGAAAAGTATACCCAGATACGTAGATATTCAACGGTGTATTACGATTACTCGATGAATATGTATTAGATGGAGAGAAATTTAAATACGCAGTTCATTCGAAACATGCGGCAATATTGTGTATAGCTGGGTATTCGGTATATTAAATCATCGTTTCGCTTATTACGTACATATATCCGTTGATAAACTGGCGTCGGAGAAGTCGAGATGAATTTTAGGTACGGTGCTGCCTTGTATTCGGCGTGCATGGGTCTTTTTTGTTGAGTAAATTGCTTTCTGTAAGCTTTTCGAGAACGATTTGATTACGTTTGAAAAATGAATCATTAAATTAAACGACGCCTTTGCTGGTTTATTTGTATCGCGATTATTTCTCAATTTAGGGTAAGGTGTGTCTGTATTTTTGGGTATTACTTATAAGTACCCCTGCCTGTGTCTATGGTACTGATTTACCTGCTCGCGGTGTGTGAGAATTTCGAGCTTTTGTTTTGTGTGGGTATAGAAGCGATATTGTATTAGCTGCCTATATTCGTGGAATACAATTTGGGTATTTTCAACGTTTGTTCTGAAGCTATTGATATGGATGGGTATTTATATATGGGTTGTTTGCTCGAATTGAATTATGAGTATCATTATACTCAATCTTATGTGATGGTATCGATTTCTGTTGTGAGATTTTAAAGGCTGCATATACGAATGTACCAATTAGTAAATAACAATAGAACTGCATGTGCGTAAAAGACGAGACCTTGTTTTGTAAACTGGAGGCGGTGGGTGCAATTTTTTTTTCTCGTTTTTACGCCAAGTCCTTCCTGTGGTTGGTGAGCGATTTTTTTTCGTATTCTACAATATTCCGACGTTGTTTTTTTCAACTTGAAATTTTTCTTTTCAAGGTTGAAATTTTTTACGTTTTTTTTTTCAAATTGAAAATTTTTCTTTTCAAGGTTGAAATTTTTTACGTTTTTTTTTCAAATTGAAAATTTTTTAAACGAGGTCGTAATTTTTTTTCTTCTTTAAAATTTTTCTTTTCAAGGTCGAAATTTTTTACGTAATTTTTTTTCAAATTGAAAATTTTTCTTTTCAAGGTCGAAATTTTTTACGTTATTTTTTTCAAATTGAAAATTCTTCTTTTCAAGATCGAATTTTTTTTCAACTTTAAAATTTTTCTTGTCAAATCAAAGTCGAAATTTTTTACGAAATTTCTTCTCATCTTCAAAATTTTTCTTAACTAGGTCTGAATTTTTTTTACAAATTTTCCAATCAACTTCATTTTTTTGACGTGTTTTAATTTTTAAATATTTTTCCAAACTTCAAATTTTTTGTCAAGGTTACAATTTTTTAAATTGTCGGGGAAAAATTTTTGACTTGGAAGAATTGACCTGGGCTTCTAGGCTTGTTTCACGAATTTACAGTGTAGTTAAGAATATTTTGTTATAAAATTGTAACCTTGACAAAAAATTTGAAGTTTGGAGAAGTATTTTTAGAATACGTCAAAAAATTTGAAGTTTAGAAGAATGAAGAAATTTCGTAAAAAATTTCGACCTTGTTAAGAAAAATTTTAAAGAAGAAAAAAAATTACGATCTCGTTAAGAAAAATTTTTAATTTGAAGAAAAAATCGTAAAAAATTTTGACCTTGAAAAGAAAAATTTTCAATTTGAAAAAAAAAATAACGTAAAAAGTTTCGATCTTGAAAAGAAAAATTTTCAATTTGAAAAAAAAAATAACGTAAAAAGTTTCGATCTTGAAAAGAAAAATTTTAAGTTGAAAAAAACAACGTCAGAATATTGAAGAATACGAAAAAAAAACAAAAATCGCTCACCAACCACCGGAAGGACTTAGCGTAAAAACGAAAAAAAATTTTGCACCTACCGCCTCCAGTTTACAAAACAAGGTCTCGTGCTAAAAAGTGTATCCGAATCTCCGATGTAAAATTATCGCCACTCTCCCAAAAAGTGTAACCGAATCTCCGAAGTGGAGAAAATTTAGAAATACTCAGGGGTTTCCAAAATTGCTATTACCCAGCACTGAGTGGATTGTGTTCTCTCCTAGTATTCTGAAATTTTTTTGTTTTACATTTCAAAGTATAGATTTTTCAATGTGATTTTTATAATTTTTTTAAAAAAGTTTCAGTACCTTTGAGAATTTTCAATTTTACAATAATTTTTTCAATATATCACTCGAGAAAAATCCAAATTGCAATTTTCCTAGTTTAGCATTACTTTTATTCCTTCTACCCATTCAGAGAGAAATTTCAAACTCTACAATTTTTTCTAATCCAGAAGTTTTTTTAATTTTGAAATTTTTTCTCAGTTTGTTTTTCAACTGTGAAATTTTTTATCGAAATTAATTCTTTCTAAGTATAAAATTTTTTCATTTTTTTCTAACCGTAAGTAATATTTTTTCAAACGCTGCAATTTTTTCTGAATTTTTTTTCAATAATGAGATTTTTTCAACTTTGGTATTTCATATCAAAATTTGTTCTCTATAGAAAATTTTTTTTTTCTAACCCTGATTTTCTGCAATTTTTCTGAGCTACTTATTGCGTTTTTTCCTGGAAAATTTTCCGAACTATAATTTCTCATCAATTTTTTACACTCAAAGTATGAAAATTTTGCTCAAATTTTTCCGAACCTTGAAATTTTTTCCAATTTTGATGCCATTTTCCTTAACGTTTTTCATCACTGAAGTTTTCTTCAACTGTAAAAATTTTTATCACAAAAATCAAACTCAAGTTTTAAAAAAATTCTAAGCTTTTTTCAACTCTAAAATTTTTTGAATACCTTTTAATTTCCTGTTTTTCAATTTTTTTACTCATGAGGTCATTGCCAGTCTTTGGAGCTAAAAAAATTTGAAGCGAGAAAACTTTCGAGAAAAACTTTATCACCTCTCGTTGTATTGGCGTTCGTGTTATAGCCGATCGTTGAATCGAGATTACTGCTCAAGACAAATTTTTCATTTTTGGTCCAACTTTTCCCTAAAGCTCTGGCTTCCATATTTTGATAAAAATGACTCTAGAAGTGGATTCAGGGAACTAAAAAAAAAATGAATTTCGATTCCTCACTGTGTACATTCTGCTAACTAGGTCCCACTTGTGCGGGATTGAGTTATGACCAGTGGGCAATACTAGACAAAATTTGTGATCGAATAAGACCAACCCGACCCTCCTAGGTGCAAAACTCTCGCATATATACGCATTTGAAGTTGAACTTCCAAAAAACATAGTTTTGAGAAAAACGAGTTTAAAGTTTTGGTTACAAAATTTTTCATTTAAAATGGGCATATCTCCGAGAGATTGATACTTTGGGGGCTGGGAGAGGTAATCCGAAAAATGATATTTTCGACCCTACTTCATAAAAATCGCTATAACTCGAAAACTAAGTCCGCATACCTGGGGACCTTTTTAGCAGAATGTACTTAAATTTGAAAAATTTGAAAAATTTTGGTCGTTGATATGAATATTTTCATATGCTGTGAAGATTACTGAACCCATTTTCGCTGGTTGGTAAACTTGATTGTGTGGTATTTTGGCCGGCTAAATTTTCTCACCGACGTAGGACATGAAATTTCACAAAATTTTGAATCCGTCGAAACCGCTCAATTTACGAATCAATTTTTCTTACTTCAATATCAACTCCACTCGACTAACAAAGAAGAAAAACCAACTAATTATCGAAACAGGAATACATCTAGAAAAATTCGACTTTTCCGCATCGAATGCTTCCAACGTGACCCAGCTCGTCACTAATTATCGATCTCGTTATTTCAGCCGGGATTTTTTTCCATGTATTTCGCGACCATAATTGATAAACAAGGAAATCTGTCGGTCTTTCCGGAAGAAAAAAAAATAAAGAAACAAAGCGTCGGTACAGCCGGCTAAATTCGACGAGTCATCGATAAAATACGCGTCGTTGAGTTGGCATTTTATCTTGTTATTGGGACTAAGTCGTTATTCGTTAGAGCCGTATTCCCCCCGGAGTCACGTTTAAACGATACCCCCGAGAAGGGTAAATTTTTTCAAAATGGGTCGCGATTTGCGAATTTACCTGGCGCGGCTACGAAAGAAAAGTTTCGTTCGCGAGCTAAAACTGTTGTACGTACCACGTAGCCTAGGGCGATTTATGATTTCAATATAGACGGCGGCGCGGCAGAATTCCAGCGCGATATTTTACAATAGTATACGAATTTAATTAAGTCTTTCGTTTGATACGAGAGACGAGATGGGTATTATTTATGATCCACGGCTTTCCCGCTGTTTCGATGAAATTATTCAGCTCGCTGTAGGGTGGCCTTCTGCTGCTCCGTACCGACTCCGGTGTATACCTACATTTCTCAGATATTATCCCTTATTTATTGCTAAATATTTTCTATACCGTTCGATGCAATATGTGACGTAGAAACCGAACAGCTACCTGTTGGAGAACGTACTGGCGTTTAATTCGCGTCTGATTTCGATAAGAAAACGCCGCAAAATGGGATATTTCTGGATTTGAGGTTGCCGAAGTGGAATTTGTGGGACTAGGAAGGTCAAAATGGGTGAAAGAGGGTTATTTTAGGTGCTGGATCTGATTTTAAACTCGTTTTTAGCCCATTTGATGAACTAATCTCTGTACAAGTGTACAGGGGATGAAAATTCAAACTTTTGAAAAATATCGTGTTTGATGCCAAAATAAACGGTTTTTGGTCCTGAACTTGATTTCGCACCCGTTTCTGCCTGGTCTGATAACTTATTCACTGGCAGGGGAATGAAAACATGAATTTGCGAAGAAAATAGTGTTGGATGTTGAAATATGTTTGATGTTTTACAAAATTTTGAGTTTTTATCTTCTTTTTCTTGTACGCAGAAAAAAACGATGAAGGTTGACCACTCCTCCCCCTCCCGCTCGTATTTCCTCGAAAAGTTGACAAATTTCGTTGTATATCGGCGAATTTTTTTAGAAGTTGACGAATTATGATATGAATCAGCAAATTTACCTTTCGAAAAAATCTGCCTTCTGCCGACTTTTTGAGAAAGTTTGCAGATCAGGGTGTCCAAAGGTCAGTATAAGTCAGTACTTTTACTACTTTTGTAAAGAGGTCAGTATATGGTCAGTAAAGTCAGTATTTTTGACTAATTTACTCAAAAGGTCAATATTGTTTTCAAAAATTCCAAAAAAACAACATTTTTCCTTGAAAAATCTGGTAAGTAATGATTTCGATTAGAATTTTCAAAAATTGGAAGGGGATCAGGAAATGAGTCAATAGATACAGTTTTTTTAGAAGTCAATAAACAACGAAAAACACCATTTTGGGTGTCCTGATAATGAAATTCAAGATTCTGAGTGCCCATTTTTCAAAAATTCTCGCGCTCGCTTTGCTCGGGCAGTATTTCACTCCCTTTATTTTAAAAATTGGTGATTTTCCACAGATCTTTCAGTTTAAAAATTGGTGATTTTCCACAGATCTTTCAGTTAAATATCATTGATTTTTTAATCAATTTGTCAAAGAAATCAATCATTTTGACTGAAAGATCAGTGGAAAATTACAGATTTGAAATAACGTGAAAAATTAGCAGAAAATTCATTCATTTTTTTTTTGAATTTTTACCAAAAAATTTCTCCCTAGCTTGAAGTGGGGGGGGGGGGGGGTAAACACAGGAAAGCCATTCTAAAAGGTCAGTATAAGTCAGTATTTTTGCTCTTCAAATTTTTTTAGACACCCTGCAGATTTACATGATGATTTTTTGAAAAATTCAAACGTGCATAAAAAATCACGAAATTTTTATTTCAAGTTTTTGAATACTTACCTACATTTTTCTCGAAAATTTTTCATTTCACACAATTCATTTTCAAAATGTTGATATAATTTTCTTCTTTTCCAGCCCTGACAATTGAATATTTTCTGTCGAAAAATAATTTGTGCTTCTCATTTATCTCAAAAAATTTCAATTTTTTTAAAAAAGATAGAACCTTATTACGATTGTGTGTTTTTTTTTTTGGAAATTAGAAAAAAGGAATCTCGACTGCAATTTTCAAAAAAAAAATCGATTTTTTTGGAAAGAGAAAAACTAATTGGGAAATGTTTTTTTGATTAAAATTTTCAAGATATCTCTTTCTTCAAAAATTTGAGATATTTTTGGATTTGAGGGTACAGATATAGAATTTGTGAGATTAGGATCATCAAAATTGGTGAACAAGGGGTTTTTGATGTTCTCAATTCGATTTCGAGTCCACTTATTATACGAAAAAGGGGAGGGGAAATCGCATTGAAAATCTAAATTTATGTTTCTTATGGTGTTCAATTTGATTTCATGTTTGTTTTTATCCCTTTCTATTACTCACCCGCTGTACAAGGGGATTTTATACTCATTTTTGCCCTCGACAGGGGGCTGAAAATTCAATTTTTTGAAAAATAATGCATTGGGTATCAAAATTTGTTATTTGTTTTTCTTAAATTTTAAAAAATTGAATTTTCACCCTCCCCCTTCCACCCCTCATGGAAGGTAGGTCATCGGAAAAGGTGAAAAGATGTGCAAAATCAAATTCAGCATCCCTAAAAACTTTTTTTTACCCAATATGATACTCTCTTAATTTGAATCAATCAAAAATGCCTAAATTGACTGATGAAATAGAGAAAATCAAATCACTGATAATCAGTTAAATTCCACTGAAGTGTCATTTTACTGGTAATCATCAATTATTAAAAGAAAATAATATAAATAAAAAATAATAATTATATTAAAAAAAGTTTATAAAATAAAATATTATTTTTTTTTAATTTAATAAAATTATTTTAATTTCATTTTTTATATTAATTATTTAATAATTAATAGAAAAATTACTGATTCAAATAGTGAATTTTGATTGTTGAAGTTGAATCAGTGAAAATTAGTTGACTGATTGAAATCAGTGAATTTTCAATATCGAATTACCTAGTAAAAAAAATTCACTGATTGAATGAGTAATTTTTTTTACTGATTCTTACAGTGACTTGATTTTGTCGATTTTAATTAGTCAACTCTGACTGATTCAAATTAAGAGAGTATCTTTCGAAAAATTGAGTTTTCATTAGAAAGTGGGTTATTGAAACAGATGGAAACGAGCTGTGAAAACGAGTTCAGAATCTAATTCACCCTCCCTCCACTCCGAAAAAACACATACATATTTGCACACCCAACACAATATTTTTAATAATTTTGAATTTCCATCTTCAGTTATAGGTCTTGAGAAAGGGATGGGTCAAGAGAAAGGTCAAAACTGGATTGAAAGTCGAATCCAACACCTCAAAAAACACAGATTCTGATACCAACCATAAATTTTCCATTAAATTTGAACTTGCATCTCCTATTTCTTAATATTTTGTTTGAAAAAGTACCAAATTGTTACACAGATTGTCACGAAAATTGTACGATCAAAAAATTGTAAAAATCTGCCAGTTGCATCAATGAGAATCTGAACAGATTTTTTTAACGAAATCTGGGCAATCGATTTTTTTGACTTTTGTAGCGTCAAATCCAGAAATATCCCACTGCGATTCGCATAGAATCACAGCTTCAGCCGCAACTCGAGTAAAATTCATAAAAATCCCGCCGTATCGCCAGGTGCCTTCCTCGTCGCCGAATTAATTAACTCTTTTAATTGAATTTTGCGAGGTTGTTGAAGAATACACGACGCTGTGTATTCGGCGGTTGGAAAAATACACGAGCCGAGCCACGGATCCCCTTTGCCAGGGCGTTTTGTCCTAATACACGGTGCCAATTTCGTCGTTACTCGGTAAAACTCCCGAGAACGCTGGTAAGCTCCTTACAATGACGCAGATTTACAGACACGTCCCGGTTTGACGGGCGCGGATAAATCTTCAAAACATCGGAATCGTGCATCGACGCTGCGAGTTTTAAGTGTTGTCACTTAAGCATAATATTAGCATAAGCGAGTTTTCCTGGTCGCCTTTTCCGACCCCGCAATAAGATAACAAGTTACTTTGCGGTGTCATTTGACATCTTGAAACAATGTACTGGTAAAATGGCTGCGACATTGCATAGGTCAACAAAACTACTCTCTTTCCGTCAATTTAACACGAGCCCGAAAAAGGTCACCAAGCCAAGTTTACGCCCTATGCCTTTCCTCCTCACCCCCTCTCCCCTCGAACCGAGGTCTCCTTTATTTACATAATCTTTCATCCAGCGCTGCGTAGATGAGAAATGTACTGATGGCGGAAAGTAACTCGTCTTTATCGTCTTTCGTCGTATTATTAATAAAAAAGCCCGAATCGATGTCCAAACAACGGTTTAGATTTCGTCTTGCCCTGCCCGCCTTGCTGGCTTGGTTTCGTTTTACGTTTACTTAATTACAGCGACCTTCGTCGAGTGTAAATTAAAGATTATGTTTAAATGAAGGGGCATACTGGTAGATTTGTAGGTTCCAGTCGAGATTTTAGCAGATTTTCGTCGTTTATGTTGGCAGTGGGTGAAATATTAGACGAGGGTAAAAAATCATCTTTATTTTGACAGATCGCTGCTTTGTTTGTCTCAAAATGAACGTGGCTCGTTTAATTATTAATATTAGGAGCCTAATTGATAGTTGGAAACAGCCTGGTGTGAAATTTTAGATGAATGTTTTAGCAGCTTTTATGTTGCGATGAGATGGATCGATATTGAAAATAAAAATGGGGTGTAGTCTTCCAAGATAGTTATGCTGATTTGCTGATGGAAAAATCATACGCGAGGAGGTCCAATTGAGAATGTAGGTAAGCATGAAAATCACAGCTCTTAGTGTTTTTATAAAGGTTTTTTTTTTTTTGAAAAATTGAAAGTTTATTGGAGAATTTATGGCAGATCTTTGGAGCTATTTCGGAAACTTCGCCCTAAGGGCGAGGAATCGTTTTTAGTGGCATGAAGATGGATCAAGAGGTGGCCCAGTTTCTTGACCTACATTTTTGAGACGATAGCAAGGTGGCATAAGTTTTTCAATAAGGAACGATTATGTAATTTTAGTGACGTCAAGATATGAGATTGACCGACGTAAATCCAAAAATTGGTGAAATCGAAGAATTTTTTTTTTTGGCTAACCTAAATTCCTGTTTCAGTAAATTAGGATGCTTGATCGACGAGAAAATATGAAAAAAAAAAATTAGAATTATAAAAATAAATGAAGCTGTTGGCTTGACATTTGAGTATGTTTTATTGGATACAGACGATACAAAAAACAGATACATTTTTACTGTTCAATAAGAGAAAAGTTGAAAATGAGGAAAACGAATATGGATGTCTTCATTTTTTATGTTTTTTAAAAATTGAATCTTCATTTTTTGAGAAATATTTTGAATAATTTTGTTATTTTTAAATCCAATTGAATTCATTAAAAAAAATATCATTCTGTCAGTCTGCGGGTATAATGAAAATCAATCAAAATATAAAAAATTTCAAAGTGTTAAGTATATCAATACTTTGAGAAATACCTACGTACGAGTATATCAGTCAAAATAGGGTGCCACTGCTTTTTCAGAGGGATTCTCTTGTCTTTTCCGGGATTTTAAAGTTGATGTTACGAAGGTTTCCAGGTGATTTTTTCTCAATTTTTCAGTCTTTTTACCTAAAGTGTGGGTAAAAAATTTCTATGCCGAAGTTTATTCTGTAAAAACTCGAACCAGAATTATTCCGAGTCTTCCAATTTCGCTCAATTTTTTTTTCGAGTTCTCATTTCTCTTCTGTGTGATAGGTAATCCAAAAATATTTTCATCATTTTTAAAACGCGTTTAAATTTTCCAATTTTTTTCTCAGAACTTTTTCCAATTCTAAATTTTTTTCCAGCTCTCAAAATTTTTTCTGAACAATTTTTCCCATTCTAAATTTTTTTTCTCTCTTCAATTTCTAATTTTCTTTTTAATATTTTCATTCCAATAAATTTTTTTCTCAATTTTTTCCAACTTTGGACTTTGTTCTTGAAGTTTATTGTTATATATCCTACTGAAATCTGTTTTGAACCTTTTTCCAACAGTAAACATTTTTTTCATTTTAATTTTGAATCCTTCTGCTCATCCAAAGAGTAGGTAAATGATTCGGTTTGCAGTAAACATGATCAAAAAAATGAAATCAAGAAGTCAGCAGCATATTAAAAATACAAAATTAATTATGCGTCTTTCCCTTCGATAACTGAAATGTTTAAAAGAAATAATGAAATTCCAGTTTTTGATTTTTTCTACAAAAAAATATTGCTTTAATAGACTGACGTTTCATAAGTTTATTGAAAAAAAATCCCCTCATAAATTGTGTTTTCAAAAACCTGATAAACGACATATTGCTACAGGTTAATACATTTTTTTTTTCAAATTTTGATACCTTATCAAAGAGGCGAATAAAGAGGTTGGGAGGGAGTGTCGGATGAAAATCAAAAGTTACTTCAATTTTTGTGTTTTTTGAATTTTGTCCAAGTTGAGTGACCCATGTGCCCCGCGGGGTGTTGAGATTCCATTTTGAAAATTTACTGGTTGAAAAAAGGGTAAAAAAACTTTTTATTGTAATTTTTTCAGATTTTTAGGTGATATCCTTCATATTTTAGTACTTTTCATAAAAGTTTAGCTTTCATTACAAAAGTTCAACTTTGAGCTTTAAATGTGATTATTGTTTTTGTATTTTAGGGAAATTCTCTTTCAAATTCTGCCAACAATTTTTCTCCAGGTACCACTGATTTCAAAATACATTCCAAATAAGCCTTCAAAATTGAGTAGTTTGGCAAATTCCCAACTCCCCTCCCCACCCTTTCTTGTGGTTGGATAGAAATGATGGCGGTTATTTTATTAAATCATCAAGAGTAACTCGTCAAAAAAAAAGTGTTGAACGAAATTGAAGACCTGACTGACTACATTTCTGGTTCCTGTTATTGGATATAGAGTGTGTTGATTATTTACGGCGAACCGTGTATGCAATTTTATTAACACTCGTGATATCGTCTCGTACATTCGTAGGGGTTGGCAGATGTTCCTTGCAGAAATGAAATGAAAATGAAACTGATTTTGCCAATGCAGTTTGAATTTTGAACAACCACTAAAATATTGATGGATTGAATTTTTTATGTCTCATCATATCTTTTTTTTGACCCTTTTCGCATTTTTGTGCATTAACCAGTTACTATTCCTAATTTTTCAAAAGAAATTAAAGTCATTGCGTCTCATCAGAGGATTATAAATCAGAAAAGGGGAAAAGGAAAATAAATGAAAAATTCACGTAAAATAAACAGCACGAAAAAAAAGTGTTGATTGCGAATTGTTCTCTTTTTGGGGTAGATTATTAACAAAATCATCAAAATAAAGCAGGTTTTTTTTTTAAATTTCCAATTGAAATTTTTTCATTTTTTTGCCATGCTGCAGTAAAAAACATTTGAGGCATATTAATGAATTTTTATTTTTCCCCTCGATGGCTGGAGTCTAAAAATTCACCATTTAAGAACAGGGACGTAAAACCTTGAAAAATTGAGGTTTTGCAATTATTTTGAGTGTTGAGGCAAGATTCTACGCATTTGAGAACGTAAAATACAACGTTGGCCATATTTTTTTCTTGGATAAAGGTTTGTGGAGGAGAATAAGGGCGAGGTCTTGGAAAACTTGAATGTTGCAATTTTTTGAGTGATATGTCAAAATCTTTGCATTCAAGAGTATAAAATACGAATTTGGCGGCATTTTTTTTCTTAAGATTGAGGGTTGTGGTAGGGAGGGGGTGGAGAGCGATCCCTTGGAAAATTTGAATTTCACATTTTTTGTGAGTAATATTTCAAAATCAATTCTCTATGTTTCAAAGGCGTAGAATACGATTTTATTTTTTTTATTAGAATGAATGGTTCGAGAGAGGAGGGGAGAAGAGGGGGAGATAGGTGAAATTTTTCTCAGGATATTCTGAGATATGAACGGATGAAGAAAATTTCCCATATCTATCCACAAAAAAAAGTCACTTTTTGAAAAATAATTTGGTAATCTTGAAGATCTCGGAAAATTTTCCGAATAATAAGCCAATCTCGTATACAAATCTTCCCCATACTCGATTCCGGCACACAAACAAGCGCCATATCCGTCTCAATTACCTCATCGCGTCGATATCCAGATACAACAAAAGCTGTCGTATTATTTCAACAATGGTACCAAATTAGCTCTATTAATTGTTCCACCGAAAGTTTACTCTTCGCTAGTTTGACTAAGTGTTTCGTAATCGTGCCGGCTGCACTTGCAACCGTCATCGTCGAAACACAACAATTACTTTAACGAACCGCATATTGATTGGAAATACGAGCATAAAAGGTGTTAATTCAGCCAACTCCGGCACACAATAGTGATAATGTGTTTTTAATCTGCGAGTTTGCGTGTAGGGGTTGCTCGTATGTCGCACAGCCGAGTCGTATGTTTACAAAATAACATCGCGCACCGGTACGTATTAAATGGAATGAAATACCCTCTTGGGATACGATTTACTGTCACGTCGAATTATGTGTGCGGCCTTGTACGACTGCCAGAGACGTACGTAATACCTACATTTTCGCCAGCGAATTGTAACCTAACCTACGTGCAGCTCTACCAATTTCAAAGTGTAAGCGCTTACCTTTGTCCTAATGAATATAATCCTTCTTCTTTAAGGTGTTCAGGGTTCGTCTGTCTTGCGCGAATCGAATTGCGACTTATTAAATTTAAGAAAAGTTATTCGACTGGACATATTTGTACCTTTTTTCGCCCCTCCTCTCTCCTTTCCTCCCTTTATCGTTCTTGGTTTTAATATTTCAATGGTTCGGTCGCAGTCGTCGAATTTACCATTCATAGAAACTTTCAAAGAACATGTTCTTATATTTTTCTCTTGGGAAATCAGCTTACTTATCAAAAAATAGTTATTTCCTGACGTCTCGTGTAGGTGATGATAGTTTTTTTTTTTACCCAAGTTTTTTCACTCTGTCGACGCGTCTTCTTATTTATCAAATTGTTAACCTTGCTTTTGATGTTGTGGTTATAACAGGATTATAAAGATGAGAGATGACCGGTGAAGGGAAGAGGGGAGTAAGACTGGACCATAGTCTCAAAAATAAAAAAACGTGCCATTGAAAACGTGGAATGAGGAAGGGGGAAAATTTTACGGAATCTGATTCTCCAAATTGCCGAATCACAAAAATAAATTTTTTTAGATAGATCTTTGATCCTACCTAGCTTAAAAATTATTTTTTTAAATTCAAAACTGATTTTTCAGATGGAAGTTTCTGTATTTTTTTTTCAATTCTTGGAAATATTTAAAATTTTTCAAGAATTTTTAGGAAAAGGTAATTCTTTGAATAGGTAAGAATAATAAATGCAGTACCCTATTCAAAGTATTCTACCATTTTTGGTCCTCTGAGCCGGGTATAAAATCGAAATATCTGTACAAGAAAGTTCACCAGTACCCTCAGAGCATGGTGATGTGCCATCAAATTATATTCTCGAATCTGAAGACGAAATAAGCAACAAAGATGAATCGAAGACTAGCCTTGATGTTTTTTTTTGTCAAAATTTTATGTTTTTTGTAATCATCGAAAATATGTACTGTAAAATCCTCTACGAAAATTTGCAAAAAAATACAAGACGTAGGTAAATTAAACACTTTCCGATCTTAACGAAATTCTATAAGAAGAATTACGCGAACTACAAAATTTAAAGTCGAAGAACAACGAAAGATTATAGAATGTGAACTCGAGAACAACACAGACCAAATCAAAGCTGATGACTTTCTACAAATTTATAAATTATTTTTTTGCAAAACAGAATAATCTCTTGTCGATCCAAACGCAAGGAAAATCAAAAGGAATGTGCCCGAAATCAAAAAGTTTTTTAGTAAACCTGGAATTCTGATTACTTTTAAAAATCTTTTCAACAATTTTATGTCGATTTTCAGGAAAGAAAAAAAATACAAGTTGATTCTGAGTTTCAGTCCTCAAAATTTTCAAGTTCCAGTTCCAGTTCTAGTTCTCAATATTTTTTAGTTCCAGTTTTCAATTCCAGTTTCAGTTCCAAATACTAGTTCCAAAATTTCAAACTTTTGAAATTTTGAGAGACGAAAAAATCCAATATTTTCTGTAAAAATTGAACTTTTTTGTTTTTGTTTTTCTTTGCAAAGTAGAATTTTTCATTTTTACCAACAAATTATTTCTGGGAAAAAGCTGGGAAGTAATCTTTTTTAAAAATTTCCTTCCGATTCCTGAGTCCTGAATTTTTCAACAAAAAATTTAAAATCTGAAAAATGTGTAAAAAATGTTTTTAATTGGGTGAAATTTTCAAATTTACGAGACAATTTTTATTTATTCACTTTTCCACGTAAAATTTTAAGGTTTGTTTGGGGTCGTTTTGTTTTTTAGTAAAAAATTTTCAATTGAATATTGTGTTTATTTACTAAATTTTAACATTTTCAATACCTAAATTTTATACTTTTTCATGTCAAATTTTCAAAATTTTATATTTTTTCTGCTCTTTACTCCATTTGAAAATTGGTTGACAAAAACTTAAATTTTTTGGGGGAAAAAAATGCTAAAATAAAAGGAAGAATTTGCGAAAAAAAAAATGCTGAAACTGGTATAAAACTGAAACTCATTTTAGTTCCAATTCCAATTCCAGTTTTTCAGTTTTAGTTCCAGTTCCAGTTCTCAAAATTTTCAAGTTCCAATAATTCCAATTCCAGTTCTCAATATTTTTTTGGGGTTCCAGTTTTGAATTCCAGTTCCAATTCCAAATACCAGTTTTATTTTTTTATTTTTATTTTATTTTGAGGAGTAAAAATTTGAAAATTTTTGGTAAAAATTGAACTTGAGTGGTTTTCTTTTTATTTTTTTTTCATTTTTCATAAATATTTACGCTCAATGTTGAAAATTTCAGGGGAAAAATGGGAAGTAATCTTTTTTCAGAAATTTGTGACTTTTGACTTCCTGAGGACTGAATTTTTCAACAAAAAATTTGAAATTAAAAGAATGTATAATTTTCAAATTTACAAACAATTTTTCCTTGTTCACTTTTACGCATACAATTTTCAGATTCATTTGAGTCGTTTTTGTTTTTTACTAAAAAATTGTCAATTTAATATTGTGCTTTAGAAAATTTCAATACCTAAATTTTCTACTTTTTCCACTCAAATTTTCAAAAAATTTGAATTTTCTCTGTTCTTTACTCCATTTGGAAATTTGTTGGCAAAACTCTGAATTTTTTGAAAAAAAATTGATCTGTAAAGTAATAAGAGAAGAACGAACGATGTTTTTAATTAGGTAAAAATTTGAAAAAAGAAAGAAGAAAAATTGTAATTTGCAAAAAAAAAAAAATGTTGTAACTGGTGTAAAACTGAAATTCGTTTTAGTTCTAGTTCCAGTTTTCAATTTTTGTGCTCATCATTTCAGTTCCAGTTCCAATTCCAGTTTCAGTTTTTCAGTCTTAGTTCCAGTTTTTTTTTTTCAGTTTTCAGTTCTAGTTCCGATTTCAGGTTTCCATCACTGACTAATCTACCTAGACAAAAATTGAGTAAAAACAAATTAATAGGTAAGTAATTCAAAATTTGAAAAAAAAAAATACTCGAAGTTCCCAACTTATAAATTCCCTTACCAAGCTCACTCTCAACGAGAAATTAGAATCGCAGACGTACAGAAATAAATCACGAGATTTCAAAACTAGGTACACCGAAGTCGACTCGGGTATCGCGGTAATTTGAAAACAAGCCTTGCTCCTTGCCTTTGCTTTCTCGTATGAAGATAATTCGCATCGTTTTACTTCACCGAGAAAACCGCGCCTCCCAAGTTTGCGCCGAGCATTGTTCCATAAGAAGACTACGTATAGGAAGATGTACCTAACCTACCGAGTCCGAAAACTTCGCCGGATCTTATCTCCTTCAACATACACGAGCCCGGTGCGAAATTCGCTGCCGCAAATATCACGTATAGAAAATTCTCGAGTACTAAAGACAAAGTTTTCGTTCGACAATTAAAGCCCTTTTCGAAAGAGCTTTACAAATTTATCATGACGAACGCTCCTCGCGTACGTAGGTGTTATTTGATTTATGAAAATACTTGGCGTTAAAGGCGCCCTTCATCATAATCGCCATTGTCGACCGATTATGCGCCAACATATACCTACGCAGTCGAGCCAAATACTGGAGCAAAAAAAAAAA
This sequence comes from Pseudococcus jackbeardsleyi, assembly GCA_038380155.1. NCBI lineage: Eukaryota > Metazoa > Arthropoda > Insecta > Hemiptera > Pseudococcidae > Pseudococcus > Pseudococcus jackbeardsleyi. Next base: position 22,593,514 of record CM076240.1, on the reverse strand, counting down.
AGGATGAAAAAAAATTCTAAAAAGCTTTCCTAAAAGCATCTTTTGTCAGAATGTGTTCCAGTGTTGTGTAAAAGTACGTATATTGTTTCACATTCGCCATTCCAAAGTAAAGCCAGAAAAAAAAACACTCGTTATTTTTCCAATGCCTTTGTCTCCAATTAAAATATTACTTCGGGAATAATTTTTTTCCACCGTGAGCCAACTTCGCACCCTCATTGTTGCATTAAAGAACACCTAACGCTCGGTACTTGCGATTTTTAACGCTTTAGTTCTCTATACGAGAGGTGCACTTGCTCGAATCATCCCTTTCCCCTTTATCGGGCCCTTTTATACCTTATAATTTTTACCCGTCAATTCAATAAGCGCCGGTAATTGCGCGAATTAATAGATGACGAGGCGACGTGTGCTAAAAACCTCATCTCGATGCCGAAGCTCTCAAAAAGTGCATCATTAAAGTGATTTTTCACCCAAGACTTTTCGAAAAACTTGGCGTTTTTCGCATACTGCTGGAAAATAACCAAACGACCGAAGAGCGCGGAGGCGAATAAAATGAAAGGAGAAAAAAAGAAACGATTTTTAAAGTCATCTACAAAGTCATTTAATACAGTAGGGGTATAGTAGCACTTGAGTGTATCGTAACTGTTTTAAATAAAACGAATATATCGTTCTGGCATTTGTGCTGGTAATGTGTGAAAGTTCGTTCTACAGGCTATCAACTTCGCACGCATCATAGAACATTACTATCTAAAAACGACTTTATCGAATGGAAATTTTACTCTTTTTTTTTTGTTTCTTATCTCGCGTTTTTCGAGAAGTTTACAAGAGGATCGTTTTTCATTTTAGTACGCTTTTTTGTTTTGGTTTCGTGTTTGTTTTTATAGACTTGGTGTAATTATAGGAAATGGACGGTGGACTGGGTAAATGTTAAATTTTTCGAGGGGCAGGGGTGCAGAGGAAGAAATAAGGGCTTAGGATCAATTAGTTGGCTAAGATTTGGGTTTGGGATCGAGGCTCGATTGATGATTGAATCTTATATTCGAAGGATAAAATTCGGCGAGAAAGTATTTTTTTAATGTTAACTGCAGAGTTTTGTCCAAAAATGTTCAAAGAAAGATTTCTGTAATTTGAGCATTGAAAATTGTGAGGTTTAGGGCTTCTAGCGTTGAAAATTTCAAATTTTCAAGTACTTTCCAATCTAGAAAAAAATTACATTTTTTTTTTGATAAATCTTGTGTTATTTAAAACCATGATTTTTCAATTTGAAACTAATTTTGACTCTTTTAAGAATAATTCTGTAGGTACAATTTTTAAGAACTTCTGAGCAGAATTTTTTGTTCATGAAAAATTAATTTTCAAACAAAATTTTTAAAAGTATTTTCGAATTTGAGATTTTTGATTTTTTTTTAGAGAAGTACCCACCTTTTGAAAAATAATTTTTGTATATTTAGTCAGTTTTGAATTTTATAAATAAAAAATGCTTCGAAGTAAAAAATCAAAATTTAATTACTTTTGGACAGAATCATTTGGCACATTGATCCAAATCTCGAATCACGAATTAGTGTTTAATCCCCCTCCCCCCAACCCCTTTGAAAGCGAACATATCGTGTTTTTTTTCAGTAAAAATAGGTGACTCAAGAATGAAATTTTACCAGAAAGTGACAATTTTTGATTTAAATGTTCAAATTTGATTTTTCAAGTGAGGGGCAAAACGCATCGCGCGCCCATACTCCTGCTATCTGATGTGAGGGGGTGAAGATAAGGGAGCCTGGTTCAAAAAATGATTTTTTCGCATCGATTTCGCTGGCATTTACAAGGAAAGTTATTTAAATGAAGCAATTCCCCCCCCCCCACAAAAAAAAATCAGCTCCCGAAATATCAGGGAGCTGTCCTATTGCTTCTCAAAGTTGAGCAGTTTTGTGAAAAATTACAAATTTTGCGAAAAAGTGAAACGATTATACTCTAAAGAGATGTTCAAAGTGTGTGGCGTAAATGCACCACCTCTACCCCTCGTTCTTTTTGATGAATAGTGAGGCTAATTAGGGTCCATTTCGAAAAATAAATTTTTTGAGCCGATTTCTCTCAAATTCACGTGAGAATGTAGGTGTAAAAGTACTTGAAAAAAATCAGCCACCTCGATCTGTGAGGGCTGAACCATCGCAAACGTTGGTCTGCGTTTAAAAACGTTGAAACATTTCAAAAAATTTTGACTCATTAAAAATGGTTGGCCTGTTCTGAAAAACGTTGGTTCATGATGAAAAAATTAAGCGTAATATGAGAAACAATTTCTGATCCAGTTGAATGGATTTTTCTGTTCGAAAGAGTCATTTTTAAACCAAAATACTCTCTAAATTTGAATCAGTTGAAATTGACTGATTGAAAAGCCAAAAGTATGCAACTGTAGTTATCAGTGAAAATTTTACTGATTTAATCCATGAATTTTCATTTTTGAATCGGTGAATTTTTCCTTTTTGAATCAGTGAATTTTTCATTTTTGAATCAATGAATTTTCATTTATGAATCAGTGAATTTTCCTTTTTGAATCAGTGAATTTTTCCTTTTTGAATCAATGAATTTTCATTTTTGAATCAGTGAATTTTCATTTTTGAATCTGTGAATTTTCATTTTTGTATCGGTGAATTTTCATTTTTGAATCGGTGAATTTTCATTTATGAATCAGTGAATTTTCCTTTTTGAATCAGTGAATTTTTCCTTTTTGAATCAATGAATTTTCATTTTTGAATCAGTGAATTTTCATTTTTGAATCTGTGAATTTTCATTTTTGTATCGGTGAATTTTCATTTATGAATCAGTGAATTTTCATTTTTGAATCTGTGAATTTTTCCTTTTTGAATCAGTGAATTTTCATTTTTGAATCGGTGAATTTTCATTTTTGAATCAGTGAATTTTCATTTATGAATCAGTGAATTTTCATTTTTGAATCAGTGAATTTTTCCTTTTTGAATCAGTGAATTTTCATTATTGAATCAGTGAATTTTTCCTTTTTGAATCTGTGATTTTTCATTTTTGAATCAGTGAATTTTCAAATCAGTGAATTTTCCTTTTTGAATCAGTGAATTTTCATTATTGAATCAGTGAATTTTTCCTTTTTGAATCGGTGAATTTTCATTTTTGAATAAGTGAATTTTTCCTTTTTGAATCAGTGAATTTTCATTTTTGAATCGGTGAATTTTCATTCTCGAATCAGTGAATTTTCATTTTTGAATCGATGAATTTTCATTTATGAATCAGTGAACTTTCATTTTTGAATCAGTAGATTTTTCCTTTTTGAATCAGTGAATTTTTCCTTTTTGAATCAGTGAATTTTCATTTTTGAATCAGTAATTCTTTTGAACTACTGATTCATTTCAGTAGATAGTTGAAAAAATGTTACTGATTCAAAAATGAAAAATCACTTATTGAATCAGTTATTTTTCATTGATTGACAGTCAAATTCTTTTCGCTATTTAATCAGTCAATTTACAGTTTTTTGACTGATTCAGTTTTAGAGAGTATACCATTTTTACTCAGTAAGAATTTTTCTGCTTTTTTTTTTCAATTCAAAACAAAAAATTTCAACAAAAAAAAACACAGAAAATTAATTGAATTTCAAACATAAATTATACTAATTTTCAAATCATAAATTATTGAAAAATTGATCCATTTTTTTTTTCAATTTTTAAGGTAACAGGAAATGCATCCTGTTTATTCCCACGGACGTTTTTACCTGAATTCCTTTCAAAAAAGTATTCGACCTTTTAAACTCGAATTTCAAAAGTCAAAACTAGACAACATTTTCATCTTGCATTTTTTCCTCAACGGTGCTCTTATCTCAATACAATATAATAAACTCAACTCTTTTATTACGGGGTCACCGCGGCGAAAAATATTCTTAATTTATATCTACCCTTCTCCCCTGCCCTACCCCTTGGCGCTATAAACCGCCTATATCATGTTCGTGTGCAGGTTTAAAGATTTACGCTCCCTGGCAAGAGGTTCGTGTAACGTTTATTTTCGTTCATGCGGCGCAATATTTTTCCGGTTACGTGCTCGCGTACAGAAAACTACATCGCTGTACCTTTTAATTAGCCGAGCCCCCGTTTGCATCTAAACAACTCGTGTACGCTCGATTAATGTTGCTGTTTCGTTGCTGGTAAAATTAATGAAATTGCGACACCGATAAAAACTGCATTTGCTTTTTCGACGCATCGCATCGTTCAGTAGTCTGGAGCGTGCATCGGTAATGGCCTGGGTTTTGATCGTTTTGTTAGTCGAGTCTCGTCATCTGTGTAGATTCGTTTGAAAAACCAAAATCGGCTTGGAATTGAGCGAGTAAATTTTTTTTAGGTTCAGAGTTTTTTTAATTTTCGTTTCATAATGGTCGTATATCGTGTAAATTGTGTGTAATTTATAGGTCTGATAATAATGACTGAGTTGTTAAGTGATTGTTTATGTAAATTTAAGGGCAAAACTGTGTATTTTTTCATGTGCATTGCGCGTCCGAAAAAGAAAATGTACTACAGCTATTTAATTGGCGTATTAAAATGAGATGTTGGAAGTTTAGAAATTGTCAAATATCACGACGTGATTGCTGAAGTGAAGGTGGTTTCATCAAGCAAATTATTTGATAACTGCAGGCAAAGAAGGTACTCCATTTCTCGAATTTTGGCGAATTTTTTGAATATCAAAATCGCCCAAGGCTCTGCAAAATATAAAAATTTTATCTCATCTTTGAAAAGAACTGAAATTTGGTGCATACCCTATTTTCGGCCTCCTGAATTAATTAGAAGTGGTTTCAAGATGTTTTGGAGCCAGCAAAAATTTTTGGAATTTTCCAGCAACGAAGAAAATTTCTTAAAAATACTCTTATGAATTTTGGCGTCTAAAATTCAGATTACCCATATTGGTGTCCTATTCCATCGATTACAGTCCAATTTTCTAAAAATCGTAACTTTTAGTTGAAATCCATATTTTTAAACAGAAAATTCAACTGGAAAAAATTTGACAATTTGATTTCATTGTGTATCTTGAAGTAAAAGGCTAAAATTTGGTAGGTAGGTATCCTTTTTTCGACCTTTTGACTCCCTTGGAGGTAATTTCGAGATGTTTTTGAGCTCCTAGAAAATTCTGGAATTTTTCATTACTGGTGAAAGTCTCTTAAAAATAGGTGATCCACTAAAAATTTAGCCCTTACAAACTTGTATTAGGTATCCATATTGGTGACTTATTCGATCGTTTGAAGTCCAATTTTTAGAAATTCATAACTTCGAGCTCGAATCCATATTTTTAGCAGAAAATTTTCGTAGAAAACATTGGAAAATCTAACTAGAATGTAAAAGTACCTTGAAGTAAAACTCCATTTTTGGCCTCCTAAATTGATGGGGAGCGATTTCAAGTCGTTCTAGAGTCTCTAGAAAATTTGAAAAATTTTCAGGACAGAAGAAAAACTCTTAAAGATGAGCGTCCACAATTTCGAATTTCTCATATTGTTGATCAATTTAATCATTTATTGCACAATTCTTCAATATTTGTATTTGTTTGGTCAAATCTATATTTTTGGATCGATTTTTTTTTTTTAATTAAAAAATACCCTTTCATATCCGAATTGAAGTAGGTAAAAAGCTAAAAATTTGTAGAGAGCATATATTTTTGGCCCCTCCAGTCGAGTGGGAGCAAACGGTTTTTAGATCTTTTATCAATTTTTTTGAAAAAATTTTCTGACAAAAAATTGAGATTTTACTCGACAGTTGGAAATTTTGGAAAATTGTGGTTGTGCTGGTGAATTGCAGAATTTTTTGGAGGCTCAACTATGTCTTTAAACTGCATCCAATTGTTTTGGGAAGTCAAAAAATCGAGTATAACAAATTTTTAGCTTTTTACATTTATTAGGTCAAATTTCCATGTTTTTCAGGGCTGTAAAGTGATTTTAAATTTTCGAAAAATTCGTCAAAATTCAAGAAATTAACAAGAATTTGAAATTTTGGATGTAGAATTGTTTTTTATGTACCTAATTTTGATTTATTTTTTATTCGGTTTTGAAATTCACTGTCGATTGGGATAAAAAAAGAGGTTTTTTCCGACGGTGCACTCTACCCAGGTATCTATAAAAGCTTGATTTTTTTTGGGGGGGGAGGGGTCTCCACTCAAATTTTTAAACATAAATTTAAAAATAAATGAAATCAAAGAAGCTTTTTTTGGTCCATAAATTAATGCAAATTATTTTAAAATCGCTGGAGAACTTTCAGAATTGCAGAATTCACTGAAACAAACAGAGTGAACATTTTTAGAAAATCAGTAAAAAATTCGCTGAAAAGCCAGGAAATTTTCTGAAATTTGCTGAAAATCAGTGAAATTATTTTGAAAAATCTCCTAAAAATTGAAATATTTGGCATATTTTTCCTGTGCTGCTGTATATTTTGATTTTCCAGTGACTTTTTACTGATTCGAAATGAGAGAGTAATGTATAAGTACATCAAATTTTCAAATTAGTTTTGGATTGTAATAAAGAAAATATTGAGAAAAAAAATGATGAAACTAGGTAGCGTAGGTACCTATGAAAATTCGATACCGAAAATAAATTGAATCAGGTTGTGAATTTTTTTTCAAAATCTGTATGTGGTCTTCCATTGTAATAAAATTGAAAAAAAAAACGAACCTATCTAGAAAAGTTCGAAACAAAGCAAATTAAACTCAGGGCCCTATACTTTCAAAGGTATGCAGAATCGTTGCGGCGCAGCACTCAGCAAAAACACTCTACGTAGGTACGAAAAAAACTACATTAGGTAGGTTTTTCGTTTTAATTCTGCAACAATTTGTATGGAGAGATTTGCACGTTCGGCTCGGGGATTTTTTTCCCTCTCACGCGGCGATATCGAAACGCAAATCGCTTCATAATCCAATCTATTATCCTGTTTTGATTTTTAATTCTATCGACGCGGCGTTCGGCGTAATCCGTTCTAAATTGGTATCATTATTCTTAATTTTTGCACGAGGGTTTTAAATTTTTTTAAATACTCTACGGATAGAAAGGTTGCCGCACGTCCGCGGGGAGGGCCACCGTAGCTTATGCAGATTCGAATCGAAGCGCGTATTTATAAATCAATCTAGCCGGTTTGAACGAAGATTAATAGGGAAATACGTGAAATCAAACAGATAATAAAAACAGAACGATTTCACCACGTGCAAAGTTCAACGAGGATGAGAGGATGAGGTGGGTGTGATGGAGGAAATGGGCGAAAAAAAGCTCCAAACTGGGGCGAAGAAAACGAGTTCAACGTGATGGAAATATGGGAAAGAAAAATTGTAAATTCTTCTCGGGTAATTTTCTTATTTGGCTGGTCTGGTGTTTTTACGTTGATACCTGAGAAAAAAACGTTGGTTAAAAATTTAATCATAAAAGTTTTCGTTTTTTTTTATCACTTCGTTGTTTGTAATCGTTGATGGAAGGCTGAAAGGTGATGAATTTGACTCGATGTGAAAGTTGAAGAGTCGTGAAGTTTTTTTACAGGGTTATGGCGGGTACTTACGTACATATTAATACTAAATGAAGTCGTGTCGTCTTTCGACAAATCATATAGGATGAAAATTTTCAAGGTAGGGTCAATTTTTTGTCATTATTTTAACGCTACTTTCATTTCACTCTTTCAAAATGCTCCAAGTAAAGACTTCTCAATTCGTAAGGACAAAATTATTTTCTTTTAAAAAACAATTTATTTATTCATTTTTTAATTTGTTGTAGTTTGGGTAGCAAAGGGAGGGGGAACCTCTTACCAAAATTGTTTTTTTCACTTTTTTCTACTAAAATGAAAAGTTTGAGGAAAATAGTGAAGGATAGAAAATTTTATACTTACTGAGTTTCCTATTTAAAAAAAACTCACAATTTTTTTCTAACGTCTTTTGTTTAGAAAAAAAAATGTCAAGGAGGGTTAGGTAATTTATGAAGATGATTTTTTAAAAATTTTAGACGTGAGTGGCTTTTGAACCCAAATTTTGAATTTGCGATTAATTAAAAATTAGTCACGGGATTCAATAATTTGGTAATAAAATTTTTTAATGTTTGTATATTTTAACAATTTTTTTCTTCTTTGGATTTTTCGATGGTGAAATTAAAAGTAGGTTTCTTTGGGGTAAATTTAAACCAAAATAAGGAATGAGATCGGTAAGAAAAATCCAGAAAATAGCGAGAATTTTTAATCCTTAAAAGGTTTAAGAAACATACAATTTGACGTATACCGCCATTTCGTACCTATTTGCGAAAAATCTTTGATCCCCCCCCCCTACCACCCATAAACTCTTCTTAGACCTTGTCACGGTTTTTAGATAAAATAAAATCAAAAATGGACTCAGCAGGGTGAAAAATCATGGATTTTGGTTCCACGTTCGATATTGTCCTGACAGTTTTTCTACTTGACACTCCTCCCCGCACCTTTTACCTCACCCTTGTGAATTCTAGTTTGAGTTTGAGATCAAAATGACCCCAACAAAAAATCAGAAAAAAAATCAATTATTTTTACAAGAAAAAAAAACACAAACGAATTTTAGAAGAAAAAAAATTTGAAAAATCAAATCATTCTCAAAAAAATGCTCACAATTTTCAAGGAAAAAAAGAAATATGTATTTTTCAAGGAAAGAAAAACAAAGAGCACAACTTGGTATTTCGTTCATGACTAATTTTGAAAAGAATTTCTCAGTTGGAAAAATTTAGAGCTGAAAAATTTAATAACATTTTTTGAAGTTGAAAATTTTTTTAAAAAATTGAGCGTGTGGAGCAAAAAGGATCTCGTAATGAAGGTAAAATTGGGGGAAAACCAGCCAGGAATACAATTTTCATTTTTCAATATAAAAGTGAATGAATCAAACAGGATTGCTCAAGCCTTAAAATCATAGGCGTGACTGAATCTTGAAAACTCAGAGGTGTGACGAAGCAATATGTTCTAGGGAGGCGTTTTCCGAACTAAAATTTGCAAAAAATTTCCAATCATTTTTTTATCCCCCCCCCCCCCCTCAAAAAAAAATATCCACTAATTCTCAAAAAATTTAATGGGTAACTTCTTTTTACATAATTCTCAACTTTACAATTTTTTTCCAATTTTTCAAATCAGTAAAAATTGTTTTTGACTGACAAAATCTTTTCAATTTACAATTTTTAAAACTAGCTGGAAAAATTTTAGAAAAATTTTCATTTCATTCGAAGAAAAATTAGGCACAGAATTTGAGTTGAGAAAATTTTGAAAAAATTAAATAAAAAACAATCTGAAGTTGAAAAATTGAGTTACTGCCTCTGCCAAAAACGACCGTTTTTTTATGATCTAATTTTTTCAAATTATCCGAAAATTGTCCAAAAATTTCATTATCTGATTCGTTATTCGTTTTTTGTAAAATCTGGGAAAAGTGAGTGTGCCAAAGCACACCCAGCCCAAAATCCGAAGCCAAATTAATCACTAACGACAGGTGATTTTTAAACTTATTTCCTGACTAATCACTCGTTCAAAAGTTTAAAAAGTTCTATTTCCAATATTTTCGAATAGAGTGGTGATTTTTTTTTTTTAAATCAAAATGCGTTTCTGATGACGTGATAATTTTCTTGAACTCTTCTCAATAAATCAATCAAGTGAACCAGAATTTGACCATTTGAAAAATTTCCAAATTAATACACTTATGGGACTCGATTTTTCCAGCCTTGTTTACTGGAGAGAAAGAGGAGTTCTAGAAATCTGATCAAAACTCGATCAAAAATGTACATATTTTGATCACTTTAAAATAATCACCAAATCACAAGCTATTCGAAAAAATATCCACTCAATGTTTCTCAAATCAGTCTTTTTTTTTCATATGAATTCTGTTGAAAATTTCCAGAGAGAAAAAAACATCGAAATTTGTTCCTTCACCGGTCCATTTATTTTCGCCGACGATATCGAAAATAACTCTTCATCGATCATCCGTCCCATTACGATGAAAAAAAGGGCGAAATTTTTTCCTCAATTTCATCCAAAGCGAAGCCATGTTAATAAAAAAATTCCATCGCTTGTGCTCGATGTGCCGATATACAGTGGATATCGATGCCTCCGATGCTCATCCTCGTACCGGAACGACGAATGGAATTTTTGATATTCGATTTGATAAAATATGTAAGATGGTTGAAAGCTGTGTACGAGAGCTTGATTCCAGCCAGATATTTAAAAACGACCATGTACTTTCGCACACGTCGTCGTCAGATATATCTTACCCTACGATACACTGACACGTCTACACGTACAAGGTACCTTATATTTATCTATATCTTCACACGTCATACTACGAAGAAGGATGGAGGCGAAAAGCTTAAATAATTAAATTTCGAATTACCGCACGTGAAAATTTCACCATTTGGGGGTTTCGTATCGCTTTTTAAAGTATCCGGATTTAGTTTGTTGAAATGAGAAAAAAAAAAGAAGTGTCCTCTCGGAAACCGAACATCGTCAACCGCAGTGTTTGTATACGATAGAGAAAGGCAAAAGCATGCGACACCAAAACGAGGAGTAAACTTTTACGCGTCATTGTTGGTTTAACCCTGCTTAGCCGCGTCCCTTTTTTCCTATATAAAAATGAAACATATGTAAAATAAACTGGGCCCTTTTTATCTACGCGCGTTTATTTTGTGTTCAAGGTACGACGAGTACTACATACGCGCGTTCAAAAGTCACCAACCATACGAGGTTTTGTACGCTTGTTTTCTTTTTCAAATTAAACACGCTTTGTTTCTTTTCACCGGCTCGTATCAGCCGTACATGGCGGTGAATTTTTAAATACCGTTCATCGGCGTAGAAAGAAATTCATTAAAAGTATGAAAAAAAACATTACCACCGAACAAAGAGCTCGTCTGCGAAATAAGAAGAGGGAAAAAAATCTTAAGCTCGAAAGAAAACACAACATAGTCTGCGAAAAGTTACAATAGAAAAGATTTTCCTTTCTCGTCTGACTACATTCGTACACGACATTCACTCGACCCTCTTCCCCCCCTTCAATTCCTTCGGGCAGCTACTCCGACGATGGAGTACTGAGCAAACAAATTTTTATACGAAACCATGGCTTATCAATATTTAAAGGCCTGCTATTAAAATGAATTCACAATTAACCGGAGCGTGCAGTAATTTTACGTCATAACGAATGATTAAAAAATATAAATTTTGTCGTCGTTTCTGCAGACTGTTGGACGGATTCGTGTTCGCCTATGATAATTTTTCCCTTTTGGAGACGATCGACTTGAAGAAAAGGAAAAAAAATATTGATTTCTGATGGTCAAAGCAATTGAGTAAAAAAGTCGCGAAGGATGAGAAAAATTCCAATCTGAGTTATTTTTTGGCCTAACTGACTCAGAATTACCATATTTTGGTACTGACCACGCCCCCCCCCCCAAAAAAAAAAAACCAATAGACTTCTAAGAAAGTTGAATTCAATTATTCTACGATCAATTTCCTTAAAAATACTCATCATTTCTTTTGTGAGTCGTGAAATTCAAATGGATTTTTTTTGAGGGGGGAGGGGAAAGAGAAACAGAATTGAATCCAGAGAGTATTCAGAGCTTTGGAATTATTTTTTGAAGCTAATGTTGACCTCAAATACAGGGGTGAGGTGGCGAGAGAAAAAATTCTCTTGGCAATATCGTACATAAGTCGTATCAAAAACCATGTTTTTTTGAAAAAAAAATTGTAAGCTTTTTTTTTAATTTTTTGGTTGAGAATGATTTGATGTTTTCTTTTTCTTTTGATTTTTTTTTTGAAAATCAGTTTTTTTTTGTTCTGAGAACACCTAATTAATTAAAAAATTTTTGTTTTCTGAAAAATGATTTCCTTTTCATTTTTGGTTTCCTTTTTAAAATTTCTTTCTGTTCAGAAATAGTCCAGTTTTTAAATTTTTTCCCATGAAACTATTTTTGTTTTTGTCAGTCATGAGATATTTTTCAAGTAGTTTATTTTTTGTTTTTTTGAATATTTATTGTTTCAATTTATTCAGAATGTTTATTTCAATTTTTTCTGAAAATTCTTTGTTTTTGGCTTTTTAAGGTATCCAACAGTTTTACAAGTTCTGCTTTCATAGTGCTTTTTGTTTATTCGTCCATAATGTCCTACATTATCCTAATTTTTCAATTCAATTTTGAAGTTTTCAATTTATTCTCCTTCCGTTTTCAGAGTTTCGGAATCACTTCCTCTGACATTTTTCGTGTTGATTTTTTTTTCATCCAATGACAAAAAAAGTGACATGTCTGAAAAGAATTTTGATGGTTTCCCTCCGAAATAATAAATTGCAGAACAATTGAAAAATCACCTCCGTTAGGCACCTGAATTTAAAATGGCTCGTTTTGGACGATCGTATGGAATTTTCTTTCATCATTCGTCGTGCTTTCTTCCCTGTTCCCATAGACTTGCTTTCAACTTGTCTAGATTGAAGACAGTGTTGCCATCTCTGAAAAAATTATAGATAAAAAATATGCCAGAATATGCCAAAAATCCAGAAAAATTGTGCTAAGTATATTTTTTTTTGCTAAATTTCAATGGAATCTTTGCTAGTCTATGTTTCCGTTTTTAATAATTTTCAATCACCCCAAGCAAAATGTGCAGTTTTCCCTCCAATTATGCTAAATTATGCCAAATTGTTCCGAAGTTATGCTGTAGTTGAGAAAATAGCACTCTCTCATTTTTGAATCAGTAAAAATTATCATATCACTGAAAAACAGTCAGAATTGCAGTCAGGAGAAAATTAGTGAAAAATTTTCACTGAAAACAAATCAGTGAGAAAAATCGGTGAAAATGAAAATCTTTGAAAAATCAGTGAATTTTACTGATTTTTCCTGGATGCAATTCTGACTGTTCGTCAGTGACTTTTTCACTGATTCAGAATGAAAGAGCATAATTATGCTAGATTATGCTGAATTTGAAATAATTTATGCCAAAAAATGATTGTCAGAATTACCTATTCAACTTATTCAGACAAAACGTGTTGAAAAACAGCATAATTAATTATGCTGAATTCGAAATCAAATTATGCCAAAAATTATGCTGGATTTTTTTATGCCAAAAGTAAAAGGTTCATGCTAAATGAAAAAATAACAAAAGTGTGACGTATTCAAAACATTTTTGATAAAAATTTTCGAAAAGCTGAGCTTTTTTTTCAACAGAAATTAACATCGATTTGACTTGAATCATCAAAATTTGATACAAATTGAGTGAAAATCGAGATGCTGATTTTTCACAGGGTGGTTTCTGAGATTGTTTGTTTATCTTTAATTTTTCCAGTATTCCAAAAAATTTATCATTTCTAACCTTAAAAAATATTTTTTGTGATTGACACAAGCGATTTTTTGTGATTAGTTTCACCAAACGTAAAAAAAAGGTGTAAAACTTGAAAATTACGCTCAAGGTGCTGTGAAATGTAAAACCCTTCAGGTTGAATTTTTTTGAACTCTGATTTGAAGTTCAGAATAAAAAATTAAGTATGATTCCTCAAAATCCAAAACCCAGAAAATTGCTCATTTCGGTTATTTCAATCTCGATCATATCGATATAAACTTGTCCTAGATTTTTCAATCACTACAAGTTGTATTGTATTTATTGAAAAAATTGAATTCTTCAATTGTCAAGTATTCACAGTTCCATCTCTCACATTGATCTTGACTACCTGGCTTAATCAATCTCACACCTGCGTGAACGTCACACCAATAAAAATAAATTTCTCGAATATTCACTTTCAGCATCCTTAACTCGTGTAAAAAGTAAATTTTGAATGCGGAAATGCCCCGAATAAAACAACACAGAAAGATTGAAGTTTCCAAACTAATATTACTATACGAAGCGAGAACATTGCACAATGCATCGCTATTTCGAGGAGGAGAAAAATGAAAATAAAAATCCAGTCTGCCAGAAAATCACATTTAAACATCTAAGAAAAGTTTGATACTGGGAATCGGGCAAATCTGGGCAAGGGAAGGGTAAATCGTTCCGAGAGGCTCGTTCGTTTCGTAGCAATGTCTTAACGAAAATTTAGGACATTACAGTACGAAATTCATTTTACGTTTGCCCAAGTTGTTCGTTCTTTGATTTCAATTTGATAACTTGTTCGAAACTTAACCGAGCTTTTAATCTAATTTTAGTGTTCTATATTAATTATTGGGTAAACGAAGGACGCGACGCGATGGCAATTTCGTCCGTGAAATTCGCTTAATTATCGCTTTAGTGGCAATATTTTCTATTAATTGAAATAAACACTATTCAAATAGCAGTAAAACGACGACTACCGAAACGATGTTTCTGCAGCGTCCTCGGTACCCATTCGAATAGCTTTAATTTGCATTTTTCGAATTTTTCGCGCCGCTGCGAAATCCGCTTCGCCTTTTGACGCTTAAATTGTTAATTTCATCAAAGAAATAATTTTGCAACGGTTTATCGGAGGTCGTTCGGATGAAAGCAGCGTGCTTCTTTTTCTCTATTCCCCCGGTGCTTTCTCTATCTCTATCCGAACAAAATGGCGAGACCACGGTTCGGTTGTGTAAAATATTGATCATTCGCGGAGCGAATTTACGTATTTCACCTGACGGGTTATTCTACCTACATAAGTTTATGACAGTTGTCTTAACCGTGTATCGTAAATTATAACGCCGTAAATGCGACAATTTTTTTTATTTCGAAATTCCCTCGAAGTACGTTCGTATATCTATAGTTGTAAAATTACCGCGAGTAGTTTATTTCAGAGGTCGCGTTGAGAAAATTTTCGTACAGCAGCGTTTGCACTACAGAGTAGTACGTGTAATGTATGGTATACGTAAACGTATGTAGGTTCAACGACTCCAGAGAATTGACTTGTTATCTGCGTATCTATGTATGTTAAATATTGCGAAAATACCGAGCTATACGTTCTTCCCTTTAATCGATGAGCATGTTTTGCCTCGTTGATTTTCTATCTGAGCTAATAAATGATGGCTCGTTTACTACGTGTGTACTTTTTCAAGAATTATTTGTCGTGATAAGCGTTTTGACTCGTTTTTTATTATCATTTTTTGTTTTTCAGGGTGAATTAATTTGTGCGTCGGATTGAGTGGCTCGTTTGTACTCTTGACGTTATTGTAGAATTTATCATAATTTATGAGGATTTTTAGAAAAAGAGTTGAACTAGAAAGTCGACTTTCATTTTTCAATTTTTATTACATTTTGAATTGTGTGACTGGGCGATGAATTCTGCTGATTTTTTTGAAGGGTGGGGGTTGCAAATGTTCGGATCACGTCGGGTTGGATAGCATTGAAAATTGATACTTGGTTCAACTTGTTCTGAATCTTGAAATTTTTATTCGTATTTTTTTCCTTGTTGAAATTTCTACGCTTCAAAAAAATTTTCGAGCATGAAATTTTTATATATTTTCAAACAACGGTTACAAATTTTTTCAAGTTTGGAGAGTTTGCTCTTTTTTTGTGCTAAAATTGTCCAGGATTTTTTTTTTCCTTTGAAAAAATAATACCCAAGGCAACAGCTTCTAAAAAATATGGACGTTGAAAAAGAGAGAGAGAAATCAAATTCGAAAACTACTTCGTGAGCTAATTTTACCAAGTATAGAGATAAAAATTGGAGTGAAAATTTTTAAAAAGAAAGAATTTTTCCAGATGAACAATACAATTATAATTTCGAAAAAATTTTGCCTGACAGTGAGAAAGAAATTTTGAGATTGTAAAAATATTAGAGAATGAAAATTTTGAAAGAGTGAAAAAAAATTAAGACTGCAAAAAAATGACACAGAATGAAAATATTTTCAGGATCGTAGAAAAATTAGTATTGAGAGTTTGAAATTTTAATAAAAAATTTTCAAGGTCCAAATTCAAATAAAAAAATTCAAATTTTCAAGTTTGTATCGTATCACGAAGTTTTGATGGAAATCCGAAATGATTCGAATATTTTCACCACCCCCCTCCCCCTCCGAAAAAATCCAGAATTTGTCCAAAACAATTTATTATCATTTATCAAGTAGTATTTTCGATGTGAAGCGTCCAGAATTGATTTTTTGAGTGATGGCAGTAGATAAGATTACTTAACCCGAAAGGAGAAATTGATTAGAAAATTTTCTAATGATATCTACCTATAGTCTGTTTTTTTTAACTTGAGCCCTGACTTTTTCCTGGTGTTGCCAAATGTATTGTTGATAAGATATTTCATTTTGGTAAATTACTAATTTGAAAAAATTTACAGTGTTTATAAAAAGAGCCGAATATTACTGAGCCCATCATTTATGAGTTGAAAAAATTTGTGGCAACAACGCCGAATTTTTAACGCTTCCTATTGGTTAATTCAGTTTTGTTTACGAAAAGTCAGGGCTCAAGTTAAAAAAAACATACTATAGGTATGTAGTAATGAATATTCTAGTATTCAAATGTTAAGATTTTTTTCTTGTGAGAACCCTGGAAATAAAAATGGGGGAAACTATTGGCTAGTACTTGGGCCTAAATTTACATTTTTGCTTCAGAATTCCTTTTTTGTGAGTATTTTTCATTAATCGAGACACGAAAGAAGCATAGAAAAATAACCAGAAATGTTCATTTATACTTGAAAGATAATGACTACTCATGAAGATTTCTGGCACCTAAATTTTCGGTTTAAAAAAAGTGATTTGTAGTAATACTGATAATTCATGATACCTACTTTTCCGATTGTCTGATAATTTATGGCAAATTCTCAATAAATTTTGGTAATTTGTGGTGAATTACCGGTAATTCTCGGTAATTTGTGGTAAATTATCAGTAATTTTCGGTAATTTGTTGTGAATTCCCGTTAATTTTCGGTAAATTGTGGTAAATTACCGGTAATTCTCGGTGAATTGTGGTAAATTACCGGTAATTCTCAATAATTTGTGGTAAATTACCGGTAATTCTCAGTAATTTGTTGTAAATTACCGGTAATCTTCGGTAATTTGTTGTGAATTATCGCCGGTAATTTTCGGCAATTTGTTGTGAATTAACGGTAATTTTCAGAAATTTGAGGTAACTTGCCGGTAATTTTCGGTAATTTTTTGTGAATTACCGGTAATTTTCTGTAATTTGTTGTAAATTACCGGTAATTTTCGGTAATTTGTGATAAATTACTGGTAATTTTCTGTAATTTGTGGTAATTGCTTGGTGTCTATGAATAATGCGATCTGATCAACTCGGAAAGCATGATCTTCGAAGATTCAAAATTTTAAACATGATCAAAATTACATCTTTCAATAATCGTGACAAAAAATTACCTAACAAAACAAAAATAATAGCATTTTAAAAATTGAAATCTGTAAAAAATTATTGGTAAACCAAAAATTATTTTTCTTTTTTTTTAGTTCAGTTTAGAATTGAACTTACAGATGGGATCAATTTTGATGTAGAACTTTCAAATTAATTTAATTTTGATTCGAAATTAAACAATAATTACTGAATTTATGATAAATTTAACAAAAGAACTTCTTCGCGAGCAACAAAAAACGCATCACTACTTTTCTAAGTACAATTTTCTGCGATACGAAACACATTTCAAAAGAAATAAGATTTAGACCACCTTGCAGAAATAATCCTGATAAAAAAATACATATTTTTTGCCTCGTAGGCAACACGCGGAGCCAGTTTCCAATTCCTATGTTTTCTGGTTCACCTTTATTTTATTTTTATTCCAATTTTTCGCCTCCGCGGTGGGAAAATTTTTCGATATTTCCCGCAATATTTCCGTTTTCGAAGAACACAAAAAAGTAAAAAAAAATTCTATCCCATACCTACGCAAATCCTTTGAAGTTACCGGTAAAAAGAAAATACGTTTCCAATATTTCGCAAACGTCATCCCCAGCGACAAAAAAAAAAAAGGTAAAAAAGTGGCAAAAATTTCAACCACGTTTGATAATTTCGGCCGGTGTAAAAATACAATCGTGAACACAAAACGCACGTAGGTATATGGGTATCCAGGACGCCGAAACGAAGCTCCAAAAAACACGAGAGAATGAAAACGAAAAGCTCGCGGGAGAGGCGGTATGGCCATTTCATGCATTTAAAATAAGGTTCAGGGAACGATTTCGGATACATTAGAAAGCCTTTTAAAATACCATATCAAACAAAAGTTGTAAAAGTGAAATTAAAATGAATAAAATTCGTAGCAAAACGAGAGAAAAGCATTATTTGCATGTTTTTCGTCGGGGCGGATTCTGCGCCAGGAGTTACTATCTTACGTTGAAATTCGCGCCTCAACGTGGAAATTTCGTTTTCGGTTCAACGATATCGTTAGGTGCGGGGGATGAAAAAAAGATCGCGAATCAGCCGAAATTACGAGAGGTGAACTTTTCACTGGCTATTAATCGTATGTAGCCGGGTTTTATGCAATTTGGACTTATTTTCGACGCGAATGATTTTAAGCCTTCGGTCGAATCGAAATTATTCGCTGGCCGATTTTACTATTTTTATATTTCGCGTACTCGGTCTCGTCGTGTTTTCCAATTTTACCAACGTACTCTGCGTAAAATTTATAACCAACCGGATAACTAATTGGGGTGTAAATATGTGATGATAATATCATCCATCTAGGCATATACTACGTACAAAGTAGGGTAAGGTTGCCCAAATCGTACCACTTTTCAGTTTTTCGAAGCTGAGTGAGATACAAATGAAGTTTGACCAATTTTTTTTTCACCATCTGGTAGGTTGGTCCTTTGCGCACCTTTTGACCCAAGAACAAAATTTCCAACTTTAAAACTGCACCCATGGTTTTGATTCTCGCAAAGGTCTTCAAGTGGTACGATTTAGGAGACTGGTTGCCTAAATCGTACCACTGACAAAATATGTAGAATTACTACCTTTCAATGCCTCCCAGTGCCCTCCAATGTCTCACATCAACCTAAAAATACTCATATAAGTTCCCTATTCACTTATACATAATTTTCGCCCCTCCTCCCCCTCTCCATTCATGAAATAATAGGCGAATATTCTAAAAATCAATTATTCCTTTGTTTATTCCATTTTATTTTCTAAAAAATGTATATTTTCCATTTGTAACTGAAAAGTTGAAAATAATATACAAAATTCATGCAAATAGACATATACATGTCTTCTGCTGACCATATTCTATTTCCGACG
Organism: Pseudococcus jackbeardsleyi; assembly: GCA_038380155.1. Classification (NCBI taxonomy): domain Eukaryota; kingdom Metazoa; phylum Arthropoda; class Insecta; order Hemiptera; family Pseudococcidae; genus Pseudococcus; species Pseudococcus jackbeardsleyi. The sequence goes on along the minus strand of CM076240.1, from coordinate 22,574,417 downwards.
TGCAAAAACTGGTTTAATCTATAGAAAAAATTGGAGGTACGATTTAAGCAACTTCGACTTTTTTGAAAGAAAACCCAACTACTCAGACACAATCTTGTCAAAAATTTTCGTACGTATCTCAAAAGATAGCTAAAATGATACAGTTTTATATGAATTTAATGCCACTAGCAATAATCACTTCGTTTTCTTGCAATACTCTGAAAACGCATTCTCAAATTATTATATCAGGACCCCGTTTTTTTTTCTTTTGGCGATAAAAAACGAGCTCATGGCTCAAAATGCCAGGTTCTTTCATCAAAAGTCTCAAAATACATAATACTATCATATACCATCGGCAGAACACGCTAAAGAATGATTAACTAAGAGAAACCACTGGTGGTACGATTTAGGCGGCGGTACGATTATGGCAACTTTACCCTACCTACGTAAAACAAAATCCATCTTTTCTAATTTCACGTAATATATTTCCATTTTCCGTTCATTTTCGCGCCCTAAAATCAACTCCACGTATATGATTCCACGGAATTATCTTTCTCTTTCTCTCTCTTTCCCTCGTGTGTGCCGTATACGGCGACGTACTTCCATCGAACCGACGACGACGTAACTGCGTACGTAGTCTACGCGTTTGTAAACATAGTTTCATTTCCTTCGTGTGATTAAATTCGCCGTAGCCGGAAGGTTTTACAGGATCAGACTTTTCCTCCTTTTACAACGCACTTTTCCATGATTCACGCGAAATTCGTCTAATGTTATCTGGGCTACAGCGCAGCGTGACCAAAAAAAGCCAGGAAAAAATCGCTGTATATCCTATTATCGTATTTTTTTATTTTTGGAATAGCTTTATTGGCTCGTGGAAAGTAAATAAGTAAACTGGACCGGGAAAACGAACTATATTTTCGAGTTCCAGTTTTGGAAATTTTCGAGAATTGAAATACGTAGTTGTGAGTTATTCCATGTGTACAATTTGAGGCACGTGAATGCAGCAGTTATTGCTCGATTTCGAATTGAAAATTGAAATAATCTACAAGTTTGATTATAAACATGGAATCTAGGACAATTCCTCCGAATCCATTATCCCGAATTGCCATTTAACGTAGTGACAATTTTCCCTAATGCTTTGGTAATTTACCACAAATTCACAACAATTACCGGTAATTTACTGTAAATTACCTGTAATTTACTGTAAATTGCCCATAATTACCTGTAATTTACTGTAAATTACCAATAATTACCTGTAATTTACTGTAAATTACCAATAATTACCTGTAATTTACTGTAAATTACCAATAATTACCTGTAATTTACTGTAAATTACCAACAATTGCCTGTAATTTACCGCAAATTACCAACAATTGCCTGTAATTTACCGTAAATTACCAACAATTACTTGTAATTTACCGTAAATTACCAACAATTACTTGTAATTTACCGTAAATTACCAACAATTACCTGTAATTTACCGTAAATTACCAACAATTACCTGTAATTTACCGTAAATCACCAACAATTACCTGTAAATTACCGTAAATCACCAACAATTACCTGTAAATTACCGGTAATTTACTTGAAATTACCGAAAATGTACCGTAAATTATTTGAAATTAAAAAAAATTTGTTATTATTTATAAACAATAATCATCATAATGTCAATGATTACCACCACCAATTATCAACTATTACCAAAAATTTACCATTAATGACCTGAAACTATAAAAAAGTAATATTATGTAGGTCTAGGTACCTACCATGAATTACCATTATTACTTCAAATTACCTTTTATTACCGAAAATTGACTGAAATACTGAAAATTACTTTTAATTAGATACAGGGTGACTACATAGAAATTTTCGGAACGCAAAAATTGATTTGTAAAAAAAATTGTAATGCCCAGCAAGTAATGAAATCTTATTCACAACGTAGCTGAAGCTCCATTGCCTCCAAAAATATCTGAACTCATCCTCCAATGGTCACAAACCAAATAAGGTAACATACCAGTTTTGGATCACTTTTTCTTTGAATTCGTGTACTGACACTCCTGACGTTATTTATGAACCAATTTTGGTGATTTTTTTAAAAAAATAAACGTTGAACTCTCCTCTACAAAGTAGTTCGGTTGAATTTTGAAAAAAACGATTCCAAGTATTTTTTATCCAGGCTTGAAAAACCCAGAAAAAATACGCCTTTTTAGCCTTTTTAGGGGGTTCTACCAATTACGGATCATCAAATAAAATTTAAGTTATGCATTTTTTTTTCACTCTGATTGTATTTTTTACATTACAAAGATGGCCTTCAAAGATTTTCATCAAAAAATTGTTAAAAAACCGAAGTTGAAAAACTACCAATTGTGGATCGATCCGTAATTGGTAGGAAAATTTTTGATCCGCAATTGAAAATTGAAAATTTTTCTACCAATTATGGATCAAACCAATTACGGATCACTTTCACTTTGGAATTTCACTGCGCAGATTTAATAATGTTAATCACCCAATATATAAAAACATGACGAAAATCTCGGAACAGACAATTTTGGTGAAGAAATCCAACTTTTTTGGTGCCAATTTACGTTTTCTTCGATGGTTGGCAAATGACACTCAAAATTCGCAAAACGGGTTGATCACGCAAAAAATGTGTCGATAGTACTTCCCTGAACATGAAATAATCAGCAACCGCATCAAAAACTAAATATCAATAACACTACTTACACTTTTTAACAATCGCCATTGCAAAAAATACGAAATTTCAACTAAAAATGCGACTCACTTTTTTCAAATGAATCTACAAGCGGTTTGATAAAACGAAAAATGCAAAGTTTACATATTTTCTGAAAGGTAAGACTTCAGACTACACGATTATGTTGGTATCAATCCTTGGTGACCATTTCGGAACGACGTAGAGCGCCTCAAAAAAATGATCCGTAATTGGTAGCCTGATCCAAAACTGGTATGTTACCTTAACCAAAAAAATTTCTGTTTTTTTTCGATTTCTGAGTTTTTCAAAAAAAATTTCAAACCTCAAAATTCTATAAATCTTGAAAAATTGAGATATTTAAAAACTAATAGGTATTTGCGTATGACAGGCCATTGAACAATGATCAAAAATCATCGCATGCCGATTTTGCCTAATCAAAAATTTGAAAGGACAAAAACTTTTCCAAAAAATTGATTTTTTGTAAAATTGGCAAAACTGCCTCCCCCTCCACTTGACTCCTCTCGGATATTTTGAGCACAGCGTTGGCATCTATCCTTGTCGACCTACATGTAGGCAACCCTTCGATCAGATGAACGTGAGACAATATGGAACGATTCCACACTAAATTACGAAAAAAACGTTGCGTTCCGGAACTTTTGGGTCACCCTGAATAAGAAATTATTATGAATAATCATCGTCTTCTAAGTTTCTACGCAAAATACAATTTAGATGATCGATGTCTAAATTTTTTCAGAAGTTCAAATTTTTTTATTTCAAAGTTTTTCTATGTTTTTAATAAAATTCCAATTGTTTTTCGTGTACGAAATTTTAAAACTCTTCTAGCTGTAAATTTTTTATGCGAATTTTCTCAAAATTTTTTGAATTTTGATTTAAAATTTTTTTCTTAATACACATAGCCAGACTCCTTTTCACTTCTGGTTTTATGTAATTTTTCAGAGGATATTGAAAAAAAAGTTCTTGTGTTTTTTGCTTGGTCTTGTGAAGAAACATACAAAAAAAAATTTTTAAGAGGGTATTTTGATGGATATTTTTTGTCTAAAAAAAAATCATTGACGACGATTTTTCACCATTGTCGAGTCCAAAAGGTTGAAATTATTACGAGATGTGTTTGGAATTCGGACGTCAAAGCTACTTTAGAAAATGGATTTCACAGACCAAAAAACATTTGATCGAAATTCGAACATTTTTTAAATTTTAAATACAGCATCACTTCCTGAAATTTGGTATTTTGTTGATCTCTGACATCTTTTGACCTGGCCATGGTTTTTAAAATTATTTTAAAATAGAAAAAATAATATTTTTTTGTTATAATCAACCTCATTTTATACTCATCAAAATGAAACCTGACCCACTGCTGAAAATATCGTCGGATATAAATACCCTCTAAATTTTCTCACTTTAAAAAAATTTACATAACAGAAAAAAGTTCCATCAACGCCTCTCCTCGCCAACCCCTTTACAAAAGAGCAATTCGTTTATTCTATTTACGAACCGAATAAATTTTCATAGCCGTCGATGCTGCTCGATTCAAACTAGTTGAACTAAAATAAAAACCAGCAAATTGAATACGCGTTCGTTGCTGTACCCGTTTAATCTTATGATACATAAAATTATTACCAACTTTATTGCTGAGTACCTCATTTTATTTATTTTTTCCTCAACTCTGTTTCCGTCTCGTAAAACAACAAGTGAACAAACCTTCCAATGATGGCGAAGGAAGAATGTTTAAACGATTTCAAAACATGAATGGGAAACCGAATGCAAAGTACTTACGAGCAATGTTTCTTTGAAACAGAACAATTCGATTTTGGGTTGTAATTTTCATAAATAATCGTCGATAGAATCCCGTGTAGAGGAAATGAACTGGCGTACCTTTCTATATCGATTCTTTTATAATGTTTTATCGTGTAGGTATTCGACTGATGTGGAATTTAATTTCCCATTATGAAAGTTATACGAGGTAGCTTTGTAGGAATATTGAAATTTACCGCGTATTTGTAGGCTAATCTGATTTCGGTATTTAATTGGGAAATTTGGCTTTTTTTGGGGAATTGTAAGAGGACGAGATGTTTTTTGTGGAAAAAAATTGCTTTTTCGTTCGATTGATAGTGCTGGGTATTTAAACTAGCTCGAGTATTAATAAAACCTTGATAACCGTATCGGTGCTTCAAACGTAAATATTGTTTTTCGTCGTATCTACAGACGACCGAAGTAAAGATAAATCAAAATAATATACAAATGTTTGGATTAAAACAGTGTATGTTGAAAAGGGTCAAATTGCTCGATGGCGTTTTAATTAACCGCGAATATTATAAAAGGATTCAATACGTTGTGGAAATTTTTGTCGAGTGCATCTATTATTTTGTTTTTCTCTTCTGAGAGGTTGCTACCCCTCTGTGGCCTGGTTTTTCGTCGGTGGTGAAATAAATGAGTAAATTTACGTTTGTCGAGTACTCACGGTGGCGTTTGCGGTTGTACTTCGGGCTTGAAAAGAATATAAATCCTTTTTCAAATATACGCTGAGTAAAGAGCGTTGATACTCGGATTAATTATAAAGCTTTATTTTTCGTCGCACTGGGTATACGTGTGTATTTTCAAAGTGACGCGAGAAGAAAATTTCGTCGAGTGGTACGAAACGTGGCTCGGCAGGGTGAACGTTCTCAAGATTTTGAACCTTTACGGTATAATTAAAGCAATTTTAAACTATGTTGGAAAAAGTATCGGGGTGAAGACCTCGACTGCAACATTTTCTCGGCGTAAATCACGTTAACAATGAGATTAGGGTGGATCGAAAAATAATGTACTGGATTTTGATGAAAATTAGTGAGAAAGTTTACTTTAAATGGAAGACCTCGTGAAAAAATTGAATCTTCTTGTATTCTAGACTAACGATGGACGGAGCTAGGGAATCTCAGATTGAAGTTATTTTCAAAAAAAAAATCGATTTTTGTCATTTTTTACTATAATCTCTTCTAGGGACTTCGAGTGCCATCTAGAAGATCAATCTGAGTTTTTAGACCTCTTTAAATCATTGACCTCATAATTGGGTACCTTTTTTGTGCTCTAACACCTAATTGCTGAAAACCTGGAGATCATAAAATATTTTACACAAAAAAGTTCTCATTAAATAAATAATTTGAAAAGTTGATCATTTTTTTCACCATCAAAAAAAATTTTACCTACCAAATTTTTTGAATATTTTTTGCAGCTGTGTTGCTAGCTTCAATTTTCTGACCACCTAATAATTTTTTTCCAAAAAATGGGATATCAACGGTCAAGTCTATTTTTATTCCAGGTTCAAATCAATTTTTTTTCAATTTTTCAAATTCCAAACGACTTTTTTTCTAAATGTATCAATTTTGGAATTTTTCAACTCTACAGGGTGTTCCATGAATCGTTTTCCAAACATTTTTTTTTTGATATTAAAAAAAAACTTGAGGTGAACATGTTGCCTATTTTAAGAATTGAAGGGGTAAATGCAGCTTTTAAAAAAATCGCGTCAAAATTTTTTTCAACAATGCGAATGGATAGTACTTCGAAAACTGAACAAATTTTCACTCTGTGATTTTTTGCCCAACTTGAAAATTGAAGGGGCTACAAAAAATTTTTTCAAAAACAATTTTGAAAAAATCAACTAATCAAGGGAATGAATAGCACGTTGAAAATGAAGAAATTTTGTTCTGTGCACTTTTTGCCTAACGTCGAAAATGAAGGGGCTACGGCTCGCGCAAAATACTTGAGCTTCAAAAATTTTCAAAGTTTCCCTATTTTGAATCACCCTTGGCCCCTTCATTTTTAATGTTGGGCAAAAAATGTACAGAACAAAATTTTTTCTATTTTCAACGTATGTACCTACTTACTTCCTTTAATTAGTTCATTGGGGGAAAAAAATGAAAAAATTTTTTGCAGCCCCTTCAATTTTTAAGTTAGGCAAAAAGTCATATTGTGAAAATATGTTCAGTTTTTGAAGTACTATCCATTCCCATGGTTGAAAAAATTGTTTGACGTAATTTTTTTAGAAGTAGCATTTGCCCCTTACATTCTCAAATTAGGCAACATGTTTATCTCAAGTTTTTTTTAGTGGTACTCGGTTGTATCCAAAAAAATATGTTTGGAAAGCGATTCATGAACACCCTGTATTACTTCAATTTTAATTTTTTTCCAAAATTTTCCAATTTTGATTTCAATTTTTTTGTCTTTAAATTGTTCAGTTGGAGGAAATTGTGGAAAAAAATTTCATTAAAAAAATCCAAGTAAAAAAAAATATTTGGAGATAAGGATAATTTTTAATATCACCTTGGAAAAATTTTTGAGTAAGTACAACTTTGCAATTGAGGAAAAATGGAAAAATTGGAATTAAAATGTTTTTTTTTTCAACTTTATATCTACTCTACAAAAATTTTTCTACTTCATGTTTTCATAAAAATTTTCCAGTTCTCAATCAGTACTAATTCGAAGAAATTTTAAAAACTATAAAAGTATAAAATTGAAAAATAAATTAATTGAGAATGGGAAAATGTCGAGAAAATGTGAATTGAAAATTTTTTAAATTGGATAAAATTTTGAAGAAAAGAAATGAAACTAAAAAATTTTTAAAACTTTATCTCAAAATCCCTTTTTTGGAAATTTGGAACTAGAATTTTTTGAAAATTTTTTAAAATTGAAATTCAGTTGGTTGTATTGCTATGAAAAAATTTTCGACAAAGTTCATCAAAAATCACTTCAAGTGATCATAAAAATTCAATTTTGAGTAGGGGCTTCAAATTTGAAAAGTAAATTTAAATTCAAACTTAAAAAATTTTGAAAAAGAGTGAATTGAAAATTTTTTTAAATTGGATAAAATTTTGAAAAAAACATGAACCCAAAAAAATTGGAAAGTTTGCAGATTAAAGTACAGTTGATAGGTAGTATTGCTTTGAATATTTTTCTCAAAAATCATTTAAAGTGATCCCCCCCCCCTCCAAAAAAATCGCATCAACTTTCACTTTATTAGTTGTCAGTTTTATTGACTTTTTTGAATAATTGAACTGAAATGAAGTAACTGGAATTCAAACCTCATAACCTCAAACCTTGAACCTGGAATCTGGAACTAAATAGAACCTGGAAACTGAAACAAAACAAATCAACCGAAACTAAAAAAGAACGAAACACCGGAACGATTTATTCATTTTAAAAATGAACTGTTCCATGAGCCCCTGAATTTGCGAACTGCGACTTTTCAATTTCTTCGTAGAGAACATAATTGGTACCTAAGTACGAGTAATTGATTTTGAGGTAAATTGTACTTTTTCAACTGGTAGCAAAGTTCCCAGCAGGTAGCATTACTCAAAATTGAAAAAAAAAACCACTTCCAAATAGGTCCATCTGTAGGCTGAGAACTTTAAATTTTTTTGGACTGATCTCTCCCTCATCCTAAACTTTATCCTTAATTTCCGTGAAAATGCTTTTTTAAAAACCACCTTAATTTAGGTATTTCGAATTTCTTCGCCGGCGGAAGATTTTTGTCGCTGATCGAGCAAAGTCGCCTAGATTTACATCGAGGTCGTTGCGGTACGTAATGATGATATTGGCATGATAAAATCCAACATTGATAATTAGAACTTTCTATTAGAATTAGCGGTTACTTTGAGGCGCTTACTTAGCTTTTGAATAATTAACGAGACAAACAACCAGGCGTATCCGTTGAATGTAAAATGAAATGTGATCTCGTACGCGGCTAAACCCTTCGCATTTCGCACGAATTTCTATCCCGCAAAAAGGTCACGTTTATTTCGATATATAGCCTTGGTAGGTATAACAAAACGTCGTTTCGTCTCCTCAGCATGGTGTTGGTGTAATGGTACACTTTCGTAGGGTTTCTCAAGATTTCACCTTGGGTTTGGTTTCCCTTTTCGGTTGATCGTAGGTTTGGTATACGATGATTCGAAAATTTTCCTAATGTGATGAAAAACCTCAGAGCTAAGAGAGTGACCGACCATTGTTGCGTAAAATGAAAAGATATACTACCTGGTTAGGCACTGTGTAGTTTGTCCTTTCCTATACCTACTTTTCGTTAGTTTCTCGATGTTTTGGTAGTATTCGTGGTGAGTTTACAGTTTATATGGTATTATTATATTGTAACTTTGTGAGCGATGGAAAATTTAAGCTTTCGTTGGTAATTTTACCGACCTAATTTTTTCTTTGGGTGTAGAAGGTTTGACGAAGTGATAATTTTGTGTATTCCTGTAGCAATTATTATTGTTTTTGTTTATTCGTATACGAATACGAACGAAACTGTGGGATGGAATTTTTTCATTTTAGACGAATTACCTGAATTTCATTTTTGAAATGGAATTCGAGAAGTCGAAGATTTTTGAAAGATGCTTGGGTGGAATATTTTGAATAAATTAATATTACGTACGTGGAACATGACAAACAAGAATTCTTTGTTTTGTTATTTTTATTATTTTTTTTTTCGTTCGTCGACGTTTGGGGGAATGAAATATTTTGTATTTGGTACCGCTATTTGAGCAAAATTCTCATTTTAATCGAGAAATGTCAAGTCGGCTCGAATTTGAAAAAAGTCGAGACAGTTTTCATGTTTTGTTGACTTGATCACATTTGAACAAAAAATTTATCAACACAGTGAAAAGTTGTCGAGAAATAAAAATTGAAAAATTGAGTATTAAAATGATCAAAAATCCTTGAAAATGGTTTTAAGCTGTTTCTAATGAAATTTCTGAATTATAACCCGGAACTGTCCCAATTTCATCGAAATTTTGGTAATTTTTCAGCACCTTGGCCAAGATATTCCATTTTCCAAAAATTTCGAATAAAAGTAGTGACACTAAAATTTCAAAATTTCTCAGAATGTGGTTTCTTTGCTACAGACGTTTGAAGCTTTTCTCGTTTGGGGGGAGGGGGAGCCAGAGAGAGGTGGTATTTTTAGGTCATTTGCTATTGAAAGTAACTTTTTTCGGTTTATTTTTTCCCTCATTTTCTATTATTATTTTTTTTGTATTGAAGAATAAATTTGTGTAGAAATTATGTTTCAATTTTCAACAAGTAATTTTACTCAAACTAAAAAATTTTTCATTCTTGATGAGCCTATTTTGAATTATGTAGCTTTTTTATTCCGATGGAATTTTGAAAAATTCCGTGGAGTTTTTAATTTTCGAAGGTATTAGATATTTGGCTACATTTTTTATTTTTAAATTGGCGTGTACATATCAATTCCCAATTTCCAAATTTGAACCAATTTTCAAATTTTATCCATTCATCTGCCAGATGTTTTCTATCTAAAATTTTTCTGTTTTTTTAATATCTTTCTGAAATACAGTGAATATATTTTAGCATGGTTAATTTTGGCAAATGATTTTTTTCGGATCTTTGAACCCTGCAGAGAAGGAGGTCAAGGTAAACCATAATTTGAGTAAAACGTTAAAAAATCAAAAATTATTTGTGCAATAGAAATTTTTATATTTCAAGTACACAATGAAATGAAATATCACCTTGATTTTTTTAATTTAACCCTCTCCCCTGCCTCTTTTTCAATCATCCACAGAATTTGAATTTGTAAAAAAAAAAATTAAAATCAGAAAATTCGAGTAGTTTGATGAAGCTAAGTTTAAAAATCAACATTTTGATTTCAATCGAGATTCTAAATTCATTCTACCCCCGCTCCACTTCTTAACTACATGTTTTCAAATTCTTTATGTGGGGAAATATTATGAGCAATATCGTTTGTTGAGATTTTTGACGCGTTGAGTTTAACCAGGGAACTTATTTTTTTCATTGATCCTTTAATGTGACCCCATTAAGATCTTTTAATTCTTCTTCATCGTGAAAATTTTCCCTACAAGTTTCATGTTTTAAACGCGAGCGATTATGGAGAAGGGGACGGTATTTTTGAATGTTGGATAATTTTACCTACAATATGCATTCTCTGGATCTTTATGAGCCTCAGGTTTTTCTTCTTAGTTATTTTTTTTATTATAATTTTTTCAATTGTGTTAACTGTTTTAATCTTGATTTTTTAAGTCTGTGGTATTTTTGCACCATTTCTCAATAATTAAGGATGATTTAATTTCTATTACCTATTTTTTCGATTTTGGACAATTTTTAAATGTTCAGCGTCAAGCATCTAGCTACTTGCTATTTTTTAAATTTTTACCATTTTTATTCTCACTTCTTGCCAATTGAAAAATTTTAATCATGCAAGTACATAAAATTTTTTATTTTTCAAATTTCCTAAATTTTTGCGATTTCCAGCAATTTTAATTTTTGAAAATTTCGTAGGGTAATTTTACATTTTTTTGAAAAGTTTGGAATTTTAAATACATGCCATAAAAACTCGACTTCTAAGTTTTCGTTTTCAAAAAATTGTCGAAAATTTTTTAACCAATATTTTGAATTTTGATTTTTTTTTCAGCGTTGGTCAAATTTGACCAACAATTTTTACAGTTTATAATTTTTTTCATGTTTAAAAAGTTTTTAAAATTCGAATCCTAATTTTTGGAAATTTTTAATTTTTTTTTTAATAATCAGTATTTTTGTGACTTAATTCCATCAATTTTCCAATTTTGAAAATTTTTGATCCGGAATTTTTTATTCGTATAATAACGTAGTTTTTTCTATCTCAGACCGCAGATATGTTCTTTTGAAGGAAACAAAATCACTTGGGAAAAAAAAACACCTTTTTGTTAGAAAGAAAAGGCGAGAAGAAATTTTTACCAAAATTCCCACTGAAGATTCAAATCGTCTACCTAATAAATCGAAACAAAAGTTTCAAACATCTCGTACTGCACAATTAGAAATTTTGCGATGGCGAATAAGAACCAACGTTGGCAAAATTATGCCACAATTACCGTTGATTTAAATTTCAATTCCACTCATACTTCAGATTCAAACGTTTAAAACCATGTACTTAGGTATACCTAGCTACCTACTAATTAAAACAATAACCATCTTCGAGTACAAACTACGTTAACGATTATTTCGCTACAATTTCAAGTACCTACGCCTCGTCGTTGGTAACTTATATTCAGTGTTACCTCTCTCCAAGACGTTTATATCACAGAAGGGGTTAAATTTTGGCCAAAATAGCAACTCGTAAAACACCCAGACACGTAAATCGTTTTAGCATCGTTTACTTATAAGAAACCAAATCCGAGACACACCGAAGGCAAAAGGACGAACCTTTCCCCGCCCTAGAAATACACGAAGAATACGTATCATCGTCGTCGTCTTATGGTACAAACAATAATAAAACGAAAGACGAGAGAAAAAAAAACCACGAACCTCGACCGTGGTAAACGAAAAAAGTCATAAGTTAAAATTAACTTCTGGTATAATGTCCGTGGAGTAATTTTTTATTTGTTCGAGTAAATTGAGCTCGGTATAGGGTTTTTTCCTCATCTTTTCTCTTCGTCGTGTGAAGTAGGGAGGGAAAAAAAACCACGACGACGAATAGCCCACAACCAACGAATTACACGCGAATATATATAAGAAAATCCCCGACATGGCAGCACCAGCATCACAAAAAGCATCTCCGAGTATAATTCGTTGTATAACTATACACAACAAAAGTATAATACATAATAATACTATATATATAAATTAACGACGCGTATTATTTGTTATAATATATAAAGCTGGGTAAAGTTAACTTATACCCGGCGCAATCCTGCGAAGTAAAAGTAAATTATAATTTTGGCGAATGTTTTCAGCTTTGCTCGTATGCGGCGGCGGCGCTGTGTATCCCGTCGGCTGGGATAACAGGGAATTGAAACAATCTTGCGGGAATTCGTCTGCTGTTTATAAGCTTGGTAAGTAAATTTCAGAGATTTGTATTTTTCGAAATATTTTCCCCCTTTGCTTGGAGAAATAACGAAGCCTGGAGATTTTTTCCGTCCCCGATGGTCGTAATTATATCGAAGGATACGGCAACGATTGTTTTTAGCTTAGGAAATTGTAAATCAAGAGTAACATTTGTTTATAAGACGGGTAAAGAGGCTGATTAGAAACATGCGAAGTGCAAGTGTTGAAATTTACCCTGCTTACGAATCAGGGGGAAGTGGATGGGGAAACTGAGATGGTGTTATTTTTCGTTTCGATTGTCGTACTCGTATTACCATGAAAGAATTGTAGGAGTGATTGAGAATTAATCATAGATCGACGGCTTCATGATGAAACCTCGTATGTGTAAAACAATGAATTTGTGGGAAATCAAAAAAAACGTTTTAAAAATTCATTTTGACCTTTTTTAGTGTGAACGAATTTTTCTTGGATGTAGAAACTGGTCTGGAAGATGGTAAAGTCTTCAGAAAGAAAATTTAACTGCACATATTTGAGAAAATCGTATTTCTTTACACATACGAGGTTTCCTTTATTAAATGATATCATATGTAGCTTACTTACGAGGTTTCCATTTATACTTACGAGGTTTCTCCCATTCATGAATCTAAAATTGTGATTAAATTGAAAACTGCAAAACAAATTTATTGTATTTTTCTTCATACAAACTTCGAACTATTAAGGATAAAACATTACAATTGAGATAAAATTTAATAATAATAAAAACGAATATCATCAAAAAAACGAATATTATCGATAAAATTTTTAAAAAAACGAATATCATCGATAAAATTTAATTAAAACGAATATCATCGTAAAATGAATGGGTATCTTTGGGTAACACCGGCTTCATCGCCTGAAGATGACCCCATTTGTCGCTTTTAATTGGCCGTCTTGACTTGAATAAGGGGGATAATTCCAGAGTTGGAGTTGAATTGTTGTCTGAGGATACACTCGATGTAGAATTTTGAGACAATGTAGAACTTTGAGACGATGTTGAACTCTGAGATGATGTTGAACTCCGAGAAGAACGAGATCCACGAGATGATTGGCGAGTAGATTGGCGAGTAGATTGGCGAGTAAAATGACTGTTTCTTGGCTGGGGAATCACAGCCCATTCATCCGTGTACCTCAACTTGTAGTAAATTATTCCTTCCGGCGAGTATTTTAAGCATCGAATATCCGTAACCGTTGGGTCTCCTGTTTTTTTTCCGGGCCGAATACTTGAATAATAATTTATTTTCGAAAAATCTTTGAAAAAGTCGTGATGAAGATACTCCACGATGTATGGGTTTTCGGTTCGAGCGGCTTTACATACAGAAATATACCCACTTGGCAAATATACCTCAGTATTTTTTAATTTGGCTTCAATTGCAGCATGGCAGGAATCGCACTCCATCTGCGTATGACCTTTTTCCAAGTATTTTTGGATTATAAAAACGTTGTTTGAAATTGCAAAGTGTAGGAACATGTTCGAAATTACCGCGTTTCGGTTCTGGTAGGTACATCCGTCAGAGTAAAATATAATTTCATCGCCGATTTCAAAAGGAATTCTTGATAAGAAATTATTTAAAATGCTGGCAAACACATTTGCTGATAAATCTGCTTCAGTTTCGTCCCATAAGAAGCAGTATGCATCCGAATTTTTCAAGTTGTAAATGGTGAAATTGTGGATGGCGAGTTTCATTTTATAATACATGGCAGAGGCTTTCGATCTTGGACATAAAAGTACAGCTTCCACATCCATTGTGAACACAAATTTAGCATTTTTTTTATCAGTTTCTTTCTCGTTGCGGGCCTCTTCTTTTTTCAAAATGTGTTCGTCGTATGTAGCTTCCGTTAAATTTTGATGTTTAAACATTTCACAGGTATCGCATTTGTCTTTTCTTGGTCTATAGATGGAGATTTTGTTTTCTTCAAGTATATCATCGAATAAAGTCCATCCAGCTGTTTTCAATTTTTTCTCTGTAGCAAATCGTTTATACTCGCGGTATAATTCTTTTTTTGATTGAAATACTGGCTCCACGTATAACCTACTCGTTTCTTTTCGACAATAATGGGACGGTACTTTGGGTAATTCTTCTATAAAATGTTCAACAGATTTCTTTTTATCTAAATCTTTCTTTGACTTGGATGTTGTGTCCTCTTCGCTCGTTTTTTTCTCCGTTTTTTTATCCGGATTTGCCCAGGCCACAGCTGACCATTCACCAATCGCCAGAGTTTGTAGAAACATTTCTTTGCAAGTTCGTACTAAATTACCACCTTTCTTCAAATGATATTTGTATGAAAAGGATTTTCGAGATTTATCTGGATTTTTTCGGTTCGCGATGTTTTTTGTAGTGGAGACATGAATAAGGCACTTCACGTATACTTTTCTCTCCTTCCAAGATTTATTTGACCAGAAATCTTCAAAAATTAAATTCCGTTCTTCATCAGTAATTGTTTTACAATAAAATCCAGGAGATGCACAATTGCAGCGTGGGCCCAATTTTCTTGAAGGTTTGGGAATCGGCTTTCCTTTAGACTTATTTTTTTTCTTACCAACCAGTCCGATATATTCTTGTCCTAGGTAAGAAAAATTCCAACGATTTTTGTACATAACCAGCTAAACATTTTATAGTAGGAACCAAAAAGATCGCGGATATCAGTAGAAAGTTACCAGCTTCTCTATTTCTCAAATTTCGAGTATAATTCCAGGTTTCACGATCGACATGTCCTCTTCTAGTTCGAGTTCGTTTTTTTTTAATAGCTTTCGTGGCGTTATTGGGTTGTTCAGTATTTGTGTCATCAAGTTTGTCATCTGTTTTGTTTAAAATAACTGATTAGTAACACTTGAAAGCAATTTATTTTTATTATTAATGAACATTGCTAACCTGATGAAGGGAGAACACAATTTTCTTGAGTAGTAACCGAATTATTTTGATTTACTTCATTTTCTAATGCAGTACTTCGTTCGTTGGTTTCAACATCATCATCACAATGAGATACTCCAACAACGTGTTCACCAAGCAAGTGCTGGGCATTTTCTACAAAATTCAATAATTATGATTGTATTAATGAAATAAGTTTTGAAAAACGATTATTATTTTTACTGAGATGGGTTATACGATTATTTACATACCTAATACCACGACCAATTCATTATTACAAAGATTTTCGTATTCCATAGCGGTACCTTCGAATTGAAATTCCACAGTAGAAGAAACTACTACTGCTTCTTCACTTAAATATTTCAATGACGCAGGATTCATTTTAATAATACTTAATTATGGAAACACCATTAGAAAAATAATAATTAATTAATTATTATTAATTAAACACCTCGTTACCTCGTTGTTGATTGAAAGAAAAAAATAAGATTATAGATTAATTCTGAGTTGGAGAAACCTCGTATGTACTACATAAGAGGTTTCCTGTTGTTTTTCTCTCGTTTTGTAGTTAGAAGAAACCTCGTAAGTTCTACATACGAGGTTTCCTAAAATTTTTTTTTGACTTTGTACATACGAGTTATTTTATTTGTGAAATAGAGCGCGCTAGTGAAATTTTCGACTTACGAGGTTTCTTCCATTCGATTCCTCGTTTTTTTTCCTATAGGAAACCTTTTTAACCTCATTTTTCATAAAAAATCGACTTACGAGGTTTCATCATGAAGCCGTCGAGATGTAGGTATGATAGATTCGTCGTTTCTTGTCGTTTCTTTGAAAAACGACAATTTGAAAATTCTGCAACACACTGAAATTGTGGCTTCCGCTCAAATCTTTTTTCATTTTCACAGAACGCAATGTTTGCTTGAAGTTTGGAAATATTTGGATTTGGGTCCAAAGGGTACGTTCGGTTGAGTTGGGTAATCTAGCATTTGACGTCATTTTTGTGTTCATCATTTGTAAAGAATTTAAATCCTCATTTACTCGCCTTGGCATGCAGGGCGTATTCGCGTATTCTAAAAAAATTTTGGAGCTGCACAACCATAGTTTCATTGAATTTCTTTTGCGTTTTACTATTCCCGTAATTAAAGGTGGGGCATCAAGATTCGAGAAAAAATGTGGGGAGTGGCCAAATTTCAAACCAATCGTTTTATATCGATCGATCAGTCAAAATCATTGATTTTTTGATAATTTTGGAACTGATCGAGAATTCAGAAATTTATGGCCGAAAGATCTGCGAAAAATCATCCGGTTTTTTTTCTTCAAAATGAATTGAATAAACTACCCTCCTTTCCCTCCCGTCGTCATAGGCGAACACCAGTTTTTCATAAATACGAGTATTTCGAAAGGCGAAGCTCGAATCATGAATCTAACGACACATTCACGATAGGAAATTTTACGGGCTACAAATTATGGTTCTCTTTGATTTTTGATGAAACGGCTTCGTTTTCGAGATATTCCTGGAAATGCGATTACATCTTCGCCTCCCACACTCATGACCTTGGCGAGAGTCACAATGACTGAACGGACTTACATTCGGTCTATCTCAACGGGACGAATCTAATAGTCTATTCGATTTTATTAGCGGACTTCCCGCTCTAGCGGGAATCCGCTATTGCGATCATACTGGTTTGTTTTTTTATTTATTTATTTATTTATTTGTTGAAGCCTTTTCGTTCTGACGCGATTTCTCTCGTTAAACTGAACAGATCGGGCTGAAATTTTTACAGTAGATGTAGATTATATAGAGAAAGAGCTGATTAGATTTTGGTGCAATTCTGTGCAGCGAAAGCTGAGCTTTTCAACTTTCAAGCTCATTTTTAGTACATTCTTTCTGACGCGATAACTCACGTTAGAGTTGACCAATCGACTTGAAATTTTTATGGTGATTAGACTGTGTATAGGAGAAGAGCTGATTAAATTTTGAAGTCGATCCGAGCTTTGAAAGCTGAGCTTTTCGACTTTGAAGTTGATTCAGTTTTTCAAAAATATCTCACGAACGGTGCATCGTAGAGAAAAATGAAGGTCATTTTGATGGTCAGGAATTTCAAGCTCTACAACTTTGGTTCTCATGAATTTTTCTTGAAAGCTCACCGTTTACGAGAAAATTGAGCTTAAAGTTTGAAGGCTTGTGATTGGTTGATTTCTATTACTTTTTGTTTTCTTTATTCCACTGATTTTTCGAAAATATCTCGCGAATGGTGCATCGTAGAGAAAAACGGAGGGTATTTTGATGGTCAGGAATTTCAAGCTCTACAACTTTGGCTCTCATGAATTTTTCTTGAAAGCTCACCGTTTACGAGAATATTGAGCTTAAAGTTTGAAGGCTTATGATTGGTTGATTTCTATTAATTTTTGTTTTCTTTATTCGACTATTTCATACAGTGTTGCCAATAATAAATTTGTTTTCAAATGAATCAATTGAATGAATCAGTCGTTCATTAACGATTTATCCGAATGAATCAGTCGTTCGCGAACGATTTGTTTGAATGAATCAGTCATTCGCGAACGATTTGTTTGATTGAATCGATTATTCGTTAACTATTCATTTGAATGAAGCAGTCGTTCGTGAACGATTCACTTGAATGAATCCGTCGTTCGTGAACGATCCACTCGAATGAATCCGTCATTTGTGAACGATTCGCTCGAATGAGTTTCAATGAAGTAGTCTTTTGCGAACGATTCATTTGATTGAATCAGTTGTTCGCGAATGATTCGTTCGGTTGAATCGTTTATTTGTGAATGATTTTTACGATTGAATCGGTTGTTTGCAAATGATTCATTCGATTGAATCGGTCATTCGCGAATGTTTCGTTTGATTGAATCATTTGTTTGCGAATGATTCGTTCGATTGAATCGGTTATTTGTGAATGATTTTTACGATTGAATCGGTTGTTTCCAAATGATTCATTCGATTGAATCGGTCATTCGCGAATGATTCGTTTGATTGAATCGGTCGTCCGTAACACACACATTTCAACTGATGACAAACCAAAGAAATTCTTCTTACATAGCGATGCTTTGTCGGAAAAAAACAGATGAGACTAAAAGAATAGTTAGGATGGATGCCAAAATAAAAGAATTGGTCTGAAAAGTTGGAAAAAATGAATTGAAAATTTGAATTCTTGCAATTAGTCACCAGTTTGTATGTAATAGGAAGTCCGCTCTTTTGACACAGTGTGTCTAGTTTTTCTCTGAAGTACGGGACGATTCTTTATTTTTTGAAAATGACACACATTTGTTTTCCAAAAAAAAAAACCTTTTTTGGGGAAATGTGCCAATTAAAAAGTGAACATATATTTAGATTTGTCTCAACGAGTAATCGGGAAACCCATGAAATTGTAATTAATTCTATGGATAACAATTATCCATAGATTTCGGGGAAAACCATAAAACTGTGGTGAATTTTATGGATAATAATTATCCACATATGTATTTCACCACACATGAAACTGTGGTTAATTTGCTGGATAATAATTATCCACATATTTCACCACACATGAATCTGCGGTTAATTTGCCGGATAATAATTATCCACAGATTTCACCACACATGAAACTGTGGTTGATTTGCCGGATAATAATTATCCACAGATTTCACCACCCATGAAACTGTGGTTAATTTGCTGGATAATAATTATCCACAGATTTCACCATTCGTGAAACTGTGGTTAATTTTCCGGAGAATAATTATCCACAGATTTCACCACACATTTAAAAGCTTTGAACATGTGGAAAATTTTTTGGATAGGAATTTCTTATAAAAATTATCGTTTCTCGATTTCGGGGAAACCCATAAAACTGTGGTGAATTTTATGGATAATAATTATCCACATATATCACCACCCATGAAACTGTGGTTAATTTTCTGGGTAATAATTATCCACAGATTTCACCACACATGAATCTGTGGTCAATTTTCTGGAGGATAATTATCCACAGATTTCACCACATATGAATCTGTGGTGAATTTTATGGATAATAATTATCCACAGATTTCACCTCACATGAAACTGTGGTTAATTTTCTGGGTAATAATTATCCACATATTTCACCACCCATGAAACTGTGGTTAATTTTCTGGGTAATAATTATCCACAGATTTCACCACACATGAAACTGTGGTGAATTTACTGGGTAATAATTATCCACAGATTTCACCACACATGAAACTGTGGTTAATTTTCTGGAGAGTAATTATCCACATATTTCACCACATATGAATCTGTGGTGAATTTTATGGATAATAATTATCCACATATTTCACCACACATGAATCTGTGGTCAATTTTCTGGAGGATAATTATCCACAGATTTCACCTCACATGAAACTGTGGTTAATTTTCTGGGTAATAATTATCCACATATTTCACCACCCATGAAACTGTGGTTAATTTTCTGGGTAATAATTATCCACAGATTTCACCACACATGAATCTGTGGTTAATTTGCTGGATAATAATTATCCACAGATTTCCCCTCACATGAAACTGTGGTTAATTTTCTGGGTAATAATTATCCACATATTTCACCACACATCAAACTGTGGTTAATTTTCCGGATAATAATTATCCACAGATTTCACCACACGTGAAATTGTGGTTAATTTTCCGGAGAATAATTATCCACAGATTTCACCACACATTTAAAAGCTTTGAACACATGGAAAATTTTTTGGATAGGAATTTCTTATAAAATTTATCGTTTATAGATTTCGGGGAAACCATAAAACTGTGGTGAATTTTATGGATAATAATTATCCACATATTTCACCACACATGAATCTGTGGTTAATTTTCTGCAGAATAATTATCCACAGATTCACCACACGTAAACTGTGGTTAATTTTCTGCAGAATAATTATCCACATATTTCACCACATATGAATCTGTGGTTAATTTGCTGGATAATAATTATCCACAGATTTCACCTCACATGTAACTGTGGTTAATTTTCTGGGTAATAATTATCCACAGATTTCACCACACATGAATCTGTGGTTAATTTGCTGGATAATAATTATCCACAGATTTCACCACACGTGAAACTGTGGTTAATTTTCTGGAGAATAATTATCCACATATTTCACCACACATTTAAAAGTTTTGAACATATGGAAAATTTTGTGGATAGGAATT
This sequence comes from Pseudococcus jackbeardsleyi, assembly GCA_038380155.1. Taxonomy (NCBI): domain Eukaryota; kingdom Metazoa; phylum Arthropoda; class Insecta; order Hemiptera; family Pseudococcidae; genus Pseudococcus; species Pseudococcus jackbeardsleyi. The sequence goes on along the minus strand of CM076240.1, from coordinate 22,553,812 downwards.
TCTTATAAAATTTATCGTTTCTAGATTTCGGGGAAACCCATAAAACTGTGGTGAATGTTATGGATAATAAATATCCACATATTTCACCACACATGATACTGTAGTTAATTTGCTGGATAATAATTATCCACATATTTCACCACCCATCCAGCTATCCCTACAATTATGATTTTGTTCATACCTGAGCGAAACGAGGGTAAAGCTTTACAAAAAAAATTGAGTTTTTAATGCCTTTGGAAAGTTTTTTTTTTTCGTGTTTTGAGGCTTTGAATATCCCTATGTGATGCAATTCTGGGCGGGGGTGGAATGTACAAATAATACTTTGAACTCTCGCCGGAATTTTAAATGTATGATGTACCCCTAAAGAAATGAGGGAAAAAACGAAGAAAAAAAATTTATGTTTTAATTTTTGTTATTACCCTTCCTTACAAAATTTTGTAAAATTTTTGTTGATGTTTTTGTCGTTTGAGTATAATAAAAATTGTTAAAATATTCAAATTTTTGAAACTGCACAATTTCTTTTTGGAGCTGCACTCAGAACGCTCTGAAAGGTTTAGGACCTGAAAATGATGTTCAATTTATAAATTCTAACCTAAGCTGAACACAACCGAATTACGTTCATTTTTAATTAAAATGAAGGGGGACAGGAGGTCCTTCGGAAAAAAATATAAAAATTCATTGTTGATCACGGTTTTTATATACCTAGGCATTCCTTTGCAGATCGATCATTTGTACAAATCGACTTAAACATTCGTTCTGTTGGGCGTATTGCTCAAATATTGTACCTATTTTTATTTTACTAATCAAATACTCTTTAAAGAATGTAACATTTGTTCACTTGCTGGATGAAGAGGCAGATTCGAAACACGCGAACTGCCAGCATTGAAATTTAACCCAGTTATGAATCAACGATGAGGGGGGCAGGGTATGGGGAAACTCAGATTGTATCGTTTTTCGTTCCGTTCGTCGTACTCGTATTTTCTTCTCACGTCTGCCAGCGAATTTATTCGCCGAGCTAGGGCTTCGCCGGAATCGAGAATTACCAACGTTTATACGTTCGTACCGTGGTGGAGAGGGGCCTAGGTACTCGAAAAATTACACCGTACGAGTCGGGAGGAACTTTTGACTTGGAAAATCGAACCTTGGAACGTGTTAAAAGTGCTCCGCACGTCATTAAAAAATCGTGCGATTCGTTATAAACGAGAACGACGACGAAGACGTATCCTGGTCCCCCTTCCCCCATCTACAGCTTTAGTCGTCGTGTATTATATGTATACGATGAATTGGCAAGGGAGAGGGGTGGGTAGGTAGTTGAAAATCTTGGAGAGTACTTCGGAAACAAGGAATAAACTTCTCGTTTCATCGTTGAATAAACTATAGATATACAGAGGGTGACGATTTATAAACGTCTAAGAGGCGACTTTTTTTGCCTTATATTTTCGCCGGCGTTTATATCGCAATTGGGGGTTTTATTTCAGAGTTATTAAGTAATTAAACGGGTCGTCGTGGTCTTGGCCCGAATCTCGGAATGGAAAAAAAATCCCCGCAACGATGTAAGATTGCCGGCGATATTTTCCATTTTAAATTATTTTCGTCGACGTGAAATCTCCAGTATTCGTCTTAAGTTGGTAGAATTATACCTCGCTGGGGGCTCGTTACCGAACCATCGAGCGTAATTTTCATTACCAGGCGACAATTTTACCGAAACTGAGCGTCGAAGGGGAAAAAACCGTACCCTCGGAAAGTTTCGTTTTTTCGGTACCTGAGTCGAGGTTGAATAAATGGAAATTTTTATTTCAGGAACCTGCCAACTTTCGTGGAGTGTCTACCTACTGGGCTCAGCGGTGGCACTATTGCTGTTATGCTTCGCCCTAAGTTTCTGCTCGGCCAGAGAAACCAGCGAGCACCCGTCATTCCGCATGTCACCTTATCCCGACGGAATCGCATCGGTGACCTGACAACCGAAACATACCTTAGGTTGTATCTAATTCTCCTTTCTCGATTCCATATTGAAATTTTTCGCCAGCCTGATCCCCCCGCCCTTTCACCATCCTTTATGTATTTCGTATACGTTGATTTTCTTCAATTTTTTTTTGTTTTTGGTCTGATGTTATAGATGTGGTTTTTTTTTAAGCGAATGTGTGTTGTTTTTTTTAATCGTATGTACGAATTGCTACGTGTATACCTAGAGATATGTGTATTTTTTGTATGTGTAATGGTCGAATATTGTAGAATATTTTTTTTATTACCTACTCGTAATATGCCTACCTTTTACCACACATTGAAATGTAAATTCAACTCGACCGCATCAAACAGCCGCCCGAGTAAAAGTTTTTATTTGTCATATTTCAAAGAATACCTGCGTGAATTGAAATTAATGACCAGGCGGATTGCGAATGATAAATTGTACTTTTTTTTTATTTCAAAAAGAGAAGGAAAAGGTAAAAAAATGTCGTCGAATATCTTCATTAAAAATAATTGTTGTAGCGAGAAATGTTTAGTAATTAAGTTACCCGAGTAATTACGCAGTATCGTAATTACCGTTTTGTATTTTTCTATTTTTTACCCCCATTTTTTTCGACGTTCGATTTGCCTATTGTATTTTTAACGTGTATTCGATTGTATGTATTGTATTGTTTATACGTTCATGTGATGCTGCTTAGAGATCACCTTTGGTTTATTTTATGTTCTGTTGTTGGAAGATGTGTGGTAGTCAGATTGGTCGTTTTTATGTCTAGTATGAGGTGCCATTCCCCCCTTCCCCCTCGAACCACTCCTTTCTTTCTCTTTCCATGCGGTATCGATCATGAATTAGGAATTTCTAAGGGATGGATAGATATTTTTCGTTACTAGGGAGTAAAACGCTACTTTACTCCCTCTCGCAAATTGCTTGAGTGCTTGAATTCGCGTTTTTCTCCCTCTATAACGAAAAATATCGTATGCAACTCGGGAGTAAAATGATTTTCGACAATTTGATTCATTTCCCTTGCTTCGCTCGGGCAATAAACCTCAAAATTCGTCAAAAAATCATTTTACTCCCTTGTCGCATAATATACTATTTTTGGGCAAAAATTTGGAAAAATGAAGAAAAAATGGAAACTTTTCGTCTTATAATTTGTCGAAGTGTTATAAAAAAAAAATGATGGAACGGAAATTTCAAACCACAATAATTCGTCGAAAATTCAAAATAAAAAAATAATAAGAAATGGATTTAAGTTTTATAAACAAGACTTTATTTCGACCAACTAATTGTAAAAGTGTCTATGTGCTATTTTTTTTTTCAAAAATGAGATTTGGAGTGTTTCGGATTCAGTGATTCAAGCTGCATCGAATAAAATTCAGAAATATGCAAAATAATTATCCAGATAAGTTTGAAATCTGGGATGTCCATAAACGTAATGTAAATTTTGGTACGCTTTTGGCTTTCCTGTAAAAAAATCAATTTGGCACTTGGACACTTTGAAAAAAAAAAACTAATCAGCGTTAACTTCGTATTTTGTAGTTTCCCGGTAAATACTTGGTACATTGAAATACGCCGAATTACCTGGTAATTACAGTAATTTATCGTGTATTTTGGTAATAACGTGGTAAATTGCAATTCAACATCAAATTTATCGGTAATTTTTCAAAATTAGTTTTTTCATGCACTCCGTAATTGTATCCAGTTATGTTTACCCTATAATTACCCGTAATTACCCATAATAACTCGTAATTACCCGTAATTACCCGTAATTACTCGTAGCTACCCGTAATTACTCGTAATTATCCGTAATTACCCATAATTACTCGTAATTACCCATAATTACTCGTAATTTCATGTAATTACCCTACTCGTAATTACATGTAATTACCTACTTGGTAATTGATTGTAAAATTTTCTCCAATAATTTGAGAATTATTTGTAAAATTACAAGTAGTTAGTAGCTACCCAGTAATTACTTGGAAGACCACCTGTAATTTCTCGGTAATTACTTTTCGAATTACTCGTACTTGATTACTTGGCGATTTCTTGTAAATTTACTAGTAATTTTTCAATTTTCAATGTTACAAAAACAAAAATTAAAACAGAAAATCGAAATTATTTTTTCGAAAAAATGGAAGAAAATTAAAATTTAAGAAATGGTTGAGATTCTAGTTTACTTGCGTCCTTTTTTTTTTTTTGATAAAACAAAAAAATTGCTATTGTTATTGTTTCTAAGCAATAAAAATTTTGGCCAAATTTCAAAGAAATTTTTCTAGTTGAAATTTGTTCTTGATTTTAAACTTCAAAGAGCGATATTTATCATTCACCATTGAAATTGTCATAAATTTTTCTGCCAAAAAGTGAAAACATCGAAAAGAGATAAATTTTGAATCATTTTTTGAATTTTTTCATTATGAAAATTAAATGCAGAATAACGTGTAATTACTCGATAATTACTTGTAATTTTATAATTTTCATGAATAATCTGTAAGAACCTGGTAATTACCAAGATGCTGGTATTTTGCAAGTAATTTTGGTAAATAACCAGTGATTGTTATGTAATTACGGTAAATTACCTGTGATTACTTGGTAATTATGGTGAACTACTCATAAATGCACGGTAATTACGATAAAATAACCGTAAGTACCTGGTAATTGCCGTAAATTATCCATTAGTACTCGGTATGGTAATTTACCTTTAAGCACTCGGTATAGTTACGGTAAATTATCCATAATTACTCGGTAATTACGGTAAAATCCATTATTACTCTGTAGTCTGTAATTGTGGTAAATTATTCACAATTACTCGGTAATTACGGTAAATTATCCAAAATTACTCGGTAATTACGGTAAATTATTCGAAATTATTCGTTAATTATGGTAAAATCCATTATTACTCTGTAGTCAGTAATTACGGTAAATTATTCACAATTACTCGGTAATTACAGTAAATTATCCAAAATTACTCGGTAATTACGGTAAATTATTCGAAATTACTCGGTAATTATGGTAAATTATCCAAAATTACTCGGTAATTACGGTAAAATTCATTATTACTCTGCAGTCTGTAATTACGGTAAATTATCCAAAATTACTCGGTAATTACGGTAAATAATTCGAAATTATTCGGTAATTATGGTAAATTATCCAAAATTACTCGGTAATTGTGGTAAGTTATCCAAAATTACTTGAGAATTACGGCAAATTATCCAAAATTACTCGGTAATTACGGTATATTATTCATAAGTGCTTGGTAATTATGGTAAATTACCGGCTATCACTGGGTAATATGTATCAGCCATCTGAATTTGCTCTAAAACTTCGGTAATTTTGGTAAATCATATGAAATTCCTCGGTAATTTTGGTATATCACCTGTAATTCTTCAGTAATCTTGGTAAATCATCCGTGGGTACATATTATGGTAAAAAAAAATTGCAATTCGGCCAAAATTATTCAGTAGTTGCAGTAATTTTTTACCAATAGTCTATTCAAATTATCAAAGTCGTTATAAAATCATCGTAAAATGTATTTTTCATGAAAATACCAATTTTTTTCTACCTCTTCGCGATTTGAAAAAGCTTATCTCAAGTTAATTTCGTTTTGGCTCCGAAATCATCTATTTTCTCATCTTATCATCCGAGATTCTACTCTCTCTTTTTTTTGCAAAATTCGACGAATCTGCGATAAAACACGTTCTCAAACTCAATACCTACCTACGCATTTACTCCGCATTGAAATGGGTATTCATTGGGTATAACTCGTTTGAGCATACACAGCTCCCATACACAAGACACATTTGTTTACCCACAAAAAAAAAGGACAAGCGGCATGGAGGTATAGAGAGGATATGCGAGTACGCCACGCGCCATCGCTCCGACAATGTATTTTTAATAAAATCTACCAAATCCTAACGTATTGGAAAAAAATTCCCCGTCGCCGGGATGAGAAGGAAAAAAAAAGGAAGCAAAGGAAAACGAGCGAGAGGAATAAGACGAGAAAAACGAACGGAAAAACGTGTGAAAAACTCGACGCTATCGAAATTACAAATTAGAAGTACACCACTCGAGAATGAATGTGAAATAGGGCACGTGAGAAAACGCGCGGCAAACACCTGCAGCGAACTATTTCCATATACGATACACCCCGTAGACTCTTATCTAGTCGTACGTACGGTACGTCTACGTTACCTGCGTATTTTCCTTATCGAAATCGAAAGGCAATTGTGTACTTGGGGGAAAAGCTCTGGCGCGATTGCGGGGTTGGGAAAAAAACGGCTCGGGCGATGTCGCCTATTACGAAATGATTTTTCCATTGTGTGATCGAGGTTTTCGTATCCAGCGCGAAAATGGAATTTACGAATTTGTAAATTAAAATGCCTCGATGGCGGTGGAAATTAGTCGAACGATGAAATTCGCACAGGCGGAAATAGGTTTTCAGATGAGTTACGAAGCACCTATGAGATGAATTGCCAGTCGTGTTAATCATTTCTTCGAGTATTTTGGAAAGGTGAAAGGAGGGGGGTTGAAAAGGGTGTGTACTGCGGCGTCTAAAACCATATTTTTTCCGGCTGGAAATTAACGCCGGTGGTCAGCGTGCGGAATGTAATATGATTCGTTAGGCGAGCCAACGTAAGATGAAGAATTTAAACGATGTTCTAGTTAACCTACAAATAGTAAAACTCGGATTCTACAATAAAATTGCGGTTAGCCGGACGGTATGATAGGAATTTAGGATTGAGTCGGGGGCAGGGGATTTTTTCGCCCGATGTGGCCCTCGAAAGGAAACGAGCTATTAATGTACGAATTTTCTGCTCGTTTTTCGTTTATCTATTCATCGGGGAAACGAAGCGACGCCGGAGATTAATTATTTTACCTGCTGGTGGTATCGTTTAGAGGTGTACTTTTGTACGGACTAAAATATGACATTTAGGTCGATTCAAGCGAGTATCTGATAAACTTTCCATATTAATGATTTGGTATTTGGCGGTTTTTTTACCTCTGTTTGAGATACGGTTGTGTGGGCGAACGAGAATCTAAATCTGATTTAAATTGAAATTCGGAATGCTAGTGCGACTGCGCGAAATCCAGAAAGCAATTACCAAGGGTAGTGAAAGCTGAATTACGAAATCAAATTTTCGTGTATGTTTTTCCACCCTATATATAGAATATTTGTAAATTATGTATCCCTTACGGTGTAATATACTATGTTTATGTAATTAAGGTTTTCCAAAAATTTCGATTTTGTATAAAAGTTCCTCTCGTTCTGTTTTCCTCTCCCATGTGTTTCTCTCAAGCTATAATTCTTCATTTTATGCTACGTTTTCTAACGCGTTTTAAATGGGTTTTGCATTTACGCTCAATATCGAATAATATAAGGTATAATCGCGGTTATAAAAATATTGTTTGTACTAATCGTACCATTTAGATGAATATTTAATTAATTGAGATAATTGTTTTAAATATTTTTTTTTATAAAGTGATGAAATTCCGTTTGGATATGTGAATAAATGTTGGTTTATAAAAAATTGTGGGTTTTTATTTATTTGATCGATTGAAAGGATGTGGGTGAAATTGCAGGTCTGAGTTGAGGATGGAAGTATTCAGGGTCGGTGAGAGGAAATGCGAGCTCGGTTCAGAGCTTTTTTGGGCCCTTCTTTTATTTCAAACCATTTTTCAAGCTACCTATCTATATTATTCGAATAAACTCGATCAAGGATCTGAAGCAGAGATGTGAAAACGCGAAAAAAACGTTCCCGTTTCCGTTTCTTGTTTCATTATTGCCGTTTCTCAGAAACGTTTCCGTTTCCAAAAACACATTTTCGTTCCCGTTCCTGTTTCCGTTTCCAGAAATGCGTTTCCAAGCGTTTCCATCAATTTTTTTTTTCAAAATCTTCAGGGGAATTTTTTTGAAGTGCACAATTTTTTTTGCTCACTCAACTCAAAAAGGTTTTGAATATCAATATTTTTGGGGGTTTTAGCCTTTAGCCATTGCATTTATATTAAGTAGGTAGCTAGTTACACAAAAATACAGTGATGGAAAACTGGAATCTGAACTAGAATTTAAAAAACTAGAACTGAAAGGAGAACTGAAAACAGAAACCTGAAACTGGAACTAAAATAAATTTCGGTTTTATAAAGGTCAGTTTCAGCATTTTTTGAAAATTTTAATTTTTCATCAATTTTTAATTTCTCTAAACAGAGTAAAAAAAAATTGAAATTTTCGAAAATTTGACATGGAGAAGAAAAAAATTGAGATGCTCAATATTCTATTGAAAATTTTTTACTAAAAATTGAAATAAACGACCCCAAAGTAACCTTGAATGTAGAAAAGTGAACAAAGAAAAATGATTTGTAAAGAAATTCTTTTGTTGGAAAATTAAGGACCTTTTGTTGTTTTTTTTTTAAATTTGACCCCCATGGGAGGGCTGTTAGGGGTTCCAGAGGGGTCGGACGAAAAAACTGAATACATATTCGAACTCAGCGCCTTCGAATCAGCAGAAATCGATACCCCAAACGATATTTTCACTTCTTACATGCTTTTCTCAAAATGTGGAGGGGGCTGAGGGGCCTCAAAGGGTCGAATCGCAAAAATAACCTCATATTCGAAATCAGCAACCCCAAAAACCTTACAAACGACTAGTCATACGTGATTTTCCATTTTTTTGAATTTTGACCCTATTCGGGGGCCATTAGGGGGGCTCAGAGGGGTCGGATGAAAAAACTGAATACATATTCGAACTCAGCGCCTTCGAATCAGCAGAAATCGATACCCCAAACGATATTTTCACTTCTTACATGCTTTTCTCAAAATGGGGAGGGGGCTGAGGGGTCTCAAAGGGTCGAATCGCAAAAATAACCTCATATTCGAAATCAGCAACCCCAAAAACCTTACAAACGACTAGTCACACGTAATTTTCCATTTTTTTGAATTTTGACCCTATTCGGGGGGCCATTAGGGGGGCTCAGAGGGGTCGGATGAAAAAACTGAATACATATTCGAACTTAGCGCCTTCGAATCAGTAGAAATCGACATGTTTCTTGAGTTTTTACATTTTTTTGAATTTTGGTCAAAATTGGAGACCCCCGGTACCCCCCAGGGGTCTTGAGATCCCATTTTGAAAATTCGTAGGTTGAAAAGGGCATAAAAAGTACTACTCATAGCAATTTTTTTCAGATTTTTAAATGGAGGCCTGCGTATGTTGTATTCATCACGAAAGTTGAACTTTCATTTCAAAAGTTCAACTTTGAACTTTCCGAAATGTGATTATCAAATTCGAATCTCCTTTCAATTCTCTACAAAACTGCGTAAACAAATCTGTTTTACGCCAAACCCACTTTGAGCTATACGCCTTCAAAGTTGAGCCATTTCACAAAAAATCCCGATGATACGAAAATTACAAGGGCCATCCCCCCACCCCCCGAGTAGTTAGGATCAAAACAATGGTGATTCCTTCATTAGGTCATCGAGGGGAACTCGTAAAAAAATTTTGAGCAAAATCGGTGGACCTAACGTCAAAAAGTGGGTGAGTTGACATGGAATGAGCCAGGATGAATTTTTTTGAAAAAATAGTTACTCTTTAAAAATTAAAACAATGCACTTTTTGGTATGTTTGCAATGAAAAATCTTTCTTTCGAGCTTAGGAATTTAAACAAAGTTGCAGGTTCGGGGACATAAATTTAGGACTTTATCTCGCACATTGAAAAATATAGAAATAGGTTTCCAATATTTTCTGCAGAGAAGAATTTTTACTGATTAAAATTTTTCTTGTGCCTCCACCAAAATTGAATTTTTGGTAACTGAAATTTTCCTCGTTTCTTCTTCTGGACCAGAATTTTGGAATCGATTTAGTCAAAATTTTCATTTATGAAGTCATCATAAAGAATCATCTGATAAAGGAATTATAATATTTGAAAAATAATTTTTATTCTCTTCCAAATAAGTGAAGTTTTACGGGGGAAAAAAATTCTCGAAATTTTTTCCTCTCAAATGATGAAAAAAATTTGATGAAAATGCGTGGAAACCGTTCGGTAGAAAGTATGCAATTTTTACAGCAGCAAAAGCACTATCGAGTCAAAGGGTGAATTAGGCAACCAGACCGACGAATAAATTTTTTATTCTGCAATCCTCGAGGTATATTACCCTACTCTTTTTCCTTTACCCATCACGAGACATTAAATTCTGACTATGTTCGTGTCACCTTCGACTCATTCATAGTATGCTTCTACGTACGAATATAAGGGTTGTTATTCGTGTCGCACCTATTTGACATTTTCAAAGCGATGTGTCCTCAGTTATACCTCGTTATTTTTCTCACCACGTTATTTCGACATGACACAGCATTACCCGAAGACTTGCCTTTAAAAACCTGTACGTATATATTCGCGTATTTTAAAACTTATATTTATTTTTATAACCTGGTAGGAGATGGCAGATATTATGTATACCTTTTTTTACGGTAAAAGAAATACCCCATAAAGCTAATGATTTATGAAACAATACGTATACAGTCTGCTTCACCGCCGGTAGTGTTATACGAGTTCGTCTCAAGTAAATCGATCAAAAAAGTGGTAAAATTTGAAGTACATCTTCGTGCAAAACGAGATTAAAATCTCTTCAACGTAACTGCCAAAAACAATGGCATTTTCGTTAGTTTTATTTGCTCTATTAAACTTTGACACTATTTTCTTCTCTTTTTATGGTATTTTTACGTGTGCTACGTTGGTTTTTTCGTCTCCGCGAGTTAAGTAGAAGTATAGGGTATACCTTCGAAACGTCCGACAATTCGCCAAATAATAATGTGTCGTAAAAATTACGATTTTTTGAAGAAAAATAGAGATTTTTTTACATACATGTACAATGCAGAACTAAATTATGTGATTGGGTGATAAGGAAAGATGTGGAGATAATACAAGGTATATAGAATGTAGAAGAGAAGAAGAAAATTTTGCCCAGTGAGGAAAAAATTTACGTATAAAATCTATTATGTTGACTTTGGCAATGGCTCCGGAGCTGCTCAGCTCAGTCTAGTTTTGACTCTCTTTGTGAAAGGTTGCTCAGAATAGTCGCTGATCTTTAGGTAACTCCTGGTTATTTTGACCCAGAATATGCGATCCAATTCGAAATATGTACTAATTTTCAATTTTATATTTTTAAAGAATTTTTTCAATTTTAATTTTTTTTCAAAATTATACTCAGTTCTAACATTTTTTCCATCAGTGTAATTTTTTAAATTTTGAATTTTCTTTAAAATCTTTGTAATTTTGATTTAAAATTTTTTTCTTCATTATTGAGTCAGAAAAAGCTTGAAAGCGCGTATAAATTAAAATTTTTAAAATTCTGATTGTAAATATGCAGGTGAAAAAATTGAAGGAAAATTTTAAAATTACTGGAAAAATTTCAATTTCTTCACCTTTTTTTCATCCCATATTTCTTTAAAAATTTCTAACTCGAAAACCAGTTCAAATAAAAATTTCTCAATATTTTTTTGAACTTGAAATTTAAAATAAATTGTCAACTTTGTTTTTTAAAATTTCTTTTAAATTTAATAAATAATGGGAATAAATTTTAAAAATCAATGGAAGGAAACACGAAATTTAAAAAAAAAAGTAATGATAAAAAATATGTAATTTGGAAAATTTTAGAAAAATTCAAATCCTAATCTTTATTTGAGTCTGAGTTAGGTGCTAGGTAGATGGCAACACTGTCAGAAAATGTTTATCTGTGACGCGACTGAACCTGTTTGGAATCAGTCAGTGTTTGGTGCTCGTGACGTGCAGTTGTGTTTTGTGATTGTGTTGTCTAATTTTTGCAAAGTTTCTGTTTATCTAATATTGTTTCAAGTCTACCTACTTAAACCTGAAATGAAATTCAATAGAAGATATATCCATCAAGAATAAAGCGTAGGTACTCCTCCTGGAAGAAATCGAAGCAGACCGAAAAAAAATCAGGTAAGATACATCAGCTAGCCCTATCCAATATCCATGATTCATTCATTAGAAGCTTTGGCCGTAAAACAAAACTTAGGTAGGTATTTCATTTTTCAGACAGTAGTGTGTCTCCCTTCACCCATCTTCAACTACATTGACATTTTAAAATTTTTGCAGCGTATTTTTTCCTTTCAATTGTGGATTTTTATAGACCAATGTTTTGAGATTTTTGCAGAATTGCGTCCGAATTAAAGTTTTTGGAGTTTTGTGACATTTTCCCCCAGAAGAATTTTTTTGAGATATAATGTTCTAATTAGATTTTTAAAGTGTTTTGGAATAGAAATCCAAATTGAGGTTTTCCAAACTCTTCCCAAACTAATTTTTTTTGGTGCAGTATGTCAAAATTGGGTTCTTGAGACTTTTCTTTTAGATTGTGTTTTTTTTTTGGGGGGGGGGGGATATAACAGGGAACCGCTAGAAAAAAATTGAGATGAACAAGTTGCCTAATTTCAGAGTTTAAGGGGTAAATACTGCTTCTAAAAAAATCTCATAAAAATTTTTTTAACCATGGGAATGGATAATTCTTTGAAAACTGAACAAATTTTCACTAAATGATTTTCTGTCCAACTTAAAAATTGAAGGGATTACTAATACAATTGGAAAAATTTTAAAAATTTTCGAAGCCCTCGTATTTTGCGCGAGCCATAGCCCCTTCATTTTCGATGTGAGGCAAAAAGTGCTCAGAACAAAATTTCTTCAATTTTCAACGTGCTATCCATTCCCTGGATTAGTTGATTATTGAAAAAAAAAATTGTAGCTTCTTCAACTTTTAAGTTAGGCAAAAAGCCGTTTAGGGAAAATTTGTTCAGTTTTCAAAATACCATCCATTCCATTCCCAGGGTTAAAAAAATTTTGGACATGGTTTTTTTTACAAGGCAGTCAAACCTGAAACTCGAATAACTTTATGACGTCATTGCTCATACCCCTGAGTGTAGTTTCGACTTTTTTTCAATGTCCGGAATATTTGCGTCATTTTTAAACATTAAAAAATAAACATTAAAAAATTCAGAATTTTCTGAAGAAGTTTTCCAAATTTTTTCTCAAAAATTTTTTTGACTCTTTATTTTTTTTCAGAATTTTCCAAACTGCATTTTTTTCTGGTATTTTCTTTTCACGAACTATTTTTTTCTGAAGTAATTTTTCCACAACCAAGTTTTTTTCTCATAATTTTCTCAACTAAAGTGTTTCTGACGTAATTTTCTCCACTGAAATTTTTTTTGAGAATTTTTCCATAATTGTTGAACTTACGTCGAATAATTCCTGTTTGATTGACGTCATAAAAAATTTTCACATCTGAAATTTTTTCTTGAAGTATTTTTCTTATTTTTTCAACTCGAATTTCTTCCTCGAAGTTTTTATGACGTCAATCAATCAGAAATCATCCTTTTCAAAAAAGATGCAAGTTTAGTTCAACAATGGAAAAATTCTTCAAAAAAAATGTTAGTGGAGAAAATCACGCCAGAAAAAGTTTATTCGAAAAAATTACGAGAAAATAATTTGGTCGAGAAAAAGTTAAGTCAAAAAAAATTAGTTGAAGAAAAATAACATAAGAAAAAACTTTCAGTTGAGAAAATTCTGAGAAAAAAATATGAGTTGAAAAAATTAAGAGGAAAAATTTGGAAAACTTGTTTGGAAATGAGAAAATTCTAAATCTAAACTGTTTAAAAAATTCGAAACGACATTTAGAGGGATGAGTAATTGAGTAGCGACGTCATGAAGTTATTCAAGTTCCAGTTTTAACTGCCATGTGATTTTTTTAGAAGCAGCACTTGCCCCTTAAATTCTTAAAATAGGCAACATGTTCATCTCGTTTTTTTTAGTGGTACTCTGTTATATCCCCCCCTCCCCCCCCCGTTTGACAGACGATTCGTGAAACACCTTGTAGAAGATAAATCCCAAGATAGGTTTTTTTTGTAGAAGATATCATTGGGACACTGCCTACTCCTAAATTTGAGGTTTTAAGACAGCAAGTACAAATGGAAAAAGTGTATGTCGTCCAAACTGAACTTATTTTATGGGACATCAAGTCCAAAATGACGTTTTTATGACTCTGAATTCTTATAAAGAAAGATGGGACACTTGTCCTTGATGAGTTTTCATTTTCGAACGTAATGCTTGAATGGAGAATTTTTGGGACTTCAACTTACTCGAGGCAGTTTACCCAAATTGAGTCATTTATTTTGAGACACCTTGTTCAAATTTCCTGATTTTTTCTAACATCTTGTTTCAATGGAAATTTGGAATAAGATATCTAATTTTTGAAACGATTTGTGCCAACCAAGGTTGTTATCCAAAGATTGAAACATGGTTTATTGGTGTTTTTGAGAGATAATTACCTATGTTAATATCCCAATTAGATATTTTTTAGACAATAAATCCAAATTGAAGAGGAAAATGAAATATGATCAAATTTTGTTAGGATATTACGTCCCAACTGAATTTTTAACCTGATCATGCTGGGGGTCAATCTACATATATCAAAAATGAGACCAAATTTCCAACACATAATTTCAATTACTTACCAAAATATTCATTCTAATCAAGTGGATGATTCTAATAGGTAATTATTCCTAAATTTCTCGATTGACAACTTTCTATTTTCATTATTTTTAAATAGGTGCCTAAATCTGGATGCTCTTTTCAGCATAAAAATAGGCATCCCCTTTCCTCGACCCAATCCATAGACATATCCATGATGAAATTAACTTCCCAAGTTTAATTTCGATTCAACGTATAAAATCAAGGTATACTCGCTGTTCAGTGCTGCTGAGTGCTCACCCACACAAACTTATATAGAAATGTCGTTAGCTCGAACCCACACCGGAATAATTTTTTAGCCCAATTAAGATTACATTTGGCGGTTGGTAGGCTGCATAGCTTCTCGCGCCGCTTACCTAATGAAGAAACTTGGAAGCTTCTCTGATTAAGCAACAATGTTAAGTTTTTGGGGCCAAGTTAGCATGTTATATGGGTCGGAACAAAGTCGATATATTTTATCCGCGTTCGTTCCCCGAGTCCTGTTCGAGTTAACGTGACACAGCCACAAGTGGAAATTTGTCTACGAAAGGCATCAATTTTCAAAGGCATCTCGTCGCGTCGAACTGGAAGGCTGCGCCGGTACGATGAAAAAAATTCGTATAATGAAGAAATTCGATTTTAGGCTGCGAGTTAGCCTCGAGTAAATAAATGACGAAAGGATTTCGCGTTGTTTTTTTTGTCGCGAATTTCATTTTTTCGCGTTATTTTCGATTTATTTTTATTTGCTTTCTAAGCGTATTTCTTTATTCCGTTATCCTTATACGTTGAGAATTTTTCAACGTTGCGTGGAATGCGATGCTGCGCTGTGTGACGAAAACGATAAAGTTAACAAAGGAAGCTTTCAAGTATCTGCTTCTGTTTCTTATTGTCGTGTTTTTTGCTGCTTAGCTTACGGTATGCCTTGCAATGCCGCAGCCAATTCGTAAATAAGAAGGATCGTACATTTTCCCTCTATTTCGACTACGAAATTTAATCAACTCGAAGATTTACAAGTATTTTATTGTAATGTTTGGTAAAAAATTAAAATATATCTCGAATTCTGAGATTCGAGAACCAAGAGATATTTCGAATGGGATCAAGATTCGGGAAAGGGGAAAATCATTGGAAATTCCTTTCGCGTATGGATATAAAAATTCGAAAGAGAATGTTGCTCCGAGTCTGGATGGAAGGAGAGAAAATTTCTAAAACAATTGCAATACACAGTTGTGTGGTTATCTCGCCATAAAACCTGGATGGTGGTCGAATTGTGTAAAATTCTGTCTGTCGAGTTCGACTTCCGCGCGTGAATTTCTTTCTCAAAGCCAACTTGTTGGCAATTTGAATGAACCATGAGATAGGATAAATGAAAACTTGTTTCCATACGGAGGAGAATGCCTTTTAATCATCCGAGTATAATGGCAGCACATCCCAGCGGAATTATTTCTGACAAGTCGTCTCGTTTTTACATTTGAAAGCGCTTCAATTTCAAAGACCAATTTAAAAAAGTCGTATTATTTTCGCGTTCGTTTTTTCTCCCTGTCTTTGTTTTCGGTATCCGTGTCGCGTCTTGGGTGGTACATGTCTCACTTTCAAATGCTGGTGCTTTTTTTTCTTCCGCCGAAAATAATGTTTTGGGGTTCGAGTGTGAGTTGATGTTTCACTGGGGTTTTTAATCGCATGGAAACGAATGGAAAGTATTTTTCAATTTCGAGGAAAATGACATTTTCCGCCCAAATAGTTAATTTTTAACCGTATCTGTTGTGATGATAAAAATGTAATTTATCATTTTTTTGTTTTCATTCGTCAAATACCTGCGTTAATTTTGGAAATTGAATGTGGTAAAGTTCGTGGTTGAATTAATGACTGTGGGATTTGTGATAATTATTTTAATGCTGAGTGATGATCGATAGTTGGTTGGGCACCTATTTGGGAAAATTAATCGTTTATAATTTTTTTTTCGTTGGTTGATAAAACTTTGCACAATACTGATAGGCACAAAAAATTTATTCATCTAAATTCAATATGGTTATCTATGCCTACTTATTTCTTCTCCAGTTTTTTTTTTCAAAAGAAAGTGAATGAAAAACCTTTTTTGAAAATTTTTCGAGGAAGGTTTTTTTGAAATTCCAATAATTCCACAAAAATAGAAATCGACTTTTAAAGGAATTTCTCTTTCAAAAAAAATTTCAACGAGACATCCATTTTTAAAAGTTCAAAAAAACGTAAAATGTGTGAACTACATATTTCGGTTTTTCCATACCTACTAATTCGCCCTAAAAATAAATTCGAGTCCTCCGATTTCACTAAATTTTTTTGAAGATTTCTTGTTAAAGACAAGACAGTCAACCCTGGAACTTGAATACCTTCTTAACGTCAATACTCATATCACTGAATGTCGTTTCGACTTTTTTTTTTTTTTCAAGCCCAGAATATTTACGTTAATTTTTAAACGATTTAGAATTTTCTGAAGAAGTTTTCCAATTTTTTCCTCGTAATTTATTCAACTGATTTTTTTCTGATGTTATTCTTTCACGATCAATTTTTTTTCTCACAATTTTCTCAACTGAAATTTATCTGGCGTAATTGTTCTCCACTTAAATTTTTCCTGGAGAATTTTTTCATGGTTGAACTTCATCTTTTTTGAAAAGAATGATTTCTGTTTGATTGACGCCATAAAAATTTTTAAGGGGAAAAAATTGAGCCGAAAAAAATGCCGAGAAAAAAATTTAGACGTGGAGAAATTCTTAAAAAAGATTTCAGATGGGAAAATTTTGAGAAAAACAATTTTTTATTACGTCAATCAAACAGAAATTATTCTTTCTCAAAAAGATGTAAGTTCAGCAATGAAAAAATTTTTCTAAAAAAATTACAATGGAAAAAATTGCGTCAGAAAAATTGCTGTTGAGAGAAATACGGATTTTCGACCGAGTTACGGGCATTTCTCTGCGGCGCGGCGGCGCCGACCATATATCGACCTTCCGACTCAACTTTTGTTCTAATGCTCCGATTTGGATCGTGAAAAAACCATTCGATTCGTCTCGACGAGAGGATTCCAAAAATGTATTAGTTTTTGAAATTTGAGCGATTTTCGACCGAGTTACGGGCATTTTTCTGCGCGCCGACCATACATCAAACTTCCGCGCCAGAAAAAAAATCAACTTTTGTTCTAATGCTCGAAATGGGATGGTAATTAAACCCTTCGTTTGTTCACGATGAGAGGAATCCTAAAATGTATTAGTTTTTTCATTTTGGGCAATTTTTGGCCGAGTTACGGGCGTTTTTCTTCATCAACTAACCAGGCCGCAAAAAAGCTATCTCCCGTCCAATTGCTCGAAATGGGATGACAAAAAAACCATTCGTTTGTTCATGACGAGAGGATTCCGAAAATGTATGAGTTTTTGCAATTTGAGCGATTTTCGACCAAGTTACGGGCATTTCTCTGCAGCGCCGACCATACATCAACTTTCCGTGCCGGAAAAAAAATCAACTTTTGTTCTAATGCTCCAATTTTGATCGCGAAAAAACCATCAGATTCGTCTCGACGAGAGGATTCCAAAAATGTTTTAGTTTTTGAAATTTGGGCGATTTTCGACCGAGTTACGGGCATTTCTCTGCGGCGCGGCGGCGCCGACCATACATCGACCTTCCGACTCAACTTTTGTTCTAATGCTCCGATTTGGATCTTTTTCAAATTTGGAACGTAAGAACCCTTAGTATCTTATATTTTCCTAATGAAACTGGTGATTTTTAGCGTCAGAATTCGCCCAAAAATGAGATTTAGGGAGTGGCAGACCTGACAAATGGGTTGCCTAGCAACATAAATTAGTGGGCGGGGCGATAATTTATTATTTTTCAAATTTGAACGTAAGACCCCTTAGTATCTTATATTTTCCTAATGAAACTGGTGATTTTTAGCGTCAGAATTCGCCCAAAAATGAGATTTAGGGAGTGGCAGACCTGACAGATGGGTTGCCTAGCAACATAAATTAGTGGGCGGAGCGATAATTTATTATTTTTCAAATTTGGAACGTAAGACCTCTTAGTATCTTATATTTTCCTAATGAAACTGGTGATTTTTAGCGTTGAAATCCACCAAATTCGTATTTTGACGCCACAAAATCACCAGTTTCATTAGGAGAATATAAGATACTAAGAGGTCCGAAGTTCCAAATTTGGAAAGTAATAAATTATCGCCCCGCCCCCAATTTATGTTGCTAAGCAACCTAAACTTCTTTGGGCGTGGCGGATAAGTTCCCTAGCAACAAAAATTAAAGGGCGGGGCGATAGTTTATTATATTTCAAATTTGGAACGCAAGACCTCTTAGTATCTTATATTTTCCTAATGAAACTGGTGATTTTTAGGGTCAGAATTCGTCCAAAAATGAGATTTAGGGAGTGGCAAACCTGACAAATGGGTTGCCTAGCAACATGAATTAAAGGGCGGGGCCATAATTTATTATTTTCAAATTTGGAACGTAAGCCAAAAATGAGATTTAGGGAGTGGCAGACCTGACAAATGGGTTCCCTAGCAACATAAATTAATGGGCGGAGCGATAATTTATTATTTTTAAAATTTGGAACATAAGACCTCTCAGTATCTTATATTTTCCTAATGAAACTGGTGATTTTTAGGGTCAAAATTCGCCAAAATTGAGATTTAGGGAGTGGCAGACCTGACAAATGGGTTGCCTAGCAACATGAATTAAGGGGCGGGGCCATAATTTATTATTTTCAAATTTGGAACGTAAGACCCCTTGGTATCTTATATTTTCCTAACGAAACTGGTGATTTTTAGTGTCAGAATTCGCCCAAAAATGTGATTTAGGGAGTGGCAGACCTGACAAATGGGTTGCCTAGCAACATAAATTAGTGGGCGGAGCGATAATTTATTATTTTTCAAATTTTTAACGTAAGACCTCTTAGTATCTTATATTTTCCTAATGAAACTGGTGATTTTTAGCGTTGAAATCCGCCA
Source organism: Pseudococcus jackbeardsleyi (assembly GCA_038380155.1). Classification (NCBI taxonomy): domain Eukaryota; kingdom Metazoa; phylum Arthropoda; class Insecta; order Hemiptera; family Pseudococcidae; genus Pseudococcus; species Pseudococcus jackbeardsleyi. Next base: position 22,534,370 of record CM076240.1, on the reverse strand, counting down.
AATTCGTATTTTGACGCCACAAAATCACCATTTTCATTGGGAGAATATAAGATACCAAGACGTCCTACGTTCCTAATTTGGAAAGTAATAAATTATCGCCCCGCCCTCTAATTTATGTTGCTAAGCAACCAATTGGTCAGGTCTGCCCCTCCCTAAACTTCAATTTTGGCGTGGCAGATAAGTTGCCTGGTAACGTAAATTGAAGGGGCGGGGCGATAATTTATTATTTTTCAAATTTGGAACGCAAGACCTCCTAGTATCTCATATTTTCCTAATGAAACTGGTCATTTTTAGGGTCTGAATTCGTCCAAAAATGAGATTTAGGGAGTGGCAGACCTGACAAATGGGTTGCTTAGCAACATAAATTAAAGGGCGCGGGCGGGGCGATAATTTATTATTTTCAAATTTGGAACGTAAGACCTCTTAGTATCTTATATTTTCCTAATGAAACTTGTGATTTTTAGCGTTGAAATCCGCCAAATTCGTATTTTGAGGCCACAAAACCACCAGTTTCATTCGGAAAATATAAGATGCTAAGTGGTCCTACGTTCCAAATTTGAAAAGTAATAAATTATCGCCCCGCCCTCTAATTTATGTTGCTAAGCAACCAATTGGTCTTGTCTGCCAATCCCTAAACTTCAATTTGGGCGTGACAGATAAGTTCCCTGGCAACGTAAATTGAAGGGGCGGGGCGAAAATTTATTATTTTTAAAATTTGGATCGTAGGATCTCTTAGTACCTTATATTCTCCTAATGAAACTTGTGATTTTTAGCGTAACGTTTTGCCTCCTAAATTCAGGCCAGGGGAGGGGTATGGAGCCAAAAATTTTACAAGGTGGTTTTCAACCCCTGGGAACCAAATTCCGTGGGTTAGTTTCAAATTTCAGCTCTGGGGCAGATACGCCTATCTTACCCGCCGGTACCCTTCGTAGCCAAATGTCTACCAACTCTATTATTTAAAAATAATAATAAATGATATGTTTTAGCAAATTTATTTTTATTTTATCAAGTGTACTTGAAATTTTACATTTTGATTTTGAGGTATCTTTTCATAACTGACCCTCTCACCTCCCCCCTCCAAAAAAATCTTTTAAAAACCTGACCCACGCTTGGCCCTTTGTGCCCAGGAGAAAAAAATTCTGGTTCCCCCTATGCGGGATCGTGTTCAGCTATCAAAAATCTACCTATTAAACTCAATCCAAGCGATAAAAATTTTCATGGATGAGTGTTTGATGTTTTCGCTCGGAAAAGTCGGAAAATTCTCTGGAGACTGTGACACGAAAAATTTTCCAGCTCCAAATGCGCTTGGATTCACTTTATAGATAGATTTTAGGTCGCTGAACACGAATCAGGGGTCGGATTTTCGATCCGGCCATTCGTTTGGCCAACATTTGCAATTTTATATAGAGCTTTTCCGACTTTTCCGGGCGAATATCTCGAAAACGCGACTTCCAAACCAAAATCCGAGGCCGGAATCGTGTTCAGCGACCAAAAGTCTGCCTTTAAAGTGAATCCAAGCACATTTGGAGCTGGAAAATTTTCCGTGTCACTGTGTCTAGAAAATTTTCCGAATTTTCCTGGCGAATATCTCGAAAACGCGACTTCCAATCCAAAATCCGAGGCCGGAATCATGTTCAGTGACAAAAAATCTGCCTATAAAGCGAATCCAAGCGCATTTGGAGCGGGAAAATTTTCCGTGTCACAGTCTCCAGGGAATTTTCCGACTTTTCCGAGCGACTCATCCTTGAAAATTTTTATCGCTTGGATTGAGTTTATAGGTAGATTTTTGCTCGCTGAACACTAATCCGACCTCAGATTTGCGTTTGGCAGCGACATTTTCGTGATATTTGTCCGGAAAAGCTGGAAAATTTTCTAGAGACAGTGAAACGGAAAATTTTTTAGCTCCGAAAACGCTTGGATTCATTTTATGGGCAGATTTTTGGTTGCTGAACACAAATCCGGCCTCGGATTTCGGTTGGGGGTCGCGTTTACGTGATAATCGCCCGGAAAAGTCGGAAAAACTCGATATAAATTTGCAAATATTGTGTCAAACGAATGGCCGAATCAAAGATCCGACCCCAGATTGGTGTTCAGCGGCCAAAAATCTACCTATAAACTCAAAGCAACCGTTTTTGGAGCTGGAAAATTTTCCGTGTTGCTGTCTCCAGAGAATTTCCCGACTTTTCCTAGCGAAAACATCAAAAACTCAACCATGAAAATTCTTATTCATGCAATGTGCCTGGATTGAGTTCATATGTGGATTTTTGCTCGCTGAACACGAATCTGAGGTCGGACTAATTCTAAAATGTGGCTTTAAAGAAGAGTACAGAAGAAATTTCGAACCACCAAGTACCATTGCAAGATGGACGAGGGTGCCAATATCTCTATCTCCCATACAGCTTCCAAATAAAAAAATACCAAAGACTTCCAAAACACTCAGATAGCCTCCAATATTTTCGAAATGCGAATCTGACAATAAATCCGCAAAACGAATTATGACGAACGAGGGCGAATTACACCATTCTGCCTCGTTTCGACGTCGAAATAATCTGACGCTGCTGGAAATTCGTAATAAAAATTTCAAATCGTTTGAAACAAGGTTACACTATATTTACACTTCCTCGATAGAATACCGTTCGCATTATAGAGAATTTAATATGTGACGAAAAAATATGATTGATGATGAAACAGGTGTTTCGAAAATTGTAATCTATCATCATAACCGGCAGTGTTGTTTTTTTCCCCAATAATGTCATCTTACGAAGGTACGCTATTAAAGGTAGAGCATTGAGACTGCTCCGAAAGGTTATTAAAGAACACAATTAAAACACGATTCGAGATTGTAAAATGTAAAGATTTTCATATTCCGAAGCTGTGTTCGTTGCTAATCCCTCTTAACTCATATTCGACCTTGTTTCAATCTGAAAACAAATACAGTAAGAAAAATATTTTATTACGATAAACGGTGGCACGACGAGAAATAAAGAAAAATACATATAATGCGTATCATATGAAAGTACATAGACTAGCTTACAATACAACTGGTAAATATTGAAATAAAACGCATACGACTGAGATAAAAAAAAAATCGGTAACGAGAAACAAAGAATTTTATCGATTCGAAAACAACAAAAATTATACTCTCGCGGGCCCGACAATGAATCGTTGAATTAGGTGCAGGCTCAGAGAGGCAACACTCGTTAATTTGTTCCTTTATGTAGGTTTAAAAGAGAATAGAATTTGGTGGTAGGATAAAAAAACCGAAATGAAACCGTTGACGTGACGAGGCCTTGGGAAAAATTCGCTAACGACGTTGGGAATATTAAATTACAATACGTTTTCAATACACAAGTATTCGAAAAGTATCGGTACGCGACGTAAAACAAAACGAAAAAATAAAGACAAACATTATAAACGACGTATCCGTGTATGGGAATCGTTTCAAGTGGTATATTCACGACGACGACGGTTTCCAAACGTATTTCGACTCGGTTTTAAAATTCAACGAGTAGAAGTTGCCAGCTTGCGTTTTCACTCGGAGAGGATACCGCTTGGGAATAGGTTTCTTTTCGAGTAATCTTTTATAATCTGAAACAAAAAAGGTATTTTAATTATCAGCGGTGGTCGAGGTTCGAATTTTGGGAAAGAATTACTCCAGAGGGTTCAATATTCATTTGTGAAGTTGGTTGGGAAATTTTGAATAGTGAAATATTCGTATCCGAGGTATTCTCTTTTTTTCAATAAATTCAACTCGAATTAGTTCGGAAAAAATGTGGCTACAGATTATTAATATTTTCAGCCTGATTTTTGGAGTATTTTTGGGAACCCCTGCAGTAATATTTCCTTCGAAATGAAATTAATATTTCCATTGGAAATTGGATTCTTATAAACCGAGGCAATCGACAAATTAAATATTGAACGTAGACTTAAAATTCAATACCTCGACGATAAGTTCTTTCGTAATCTTCGGATGAGTTAACGTGAATCCCAATTGGGCTAATTTATTCCCATCTAAATACAGATGTTTGTTATCGAGTTCCTCTTTATGCAAGAACGACGACAGGGGCGTACTATTGATATTATTCTTTTCGCACAAATGAGCCCAAGGTGACGAATGTTTGTCGTTGATATCTTCGGTAATCGTATCGAGCTGCAGAACAGAGAGGAAAAAAAACGAAAATAATCATATTCGTTGGTCGTTTATCGCATCCGGACCGGAAACTTGGACAGAAACGTTTTGAATATTAATACGTACCCTATCTTTGAACATAGACATTGAAGTAATGATATTATCGATATAGGATACTTTAATGTTGAATATTTTCGAAATAATATCGTTAATGATTCCTTGGGTCGTGCTTCCTTCGTCGACTACGTTGTACACCTGCCCAATAGCTTGGTCGTTCCGAGCCACCAAGCAAATCGCTCGGCATAAATCGTGCACGTGAATGGTGTTTGTTGATAGATCGCTGTTCCACAGAACTTTCATCGTTTCGCCCAAGTATCGATAAATCGCAGCGATTACTAATCTGGGTGCTAGAAATAGAACGAACGGTGTTATTTTATTATCGTTCAAGTGTAAAGCTGATAAAAAATTCGTACTTATTCCGGTTTTATCTCCGATACCGTAGACGATGGCTGGTCTCAAAATGGTATATTTTAAATTTGGAATGGTTGTGAGAGATTTCTCAGCTTTAAGCTTGAAATTAGCTATCGGCGTCCATGGATCGGTGGGATCAGTTTCTTTGTGAGGTACCTAGAATTCAATAAATATGAGATTCGTTAATAATTGTATCGAAAATTAGTATGATCAGGGGAAACAAAGGATGGTACTTTTGCATTCGAAGCCATACAACCGCTGGATATTTCGATGAATCGTTTAGCATTATATTTAGCAGCTAATTTAGCACAAGGTATGGTCAAGTTGACAATTCCATCATTGTATATGGCGTCAGTCAATCCGTATCTCGTTTCACCGGCTAAATTTACGACAAAATCGAAGGGTTCTTCGCTTTGGAATACTTTTTCTTGGGAATCTATAACAATCGAGAGTTAAAATTCGAACCGAATCTGGAAATAAGAATCAAGACGTAAATCTGACAACCTTTCGTGAGTAAATTAGCACTGACGAATTCGACGATTGGATTGGAAAATGCGGCATCGTGGTCTGGATTTAAATACGCTAATTTCGGTTGCAATTTATCAGCTACTCGGATTCTGCTTGCCAATTCATTATCCAGCAAATACTTGACAAAATTTCGACCGATGAATCCACAACCTGAAACGATAACGAGGTGTTTCAGAGAATTTCAAGCGTGTATTTTTTCAAGAGCTTCGTGTTTGAATAAGCGATAGGGATGGAAAATAATAGTTCACAGTATCGAGTGCATGTGTTTATGTTTTATTACGAAAATACTCACCTCCGAGAACGAGATACGATGATTTATCGGCCATCGTGATAATAGAAATTCAAACACTCGCGAAAGAACAATAGATGATTCGTACGGTGCAGCAGAGAAACGTATACTAAATTATGACGGAGTGTTCATGATGCATCAATGACTAATTTGCTATCTATCAAGTGTTCTTCAAAATACGTAAACACGTTAGCGAACTTGCATCGCGATGCGAAACACATTACATTACTGGTAATGAACTGAAGTCGATTGCGAATAAGCGGCAAAGTACTTACGGTTGCTGTTGTTACTTGTTTATCACTTGTATACAGAATGAGCAGGTGAAAAAAGAATACCTGAATGCAAGTCGACGGCCTATGAAAATAGAAAACTTTTCTGGCTGAGAGTGAGAGAGAGCAGAGAACTGGGAAGGAGGAAGGAGAGTAGAGGAAGAGGTGATTTTTTAATGCACTGTTGATGAGCCGAAAGTTCAAAGTTTTTCGTATTCCTTCTTCTGTATTCCTCTCATCCTTCAGATATACTGAAATCGTGAAATCAAAAAAACACTTTTTCAATATAACTTCAACACTTCAAGTGAGAACCAATTTTTTTACAAATCCGTAAATTACAAAAGACGAAAGAGGCGAAGCGAAAATGTTGATTGAGATAATAGAGGACAAATTTGAAAAAAAAAAAATGGGATGATTCAAAAATTGTTTTCTAATTTTTTAGGAACCTGTTACGCTTCCTAGCGAAGCAGGAAATGAGGTATCATCACCTGATTTTTGACAAGGGCATCTTATTTTACAAGCTTTCATGCATTCGAAATTCGATTGGGCTAGTGCCCAAAATTAGTCGACACTCCTCATTTTACTCTTATTGTCTTATATCTCTCGTTCGTAAATAAGAGGAAATGAGGCTTCATTTACGATATCTTATGAGTAATCATTCTCTCCGCGAGTGGCTGATTTGTAATCACACAACCGGATGCAGAATTAGAACACACTCGGTGACTCTTGACTCATTACGAATTAAAAATTATACAAATAACACGCCGCGATGAATTTTAAATTCCACGAAATATATTTATACAATTAAAGCATAAATAGGGAATGTTTGATATGGAAAGGTTAAAACACAAAATTGGTGAAAAATAATGGTATAAAAATTGAGTTAAAAAATATACAAAAGTCGTAGAAAAAAATTACAAACACATTTGGGAAAATTGCAATTATCACACATATCGACATATCCTTTCATATAAATGAAAAAAAAAAATCACAATGAGAAAATAAAAATATTACAGGAATGTCCAAGTATCTTATAAAAAGATGAAATAAATTAACCCTCAATTATGTGACTAGGGGTGGTTTTAACGAGGCGTTAATTGGAGACCTTTGAGATGTTCGAATTTGGGCAGTGGGTGGTTGGGTACTATTTGGAAATAGTTTGATTACTCGATATCAATGTTACGTTATCACAGCTAATTCGAATATTTATATCGATATTGCACTAGAATAAAAAATAAATTCACAGGTGTTCAGATTTTTCGTAGAAATATTAAATTACTTGGGCGAATTTAATTGGTCACGCTTTGCGATTTGAAACCAATGAACCATGGCGAGGTTCAGTTGAATATCATTTTATTATGAGTAATGAGAAGTTGTAAAGCTGTTATTTCGTTACACAGATCGGGAATATTATCGCCTATTTTGGTGAAATCTGGCGGAGGCATGATGGAAGGAGCAAAAACAGTTCCTAGGTTTTGAGCGGTCATTTTATTCTCGCTGCTGCGCTGAGTAACCCTGAAATTTTAATATAATAAGAATTTGATGTCGATTGAACATGAATGATTTCGTACAACTGACCTGTGTAAATGTTCCATTAGATATTTCAATGTATTGTAGTGTGACGGTGGCAAGACATCTAGGGCTTGTTTCATTTTGTTGATTTGTTCTTTAGTAGATGACGACTGGATGGCCTTTAGAAGCAGAGGATGAGCATCGTAGGTGATTAGAGGAATGGGTAGCAGCCGGAAATATAATTTTAGGATGCTGGCGATGACGTTGATGTTGTCGTAGACTTCGCAACCTATTTCGGCTTTTTCTCCATCTTGACAGCAAAAAAATAATAGAATTATTGCTAGATATTTGAAAATTATCCAATTTTTGTGAATCATATGTACCTTTTTCAAACGACATTCTTAAATTATCCATTTCTTCCTGATACCCAGAAACTCGATATAAACCTTCGGCATCTAATCCTCTCGATTCAATCTCCTTTATACATTTATCAATTACGAACGGTCTAGTAGTTTTATGAGCCTTGACCAAGGTTGTCAAATCGATTCCAAATACGCCTCGTAACTGTTTCAAATCCGGACAACAATCAGCCGGTAGTTTTTCCGAACACCTGTAATGAGCGCTGAATCCGCAATCTGCCAACACATAGTGAATTATCAATACACGAAGGTAAACTCTCGCTGATTCGAATCGTTAAATTACCTTCGCATTTGACGCCTTGCGCGATGAAGCCCCATAAAAAATTACCGCAGAATTCGCACCAGTAGAAGCCTTTAAAGGTGTGAGGTTTGAAAGCGTGTTGTTTATCGTAATTGACCACGACATCGGGAAGACTTTCGACTTGTTTATATTTATCAAAGGTTTTACGCTTGATTCTGTTTAACGTGACGTAAGGGCTTTTTTCGTAAGATGGAATATCGTGCATTAGTTTGATATAGGAGCCTGCTTTTCGTTCCAAGTATAAGGTGATGATACCGTCCATGACTAAGTCTTCGACTTTGGCGAATCGTTTTTTTTTCTCATGAACGTAGTGCTGACGTCCGTCGTAGTATAACTTAAAATGATCAATTTTTCCACATAATCTAGAATCAAATAAATTTAAATTTAGAGGTTCGAAACATCTAACCGTATTCAAAATCCAAGATTCGTTACCTTAATGAAAGCGTATAAGTATTATTTGAACTGGGACTCATTCGAATCAGATAATCGCCATCGTTGAGTAATAATTTAGCGGCTTGCTTATGATTTATGAGCCCGTGGTACTCGGTACCATAATAGTCAGGAATATCGTCCAGTTTTCTAGAGCAAGGAATGGCATGACATTTTGGAGCTTCTTGTTGCAGCTTAAACACTTCACAAACACGTTTATGAATTAGCTACTGAAGAGAATGATGATGAAAAGAATAAGCAAGCTTACAATCTGGCTTCCACATAGGCTCCGAATAGATCTCTGTTTCTTGAGTATTGCCCTCATTTATGGCGACTGAAACACAAACACAAGTGTAAAGGTTACGATAAAATTGACTGCATTGCAAAGAGATTTCAAAATTATTTACAAACATAGTATTTTCATAACACGAATTACTCACTTTGTAACTTCTGCATTCTGAAATTATCGTCCATTTCTACACAGTTTTTTCTGGTGTCGAAGTGATGAAATTGAATGATGTACTAAGCAACTAAGCTACAGTTGCTCGAAAGCAGATGGTTTTGTTCCGAGTTGCATTTTTAATAGAAACGAAACATTACGTAAAATATTATTCGAATCGTTTTCATTTATCGATCAGAACCACAGCACCACAGCAGAAAATACATTAAATTGAACTGAATTTCAAAATAAAAATAATTAAAATTTTTGGAAAAAGAAGTAAATAAACACTTTGGGAGCTCCTGGATTCCTAAATGAACCTAGTTGATTTTTTTTGGCTTTTTGCTATGATAATAGTTTGAAAAAATTTTGTAGGAGCGCTATTTACAGATTATCCAAATATCTGTTTATATTTTAGTTTTGCACTTGAAACTAGTCAAACACAAGTCGACACTTGGTTCTTTGTTATTTTGGTGATATGATAAGATAATTCCATGCGGAACATTGGAAAAACTTGAAGGAAATAATTTCTAAATTCTCGTACGAGGTAAGCGAAAATTTACTAATATTATTAATTAATCACTCTTTCAATAATGCCAAACTTGATCCACATCCGGTCTATTACTTATCGCCATTTTGACGATGATATTCTATGCCCACAGGTATCCCAAGAGCTGCTCAATTCCACTATGTCAAGTTATGAACTTTACTGAACTTGCATTGGCTGTTGTATCATTTTTCTGTTTCCTCGCTACTGTTCTAATTCTAGTGATTATAGGTAAAGTAACAATGTTCATCTTTAAATGCTCGTACGCCGCTAAATTGTATGTTGTTTATTGTTCCCAGGCTGGTATTTCGTTTGGGTCCTGTTCTTATCAAGATTCCGTTTCGTTCGCGAGTTATTGGGTGGAATGACAGATTCTCCCAGTAACGAGAACAAAGTAAACAAGAATAGAGGCAGAGTATTTCGTAAAGATTGAGTAACTCGCTGTTTCGCTGGCTACCATAATGAATATACGCTGTGCCAGGCCGGACGATTTGATGAATATGCAACATTGTAATTTACTATGTTTGCCGGAAAATTATCAAATGAAGTATTACTTCTATCACGGTCTATCCTGGCCTCAGCTTAGTTATGTCGCCGAAGACGATAAAGGTCGAATTGTAGGCTACGTTTTGGCTAAAATGGAAGAAGACAGTGAAGATAATCCGCACGGTCATATTACATCACTGGCAGTGAAAAGATCCTATAGGAGATTAGGACTAGCTCAAAAATTAATGGAACAGGCAGCTAGAGCTATGGTGGAATGTTTCCAAGTTAGTTGAATTTGATACCTAATACGTGTTGTGTTCAGAAATACTGATGGTTGTTATTTTAGGCTAAATATGTTTCGTTACACGTCCGCAAAAGTAATCGAGCCGCATTGAATTTGTATATGAATACTCTTCACTTCACCGTATCTGAGATCGAACCGAAGTATTACGCTGATGGAGAAGACGCGTATGCCATGCGAAGAGAACTGAAATCGTTCGAAGAGGGTTCGTCGATCGAACCTGCTAAATCCGAAGAACACTCCAAGTCTAGCGTCGCCGTTAGCGGTGACGTTGAACCAAATGGTTATTAGTTAAAGTACCCTTATCTATTAATGCTTCATGTTCTTTCCCTTTAAATATATGTGTACACAGTGTACGTATATTTGATTGAAGGGGTTTCTCGTTAGTCCGGACGAGTGGAATTGTTTCAACTGTAGGGGAAGAATTTTGGTAGTTTTTTCCAAACTCCTCCATGGGGGAATCTATCAATTTTTTTCTCTTTTTCAAGTTTTATTTTGGCGTATTTCTGTTCCTTTCTCTAGGTTCAAATTTGGCCACTTTTCTTGTACCTTATCCAGGCTGAATTTTAATGATTATTCTTTCTTTTTAGGTTTACGTAATTTTGGTGATTTCCCTTCCACTCTTTTGAGACTGGTTTTTGACGATTTCTCTTCCACTATTTTAAGACAAAATTTTGATAATTTCCTTCCTACTTTTCTGAGACGAAATTAATGAATTTTTTTTCTACTCTTTTGAGAACGAATTTTGATGATTTTTTTGTAACTGAAATTCCAACTGGATTTTGTAAATTCCTCTATAATCCGTCTCCCTTTCAGTTAGATTTTTGTATCTCCCAGTACCTCCTTTCAGGTTAAATTTAGATAATTTCTTAATTTTTCTTTCTCATTCTGGTCTTTAAGCTCGTATTGAAACTTGAAATCTTCTGTAATCTGATAATTAATCATTATCGCTCCCCAATTCCCCATAGATCGAACATTTGAGCAGTCTTTGAAATTGAGATATTTTTGTAATATATTGATAATTTTCTAAACTACAGCTACTTTTTTTCAAAAAATGAAAAAGTGTTCACCTTGTTTTCTACAACATAAATAAATCATTGAAAACTGCCCCCAAAAAATCATATATTTTAAAAAATTTATTGTGTAGATTAATATTTAAAAATTGGATATTGAACCGATTTCCGAATCTAGGAAAAGTTATAAAATCAAACAAAATTTGAAAATCGGGCAAGTTTTTCTCAAAATTGAATTGGGTTCCGAAAATCGGACATATTTCAATTTTCAAAAGTTTATCCATTTTACTAGATTGAACTAATTTTTCAAAAATTCTATACTCTCAAAATAACACGTTTCTAAAAATTGGAAAGAAATCAAATTTTAAAAATTAAACTTGAAATAATTTTCAAAAATTGAACAAGTTTCTCAGGATTTTTTTTTTGTTTTTTAAAAAATTGAGTTAGTTTTTCACAATTGATGGATTTCTAAAATTAGGGCTAAAATTGTCCAAAAACTGGATATTTTTTAATAATAGAATAATTTTTGGAACAATGGACAAGTTCGAAGTTTCCGAAAATTGTACTCATCCACAAAAATTGGATATTGAACCAGCATTTAAACAATAGTCGAGATTTCCAAAATTGTGCGTTGAATCTGTTTTTCAAGGTCATTTTCCCAAAAATTGGGCTAATTTTTAGTTGTTTAAAAATGGACAGTTTTTTCTGATAGTTCAAATATTTTCTGAAAATTCGATAGAAATCTCTAAAATTGAACATTGGGCAGGTACCTCTTTCTGGATTGCGGTTTTGGAATTTCTTCTCCCCCCCCCCTCCGTTAAATATTTCAAAAATTCTCCTTCAGGCTGCTTGTCTTGTTTTTCAAACTTCCACGTTTAAAATGATATAATTTCAAAAAAATGATCATCGTAGAAATTTTTAGTTGAAAAAATAATGAGGTAATTGACCTCGGAAACAGGTAGCCCGAGGACTAATGAAAATGGCCGAATATTCAAAATATGTTAATTAAAATTGCGAGTAAAAAACCTTCCTCTAATTTCTGCACACTTCGTGGGAAGCTTGTCTCGAAATATTCCGAGGGGGCGAACTAATCTGCTTTGGGCATTGTCTTTCGTGTTCAAGTTTACTAGAATCCCGCGTGGTATGATTGAATACGAATTTACATCAGAAATTCAATTTTCTATTCATCTAATTAGGATATAATTTTCTCTACCTTGATAATAAATTTCATTCGTTATCGGAATTCGAAATTAAAAATACCTTACGAAAGAAAAAATGTTTAATGTAAAGAGATAAAACAGTGAATTTTAATGAAGAAAATAATACAAGGAGATTAGGTATACGGGCGTAATTTCATAAAATTGACGGTGCATTATATACTTGTGGTCATCTGTAGATGAATAAAAATCGCCGAAATGAAAAAAAAATACGAATGATTACTCATATCTATAGTTCGAATAGTTACTTAGATTTGCTTTTTAATAAAGTCAACGCACACCAATTTCATCATAACCAACCTGTCTACAATAATTGTTCGGCTGTTATGTTCTACTTAAGGATTTTTCCACCTTCACTTTCTCACATCATCGAAGCTAAATTAATTTTCATTTTGTTTTTAGTCCAATCAATGATCCTTCAGAATTTTTTTTATTTCATAACGATGTGTTGTGACTGCAGCAACATCAGTAATATTTTCAATCCTTATTGAAATCCTCGTAATTCGATTCTTGTTTTTTCAGATCAATCAGATATGGATATTTATTTTTCAGTCGGGAGATACCGATCAAAATAATGGTTTCAAATGTTTAAGGCCCTTGCTCGTATCATTATTATATTCATCTCTATTCCATTTTCCACATAAATTCAATTCTTTGTCGTTAGGAGTTTATAGATATTTTTTTTCTGAGAACAGCTTTTTGTTTGTTTTTTCCGATAATGAAGATGAATGATGGATCAAATTTTTTCTGAAGAGTATAAGTATTCCAGCTCCATTCACTATGAATTTGTTTCAGTGATTTTTCATTTGTGCTTTCTCTTTCCGTTTAAATCTTGGTACTATTTTACTTTGGTAACTCTCTGATCTATCGATTAGGAAAACATGTTCAAGGTATCGAAAATTGTAGTAATAAGTGCCTATTAAACGAATTCTTCATCCGTTAGACTTTAATTCCCTTGTAGTGCTGGGACAGATTGCAATCATTGGATTTGGGAGTGAAACAGAATCTATAGATGTTCGCTCGACCATAATATTGGATTTTGGTCTTCATCTGACGTGAGATTATTAAAAATTTCAACGTAAAAATACAAATAGATATCTTATTAAATTTTACCATGGTTCATTTAAATATTTTCCACTCTAGATTTTGAATAAATCATCTCGATCTAACGCCAGAAAATAGAGTGCTTTTTCAGCTTTGTATGATCCGCGATCGTTGTTTGTTCATTGTAATATTTCAGTTTGACGTAATTTCTGATTTTCAATCGGGTCCATTGCATCATTTTCCGGTTGTGCGGGAAGAAGTGTGGATTAACCATGCTGCATTTCATCTTTTCCAATCAATAGTTGGTGTAATGTGTAGCTTTAGCGTAAAATTTCATTATTTTTCTGTTGATGTGAGTGGTCACCAGTAAAGAAGCTGACGTGGTGAAAGATGACGTGGATGGTGGAATAAATCATTTGAAAAATTTTCGGTTTCAGGTTCTGTGTAGGTAAGTTCGTGATTATATCTATAGATCATAAATCAGTAAAAATCGCACGCACAAATTTTCAAACTTGATGACGATTTTAAAAAATTTCGATACTCGCGAACGATTCATTTTGATCGCGGTTAAACATTATCGACTGTAGGTAGTAGGTACTAGGTACCGATCGCCATGGCGAGAAAGTACGAAGTATTTTATCGAAATCAAAAAGTAGTTCCTAGTTGATGAAATCGATCGATCTGAAAATTAAATTCCTAATTATTTGAGTAGATTGTCTATCAGTTGTTATCAATAAGTAATTAAGTATCATGTTTAATTTGATTCTTATCAAGATTATATGTCGAAATTTTGATTATAATTATTAGGGTAACATTTCAGAACATTTGGTTATCTCAAATTGGTCCGTTTTCAGAGACTTCAAGCTTCAAGATTTGTTCCTTTTTTCCTATTTTTACCATACAGTTAAAGCCCCTTTTTTGAAATTTTTTCTCGAGTGAAAAAAGTACAAAAAATATAATTTCGTTCAAATCGAAAATCACTTCAAAAAAAAATTGAAACTTACATGTTTTTCATTTTATTATTATTTTTTTTTTTTGTTATATTTTTTCGATTCGATCAAAAAATCGCTGAAACTCTCGAAAAATAGTTTTAAAGCTAGATTTCGTCTTTAAAAGTTGATAATTTTTTTAAAATTGTAATTCAGACAAAATTTTACGACAGATTTGAAAAAAAAATCGTTCATCTAGGCCCCCTTAATAAAAATTCTAGCCACAATTTTTGAAAAAATTCCCACTTTTTCCAGGAATGAAAAAAACTTACATTAAAACTAAAATCGAAATTTCAACATTTTCGAAATTTGGGGTTTCTGGGAACATGATTCGGCTTCCGAAGTAACTTTTCGAAATCCTTATTGAAATAATTTCCTATCAACCCCTACGTAGACGTACGTGTCGAGCGATCTTTTTCATTGATGGTGATAAAATTGCATACCCAGTTTGCCGTAAATTTATAAATTACTTTTACCACTGTTGGTTCATTCAACGTCAGTTCTGCACAGTTTTTGACCCAAAGGTTCATTGATTTTTTTCAAGATTTTTTTTTATGCGGTCATGACATTCCACTAATTGAAAAACTATTTTGTGATGTCAGAAATAAGGTAAACATACATCAAATTTCAACTTTTTACCTCGATTATATACGTTGTTGGTGAATTTTTTCTTAGAAATGCAAGATCACCAAAGATGAAAACTGAGATTGCAATTTCACCTCTTGAAAAATTTTGATTTCTGGACTTGGAAAATTTTTTCCAGCTCTTTCATTTCGAGTTTTGTTTAGTTCCATAAACAGGATTCTAAAGATTGAAGTCCATACCTACATTTTAATTTCCAGGCCCAAATTTTTTCAATCATTTCTCTGATTTTATGGTTTTTTTTTCAGATATATGTCCAATTTCAAAATTTTTCTCTTCCAAAAGTAATTTTTTCAAACACCAATTTTTCAAGCATTTTTCATTTTGATTTTTTCAATTTTTCCCAATTTCATACTTTAAACTCCTTTCCAATTATTTTGGTAAGAAAAAATTGAAAAACATGAAACTAAATGTTTTTTGATAATAAATTCAAAGTTGAAAAAAATGGAGAAAAAATTCTAAGATTATTGAAAGAAATTTTTTTAAAAAATACGAATTTGAAACAAAAATTGAAAAATTCTATTTGAAGTTATGAAAAAAAAATGTAAAACTTTAAATAGGTATCGAATGGAAATTTTTTCAACTTGTTTCCTCAATTTTTTTCTAATTTATATTTTCTAAAAAAAATTTTAACGCGGATTTAGATTCCTACCTTCTTATTGAGTCTCGACTTGAGTTGTTTTTCTTTTCGAACTGGTTATAGACCTATCCATGCCAATTAGTCAGCAATTTATATGCTGTCGATTTTCCGAGAATTAAATGTTACCTGATAAGGCTACCATATTTAGAAGATACCTGTTTACATCCAGTACCCAATTTAAGATCGATCCGGCCAATTGCTGCGAACAGTTTCAATGATTCATACCTATGTGAAAAAAATAGCTCGGAGCAGTAGGAGTAAAAAGCATGCTCTCATTTTTGGCAAAAAGGCAATTGAACTTATATATCGCCCAAATACATCCATAAATCTCTGAATCGACTTTACAGACCAATAGGTACCTACTTTTCAAAAGCAAAAAACCCAATACCTGGGAGATATATTACATTATTTTTGAGACAAATTTCAATCAGATTATGTCATACACAGCAGATGGAACGTCTATTATTCACCACCCAAGTTTATGTCAAGGTCTCGTGAATTTCCCCCGCAAAATAATAAAGATTCATAAACTCCATAGTCATAACAGATTACCTACTACTTTATATACGTCAATTTAATTTATATAAGAATGTACTTTATACTCAGTCGAAAAACTAAATCCATATTTATCTATAAAACCGTGTGCATTTAAAGTTAATAACCAGAACATATTAATGATAGTAAAATAATGAAACCGGTTTAACATATGTAAATTAACTTTACCGCATGGGTAGTGCAAAAAATGTAAAAAAATCCATTCGTGTGATCCAATCCCATCTTGGCTTAGATCAGCGTGTTAACAACACGAGTGATATACGCGATTTTTATTGTAGGTACTTCCTATAGTGATCATATTGCTCCGAGGACGATAGTGTAATTTTTCAACGTTTGATTGTTATTTGAACTATTCGCCTAATTATACGTTAATTAATAAGATATGCTGGCAGTGTTGTGAAGACGGTTTAGTGCGTGAAATGAAACACATGTGTGCGTTTTATATTTTTACCAGTGTGTTATTGTTATTTAACATTGTGTATGGGCAGCAACGTAAGTAATTTTAATTTTTTAAAAATACCTATCTGCCCAATTCCCTCACCTAATTTTGGAATTTCGAAAAAATCACTTCGGCGATTAACAAAGAACAAAGAACGTAAATTTTTCCCCACGTATACTTGATAATTTTTTTTCATTTTCATTTTTTTTTTGATTCAGAAAATACTCAAGAATGGCCACCAGGTTGGACAGAAAAATGTATAGGATGCATTTGCGAAGCAGCTTCAGGCTGTAATCAAACAATAGGATGTCTGGGTGAATTTTGTGGCATGTTTTTGATCAGTAGATCGTACTGGGTGGATGCTGGAAGTCCTATATTGCTCGGAGATGATCCCAATAATGAAGAAGGTAATTGGCCTATCTCGTGGTGAACTTTTTTTCCTATTTAAAGAATTATCTCCAATGATTTTTTTTTTCCAGCTTTTGTTCGTTGTGCAATCGACTCCTATTGTGCTTCCAGGACTGTAAATCAGTATATTCAAAAATTTATACAGGTAAAGATATTCGACTCGCCACGAATCGTAAATAATTATGTTAATGCGGTTTCAATTTACTTTAACCTTGGTTCGATCTAAAGTCGCCTCTTTTTGGAAATTTTTCTTCCAAGAAAATATTTTAATCGAAAAATCTCCTAATCACGAACTCACGAGAATTATTTTACTAGAATCGACTCTGACAAATTTATTTCTGTTTAAAATATCTACCTACTTAAATATTTGGCAAAACCGCAAATATTCGTACTGGTTGTTTCTAGACAACTTCACTCAAAACGGCGCCACTTATCTTGATCGAATAGAAACTAAATTAATGATTTCGTTTTAGGATTGCAATCATGACGGTCTCTTGTCATGCGATGATTACGCCAGAATGCATTTTCTCGGATTCGTCCAATGCGACAGAACTATCAATCGAACACCTTACTACCGCTCTTTCCAAAGATGTTTCCAGAGGAATTAAATCGATAATTTAGTACCTAGTAAAATACTCATTTGTGTATGTCTGTAGTAGAAAAAATTAGCAATAGAAAAAAATTTCCAAATATACGTACGCCAGGTAAAATTACGAATTTAATCAAAAAAAAAATTATCTCACGTGACAACTTTCATAAACAAATGAGTTAATTTAAACAGAAAAATACAAAAACAAGATAATTTTCAAATGCAAACACCGTACGAAGAAGTTAGATTTTATTGAAGGCGGCGATATCGACGGACTGTACGAAGTCTTCGAATTCTTGAATTTTTTCGGCCAAATCATCCACGGAGACTTTATCATCTTCGACGACGCACATAATTTGCAATTTCTTAATTCCGTAACCAACCGGAACTAATTTGGCTGTTGATGCGAAAATATAAATGATATCATTGATGATAAAAATATTTCGATATTGTTTAGAAATTTGATACTTACAAGCACCCCATACGAGACCTGGCATTTCAATGGTTCTAACTTGGGTTTCCATGGCTTTCATATCGGTTTCGTCGTCCCAAGGTTTAACATCTAGAACTATGCTCGACTTAGCGATAACGGCGGGTTTCTTTTGTTTTTTCTCAGCATAAGCTTTCAGTCTTTCTTCTTTAATTCTTTCTGCTTCGGCATCCTGCGATATCAAATAAAGTTAGGGGAAGATCGAAACATACCCAAAGATACACGAATCTACATACTTCTTCGTCTGATCCGAAAAGATCGACATCATCGTCATCATCGCCTGCGGCAGCAGCGGCTGGCTTATCATCTAGGAATTTAGCTACTTCACTATTCAAACTTTTTTGAGCGAATTTCTTCTTTTCATCGGCGTTGAAGGATTGGATATGCGTGTACCAACGATAGACATTCGGAGTAGCCTTGGTAGGAGCTGGTTTAAGGGCATTTAACACTAAAACATCGGCTTGAGATGGTTGGTATCTGTAAAATTAATCAAATTCAGAACACTTCGAAACGTGAACGTGTCCGGTGTTAGGATTTAAAAAAACACTTACCCTTCGATGTAACTCCTTTCTGAGAGGTAGTTTTCTAAAAACTTGAGGTTTTCTGAGACAGTCATTGTTTTAGATGATAATTGTGCTATTAAAACGATAAAAATTAATTAAAATAATTAATTATTAACAGACGAGCTCGATTTTACAGCTGAAAAGAACGAAAATCGTGTCGGGAAGGAGGATTTGGATAATTTAATTTTTTTGGCTTGACAATTTGAGTGTTTTGTGTTTTCAGGTTACCTACACTGATGCGTTGGTCACACTGAATGAACTTCAAATTTGAAAAAATTGTCATTTTTTCAGTCAATTTTTCGATTTAGTTCATTTTTTTGTTATTAACGTAATTTATTTTTTATATAAAAGCAAATAACATAAATTTTTTTACCTAAAAAGTAAGTAAACGTATAATTAGTGAAATGTTTGTCTTGTCATGTTTATACCTATCTTTGAATCCTACCTAATTTCTTTTTTCGAAATCGTGGCATTGCAATAATCACAGAGACAATGGCGTCCCACTCCCCACCAGAAATTTGTTGTTTTTTTGCAAAAAAATTTCACCTACAAAAAAAATAATAATTGATAATTATGATTTAGTCGTATTATTAAAATCAGGTAATTTATAAATCATTTACGTGTCCATTAATCGAGTTAGTTAACTGAAATCTTATGTATTTTCCAGGCAATTCTCAGTGAAATATCAGTAACTCCTTCCGATGGGATTGTGATATTGGATTACTGATAAATCAATGACATTCTTATGTCTTCAATCGCCGCCTAATACCGAACTTCAAAACTAAGGTGATAAATTTATTTCACAGCTTTGATTTATATTTGGAAACGTCGATTCTAGTTTACTAATTTCCTATGTGTTTGCAGATAAAATATATATCGCAAATATGCTACGTAGTACATTTCAGAAAGCTGCTAAAGCTACTAAACGATGCGTTCATATTGGAAATTCACCGAATTCGGCCCAAGCTGCCAAACCAGCAGCTCAACAAAACCTATTAGAAGTGTTTATAGATGATAAGAAAGTACTGGTCGAACCTGGCACCACCGTACTCCAGGTAAATTTTCAAACCTTCGTCGTTGTTTTGACTGTGAGTGTATTCTATTACCAATTTTGTTTAGGCTGCTGCAATGGTTGGCGTTGAAATACCAAGGTTTTGTTATCACGAACGATTAGCAATTGCCGGAAATTGTAGAATGTGTTTAGTAGAAATAGAAAAATCGCCCAAAGTGAGCATCTATTCTATTATCAATATCTTTTGATAAGAGTTTAAGGGTATGCTTTCGGTAAATTTAGACAACTTAGGATCGTTATATTTCAGCAAATATTCAACATTTTTCTAATATCTTTTAATATTTCGTTTCTGTACAGTGAGATCTTTGGAGGACTTTTGAGACTTTTCACCTAAATCCTTCCAATTTTGAAAAAATTACGTTACAAAAATCATAAAATTGTGGAAAAGTCTGCTCCAGTCTGCAAAATTTTTCTTTTAAATCTTTTTTTTTTCGATTAATATAATACTTTTTGGAAATATCGCAAAAGTCCTCCACAGACAGTGCATTAATAAAGCATTTATCGAAAATTTCATAAAAATTCGTTCGATATTGGATGAGAAATCGCGATCCTAAATTTTACTTATTGATAACAAACGAAAGCATACCCTTAACACATTAATACTGAAATTTTAGCCAGTGGCAGCCTGCGCCATGCCAGTGATGAATGGCTGGAAAGTGAAAACTAACTCTGATATGACTCGTAAAGCCAGAGAAGGTGTGATGGAATTTTTACTCGTTAATCACCCGTTGGATTGTCCGATTTGCGATCAAGGTGGGGAATGTGATCTTCAAGATCAAAGTATGGCTTTTGGCAGTGATCGGTCCAGGTTTACTGATATTGATCATTCTGGAAAGAGGTAAATATTTCAAATTTAACCAAAATGCCAAACTTTCGGTAATATTTCCTTAAATTTTACAGAGCTGTTGAAGATAAAGATATCGGACCTTTAGTCAAGACCATAATGACAAGATGTATCCATTGCACAAGATGCATTCGTTTTGCTTCTGAAGTTGCTGGTGTCGACGATTTGGGTACTACTGGTCGAGGATCAGATATGCAAGTAAGCTTTCTCCATTTGCAATTTTCCCATGAATTGGAATCTCGTCGATGTTCTCTAATTTTATTTCATTTTTTTTAGGTTGGTACCTATATAGAAAAAATGTTCTTATCAGAATTATCCGGAAATGTCATCGATCTATGCCCAGTTGGAGCCCTAACTTCTAAACCATATTCATTCACAGCCAGGCCATGGGAGACGAGAAAAATCGAGAGTATTGATGTTCTAGACGCCGTTGGTAGCAATATCGTCGTGTCTATGCGTACCAACGAAGTGATGAGAATCTTGCCTCTGGTCAATGAGGTATATTTGTTCACAGAATTTCTTTCTGTGTTGATTATTTTCGACTGTTGAATAAATTTTCTTGGATATGCTTTGGACCACGAATTCGTAAATTTTGCGAGCAACTGAATCGTCGGTTCAATTTTACTTGTTTTGATGATGGGAGGGATTTAGTTTGAACAGTGGCAAATTATTGTTTCATTTATTCTGATTTTGGTGTTAATTTTCTCGAAGTTCTTCATTTTTGTGAGAGAAAATCAACATCAAAAACTTTGAGTAGGTAAAGAAAATTATTTATAATTTTTTCAAGCCAAAATTCTCCGATCGTTTCAAACTCATGAAAGTGAACGATTATGTCTCGTAACATTTTTGATTTTGGTTTCAGAACGTCAATGAAGAATGGCTCGCTGACAAATCCAGATTCTGCTATGACGGTTTGAAAAACCAACGTTTAGCTTTCCCCATGCTAAAAGACAAATCCGGTCAATTGGTTGCCGTGGAATGGGAAGATACCTTGAAAATCGCTGCCAAAGCTCTAAACGATGCGAATGGAAAAGTAATAAAATCTATTCTCTACAATGAATGAATTTTATCATTTTATTATTTCGATCTGTCTGTTGATTAGATCGTTGGAATTGCCGGACCTTTCGTCGATGCTGAAGCTTTGATCGCATTTAAAGATTTATTGAACAGATTAGGTAGCGAACACGTCTATACTGAGAAACCTTTTCCTTTAGAAGGATCTGGCACCGATATTAGGTCTAGTTATTTGCTAAATAATAGAATTGTTGGTAAGTAAATTGATTTTTTTTTTGTTTCTTTGGCCATTTTTTCTTATAGAAATGTAATAATTTGAATATTTGTTTCAGCTGTCGAAGAAGCGGACCTAGTTTTGTTAATCGGCACGAATCCAAGATTCGAAGCACCGCTTATAAATACGAGATTACGTAAAGCTTACGTACATAATGAATTAGAAGTAGGCCTCATCGGCCCTAAAGTCGATTTAACCTACGAATATAACGTAAGGATTGAAAAAATATTCCATATTGTCAGATTTATTCGACGAATAATAATTTTGGATTTTTTTCAGCATTTGGGAGATTCGCCTTCAATCATAAACGATATCTTATCCGGAAAGCATCCATTTAGCCAGAAAATATCAGCGAGTAAAAAACCACTGATTATTCTGGGCGCTCAAGCTTTCAGCAGATCCGACCGTGGTGCTTTATTATCATCAGTGCAACAATTAGCTCAAAAAGTATCCCAACAATGCAAAGTAATTATTGATCCTGATCACTATTTCTAAAACTTATTTAGAAACTAATAAATTTTTCAAATTTCTGCAGACTGATCCCAGTTGGAAAGTATTTAACGTTTTACAAGAAGCTGCTTCGCAAGTGGCAGCTTTGGATTTAGGTTATAAACCCGGTGTATCTGATTTGAAATCTTTAGCCCCCAAAGTAGTATTTTTATTGGGCGCCGATGATTCTCCCGTATTGAAAGAAAAATTACCAGAAGGAACTATCGTCATCTATCAAGGTTTGTTCTTCAATTATTGCTAGATTTCTCTGGAAATGGCCCATAATGGAAATTTTTATTTGTAAAGGTCATCATGGCGACCTCGGAGCCGAATTAGCTGATTTTATTTTCCCTGGATCTACGTATACTGAGAAACAAGGCACATATGTGAATACCGAAGGAAGAACGCAACAGACTTTGAATGCTGTCACCCCTCCTGGGTACGCTCGTAATGACTGGAAAATTCTCAGAGCTTTGTCTGAGGTAAATTATGTATGCGATTTGAACAAGTCAATTCTGAACCATCGAATTCAACAAAATTAATTTTTTTTAGGTTGCCGGACACACATTACCATATGAATCGTTACAAGAAGTACGCGACCGATTGCAAGAAGTCTCACCCAATTTGACTCGATACGGAAATGTCCAGGAAGTAAACTTCGATTCTAAAGCTATTGAATTGAGCAAGGTAAAAAATTACTTCAGTAGTTCATTACGGGAGCTTATTTCCACTCACAGATACGGCGATTTTATTTAGTGCGATTCTTCATTTTACGTCCGACTAATTACCTATTCGGAACGGTTCAAATTTTGTCAAAATTTTTGAAATTTTTCTCATTCTATAATTTTTGTTCATTTTTCAAATTTTTTCAGCTGTAAAGTTTCGCTTTATATTTTTCTTCAGCCTAACAATTTTTACAGTTTCCTTAATGTTATTTTGTTCTTGACTTTTATCTCAAAATTTTTCCACCGTCCTTCCCCTTTCCCCTATTTTGAAGGTCAAATTTTAGTAATTGATTTTTGGAAAATTTTGACCCTCGTTAAACTTGAAAAACTTTCAAAAACTCGGATTTAAAAAATTCTGGGAAAAATTTCTCAGCTAAAAAAGATTGGGAAAAATTGCAAGAAGAAATTCTATGATGAAAATTTTTAAGTGAAACTTTTTAAAATTTGAAAAAAAAAACTAAGAAAGTTTGATCTTGGTTAGTTGTCTCATGAAAACAAAGTACACCATTACTAACAAAATAAATCGTCCTGGTGATTAAAAAATAAATTCGTATTAAATAATATTACACTTTTTTCTAAAAAAAAATCTTTAATTTTTTTCCCCCATAAATTAACAGGCCGTCAAAGGAAACTTGAGCAGTGCACCAATAGACGTAAAACTAAAGAAATTGGAAGATTATTACATGACTGATGTAATTTCAAGATCATCGGTTACCATGTCCAAATGCGTTCAAGCGGTTTTAAAACAGAAACAAAATCAATACTACGATGGCAAGGAATAAAACGAAAAGCATCTCGACGTTAATCACGATTTCGCTTTTATATTATAAAATTCGTACCGCTCGCGTCTGTGTAGCAACCATTCTAGAATACAATTTATGCGAAATATGTAATTTGTATTGTTTTATTTTAAATAAATAGTTATCGAATGTCGATGTTTTTAATTTCCAGTACAAAATTTCAGAAGATGGTCATCAAAAGGGAAGGACAATTCGATATTTTGGTTTATAAATTTGCGCTTGCATTACGTTTTTGGGTAGACTTTTGGTCGCTGAATGCGAATCCGCTTACTTTTACAATTCAATATTTTTTGCAAATTCAAGTATTCACATTTTTTTTCTGGCAATTTCAAACCGTTGAATAGATTTTTCACCTCCAAAATTTTTAAAGATTTCATATCTATTTTTTTTTTACAGGTTTTAAAGAAATTTTTTCTGCACTTGAATTTATAAAAATTGTTTTCTTTTCAATTTCAATTTTGCCCATTTTTTCCCCAAATTTGAACTGCTTTTTCTTTTAAAAAATTCATTACAAGTTCAATTTTTATGGCCTGAAGAAATGTTTCAATTCTAATGCTTTTTAAATTTTAAATTTCTACAATTTAATTTTTCATAATTTCTTCAAGCCATGATTTCAAAATTATATAATATTTAAAAAATTTTATATTTGAGTCTTGGAAAAAATTTGTCCAATGTGAAATTTTCCATAAAAATTATTCCAACTGCAAATTTTTTTCCACTTGATGAACAGTGGCTGTGGTTTCAACTTGGCAGGATTTCAACAAAAATATATGATTCATTTCAATTTTTTTTGACATCTTTTCAAATTACAAGGAGAAATTGAGGTGAGAAAAATTTCAGAGTTGAAAGAACTCAGAAATAATTCACGAAACTTTCAAAAAATAAAAATCCTAACTTGGAAAATTTTTGGTGATGATTTGAACTTGAAAAATTCGGAAGATGATAAAATTAGCTTTCAAATGATAATCACTTGTGAAAAATAAATTCATAAACAGGATTAAAAATATGGTAATAACAATAATGATAAATTACGACCACCGGATCACGTTACAAAATGTTTCCAAGGAACACCGAGTTCATTTTAACTATATGCAATAAAATTAAAACACCGTCCACATCTCAGATAACGGAGACAACCATCATGACATGAAAAATCAGTCCAACAGATTTATTTTGTTTTTATTTTATTTGTACACACGCACTACAAAGCATCTTTCACTTTTCTCTTCGATTCCTACACAAACCATTGCCATTACTAGTACAAAAAACACATCGAATAATTATCAAAATTCAAAAACGAAGCTCTATACTTTATACAAAATAATAAGAATTACAACATTTACATATAGTTTACAAACACGCTTCGAATATGTTTACAAAATAATAATACTACTGTATTTCCTTTTTGTTTTTTATACGACAAACGAAAACAAAATTACAGATTTCTTTACATTATCGATAATTTCACTTCAACTGTTCAACGCAAACGAACCCAATCTTTAAAAATGTGCTCATCAACTCCCGCATACTTCCAAATACGCCTTAATAGGACCTTCTTATCGCCTGTAGTGATTAAATCTCGTCCACGATTTCTTCCACATGGTAATATGGCGACTGAGTCGTCCTCAGCAACCAGCTTCAAAAGATGTTTTTTGACAATCATAACGAAATCATTATAGTCCATTTCTAGGTTTGAAGTGCCAACACGTCTTCGTTTTATACTAGGACCGGCGTCATCGTCGTCATCGTCGTCATCGTCGCTCGAACTGTCGTATTGTGGAATAAGGTTCGGCTCAGCACCTTCATCGGAACTATTAGATGGAATACTCCTTGGGCTGCTATCGTCGATGAATACAATCGGATCATCCGGGTGGTTATAGTTTACCTCATTCACCCTAAAACAACGAATATCATTTAGTATATTTATCATAATTATGTAAGTAACAATAATGGGTACATACGTGCCTGAAAGTAATTTCAATATGTTGTTGCGTTTCTTCGTAGCTATACCTGTCTTCGATTCAAAATATTCAGTACTTTTAGCGACGGCGTAAGGGAAATCGATCACCGTAGCGTTTTCTCTTTCTAACAAACGTCGAACATTAACGATTGCCGGATCATGTTGACGAATGCCCCTGTTGACTGTTCTAATGACTGTCAACATTGATGTAAATTTACACAATAGAATATCAATTAAAACGTGCGACGTAGAACATACGAATAAGAAACAATACACGAAAGAAATAATCACCGGAACATAGAATATGAATAGACTGAGTGATGAATACTAGTTTTTTATTTTCAAAAATCAATGAAGTGAATGAAGTGATAACAGACGAGCTCAATTTTATGAAAAGAACGAAAATCGTGTCGGGGGGGGTGGTAGTTGATAACGACTGTCTAGATTGTTTGTTGCAACAGGGTGCGGTGTTTTTTTCGCTCATAATTATACTTACGTCACGTCTCATCTCTCAATGTCTCAAATGTGTATTTGGAATTAATTAAAGCAAATGAAATTGAAAATCGATCGTGGTTTATCAACGAATAAGAAAAATTACATATCGAACGTAAAACTTTATACATTTGTTTTTATTAATGTTTTAATTTGAACATTTGTATTCGAATTTTTACACGAGATTGTTTTATAATTATGACCAATTTTCTTTCTAAAATTTCTCACGACTCAATTTTTTTTTCTAAAATTATTTATTACGACTCTTTTTTTTTTACGAAAACTGATTCCGACTCAATTTTTTTCTGATTTTTAACAAGACTCGGGTATTTTTCGTAAATTTCAGTTTTCGGTTAGATAGTTTAGTTTTTGAGACATTCGCCTGGATAATTCGGAAAATTTTCAGGAGACATGTGACACGGAAAATTTTTATTCGCCAAATGCGCTTGGATTTAGTTTACAGATAGATTTTTGGTCGCTGGATAAGAATCCGGCGTCAGATTTCCGATCGGACGTCTCGTTTCTCTGATAATCGAGAATAAAAATCGAGAAAATACCAAAAAAATTTCATCGATAAAATTTTTCGATTTCATTTCTGGGTCAATAACAAGTCATCATTAAATTCAAATCTTCTAAATTCATCTTTCATGGGGTCAAAAAATATCCACAATCCAGAAGAATTTTCTCTCCAAGAAATAATTTTTTACCATTAAAAAAATCTCTCTTTCATCGTTTCAATGTTAAATTGGATAGAATTTTCCAACGTCTTCGAAACCTTAACCCCTCAAAAAATAAAAATAAAAACACAACCCAAAATACGAAACAAAATTATATTTATAATTAAACAAAAGAAAAAAATAAAGAAAAAGAGAATATACATTGCTACAGAAAAGAAAGGGGGATGTGTCTTACATAATAATTAGACCAGCTACTTATACGCGTAGCTAATTTAAATATGGTACATACAATCACACAAACACATGCAAACAATTACACAAATACACAAGTGATACTCATGAAATAAAATTACTTTCATAAATAATTAATCACGATAATAGAACGAATTTAAATGTAACAGAGAACAAATCATATAAAGATATACACTAGGTACATAACGAATCATAATTATAAAACAATCTCGTGTAAAAATTCGAATACAAATGTTCAAATTAAAACATTAATAAAAACAAATGTATAAAGTTTTACGTTCGATATGTAATTTTTCTTATTCGTTGATAAACCACGATCGATTTTCAATTTCATTTGCTTTAATTAATTCCAAATACACATTAGAAGGGGAATTTATCATAGAAATATTAATTAGATATAGAGAAGAGAAATTAAACAACGTTTTAATATACATCACTAGAATGAATCACCTACAAAATACAAATCAACCATTAAAACTGGCCTCTAACACGTATGACTAGAAACTGCGTACAACGACGGTCAGTTTTCCTCACTTAAATTATACCATTCACGTGTTTATCAACTCTTGCATCGTATCGAGCTTTCGTCATTGAAAAAAAAAAAAAAAATCATACATAAATATAAAGTATAAGGTGCGTACTTAAACGACAAATTGTTCTCGGTTTTCTAGACATTTTTTTAACAGATATATTTACAACCTCAGGACCGCGTTTCTCGATCACACGGTAACTATTTCATCGAAGCTTTGTGCTTTCTCTCGCGAGAAGGTATAAAACCGGGCACGTTGACTTTTTCAGAGTCGTTAAGTACACAGCGCATTACCTTTTTTTTTTTGCTTTATACAATTAAATACACATATAATGAGGTAAAACGTAAAGTCTTATCACATTAATTTTTTATCGTCTACACAATAAAAAGATCACAGAAAACGAGTGTTGGTGAAAATCTACAAAACTGGACATTTCTAAAAAGTGCTTTTTTTTCACGACAAAAAAAAAGTAATAATAAAGGCGGTTTTTTCGGACCGTTTTACGCTCGGTCGTCGTGTGGGGGAGATTTTTACGCGGTGAGTTTACGGTTTCAATCTCATGAAACCAGCGCCATTCGAGCCGAGTCGTAATTCTTCGTATAACGATGGCGGTACTTCGCTGGGCATTGGTACGTGTAAGGGTTCCTGTTTCCAGCCTTGGGGTGCTGTTTGGTTTTGCACGCCGTTGGCCAGACCGTTGCTCATGTAGGTGTTTTCGCCGGATTGCTGAAAAAAAATTGATACTTAAATTTAATAAGGTTTAAGTAAAAAAAAAAAAACAAAAAAAAAACGATAAATCATTTAAAAAACCAGGTACCTACCCAGGGAAAAGTCATCAGGTCTGATCAGGTCTGAGCATGACTAAATATCTCTGATCAGTCCTGATCAGGAAAGAAAAATGGCCGCGATTGATCAGACCTGAGCAGGCCTGGCGTATAATAGTCTTGCTCATGCCTGCTCAGGTCTGCTCAGGTCTGATCATACCTAAACCCCTTAATTTTTTTTGTCCTGTTCATGCCTGATCAGGTCTGATCAGGTATGATCATACCTGCTCATGAACGGTCATTTTTCAGGCCTGATCAGACCTGAAGACTTTTCCCTGGGTAGTTCAAAATTCGAAAAAAAATTGGCATAAAATTGAACCACATTCATTAATAAACAAGCTATTATCAGATCATAAAAAAAGAAAATAAGTTATCTTCAGAAAAATATATAAAAAATTGAAAACTTTAAACCATTTTTGAAAAAAAAAACATAAGAATTATTCAAAAAAACCGATGATATTAAAAAAAAAAAACAGTTTTCAGGAAAAACGAGTTATCTTTTAAAAAATCAAACTATCATTCAGATAAAAACAGTATTTTTAAAAAAATTGAGTACTTTAAAAGAAAAACAGATAACCAAGAAATTTTAATTTTCAGAAAAAAATGAAACCGTTTTAGAAAAAAAAAAAAAAAAACTCATCATAAAATAAGAAAACAAAATAAGTAATTTTCGGGAAGAAACCACGATAATAAATCCCTGTAATTTTAAAAAAAACACAAGAAATGGTCCAATCCCCCCCCCCAAAAAAAATTGAATCATTTTTCTGAGCCGATTTATTAAAAAAGACATTTAAAAATGAATACCGTATACCTAATCCAACTAATTTACTAATTTTCAGAAAAAACCTGAGCCATTCACAAAACAATCAAATATCTAGATTCAAGAAAAAACTTCGGGTAACAGAAAAGGTGAAAATAATCCAAATATTTTCAGATAAATTCAACAATTCAACCTGTTTTCAATAAAATGAGCAATGGTTTAGAAAAAACTGAGAAATTTTCAGTTTCAGGAATAAAACAAACCATTTTAGGGAAGAGAGAAAAAAACAAATTAAAAAAAAAAATAAAATAAAAACTGAAAAATAATTACAAAAACTACAATTTTGGTAGCAAAGAAATCCTCCCCCTCCCTCCCAAAAAAACAAAAAACACCAAAATAAAACAAAATAAGTCATTTTTGAAAAAACACAACAAAAAGTTCAGATATATTCTATAGAAACAAGAAAGTGGACCAATTTCCCAAGAGAAAATCGAACCATTTACCAAGCTAATTTCGACATTTTAAAAATGAAAAATCCGAACAATATTTTATAAAAAAAATTGAGTTATTTTCAAAAAAACAAAAAAATCAAAAATAATGGAGTTGAGTAAATACCAAAAAAAAAAAAAAAAAAAATGGACTTGTTCATTATATGTACCTAATTAATTTTTTGTAAAAATATTAATGCATGCAACGTAATACGTGATCAATATTGATCATCATTCAATTTTTTTTCGTTTTTTCGAATTGATCAAAAATCCTGAACAATTTTCGAAAAAAACATACATTTAAAAAACTAAAGTAATTTTCAAAAAAAAAAAGAAACAGAAACAGAAAACCAAATTTTATAGGAAAAAATCAGGAAATCAAGATTTTTCACAAGAAATGATCAGAAAACAAAATCAGTCATTTCAAAAAAAAGTTGTAACAAATTCAAAAAAGCAGAAAATCTGCACTTTTTAGACATTTTTTTTTTCAATTCAAAGATACAAAACTACGATATTAAAAAAAAAACTCAATTCATAATTAAAAACAGATACTGTTTTTAAAAATTCAAATCAAGAGTTTCCACCCCATTTAAAAAAAAAACTTGGCAATTAAAAAAAAAATTAAAAATAGGTATTAAACAAGAATACTTTTTTAAAAAATGAAATATGTATGTATTTTTAAAAAATTGCAGAAAAAAACAAAAGAACGAACCACTTCTAGAAAAAGAAAACCATTGATCAATTTCCCTCCCCCCACCCTCACCACTCGCCAAATATTACACTTTTGTTACCTAACTTCTTTGTAATTGAAAAAATCATTATTTCGAAAATCATTCATTTTTAGTTTTTTTGCATCTTCAAAAAAAAAAAATCAAAAGCATCAGACCACACCAAACAGTTTTCAAAAAAGTTTTAAACAAAAAAAATGGCTCTCTAAAAAACATGCCTCCTACATTTCCAACAGATAAGTACGATTTAAAAAAAAAATCACCCAATCCATAAATTGCATCGCCAACTCACCTGAATATTCTCCATATTGACTTCTCTCAAATAACTAGGATTCTCAAAAGCCACTCCATTGGCCGTAGACTTGCGCAATAAAAGCTGCTTCGAATGCAAATAATAAACTCCAGCTCCGATCATCGCGCTGACAATTAACAACGATAAAATGACACTGACCGCCGTACCAACAGCTGCGTGTTCATCTTCTGCGGGGTAAAAATATAAACGAGACGCAGAATTAGCAATTTGTGTAATTATAATACAATTAGTCAACTTAAACTTCCAAGTTTTTTTCTCTCAATTAAACTCGTCGCGAATTCGCGATCACAAGCTTTCGGGGTATTTTCGAAGAATTTACGAGTACACAATCTTTCAAACTTTTCGACTAAGTACTTAATTCAAGTCGA
Organism: Pseudococcus jackbeardsleyi; assembly: GCA_038380155.1. Taxonomy (NCBI): domain Eukaryota; kingdom Metazoa; phylum Arthropoda; class Insecta; order Hemiptera; family Pseudococcidae; genus Pseudococcus; species Pseudococcus jackbeardsleyi. The sequence continues at coordinate 22,503,051 of CM076240.1, read as the reverse complement.
AAGTTTATCGTGTTTATGTGAAGGATGAAAAAAAAATTATACTCACCTCCCATGCTGGCGGCAGACGTGATGTATTTTTCGGTCGTCGAGAATTTCAATGGATCGGTGAACATACTGGTACCTATTTGGTTGTTAGCTTTGATCACGAGCTCATAAGTGGCGTCGTCTTTTAATCCAGTTATAAGCAGGTTGTTTTCTTTGGTATCGTTTTTCATCGAACTTCGTGGGTATCCGATTGGTCTCCAGAATACTCTGTCGAAGATTAGTGAGTTTGATTAGGCGATGACGATTTGGTACGTATTATTAGATGATGGATTTTTACCTGTATACTTCGACGGTGTTTGGATTCTTGATCGGTGGGTCCCATTTTACCATTACTGAATGCGAATCTACAATTTCCACTCGTACGTTTTGAGGTGGTCCAGGCAGTTTGGCTAGAAAAATTCAATACATAACGTAAAATAATTATTCGAGACAAACTTGGCTGCTCTTACTCTATGGCATTACGATTAATCCATTTTTTTTTACACCCACCCAATCTACCATTTCTACAATTGACGAGAATATTTACGGCGGTTCGAGTATGCAATTTTATTAACGCACCCTTCCTACAGTCGATGAGCGTATTTACGGCGAATCGTGTAGGCAACTTTATTAACACACCCTTCGAACCTATTCATGACATCGAACAGTGGATTCACGGCGAACCGAGTATGCAATTTTATTAACACCTATGAAATGGTAATGCGTAAAATGTTATTGAAAGGGGATATTTTATATGTAATTACGAATCGATTTGTAATTTTCACCAAACCTAGGGTAATTTTTTTGAGATGAAAAATGTAAAATTTTTAATGTATCAATTTTTTCAATTTTTAAGACTTTTTTTTACTAAAAATGTTTTGAAAAAATCCACGTAAAAGTCGTGAAAGTTTTTTTTGTAAAAAAACAATAAAAAATTCTTTCCAGTAAGTACTCGAATTAAAAAAATTGAATATTTTTCAAATTTTTTATACAAATTCATGGCGTTTTTTTCATTTTGATGATCAATAAATACCTTGAAAATAACGAACTTTTTCGTCTCTCTGAACAAAGCATAGATTAAATTTATCACTATAATGTATGTACTTACATCGTCCTTCCCTGAAACACGTCATTATCGATTTCGTATACATAATAATACACATCGTATTATCAGTCACAGGTTCACCACGACACCAATCCAGACAGCTTCTTGGTACATGCAGAGCACCGCAACATCCTCGATGGTCGGATCCATCTGTCAAACCGAGCAGCCATATTCATATCTATGGAATTTTCAATTGAGCCACAACAACCTACTAATACTTACCTGCGGCGCATTTCATCAATTTATTCAGATCGTTGGCGCATTCTTGTTTTTCCATTGCTGCGTCGATGTCCAAATAGAACGAGCAGGCGTTCATACAGGCTGACGAGACGTTCTGCTGGATACAGCATTGGGTCACATTATGAGTTGCCGGCTGCAAAATGAAAAATTATTTTGATAAGATGAAGTAGCTGAATGGATGAGAAGATTTTCCGAACTGGCTGATACTAAAGATTTGAGGACTTACCGTATTGCGAACTCGAACAGAAACCGGTTGGGTTGCGGTACCGAAAGCGTTTTCAGCGTGGCAATAATAATCTCCTTCGTCGGCGACCGCTATTTTGTTTATGGTCAACATCATAACATATTTGGTAGATTCCTAAAAAAAAAAAAAAAAATGTGAGAAAATAATAACAAAAAATAATTATATTTCATTTTCGAGTTCAAATTTTTCAATTTTTTTTTACAAATTTTAACTTCTTGGAAATTTTTTCAAGTTCAAAGTTAGGAATCTCGAAAAATTTCCAACACTAATATGCTTAAAACGTTTCTTTTCTATGACTGAAAATTAGGTTCGATGAATGTTAGTTAATCTCAAAATGTGGAATAAAGGTCTACAGGGCAGGGTTAACTTTTCAAATTTTTTTCAGTTCTTAAAAATTGATATTGAAAATTTTTCCCATATTGTGTTTCTAAATCACAGGTTTTTCAAGTTTTTGAGCTTTTTATTTAGAAATACAAAAAAGTTGACGTCTTTTTTAAAATTCGAAATAAATAGGTACCTAATACCATTGTTTTTTCCATAAAATTTTATTTCCGAAACTGCAATTTAAAAATTTCCTAAATTTTGACTATGGTTGTTTTTTAAACGGGCACTTCAATTTTAACGATATTGAATAACGATTGAATTTTTAAAACTAATTTCCAAGTTTCTAATTTTTTCAATTTTTTGACAATTTGATTTTTTAAATTTTTTCAAGATTATCCTTTTTTTCAAATTCATCTCATCTTCAGATTTCAGGTATTATAATTTTCAATTTCAAATTTTTCATTTTTTTCAAGTACCTACTCATAGGTAAACTTTTTACATTTTCAAAAAGTATCCTGAGTTCAATTGCGTATCTTATAATTTTTCATATCCAAAAATTTCTTTAAATTTCTCATTTTTACAATTCAATATTTTTGGAAAATTCAAGTGTTCACATTTTTTTTTTGGCAATTTCAAGCTGTTAAATACATTTTTCACCTCCAAATTTTTTCAAGATTTCATACCTTTATGTGACCCTGTCTTAAAGAACGGACCTTATGTAAAAAAAAAAATCAATGTTTCTATTTTTATGCGTTTGGTCCAGGTTTGGTGCCATTTGGATCACAAACGTGAAAAATGGGACATCGATTTTTTTTTAAAACTAGGGCCCTTCTTTACGGCAGAGTCACATATTTGTTTACAGGTTTTGAAGAATTTTCTTTGCGCCTGAATTTATAAAAATTGTTTCTAATTTCAATTTTGTCAATTTTTTTCCAAATTTGAACTGCTTTTTCTTCTCAAAAATTCATTCATTCCAAGTTAAATTCTTATAATCTGAAAAAATGTTCAGTTTCAAAGTTTTTCAAATTTTAAATTTCTGCAATTCAATTCTTCAAAACTTTTTCAGGTCATAAAATTTTTTTAAATTTCAAAATTATACAATTTTTAAAAATTTTTGTGTTCGAGCCTGGGAAAAAATTTGTCCAAGATGAAAATTTTCATAAAAATTATTCCAACTGCATCTTTTCATATTACAAAGAGAGAAATTATTGAGACGAAAAAAATTCCAGATTCAAAAGAATTCAGAAATAAATCACGAAATTTTCAAAAAATAAAAAACTCCACTTGGAAAAATTTTGGGGAGGATTTGAACTTGAAAAATACGGAAGATGATAAAATTTATTTTTAAATGATAATGATCATTTTTCGATTTTTGTAAATTTTTTCAAGTTGTGATGTTATCAACAAAAAAAATGTAACAATTTGTGAAATTGCACGAAATTGAAAAGTGGCAATTTAAAAACAAATTTCATAGACTTTTAAAGTTCTCTGAAAATTTTTGAAATCATTTTTCATTCTAAATTATTTCGAGGGGGAAAAATCCAAATATCCTCCCAAAAAACCTTCTTCACACAAAGCTCCAGTTACCTCTTTCGAATACACAATATCGATGGTATATTTGCCACCTTGTATCACCGGTACTCGACCATTTGGATCCCTCCAAAACATCATCTTTGGTTCAGGCTGAGCATCAACGGCGCATTCCAGCACAACGTTATCTCCCAATGTGGCCATTGCAATACCCGAAGGTACCAGTTTAGGAACATCTGCCGCAAAAAAATTCTCCTCAATTAAAAAATCCTCAATTTTTCACATTAATTGATCTGACGAAAACTCACAATTGATCAAAATATGTCTTGTAGCTTGCATTGGAGTCCCATATCCGTTATCAGCGTAGCACGAAATATGATTCATGTCTCTGGTCACGTTGCCAATCACAGTCACCATATGTCTAGTAATATCTTGTCTAACCAGTCTTCCAGAAATGTACAATGAAATGGTCGGCATAGGGGTACCCATAGCAATACACAGTACAGTCATACTATTACCTTCGACAACCATATTGAGGGGATGTACGGTGGGTGCCTGAAATTGACCAAAATTCAAATTTATTGAATATTCTTCATTAGAAAGGCATCTCGATTAAAAAAATACCTCTACGAAAGCTGGGAAGGCTGGATCAGTCCATGCAATCAATGTTTCCGAAGCTAAACTGGGACCTGCTTTGGATACAGCTACGACATAAACAATGTATTGCGAATTTGGACTCAGATTCTCGATCATATGGCTGGTTATTTCGGTATCTACAGTGTGGAAATTTGTATCGGCGTTTCCTCTCCAATATAATCTATGTCAATCGAAAATTAAAACTACGGTTTTTGATATCTTCCTCTCTCTGCAATACACATCACTTACTTAAAATACAATCTTTCCGAGGGATGGCTGAATTCCGGCGGTTGCCAAGTAATGGTAACGAAATTGGCGCTATGACTCGATACAGCTAACGAATGAGGAGGTGACGTCACACCGGTAACGTCATTTTTACTCGTATCTAAATTAAAAGTAAAATTAGATATTCTTTTTTATCCAGTGCCACTGCTGGTGAAAACCACTCTTCGTCGTGGTATTACGAGTAAGCAATTTGAAAATGTGTGGTACATACCTTTTTCCGTTATATTCAGTAATAAAATCGACGACGGTAATGATGTACCCTGTTTGTTTCTCGATACTACGAATATGCTGTACATTTTGCCCGTTTGTAGATTTTCTAATTTAGTCGTCGTTCCTTTTACATTCACTTGCTGTAATCAAAAGCGAGAAATTTATTGAGTTATTGCATATGGACGGTAGGTACGTGAAGAATGAATTTATTTTATAACATGTAAATAGGCTTTGACTTTAGGTACATACCTAGACCTACTGATTTCATTTAAATCAAGACAGAAGAATAATTTATTTTTAAAACATATTTTTAGAGCTACGAGATCGTACATAAATTCACGGGACAAACATTTTTGTAAATTTTTTGTAAGTAATAAAAATTTCACTAGGTACCTATTTTTTTTTAATGCATAGAAAAAATGATTATAGAACTGCCAAAAATGAACGGGACTGGAAAAAATATTTTTTGATTGCAAAAGTATAAAAAAATATAATTTTTTTACTTTTTAAACAGTATTTTTACAAAAAAGTTTCGCCCTCGCTTCGCGCAGGTAGCATTGTAGCCCTTTTATTTTAAAATTTGATACTTTGGAGTTTGACAAATTTTTCTGTCAAAAATCACCAATTCCTCAATAAATTCCTAATTTGTCAGAAAAAATTGATGATTTTTGACTGAAGTGAACGATCGGTGAAAAATGACTAATTTGAATTGTGACCCTCTCCCGTTCCAAATTTGAAAAATAATAAATTACCGCCCCGCCCTTTAATTTATGTTGCTAGGCAAAAATAATAAATTATCGCTCCGCCCACTAATTTATGTTGCAAGGCAACCCATTTGTCAGGTTTGCCACTCTCTAAATCTCATTTTTGAGCGAATTCTGACGCTAAAAATCACCAGTTTCATTAGGAGAATATAAGATACTAAGAGGTCTTACATTCCAAATTTGAAAAATAATAAATTATCGCCTCGCCCTTTAATTTATGTTGCTAGGTAACCAATTTGCCCGGTCTGCCGTTCCCATAAATCTCATTTTTGAGCGAATTCTGACGCTAAAAATCACCAGTTTCATTAGGAGAATATAAGATACTAGGAGGTCTTACATTCCAAATTTGAAAAATAATAAATTATGGCCCCGCCCTTTAATTTATGTTGCTAGGCAACCCATTTGTCAGGTCAGCCACTCCCTAAATCTCAATTTGGGTGAATTTTGACGCGAATAATCACCAGTTTCATTGGGAGAATATAAGATACCAAGAGGTCCTACGTTCCAAACTCTAAAAATAATAAATTATCGCTCCGCCCCCTAATTTATGTTGCTAGGCAACCAATTTGTCAGGTCTGCCACCCCCATAAATCTCATTTTTGAGCGAATTCTGACGCTAAAAATCACCAGTTTCATTAGGAGAATATAAGATACTAAGAGGTCTTACATTCCAAATTTGAAAAATAATAAATTATCGCCCCGCCCTTTAATTTATGTTGCTAGGCAACCAATTTGTCCGGTCTGCCGTTCCCATAAATCTCATTTTTGAGCGAATTCTGACGCTAAAAATCACCAGTTTCATTAGGAGAATATAAGATACTAGGAGGTCTTACATTCCAAATTTGAAAAATAATAAATTATGGCCCCGCCCTTTAATTTATGTTGCTAGGCAACCCATTTGTCAGGTCAGCCACTCCCTAAATCTCAATTTGGGTGAATTTTGACGCGAATAATCACCAGTTTCATTGGGAGAATATAAGATACCAAGAGGTCCTACGTTCCAAACTCTAAAAATAATAAATTATCGCTCCGCCCCCTAATTTATGTTGCTAGGCAACCAATTTGTCAGGTCTGCCACCCCCATAAATCTCATTTTTGAGCGAATTCTGACGCTAAAAATCACCAGTTTCATTAGGAGAATATAAGATACTAAGAGGTCTTACATTCCAAATTTGAAAAATAATAAATTATCGCCCCGCCCTTTAATTTATGTTGCTAGGCAACCAATTTGTCCGGTCTGCCGTTCCCATAAATCTCATTTTTGAGCGAATTCTGACGCTAAAAATCACCAGTTTCATTAGGAGAATATAAGATACTAAGAGGTCTTACATTCCAAATTTGAAAAATAATAAATTATGGCCCCGCCCTTTAATTTATGTTGCTAGGCAACCCATTTGTCAGGTCAGCCACTCCCTAAATCTCAATTTGGGTGAATTTTGACGCGAATAATCACCAGTTTCATTGGGAGAATATAAGATACCAAGAGGTCCTACGTTCCAAACTCTAAAAATAATAAATTATCGCTCCGCCCCCTAATTTATGTTGCTAGGCAACCAATTTGTCAGGTCTGCCACCCCCATAAATCTCATTTTTGAGCGAATTCTGACGCTAAAAATCACCAGTTTCATTAGGAGAATATAAGATACTAAGAGGTCTTACATTCCAAATTTGAAAAATAATAAATTATCGCCCCGCCCTTTAATTTATGTTGCTAGGCAACCCATTTGTCAGGTCAGCCACTCCCTAAATCTCATTTTTGAGCGAATTCTGACGCTAAAAATCACCAGTTTCATTGGGAGAATATAAGATACTGAGCGGTCTTACATTCCAAATTTGAAAAATAATAAATTATCGCCCCGCCCTTTAATTTATGTTGCTAGGCAACCCATTTGTCAGGTCAGCCACTCCCTAAATCTCAATTTGGGCGAATTCTGACGCTAAAAAAATCACCAGTTTCATCAGGAGAATATAAGATACTAAGAGGTCCTACATTCCAAATTTTAAAAATAATAAATTATCGCTCTGCCCACTAATTTATGTTGCTAGGCAACCCATTTGTCAGGTTTGCCACTCCCTAAATCTCATTTTTGAGCGAATTCTGACGCTAAAAATCACCAGAGAATATAAGATACTAAGAGGTCTTACATTCCAAATTTGAAAAATAATAAATTATTGCCCCGCCCTTCAATTTATGTTGCTAGGCAACCCATTTGTCAGGTCAGCCACTCCCTAAATCTCAATTTGGGCGAATTTTGACGCTAATATTCAACAGTTTCATTGGGAGAATATAAGATACTAAGAGGTCCTACGTTCCAAATTTTAAAATAATAAATTATCGCTCCGCCCACTAATTTATGTTGCTAGGCAACCCATTTGTCAGGTTTGCTACTCCCTAAATCTCATTTTTGAGCGAATTCTGACGCTAAAAATCACCAGTTTCATTGGGAGAATATAAGATACTGAGCGGTCTTACATTCCAAATTTGAAAAATAATAAATTATCGCCCCGCCCTTTAATTTATGTTGCTAGGCAACCCATTTGTCAGGTCAGCCACTCCCATAAATCTCAATTTGGGCAAATTTTGACGCTAATAATCACCAGTTTCATTGGGAGAATATAAGATACTAAGAGGTCCTACGTTCCAAATTTTAAAAATAATAAATTATCGCCCCGCCCTTCGATTTTTTTTCAAACCACCAACTAGTACCCCTCCGTATTGTGTATAACTCATGTAAATTTGAAAAAATTTGGTTGCAAGCCCCGGAAGATAGAAATTTTCGAAGGTAAGGCTGAAAAAAGTAACGTTTTGCCCCATAATTTAGTCTAGGGGAGGGGTAGGGGGGCCAAAAATTTTACAAGGTGGTTTTCAAACCCTGGGAACCAAATTTCGCGGGCTAGTTTCAAATTTCTGCTCTGGGGCAGATTCGCCTATATTACCCGCCGGTACCCTTTGTAGCCAAATGTCTACCAACTCTATTATTTAAAAATAATAATAAATGACATATTTGAGCAAAATTATTTTCATTTTATCGAGTGTACTCGAAATTTTACATTTTGATTTTGAGGTCTCTTTTCATAACTGACCCCTCTCACCTCCCCCCTCCAAAAAAATCTTTTAAAAACCTGACCCACTCTTGGCCCTTTGTGCTCAGGCGAGAAAAATTCTGGTTCCGCCTATGTTTTGCAGGACTTCTTTTCCAGAGCTTGTTCCTAAAGCTACTGACAAACCAAAAATGAAAATTTAAATGTGGAGGTACATTTTCCACAGGTAAATTTTTCAGCGCAAATTGAAAATCTGAATTTCAAAACATCCTTTTTAAAACAAACTCTTTCAAAGCCAGTTTTTCAAAACAAGCTTTCTCAAGCTGGCTTTGAAAAATTACAAAACTAACTTTGGAGATGTCTGTTTAAAAAACTGGCGTGGAAAAATGGGTAATTTTGGATGAGATAAGTAATGTAATTCCAAATGAAATTTCTAGAGCAACCGTGTCCAAAGCCACTCTCCCAGAGGCCAGAATCAGCGTTTGAGTTTTGCACTTTGAAGCGAAAAAAGAATCAAAAATTCTATACTTCTTCTGATAAAAAATTCTCATGTTTTTAAAATTTTCTCTACAAAAATTTTTATTCAAAACTCATTTTTTCGAATTTTCTGATATTTTCCAAATTCAACTATGACATGGAAAAAATTGACCCGATTTTGACTCATATTTTTCACCTTCTGACACCTATTCATCAAAATTCCCACTAATAAAATCGTAACTTTACCACATACCTGTTCAAGGGCCAACGAAATCTCATGCATCGTAGCATTGGTGACTTGCTGATAATGCACAACATAATCCTCGACTTCACTGCCATCATGAGGAGCACTCCATTCCAACGTAACGCTGTTATTCTTCATCTTAACAGCATGGAGTTCGGACACTGGTCCAGGCAACGAGCCAGTACCTACAAAAAACCGACAATCATCATTTTCACCCCAATTTTTCACAAAATCATCCAACTCAATCCTACCTTCTTCAAAACACTGCACAATATTTCCAATAAAAGGTATACATGTATTAGGCGGAGACGCCGTCACAGTCTTGCCAATCACACCAGTACAAATAGGTAAACAATTCAAAGGAACTCCTCGTCTTTCACAGCAGCTGTTATGATTCCGTCCTCCGGCTCCACATCGTATTAATTTATGGAACTCATTACCGCATATGCCAGCCAATGATTTCAACTGAGACATACTCGCGTCGTATGAGCACAAAGGCAAACATACGTCGCTGAGGCCAGAACTGACACAGCATTCGGTCACATTGTACATAACGGTCGGCTGCTTTTCTTCTTTATCCACCAAATCCTACACATAAATTATACCCATACGTAGAACTCGGTTGAAAAAATACCTCCACATTTCTAGGCTACAAATAATTCAAAAATTAACCCGAAATTTTCATATTTTTTTCACACGAATTAAGGATCCTGTGAAATATGAACGGTCAGCGATAAATACGCTAGAAAAAAATGATAATCTCACCACGCTCAGAGTCCGGAAAACAATACGTTGGGATGGTTCGCCGGGCCCATGAGGGTTTACAGCTTCGATGTAAACTTCGTAAATGGAATCTTGGTGTAGACTTTCCAACACATAAGGCGAGTGGACCTAAAAAACAAGGAAACCCATAAGTAGGTATTCATCTCAGAACCTCGAAGATTGAATTTCAATACTCCTACCTTTCTAGCAGCGTGATAAATATCGTCTATTTCTCTGTAGTAAACGTTATAATGAGTTACGGTATCGTTAAGGGTTTTCGGAGCGTCCCAGTGAATGATGGCGAAATTAATCTCGATATTGGTAACTTTAACATTGGTCGGAGCACTCGGAACGACACCATATCCTCTCATCAGGCAATTTGTATAATCACCCATGTATCTCAGACATCTTTTTTTTTTTTTTTGAAAAAAGAAATCAAATCGTTAATTTAATCCATTTCAAATCTCAAGCCTTATAAAGATATTACCAAAACTTACTTGAAATAGCTATAATCAATCTGGGTGAGATTACCCGAGCACAGATCTTGGCATACGGCAGGAATACCTCGAGATTTGCAGCAAGGCGTATGATCAATACCGTTGGTCAGGCAGCTGTACGTATGAGTAGCCCAAGGAGCACAAATCATCAAATCAGTCACTTCGGTGGCGTCGGATTGCGCCGGATCGCATAGTTTATTCAGGCACCTGTGCGTGATGAGTGAAAAAAAAGGTATAGGGGGGGGGGGAAAACTTATATATCTGGGGTATATTACACTCCTACGTAAATTAATCGTACGAATTGGGCAAGAAAATAGTTATCCTTTTTGTAACGTGGAAATTGACTAATAACCACGCGATAGGCACGTACGTTTCCACGAAGTAATTTCCTGTCTGTCACGCGAATCCTATTCGTAGCCAAGTTTAAACCGAATACAGCGTGTGGGTGTTTTTTTTTTTGTAGGGATTCTTTTGATGGCGGGAGGAAGCAGTCATTTGGGAGTCGAGAATATCGAACACTAGGGAAATTCTTTAATTGCTTTGTATCATGAAAGATCGATAAATTACTTTTTTTCGATGTAATGTTTCTGGGCAGAAGGTATATTTAGGATTTTTTGAATGAGGCGAATTGGAGAGGGGATACACGATTTTTAGCAGGAATGCTCTCTTTTCTATAAAATTTTCCCTTACTTCGTCCGTTCGGTAAAAAATGACACCGACACAATTAAGGATTCGAAATGAAAACAATCCAAAAAATCTCCATCATTTTGAAATTTTAATCGAAACATTTTCAATTTTCTGATTTTAAAATTTCTAGGATTTCAAGATTTTCTAAATCAAGTACATATGTTCAGATTTGAATTGTTTCAACATACCTACTCTTGATGTCTGAAAAATAGAAATTGTTTGAGAACGATCAATTCTGGAACGAAGTGGAGGGCCTCAAAAAAATGATCAGTAATTGGTAGCCTGTTCCATAACTAGTATATTACCTTAATGGCATGAAGTCTTGATTCAAAAACATCATGCTAAAAAGTTACTCAAACTGCTTGATACAACATGTCATTATGTGTTTATCTGAAATGATTTTTTTCAAGTTTCTTCAAGTCTAATAAGCTGACATTATGTGTTGTCCACTTTTTGAAATCTCAAGTATTCGAATTCTCGACTATCATTTTTGAACTCGTGACTACATATTTTTGAATTCTCAACACAACTATATTTGAATTCTCAACACAACTAGATTGACATTTGCATTCTTGACACGACAATATTCGAATTCTCGACACGACAATATTCGAATTCTCGACAGGACAATATTCGAATTCTCGACACGACTATATTCGAATTCTCGACACGACTATATTCGAATTCTCGACACGACAATATTCGAATTCTCGACACGACAATATTCGAATTCTCGACACGACTATATTCAAATTTTCGACACAATGATATTCTAATTTTCAACACAACGACATTCGAATTCTCGACACGACAATATTCGAATTCTCGACACAACAATATTCGAATTCTCGACACGACTATATTCCAATTCTCGACACGACAATATTCCAATTCTCGACACAACTATATTCAAAGTCTCGACACAACAATTCGAATTCTCAACACAACTATATTCAAATTCTCGACACGACAATATTCGAATTCTCGACACGACAATATTCGAATTCTCGACACGACAATATTCGAATTCTCGACATGACAATATTCGAATTCTCGACACGACAATATTCGAATTCTCGACACGACAATATTCGAATTCTCGACACGACTATATTCGAATTCTCGACACGACTATATTCGAATTCTCGACACGACTATATTCGAATTCTCAACACGACTATATTCGAATTCTCGATACACGACAATATTCGAATTCTCGACACGACTATATTCGAATTCTCAACACAACAATATACAAATTCTCAACACAACAATATTCAAATTTTCGACACGACAATATTCGAATTTTCGACACGACTACATTCGAATTCTCGACACGACTATATTCCAATTCTCAACACAACAATATACAAATTCTCAACACAACAATATTCAAATTTTCGACACGACAATATTCGAATTCTCGACACGACAATATTCGAATTTTCGACACGACTACATTCGAATTCTCGACACGACTATATTCAAATTCTCAACACAACAATATTCCAATTCTCGACACAACTAAGTATATAAGAAATCGGCGCGGCGCACAGGCGCATCCAGAAATTAATTAGAAGAGGGGCTGAGAATATGGGGAAAATGGAGGGGGCAAATTTCAAATTAATCATTTTTCTCTGATCTTTCACTTTTTCAGTCAAAAATTATTAAGTTTTTCAGACAAGTTGGGAATTTATTGAGGAGTTGGTGATTTTTGATTGAAAAATTAGTCAAAAATCATCAAATTTTGAATATGTGACCCTGCCGGAAAGAAGGGACCTTGTGTATAAAAAATTGATGCTGATAGAACTATATTTGTGTCAAGAAAGAAAAATGCATGCCTTTTAGTTTCAGAATTATGGCGATTTTATAGTTACAAAGTAAAATTTTGGCTAGCAGGCAGTGCAAAAAAATCCGAAAAAAATCGTAAAAATTGGTCACCACTTCCTGTGTACATCACATAAATTTCAGAATTTTTGGTTCATTAGGTTTCGAGATAGAATTTTTGACGAAAAATCGATATTTTGGGAGGTGGGGTGAAGGGGTGAGATAGGTGGGAAAAAGTCCTAAAATTATTTTTTAGGGTACCTATCTAATAATGTCTGCTGGTTAGTTTCAAAAAGAAGCTCTTGGGTGGATTCACCTATCCTTAACCAGGGTAGGTAGTAGGTACCCTTTATTTGGAATTTTTCAACAATTTTTTTCAACTGAATAAAAAGCCTCCTCAGTATTCATTCTGAGTAACCCAGCATTTGGCACTCTGTACTTCATTACTCGTACATTGATTCCAAACCACTCTCACAAATACATCTCATAATCATAAAACAGAAGAAATCACCACAAAACCCAGGTCTCATATTTTCCACCCATAAGAGCTGCTCATCTGCTACACATTAGACCATCTCTTATTGCACAGCAGGGAAAAGTAAATAAGCAAACATTACGTGATAAATAAACCGAAAATAGGAAGACGAACGAGGCGACGCGACGACCATCAAAACGACCTTGCACTTCAACCACACTCGAACAAATATCTCTCCTTAATAACTCGACTAATAAGTAAGTACCTACGTAAGTATAAGCACACAATGAAGTACTTTCTACGAAACAGTAAACAAACATGGAATCTTGCAAACTCATCAAATACATAAATCTGTATCTGCGAGACGTTGAACTTAGCTCCTTTCTTAATTTACCTAACACAAAATATCGCCAACTTTTCACATTCGGATTAACGCGTCATTATACGACAGTTACTTCATTACGACAATTTACACGAGTTTTAAACGTGCCCTCGAAGTTGGCCCCGGTCTCAGGGCAAAGATTTGGAGCACGTTTCACGTGTCTGAGATGCGGGTACTTTGAGAGTTAGTCATAGGTACGTAGGTGGTATAATAGAAGCGTAATTTCACTCGCCCTTTCGAGTAAAATATTAAATTTTACAAACGTTCAAGTAATACATACGTGTTATGGGTAATTCCTTTTTTAACGCAACAGCTTTTAATGTCGGGTAATGGCGGTGGCTTTGAATTACCGGTCGTCTTCAGTTTGCCCGCCGGCAGGGTTACTGAACGGACAGCGTAAGATGGTAGACTGGATCCGTGCGAATTGCTGGCTGTAACTGTGATCTCGTACATGGTGTATGGGGTTAGATTACGAATTAGTACATTTTGAACGGTTTCTTCGACCTGTCCCAATAGTAGGTGGATTAATAAACGTGGTTAACGTGCTCGAATTACAAACATCCTCGAACTGTATTAATAGATGGTGTTGAATTATGACATTTCGTTTGAATGTAGTATCCAGGAAAGAGATGTTTTGAAATCAGGAAGGTTGGATCCAGATTGAATAATAAGGTAGGAATGACCTCTTAATTACGAATTTGATGTCACCAAAAGGCAAAAATGAAAAGGTTTTCATTTCAACTTTTGGAAAAACACAGTAATAATTAAACTCCAGACAATGAAGCGAAAAACCCCTCTTTTAAAAATTACAAAAATTGATACTTATTTTTCATTAAATAAATAAACTGAAAGTCTGAAAAAATTTCCACGACATGACATTGGAAATGCACTACATTTTCGAGAGAATTTCTGGAAGTAATTATCAAGATATTATTGTTGATGAACAATGAAATAATTTTTTCCTCTCGAAATGATGCTACTTTTAAAAGCCGGACCTCCGCATTTTTTCAAAGAAATTGGTCATGAAAGGATTTAGCTGAATATGAGGTGAAATCAGCGCCATGCTTGATTTCTGATGGTGCCTCTCAATGTGAAAAAAATCGTGGAAAATTGTTTGATCCCCCTTCTCTTCTCCCTTACAAAATCACGACAAATTCGTTGCATTATTTTGAAGAATTTTCAATTTCGTCAAATGAGAAAAAGTTATATCTTATGGAGATATTATTTTTTCATCAATTTCGATGCATTTCTCTACGTTTTTTTGGTCATTTGAAGTTTTTAAAGGTAAAAAACGTCGAATAAATTGAGAAATCCGCCCAGAAAAATTTATGAGAAAATTTTTCTTTTCATGCAGAATTTTCCAATGTACTTACTTACTTGGTTTTTGCTAATTTTTCGAAATAAGGATCAAAAATTACGAAAACCGTGCAAAAACATTATTTTAAATGTTTTTTACGTGAAATCATGAAAATCACTTTTTTTGGGTCATGAAAAATCAGTGAAAAAAGTGAATTTTGAGACTTTTGAATAAAACAATTGCGAAAAGACGTCGGAACTCGGAAGTTGTGAGGAGAAGAACGCCCGTAACTCGGCCAAAAATTGCTCAAAACGCAAAAATTAATACATTTTTGGAATCCTCTCGTCATGAACAATCGAATGATTTTTTTATTACCTACTTACTCAATTTCGAGCATTTAGACGAGAGATAGCTTTTTTGCTGCGTGGATAGTTGATGAGGAAAAACGCCCGTAACTCGGCCAAAAATTGCTCAAAATGCAAAAACTAATACATTTTTGGAATACTCAGGTCATGAACAATCGAATGGTTTTTTCATCACTCAATTTAGAGCATTTGAGCCAAAAATGGATTTTTTAGGTGCGGATAGTTGATGGATGGTCAGCAGTCGAAAGTTGACAGGAGAAAAACGCCCGTAACTCGGCCAAAAATTGCTCAAAATGCAAAAACGAATACATTTTTGGAATCCTCTCGTCATGAACAATCGAATGGTTTTTTTATCACTCAATTTCGAGCATTTGGACGAGAGATAGCTTTTTTGCTGCGTGGATAGTTGATGAGGAAAAACGCCCGTAACTCGGCCAAAAATTGCTCGAAATACAAAAACTAATACATTTTTGGAATCCTCAGGTCATGAACAATCGAATGGGTTTTTTATCACCTAATTTCGAGCATTTGGGCCAAATGTTAGAAATAATATGTACTTACAATAAAAGTTCCAAAATTTTGAAAGGGTGAATGATGGAAAAGGGGTGTCAATTTCTTCTTTTTTTAGTTACCTACATACTTCAAAAACCTAAAAACCATTGTCCAAGTAGGTCAAAATAAAAATCGGAACCGAGACTGGTTTCAGTGATTTCTCCAAGAACATTTTTTCCAAGTTTTTTTTTATATTTCGATCTAGGTCCACAATATTTAAATTAAAAAAATATTTCCCCCGAATTTTTAGGGACTACAGTCCAATTTTTCAAAATTTCCCAGAGATTTTACGTACCTATGATATTCTTTTAGCAAAACAGGACAATTTTTTGCATGATGTTTTACAAATCCCTCCAACCTCACCACCAAAAAATTATTCTTTTAAAAAAATTTTAAATGCCTCTTTTTCGGCTACAAAGACGATTCAAATTCAATTCTGAGAATTTCGGAGTCTCTCTCCCCCGTACAGAAAGTGGAGAACTAAAATTTGTTATAGAAAAATTTCAGATAAAAAAGAATTAACTCTACTTCGAGGCAAAATTATAAAGTTTCTGTCGAAAAAATGCGTGTAGATGACTCCCAAGCGTAGCACGAGACTTTTTTTTGATGTACCAAAGACAACCATTGAAATATCTTCTTTTGTTCTCGATTTTGATGATAAAAGAAACGATTTATTCTTATTTGAAATTTTTAAAAAAATTGCAAAATTTCCTGACTTTTCAACCCACCATTTTTTTTGGATTCTTTAAATTTTCCATAAGGTGTAAATTGGAGAGGAGGAGCCTGAGCCCCCCTCAAAAGTTTGAAACTGAGATTTTTTAATCATAAAAATATGAAATAAAGTCCACTTTTTGGTTTCTTCAACAGTATTTCTCAGAAAATTTTCACAACGATTTTTTACTGATCTGTCAACATAAATCTTTGATTGTCCAAAAAAATTGATGATTTTGACTGAAAAATCAATAAAAATGACAGATTTGAAATTCAACCCCTCTCCCCCATTTTTTCTCGAATTCTCAGCCCCTTCCTTAATTAATCTCCAAGTGCAGCGATTTTTTTTAGGGGAAAACTCAAAAAGTTCTCGCCACTTTCACTAATTTCCAACCCACATTGCAACCCTCCGGCAACTGCAAATCATAATTCAACACCCAGCATTCTTCAACTCGTCGAAGAAACTTATCACACGTACTTTAACTTGAACGCTGTGCGGAGTAACGATAATCCAGCTACTGTTCTGATCTTCGATATTTTTATTAAACACTGGATTATTGTCGAATGACTTGAGCATGGTTACATTGACCGCGTACTCGGATATACTCGCCGAATTTCTAGCCGGCTTGTCCCACGTAACGTTCAGCACGCTTTCCGAAACCACGTCCACTTGAACGCCTTCCGGGGTACTTGGTAACAATTCTACAACACGGAAT
This sequence comes from Pseudococcus jackbeardsleyi, assembly GCA_038380155.1. Lineage (NCBI taxonomy): Eukaryota > Metazoa > Arthropoda > Insecta > Hemiptera > Pseudococcidae > Pseudococcus > Pseudococcus jackbeardsleyi. The sequence goes on along the minus strand of CM076240.1, from coordinate 22,485,655 downwards.
TGCTTTTTAGTTCGAACCGACGCGAACTTTCAAAATACGACGTAAACTTTTCCACGTTTTCGATAAACGGTTTCTCGTTTGTCGCGTACTCGCACGAACGGCGTCGAGCTATAAAAAGATTCAAAAAATTCCGCGTCTCTCTTACCTATTCCTTCGACAATACAGGCTAAAGTTTGCTCCGTGTACGCCGAACATGAAAAATGGGTTTTAATATTATCCGTAATCATGGTATATTCACCGCGACAAACGTCTTGACAAATATCCGGCACTCCTTCTTGAACGCAACAAGGCACGTGGTTCCTGCCATCTGCACAAACCAAAAAAAACACCACAGTTTTATCAGTATTTATATTTTTCAATACCGAATGCACCCTTATATATCGTATTTTCCTCCCATACCCCACTCAATCTCGTAGAATAATTAAAAACTTGCTAATTTGGTTTAAAATAAGGGTTCTTTTTTCAAGCTGCGAATTCTTGGCGTACACGCCGACTCGTTAACTTTTTCATTAAGTTATCTCGCCGCATTCTGCTTCCAGCCATTCTCTCATTAAGTATCGACGACTTTTTCGAATACGAAAATTATCATTTTCGGCTCGAATATCTACGTATTTTGTATAGCTCGCATCGCACCATAGCTTTTTCCTAATCGTGTTTTTCAAATATCGCCCCCCTTTGCTCCAATCTTCATCCAGGTTTGTTCGTCTCAAACGAGGGGGAGAAAGGTTTAACACGAGTGCCGCCGGTTTTACATTAAAATTTCGTACGAAACAGAAGGATTTTATTTGTGTTGAAATTTCGTCGGTTGGCTCGTTTTATACTCGCGTCGTGTCCCCGAGCTGGAACTGTAAAGATGCTCATTAGCGTGGAAATGGTATTGTTTATGTTAATTTTATCCTATATAGGTACACTTTGTATTTTAATATCGAATCAAAGTCAAAAGGGTAAAAGCTTGTTTATTTTTGTCGATTGTTTTACGCGCTGCCACTTCTTTCCAAGAGTATATTGGAAATTCTATTTGGATAGGTGCGACGGATATAGATACGATGGAATTATTCGCTCGTCCAGGTTTTCTATACGTATTGGTGCTTGAATTTTCTTCTTGTTTGCCGAGTAATTATGAAATTCGAGGTATGAATAGGTGAATTGGTGAATTTGTTCGGAAGCTTGTGTGTAAAATTGGAATACGTTTAGTAAACAATTTGTACAGATATTTTCGAAGTCAAAGAAAGAAAAAGGAGGAGGAAAATCCTTGAAATATGTCTGATAGGTATTTGAAGCCACGTAATCAAATAAAAATGGATTTTAGAAGGCGAACTCGAGTTTTTTGAGACCTCGTTCTATCGTTTAGAAAAATCTCCAACTTTGGTTTCCTCCTGCGAACTAATTCAGGGTATCCTAACGATTTTTTTTTTTTTTTGAAAAATCAATACTTTTTCATTACCTAACTTTATAAAATTTTTAGGGTCTTCCAACTCGATTTTCACCCCCTTCCTCCAACGTAGAAAATCAGAAAGATCAAGTTCATGGCAAAAAAATCAAAGCGGAAGAATGCCAATTCCCAAAAAATTTTCTATCTTTGATCCAAAATAGATTTTTTGTGATTTTTTTTTCAAATTTAATTCGCGTTTTTGATTTAAATTTTTTTTACTACCTACTTTTTCTTGAAATTTCGACTGAATTCACTGCTTTTACTACCCATTTTTAAAATCTTTATACTTTTTCACTACTTTCAATACATTCTAAATACATTGTTTTCGGACTTCTATTTTCTGTAAAATGATTTCAAAAATGGTCTCACAAAAATATGTACTTAGGTATTTTAATGAATTTTTCGAAAATTCTGAAAAATTCTGTTCTGTTCATCAGTATCGCCATTTTAGTGGTTTTCGAAAGTCGAAGTTTGGAGGGACAAAATTATTCTCAGAAATTAATTCGAGAGTGATACGGGTAGGTACGAAGAGGGAGGGGGAGGGTAAACACGCATTTTGATGGATCACTTGAAATTGAAAAATTTTCAATCTTAACTTCTCGCTCAACCTCCACAAGTCTCTTTCAGTTTCTTTTTTTTTTGAGGGGGGATGGGGTGACTCCGAGAATAGATTCAGAAAGTCGAGAACCTTGATTTTCGATTCCAATACCTATCTGTTGTTTTGAAAAATTCTCAATTTTAAGCCAGCCTCTTCCCCTTAATCCACGAGGCTTTTCATGACCCCTCTTTTTTTTTTTGGAAAAATGACACCGGAAACGGAACTTGAAGATCCAAAAACACACATTTTGAAATTTTGCTCGACGGTGTCGGAAAATTTTAATTTTGGTCTCTATACTCGCTCGCTGTAGGAAATAAGTGAAAATTATCGAAAATCTCTGGAAAGCAGTCGGATTGCAGCACAATAATAAATCAATGATAAAATTCACTGAAAGCAAATAGTGAATTTTTTTTGAAAAATCAGCAAAAATTCACTAAAATGTCAGTAAAATATCCCTTTGAAAATCTTTGAAAAATCAAAGAATTTCGCTGATTTTTCTTATGCTACAATTCGTACTTTTTTCAGTGACTTTGCGACAATTTAATATCATGAGGGAGTACTTTTCCATCTCAGAAGACCCCTACCGACTTCCAGGGTTCTCGGAAATCACAGTTTTGAGGTAGAAGTCAAAACCACCCCAGAAATGGATCCACAAGTCCAAAAACTTACCTACATTTCGATGAGTATTTGTTTAGATAATGTCAGGAAATTTTCAGTTTGGTTTTCTTTATCTCATCTCAAGTGTTCCCAAGGGTCATAATTTTGAGGTTAGGAATCGAAGAACCCTTGGAAATAGATTTGTGGAAGGGGATGTTGAAAAATTTATATGCAATCATTTTTGATAACACTCGATCTTGTCGAAAATATTTTCATATCGCCCCCCCCCCTCATCCTGAAGATCCAAATCTACGTTTGAAATATAAATAGCCCCAACCAAAATTAGATTCAATGATTTGCTTCTAATTATTTTTATTACACGTACATGGAATTTTAATAATCCAAGCCCAAATTCATTTCAAGTTCAAATTTTTTGAAATCAAGTCCATATTCAAATTTTAGTTTTTTCAACATTTTTCCAACTTGAAAATTACCTGAATTTTCTCAAAAAATTTTTTTCTTAAAATTTTTGAACATTTTTTCACCATATCAAAAAATTTTTCTCCAACTTGGAATTTTTTTCAAAAAGTAATTTTGATAATCTCCATAATTTTAGAATTTTTCCTCAAATTTTTTCAACCAAGAATTTCACAAAAAAATTTCTACCTCATGCTTTTCAAAAATCCTTCCAATACAATACTTGAATGAATTTTTTTTTAAATCAAAAAGTTGAACATTTTAAGAAAATTTCAGACTAAAAAATTTTACTATTGAAAATTTTTTAAAATTGGAAACATTTTTGAAAAAAATTATACACAATTAAAGAAACTGAAAATTTTGAACTTTGAATAAATTTGGAATTCGATCGTTAAAATTAGAATTTTTGGGAAAATAAAATCAAAAGCTAGTGATTTATAGAGGCTTTGAGCACTCTCTTAAGTGCAATTTTGAAACTTTTGCGAATATTTTCACAAATTGACTTGGAAAATTTCTAATTTTCTCTTCATTTTCTCACATGGATTCGCTGTTTGGTTTGGCTCTTCCATTGCAGTGAAAAAATTTGACAAATACCCAAGCTGATTTCAGAAAATCCAAGGGAATGAATGTTGAAAAATTACCATAAATGGCATATCCTCCATATATCAACCAAAGAAATTTTCCTCATCCATTTCAAACTGTTAGATTTTTATTTTGTTACAAAAATTTATAAAATTGAGAATTTTACAGCTTTAAAAATTCCAAACAATCAGAAATTTTTTAGAAAATGTAATTAATTGAAAAATTTTGATATTTTGAAAATTTTTAAGATTTCCGAATACTTTGATAATATTAAATGCGTAAATATTTCAATTTTAAAATTGAAATTTTGAAGGCACAACAGATAAAGATAATTTATTCCACGTTCATTTAAAATTATTGTAAATATTTCAGTTCTAGAAAAAAAAATCCTGGTAAGTTTCAGCGTTTGTTTTTCCAATTTCTATTCAACATCAATCAACTTCCACAATTTTTTCCAAATTCTCGCCAGAAAATCACTTCCACTCTAACCACCCTCATCCTCACTTTCCAATAAAACTTCTACATCTCCACAAATTAATTCCTTCCAAAACCAATCCTCATCCAAAATCCGACCAAAAATAAATCTAAAATCGAACTCACCTGCCATACAGCGAACAATAGCCGGAAAATCCGCTTCACACTGTTCCGGATCCTGGCCAGTATTACCCTCCAGAATATTCTGAATAACGCAAAATCCCAAACACTTAGCCGACACATTCAGCGAATTACAGCAATCCGTATAATTATGATTCAATAATTCCGTATTATCGGTACGTTCTTCGATCTCGAGCACATTATCCGACCCATAATGAATCGTGGCATTGCCTTCTTTCGGCGGTTGTATTTCACGCGATAAAACTATCGAAAAGCAGGAAAACAAACAAGCGTTATAAAAATAAACAAACGTAAACAGATAAGTTTAAATTTCCAGTGCGTATATCGTATACAAACCTGAAAGCTTGTGGAAAGATCGCACAATGGGGTCGCTGTTTACTTCGCAAATATATACGCCAGTATCGTTAGCTTTGACTTTTTTAATAGCCAATACCCAAACATCGCCTCCTGCGAAAGAAAAAAATATGTGAGAACTGCAACTCCGCCGAAATCGTGTCTTAAAAAATGGCGCGAAATTCATTAATACTTAAGACAATACGGGATCGAGGGAGGTACTAAAGCTGGTTACATTTTAACAAAACGCCAGATAAAGAGATCGTTTTCCATTAAGCGTAAAAACTACTTTATTTATGAGTGTGATTACTGGTGCATTTTTCGCCAGTACCCTATTTCGCTTCGACGTAAATAATTTACTAAAAAAAAAAATCCAAGGGAGTTAACATAAAGAAACGTTTTATTTTACAAATACGCGAGCCGAGCTTTTAACATAGGCGTTAGAAGAGGGAAAAAAGGCCCAAAAAATACCACCGACAGTTCTCCATACATATTCGACCGTCTAATACGAAAAGTCTCAAAAGCACCGAAACATCTATACGAAAATTTCTAGGGTAGTTTTACACGACGAAGCAGCTTGGGAGGCGTTTATATCGAAATATTAAAATTCTTTTAATCAATTCTTCGAATAATCAGAAAAGAATCGCTGTATTCTGTATTAATTAAAAAATAGGGTGAAAGTGGTAGAGTGAAAAATTTTCATTTTTTTAGCAAGTTTTTATTCGTTATATTTTTGATTTTTCTTTCAACTCGAATATTCGTTTTATGTACTGCGAGCAAGGTGATTTACGAAACAATTTCATTTTCGTGTTTTTCAGAGTTACACGAGCGGAGTGGATTTTGTAATTAATGTTTCGACGTTTTTTCATTTATTTTGTTTTTATGCTAGGTATTTAACTAATTTTCATATACACGCAAATGTATCATACCAGAGACTTTTGTACAATTTCAACCGTATAAATTAAAACCACTTTCGTGTTTGTCGGTTTTATATTCTCAAATGGAAGCTTAATTATTCCCAGTGGGTATCGATTCGCCAAACAAATGACCAAAAATTTTGAGTAATTTTAAAATGCTCGTCTGGGTATTTCAATAATTCATCTATTTATCAGATAATTTTTTTCTAACAAGATTTCGTTCGGTGAAAAAAAATCCGTCAAATATTGATGACGGATTATTTTTAGTCGATTGAATTCATTTTTTTTTTAGCCAAGAGGTCTTCTACTTTGTCCATTTTTATAATGAGTTTATGTTACTCCACTTAAGAAGAACCACCCAGATTTTTCACTCGAGTTTCTTTATATGGGAGGAGAAGGGAGAAGAGGCAGGGCAGGCGTTTCTATACCTACACGAGAGAACAGGGAGAAAAAGACGTGAATTTTCAATCGTTCATTTGGAAAAAAATTATGAATTTGAATTTATCAAAATTCTCGACCGAATTGGAACTTCCCCAATTTTTCCGACTTGAAGCACAATTTTTCACAGCTTTTTTTTTTACCTCATGACAAAAAACAAGGCCACCGTCATCATTTTCGAAAAATTTCAAACTTGAGCCTCAATCTGGCACTAAAGAGAAAATTAATTGAAGTAAAAATTACTTTGAAAAAAATTCTGAAAAAGGACGGTTAAAAACGCATGGTGGGAGGGGGGAGGGTTGCAAGTAAATTTTTAGTATGTTCCACATGGGAGAAATTCACTTTACTGGTCCTGGAAAGAGGTATCTTTTTTAAAAGCAATTTATGCCAATTCCTAATGAAAATATTCACTATTCAGTTTTGAAAATTTTCACAACCTCAAACTGAACAATTTCTCAAAAAATTGAGAAATTTTCCAATAAATTGGACATTTTTCTGAAAATTTAACGATTTATTCTCAAAATAGATAATTTTATTTTAAAAAAACGGTACAGTTTTTGCAAAATTTGAGAATTTTTTGTAACCAGAGCAACAAATTTTTGAAAATAGTACAATTTTTTGAACATTGATGATATTTTTTAGAGTTGAAACAAAGTTTTCTAAACTGAGGATGATTTTCAAAAAATTGAAAATGTTTCAAATTTACAATTAGGATAAAAATCGTATTTGGAAAACTTGAATTGTTTTTCTTTCATAAACGTGCTCAAATGTCCAAAAATTGAACCATTTTTACCAAAACTGAAATGAATTTTAGCCGAATTACTGCACGTAAAATGTAATTTGGCAACAGGTTCTCAATTTTAGTATGCATTTAGAAAAATTAAACTAGAGTGCCAATTTTTCTACCCCCTTCCTCCCTTTTTTTTAAATTGTAATTTGTATAATTTTTGGAAAATGATTCGAATTTTGAAAAATGATTTCATTTTTGAATGTATAATTTTTTAAAAAAACCAGTATAATTTTTGGAAAAATTGTATAATTTTTGCGTAGTCTGTATGATTTTTGAAAAATTAGTATGATTCCTGGAAAAACTGTAGGTATAATTTTTGAGAAATCTGTAGGATTTTTCAAAAATCTGTGTGGTTTTTGAAAAATCTGTATGATTTTTGAAAAATTGGTATGACTTTTGAAAAATCTGTAGGATTTTTGAGAAATTTGCGTAATTTTTAAAATATCTGTATAATTTTTGGAAAAAGATCGAATTTTTGAGAAAATTGTTAGTTTTCAAATTGACCAATTTGAGGAATAGGACCAGCCATGCCTATTACCTTTTCATGTTTTCTAATTTTTCAATCCATTTTTTTCAAAATAAAGCAAAATTGAAGAATTTTGGAAAATGGAACTTGGTCGTTTTTCCAACATAAAACCGGTCAATTTTCTAAAAAAAAACAGGCAAATTTTCAAAAAATTGAATCTTTCTCCAAGACTGCAGCAGGTACTTACACAATTTTTTCAAGTACATAAAAAGGAAGATAACAAGTATTTTTAAGAAAGAGTGGCGCATGGCGGATTCTGGGAAGGGGCAGAAAAAATGGTACCCCAACAAATAAAGAAATCCATTTCAGAAAAAAATTTCAATTTTTTCAAATTCTTGAAACATCTAGTTAGATATTTTGGCCAAGGAGAAGGGGTAAATATTGATTGAATAAGATGAATTTTTTTGAGGTCCGTTTACAATTCTCTAGGTTTTTCTACAAAAATGCAAAACGATCTCCCTAGATTTTTTTATTTTGGAGTCTGAAATTATGCAAACAAAATTTGAAATTTGTAAAAAATGGCTATTTTGTAATAAATCGAATGAAAAAAAAAATCCTGATGCTAGAAATTTCTGGACTTCAAATACAAGTTTGTTGATAATTCAAAATTGTGCGTACCTGTATAATTTCAAAACCCGAAGTGAACGGTCCACCTATCGAAGTCTCTTCACAAATCATAAGTTTTTTTTTTCAAATTGTACATACAATTATTTCACAACCAATTCCATTTCCCTCGTCTTGTGTCACACCCTCGTAAAATTTTTTCATAAAAAAAAAATCACTTTTCTTATAGGTAGATAATAGTTTTCTAATTTCAAAAAATCAGTCTCCATTGAATCGTTAAAATTCGAAATACCATTCTGTCAGATGATTGCGAATAAATCAACAAACCTCCGAAACAAAAAAGCATAAACCCCGTTATAATATTCTTTTTGGCAAAATATTTGCTCTAGTTTTCTTCTCAAAAGGGTATACCTTTAAAAAAAAAAAAAGATGAAAACACTAACGCGTGTAGATTCTCCAAATACATCTTCCTCCTCGAAACCACGTGCATGTCTCACTCGAGCTTTCGGCTTATTTACATAGACACTCGACGACGAGGATAAAACACGGCGTTATTATAACGTATACGAGAATACCCCTTTTCGCCTTTTTTTTTTTTAAACCTCCGAGAAAGCTCACTTCATTATATTTTCTCTAGGACGCGAGAGCAGACATCTAAAGATAGGAGGGGGAAGGGAGGTCGTGACGATGGAAATTTGCGAACGCTTTGTAAAAATAGTGACGAATTTACCGTTCAACGAACTCGGTTTCAATATTCGTTTAATAATTTGAATACAGCGGATGAAGAATGATCGATGTCAACGAATAAATTCGTAAGCTAGAAAAGGGCGAATAAATGTAGTACGATTATTGAAAATACGCGACAAAGGTATACTTTGTTCGGCTTTAAAAAAATATTCCGTCGAGCTTTCGAACGCAGCGCGGTAGAAAAACGAGACGAGTCTCCGAGGAGCGGAGGGTGACGAGCGAGACGAGTCGATTCGAAATAAACTATTTTTCGCAATATCGTTGCCGAATAAAAATGTAAATACGAGAAAAGAAACCCTGCGAGTGGAATAAGCGGCGACGAGAAAATCACGTTAGAACAATAAGCGCCAGGCACTTTAGGCAGCTCGCGCAACAAAGGAAACGATACTTTTAATACTCGAGCCGGGAGGTAGTATTTATGAATTTTCATTCTAGTCTAGGGACCAACCATGGAAAAAGTGAGGTTTGGTGGACCCTACGAGTATACCAAGTACCGGCAGTTGATTATTCATAATTCGGACCTGCTGAAAACAACTAGCCCGCCGGTACGTCGAAAAAGTGGTGCAAAGTTGCCCAAAGTTGAGCTTAAAGTTCAAAAGTTCACATTTTTCGAAAAATCGCCAAAAATCGTAGATTTGCTCAATTTAATCGTTCTTGGGCTCATTTTGAAGGGAATTTCAGCCTCTTTCTCATGATGTATCATAAGTTGGGTTTTACTCAAAACTTCCCTCAAATTTGAGCAAAATACTCAAATTCAGTTTTTTTTGAACCTTTGAAACCTATTAGAAACGAACTTAGCGCACTTATCGAAAGTTTTATTGGAGTAAATGTTAAGCTCCATTAAATTCTCTGTTCAATGAGCTATTGGAGAGCTCTCTAACTTGAGTTGGAGCTGAGTAGATCAGTTTTTTGTAAGAAAGGCACTCAACTCAAAAAACGTTGAAAACCCGAGAATCTATTAACAATGAAATAATAAGTTGAAATATTGCGAAGACGGTATCTTTGAAATATCAAAACGATTGCTTTGAACTGAGATTTACTCAAATTTGAGTGAATCACTCAAATTTTTTGACCGAATAATCAATATTGGTTGTTGTATGTCGTTTTAATATGATTTTTTTCGCCAAATGCGATTTTTTGTTCGAAATTTTCATTGAATAAAAATTTTTGCCCCTTCCCCATCCTCACTTACCCTTTTTCTAGCTAGAATATCGCAAAGGGTCCCGGCGGTTAGGATAGGCGAATCTGCTCCAGAGTTGAAATTTTAAACTAACCGACAGAATTTGGTTCTTGGGATCTGAAAACTACCTCGTAAAATTTTTGGCCCCCTATTCCTCCCCTATTCAGAGTTATAGGGCAAAACGGTAGTTTTTTCAGGCTTTCCTCAAAACATTTTTATCTCCGAGCGTTTTCAACCGAATTTTTTCAAATTTGCAAGTTATACACCTTGCTGAGGGACATTAGTGGGTGGTTTGAAAATTTTTATGGTGATAGTTTTTCTTCACATTTTAAAACTTCAAATCAAGTTTTCTACATGATGTTTCTGAAGTGCAATTTAAAAAAAAATGTATTTCATGTAGCTATTTCCTATGTACTATGTAGGTAATAATCTTCATAAAAACGGCCATTTTTGACCAAAAAATTTTTCTGGTAGTAATATGTATTCCAAAATATGGATTTATACACCACTTGCCTAATTTTCATTTTATTTCATCTCTTTTTCGTGATTTGTGTAATTTCAAGTCCAAATAAGTACAGCACGCGGCTCATGATTGAATATCTCACTTTTTTTTGTTCAAGAAATTAGCAGAAGAAAAATATTGCAACAGATTCATGTTCTGCAGCTCAAACTACTTCAATAACCCCATTTTTGCGATCAAAGCACTCGAATTTTGAAAAGTCAGTTTTGAGTCGATGAGTTTTTTTTTACATCATCTTAGTTTTGGAAGCAATAATTCAAAACTAATTGGTCTCAGTTTGGAATTATAAAAATGATTTTTTAAATTTGGTATGATTCAAATTTCTACTCTTTCAATGTATGTGACATACTACATTGAAAAAAAATTTGTTTACTCAGTTTGAGTGTTTTGATCGTAATATTGGGGTTTATTGAAGTAGTTCCAGCTGCTGAACACGAATCTGTTGCAATTTATTTTTTATGACAATTTCTTAGGCAAAGAATGTGAGAGATATTCAATTGTGAGCCGTGCTGTGCTTTTAATATGGACATGAAATCACACAAATCACGAAAAAGAGATGTAATGAGGTGAAAACTAAAAAAAAAATTAAAAAATTTTCAAACCACCCACTAATGTTCCTCAGCAGGGTGTATAACTTGCAAATTTGAAAAAATTTGGTTGAAAACGCTCGGAGATAAAAATGTTTTGAGGAAAGGCTGAAAAAACTACCGTTTTGCCCTATAACTCTGAATAGGGGAGGGGTAGGGGGCCAAAAATTTTTACGAGGTAATTTTCAGATCCCAAGAACCAAATTCTGTCGGTTAGTTTAAAATTTCAACTCTGGAGCAGATTCGCCTATCCCAACCGCCGGGACCCTTTGCGATATTCTTGCTAGAAAAAGGGTAAGTGAGGATCGGGAAGGGGCAAAAATTTTTATTGAATGAAAATTTCGAACAAAAAATCGCATTCGGCGAAAAAAATCATATTAAAACGACATACAACAACCAATATTGATTATTCGGTCAAAAAATTTGAGTGATTCACTCAAATTTGAGTAAATCTCAGTTCAAAGCAATCGTTTTGACATTTCAAAGATACCGTCTTCGCAATATTTCAACTTATTATTTCATTGTTAATAGATTCTCGGGTTTTCAACGTTTTTTGAGTTGAGTGCCTTTCTTACAAAAAACTGATCTACTCAGCTCCAACTCAAGTTAGAGAGCTCTCCAATAGCTCATTGAACAGAGAATTTAATGGAGCTTAACATTTACTCCAATAAAACTTTCGATAAGTGCGCTAAGTTCGTTTCTAATAGGTTTCAAAGGTTCAAAAAAAACTGAATTTGAGTATTTTGCTCAAATTTGAGGGAAGTTTTGAGTAAAACCCAACTTATGATACATCATGAGAAAGAGGCTGAAATTCCCTTCAAAATGAGCCCAAGAACGATTAAATTGAGCAAATCTACGATTTTTGGCGATTTTTCGAAAAATGTGAACTTTTGAACTTTAAGCTCAACTTTGGGCAACTTTGCACCACTTTTTCGACGTACCGGCGGGCTAGTTGTTTTCAGCAGGTCCGAATTATGAATAATCAACTGCCGGTACTTGGTATACTCGTAGGGTCCACGGGACCGCTAAATATGCGTCTTTTTTCAAATTGGTCCCTAGACTATTCGTAAAATTACCCGAATCGTGAAAAAATTGGCGAAAAAAAACGTACCTTCGTCGTGTAAAATATTAAATCGTCGATCGCCTGTTACTCTGGTATCGCCCGCTGTCAATACACGTTTGCTGTGACGATCTCGATCTTCCATCTTCCACATGACCGTATTATCGGCTGCTTCTCGTATTACGCACGTTAAAAGAGCATCGTCACCTTCGTACACGTGCACCGTACCTCGGGCGCCGCTTTCGTCGACGCTGGGTGATTTCGCTCCATCTGTAAAAAAAATTTAATAATCGAGACAATTATTTACGGCGGAACGTGTATGAATACTTATTAACGTAGGTGTGCGGCTGGCGGTATCGTATAAATTACAGGCGCTGTAGTAGAGCACATTAATGTTGGAGGTACGAGTTGACTAAGTAAGTATTGTGCGGTTTAAAACGTGCCGAAAGTTTAATAAACAGCTTTGAGTATGAGGTAATATATTTTAGTTGGGAAAGAAAAACATCTTTAATTAGAGTCGAGGTCGATGAATTTTGAATTGGGAATTGAGTTGGTGATGACTTTTACTCAGTGTGTCAATCATAGGATGAAAAAGGTTAAAAAACTGATGATTTTGAGGTTTTTTTTTCAGCTATAAATTGAATTTTTTAGTTTATTTAATCATACCTACATCATAAGTATTTGATTCAGGAATTGGGTTTCCTCAAATTTGAAAACCGGGTGCAGATAAAGAATTCGACACGTATCAAATTCAAATAATCAGCTTGAAAATCGATTTAAATAGATTTTTGGAAGTATCGATCACAAATAATCGGTCTAAAATTTGATTCAGATCGATTAGAAATTTGATTTTAAGCGACCTTGAAAACTGATTCAAGTCGTTCTTCAAAATTGATTTTGAAAATCGATTCCAATGGATCTCAATAAACATTTCTAGTCGATCATGAAAAATTGATTCTGATCAATCGATCTAAGGGCTGATTTTGATTGACCTGAAAATTGATCTTGAAAATCGATTCTTATCGGTATTAAAAAATCGCTTCTGATTGACCTTGAAAAATTGATTATGATCAATCTGAGGATTGATTTCAATCGACTTTGAAAATTGATCTCAAAAAACGATTCTAATCGACAAAATCGATTTTAATTGATTTAGGAATCAAGTTTGATCGATCTTGAAAAGCACTCTCAATTGACTCGGAAAAATCGAATCCAATTGAACTGGAGATTGGGTTTAATTAACCTTAAAAATTGATTTTAACAATCGTTTTTAATCGATCTTGAAAATCGATTTTAATCGATATTGAAAAATAGATTCTACTTCATCTTTAAAAATTAAAAATACTGATCCATTTTAATCTAGGATACAATAATTGATTTAAATTCATCTAAAAAGTCTCTAACTGCGAGGAAAATTTAATCCAAAATTGATTTGAAAATCTATCACAGTCCAATCAATCCATGTAGAAATAATCAGGACTCAGTGAAAAAATACTAATCTAACTCAAACGTTATAATACTGTTGTCAAAAACAAAAAAAATGTTGACTCCTAGAAATATTTAAATTTTTCAGACAAAAATACAAATTTTCTTCAATCCATTCTCATTCAAAATGCAAAATTTTCGAATTTTTTCAAGAATCTTACACGACATAAAGTCATCATTTGGGAGATTTTCTTACACCAACAAGATGTTTGAAGCTGTAAAATGGGTTTCCAAACAATTATATTATCTCACAGATTCAACAATCGACTTCATTAGATCTGGTAATCCAAATTCAAAGATGCGATAATCAATTCCCATCGATTCGACAATCGATTCCATATCGATTCGACAATCGATTCCATATCGATTCGACAATCGATTCCATATCGATTCGACAATCGATTCCATATCGATTCGACAATCGATTCCATATCGATTCGACAATCGATTCCATATCGATTCGACAATCGATTCCCACCGATTCGACAATCGATTCTTATCGATTCTCATCGATTTGAAAATCGTTTTGATAATCGATTCTTATTGACGATTCGATAATCGATTACCGTCGGTTCCATAAAAGATTCAATTATCGATTTTCGGTAATTTCAATAATCGATTATCATTTCTTTCAAAAATCAATAAATAGAATTCTGTAGAATCAGAATTTGATTTTGATCAATACAAACATCGATTTCCATTGATTCAAAAATCAACTGCAATCAGTTCAGGAATCGCCTTTCATCAATTCGAAATTCAATTTTATTCAATCCAAGAACCGATTTTTGGTGAATTCAGAAATCAGTTTCTATCGATTCAAAACTCAGAATTTAGTTTAGATCGATTTTAAATTTAGAAATCTATTAAAATTAATTTAAAAATGAAATTTTGTTTTGAGTTTTCAAATTTCCATTGTTCGCATTTTCCATTGGAAGCCTGGATATAAAAACACTCTATTAGGGTTCAAAAATTGGTTTTTGAGTTGACATTGGTTTTGGACTTTTCAGAAAGAATAGAGTCAGAACTAATTTTTGACTTTTAAGGGTGGTTTCTATATCAAGATTTTCATAGGTACCTATGTTACTCGCATCAATCCCAATGGTTAAATCTATACCTCATTCAACTCTAAATTTATCGTTCAAATCTCATCATTATCCATTTCCAACATTTTCACACTTAAATACAGTTAGATACAAAAAACATCCAATCTTGATCATGTCACACCATAAAAGACAAACACAATCCTCGCCAAGTCTACCATTCGTAACTATTTAAACACTTCATCATTGCGGACAATTAGCCGCTTCGCCACGCACCTTTATTTAACACTTTAGGAACAAAACAATTTCTTTTTTTCGTCACACGTACATTCAATTCAGCCGTCTTATCTCGTTCAAAAGGTCAGCCCTACTAACAGCAATGAAAACACTAGCCGGGTTTTCATATTACACCAAGGCACCAGATAGGTATACTAAAAACTTGAAAGATGGAAGACAATTTCTAAGTAAAATTAATACCCTTTTTACAGCTGTACAAAAGCTCTACCTGTAAAGCTTTTTCTTTCTTTTAATGCTTCACCAGATGTAATATCCCAAATGAATTCCAAAATGAGAAAAAAAATATAAAAAACACGCGCCAAAAGCATTACTAACAAGAAAGAAACTCCGCGAGAAAATCTGCAGCACAAATTACTCGTACTCTGCCTTTTTCTTTGGGGCGTTATTCAAAATTTCAAAGCAGAGGCCAATTAATTATTTATTTTACATTTTCAATCGCTAATTGCTCCCTTAGCTAATTACACTCGATTTATAATTACCTATATTGCTGCAAAGTAGAAACAAAAATTCGCGCTTTTTTTTATCGAATAAAACTTGGCAGAAGAATTTTCTTCAATTTTTTTTTCAACCTCGAATTAAAATCACGAATTTTCCATCGAGAAATTTTCAAAATTACGAGTCTGGATTTCGCGAATGATTATCTCACTGCGATAAAAAAAATCCGACCTTTGATGCACATTAATTCTACGCTCAAAAGCCGCACTTTATGGTTTATAAACGATAAAAAGCTCGTAATGCGAACAATATTCAAAACAAGCTTAGTCTGCACAAAAAGAGTAGACAGTCTCTAACCCACGCGATTACGAAAAAAAAAATCCCAGGCAAAAAACCACACGAAATACTCGACTCGGCGCTGAGCCGTGTGGCAGGTACTTCTAAAGTGAAAACATATTTACCACAAGACCATTACAGGTAGCAGCGTATCGAATAAATTTCTCGCTTCGTGTAACTCCTGAGTAAAAACGTGCCCGGCGTAAGAAGCGTGAAAACTTCTCGTTAAACGAATTTCGCGCCGACAAAACTCAAATAAACAGGCTAATGAAAAAGTTAGGGAAAAATTACATTAATTGGCATCGTCGCGTCGATGTTTGGGGTTTGTTCGGGAAAAAATAAAAAACATCTCGTCGCGATAGAAAAATAAATTTAATCATCGAGTACCTCGCTATAAAGCAGCAGGTTATAAAATCAAAGCATTTGATTATTCGGAATTGAAACACGTAAGTTGAAAAAAAAACCTTCCCGTAATTATGCTGGAAATAAATGATTTTAATAATTTTTACCCTCGTTGAAAGTGTATAGAAAAATGTACCAATTTTATTTCAATAATTACTCGCGATCGATCTTTTTTTTTTTCGCAGAAGTAAATGGTTCGAATAGAAGGAAATATTGGCAAAATGCTTTAAAGTAGGTAAATGAAACAAAAAGCTAAGAGGGTGGAAGGTTATCAGTTAGTGAAAGTTAAACTTTAACGTGTAAAAAGGAAACACGAAGGTATAGAAAGGCTACTGATGGGGACTACTTTTTCATTGTACAACTTTAATCCGAATTCGAGTGCACGGCGTTGTAATTCCGTAAACCGTTCGACCCATTCGGGTCCATTTATTACCAATATTCCTTAAATAGGAAGAATTAACTTTTAATTAAAATTTTTTACACGTTTTTCAGACACTACAATAAAAACACCCTCGCCGTCATTTTTTTTTCTTTTTTCGTTCGTAGCTCGTGTTTCCAGCTACCATCTTCCGAATCACGTTCCCTGGTAGCTCGGTACGATCGAATGAAAACGGTTTATTAATTTGCAACGAGTAATCAAGCGTTCTTAAAGTTCGACTCGATTATGGTAAGAGGGCTACGTTAATGGACAATTAATTGTTCGAAAAATGAAAAAAAAACGTAATTTTAGACCCTTTTTATATTATTTATTTAGAAGAAAAAAAATACACAGATGAGATCGAATTGATTTTTTTAAAATTTTGTATTTCTTAAAAGGTATTCGGGTAAAATATAGAATTTGATCTCAGGGATGATGGATCAAAATGATGCAGGAGAAGGACTCCTTTCTTTTGAAATAGAAAAATTATATCTTCAGAAAGATTGGATTCACTTTGTCATTTTTGATCTGAAGTATCAAAATGTTGAAAGAGTCA
Source organism: Pseudococcus jackbeardsleyi (assembly GCA_038380155.1). Lineage (NCBI taxonomy): Eukaryota > Metazoa > Arthropoda > Insecta > Hemiptera > Pseudococcidae > Pseudococcus > Pseudococcus jackbeardsleyi. Next base: position 22,468,723 of record CM076240.1, on the reverse strand, counting down.
CCAATTTCCAAAATTAGAGCTTTTGGAAAATTTCACAAATTGGCAGAAAGATCTGTATTTAAATATGGAAAAAACACGAGGGAAATTAGTTCAAAAGGTCATATGATCTTTTGGACCTGAGCTTTACAGAATTTTTACTTCAGATTTTTCAAATTTCTAAACAATTTTTTCTTGTTTTTAAGAAATTTTTGGGAAAGCTGCTGAAAAATTGAAAAATATTGAGGAGAGATAAAGATTTTTTTGTTTACCTATTGAATTTATTGCTAGAAAATTTTTTTAATAATTTTCTCAATTGCAAAAAATTCAAAACTTTAATTATTTGCTCTGAAAAAAGGTGAGATGAAACACTAATCAAAGCCAAAAATGACCATAAAATTTGACTTTTTAGCTTTTAGAGAGAGAACGAAAAATGGTTCTTCAGAAACAGCAAACTCATTTTTTCATACGATTTGACTGTCGATTCAAAAATTAAATTAGGAGTAAAAAAAATTCATCACGAGAATTTCAATAAGTGAAAAGTCATAGAAAATGAGATTTCTAAAAATATGTAAATTTTAGATTTTTTCATTTGATAAATCTGTGACCTTGAAGGCAAACTTTTAATGGGACAGAGAGAAAATTCTAAAATTTAGATAATTTAAATCAGAATGTATAAAAATGATTTTTTTTAGTAGTCCAACTCTGGAGTTTTCAACTGAATTGGCCATAGACTCCAAACATTTTTTCATTCTAAGAACAGAAAAGTTAAATTCCAAAGGAAAATTCAGAAATTGGGGTTATAAAAATTCAGGTTCAGTTTCAAATTATTGCGGAATATTATTTGGGTAGAGGGGGGAGGGAGGGGGTAACAATTAAATAGGCACATTATTTTAATTCATCAAGTTAAAATAATTTTTTCAACATTTTTTATTCATTATCATTAAAAAATTAGTGAGAAAAAAAATTAAAATTATGAAAAAAAAAGATTTTAATTTGGAATGAATAAATCTTGGAAATTTAAAAGTTTTGATCTATCAACCCATTTGGTGTCAAAAGTAGGAATTATCAGAAAAATTCATTTCGATTTCATTATTTTTCAGTAGGTACATAAGTATATTTCTTGATTATGAAATAGATTCTTTGAAAAGGGCAGGGGGAAGGGAAAAATAGATCAAAAATATTTCGTTCTCATTTTTCGTTCAAATTCATCGACGATTTTGAAAATTATTTCTGAAGAAACCGGAAAATGAGGCAAAATAAAATAAATACCCTACAAATTTTCAAAGACGTTCATTTTAATTTTCTAAATTCAAATTAACATCCTTCCTTCAGTTCCAACCAAAATGGCTCTCCAATGAGGGATCAAATTCTGACATTGATGCTGAAAAGTTTATTTATGCACTGAAATTTTTCAAAGAGACTATATAATTCAATTTTCCACTCAAATTTTACCCTTATTCAGCCCAAAATGGGACTTCTGAGAAAAACATAAAATTTTCAAATGTTGGTGAACAAATTGAACATGATTTTTTTTTTTCAAATTCTAATTTTTGCACCAAAAATATGGAGGTTGACTTGATTTGTATCAATTTTTCAATCTAGTTTTTGTCGTGATTCTAAAATGGGGCCTTTGAAAAAATTGAAAAATTTCGACACCAACTCAACAGATACAAACATAAATTCATAAATTTCGAGATTCGATTTTTTTTTTTTCAATTAAATTGACCTTACACGTTCAAACCAACTTTTTCAGAGGATCAAATTTCAATTTAAAAAATTTCAAAATTGGTATCGAAATATTATGATTTTTTAAAGAACCTAATTTTATTTTTACCATCTAATTTTATCCATAATTATTGATCCCAGAGTGGAACTTTTAAAAAGAGGATAAAGTTTCAAAATCTGAACCCACTGTCAATTTTTTTTTTTTTTTTGGGGGGGGGGCTAATTTCGATTTTCTCAAGAAATCTATCTTTCATCTATAAATATCTAGTTAGTTTCTAAAAAAGGAACAAAAAATTCCAAAATTGACATGAGAAATCGAATTTTCCAGACTCAATCGTTGTTATTTTCACATTCAATATAATATAGGTATTTTTCAAAAATGGTTTCCCAAAAGCGAGATTTTTTTCAAATTTGTATCGACTTTAATACGAGCGTTGGATCCTAGATTTTTTATAAACACCAAGATTCTTTCCATTCAGTTAGGTCGTCGACCTCAAATTAATTTTTTCAAGGACGAAAAATATCCCAAATTTGTAAATTTCCATTAAAAAAAAAATCCCCCTGAAAACCTCAAACACCATAAAAAAACCAGCTGCAAAAAAAACCCACCCTCCAAAAACACCATTTTCAAACACTTCGACCACCGTTCATCAAAAACAACCAAACCAATATTTTATTTAGACCGACGCCTTCGACACCACACGATCGCGAACCGTATTTAGGAAACTGATACCGTTAGACGAAGCGACACAATATTTGTAAATGGTGGCGCGTGAAATTAATCGGAACGAGGAATCGAATTCGACAATTAAATCGTATTTCATCGTCTAATTTGCGGAACCGGTTCGTCATCCAAGTGAGAATGAGAATTTCCATAACACCGGGTAACGTTACATATAGTTTACCTACCTTTACCTACAGACAGTAGTAGCTCGGCGACAAATTACAGATAATAACGATTTTTTTTCCTCCGCCAATTTCCCCTCCCCTCCGACACATTTCGAACGACACCAACTACGCCGTACGCCGCGAGAGCGTATAAATATACACAGAGAGCATCGCATCGGTAGCATTGTTACAAACGGAATATTAATGAGTTTTAGCTTCTGACGTTGACAGGACAGGCCAGAAGAGAAGCCATAGATGGCATCAGCATCTCCTCTCGCCAGTACCAAAAATTCGCCGCAACTTTTCAGTCGCACCAGCCGCCTGGTCAGCGTCTAGATGCTAATGACGATACCATTATTTATCCTGCGTATTCTTCATCATTAATAAAATAGATTTTTCAATATATTTCATACAGGGGTATAATTTTTTTTTACCCGAAATGCCCCTCCTTGGTGGCAACCCCCATAGCGTGCCACTTCTTGGCAGCATAGACATTGGTCGGGTGGAGAAAAATACATTTTTATCACGCACCAGTCGTCGAATTGTTTCAAATAACGCGAGAATTGTGCTAGACTGCATCGGTATACGCCATCGACATTATTTAAATGCGGAAAAGCCGTCGAAAGCGTTTCCCTTTTCCATAACCCGACATCGTGCCCGTCTATTATTCGGTATAAAATCGAAACAGGATGAAGTTATGTTTCTCATTACAACGCTTATCAAAGCCCCCGGTTTAATTTGTAACTAGATGTAATAAATTAAAACCTATATATCGGCGCGAAATTGCGATTGAATTTCCTTTCAGCGTACTACCTTCTGTCCCTTCCATCCGCACTTCTCGTCACTGTTTCCAAGTCATACTGCGTTCTACTCTTGGCGCTCGTTAAAATTCTTAAACGTTTCCGTTATTTTCCAGAGAGAGAGAAAAAAATATCTACCATTTGTACATCCATCTAGAAACCCATCGTTAAAAATTTTCCATTTCCCCCCTTCTCCTTTATTCTTATGAAATTCTGCCACTATTTTGTCGAAATCGACACGACGCAGTTCGATGCCTCTCCTCATACGTAAAATGGTATTTCGAATTTACACCGAAACCAACAATGGCCCTCTTTACCCCCCGAAGTCTTAGTACACATCGAAGGAAAAACATAATGACAAAAGTTTTCTTCGTAAATTTACGAAATTTAACGTGAAAAAATCATTCTGCTTCTTTTCTGACAACAGCGAGTTGAAAAATTAAGGAAAAAAATTTTCGATTAAAAGTTTATAATGCGATGAAATACTCGGCGGTGGTTTTTTCCTTACTTTTTTACAATTGTCGTTTTTAAATGGGGAAGGAATTAATGAGAGAAGGAACGTAATGTCTTATTGAACAGGTATTTAATCAAGGAATTGGAGTTTTCTATGTTTCTGGGAGGAAGGGGGTAAGAGGGATAGGACTGTCTTGAAAGTTGAAGGTGGTTGGAGGAAGGGAGTGGACTGAAAGTTTACGAACTGGTGCACATTTTATCACCTGATTCGATCTTTATTCGTGTTGAAGAAATTTGGAAATTTTTAAAAACGTGGATTTTTTTTGAAAATAATGAGGGATTTTGTCAATTTTGGGTGGTGTCATTTGCGTGGCATTTTGGTCATTTAATGATCGTTTTGATATTTTTTTGAAAATCTAGTAGGAATAGAATGAGGCAAAAATTGCGTTGGATCTCGAGACAGCCTCTTGAAGTCGCGAACAAAAAATTTTTCTAATTTTGAAATTTCCATCTTTTGCTCACCCTGAAATTTTTTCCAGACATAATTTTTTGACCTTGGAATCTTTTTTGTCAAAATTGTATCCAACTCTAAAATTCTGAAATTCTTAAAAAATTTCCCCATCCTTTAAAAAATTTCTATCCTAAAATTTTTCAATTTTTTTCAACTTCATTTCACAATTTTGTTTCTACAGTTTTCCTCAATTTTTTTCAAACTCTAAAACTTTTTAAAAATGTTGGCCAATTTGCATTCTCATCATCAAAAAATAAAAAAATCGTTCCTCCAAAGCGTTAAAAAAATTTTAGAATTCAGAAAGATTTGTAAAAATGTTGAAATAAATTACAAATGTAAAAACTTCAAATTGGAAGAAATCCTGACATAATGCAGAAAAATTTTAAATCACATTCGAATAACTCACCTTTGAAAAATGAGCCACAATAATTTCTATAAAAGGTAGAAATTTTTTTATGATCAATTGATAGGTAATTATGTAATCAAAATATAATTTGCAGAACCGACATGAAAATTAAAAAATTCCATCAAAAATAATTTCAAGTGACCAAGTAAACAGAAAAAAAAGGAAAAATCTTAAAATCGGTATCTTTAATCTTTCAATTTCTTTATACAGCTAAACTAAAAAAATTTGAGGTGAAATAAAAAATGCTGAAAAAAAAACCCATCAAAATAGAAAAATAACGATTCAAAAAGAAACACACAATCACAATTTGTTTGAAAAAAACTACATCAGTAATGAGGAATTGAAGAATTGAAGACAGCTGAAATAACTTTGCCAAATTCAGCCAAAAAAATTAGACCACCTGTAACGACTTCACAAACAAATAGCACTGTGACCCTGCCGAAAAGAAGGGATCTGGTGTAAAAAAAAAATCGATGTCTTTATTAGTATGTGTTTGGTCCAGATTTAGTGTCATTCGGATCAAAAACGTGAAAAATGAGACATCGATTTTTTTTCACACAAGATTCCTTCTTTCCGACAGGGTCACAAATACACATTTTAACACAAAAATATGTACCACCGAAAACATTTTTCTCTCTCACTATTTTAATTTTTTTTCTCAATAATACAATTTTGATTTTGTTTTTCAGGAGCACCGGACTTGAAAAAAATTCAGATCTTTGTTTTAAAAAATTTATCCACCAATAGAAAGCAGAAAAAATAATTTTTGAAAAAAATCAATTTTTTCTACCTATGTACTTTGTCGCTAAATAATTTTTCAAATATGATCTCCAACAAATTCGATTCAGGTAATTGGAAAATTATCGACACTAATGATTTTTCTGGTGAAAATTGAAAAATATTAAAGGAAAAACTCTAAAAAATTGGATTTATGCCTCATAGGCGAACTTGCACCAATAATACACCACTTACCTATTAGATCTCCATTACTATACGAAATTAATAAGCAGACGATCATGAAAATTATCACATTCAAATTACACCACATCGTAATTCAATTCAATATACTTGATAAAAATCGACCGCGATATGCAATACAAAGAAGCACGTATGAAAATTCAAAAACTCATTGTTCATGTTCACATTTTGCCTCATCAAACTAAGGTACCTATAAACTGATACAAATCTGCAATGTTATTTATACGTAGGTAGGTACCTATGCAATGGAGACGTGCATTTATTTGAAATTAAACAAAAATGATGTAAGTATGAAAATGTTTTGTTTTACCAATTTTTTTTCTTGGAAAATCTTGTTACATACTTGTAAAATTTATCTTTATCACGAATTTTATAAATCGTTATTTGATAAAATAGAAACCTAAAATACAAAAATCAAGAGACGATTTCAAAGAAACATGATCTTTGGTGATCATTTTTATCAAATTACGTAAAATCAAACATTCGAGGGTAGGTAGGTCACTATACCAACTACTCATCTCTCGCTTAATTAGGGAAATACATATTTTTTTATCATTTTGCGATAGCTATTTCATCTCCTCGATAAAACAATCTTACGTTTTTAATTCTGTGAATGGACTTCAAATCTCATCGATAGAGATTGATAATTTGGAAAAAAAAAATAGATTTCGAGAAAGAGGAATCTACCAAAAAAAAAAAAAATAATGTGATCCTCAGCCCAAATAGGGACAAAAGAATGGAATCTCACAGTGAGATAATTTCCAAAAAAAAAAAAACACGATGATTTTTGTTATCATTGGTAGTACCACCAACTAGAAACTTTGATGAATTTCCTAAAAAGACACGATTTGAGTTTCTATCTACCTAGACCTACGTAAAATTCTTTGAATCGTTGAAAATCAATAACCAATTTTCATTCTTTAAAAAAAGAGGTAGGAAATTAGTCGAACATCGAAAATTTCAAGATTTTCTGGTTTTTATACATTATTTGCTTTCAAATTGCTATTTTAAAAATTTTTCGTCAGAATTATGTTAAATGGACTTTTTAAAAATATCATCACATCAGTGTGCCTATTGTATTTTTATCTACCAATTTTCATTGAATTTCAGAATTGGCAAAACTGCTAAAAAAATTCCAAACAAATTAATAAAAACTAATTTTGATTTAGCAACATTGCTATGAAAAATTTTCGAAAATAAATCACAGAAAATTACTCATCTCAAATGACATGGACAATTTTTGACTCGATTTTGAGGTGTTAGATTGAGCAAGTTCAATTTAATGAGGATCAAGTCAAAGCCTTCACCAATCATTGAAAAATAAAAAAAAATTCAACCCATTTTCAACCTCTTAAAAAACTCGAAATTATTCTTCCCTTCATCATAAAAAAAAACAATCAAACTGACTAGCTGCGAAATCCTTTTCAGTACCTATTCCACAAAATGACCTATTACCTACGTTTCTTGCTCAATCTAATCCACAGATTTCACTCAAATCACTCCCAAAAAATTAATTATCACAGTCAAACAGTCATCTGTATTTTTCCATTTTCAGCTCACCGATAGAATCGGCAAATTCAGCTGTTTGAATTTCTGCCCAAGTCACCATTACGAAAATCTAATTGAGTGTATACGTATAGATAAGTTAAAAATGGTTAATTTGATTAAAACGAGCATCACGCGTCGAAATGAGAAGAAATCTACGAGACTAAATGATACGTAAAATTTCGTATTCCGTAACCCACGACCAATCGTTATTCGAATAGTGAGATTCGTATAAGCGAACGATTCGCATTTCCAAAACGTTTCCAAGAAAATGGTAATTTATAAAGATACCAAAGAGACGTTATAGTCGGCACGACGTCGTGTCATTTCGTCGAGTTTATTACCTATCCGTAGGTAACATGGCACGTGTGCGATGTACGTAATTTAAGATAACAAGAGTGACCATACCGCTACACCAATAACTTTCCATCTCTGGTACATTTTATTCGCCAGACCCCTCAATCGAACGTGTAGCTGCGTACGACTTAATGTAGCCATTTGTGTAACCTTTGCAAAAGCTCGCTTTACGAATACCTGCCTCGTAAGCTACAAGTAGCAGATACAATACCACACATACAGCCAATTACGAGTAGATTTTTGCCGACGAGGTTACCCATCCAGGTGGCGTGCCGATGCTCGGGTGTATCGTACCCATATATGCCAATGCGTTGTCCTTTTTGACATTTTTATTAAACCATGAAATGAAATTTCTTCACCGCAAAAGTCTTACCGCGTCGTAAATACTTCGGTAACAACTACTGACAAAATAATTTAAAAACTTCTTTATTGCGGCGTGGCAAGTTTTTCATCTGGCGATATGGTACACAGAGCTATCGAAATTGCCGCCTTGTAATACGTGTAACGTATACCTACGTATTTTCTAGTCGACGAAATTTCAAGCTGTACACGATTCACGAGACGGTGCGTGAGTTGTGGCGCGGAATAATTATAAGTTTTTTTCGGTCCTTTTGTTTTTTTTTCGATGAAACTTTGTTTTTGAAGTTCTTTGACTTTTTTGGGGGACTGAGATGGTTGAATCTTCAATCCAAAATATTATTTTACGTAAGGATAAGTTTTGAGTAATTATGATGGTTGGCTCAATTGGGAATGATATTTAAACTGCTCAATGATTGAAATATTGGTCAACTGTTTTGTTTTTTTTTTTTGAAAATTTCCACTCGAAATTGTGATTTCTGAACACAGAAAAGTCAGAAAATAACAAACATCATTCCACTTGGATTTTTGGTTTTTTTAAAACCAATTTTGACCTCTTGTATAGGGCTGCAGAAGAGCTAAATCTTGAAAATAAGTTGATATTCAAACTCGGCATATGAAATAACGTAACAAATCCCCCCTCCGACCAAGTAATCCCAAATTTTGAAATCGGTACTTGAAATTTGAGCTTTTCATGGAAAAAATTCAGGTTATAGTTGAAATCCATAGGAATTGAGATAAAATTACTTCAATGACATCAAAAATGAGATATTTTGTATTCTGACTCGAAAAATTTTCAAACGTTCTGATTTGATTTTTTACCCCCCCCCCCCAAAAAAAAAATATATATGTACTAACTTTGATATGAGTAAATTACATGTCTATCAAATCGTTCACAAACGATTCAGAGCCTTAAAATAATTTTAGAATTTTGAGTCAAATAGTTCTCGAATGATTCGATTATTTTCGATTTTTTTGATCGTTCGCGAACGTATGATTCATTACATCTGATATAGAATCATTCAATACAGCTGATACCGAATCATTCGCGAACGATTTGATTCAGTATAAGTACTTAATAATACGGAATCGTTCACGAACGATTTGATTATTTGCGATTCGATTCAATGATTTTTTTCGATAAATGGAATCGTTCGTGAACGATTTGGTTCAAAATAACTGATATGAAATCGTTCGCAAATGATTCATCAATTATTTTTGATTTTTTTTTGATCGCCTGCGAACAATTCGATTCAATGCAAAAAATACAGAATCGTTCGCGAACGATATGATTCATTACATCTACTACAGAATCAGTTTGTTCAAAACAGCTGATACCGAATCATTAGAGAACGATTCGGTTCAATAAATAACCAATATGGAAACGTTCGCGAACGATTCGAGGATTCGATTACTTTTGATTTTTCGAACGACTATAAACGATTCGCTTATGTGATTTTTTTCTCGATAAATGTAATCGTTCGTGAACGATTCGAATCAATATAACTAATGTGGGAAGTGAGGTCGTTCGAGAACGATTCAGTTCAATTTGATCAATATGGAATCGTTCGCGAACGATTTGATTCAATATACCCAATACAGAATCATTCAATGTAGCGGATACAGAATCGTTCGCGAACGATTCAGTTCAATTTGATCAATATGGAATCGTTCGCGAACGATTCGATTGCTTTTAATTTTTTGAACGACTACAAACGATTCGGTTCTGTGATTTTTTCTCGATAAATATAATCGTTCGTGAACGATTCGAATCAATATAACTAATATGGGAAGTGAGATCGTTCGAGAACGATTCAGTTCAATATGATCAATATGGAATCGTTCGCGAACGATTTGATTTAATATACCCGATACCGAATCATTCAATATAGCTGATACAGAATCGTTCGCGAACGATTTAATTCAATATATCTAATAGAGAACCATTCAATACAGATGATACAGAATCGTTTGCGAACGATTCGATTCAGCATACTTGGTATACTTAAAATCATTCGTGAACCGTTCAATTGAAACATTGAAAGTGATTCAATTTTGATCAAATCGTTCAAGAATGATTCAGTATCAAAAAATTCAAGATGAAGTCGCTAAGAAATATTCAATTGTACCTTATCGATTTTTCTATCAAATTCAAATCATTTGTACTTCGTAAACGAATCAGTATAGGTTGAATCGAATCTCTCAAGAATGATATCAATTCTAGCAAAATTTAAAATTCATGATAGAATCGTTCGCAAATGATTCAATCACCATATTTTCAATTTTTCGAGAATTCGCAAAAGATTCGATTCAATACTGAAACTGAAACCGAAATTCAAAACCACTAAAAATGGACAAAAATCTTGAATGCAGACGCAACCAACATTGAACGAACCCTACATAGAGAATCTGAATCTGAAACCGCAAACCGAAACCGATATTTTTTCAATTTCAATTGCACCTCTGTTTTCCATCAAGTAGGTACATATATTTTAGAAACTTCTAAATCTCCCAAGTTCTAAAATTGATACAATTTCAAGATGTTTTGGTTTCTGGTTCTTTGCTTCTATGAAAAAATTGAGAAACCGAAACATTTTTTTTTTCGCTGTAACTGAAACTGAAATCGAACTAGAGAAAAATGAAACCGTAACCGAAACCAAAATAAAAATTTTGAAATGAATACTTTTTTGATTTCGGTTCGTATCCTTTAAAATTCAAAATATTTCATATTTGACCAAATCGATCACGTATGATTTCATTTTTGATGAAATAATTTGAATATAAAAATTGAAAAATTTCTCCAACTTTGATTTTTTAAAAATTTAGCCCCTTCTCCCTCGCACTTTTGGTCGAATACTTGAATTTTTTTCCAACATTTTACCACACATCAGTTTTGATGTATTTACAATTCGAAATTATTCGATTCCAAAGATGGAATTCTTAATCACTCTAAAATCATGTTTATTCATTTTTCGACCAATATTCCTCATCCAAGAGGCCGAGAAACCAGACCCCCTAAAACTTCATCCCCACAACGATAATAAATTTTGCGACTTAATATTCATCCTTTTTACACTTTAATTTCACTCGTTAAACGTTGAATAGGTATTTTCTCCGAAGTATATGTACGAAAATGCAATCAACGTCTCTGTTTTAAAATGCAAACATTCTTCGGGTACGGTATCCCTATCTAACGTTACATACCAATGCGAGCTCGCTAAACGCGCTCGCGAATTACCATTCTTATACCTCGTAAATTGCACGCTTCCACGAACGTACAAATTTTCGACTCGGAAAAACGAGGTTTTTCATTCGAGACGCGAGTTCACAATTAATTCGATACTTTTATTCGTCTCCTAATTATCTCTTTGTAGCGACGAACGCGTCACCCTTCGTCATTAATTCGCGAATCCGTAGCGTCATTTGGAACTTCTGCTGTTGCAAAATGCGCGCGGTAAATCAACACACCAAAATTCCAAAGCCTGCTCCGGCTGGTGAAAAAAAATCCAAAATGGTATAATTTCTCGAGTCGATTATGCTATTTATGCGTTAAACAAAGAAATACTAAATTTCTTCTTAATTAATTTCGTTACTCCGCCTTTCTCGTATATTTTTCGGATTTTATGGGGAGGCTGACACCCTTTCTCGAGTCCCTCGGTATAATAAGCGTTATAAGATCCTTTGTGAAATGCATTTCAATTAAGCTCCGTAAATTGGTACGCGTGTTCCAATTTTCCAATATCTTAGCACGAACGAGTAAAACGTCTGCGACTTGCTCGATGGAAAATTTCAATATTTAACGCTATCGAATTTGCATTCGATTGCTCGAGTCTTCCGATACGAAGAAAGACTAGATATACAAAAAATCTAACTCGATGTAAGGGAAAATGAAAATATAAAAAAATGAGAAAACACGTTATGAAAAATGCCTGCTCCTTTGTATAAAAATTGTTCTTCGCGATAATAAAAAAAATAATAGTACTTTCGTATCCAGTTTTATTAGTCGTTGGCAGAAACGAAACAATACGTAGAAGGGAGGGGTGGTGGGGGCCTCTTCCACTCATATTTTGCCAAAAATTTGGCAAAGAGTTCCCTGGGTAAGATGGTGAAATTCGCCTTTTCACTGATTGGAACAAAACTCACCTAAAAAATCAGTCTTGATGCAAAACCACTTCAAAAAATGTTTTTGCCCGACCTCGTCGCCCCTTTCAGAAAAATATGCTCATAAATACCAAAAATTCAATATTTCATATTTTTAGAGGGAGGAGGGGTTAGTCAAAATATTTTTCAATAGCTAAGTGTAGGTACAGAAAATTTTTGATTTTTTTTTTCAAAAAATTAGAAGGTTTTAAGGGGCTGGAAAATTTTGAAAATTCATAAAAAATTGGGGAGCGCATGACTGAAATTTGTCTTAAAAAATTAATATTGAGTAAAACATATACATTTTTTGAAATCCAGGAGGAGGGGTGGAACATGGTCATTGCTCAACCATTCTATTCGAACTGAGAAGGGATATCGAGCCAAAAAAAATTCGGGAGGTTTTATATGGAGACTGTCTTTTTGCATAAGTTACATTCCAATCAGTAAAAAAGTGAATTTCACCATCTCACCATCTTACCCGAGGAGGCTCTTCCTAAAGAAAATAAATAGGTAAGCAAATTTTTGAAAATGTTCCAATTTATGATAAAATTCATAAACTTCGAGAAAATTACAAAAAATGAAAAAAATGAAATTTTGTGACAAAATTTTTTAAAAAAATTATCCCAAAGTAATTGAATTGTTTCGAACATCAAACTATTGAGCAACGAATTATTTTCTTTCTGAAAATCATCAATTTTTCATATCTTGGCATAAAAATATGAAGCTTAAAATAAACATACAGGAAATTGGGGTTGAGGATTTCACTTTCTTTTCAAGATTAAAACATTGATAAGCAGAATGAAAAAAAATCCAGATTTTTGGATGACTTTTTTTTCAAAGCTGTTCGCCATCGCTTCGCTGAGGCTCAATAAATTCCCAGAATAGGTATTTAATATTTATTCCCAAAATAATTTTATGTATGAACCTTTTCTTCTTCCCAGACAATTGAATTATATTTTTAAGCAGAAAAGTCAGGGCATATTTTGAAATTTCGACATGAATATGCTTTATACTTGGGGGGGGGGGGGGTGAATTTTGAAAAGTCGAATGTTTTAATGACATTTTATTAAATTTGAAAAAAACTTGGAAAAATTTGGGATGTTCGCTGACATGAAATTCTATTGGATTTATTTCAAAAAAGTTGTAGGTAAAATTTTGGCCAATCAATACAATAACTTTTGGTTAGACTCATTATTTTTCAAAATTTATCAAGTATTTCAAAAAAAAAAGTAGGCCATGAAAAAAAAACAATTTTTTATGAATTGAAAAAAATGAAAAACGTATTTAAAAACGTTGAAAAAATTGGAAAAAAATTCAAGTGCATTGAAATTTTAATGAAAATTATCAAATGTTGTTTCTTCGCATAAAATTGAAAACATTTCCGCGTCGCTAAAGAGAGACTTTCTTTTTCTTTTTTTGACCTATTTTAAGTAAAAAAAAACTTTCAGAAATTGAATGAAACTGATCTCCAGCCTCTATCTATAAAATTGAGTGACGCGACATATTCCACTTTTAAAAGCAAAGGAGGTTGGTTGAACGATAAAAGTTCTAAAAATTGAAAGTTTTTACTTAGGTACTTTGAATGCATGGAAATCGGAACCACACGATCAATGTTTATTTTTCAGAATTTTTTAGGTGGTGGAAGACTTTAAAAAATGCAAAAAATCATCTTTTAAGAACGTTTTTCACACATAAAAATGGTCATTTTGGCCGAAAAAATGTTTCGAGTGATAATATTCAAAAATACGTATTTATACACCCAATGTCTGATTTTCGCTTCATTTCATCGCTTTTTCGTGATTTTTGTAATTTCAAGTCCAAATAAGCACAGCACAAGGCTAAAAATTGATTACCAATCTCACTTCTTTCCCCAAGGAATTGTCATAAGAAAAAAATTGCAACATATTGTGTTCAGCGACTTAAACTACTTCAATAAACCGCCTTTTTACGATCAAAGGACTCAAATTTTGAAAATTCAGTTTTGAGTGAACGAGTTTTTTTTATAAGTAGGTATAATAAATGTATCGTACGGTACATTTAAAAGGTAGAAATTACGATCAACTTATTTTTTAAATTATTTTTTTAGAAGGGGGAGCAATACACCTCAAAATTCGTTGAAAATCACTTTACCTCCCTAGTTGCAGAATCTATTTCCATAACGTTTTTCACTCATAAAATGGTAATGTTTGATTGATTTTTTTTTTGTAGATCCCAAAACACCCATTTACCCACCACTTGTCCAATTTTCACTTTATTTCATTTCTTCTTCATGATTTTTGTAATTTCATGTTTAAATAAAATATAGCAGAAAATTCAAAATTGAACATCTATCTCACTTTTTATGACACGTAGGAAATTTTTTGTAAAAAAATTTGCAACAGATTCGTGTTCAGCAGTCCAAACTACTTCCATAGACTCCATTTATACGATCAAAGCACTAAAATTTTGAAAATTCACTTTTCAATTTGAAAAACCAAAATTTTTTCTGAAAGTAGTACCTACGATAAAAATCTGAATTATTAATAAAATTCATCCTAGAGTGTAGTATGATAAAATGATTCGGTCGTGAGAGTAATTTAAAGTGGGTACAAAATTCGATCGGGGGTGGGGGTACAAGAAAATTTTCAGCATTACAATACTTCTGCGTATTCGAAAGAGTACGAGGAAAATAGCCGAATGATCAAAATCCTGCCCAAGACCCTATTTACTTTCAGTTTTTTTTTTATCTTGATGCGTAAATTGTCGATGTTTTTAAATTTTTCCATGACAATTTTCTGCCAAAAAATATGAATTTTTGAACTCAAAATTACAAATTTTGAAAAATTGTGTCCTAATCGATTAAATAGATCACCTAAATATGGGTAATCCGTGATTATCGATGCTGAAGTTCATATGGACCATTTTTAAGGGGTTTTCTCTAGTGTTGAAAAATTCTAAAATTTATTTTTATGAAAATTTTGTAACATTTTCAAGCTATTTCCAATTGATTTTGAGGGTCAAAAATAGTACCTATGTACCTATATACGTATTAGGGTGGGGTAAAAAAAACATATCTCGGATTTTGACCAAATTTGGTGGGGTGGTTTACTTTGAGTGGGAGACCTCCAAAAAAAATTTGAGCCCCCAAGGGGCTAGTGGAGGGGAGCAGGGGGTGCTCAAAGTGCACCTCCTTTTTAAAAAAAACGCTGTTTTTTGTGTTTTTTTAGTCAAAAAAAATTATTTGAGAGGCTGTCGCAGCACTTGAAAGTTACGATTTGAGTTTCTACGTTTCCCTGAACCATCTCCATCCTTCTCCGATCAAAACTCAGAGGGCTACCAGGGGGTTGAAAAGTTGCGGATTGCAATATTCCAATAATACGAAATTTTCACGAAGCCGGAATGATTTTTTTTTCATCGGGTAATTGAACGAAAATTTTTTTAAACCACTGAATGTAAATATTGAAGAAAAAATTTGAAAATTTTATACACCAGGGCAGCCAACAGCGAATCGTAAAATTCCAATGTACGGAATTTACGTATATCGAATTTAAATTGATTATTTTTTCGCCGAAAAATATCATGTTTTTTTTCAATCAACAGAAGTATAGGTAGATATTTTGGAAATTTTTGAAAAATTTTGTATGTCAGTGCAGCCAGTTACAAATTATGACGTGCGACACTATGGAATTTACTTGATAAAAAATTTAATCCTTGATCGACGTAAATTCCACAGTTCAAAAAATGAATTTTAGCAACTGAAATATTGGATTTTGAATTTTTTTGTGTTGCACTTCCGATTTATTTTAGTTTTGGCTCAAAATTTTTCTTCAGATTGCCTCTTTTGTGAAATACAATTCCATCTAAAATAAAAAAAACCTCAACTTCACCAAAAATGTTGATAGATCATTTTCAAAATTCAAATGACAATAAGCTCGTTTCCAAAATCGCCTATCAATATACCGCTCATTTCAGTACAATTGTTACTTCTAGACATAAATAAACTCCTACGCCATTTCGGGGGTCGGCCAATTCGGCATAAAACGCTGCACGTTGATTAGCACTAGGCTAACGTCGTGTTATCGGATTAAATACACGGAAAGCCGCAATAACCTTCGGATTCATTTGGTTAAATTCTTGTATGCGTAAGAGGATAGGCGTTGTTTGATATGACGAAAATTCAATTAAAAGCCCATGTTCACTTTTAATGAATACAGAGCCGGCATGATGGAAATAAAGAGCGGTGGAAAATGGCACCGTCATTATACAGACACGTTCCCATGTACTCTATAGTCAGCGTAGGTAAGGTAAACGGTATAAGATTGTTGCTGGCACACGATAAGGAATAAGGAAAGGAACAGGGAACAGAATAATGTTCGAAGGGAAATTTATACGAGCGGTATCATCACCGCCAGAATTGAAATTTATTAAACTGTTCGATAAGCTGTTTATGTGTTCTGGATCGAGACGAAATATTATTTTTTAATTTCGGCAGAGATATTTGCCATTTGATCTTCGCGTCGACGAACCCCTCGAAATCTACGGATTTTATGAGTCTTAAGTAGTACTCTGAAGTGTTGGAAATTACACGCAGCTTGAAATCTTACGAACCCCTATTTCTTTCATCTTTTTGGTGGTTTTTGAAACGTGCCAGGGGGTTCAGGCGGGGTAATATTTAAGGCTTTATATATCATTTATCGTTCGTCGTGTGGTGTCTGCTGAATAAGGCGAGAGGAGGGTTTTGGTTGTTAGACTTTTCACGGATGTTGGTATACGTGACACGGGGATCCGCGCTTATCTATTCCAATAGCTGCGAAACTTAATGACGATGTTTCCACGTCGTACTTTCAACTCGTACGGTCTGCGAGCTTCTTTGATATTCTCTGTCGAGTTTTATCGTCGTTTTATACCGCCAACCTATATAAGTTTCGTAGCAATCTCGGTCTCGGTGTCCCTTGCACTTATTTATTTCTCGACTGAAAACCCTGAGTTATTTTTTAATTGACTGCCGAGCTGTTGTGAATTTTCGGCACGTTCTTCGGTGTTTCCTACTTATGACAATATTGTAATATTTCCATTCGTTCGCAATATTGGATTAATTATAGCTTCCTATATGAAGAAAAGCAAAATCTGGGTGGATGGTTTGAAAAAAACATCAAAGAAGGGAGATGAAACTTGGGTTCAGATATTGGAGGGGTGAAAATGAAAATTTTACGTATGTATTAATATGTATTATCAAAAAAGGAGAATTTTGTCGACTAGGTTTTTTAATGAAATCAAAAAATTGAAATTTGAGTTTTTTTTGCTGAGTTTTTGACTCTTATTTTTTCCAAGTTTTTTTAGACTTTTTTTCACATATCTTTAAGATTTTTGAAAAATGACGATGAGGAAGTTTTTTTTTCACCTGAAGTACAATTCGAGGTAAAATCTTGTATTAAAAAATCAGAAAAAAAAAGACTCCGATAAAAAAAATGATAAAATTTCCACCGATCATGTTGAAATTGCAAAAAAATTGCTGTATTGACCATCTTTCCTCGTGATTTTTCCTTCTTTTAAATTTTTAGAAAGTTTGAAAAAAATGCACTTTCTCCTTTAAAGTAAAAATCTCATATCATAAATATTCTCTAGTGAGGGTGCATGAAAAAAAGACCTTACGACCAAAAGTGAAATTTTACTGGGAAACGTTTAAATTTCAAGTTTGGATTCATTCGCTTGAAATTCAAATACCTCCTCCCTTAATTTTTGAATAATAGAAGTCTGGGATCGATTTCTGAGGGTTTTTTATTTGTAGGTAAATTGCCCAAAAAAGTGAAAAAAATATTACGCTGTAAATAGAGACTAGATACATGAAATATATTTTTTTCAAAATTGCATTTCTAAAAAATCAAGCAAAAAACTCGATTTCAAGTTTTAAAATGCGATTTTTGGCTAGAAAAAATCATCAATTTTTTTTTCAAATCACCCACTAATACCCACTAATAAGGTATAGTGTATAACTCGCGTAAATTTGAAAAAATTTGGTTGAAAATTCTCGGAGATGAAAATTTTTAAAGGAAAGGCTGAAAAAAGTAACGTTTCGTCCCATAACTCGGGTTAGGGGAGGGGTAAGGGGCCAATAATTTTACCAGGTGGTTTTCAGACCCTAAGAGCCATATTCATTAACGATACTTGAGTATCACTTGGATAAGTAACGAATTTTAAAGCTATTTTCTTTTAGGATTAATGGAGCCTTGCATACAAATTTTTTATTTCAATCGAATTATTAGGGTCGAATGTTAAATCATACCTTAACTTTTTCCATCAAATTATAAAATTGATACTCAATTCAATACCAAAGTTGAATTATGGGTAGATTGAACTATAGTAAAGAAATTAAAAATTCTAGAAAGTCTGTACCTACTTGGATTTGAAGTTTTTTTTTTTTTTTTTTGAAAAATTTTTGAGCAAAGCAAAATTTCGCGGTAAATTTAAATTTGAAAAATTTTGGAGTAAGCATAAAATTTAAAAATTGAATTTTGAAATAATTTCAGATACGTGTCCCTCAATTCAATAATTTTTCGATAATTTATTCCCTTAAACTACACAATCTAAATCCTTTCCCATGGCAAATCATATCCGCTGATGGAAAATTCCGAACCCAACCGAGACATCAAACCTCATACAAAAAAAGAATCAAATAAACACTTCAACAACGTACATTTTCTAGACGAAAATCGACATACGGTTCGTTCCATTCACTATTAGATTCGAAAAAATAAAACGCTTGAAGAGGTAAATCGTCCAAATGTCACGCATCTTGTATGAAAATATCACCCAGCAAAGCTCCAATTTTATACCTAGCACTTTCTTTTTCATATAAAAATTGAACCGTACTGACATAGCAATCCTAATCCCGACGGAGGCTCGGAATTCGGTTACTCTTGCCGGAGACAAATTGCTGGAAATTTTTCCACCCTTATAAAACTATTGTTGCAATGTTTATAAAGCACGTAGACGAGAAGATGTTTGATGACCGGCTTGAATTCTTCATGTGGCACGTATTTCGATAATTTGTTGCCAATTGTATAAATGATTGCTCGAGCGAGCTGGTTGAAAATTTCTATGGCGAAACACGGCGTTGCAAAGAGCGAGCGGAAAAAACACTCGTAAATTTTTCTCCAAAAAAATACGACGTATCAACGTTTCCAGGGGCAAGTCCGCGTTCGCGGCGACATTCGATTCAACCGTACATAATCATTTTTTCAGCTACATAACTTTAATATTACATTGATAAAAAAAAAGGTAAGACGTTATCTGGTTTATATTCGAATGTTTTCGGAGTGTGTTGCGCTACGATTCCGTGCCATTTCCGCGTTATGGTTTTTTATGGTGTTGCGCTGTCAACATTCAGCTCGCGAGTATAAATAAACCTAAACATGTATGTGATAAGAAAGTTTATAGGTACATGTAAAAGTTCACCCAGGTTTAGAGAATTTAATAATATAGTAGCCCGGAAAGAAATTTAATCATGTTTCGAAACGTTGAAAGCTTCAGAGTCCTGAGCCATGCGCCAGACACTCCGAAATAATGAACTTTTGTCGAAATGTTAACCAATCTTAATCGTTGTTACGTCTTTTTGCCCTCCCACCTTTTTCTCAAACCGAGTAATAATTTAGTACCGCGATGCTAAAATTTTTATCTCGATTACCTCGCGACAACGAAACTCGAGTAAACATTGAAAAAAATATCTGATAATGGGCTCTCCGAATCAACCCCTCAAAAAGAAGCCTCCAGCTGAATACCACGCAACGATATTAGTACAGAAATTAGTTCATTTAGAAAATTCCGATGTTATGGTGAAATTTTGACAAGTTGGAAAACTTTTGGAAACTTTTATTGTTATTCGAAGCCTGTGCTGTGACCCTTTATGGCAAAATTCATCTTTTAATAAAGTTATTCACTCGGGTCGCCGACGAAAAAAGTAACCAACGAGAGAGACTTCATTTTGTAAATATTTCGCGTATCACGTCCCACTATGTGAGCCTGAGAATCGTTAATCAATGATTGAGATATTGATATAGAAAATTTGAAAAAGTACCGGAGGCTTTTTTTGGATGGAAAAGTTGTGATTTTAAATTTAAGGAAATTAGTCAATGTCGTAAAGGTATGGTCCTAAATTATTGAGTAAAATTCGTTTTAAAATTTCAATCGGTTTTAATTAAAGTTTGGCGAGCTGTTGGGCGTTTTATGAGTAAGTATGCAGTTTTATAATAAATTAGTTGAAATATTTTGCAATTTTTCCATCAATTTGTAAATTATTAATTTTACTGGCCTTCCTACGCAAAAAAATAAAGAAGGAGCTGGACCCAAAAAGTGTTGTTTAAAAAAAGAATCTGAAAGTTTAACAGCCCTACATTTATTGTGAAAATGATTTTGATTTTTGTAAAAATTGTGTTTTTTTTTTAATAGCTTGGTATTTTATACCTCCGTCTTTCGAAAGAAGAAAAATACTTCAAATAATTTTGAAGAAATACGGTTTTTTTTTACCACAAAATCCAAAATGTGGTATCAAGATTTGTCCAGCACCTTTTTTTCTTCCAAAAATTCTATGGCTTTTTTTGGTTAAATTTCTGTTTAAATTTAGGTACCTATGTTTCATTTTTTCGGGCCTGCTTACCTGGTTCATTGTTTTTTTTTTCTGAAAATAATTTTACTTTTTCTGTTTCTTCGTTTCTTTTTGTTCAAAAATTGCTTCTATTCTTTCTAAAAATGGATCAGTTTTTCATTTCAAAAAAAAGATTGCTGGTATTTTTTGGTCCTTTTAAAAAAATGGTTGCTCGAGTTTTTACCTAAAAATGACTTTTATTTTTCAATTTTTTTTCTAGTTTTCCGAGAAAATGTTTTTTCACCTCTTTGTCTAAAATAATTTCTCGATTTTATTCGAAAATGGCTCTTTTTTCATCTAAAAATTGTTTGGTTTGGTTTTTTTTTTCTTTAAAATTGTTTGTTCATTTGTATAACTCAATTTCTAAATTTTTTCTGGAAATGGCTCGTTCTTCGATCCCCCCCCCCCCAGTTTCTTGAGAAAATGTCTTTTGATTTTTCACCCTGAAAACTGCTTTGGTTCTCTCTGAAAATGACTTATTTTTCATCTAATTGTTTTGTTTTGTGTTTATTTCAGAAAATTTAAAAATTGGCTCAATTTTTTCAGATGTTTGCTGGCATTTTTTGGTTCGAGTTTTCCCTGAAAATTGTTCGTTTTTTGATTTTTTCGGTTTCAATTTTTCACCCTGAAAACTGCTGCGGTTCTTTGAAAATGACTCATTTTTCATATAAGTACCATTGTTTTCTTTCTTTTTTAGGTTATTTTTTTGGTTTGAGTTTTTCCTGAAAATGGCTCGTTCTCTATCATTTTAATTTTTTTTCTGAAAAATTGATTGCTTTGATTTTCTGTTTTCATCAGTTTATCAATATGGCTTAATTTTTTGTTTTTTCCAAAAATTTTTTGAATTTATTTTTTCTCATGTTTTTAATAACTAGTTCTCTCGAATTTTTGTTTTTCGAAAAATCGTGTCAATTTTTTGTTTTCCCCTAAAAATTAGGTTAGTAATTTTTTTTCTGAAATTAAAAAAAATCTCCAAAGAAGAGAATTACTCAAATACACTTTTTTTTTGAAAATGGATCCAAGGTTTTCGTTTATTCTTCAATGAATTAGTTTTTTTGTGTGTTTTTTTCTAAATAGATGATGTTTTATGAAATTTTTTTAGGAATTGAGCTTAAAAAAATAATATCATACCTATATCTATCAAAAAGCAAAACACAACAATTTTTGATCATCTCAAAAGAGCCTTTTTAAAACATATTAGGTACAAAAACCAACAAACAACAAAAAACACCTCAAATTTCACTCTCTCCATCACCTCACCACAACTCCCATAACAAAAGCTCCCACTCACCTTTACCTCCCCATCTCAGAAATCATCCTACGCTCAACATCTACTCCGATAAAGGCATCCACAAAAGCACCACGTTCCATTAAAAAAGACTCCATGTGCTACGATGCAGAAAAAATACCCGTAACCGATACCGTCGAAATCATGAATAAAAAATTTTCTTCGCCTTACGTACGATCGCGAACAAGTTTTTGTAAAATAAATTCATAAACCTTTCGAATTTTAGGTTATTTCGATATCGCACCCAACGGCTTTATAACACCGAGTAAAAATTTTCTTACTTATTTCATCGTCTCCAGAACATCTTTTGCGCGTTAGTCGAACATAAAAAAAGCAACAAATGTCACCAGAAAAAAAGTGCCACCGACGTAAAGCCCAAGTTATAAAGAAAATGCTACCTATATTTATTTGCACGCGATGTCAGCTTATTGAAAAGGTGCTAAAGGGAGTAAAAAAAGCACACCCCATCGTTGGATTTTCTTTCTGCATAAAAACAACTCGCAGAAGGTAATATTTTAACCCATTAAACGATATTTTCACAAGTAATTCCGCCATCGGATCATAAAAAAAAAACGAATACGATAAATTTACCTATTTATTTTACCGGAGTCGATAAAATACTCGTAGTAAACCGACGAACGAAAAACGATGCTCATTTATCAATACAACCTCGTAAGCTATAAGACTCGACGCAGATCGAATTCGCTGTAAACTGTTATGTGGTTTTCGTCGATTCGCGTCTACGACATGCAGCATTCGCAATACGCTAAATAGAAATTTAAATTATTAATCGAAGGTTTAGCCGCGAATTAAATTCGGTTTCAACGTTGGTAAATTGTAACCGCCGAATCTCGCCAACTGTTGCATCATTTTCGGTCAATGAAATTTTCGTATTACCTAAACTTTATCGCAGCGTCGGTACGGTTCGATGCCAGACTCATATTCAGACTCTCGTATTCTAATCCAAGTTCTCTTATCGGGTTCGGATATTCTCTCTAAGTTTCTCAGGTACCCTTACCCACATCAGGGTAGCGGATATCTGTAGCAAACCTTTTCCCGTGTCAGCGATATTTTTCACCCGCATTAAAGTGGCCATTATCAATAATACAGTAACCATCGAGATCGACCCTCCTCATCCGACTGTTTATTTGGAGTACATAAAAATCGCAGCTTTCTTCGTATATAGGTAACCGAAAGATGAAATGTTGCGATCGGAACACGTTTTCGTTTAATTTTTTGACATTTGTGTCAGAAATGGAGAATTTATCTCGCTATGGTGGCTTCTTTTTGGGTGTTTATTTTTAAAGGGGGTGCCCTCTTTGCCTTAGCAGGACGATGGAGTGAAGCTACGAAATTGAAAATTGACAGCGGTTTTTTTTTCGGTTTGCTCGATAAAACATCGAGTTGATTTTATGCGGTCGATGTGCTCGTTAAAATAGAAAAATGTGTTGATAGTTGGGATGTACGTTTGGTGGTAATCGATGACCTTGGTTATCTCGAGTCGAAAAGAAAATGTGTACGTATAAATTATTTTAACGAAGGGTATGCTGCGGAATTTTATCCCTTTTTTTTTGCCGGATTTTGATATTTTTTCGATGTAACAAAAGTAAGGTATTCATGAAGTGTACACAAATTCGAAATTTTTCTTTCAATTTTCAATTCTTTGTGAATTATTTGAAAAAAAATGTTTCTGACAATTTCAAACTTTACTTACAGAAATGAAGAGAATAAGTATTAAATTGAAAGACTGAAATTTTAAATTCAGCCAAATCAGCACATTTTTCAGCTAATCTTGAGTGGTTTTGAAAAATTTAAAAATTTTCAATTTTTTCAATATTCTCATAAAATTTTATAATTATTATTTTTTAGAGGCATTCGATAAATTTGAAAATGTTGGAAAAAATTTAATTTCACCGGTGAAATTTTGCGCACCCTTGATTTCAAAAATACTGTAAATATTTTTTGAAAAGCAGGTGTTCTTATATGTACTTAATTTTTTGAACAAAAAATCGGATGTTTTTGAAGAAAATGAATCTTTCTGATAGGAAATTACTAGCAGAACATAATTTTTTAACCTTTTTCTTTTTGGAATTTTCAACCATAGTTTTTGATATTTTCTCAAAAATCGCAATTTTTTGGGAAATTAAAATTTTTTTTTGAAAGAGTTGAAAATCACTGAAATTGAGATGATAGGATATGACATTACACATTAAATCAATTGAAAACATGTTTTAGTCGTTTTGAATTTTTTAGTCAATTTTTGATGTCTCCCTACAATTTTTGAATTTCAACAGAAGTGAGGATTAATTTTCCAGTCTATTCGCCATTTTCAGTCAATTTTGAATATTTTTTCTCAATTTTTGATCCTTTATAAAAACTGAAAAAAAAAATCGAAAAAAAAAACATTTCCTAGCCATTTTGGCATTTCCAATCAATTTCGAATATTCTCCCAAAATTCTTGAATATTTCATCAGAAAGATTGAAAAATAGGTAGAATCAAGGTCATAAAATCCGTATATGTAATGTTGCACATTAAATCGATAAAAAACGTTTTTTAGTCATTTCAAAAATAAAAACAAATTTTTGATATTACTTTAGCAAATTCAAATTTTTGTAAAGCTACAGGGGGGTAATGAAAATCAGCGGTAGGAAACATTTGAGCTAAGTTGAAAAATTAACGAAATTTTTCACTCTAAAATTCCGATTGAAATAAATTCCTGCTAAAATTTGGATGAGACATACCTAAGACATACTTTTGAAATTTTTAGCTAATTTTCTGGCCAATTCAGAATCATTAATGATTGTTTAATATTTTCAAAAATTAAAAAAAAAATTGTTTGAACTGAAGAAGAATGTAAAATTTATTTCTTCATTGAAATTCCTCGCAACAATGTCAAAGAAAGGTTTGAGGGATGAAATTTTCAACATTAACCCCCCTTCCATCCACCCTCCTGCAATTTGAAGAAATAAGTCAAGATAATCCAAGTAAATTTCAAACAGCTTTAGCTTGATTGAAAAATGTTGAAATCGCAATTGAACTGAAAACCCCCAAATTTTTGCAATTTAATTTTTTACTGGTTCCGTCACATCGCCAGATCTTCAAAAAATTTACCCAATTGAATTTTTTAAAACATTGTACGAATTGAGGAAATTAATTGGTAAAAAAATATCCACATTTTAGCAACTAATCATCAATATCTTAAAATCTGGCATTTTAATGAAAATTCGAATTTTAATCAAGTGATTCCAAATCAATGTGTTCCTAAATTTCTACGAATGAGAATAGATTTTTCAATTTGGTATTTTACATTTGTGACAGCACAGATCGAGAAGAGAACCCGTATTCTTGAAAGTGAAATTTTTAAAATCAATTTTTGGTTGAGGGTATCAAAAGTTTTGGCAGGAAAATGTTCATCAATAAAATTTTAATAAACTTGATAAATTCGAAACTCAGATCATTCAAACTTTTCAAATTTTTTGAGTGGATTTTTTTTGGAAAATTTTTGAAATCAGTGTTGTCATCTTTGTTGGCACGAAAAATCCGTGTACTTACTAAATATTAGAAAAATGAAAATCAAGCAGTAGAAGATTTCAAAACTTGCAAAAAATTAAAAACGCTGGAAGTATTTAAAAATTGTCGACAATGTTGGCATTAGGTAAAATGTTTTTTCTTACTTGTTTTTACAAATTTTTGTACTCTTTTGAACAAAATTTGGACCTTTTTTCCGAGAATTTTCAAAAAAAAAATTGAATGATTCCAATTTATGTAGGTACCTTTAAAAAATAATAAATGAACTTCAGAATGACATGGACATTGGACAAGTGTCCTCCTCCTATTTTTCTCTCGCCATTAGTTTCAGAATCCAAATACAAATTCAAGTTGGACGAAAATCAACTCCATAAAATTTGATTCCCAAGGGTTTCTGGACTTTATCTTCAATATTCATAAAATAGGTAACTCAATAGAAATAATGCCAAAATTAAATTAAAAATTGAAAAAAAAATCTTGTGATATTTTGAAACCGACAATCTTACTTCAGATAACTTTTTCGGTATCATGCATAAAATCAACAGATCCATCAATATTCCTAAAAATAAACTAGATACTTAATCGTTATTTTCGCTAATTTCAAAAATTTGAAAAATTTTAATCAACTCGCAGAATATTCAGAATATTCCATCACCTCCGAACATTCCAAAACCCACCCAATCCACATTCAGAGCACTCCACACATTCATACAAACCACATCTCTGTCTCTCGAAATCTCATCCAATTTTCACGAATCAAAATTTAGGCCAGTCTCGAAATCAATTCAAACGTGATCGCTTCGAGCACACGGTAGCGCCGCCACCGAATGCACGCATTCCGAAAATAATTAATTTCCAAGACCATGACATATAAATAACGACGAAAAAAAAACACATACACCAGAAGTATTTTGCAACCGGTTTCACACTATAATTTTTAATTCGACAAATAAACATTGTTTGTCAACTTACCAATGCAAAATATGAAGTAAACTTGCGCTATTACTGGAAGCCATCCGATATGCTTCATTATCAATTATTTGAAACTGTATCTGAAACACGAAAATATATCACCGTTAAGCTGGATTAATTGCGAGAAGCAATACGAATGAGCAGAAAAAGGCGGGGGTGTTGGCAAATACATCGAGTGCCTATGGCAATCGTCGTAATATTTGTCCAATTATCACCAGTGTAAAGTGTTACTAATAATATTATAGTTTTATATTATTTTCGCTTGAATTTAATTATTTTAGAATTATTATGGTCAAAAAATTTATAATTCAAGCTTTTCCGAGCTCAAATATTTCATCGGTACGAAAAAAAAATGTCTATTTAAAAAACCTCCCTTCTACATCTACAAATTGTTTCCTCTTTTGGATTTTCCAACTAGCTAAATAAAGAGAAAGACGTGCTCTCGAGTGTATTATCCGAAGCTCTTTTGAATATTTATATTCGTACGTACGATTTAATTAAACATCCAGCCGCGCCTTGCCGAATTAAAAAATATTATCCGAGACAATGCAAAAGCGTTCTTACGAAATTAGAAATTCCGCGAGATAATGTAAATTTTTTTCCCTTCCACCTTGAAATTTGCTTTTCTCTCGTCCCCTCCTCCGCACTGGCAACTTTGCCCGTCGTATTATTCTGTATAAGTTAATAGAAAAAGCGCTGAATTTTCACGCGTCAACGGTTCCGGCGCAAAATATGCCAAATACAAAGCCAACTCCGTGTGTTTTTTCGCCCCGTTCTCCTCTGCTCGCCTCTCTATCTTCATCGTCAACTTTTCAGATAAAATTAGAGAGGATTTTTATTTAGAATTAAAACGAGTTTATTCGAGTTAAGCTCGTGGCCGAGTTTTTTCTAAATATACAGGTAGATATCTAATGTTTAATTTGGTTACGAGCAGTTCTTTTTTTCTTTACTTTTTTTTTTCGCTTTCGTAGACTAACCGTTCTTTTCGCTTTTTTGGGTTCGTCTTTTTATGGAATCCTTGTTTCAAAATGAGCTTGCTAGGATTGTAAAATATTAAGTGATGAAGAGCTAAATGCGCGGTTAGATATTTTTTTCTTTTGTAAGAGTTTTAGTCGAAAGTCGTTTTGGTTCTTTTTTTCGTGTTTTACTGAGCGTTGATGCTCGAGAGTCGAGGAGCAATGAAATTTTTCCAAAGATAATGTACCAAGAATTTAAAAAAAAAACGAAATATTTATACAAAAAAATTTTCAATTTGGACCTACTTTTGTTAATTTACATTTATGATTAATGGCTGGAAAAAAATCAAGGAATTTGAAACCTTTCGAATAAGTTTCAAAACATTTTTAAAAAACACCAAAAATTTTGAAAGGAAGGGAAATCGTAGAAAAAGAGGTATTTGAGAAGTATTTTCGTCATTTTAATTTATTTTTCTAAATGCCGAAGTGAAAAGTTACTGATTAACAGTCAGAATTACAACACAGGAAAACCAGCGAAATTCACTGATTTTTCAGCTATAAATTCGTACATTTTACTGACATTTCAGTGAATTTTCACTAATTTTCCAGTAATTTTTCTCATTGACTTGTTTTCAGATTTTTTCCTGTGCTGTAATTCCGACTGTGTTTCAGTGATTTTCGATAATTATCACTGATTTATAAATAAAGACAAATATTTGCTGGAAAACGAAAAATTAACAGGGGGATTTTTCAATATGCCTTCACTGCAAAGAAATTTTTTGTCTTCAATTTGAAAAAACATTCTTTTCAATCAATTTTTTTGAAATTTTAAATAGGTAAACAATTCTTAGCATCGTTACAAACCAATTTTTGTCTGTTTTCAAGCAAAATTTATATTTTTCCAATTGATAATTGACTGAATTAGAAATATTTTTCATTTCCATCGTTTTCTCTCAACATGAAATCTTCCATTAGAAAACAACAGAAAAAGTTTTTCATTAAAAAAATGACAAAAACGTTGGGTTTCCAAATTGGAAAAATTATACGTATTATAAACGGGTAGGTAGGTTTTGTACTTGATTTTTTCGTACAAAATAAAGAAGAAAAATTCGGGTAAAAATCACGTCAATGCTCAATTGCTCATGTTGAAGATTGGAAAAAATTTAGAGCTTGAAAATCTCAAGAAAAAATGCTGGAGTATGAAAAAATGTAGGAAAAAATTGAGAAAAATTTTTAAAAACTGGGAAGAATTCAAGAAAAAATTTCAGAGTTAGAAATAATTTTAGGGTTAGAAAAATTAGAAACATTTCGAGATGGAAATAAAACATTTCAAAAAACCAAAAAAAAAAAGATCAAGTTGGAAGAATGTAAAGGAAAAATTTTAAGAATAAATTTTGTAATCAGAAAATTTTGGCATTGAAAATTTGGAATTGGGAAAAATTTTTAGAATTGAAATGAATTGAGAATAAAATTGAAAATTTGAATTGGATTTTAGGAAAAATTTTGCTGTTGAAAAAAATTTAGAGTTGAAAAGGAAAATTCATTTCTATTTTGAAGGGGAAGGGAGAAAGAATTTTCGACTAAAGAAAATGTACAAGCAAACAAAAAGATCTTTGATTTCTTCATAGCGTCGATGCATCGATGGAATTTGCCAACTTACATAGAAATTATTTTCATAAAATTTGCTGACTAAAAAACATCTGGAGTGTCGGAGTTGAGTGGGCAATCCCCTCCCCAACACAACACCTTGAACCTGAGCTTGAAATGAGGACGTTGAAAAAATGTTGGAAAATCAGTCAAAAATCGATCGGGTTTGACTCAAAAAGGACAACGAAGGTCAGGAGAGCAATCGAATCAAAAAATTTGCAAAATTGATTATTTTTAGGTAATCAAAAAAAAGAGAATCTGTCAGAAATGTTTTTAACCCCACCTCCTGAAATTACGACAATTTCTTTTTTTTTTTTTTTTGTCTAGTAAATACCTACTAAATTTGATTACTCTTTTTTAAGAACGAGAAGTCTTGAATTATTTTCGAACACTTGTTATTTCAAATATGACCTTTTTGGAGCTCGTGACTAAAAGACGTTTTAATAAAACGTAGAAAATTAAGTACTTCAGTTTCACATTTGACCTACATAAATTTTTACCAAAATCGTAATGTTTAAAAAAAATTGTTCCAGGGGAGGAAATTTTATACAAAAAAAAAAAAGAAAAAAATCCCGATGGAAAAAGTCACGAATAAAATAATAAATGAAATCTTGTTGAATTTTTTTATCAATACTTCAGTAAATTTCAAAAAAATGTCGACCTAATGATGATGAAACTGCATTTTGAATTTTTCACTACTTAGGCAATGTAATTTAATAAATACCTACCAATTAAATGAAAAATACTTCTTTATCAAATTTTACAAAAAAAAATTTAGTTGGCAAACACAACCTTCTTTGAACTCATAAATTAAAAAAAAGACAAAACAGTAGAAAAATTTCGCTATCACAAAGCAAAATCAAGAACCCGGATACGGTAAAATTACAGCTTTAAAAATTGAAAAAGATTTGCGTAGGTATATCCATTTGAAAATAATTCCAAAAACCAGATATTCAACAATCCGTAGGTAGGGTACACCTAAATCATCCAAAATCCACACAAAAAAACACTCATTTCAAATCACACGACGATTTTCCTCGTAGGAAAATCGCTCTGTCAACACAACAAAATAACACGATACCACATCTAAATGGAAAAACATCGCTATATCAACAAACCACATCGCGGTCAACGAACCAAGCCCGAAAAAAATTTTAAAGCAAAGGGGAAAATACACGCGGATTGGAACAAGTCCAACTACTTAAAACATAATAATATAAACTGATACGAGAGTACCAGTTTCGCAGACGCGTCTCAGTTCAATGTCATTGTCACGGCGTGCGACATTGTATAGCTGTACCAGTAGGTAAGGCATACATAACTCAGAATTACCCATAACCGTGTAATTTGCAATCACCAATGTAGCCGCGTTTGGCATCGTTTGAATTTAGTTACCTGCGTAGATGAAAAATATCATCTATTTCTTTAATTGGGAATTAATGTGAAGATCAGGTTTAAGAAGATAGAGCCCTATAAAGCGTAGGTTAGGTATCCATAAGGTCGAGCCCGGTTATTCTTGGTATGGCGTCCTTGACCATTGAGGTTTATGGTTCCCGAAAAAATGAGAGAAATAAACGTTACCTATTTATACACGCTCGATACGAATTGTAGCAAATTTTTTTTATTTACATTCAAGGCTGCGTCACGTACATTTTTCTCATTATCGCGCGAAATATCGCGCTTTGATTTTTTTTGCACTGCTTTAATGAAATTATAGTACATGTAAAGGGTACCTTACTCGAGTATATCTGTGCGTGAAAATCGGAGCAGTTAGGCAGCAAAATATGTTAAGTAGATGTAGGTTACAAGGTGTTTCGAAAGGACGTTTTTTGGGAGTTTATAGTTTTTGGGTTCATGATTATTCATAGGGTGTTTAAAAAAATTGCAATTCTAGATTTTGAGAGATAAGATAACAGAAATAAATATGCTACGAAAATATTTAGTTTTAAAGAATTAGTTTGGTATTGGAAAATTGCCATAGAAAAAAGGCAATATCAAAGATATAATAATAATAATGCAAAAAAAAAATTGAAATACATTTTTAAATTAGGCTCAATCCTCCATTTTTCGAACCCAAGTACGTAAATTTTTCAAAATAATGTGATTTTGAAATTTTTCATTAATTTTGGCACATCCATTTATAGCGAAGTATCACTTTTTTGATCAAAAAAAAAAATAAAATAAAATAGACATCGAATACTCCGAAAAATATCAATATTTTATTTTTTAATGTTAAACTTGGTTTTTCAAAAAATTCAGTTATGAAAGCCAGTACGAGCTGAAATATCGTCCTATGGCAGAGAGGGGGGGGGGGTCAGAAGACATCAAAAAACTTTGTTTCGGAGGCTATTTTAAGTAAACACTCCAAATTGACTTATTCGCTTGATTTTTTTCAATCAGTCGTTAAAAATTAGGGTAAAAAATTTCTGAATCTGTCATTTTAATAAACTATGAAATTTTGTTGTATTTTCTTCAAAATCTATTAATTTTAAATTTTTAATACCTAAAAAGTCACATTGAAATAGTTTTTAAAACTGAAAAATCTTGATATTCATCAAAATAAAAATTCAACCAATCATGGACTTCTAAGAGGTAACGTAAGTTCAATTCCTACTCAAAGAACCACGGATCACTAGTTCATGACCTTTTCATGACTTTTGTGAAATTTTTGACTTTTTCATGATTGGTAAAATTTACCATTTTTTAAATGAATTTTGTGAAATTTATGACTTTTTTCATGACTGATATTTGTAAAATTCATGACTTTTTCAAAACTTTTATGGACTTTGTGACTTTTTGCGACTTTTGAGAAATTCATATTTGATATTTTGTAATTTTTGGTAATTTATTGACTTCTTAATGAATTTTGTGAAATTTGTGACTTTTGCATGACTGTTGTAAAATTGGTGACTTTTGTATGATTATTGTGAAATTCGTGACTTTTTCATGACGTTTTGTTAAATTTTTGACTTTTTCATGACTTTTGTAAAATTCATGGCTTTTTTCATGACAATTGTAAAACTGATGTCCTTTCTCATGGCAATCATAAAATTTATGACTTTTTCAGAATTTTTATGAACTTTATGACTTTTTGCGACTTTTGAGAAATTCATTACTAGGTATCTTGTAATTTTGTAATTTTTGGTAATTTCATGACTTCTTAATGAATTTTGTGAAATTTATGACTTTTTTCATGACAATTGTAAAATTTTATTTCCTTTCTAATGGCAATCATAAAATTAATGACTATTTTAGGACTTTTGAAATTTGTGACTTTTTTGCGTCTTTTGTGAAATTCATTAGTGTGTATTTTGTAATTTTTGTAAATTTCATGACTTTTTAATGACTTTTATGAAATTCGTGACTTATTTCTGACATTTATAAAATTCATGCCTTTTTCAGGACTTTTGTAAAATTTGTGACTTTTTTGCGTCTTTTGTGAAATTTACCATGTATTTTATGTTTTTTGTAAATTTCATGTCTTTTAATGACTTTTGAAATTTGTGAATTTTTGCGTCGTATTTTGTAATTTTTGTAAATTTCATGACTTTTAATGACTTTTGAAATTTGTGAATTTTTGCGTCGTATTTTGTAATTTTTGTAAATTTCATGAATTTTTAATGACTTTTGTGAAATTCGTGACTTATTTGTGACATTTATAAAATTCATGCCTTTTTCAGGACTTTTTTAAAATTTGTGACTTTTTCACGACTTTTGTGATTTTGATGACTTGTAAAATTTGAGATGTTTTCATGATTTCGCGAAATCCATTTCTATCCCATGAATTTTGTGAACATTTTGACTTTTAAATTGCTTTTGTGAAATTTGATATATTTTCATAACTTTAATAAAATTCCTGACTTTTCATGACTTGTGAAATTTGTGACTTTTTCATGACTTTTGTAATAAAATTGATACGTATAGTGAAATTCATGGATTTTTCATGAAATCATGATTTTTGTGAAATTCGTGACTTTTTCATGGTCTTATTTATAATTTTTTTTTGAAATTCGTGATTTTTATCTTAATTTTTCAGTGTTTTAGTCTAAGAAATAGAATTCAATAAAATCAAAAATGTTTCAAATTGGAGATCATGATCTCAGTGAAGAATAGAAACTTGAAACACAATTTTTCTGGTGATATGGTGTTGAAAGAGGGGGGGGGGGGTGAGCAAGGTATTCTGAATCTTTTTTCTTCAAAAGTACCATCGCTAATTTTGAATGTAGGTACCTATTAGGTCCCTCTCTCAAGTTAACAACTTTATTAATATTCTTCAGCATTCGAAGCATGTTTTTTTTTCTTTTTACTATTCAAAGATGTTTTGAAATATAAATATTTTCGAGACATCTTGTACTCATAATACCCTGAAATTTTGGCATCCCATTAACACCCTTGGAATCACCTCGCCCATACCTTCGAGTCAAAAAAAAAATGATTACTACTCGAATACATTTTTGTGACACCCTATCCATTAAACTGAAACGGATGTAATCATCGATCACGTTACATTTGAACCCATTTTAATTACAATTTACCTCAGAACCGACCTCGTTTTAATTTTAAACATAACATTCAAAAACGTCTATTAATACCACAAGTAGCTGCGTAAAAACGAGTCCATCAACGTAGCCTATTTGCTATTCCACAAAACGATGCTTTTTTAAAGGCAAAGAACATCAAGTATCTGACACTGTCCCCTACAGGGTTCCGGCTCTACAAAAAGATAATGCTCGAAAGTTCGCTTACACCAAGTTTTCACAGAGGACAACGAGTCCACCGGTATTATCTCAACAATATCCGAGGTCCGGGGGGTAAAAACTTACGAAATGTGTTTTCTTCACGACGATACATACCTAACATTCTAGTGAATAAATAAAATTTTTTGCCCATTGTTTCATACCGCCAATTTTATCCCCAGCACCTAAAAAATTTTCAACGCTGGTAAAAAAAAAACGATCCTATGCCTTTACGAGATCTAAATACCGTTAAATTAGGCTACCAAAACGATGGGAAATTTCGCAACAGGGGTGGGAAAAAAATCCGCCAATGAAAAATGAGGCGAATTTTTCACCGTCGAGAATACCCATCAGCGCGAATATCACTACAATACACATGCGTTTAACTAAACATTCGGAATTATCGTTAGACTACGTATATATACGCTTTTGTGTAGTAAATCTCGAAACTATACCCACGAGTATCATTATGAATAAAAATACGAGACGAGAAGGACGAGGAGAACCCTCGTACGCATTTTTTTCTCTTCGTATAAACGCACAACTCGCATACGCGCCGCGATAACAAATCGCCAAAATGGTAATGAAGACTTTTAAAACTGAAAAATGCGTTTAAAAACTTCTCGACGTGGGTTAAACGATCTAACACAGGTATGTGATACATTTTTTGGCCCCTGGAGTTTCCTCCCTGCTCGAGATGGCGGCCGACGATCAAAATACGACAAGGTAAAATGATGACGATGTGAGGTAGAGATGGCAGCATGCTATTCCGAAGAATATTGTACCTGCTACCAAGTTTCTACACATTAACGGCTGAATACTACGTAACCTAATTTATAAAGAGTTTGGTATAACAAATCGTTAAAAAGTTT
Organism: Pseudococcus jackbeardsleyi; assembly: GCA_038380155.1. Taxonomy (NCBI): domain Eukaryota; kingdom Metazoa; phylum Arthropoda; class Insecta; order Hemiptera; family Pseudococcidae; genus Pseudococcus; species Pseudococcus jackbeardsleyi. Next base: position 22,433,964 of record CM076240.1, on the reverse strand, counting down.
TCCAATTAACGATGTAAGCTTGTTGCTGTCGTGTACTCGTATTCCTTCGTATGTGAAGAAGAGTTGCAGATACTGCCAGATGAGAGGCACCTTTGAGGAAATTTTTTACTGTCGCACTTCCTGGATAAAAAATGTTCATATGACGAGCCAAGTTCAAGAGATTTCTATTACCGAAACTTCTCTCTCCTACAATTTTTCCGCGTACTATTTTGAGAAAATAAAACGATAACGTTGAAGTTTTTATTACACGATTAAAAAATTTTTTCGATAATTTTTCAAAGTCACATGTACTCATGATGAAAGTTTCGTCTCCCTAGAGCTAGAATTTCTGTAGATTTTTATGCAGACTGGCATAGGTAAAGGTACCTTTCCCCTTTCTCCACCGTTCATATGGTTAAGTTCAAGTCACATTGCAAAAGTTCTGTACGCCAAACGACGAATTTAATTAAAAACTCTCCCCATTTTTTCTCCTCTGCCTCGCCAGTGATATCCGTCACTCTCTCTGCAAGTTGTGCATTTTTCTTGCCGCGGAACAGCAGCAGTACGTCGAGTCGTCGCTGGTTCGGGGATGAGTCGGCTTTTCTAAGAACACCGTCGCCGAATTAATAAGCCGTGATTTATGACAAGCCGCCGTAAATATAAAGCGACGCTACAGCGGATAAAAATCCAATAAACTTTTCCTTTTCAAGCTTAACGTTCTAGCGAAGGTGACTGCCAACTGAAAAATTATGATGATCGCAATTTTCGTACAGCTTGGTATAGCTATCTGGGTAGTTGGCTGAGTGTACGTCTACCTGTACTTTTTTTTTTTTGAAATTGTGGATCGTACGGGTCGAAAATTAAGATAGAATTGTTGGATGAAAATATTCTAATTTGGTAGAATTTTTGGGTTCATTTTTTTTTTGGATTTTTTTCTCTACTTTTTGTTTTGTAAAGGAACACGCGGAAAGGCAGAGCAGATTAATTTTGCGAAGAATGTATGATTTTCACAATCTAAGAATCATTTCGGTCATATTTAATTTTTTTTAAGTCTCAGAAGCTGTCACATAAATTTTAAATGTGACAATTCACGAATCCCTAAGCTTATTATCCTGAGAAATCCAAGAAGAAAATTTTCAATTAAGATGTCCCGAATTCACACATAAAAAATATTTAAAACACGTAATTTCAACAAAATTATCATTTTATTTCGTTTCAATTTGGAAATACATTTTTAACTGGAAATTTCATCAAATTTCAGCAGAAATTTTAAAAAATTATCGAACTTAATATATTTATCTGTAAAATGTTGAGATCGTTGCACAATAAACAAATAATTCGAATTTTATGAAAATTGCGTAAATCAAAACGCAGAGGCTGCTATAAATTTTTTATGAAAAATTTCATCGAGGCCAAAAATAATTCTTGGCTTGATTTTGAGGTGTTTGAGTGTAATGTGGACCAAAAACGAGGCATAGATTTTTTTGCACATGGTCCCTTCTTTCTTGCAGGGTAACCATGTTGAAAAAAAAATCGTAAAATTCGCAACTTTTAACTTTTTTACCCCTTGCAGAGGTCAAAAAGAGGTATCCAATTTCCAGATCAACGGTCAGGCTCATTCCATGCCACATCGTTCAAGTTTTGACCCCAAGTTTTCCAATTTTGTTCAAATTCTTCTAAGATTTTGATGATGTAATGAAAGAAATTGCCATCATTTTGATCCTAAATCCTTCACAGGGTGGGAGGTTAATGTTTAAGATGGTATAAAAGCTTAAAGTTGGACTTTTGAAATGGAAATTCAGTTGAATTTGTAAGGTGAATGCTCAAAATTAAAATTTTGAAATGAATGTGCAAACTTGAACTTTTGATGTGAAAGTTCGAATGCTCAAAGTTGTACTTTTGATGCAAAAGTTCAAAAATTCACTTTTGGGATGAAATTTCAAAAATTCACTTCAAAGTTGTAATTTTCAGGGAAAAGTTCAAATTTGTAATTTTGAGGAAAAAATTCAAAGTTGTAATTTTGAGGAAAAAATTCAAAGTTGTAATTTTGAGGCAAAGTTCAAAGTTGTAACGTTCAGAGGAAAGTTCAAAGTTGTAACTTTCAGGGGAAAGTTCAAAGTTGTAACTTTCAGGGGAAAGTTCAAAGTTGTAACTCTCAGGGGAAAGTTCAAAGTTGTAACTTTCAGGGGAAAGTTCAAAGTTGTAATTTTTAGGAAAAAGTTCAAAATTGTACTTTTCAGGGAAATCTTCAAAGTTGTACTTTTGAGGCAAAGTTCGAAGTAGTAATTTTCAAGTTGTAATTTTTAGGGAAAAGTTCAAAGTTGTAATTTTTAGGGAAAAGTTCAAAGTTGTGATTTTTAGGGAAAAGTTCAAAATTGTACTTTTCAGTGGAAAGTTCAAAGTTGTAATTTTAGGAAAAAGTTCAAAATTGTATTTTTCAGGGAAAATTTCAAAGTTGAACTTTTGAGGCAAAGTTCAAAATTATAATTTTGAGGTGAAAATTCAAAGCTGAATTTTTGTGATTAAAGTTCAGAGTTCTATTTTCAAAATGAAAGCTTTAAGTTGAACTTCTAAGAGAAAATCCAGCGTTGGACTTTAGAGATGAAGGCCTGGAGTTGAAATTTCAAGGAAAAAGCTCAAAGGTGAACGTTTGGGGTGAAAGCTCAAAATTGAACTTTCAAGATGAAATTCAGCATTGGACTTTTGAGATGGGGCTCAAAATTGGAATTTCAAGTCAAAAGCTCAAAGTTGAACTTTAGATGTGAACATTCTAAGTTGTACTTCTGTGGTGAAAGCTCAAAATTGTATTTTTGAGGTGAAAGTGAAAACTTGTACTTTTGACGTGAACGTACAAAATTCAACTTTTGAGATGAAAGTTCAAAGTTTTAGTTTCAAAATGAAATTCGGCATTGGACTTCTAAGATAGAATCTGAAAATTGAACTTTCAAGATAAATCTCGGAGTACGACTTTTGAGATGAAGGCTCAAAAATTATCTTTTGGTGAGAAAGATCCTGATTAAATTTTTGAGATGAAGACTCAAAGATGAACTAGATAAAATCTCAAAGTTGAACTTTCGAGATAAGAGATCGGAGTTGAACTTTCAAGATGAATTCTCAAAAAATTATGAATTTTTGTCAAGAGAGGGGGGGGGGGTGATTATGATTTAAAAAATTTTTGTCACATCATTTTGAGGACAGTTCATATTGAATGTTTAATTTTAACCACTCGAAAATCAGTCAAAATAATATGTAGTACGTTGCTCCTCCTAGACAAAAATCCATAATTTTTTGACAATTTATCTTGAAAGTTCAACTCCGATCTTCTCTAAAGTTCAATTTGCACCTCAAAAATACAACTTTGAGATTTCACTACAAAAGTACAACTTTGAATGTTCATCTCCAAAGTTCACCTACAAAACTGCACATAAAATTGAGGGATTTTTTTAAAAGTAGGTAGGTCATAATTCCAATATTCAAGTTTGAAATTCTCAGAAATTAACCAATAATCCATAAATAATGAAACCTGTTCCAAATTTTAGACCAACTCTTAGGTTTCTGAATTATCAGAATGAAATTTTTTTCTCAAGATTCTCAGATTTTAATTCCATTGCATTTTGCGATCAATTTGCCAAAAAAAAGCGCTACTTACGATATAAATCTAATCAAATGAATAAATAATGCCAAATTTAGATTTCTTCAAATTGATATCCATCCTGTGAGATTTTCACTCCTCCATGCCAATTTCTACGCCATTTTATCCACCCTTTCTCCTCCACACTCAAGGAAGACGCTCAATCTATACCTATATACGAGCAAGATACAAATGTCAATACAAAATACGGTTTAAATTAACGAATGGATTGATAGGTGACGCGACGAGAAACCGCAAAAGCGTTCCTTTAAATCGAGATATTTGCAAGTTTGGCGTAGTTTAAATACATACGTCGGTTGGGTATACGTAGGAAAAGATGAAAAAGACGCTGGAGAACAATTTCCATTCCATGCAGCTCTGCTCATATCTGTGTGCGTGAAAAGTTGAGTAAAATCAAGCCGCGAGGCGATAAAATAAAGCCAATACAGAAGGGAAAATTTTATACACAGTAAGATAAGTAAAAGTTGTAGGCAGAGATACGTAGGCAGGTGCAGGTACCTAGCGTACGTGGCATTCAAGACGAGAATAATGTTTACTCGGATGCCGCTCGAGTACGTTATATTACGACGAATATTCATATAATGAAAAGCCATTGCGAAATCCGAAGCCATATACGACTCTCGACGCATGTGGGTACCTTTTATCACGTATATAGCTTTTTCTTTGCTACCACCGAAGGGATTCGTAACGTTAATCGTTTTTAAATGAAGAAAATTTTTCCGCAACAAATCGACAAAACCATCATTTTATAGCTTTCGATACACAGCAGTCCCTTTATAAGATCGAAGATTATACGCGTTTTAATTGCCACCGTCGAGGTCCGACAAGTTGGCTAATTTGTTTGCTCTCTCGGGCCGAAACTTATTCAATTAAATGGTAGTTATCGGTATTATTTTTGCATTAATTAATTGAAGGCTGAAAATGATAAAATACGCTGGCGCCTTTTTTCCATCCCAAACTATACAGGTTGAAAAAAGCTCGCGGGATTAATGCATTTTATGGATTTTTATCGGCGCAGGTAAACTAATGACGTCTTTTGGGAATACTCGACCGATGTTGGTTCGCGTTAAAAAATTTATACTTTGAGTTGTACTTATTAGAAATTTTTGTCACGAGTGTAGTCGTATTGTATGGTGTTTTTTCTCTCTCTTTTTTTTTTGATAATTTCCCTCTCTTGTATATTTTTTTTTTCACGAGTCAAGCTCGATGCAAGACATCAATCGACATTTTTCTGGTACACGGTTCGATAAACAGCCGAACGTGAAATATCGTCATAGCGATTGGGAACGGTATCGGTATGTTTTGCTTGGTACTTCGCGGATAAAATACCTGCGTATTTTCGACAATAAAGAAACTATAATAGTGGTTTTAGGAGCGAATCGAATACACTCGTACGTACATCCGATCCTCGTAATCCTGTATACTCGAAAAACCGCCTTTAAAGATTAAATTGACGTGTTCAATAACCCGATACACAGACGCAAACGTATCCCAGCAGCTTACTGGATCCTAATTATTTTTGACGAAAATGGGATTTCAAAGATCGAAGTACAAATTTATTCCAAGCTCAGGTTTTCTCAGCTGTGATTTTTTTCGATTTCTTAAGTTTTAATTTTTTTTTTTACAAAATTGTATCTAATTAAGATATTTTTTCAACGTAAATTTTTTTATTTAAATTTTCTCAAAAATTTTTCAACTTATATTTTTATTTCTTTAAATTTTTTACGTATCGAGTTGAAAAAATTTAAAAAAAAAAACATAAAATCAACATTTAAAAAAAATTCAAATTGGAAAATTTTTAAAGAAATTTTTATTGCAAAAAAATTTGAGCTTGAAGAAATTTTCAAAACGTGAGAAATTGAAAGAAAAATGAAAAGATTAATGTTCGAAAAATGTTCACTTGCAATAAGTAGGACCTTTTCCTATAAGATGATAAAATGATCCTTGATGATGATTGGGTCGAAAATTGTTCAAAATGTTATTTAAGACTTGAAAATAATAGATCTAAATTTTTGACCCATATTGCCCACCCCTTTGGGAATTATTGCACAACTTACGCTGAATATTAATTTCGGAGGTGGGGAATTCAAGCTTCAAAAACTCAAAAAATTGTGAGATGATTTTTGAAAATAATTTTCACCTCAAAAATCATCTCAGCCTCAAAAGTTTGAAGAAGTTGTGAGATAATTTGAGAGATTGATTTTTATCCCAAAAATAATCTTATTCCCATAAATCCAGAAAAGTTGGGAAAATGATATTCGAGAATAATTTTCATCTAACAATCACATTCGTTTCAAAATCTTTAAAAAGTCATGAGAGTGAGGACGACTTTTACCCCCAAAATCATCTTGCAGCCTCAAAAGCTCAGAAAAGTTGTGAGATAATTGTGAGATTGCCTTTCATTCCAAAAATCATCTCAACTCTAAAAGCTCGAATAAAGCGAATTTGAGATTGATTTTCATTCCAGAAGTCATCTCACCTTCGAAAACTCCATTTCAAAATTGAACTTGGAATACTTTGGAGTAATATTGTCGAAATCCCATTTCCGACAAAAATAAGTAGGAGCTGATGATGAAGTTTTCCTCGAACAAGAAATTTGCCCCAGTTCTTTATCGTCTCCCATACCTCATCCAATTAAAAAGTATTTAGGTACCTATGTGTTATTTTATTTATTATTTTTTTGGCAGAAATCATTTTTAATCGTCAAGTTATATGAATAAAAGTTTCGATTTTCCCTCCAAAGTGTATAAGGAAAAAGTAATTTATAACGAGGATGTAAGCATAGTTTAGCAACGTGCGGTATAAACAAGCTTAGTTCAACGACATCTTTTTGGCATCGTTTTCCAATCGTGTACTGTACGTGGGTATCGAACAATCAGCTCTGCAAAGAGATAGAAAAGTCAACAGTGACCTTTTTTCGCTTTTTAATATAAGTACCGAAGTGTAATTTGAACAGCTCTTCTGTCGTCTCTCTCGGTTCAGGGATTTTAAAAAAAAAAGGGAATTTTAAATGGTCCAGTGATTTACTGTAAACGAGGTATTTTTAGGTTGATGTATCGTGTAGTGGAAAGAAGGGAGATGGAGTGGTTTATCTGGATGTACAAGATTAGACCGAGCGTTGAAGAATGGAATGGAGACTAAAATGAATTTGGGTTCGGAAAAAATGGTAATTTTCAGTTCTTGTTTTCTTTTTTTTCTAAAGTTGATAATTCCCGAAAAAAGTTCAATTTATGATTAATTCGAAGTCTCTATGATCACGAATTTGTATTCCTTTTTAGACATTCGAGATCAATTTTCTTCTCGAAAGTGACCTTACCTATTTGAAATATTTGGCACACTATTATAAAAAACGTTGATTATCTCAAAAAAGGATAAAAACGTTATCATCTTAAGACAAATCATAATTTTTTTGGTGAGAAATTCTGGTTTTTAGTGAAAAACTTTCACTTTTGACAAAAAGTTACTATTCTTGGTAAAAAAATCCCATTTCCGGCAAAGCCTTTCTCGTTTTTAAACTTTTTCTTTCTGACAAACAATTTCCAGTTTTGGTAAAAATTACTGTTGTTGATGAAAAAATTTTCATTTTTAGTGAAAAATTACAATTTTAGAAAAAAATTTTCATAAAGTATACCTAGAAGAAAAATTTCAATTTTCGGCAAAAATTTCCATTTTGATCACAAACCCTATTTTTTAAATGAAAATTTCCCTTTTTTGAGAAAAAAAACTATTGATAAAAAATTCCCTCTTTTCGTATAAAATTTCCCTTCTCTGCAAAAAAATTCCCGTTTTCATGAGGAAATTCTATTCATTTTTCTTAGTAAAAATTCGGATTTCATGACAAAAAATCCATTTTTTGGTGAAAAAAAATTCTCAAAATCTCTCATTTTTTGGTAAAAAATCATCATTTTTTAGTAAGTAAACAATTCCCATTTTTTGGTAGTAGGTAAGTAAAAAAAAATCCATTTTTTGGTAAGTAAAGAAATTCCCATTTTTATGGTTCATAAGTGAAAAAATTCCCATTTTTATGGTTCATAAGTGAAAAAATTCCCATTTTTTTGGTAAGTAAAAAATTTTCATGTTTTGTAAGTAAAGAAATTACCATTTTTTTGGCGAGTAAAAAATTCCCATTTTTTTGATAAGTAAAAAATTCCCATTTTTTGGGGAAGTAAAGAAATTCCTATTTTTTTGGTAAGTAAAGAAATTCCCATTTTTATGGTTCATAAGTAAAAAAATTCCCATTTTTTTGGCGAGTAAAAAATTCCCTTTTTTTTGGTAAGTAAAAAATTTTCATGTTTTGTAAGTAAAGAAATTCCCATTTTTATGGTTCATAAGTAAAAAAATTCCCATTTTTATTGGCGAGTAAAAAATTCCCATTTTTTTGGTGAGTAAAAAATTCGAATTTTTTTGGTAAGTAAAAAATTCCCATTTTTTTGGTGAGTAAAAAATTTCCATTTCTTTGGTAAGTAAGTAAAAAAATTCTCACTTTTTGGTAAGTAAAAATTTTTTGTAAGTAAAGAAATTCCCATTTTTACGGTTCATAAGGAAAAAATTCCCATTTTTATGGTTCATAAGTAAAAAATTCCCATTTTTTTGGTAAGTAAAGAAATTCCTATTTTTTTGGTAAGTAAAAAAATTCCCATTTTTTGGTAAGTAAAAAAATTCCCATTTCTTTGGTAAAAAAATTCCTATTTTTGGGTAAAAATAGTATAATACGCTACAAGGGACTAAAATGCGTTGTTTCAAAACGAGTGCGGTGGTTACAGCGCGAGCCGCAGGCGAGTGCTGTAATAGCACGAGTTTTGAAACAACATGCATTTTAGCCCGTTGTGGCGTATGATACTTTTTATAATACTTACACGTAACGAGTATCATTTCGTTGTTGTTTTGGGTGTAAAATTATGATTCTGACTGAAAGACTGAGAGCGGGTCAGTTTACAATTGTTGTATGGCAACTGTGCAAATGTATTTTACAATAATTATCACTTCGTTGATAATCATTTACATTATTTTCATACTTTTATTAGGTATCTGTTTATTAGACGTGTCGGTAGACGTACACATACAATTGAAAAAACACACTCGTCAATAAAATAACCGGAACATTCACAATATCAAATATTCTTATACAAATTCGAACAGTAAATTCAAAATTCAATTCATAACAAGCAACAAGCTGCTACAAGATCACCGGCTAATGAATATGTTTTGAATTTTGATAAAAAAATCGGCACAATCCAAATCAAATAGATAGCGCCGCTGTCAACGAGAAATTTATTTTACTCCCTGTAAATTGTTTTACTCCCTGTAAATATGTTTTACTCCCTGTAAAATAAGTCATCGCAAAACATTCGTTTTACACCCTCAAAACAACAACGAAATGATACTAGTTACGTGTAAGTATTATAAAAATTTACATTTTTTGGTTTAAAAAAATTCCCATTTCTTTGGTAAAAAAATTCCTATTTTTGGGTAAAAAATTTACATTTTTTGGTTTAAAAAAATTCCCTTAATGAAAATTTTCACGTTTAGTGAAAATTCTCATTTCTGGTGAAAATTCATATCCACGGTGAATACTTATTCTCTCTTTTACACCTTTTCCACCAAAATCCATCCGGAATTACACCTTTACACAACACACCTTTTATCTGCATCTTTATTCAAAACACCAGAAACCTCAAAGGCATTAAAATTTACAAAACACTCGTTATTCATTCGTTCGTATAGTAAACCCCCCTTGAAAACATTCAATTTATTATTTTTCCGATACGAAAGTGGTAAAAAAAAAAAGAGAGAAAGGTGCTTAATGGTATAATATTTTTCGATTTCACAAACGTATAAATATTCATCGCACACTAAGAATGAAAAAAAAAAAAGAAACGACAAACTGCATCCTTTTCCTCTCTATTTCCAATACCCCGCACAGGACGGTTTCTTTTCACCATTTTCATTTTTCATTTAATCGTCGACATTCTAACATCTGCGGTACACAGCGAGTTGCAAATCCTAAGGCGGCTCCGGAAATCGAATTCGAATCTCGTACATGTCAAAATTTGACAAAAGCATTACCCGAAATCCAAGCGTTTTAATCTGTTTAGTACGCAGCATCGGCGACATCGCTTTCTCTCAAATAATACCAATTTTTAGACCCAATTTATACATATTATGCGACGAATTTTTCCCTCTTCATAGGTTGCCATAGCATAAAATTACAAGCAGATATTCGCGATAAAAAATGGTAAAAAATTCATCTCTTTGGTTAGCAACTCCATTAGCCTGGTATTATCATTTAAATAGAAGGCGTTACTCGAAAGTGAGAGAAAAAATCAACCATATAGTTTTTTTTCTCCACGTGCTCGATAAATCTACCGTAAATACCTATAATTGCGAATTCGCTTCGTTTAAAGGTGAATAAGCGGTGGTTTGTAAAAAAAATCCATCTGCCTGGTATATTTATACCTTCAGCATTAGAGGCAACACAGGTCATTGGGAAATTTACTACCGGCCCAGTAAAAAAGCCAACTCTGGCCTGAAACGTCAAGAAAACACTAAACCTTACGGGCCGAAACCGTTGAAAAAATCCAAGATAACAATGAAAACTGCAAAAGGGAAAGATTAAATGATGCAAACATAACGAACGAGCCTGGCTAAACCTGGACAGCAGTTTAATTTAAAATCCCATACCCCTCGCGAGTCTCCATTTCCATCGCAAACACCAGCACCGTATTTCGAGACCGTATCGTAAAAATATTTAATATAAAATACATTATCGTCAAAAATTTCCAGCATTGTTGGCCGATTTATCGATTATTATGGGAATTAATTTTTCATATATTTGAGGTTAATAAACACATCGTACAGCCGTCATACGATATGGGCAGAGACCAGAGGGAGGGATTATTTACTCTGCAGACGGTGGTAAAAAATATGGCACATGTGACCACATTGATTACACATATCGCGAATAAATTTTTCAACTTAATTGATTTTCATCGTTCGGATTAAAAATACGAAGCTTTTTCCCTTCGATTCGATCCATGGCGATTCGCTGATTCGACTTTATTATCTGGACCACGACGTATATAAATAATGACCACGTACGAAAACTTCTCTGGCCATGCTCCCTCCCTTAGCCCTCTGAATGAGAATGTCATTTGGTCGATTGGCAATACAACTATATCCGAAGCAATAATCAAACATCGCAGCGAAAATTTCTCCATTGATTTATACGTAATATGGAAACTTTTCCACCAAATTAATCTCAACTTTGTATCGAAGATTCGAATACAGATGGAAGTCGTCGACGGTGGATAGAAAAAACATCTTTGATAAAGTTTTTTTCTCTGCTGCGTCTTCTGTCATCATTCAGTTGCCAAGAACTATTCAGAATTGGAATTCAAGCTGCCATCAAAAGACACCGTTGATGGGTAAATTGACCCAAGGCTCGAGATCAAGCAAAGGAATCATTTGATCTAACCCTGATTCATTTTATAATTGCAATCACTCGCAGAAACGGAGACAAAGTCACGAACAACAGATTAAAATAAGTAATTAAAAATTAATTAAGAAGACCGCTCGTTTCACTTTACTCGTTGTAGGGGAAAAAAACACTAACCAAAGATGTCGCACAGGGGAGAGAAAAAAAAGGGTCAAAATGTTTAAAAGGTTGAAATTGAAAATATTCCCATCGCAGCAGTCTCGAATAAAATTACACCACGTAAGTACCACGAAAAAAAATTTTAAACGAATTAAACATCTTGGAAAATTGTAACTCCAAAGACGACGTCGACGTAAAAACACCAAGAACCTAATATTCAATTAAATTCGCTCTTCCATTTTTGTCGTCCCGAATGGAAAAATAATAGAGAAAAAAATTTCGAAATTAGGCCTCAAAACCCTGTGGGCAGTGTAGTTCAAACTCACGTATTTTTTTTAATTACGCGAGTTTTCAAAGCGAAACTTAAAATTCTTGCATCGAAGGAAGCGAAAGCTACGCGTGATGTTGAGTTTTTAAATCCCTTCGTCGGTGTCGTCTGCTGTTGCGAGTTCCACGTTCGTCTAAGGTTTGGGCACAGTCTAGGTACGAGTTAACCATCGTCACGAACAACTTGTCGATGGAGTGAAATTCGTTTACACCGAGAGTAATATCCAGCGGAAAAAAAATGGATCGTGGTGGCAGCTTCTATCGGAGAGACTCTTTTAAAGAAAACGTGCCGGGTAATTTTCGATATTTTAAGAAAGTAATCAACTTTCGAGTTATTTTCGGAGCTAAGGTAGAAATATAAGGAAGATGAAAGTTGGGATAATTTGTAATGAAAAAATTTTTACGGAAAATTTGGAAATTTCGTTTCGTTATAAAATTAGTTGCAATTATCAAAAAAAAAAAACAGAATTGAAAATTGTCTCAAAAATTTTGAGAATTTTTTCACACTTGAATATACTGAAAAATATAAAATTCTAATCAAAAAATGGGGACACTGGAACTGAGAAATTTCCTTAGGTTAGAATTCGTTAATTCCAAAACAGTCCAAAAAAATTGAACAAAAGACAAAAGCCCTGTTTAGGAATTACGACATGTCATGAGAAAAAAATCCAAGAGTTTTGGATTTTGAGCCCAAAAAATTATTCCAAGATTGAAGCTATGCGGTTACATATTTTTGAAATTGACTGGAATTTTTCTCAAAATACGAAATTTTTTTAGTACAAAAACGTACCTCAATTTTTTGCTGATCACAGCAAAACAAGTCTAATTTGAAATGAAATCTGAAAAGGCGAATTTTTCTTCTAGTTTTCTTATTTAAATCTCAAAATTGATATTTTTTTTTTGAAAAATTAAGACCTCTAACTTACTACTTTGGGAGTTAAGCCAATATGGTCTAAGAACTCCCCGAGATAAGAAAATATCATTTCCTCGACAGCAGCAATCCAATCACATTTTTTGTTTGCTTTTTTTTCGAAAAAAATTATATGACTTCCCATTCCAACAAGTCCATTATTTTTTGTTCATGTCAAAAATATGAAAAACGAATTTCTCAAATTGGTAGAAATCAGGGCAAACTTTTTCTACATTCGAAAATGGAATTTTGAGCATTTCAAACAATTAAAATCAATAAAATTAAGAGTAAATTTTTCCTTCTTTCAGAAATTGATTTTCGAAAATTTCATTTCAGTCAACCTTATTTCTCAAACAGTAGAATTTTGAGAAAATCTCTTTTTCGTCAGAAAATTTAAAAAATTTTGGTTCCTTATGATTATTTTTTTCAAATGATTAAGTAAGTACACTAAAAGAGAGTCTAAAAACACTGGAATATAAAATGAGTACGATGACGATATACTGGTCGTCAAATTGAATCTATTTTCCAACATTTATTGACAATTTCTTCACAAAATTAGAACCCCTGATATTGGTCAGGCCAGGAAGAGGTCAAAATTGCGAGTTTATGAAAAGTTGTTTTTCGGAATGAAGTATCTGGTATAATTTTTAAATCTCATTTAATGATTTTCACAAAAAATTGGAACTTTCAAAAATAGCAATTTTTAAATTCTGATCATCTTATCAAAAAGGGCCCCAAAATCCATCGTAATTGAAATAAGACTAATTTTACCTACTTAAATTTCTGGAGTCAAGATCTTATTTTTAGATTTTAAGGGGTGTTTTTTTTTCAGAAATTTCAACCCTGGAAATTATGTTGACTTCGCGATTTCAAGGTCAAACAGACGTTGACTTATTAGGGTAAAAAAATTGACCAAAATGAAATTTTTCTGATTTTTTTGAAAAAAAGGAATAACAAGGATTTTCAAACTTTTCCGATTTGAAAAAAACTCCAAAAAAGCACTGTTGGAAATCTTCCAATTCAAACAAAACGCTTTTCAGAGTCTAAAAATGTGATTTTTCTGTTTCAAAAGAGTGAACTGTCATTTCTCGTTCAGTCCGATCTTGGGTGATTTAATCCAAAAAAGTTGTCAGCAAGTTTTCAAATTTTTCCCAAACAATTTTTTTGTCAATACTTAATATGAATTTGAGACTGAAGTTACGAAATTATGAAAATTGTGTTTTAATCGATAAAATGGGCAAATTACAAAATTTTCTGGAAACTTTGAAACGTCTCGAAAATAGGGGTACCAATACAACAAAATTTAATTTTTTTTTAGTTGATTAGATTGAATTTTTATATTTTGCATAATGATAAAATTATTTTCGAGTTACAAAAATTTTCGAGAAATGAATTTCGGCCCCTGAAATTCTCATGTTTTTTTATAGTGTACTTTCGACTTTCGAATTGTTATTATTTCAGCTAAAATTTTTTATTTTTGAGAAGAGATGAAATCGATTTAATTTTTCCAATTATTTTTAGTGGATTGTTTTTCAATAAAAATTAGGTCCCTAAAACATCATTTTAACTTTTCATCAACTATTTGGACCAAAAAAAAATGCCAAGAAAATTGGAAGGAAAATCTAGAAAAACTCGAAAAATTGAAACCTTTTCAATTCGAGAGAAAAAATTCAAATACGAAATTGTATTTTTGTGCCTCTCATTCGATAATTTTTCTTCGCCCAAATTCAATTTCACCCGAATACGAACACGACTAAAATTAAAATCTATTTTAGAAAGGCCTCGATAAAAATTACGATTTCCACGGAGCACTTTGCAGATTACTTATTAATCCATTCGGTAGCGCTTCTGCAATCCGAGGACATAATTTTCGCCTTTTTTCACCTCCATACGCAGCCTACCACGTTATTGACTAATCCTCGAAGACATATAACAAGGTACTCGATACGTTACCTAATCACTTAGCGAATACTCGTTAAAAAGACCATCATTTCTCACCTGAAACACACAAACGAAAACAAACAATTACAAAATTAATATCGCCGACAACAACAACGGAAATTATGCAAATTAGCCAAATATTTATCCGGCTTGCCATAACTCGCTAGACTAAGTAAACCTTCGCCTCGAGCCGAGAACGTGCTACGTATAAACGTAAATTCGCCAAAAAAATATATCAATACTACCGAACGAAATTTCCATTAGAAAATGTAAATTTCCGCTCGTCTCGACGAATCCGACGCTGAAGAATTTAAATATCCTGAAATTCGTTCTGATTGCGCATTAAAAAGTAGAAAAAAAAATCCAGGAACTATCTCGCCAGTTCTCAGATCCCTCAACTTATTTATTTTTAATAAACTTTCGTCAAAAGCTCCACATAGGGGCTGCGTATATAAAACCGGGGGTAAATTGAGAATTTATCTAAACTCGCGAGCATGATAATAAAATTCTCGCTCGTTCGGTATTACAGGAGCAAATTTACATATAGAAATAGGCGCGGTATTGTCCGATGCACACATTCGAGATAAGCGACGTCGACGCCGAAAGTAATTTAAAACGGGAGACAGGGCGAGGTGAAAATTTAAACTTGAAATTCGCCGCCGAGCACGAAGTCTTGTAAATTTGTTCGTTAATATAAAAGTTACCGAGTGAACCGCGTTTTCGAATCATGTCACGAATTCGAAACGCAAAGAGGAAAAAAAGACTAGTGTTGTTGATATTTAAAAAAATAAAAACAATGTTGCGGAAATTTCAAGATGGAAAGTTTGGATTTTTTTAGTGAAAAAAAAAACTCGCGGTTTTTTTTACGCCGCGGAGACGAAATTATTTCCAACTCTTTTTTTCCTACTCCTCGACTCCGCGGTGATAAATCGCATTGGAAATTTATTTTTCAAAATGTCAACTGGCTTGTTTTTTCCATTCTGTAAAAACTTTCAATCATTATGGAATTTCAACTTCGGGTTGTATTTTTCTGACGCGGCATGGAGGAAATTTACCAAAGCGACGTGCGACCTGCGACGTTCGTATAAAACAACTTTAACCATATGATTATATCTGGCTGCTGTGGCCTGGTAAGTTGGTATGGAAATTCATCAAAATGCTCAGATAATTCCAGGTTAACTTGTTTTTAAGCCAAAGGTAGCATATTACAAGTACGCTCAAAACGACTGTTAAATAATTTACGACTCGAGTAATGCCTCATTGCCGCGCTAATGTAGACGTTTCAGTTCCACAAATGTCGTAAATCTATTCGTACAAAGGTAAAGGTTACCGTAATCTTACGCCTATTTTAGTACAGAAGCCAGCTTCACAGTCGAGTACAAGTTACCGGACAAAAAGTTGAACGCGGTGAGAATTTTCTATTTCGAATTGCGGTAGCTTTAGAGTCTCGAATTGCTGAAAGGTTTCGTTGGTGCGGCTGGTATACCGCGTAGCATAATCGTTATTTACTTTAAAAACTTTTCCTACACTTTGAGCCAGTCTGAATCGATTAATTTTCACCAAATGTACTCTCGACAATGGAAAATTGATAGTGGGAAATTCGTCGAGACTTCGGAGTTGGAGAAATTTTTTCAGACGTGGGTGCGAATGTTGATTGAATTTTTAGAACACGCGAGGTGAGAAAAATTTAGAAAAGGAGATTTTCGAAAACTTTGTTTACAATTGAGGAATTAAGGTCAGGGCTGATGGAACAGAACAGAATGAATATGAACAAATAAAAAATAAACCTGAATAGTTTAAGATTTTCTTTTTTTCTTCCAGTATTGCGTTGTTACAATTATTCCTTAATTTCATGCTACACATATGATAGTACATGGATGGTACCCATTAATGTCATAAAATTTTTGAAATTTATCGTTTTAAAGGATGAATCGATTTTTGATGAATTTAATAGTCACTGTACTTAGTAATAGTCAGTGTTGCCATATCTCGCATAATTATGCCAAAATTATGCTAATTCACGCAAAACAATTTCTTCATTTTTGGCTTCCTGGCATCATATTAATTATACCTATGACTAAATCTACACGAAAAGGGCTTCAGGCACGAAATTGAAAACACACGACTGAATCGTTCCTTTTCCAACTCTATGACGCAAGTGGTCCGCTCGCTTTTTTTTCAAGTTCGAAATTTTAAATTTATTTCCAAGTTCGAATTTTTTCTCTATCATTTTATTTTTTCAAATTTCAAAATTGTTTTCAAAGTTCGAAATTCGCATTTTCTCTCCATTATTTTTTCAAATTTAAATTTTTTTTTCAAGTTTGAATTTTTTTTTATTATATTTCAAAATAATTTTTTTTCAAGTTTGAATTTTTTCTTCATCATTACTTTTTCAAACTTCAAATTTGTTTTCAAAGTTCGAATTTTTCTCGATTATTTTTTTAAAAATCAAAATTTCTTTGGAGATAGAAGATTGAGATACTTGAAACAAAAAAGTAAAACATTGAAACCTGAACCTGTATAACAAACTTTTGATAATGTTGACGAATTTTTGAATAAATTTTGAAAAAAATTCAATTTTGGGAATGAAAGAACAAGAACGACAAACTTTATTTGTATTTTTTTTTTACGTTATTTACAGTTATAAAATCGAAAAAATTTGAACTTGAAAAAATTTTTAATTTTGAAAAAATAATCGAAACAAAATTTGAACTTGGAAAAAAATTTTGAATTTTGAAAAAAAAAGTCGAGAAAAAATTCGAACTTGGAAAAAATTTTCAAGTTTGAAAAAATAATCGAGAAAAAATTCGAACTTGGAAAAAATTTTCAAGTTTGAAAAAATAATCGAGAAAATATTCGGACTTGAAAAAAAAACAAAAAAAATTAAAAATTTCGAACTTGAAAAAAAAGCAAGCGGGCCACTTAGTCATAAAGTTGGAAGAATGTTAGAAAGCAAAAAACACCCTCAAAAAATTAAGTATGCCAAATCTGGCATAATTATGCTAAAATGGCAACAGTGGTCATAGCTGGTTTACTTCTTTCCGCTTTGAGGTTATGGAACGTGTGGTCTTGGTTTGTGTGAAAAAATACAGAAAAGGGCAGATCTAATAATTCAATTTCTTGAAATTTTATTTAGTTGAAAAAAAAAAAACGATCTCAGCAGTTGATTCTACTTCAAATCAAGTAGGTATCTAAACAGGGCGTATTCTAAGAAAATTTTGGAGCTATACAATCATAGTTTCACTGAAAACATTTTTTGCGTTTTACTGCTCCCGTAATTAAGAGGGGAGGCTCAAAACTCTAGGAAAAATATGTGGGGTGGGGGGGTGGTCAGATTTCAAATCAGTCATTTTATATTAATATTTTAGTCAAAATTATTGATTTTTTGACAATTTTGGAACCGACCGAGAAATCGGAGATTTTTGAAAAAAGATCTGTGAAAAATCATCAGTTTTAAAAATTTTCACTTTTTTACATTTTTGTGAAAATTTTTTCGAGCTTAAGGAAGGGGCTCGAACCCTCTGAGCATCTCCCTTGGATGCGCACTGAGTAAGTACCTACAATACCTTCATTTTTGAAGAGGTCAATATAGGGGAAGATGGAGAGACCATTGACCAGTGGCATCATTGAAAGCTTGTTTTGGGTATGGATAAAATGAGTATCAAGCTTGGAATAGCAGAAGGAATTTTCAGCAAAGGAGCAAAAAGGACTTCCGCCTTTTTACCTAAAATAATTCATACAGCTATAATATTTTTCATGCCCGAGCGAAACAATAGCGAATCTTTAAAAAAAAATTGAGTTTTCAATGCTCTCAATTTTTTTTTTTTTTTTTTTGAATTTTGAGACGTTGAATATTCTTATCTGATACGATTCAGAAGGGAGGATGGAATGTACAAATAATACTTTGAACTCTCGTCAGAATTTTGGGGATACAATTGCACTTCTTTGCGGATCACTTTTCGACATCACTGTGTTTGATTCAAAAATGAGGGAAGAGGCAAGAAAAATATCTAAAATTTATCACGATATTCAAAATTATTCAGAGATCCCTAAACCAGAGTATCTTTCAAATTTCTATCGAAGCGAAATTGTATCATCTAAACTTCCTGAATTCTGGAAAACGCGGAAAAAAGAGCCACCTCCATCACTAAAAAATAACTACGTTTAATAACTAAATTCCTCGCTCGAAAAAATGTAAAAAATGATTGGAATTCGTAATTTTAATCAGCGAACGAATCGAACGACTATTAATTTTATATTCGCGACATTTTGTCAATACGAATTGGAACTATTTTATTATTAGAAAACCCGCGGTATCAAAGTAGAATCTGGAATACACTTAAATTATATTCGCCACTTCTTCGTTTCAAAATTGGTTGGTACAGAAATCTCGACTTACACTCAGTCTTAATAATCAAAATACCCGCACTCATCATGCAAAAAACTCTCCGAAAAGATCGACGGCTTGGTCGAAACTCGAACAAATTGCGCCATCACGAGTCTCATTATAATTACAAAAGTCGGATCTCGAGTCGGTTGTTTTTCTCGCTTCACGACCGAGCTCATAAAAAATAAATTCTTTTAAACGTTTCGCTCGTAAAGCTCGCGGAAAACTTTTCGTCACCTGTTTTGCATTCCGAAGCGAGCCAACCTTTAATTTATAAGTAGTCCGTTTTATATTTTTTAAAATTAAGCTACCGTTGTTTTCTTCGCCTAAGGTGACATGGTGAATTTCTACGCGTTTAAAATATAAATAACGAGCTTCCAGCGAGAGCTCGCTTAAAAATTATGAATAGGTAATTAAAGTTCGATATTTTTGATAGTTCTCGGTTCAACTGAAAAGTATTGAAATTCGAGACGTGGTTTTTAATTTTTAAATAACATCGATCATCACGAAATTCACCCTTTTGCCATTCCCTTGTTGGTAAAATAAAAAAGGAGAGAAGTTCTATAAAATGACGGGAAAAAACATTCCTTGTGTTTTATTAGACGTACAAAACAACTAATGAAGTAATGGGCAGCATATTACGGTCGAAAAGGGATCCACTGGAATCAAAAGGGACCTTAGAGGGTATAAAAATGACCACCGGGTTTACATTCGAAACGAACCGAGATCATTCAACTTTTGCGGTCCCTTTGAGGTCAAACAATTTAAACAGAGTTTTCCTTCACTTCGACAGGGTTTCATCTGAAAATCCATGGATATTTGTTTAGTGTACGATATGTTGGCAGATGCAGCTATGTTTTCACTGTACTCTGGTGATACTGTTCATTGTTGCCAAAATTTTGACAAGTGATACTAAATTTTAAATTTGAGAGCTTTTTTTATGATTTCGAGAATTGAATTCCGTCTCTCCCCTCCCCTCCCCCTCCAAAAATGAGACTATACAATCAAGTAAAAAAAAATAAAAAGCAATCATCGTCTAAGATTATGAAAGCATTTGATACTACCTTAATCATACGAATGATAAATTTTTCAAGTTTTAAAATATTTACAAATTTTCAACTTTTATACCATTTTTCTCAGTTTGAGATGATTTCTATTCGTCAATTTTTAATTACAAAATCAGTAATGAAAATATCAATTTGTGGAAACTGATTGATTTTCAATTTTCATTTTTTTAAATTAATTTTTTGCAGAATGTTTCATGTTTTTTGAAATATTTGATCAATTTTTTTCAATTTTTTTCAAACCGTAGGTATATCGAAATATTGTCAATATTGGAATGAAAAATTGGTTAGTTTTTAAAAAACTATCCCATTTGTGAAAAACCGTTCCGTGTATTGAGAATAGCCCAAGTCTTTTGAAAAATTGTCCATAAAAAATGTTACCAGTTTTAAAAAACCATCAAATTTTTTGGAAAATTTCTATGTTGAGGAGATTATGTACAACAAAATAATTATTGGAAAAACGAACTTTGGAAGATTTTTTGATTTTTGAAAAATTTGTCAATGTTTGAAAAATTATTGGATGATTGGAACTTTTTTCAATTTCTGTAATTTTAATTTTTGAAAAATTCTTCAATGTTTGAAAGATTTTTTCAATTTTTGAAACATTCTTCAATGTTTGGAAAATTCTTTAATTCTTAAAAAGTTCTTCAATATGTAAAAAATACTTCAATGTTTTTTCAATTTTCAAAAGATTTTTCAATTTTTAAAAAATTCTTCAATTTCTGAAACATTCTTCAATGTTTTAAAAATTCTTCAATGTTTGGAAAATTCTTTAATTCTTGAAAAGTTCTTCAACGTGTAAAAAATTCTTCAATTTTAAAAAAGCAAGCATTCAATTTCTGAAATCTTCTTCAATTCTTGAAAAACTCTTCAATTTTTAAAAATTTCAATTTTAAAAAAGCAAGCATTTAATTTTTGAAAAAAAATTGATTTCAACTCAAAAAATTCTTCAATTTTAGGAAAATTGTGCAATTTTTTTGAAAAATTCTTCAATTTTTAAAAAATACTTCAATTTTTGAAAAGTTCTTCAATTTTTGAAAAGATTTTTCAATTTTCAAAAAATTCTTCAATTTTTGAAACCTTCTTCAATGTTTGGAAGATTCTTTAATTCTTGAAAAGTTCTTCAACGTGTAAAAAATTCTTCAATTTTAAAAAGCAAGCATTCAATTTCTGAAATTTTCTCCAATTCTTGAAAAACTCTTCAATTTTTAAAAACTTTAATTTTAAAAAAGCAAGCATTTAATTTTTGAAAAAAAATTGATTTCAACTCGAAAAATTCTTCAATTTTAGGAAAATTGTGCAATTTTTTTGAAAAATTCTTCAATTTTTGAAAAATTCTTCAATTTTTGAAAAATTCTTCAATTTTTGAAAAATTCTTCAATTTTTAAAACTTTGACAATTTTTGAAAAATTCTTCAATCTTCAATTTTTAAAAAGATTTTTCAATTTTCAAAAAATTCTTCAATTTTTAAAAAATTCTTCAATTTTTAAAAAATTCTTCAATTTTTGAAAAATTCTTCAATTTTTGAAGATTTTTCAATTTTCAAAAAATTCTTCAATGTTTTAAAAAATCTTCAATGTTTGGAAAATTCTTTAATTCTTGAAAAGTTCTTCAATGTGTAAAAAATTCTTCGATTTTAAAAAGCAAGCTTTCAATTTCTAAAATTTTCTTCAATTCCTAAAAAAAACTCTTCAATTTTTAAAAACTTAGCATTCAATTTCTGAAATTTTCTTCAATTCTTGAAAAACTCTTCAATTTTTTAAAAACTTCAATTTTAAAAAAGCAAGCATTCAATTTTTGAAAAAAATTTGATTTCAACTCAAAAAAATCTTTAATTTTAGGAAAATTCTGCAATTTTTTTGAAAAATTCTTCAATTTTTAAAACTTTTTCAATTTTTGAAAAATTCTTCATTTTTTGAAAAATTTTACAATTTTTGAATTTTTGAACAATTTTTTAATTAAAATTTTATTCAATTTTTGAAAAATTTCTTTTTAAAAAAAATTCTTCAAGTGCTTAAAAAAGTTTTCAACTTTTAAAAAATTCTGCAATTTTTGAAAAATTTCTCGATTTTTTGAAATTATGTACAAAATAAGTAAAATAGCTCCAAGCTGTATAGGCATTTTCATGTTTTGGAAAATTAGCTAATATTCAAAAAAATAGTCACAGGTACAAATTGGAGAACAATATTATCAATTTTGAAGATTATCATCCATATAATTTGAGAAGTCTGTCAAATATTTTGATTTTGAAAAACTACTCAAATCGTCTGGACCTGCCTAGTGCCTACGATTCGGCCCACACCACATGTAGGTTCATAAATCTTTACACGATTGAGTTGAATGATTCGTCATCGTTGTCACATGCATAGTCAACCAGTTCAAGGACGGTTTGCTCCATTGCAACCACTTATAAAAACGCCAACGATTAAAAAATATTAGCTCTGCTTTTAAAAGTTTGGTATAAAATTAAACTTCTTATCTCGTAATAAGGAAGCATTAACGAGGGTTAAAACAAAAACAATCGAGTTTTACGATAAACGCCGATAGGATGTCGTTGGGCGTACAGAAAATTATAGCAGAGCGATCTGCTTAGTTCAACGTAAATCCGTTTTCGCACTTTGCCCACACGAGAGAGGAGCAGAGTCGATGTAATTACGCCAAAAGTAACATGCTACTTCGAAAGCAATTAGCGATCCCGCAACGTGCTAAGATTAGGGTTAATATAGCCAAACGCGGTCCTTATTTCCCTACGCATGCATATTTAAATGGCTTCCACATACAGGCCATTTGCTAGGTAAAGCTATACACATTTAACGTACCTATTCGCCCTTAAAGCCGATTGCGTCCGTCATCGCAGATCCATAGAGTATCGTATAGGTACAACCTCGAGGTTTACACACGTTTCTGGCGTATATAATCTCGAGTTTAATTAAAATTTACTAAATGTCAACGTTTAAAAGGTTATACCTGTACTTATACTTTTACGCAGGCGAAGGTTCCTATTAACTTGGGATATTTTTAAATCTTAGTATTTTTAAAAGACCAAACAGGGAAATAAAATTCGCACTGGTAACCTTCTATATGCCATCACGTTATAGAAACATTACTCGCGTTCACGAAATTCGTTATTATCGATTCGACACGAAGACGAACTCGCGATCAATCGTACGTCTAGTGTCTAGACACCGGCCTGTCTTTTTTTTATTTTAGACGAGTCATCATAATTATGGCGACCTTGATAATGGCACGAATGTCACCTGTGATCAAAAAAAAAAAAAATTGCAGGTACATTGTACATTTGAGTCGTCGTCGCGATGATGAGATATACCCACGAGTCACGCGTAACACGATTTTTTTCCTATCATGGTTTCGTGTACATATTATAAGGCGGTTGTTGCGGTGTTTCGATTTCTTCTTTATTATTTTTATAGCTCGTCTTTTTTTTTTCGCCACTTATTATTTCCTATTTACGAGATAACTCAATCAAACGCTAATTGGCAGGTCGAAGATTAGGATTGACAAGACGGTTTTTCTTTCCAAGGTACCAACTACCAACCCATTCATTAAATGAGAAATAACGATGAAGGTTTGAACAGCTTGGCCCACGAGTCCATTGGGAATTATGACGTTGTGGAAGAACTGCGTGGGATTTGGAAATCTGGATATATTTTTAGGATCCAATTTAGGTTTTTTACGAAGAAATTGGGTTGGG
The DNA here is from genome assembly GCA_038380155.1 of Pseudococcus jackbeardsleyi. Classification (NCBI taxonomy): domain Eukaryota; kingdom Metazoa; phylum Arthropoda; class Insecta; order Hemiptera; family Pseudococcidae; genus Pseudococcus; species Pseudococcus jackbeardsleyi. The sequence continues at coordinate 22,410,398 of CM076240.1, read as the reverse complement.
TTTTGCGCCAGGAGGAGAAATTTTGGAATTTGAGGGTTTCGAATTTAGGTATAGGAATGGGAGTTTTTGAGATTTAGAAGAATTTATAGATTCGAGGTGATTTTTTTGAAATCGATTTAATTTCAGATTTTTAAAAGCTCGTGTTAGGAACGAAATTACTCAAATTTTCAGCAATATGGATTTACCTTTTTTCCTCAAGTTTAAAATTTCAAAATTTTTTCCAGAAGTGTCACTAGGCATCCCTTCCTAATAAAGTGGGGGGGGGGTGTGATAAAATATAGCGACGTTGAAAAATTCAATTTTTAATGTTCAAAATCATTTTTAAAATTTTAGTTTTACTCGGGTTGAGGTGAAAAATTTTTTGAAACGAATCTTTTCAAAAGCAGGTAAATACCTAATTGAGATGATTTTGATCAAATAATACTTTACTAATAGAAAACTCATTTTTGAAAGGTGAGGGGAGGGGTTACCTCGAATCAGCTACGAGTACACCACTGATTTTTCCTCAAAATTTTCCAAGCACATGAATTTCAAAAAAATTCAAAATATTTTACAAATTCGAATTTTTTCAATACCTCAAGAATGTTGCGAAAGTCTAATGATTCTTGAGGTAATAAAAATTTGAATTTGAAAAAGGATGGAAAAAATTTTTTGATAAAATTTAAAATAGGAAAAAGTGCCTCTTGCGAAAAATTAACATTTTATCGAATAATTTAGATGTTTTGGACGAAGAAAAAATCAATTACATAGGTACCTACTTAGTCAAGATTTTTTCGAAGTTCCGTTTCTCTCAGATTTTTTTTCCAATATCTGGAAATGTTTTCCAAGTTGAAATTTTCACATTAAATCTCAGATTTGAATTTCCTCAAAATATTTCACAACAATCCCCAATTAAATTTTCCAAATTGAAATTTTTTAAAAATTTGTCTCAATTCGACGAACTCTTATTCTTAGTTGAAAAGATTCCATTTTCATCATTAAACGTCTCTTACAAATTTCCAGAAATAACAACAGTCCTTTCAATTTCAGAAATAAGAAAAAATTTCAATACTTACAGTACTGTAATCTTTTTTTTTTTTTTTAATTTGATCAAAATCCATAAATTAAAATTATTAGCAGAATTTTACAAATTTTTTAGTTCAGTTTTAATCGACCTTTTATTAAAACTTCTGAAAATAAGGAAGTTCATTTTGGGTGAAAATGATCGTTTTTTGAAAATGCAAAAGGTTTTTACTGTTTCAGTCTTCTCACACAGGTTCAACCATTTTTTGATCGATTTTTCAACAAGAGTCTTTAAAAACTGCGAAATTAATTTCAAAATTTCAAAGTAATTAAACGACGAAATTGACCATCGCATCGCCCAAAAAATTATAAATTTACCATTTTCCAAAAATGGTACCTAAAATGGTCAATTTTCAAAAAAATATTGAAAATGATAAATTAAAAAAATCGAAAATTAAAAATAACCAAAATTCGGTCAAAAAATTAGTTAAATGCTGCGAGGGGACCGGAAGAAGTGGTGAAACATTTGCACCTTTCTAGATTTTTGTACCCATTTTTGAAAAGTAGTCATTTTTGAAAAATTAAAATACGTACAATACATTTATTATTCCTTGCTTTTTTTTTCGTCTTCTCTTCGATAGATTTTTTTGAGAATCTCTAAAAATGGAAATACTTATTAACTTTAGTTTTAAAGAAGTCGATCTACCAAATTTTTGGCGTCAGAGGATTAAAAAAAAGGTTTGAACGAAAAAAAATTGTTCTCAAGTAAATTTTCCATTCATGAATCATTATTAAAATATAAATTTTTCAGCAATTATAGAAAAAACTTACTTATGTTCATTAATATATACAGTGCTTCTTATTCTACAGATGAAATTTACGACTCACCTAAAACAAAAAAGAATAGACACAAATTATTAATTAATTGAATAATTAAATCGAATACATAATATTAAAATAACTACACATATCTATAATTAATTATTTTAATTAATATTCCTTAGCACATTTGATAGGTTATTATGAGGTGATAAATATTTTTCTTTTATTTCCTGGAGAACGTCAACGTCTGACTATTTTAAGAAATTTTTTGGTTTTTGCTGGAGTTATTCTCTGAATTGGCCAAATGAATCAATCACATACTTTTCTTTTAAAAAAAGTTGAAAATTTAAAAAATGATACATTTAAAAAAAATTGAAATTGTTTTCGAGAAACAATTAAAAACTACAACTACAAACAAAAATCTTTTTCGAAAAATTTAAAAAAATCAAAATCACTTTCACTCATTCTTGAAATTTGGAAAAATGGGAGAAAAATGGAATTTTTTCATTTCTGAAAACCCAGCGCTAAATTCAAGTTTTTTATTTTTCGAAAAATTTATTTCCATCAAGAAATAAGTACCTATAAAAATGGCGAATTTGAAAAATTCCAAAAAAAAATCTGGTAGGTAATTTCAATGTATCCACAGAAAAAAAAGCAACAATTTCTAAATGGATAATTTTCTCAAAAAATATGGTTCCTCGTTACCTTTAAACCTCCCTAATCCCCCCTCGCCTCACCCCAAATAAATTCTGGTAAAATTTATTCAACTGATGAATTGATTTTGACATAAAATGATGTAATTTGATGCCGAATAAAAATAATTGGAATCGTTTTGAAAAACCGACAATCAAACATCATATTGAAAGTGAACTCGAAGAAACTGCCAATGCAGACGAAAACCCCCACAGAATTCATTTTCTCCTCCATCTCCATTTATTTGGTACTTTCATATCAAACACACGCATAGATATGTGTAAAATTGAACATACACGTGGTTATTCAACTTCGACGTGTTCAAATTGCCTATTCTTGTTAACTTGAAGTGTTATTTCTAAGAGCACCCAGTACTCATTGGAATCGACTCGATTGTTGGTGAATTTCGAGTTGGAAAACCCAACGAAGAAAAATATTTGACGAAGTAATTAAACGAAAGATAAATATCGCAAAAGGGAGCGAAATATTTCCCAACTTTTTCTATTACGATATAAATTTATGATAAACAAATAATAATCGTCTGGTTGAGCGGAGAAATAATTACGAGCTTTTTGCGGAAACGTGTCTGAAAGTTGCCAAATCCACACCCCCAAGCTGGGAAAACGCGATTGCGATTTTCACAACTGTACGAAAGACAGGTCCACGTTTAAAAGCTGCTTTATATCGCTCAGCTCGGAGGAACTTTGATTATGGAGGAATTTACGAGTAAACGGTGAGATTTTATTATTAGCAATGTCGAGAATCCGTAATATGTAGGAATTCATTTACGTGTTGGCGTATTCAAACAGTATACCGAACGAATACGAGCTTGACACTTGAAACGTTCAAGCTCTGTAGTGTACGATTGCGTACAAGTAGCTCAGTTTGAAGTTTAAACAGGCGGGCTTAAATTTAATGGAAAATTTTAATAGGTTCGAACGTTCGGAATGTAGAATTAATTCTCATACAGTCATAACTCGATGGGAAAAAATTGCCCGCCGATTTTGATATAGTTTGCAGGCGTCGTTGTCGTAAACTTTGCTAGTATCGTTTTTTTTCCTTTCCGCTTCGGATTTCGGACGTTTAGCAAAACGATACGACAGGACGATCGTAATAAACGAGATTCGCTTTCTAGCTTTTTAACAAGGTCCGTGCTGCCTGCAGTTTGGAAAATTCTCAATTCTTCGCCAATAAATATGTATTCTGGTAGTCTTAAATTACTTCTTGGACGGCAGTTTATCGTATATAAGGCCGATTTATTGAGTATATAAATTGGATCGCGCCAGCGCCATTGGGTCGTTTGGATTATACTCGCAGAGGCTGAGGCAAATCATTCGATATAACGAGGGAAGAGGATAATAGCCTGGGTAACGTCTGAATCTTTGGGTGAATTAAATTAGCTGAAGATTTGCCCATAAGTATGAGTTTTATCGAAAAGAGTCAGTTTTTTGGGCATGACTATGTGATTTACGTAGATTAATTTCAGGATCGCAAAAAAAAAATGGATGATTTTTTGGTGAATAGGTAATTACGAGTTATTGTGAAGTTGTTCAATTGAAAAATTTGACTTCGTGAGTGATTTGAACGAAAAATAATAGAACTCATCTCGACCCTTTTTGTAAATGAGGAAAGTCTGGAAAAATTTTACAATGAGGTGATAATCTGATGAGGAATAATGGAATACCAAACTCAAAATGTGAAATAGATATACCCATGAATCATAAATATCGGAAAAATTACCAATAAAATAAAATATAAAAACAGTCCCTACCCATTGAAAATTTCCATTTTCTTCGGAATGAAAAATTGTTTTTTTCTTACTACATTTCTTCGATGCGCACTTACTTGAGATAAAATTTCTCATTTTTTTCAAAACGAAAACTGCCATTCGTTGGGAAAATTTAATAGACATTTTGATCGAGGGGCTGTCTTTTTATAAAACAAATAGGTAATCGCAAAATTTTCTTCAAATTGAAAAATTATATTTTTTTTTTCAAAACCTCGAGAAATTTTTACTCATTTTCTTCTGAATAAAAACTTGTCATGTTTCCAAAATGAAAAAGTCATTCTTCTTCAGAAGTAAAAACATGCCGCTTTCTTCAAAACGAAAAATTGTCAATAAAGAGAATCGTACTAATTTTTATTTTCTTTAAAATCGAAAATTTATGATTTTTTTCTTCGAAATAAAAATTTGTCCTCTTTCGACTTTTTTAGTTTGGAAAAAATGATCCAGAAATTTTCAAATGATCTTGACAAAAATCATAGGCGCGCCTAGAAAGTAATTAAGGGAGGGGCTCAGAATTTTAGAATAGAGGGAGGGGGTTAAATTTGAAATTGGTCATTTTTTACTAATCTTTCAGTCAAAAATCATTCATTTTTTCTGACAAAATTGAAATTTTTTTAAGGAATCTGCGATTTTTGACTGAAAAATTGGCCAAAAATTATCAAATTTTAAAATAAAACGAGTAAAATACTGCCCGAGCGAAACGAAGGCGAAATTTTTTTTAAAAAATACTGTTTAAAAGAAAAAAAATGCACTTTTCCAATATTTTTGCAACTAAAATTTTTTTCGAGTTTAAAAGGTGGGGCTCGAGCTCTCTGAGCTCCACTATGAGTGCGCCCATGTCAAAAATATAATTTTTCTTAATCACCAACCTACTATTATTAAAATAATTTTTTAGTCAAACATCACCAATTTTATAATAAATTCCCACTTTGCCTGAAAAATCAATGATTTTAGACTGGAAAATCTGTGGAAAATGACCAATTTCAAATTTGACCCTCTCCCCTATTTTTTCTCAAATTCTCAGCCCCTCCTTTAATTAATTTCTGGGTTCGTCTCTGTTCGGACTTGATAATTTTACGAGTATGCAATTGATTTATAAAATATGAACTTTCTTTTCTTCCCACAGTTCCCACCCAAACAAGTAAATATTTTTAAAGAAAGAGAAGAGCTTATTAAGGAATACTTACTGTTTTTTCTCAGAAGTCAAAAAATTGTACGAATTAAGCATGAATTTCGGTGAAAAAATTTTAGGGCACAGTTTTCGTTTTTAGCTCTCGAAATTTTTGTCCAAGTTTTAACGTTTTTCACATCGAGTAGAACGTTGAAATTGGATTGGATATTTTTGTTTGGTGAAGAGGGGGTGTAGGGGGGGGGGGGGTGAGGGTGAGAGGATAGCCGCATAGACGCATAGAAAACCAATTTTCAAAAACATCAATTTCCCAATCTTGGAATATATTCTGTTTCCATCTCCTTATTTCAAGTTTTGAAAAATTAAAATAGTTATATCTACCTACCCAACGATGATGAAAATTTTTGACAAAAAATGCTGAAAAAAGTTTAGATAAAAAAAAGTATTTATAAATACCTACTCAGTTTCGCTAAAAAAAAAATCAACATCTAATTTTTTTCCTTCTATGAACTCTTTTTTCTGGAAAGAAAAGGAAAAGAGAAAAGAAGATGAAGAAGTAAGATTTTTTCAAAAAAAAAAAAATTGGATACAAAAAATGCATAAAAGTATTATTTCCTCCGAAAAACAGAAGTAGATAAGTAATGAATTTGTTCAATTTCTTTTGTGTGTGGAGGATGAATAAAACTATCCACTTATTATCATCTAATTTTCATTAAAAAATTTCTCCCAAAACTTTTCAAAATTTTAATAAGCAATTTTTTCAATATTGAAAATTTTTTAAAAGATAAAACTGAGACAGAAGGTACGATTTTGAACTTCGGATGTTCCAATTTTCATCACCTGCCTCGATGACAAAGTATGCCAGTTTTTTTTGTTGCATTCATTTCAAAATGAAATTTTCAAATATTCAACCAAAACATTAAATAGCAAATGTAAAATTATACTCCTTCGCGCATAATCACTGAAAAAGGATCCCTTAATTTGGGAGGAAGATATTGGCCATCCAATTCGCAATTCTTATGCACTTACAAGTAGGTAATTTTAGCAATTTCTCATCTGACGATTGAAAAATTTCTCTATTCCTTTCGTGCATCCGCATATCACGTTTTTATATTCAAATTGAACGATGTCAATAAAAAATTAAGTACCTTCGTAATATAATTTATCTACCTATATAAATGCTATTTTAATTTTTGGAAGCCCACATTGACTAATTCAATATTGATTAATGAATGTTTTTAAAAAATTAGAACATCTTTTACGATACGTCGATAAATTAAACCTTCGTTCACTCGTTTCCATCTAAATTCTTCGCAAATACCTACCTACTTTCTTCTCTTCCAGAAGCCGAAAAAAGACGACTAAACCACATACCAGCCTAGAATTTGCGCAGCACATCCACATCTTCATCGATATAAGAGGTGAAGTCATACACAACTTTGGTAAAAACATCTCACCTCAAATCGTTATTAAAATCCTTTTCAAGGCTCCGGATCATCATCCATATTAAAAATTCGCATCACAATTGAAGACTCGTTGGCAACATCAATCATCGACTTCCCTGCCTACCTCCAATCCCAACTCACATTACTCAAATCCATTTATTATCCGTAGCTTCGACGCCGAAATCGACTCGAGCACACCTCGAACTAGAAAAAAAAACTAACAACGCGAAACAGCGACAGTAAAATTACACTTTGTAATACAATGGCAAGGTTCAACTACCCGAGTACGCTCATTAAAAATAAATAAATTGTATTCCCGCGTCTACCTTTACCTTTGGTAAGCATGGTACGAGTAGTTACACCCTTGATAATTGATGAATTTCGCAGCTCGCATGCACCACTTCGATTACGAATGCGTTTAAAGGGTTATAGTAATTTTACTTATTTTCGTCGATAAAACACGCCGTTCTGTACAAACCGAGTCGCTCTGGTTTGGTAACATCCCGGGCTCGGGGGAGATTTAAAATCTTATTACGTCAAAGAAGTTACCCCCGCGTCCGGGGAGGGAAACCTCGAGTATTACAACAGTTGGCTGCGGCAAAAAGGCGAAACTTAGTCGAGCCATGTTTAATACTTTAAAACAATTAATTCGGCTTAACTTTTTCGCAAATTTCGTTAGGTTCGGGGTTTCTAAAGCAGGCCGCACCGGCGGCATGTAAAAATAAAACGTCAACTTTGGTTGCGATAAAATGGCGAAAATGTGCCACTGTCGTCGATGATTTCTCGACTCGATAATTCTCCGGCTGATTAAATAAAACTCGTGAATCGAATTACCTGCGATGAAGATTAATTAAACCCGTTCGGATCGGTTATCGTCACAACGCTGAAAAATCCATCGTATCGTAACCTACCTCAACCGAATTTTTCGCACTTTGAAAATCGAATTGGAAACGAGAAAAAGGCACGATGCTCGATTACGCCACAGGGGTTTACCGTTAAATCACCGATTCGATCGTGAGGTCGAAGCATTCGCCAATAGGTCGACTCGTGTGGACGACGATGCGTTTGCCATGCCGCTTACTACGCGTATGACGCTTCCAAGTTCCCAATCCGAATCTATTTGACATGTAAATCGTATTCGTATAGGAGAGGAATCGTCTATGGAGGAATAAGATACCTAAACCTATGCTCAACACCATTAACGGTTTTTGTCTCCAGCGTTCGACCACGCTTTGACCTAGTGCGCCGTTCATTTCAACCTATAAAACGTTGCCAAATGATTTTCCATTACCGAAGTGTGTAACCCAGGCAAAGTCTAATATACCAGCAATTCTATTTGTACTGGCCCAAATATATCTATTATGGTGTTCCAACTTTGGGAAAATTATTTCGTTTCGGATGTACATTGTAAATACTCCAGGTAGGAGTTGGGTACTTTTTTTTACATCTTTTTTCATACGTGCGTTTCGCCAGGTCAGACAACACGTGATTAATACATCTTGAGAAACGAGCACGTTCGTCCTCTTCTTTTCTTTTCTCTCGGGTATCTTTTTTTCCTCTATTTTTACCTAATGTTTTGTCTACCTTTTTCTTTCTACAAGTCTGTAAATATTTTACCAGTGAAAAAAACACTGGTACTGGCGTGAGAATGGTCGAGTATAGTATAACGATGTGTACATGAATTTTTTTTATCCCGAAGATCCGTTTAAATTGAGAGTTTCGTTTCGATGAGCGACCAAATCATATGTCTCTGGGTACTGAAGAGTCGAGTTTACATCTAAATCTAAGCATAATAATATTAAGTGTAGGTTGGTGTTTTTTTTTACAACACACGACCGTACAGAAATGCTACTTGGGTCGATGATTGGCAAAATATTGGTTTTTTGCGATATGATAGGTAGGTATAGGTATTCGTACCGGTGTTTGCTTATGGTGTGAGGAGGATTTTCATATCGATGTTGAGTGGTGTTTTTTTTTTCATGTTAATTGTTGGAATTATATGATGGATTTTGGTGTTTGTTCACGTGTCTGTAATTTTTGTTTGAGTTGTGAGTTTGATATAGGTAAATATTGGAATCTTGAAAAATGTTTTGAAAAAATTGCTGATGCAGCAAAAATTGGTAATTACTTGAATTGATAAATACCCATTTGACTAGGATTATTTTCGTAAATGAGAGTAATTTTTAGAAAAATTATTTTAAAAAACTATTTTAGAGATAAAGTCAGAATAAGATACAAAATTGTTTTATTTTTTTATTTGAAAAAAATTGGCATATAATTTTAAAAAAAAAATTAAAAAACATACAGTTTTTACATGTTCATGTATATGTTCTGAAAATTAATTCTGTTCCTCCCTTTACAGAGGTACAGTTGAGAACAAAGATAACATAAAGCAGTGGACATTAGTGAAGGATCGCATCAAGTATTTGAAAAATGTTACTTATTACCCGTCTTAATTCATTTTGACTTTTGACACTTTTTTCTTGTTATTGAATGACAATTTTACAGTAATTCTAACAATTACTTTTTCAATAGTGAAAATCCTAATTTAATGATAAAAAAAAAACAATAGTAAGAGAAGCAAAATTGTGAAAGACGTCACATTGAAGACGAAATGGTAGCAAATGAAATTTTTTGTGCAAAATTTTGACAAATGTATTTTTAGTAATTCAGTGCAAAATCATGTCGAGTGTTACAATCGTTGAAAAATTGTGTCTGTTTTTATGGTAAATTTTGTCAAATTTCCCTTCTGTATCAGAATCGTATCATATGTCGCTTTTGTGTCAAAATTGAGTTACATGTCACTTTTGCACCAAAATTGTGTCACACATCACTTTTGCACCAAAATCTATCATATATTACTTTTGCACCAAAATTGTATCATATGACACTTTTGCATCAAAATTGTGTCATATGTTACTTCTGCACCAAAATCGTATCATATGTCACTTTTTCATCAAAATTGTGTCACGTGTCACTTTTGCACCAAAATTATGTCACATGTCACTTCTGTACTAAAATTGTGCCACATGACACTTTTGCACCAAAATTGTGTTTCATCTCACTTTTGTGACAACATTTTTTTAAATGTCACTTTTGCACCAAAATTGTGATATGTGTCAATTTTGCACTAAAATTGTGATATGTGTCACTTTTACGCTAAATTGTGATATGTGTCACTTTTGCACTAAAATTGTGATAACTGATATGTGTCACTTTTGCACCAAAATTGTATCATATGTCACTTTTGCACCAAAATCATATCATATGTCACTTTTGTGTCAAAATTGAGATACATGTCACTTTTGCATCAAAATTGTGTCACATGTCACTTTTGCACCAAAATTGTGCCACATGACACTTTTGCACCAAAATTGTGTTTTATCTCACTTTTGTGACAGCATTTTTTTTAAATGTCACTTTTGCACTAAAATTGTGATATATATGTCACTTTTGTGTCAAAAAATTTTCAAATGTTCCTTTTGCACCAAAATTGTGCCACATGGTGTTTTTGCACCAAATTGTGTCACATGATACTTGCATCAAAATTGTGTCAAATCCTACTTTTGCAACAAAATTGTCTGAAATGTAACTTTTGAACCAAAATTGTGTTTCATGTCACTTTTGCGTCAATTTTTTTTGGAATGTCACTTTTGCACTGAAATTGTGCCACATGTGTTTTTGCACCAAATTGTGACACATAAACATTTCACCAAAATTGAACAAAATCCTACTTTTGCATTAAAATTTTGTCATATGTCACTTTTGCACCAGAATTGTCTCTCATGTAACATTTGCAACAAAATTGTGTCACGTGTCACTTTACCACCAAAATTGTCTCTCATGTTACTTCTGCGCTTGTAGTGTGTCATATGTCACTTGGCACCAAAATGGTGTCGAATGTTATTGTTGCAGCAAATGTGCGACTATTTACATAGCGAAAATTTTCCATTTCTAAGCCAGAATTCTGTACTGCTGTTGCAATGAGATGTACTTATCAATTTTAACACAAAATTACTTGAAAAATCACATTTACTTGCAAAAGTGTATCAAACTCTACTCCTGTTGCAAAATTTTGTTAAAAGTCAAATGTCACTTCATTTGCAGAATTATGAAAGATGACACTTTTGTTGAAAAAAATAAATTAATATTGACTAAAAAAAAAATGCAAAGAATGTCGCGTTGTATGTCAAATCAGGTAAATAAACGTGATTTCTGTTATCAAAATGTATCCACTTTTTGTACAAAGTTTTGTCTAGAATCACTTTCGTGTGAAAATTGCGACAAATTTTCTTTTTGGTAGATACGAATTTGCAACAAAAATGTCAATATTTCATGATAGATTGGTGATAAATCTTTTTTTTTAAAATTAATTTGGGACAATTAATTATTTTTTCCTTCGCTCACTTTTTTTTAAAAATAATTAATTTTTTCGACATGAGAATTTTTGAGGGAAAAATTCCGAACAACGATGCTAACCTTATTTTTGCACAAGAATCAGTATTTTTGAAAAATTATTGAGAAAAACTGATTTTTTGGGAGTGGGGAAGGAGAATCCACAATTGCAAGTGAAGCTCCTTTCTGCACCTCGAATTCGTTTTCAGAAGATTAAAATTGACGTACATACCTACACACAAAAAATCAGCCTAAAATCTAGTTTTTCCCTTCACTCTTCCTTTTTCCATTACTTCTTCCGACTTTTAATGAAATTTTGAAATCTCAATTCAAAATTCTATTCGCCAAACCAATCCATCAATCGTCCTACGACCGAGAATGCTATCGCGACAATTATTACGAGCAAGCGAATTAATCAAACATTGTAGATACACGGGAGAATAACGACAACGACGGCGCTCAACAGGAAGTAAACCTTTTACGATTAACAATCGTTTGTATTCATAATAGAATTAATGGAAAGACGTGAAAATTCCAATTACACGGTATTAACCTGTTTCCTTATCCCTCTCGGTTTGAATCCGGGCCCCGGTGAAATATTCGCAACAAAGCCCGACACCGGCGCACCGAGAACGGAGACGAAGAGCCGACGATAGGTACAAGTATTCGGTAGAGAAAACACCCTCATTGTAGACGTTGAAGCGTACTTGATCTGCTTAACAAATTACCAGACCGTTAATCTCTCGAGATGGTAGCACAGCATCATAATTGCCATAAACATAACCAATGTAATAGCTTACCTTATACATAAGAAAAGAACTGGAAGGAAAAAACCCTCGACTGAGGTTAACCGAATGAACGAATAAAAAAATCTACCGAAGTATGTACTACGTATACAAGAGAAAAGTTAGCATGCAAAAAGTTTGCTGCTGCGGAACGGAGGTAAATCGCACATGTTATAACTTCTCTCGAAAGAATGAAAAATTTACTTTGTAACCGGCCAAGTTTACAACGTTGAACAAATTTCAACCAACATTACCATTAAATTAGCCATTAATTTTTCTCGTTATTTCTCGCCCAGCTCCCTCCATTCTCATCGTTGCTTTTTATGTCGAGCCTAATTAGCCTGTGCGGTTCCTCCGGTCAACGATGGAGAAAAATATACGCAGACGAGAATGCTGCTGAAGACTTGGTGGTACAATGTGATGCTCGAGTCGATCGAACGCCTTGGGAGAAAAATGAAGACCTTTCGAAGGTCAGATTTTTTATCCACCTGATACACGTCCGTTCTAAGTAATTTTTAATCGAGTCCATTAATTAAGTTGTAGAATGAAAGAATATTTGTTTAGGGTTTGTGGTAATTATGTGTAAGTGCGTAGAAAAATCAATAAGCGTATTCCAGTTCACCTTCGCTGTGTCAGCATTTTGCCACTCAGTACTTGAAATCAAAAATTATCAATTTTTTTCTTCGATACGAAATAGCATTTGGGTGGAACATAAAAAAACATAACTTGGATTTCGGGAAAAAAATGGTAAGACAGACTACTTTGAAAAAGAGATTTACCAAAAAAAAAATATGAACCAATCAACTCGAAAAAAAGCTGAGGTGGAAAACTTCAAAGTGGTCTCATAATGAAAACAAAGAATTTTTTGCAACTTTTGGACTAAGCCACCGGCTGTAAATTTTCTGATTCCTGAAAAAGTCGCAATTTGAGTATCGCTACGTCTGCGTCTCTCTGAATAATTTACCTCGAAATATACAAGAGGGTTAAAAAATTGCATATTGGGATTTAGGTTGGTAATAATTTTTAAAAATTAAAAAATTCAAATTTCATCACTGAAACACTTTATAATCGAGCAACTTTTCCAAAACACAAAATACTGGGTTTTCAAATTTTTTTATAGAATTCAAGTTGTTTATTCAATGGCTTGAAAAGTAATCCAACATGAAATTTTTGTCATTAAAATAAATTCTCTCTCATTCTGACGAAATTCAATGAAAAAAAATTAAATTTGTAGCTCATGGGAAGTCAGCAAAATTCTTTGATTTTCAGTTGATAAGGTATCGTTGATTATTCGAAGAATTTCGCTGATTTTTCGATGTTTTATTGATTTTTCAGAAAATTTCACAAGATTTTCTGCATTATTTTTCCTTATTTGGTTTCAGTAAAAATTTTTCACTGATTTTTTACTGTGCTGCAATTCTGACTGTTTTCCAGTGATTTTTGAAAATTTTCACTCGATTTATAAATGACAGAGTTTGAATAGAGATAGGAAAATGTTTTGTAGCAGGGCTGCCAATTGAGACAATCTAAAAATTGCATGAAACAAAATGCAATTCGCAGCACTGCGATGAATTTTTTTAAAAATTTCATCAAAAACTGTTTACCTACTCACTCCAAATTATTATCGTCAAAAATGGGATTTTTGCGATTCAATTAAATCCAAATTTATTCCAGGTTTGAATTTTTAAAACCCAAAATTTTTCAATTTATTTGAATCTAAATCGTATTCAAAAATGTATCCCATTCAAAAAATTTTCACTGCAATGTCTTTTCAAATTTTTTAATTTTTTCAATTTTCTTCAATTTTTCAGAAGTATTTTCTTGATAACTTGAAAAAATCTTTTCAACTACAAACTTTGAAAAATTTCTTCAGACTCAAAAATTTTTTCCAATAACTTTAAAATTTTCTCTCAAATTGGTTTTTAAGTTGAAATTGAAAAAAAGTCCACTGCATAAGAAAAAAATTTTTCACCTTGAATTTTTTTCAAAAAAATCCATTTTGAAATATTTTAAAATTTCTTCTTTTGTAGCTTGAAAAAATTTTCTTTGATTTTTTTCGACTCTAAACGTTTTCAAATAAATTTTGAATTTGATGTTTTTAAAAAAAATTTCAACGCAATAAGTAGGAATTAGGTACAAAAAATTATTAAAAACTGGTAAAAAAAATAACTGATTTTGAAAAAATCAAAGATAATTTTGGAAAAAATACAGTAAAGAAATTGAAAAAATTTAGAGTAGAAAAAATGCGAATTTTGAATTGAATGAGGTCTGAGATCGTTGACTCCTCATTTTGGCAAAAATGATCGGCAACTATTGTAACTTTTTCAAGAAGGTGACTTAAAAAATTGTTAGTCGCAAATTTGAAAAGTTTGAGTGAGTGATTTAATTTTGGTAAAAATTGAAAATTTCTCAAAATCACTACCTACAATTTTTCAATTCCTTGGTTGAAGGAAGTTCAAGGAGACGTAGAAACTTGGATTACCATTTTGAAAGATGGAGTGGAGGTGACCGAAAAACCTACAGAAAGTATTCAGAAATGACAAAAACCTGTGTTTTTTTCAAAACTGATCCCACTTCGAGGTCTCCAAACTCCATCTTCCTTTGTGTTGAGGGCCTGATTTTTTTTTCTGGTTGATCCCCCATTCAACCTCACGAATTCTCGTCAAAACCCAAGATATTTTCCCCACTCCACCCTGACGAACATCGTAAGTGAATTTGAATTTCAAGAAAAAAAAAAGGAGAAAAAAGCTTCGCCTTTTAAAACACTTAATAGAATGGTAAAATGGTAATTTGGCTAAAATGAGAGACCTCTTGGCTAAAAGCTGAAATATTCACCTAGCTTAAAATGTAAAATCGAATAATACAAAAGCCCATCTTAACAGAAGGGTGTTGCTGAACGAATGAAATATTTCAAATGCTTTGATACATAGCGAAGCTTTTATAAAGGTATACCTTTGCGGTAGCACCCGGATAAACGTACGTATATCGTAGTTTCCACTTTGTACCTATACATAACACAAATGTTACCCCACTGAATGATTCGTAGGAGGCATAGAGACGAAGGAAAAAAACCAACCCTCAAAGTTAAAGTGTGGTCTACGATATACTTTTTCAACTCGAACCTAAAACACTTGGTATCCCAGCGTCGATTCAATTTTCATAATTAACGGGTTACCCTCAACACCATACAACGTGGTAACTTTTCATCGGTCGCATCTTGACTCGAGTTGGCTTTTTTTAAAAAAATGATTGACGTATAATGATGGCGCGACAGCGGAAAGCAAAAATTTACGCTCGGTGTAGGATATTTTAATAAATTGATTCTCAAATAACCAATTATATTATCTAAATATCAATCTTCGTTATGGACGTGTTTAAAAGATAGGTACCTTTTCGATGACAGTGAAGGGTTGAAACCGCATACAGTTCTGCATTCGCCTGCTATGCAGTGGCCATCGGTAAGCATTTGTCGTAATCGACCCTTCTCCTCGACCCCTCCCTAATGCCACTGTGTAGATAGGTATTTACCGCCTTGGAATTCATTTCATTAATTAATTAGCGCTTCGCTGCCGCGTGTTTCAACAAAGCGACGATATGGGTCATTCGAATACGACCAGCAACGATATATTGTGCATATAGGTGGAGGTAGTTACCAGAGAGGTACCTATAGTGAATTGAATACTCCGACTCTGGTGCTTTTCATCATCGGTTTGTGTATAAGGTTGTACAATACAGATACATGTACACGTTCCGGTAAAATGTTTCGCCTTTCTATGGCCTATGCGAGATTTCAACACTATCCCTCGTCCACATCGTGTCAAATTTATTATACTGGGCTGAATTAAGGGCGAGGAATGAGGTAGAGGGTGGATTAACTGATATAATGAAGTAATAATACGTGTAATGATGCGGCGGAAAGGGTAAAAAAATAACTGGCTAATTTATTCGGCTCGTTTGAAAAATGCGGAAGGGTGATTGCCAGCATTTTATGGGGTTGGGGCAGAATGTGCATATAGCTCGAAAAACTGTTAAATTTCGATCAATTTTTGGAAGCATTGGATGAAAAACATTTACAAATTCAATCTTACAAATTTAGGGAAATTCAGAACAAGAATTTTTGCAAATTGGCGAATCAAGACTCAAAGAGATAGATTGGAGCCAGAGAAATGATCGGTATGAAAAAGTAATCACCTCATTGTTAGGTTCAAAATTTTCATGAGAGTCTGAATAAGAGGAGATTTTCTGGAATAATTACCAAGTAAGTTTGACTTTAATTGAGTCGATTTACAAAATAATGATGAGATTTTCAACAAAAAAAAAAAAAACAAACATTTTTCATGGTAAGTATTAGGTATTTATCAAATTTTAATATTTTGATTTTTGATTTTCTGACTACAAAAGGAGGTTTTAACAGGAACTAAAAGAGAATAACGAAAGAATCCAACAAAAGGGCAATACCTACTGAAAAAATTTAAATTATACTTATTCAAAAACGATAAAATTGGTGAAAAAAATATTTTGCAACTGAAAAAAGTAAGACTCCAAAATACGAGTATGTGACCCTGCCAGAAAGAAGGGACCATGTGTGAAAAAAAAATCGATTTCTTTATTTTGATGTGTTTGGTCCAGATTTGGTGCAATTTGGACCAAAAACATAATTTTTTTAAAATTTTTAAGCGGAATCTCATTTTTTCAATACTGAAAATGAATATTTTAATCGTGGATAAAGGGAGAGTTGAACTGTTTTTTCCTCGATTCGGTGCAGCTCCAAGCCCCAACCTTCAAGATGAGAGAAGGGTGGAGAAGGTAAATGGAATTTTTCATCATTTTTTTCAATTCAATTACTGAAGCCAGAAATTAGAAGACTTTCATCAATCTGAATTTCCATACGAAAATATTAATTTTTTCATGATTATTATTTTTAAATTTTTTAAAATTAAAATGATATTAAATTTATTTAAATTGAATAAAATTAATCTTGAAAATAAATTCATATTAAAATTATTGACTTTAATAATAAAATGCCTGAGATGATTGCAGAAATGCACTTCAAAATCAGACAATTTTATTATCCTTATTTTTTTGGAAGAGTGGTAGGAGGGCGAAATTTTTTGAAAAAAATTGACTGAAATTGAAATTTTCTTATCCAATAAATTTTCTTATAAATATTTGTGTTGTACAACAAGAAAGCATCAATGTAAATTTTACTTCTCACTTTTTCAAAAAATGATAATAATTTTCATTGAAGTGAAAATACATAATCCGGGCCGTGCAGAATCATTTCGTTCAGCGAGCATTCGATTCTTTTTTACGTCTTATCACGTTTTATCAGTATCTGAAAGAGGGAAACTGGAGAATGACGAAATTAACAGTTTCCGATTTCGTCATCTTTTGTACTCGGAATGACTGAATTAGTATAAATTATCAAATATTATTCAATAATTTGTACTAATTTAGTCATTTCAAGTACAAAAAAACCTTACGCATTCTGCGTAAGGTAACCGACTTTTCCACAAAAGTCGGTGTAGAAAACTTAATTTACTTTCGTTCAACTATTCACAAATATTGAGCCTACTGAGAAGTACCAAACTCGAAATTTTGGACTCCAGTGTATCCAGGGAAGGGGCTCAAATCAAAATAAAAAAGTCGGTAATACATAAGTTAAAGAATTGGTACCCACGCTATTTATCAAGTAAAATGACTGAAATTTGAAATTTTGGTCTTGCACTCAAGCTCAAAATTTTGGGCCCTCAAGCTCCCATATCCATAGGGGTACCTTGTGGGGGGGAGGGCACAAATTCAAAAAAGTTGATAAATTGATATTGAATGAAATAATAGTATGCCATTTTTTTTATTTTTTATTTCTAGTTACTATTATTATTCGAAATTGAAATTTTAGCTCAACTGTCCCCATCCCCTCAGGCATTCTTATATTCTTAGGGACATGTAGAAGATTTAGATCGAAAAACAAATACCAAATTCGGAATCAGTGACCCAAAAAATATCAAACTGCGCTTTTTCACAAACTTTTTAATGCCAAACTGTAAATTTTGATTCTTAGATCTCCTTTTGCATCCTTTGAGGACCGTTTTTAAGCAAAGGAAGGGCCTTCCAAAAAAAGGCTGTATAAGAAGTTGTAGAGAATTAAATTTGTATTCTATAATGTGTCATTAGATTTTTTTGAAGAGCCCTAGTTTTATTCAAATTACGTATTTACGTTTCAAGCTTGTATAAGAAATTAAAAATGGCAGTTCACAAATTTAAGCTACCGAGGGACGACTTAGGAACATGTAGAGGATTCAAATCGAAAAACAAAGACTTAATTCGGAATCAGCGACCCAAAAAACATCAGTTTATGCCCTTTTACAAAGTTTTTTACAAACTTTTTAATGCCAGAATGCGAATTCCGAGCATTGGACCCTCCTTTGCGTCCTTTCTCAACCCCTAAAAAACACAAAAAGTTCAATATCTCGAAAACGGCTGAACCGATTTTAAATCGGTTTGAAAATCTCAAAACTACGTAAAAAATGCTATCTATTGGGATCATTGTCCCCTTGTGGAGCTACACAGCTTTCGAGTTTAATGCGAATTTCGAGTATTGGACCCTCCTTTGAGTCCTTTGAGGACCGTTTTTGACCAAAGGAGGGGCCTCCCGAAAAATGCCTGTTTAGCAAGTTGTAGAGAATTAAATTTGCTTTCGACAATGAGTCATTAGATTTTTTTGAAAATGCCTAGTTTTCAAATTATTCGACCTTCAAGTTTCAGTAAGCTATTGAAAAAAACTGTTTACAAATTTTAGGCCTACCGAGAGACGGTGTACCTCAACCAATCAGGCTCAAAATTTTTCTGTAAAGTCCTCAAACCTTTCTTTGCCAATCCTGAAAATTTCAGCTCAATCGGTTCAGTAGTTTTAGAGAAATCGAAATTTGAAGCGCTATGTAACTTTTACCTTGGTTGTTTGAAATTTCGGCTAAGTCCCACCCCCAACCCCTAAAAAACACAAAAAGTTCAATATCTCGAAAACGGCTAAACCGATTTTAAATCGGTTTGAAAATCTCAAAACTACGTAAAAAATGCTATCTTTTGGGATCGTTGTCCCCTTCTGGAGCTACACAGCTTCCGAGTTTAATCGCGGACAAAATTATACATAAACATATAAATATATATATATGGATCGTACTATCATTGCGAGACCCGCTTTGCAAAAAGATATGATACAGGCACTGTCAGGCCCGAATTTTCAAAATTGGGCATAAATGAAGGGTCAGGTATAAGGGTCGATGTGTGTAGCGGAAAAAATAGCCAAAAATGAGGCGAATCTCGCTGCGCAAGCGCCATGCCGCTAGCTCAATCCGTATTCTAATGGCGCATGGTCAAAGTTTTCATGTGTTGTTGTGTGCAGAGAGGCGAGGTAAATTGTATATAAAGATATGCAAATGACACTGTGAGGCCCGAAAAAAAAATTCGCCTACGGCCTCCTGAGTATGCATACATCATGAAAAACCACTTTACATGGCATGACGTTGCGAGACCCGATTTCGGGTCTCGCAGTGTAAAATCGGGCCTCGCAGTGATAGCACCGTTTCCAAAACGGGTCTCGCAGTGCTTTGGTATGCCTGTATATATATATATATATATATATACGTGAACTGAGACCTTTTCGCCTCCGTAGATAACACAGACGTCCTCGCCTCCGGTAGTAGAAATAGGTTTAGACGTGTATACTTTGCATATTTAGATTCCTCGTATCAAAATTAGTAAGAGCACACTGAGAGGGGAAAAAATTTCTAAAAATTTTTTTTGTATATGTTTTTGATGTATGTGGGTCTTAAGGGCTCCTTCAATAAAACAGTTTTTTCGCTTCTTCTGAGACTGTATACATTTTGTGATTTATACTTTTCACCTCCATCAACGTTGCCAGTTATCTTAGATCGTAATCCGCATTTTTGTAGATAAAGATAAGATGACACACTGGGTTTTGTATTTTCACCAATGTACCTAAGATCATTAACAGACTCTCGACTCAACCATCATTCGAGACAGATCGCGAGGGGGTATTTGGTATTCAGGTGGTAGTTTTGAATAAGGGTGTTGACTTGTTTACATGCTGTGGTTTCAACTCATAGAAAAGAAAATTGTTTGACATCGATTTCGCTTACATTTTACTTGGAGGGTTATTCAAGAGTAGAAGTAAGCCCAAAAATTTCTATCCTTCTCGACCTCGGGGGTCTTATACATACATTCCCAAATTTGGACATTTTTGGTTGAAATTTAGAAAATGGCGTTTTCAGCCATAGCAAAATTTCATTTTTCAAAATTTTTTTCTCCCATTAATTTCATAATAATTCCATCAATTCATGATTTTAAAAATTTGGACAAAAAATTAATTCGACCTCTGCAATTTAAAAATTATTAATTGATCGAGCTGTTCATTATTATTTGATTGAATTGTTCATTAATAGGAGGGGTATTCAAAAAAAAATTACTAATTGATTGAATCGTTTAAAAAAAATCATTAGACTTAGGTAGTTTTCAAAAATTATTAATCGTTCAACTTTTAAATTTATTGAAGGGGACATTGAACAATATTGATTCGACTTGGTCATTTTTGAAAAATTGATTCAACCTTTGCATCAATTTTGAAAAAAAAAAATTAAAATTGTGATTTATCGAAAGGTTAATAAATGGAAGGGCTATTCAAAAAAATAATTTTACCTGGGATTCAAATTGAATGTGTAAAATCATTTGAATTTTTAACCAACGAGAGGGGTATTCAAAAAAGAACTGAATTCGCCCTGGATATTCTTTTGAAAAAATTTTATTTCAGCAGAATGGGTACCTATCTAAATTAGAAAATTCGAACTGTTTGTAATTTTTTTTATGAGAATATGAGCATAAATTTTTTAATTTCAATCAGTGCAACTTTTTTTTAAAAAAAGGAAAACTACCTACCTAATTAAAACATAATTTTGTCTGAAAAAAAAAAGAATCATTAAAATTCTGGTGGACCTAGTTTTCTATATAATGTGAGCTTTGTAGGAACCAGTATTATTAAAATTTAGTTTTTGAATTGAGGTTTCTCCTTGAAATGTCCAAAATTAGTGTCAACTCAAAAAAAATGAACCCCAGAGAGTGGTTTTTATATACATATTTCAATATGACAAATTCGAATAGCCTATCTTATTTTTCATTCGGGATATTCCCCTCTCTCCATGATTTCTTTAAAAGTATGGGGTACGTGGGGTATTCAGCAAAAAATAACCTCAAAAACGGGTACATATCCAAAAGTGACATTTCGCAAAAAAGTTGGAATTCTATTTGATAGTTTCAGTAAGACTCAGAAGCTGGAGGAACGCTCCAGTTTTTTTTTCGTTCTTTAGAGTATTAATTTTCAGTTTGATATATTTTACTCTTCTAGGACTGGAATTTTTTTAATGAACTTCTGTTTTTGATTCGAAAAGTTTTGTAGACTTTTTCAAGGTCAAAAAACGTGCTAAAAATTCTCAAAAATCGAACATTTTTGGTTTGAATTTTTGAAAAATTCTGACTTTGTTTTAAAATCAATTAAATTCATGTTTATTCAGCAGATTGCATTCAATCTGAACCAAAAGAGTTGAAATCTTTCTCAAAATAGAACTCATTTGACAACTTAAGAAGTTTTTCAATATTCAAATTTTGAAAACAACTGGGAACTGATGGAATGTGATCACTTGAAAAAAATGGTTGCAGTGTAGTTTATTTTGGAATAAAATTTCAAATTTACGAAAATTTGTTTCTAAATATTGTGATGTAGAAACAAAATACTACTATGGGCAGTTATTTTCAACATTTTTTGAAAGCTATCAAAAAAAATCCCCAAGATTTATCTAAAAATATTTTCAATAACAAACATTGATATGGGCTCTTTGAAAAATATAAAAGCATTCAAAAATTCTAAATGATATGCATTTGAGAATTTTGTTGAAAATTTGTTGTACACTTTTTGGTAATGGTAACTTTGATACTTAAAAATCAATTTTCTGCACTAAGAAAACGTTATACAAAAAAACAAATGGACTGTGTAAAATGTAGATCGTAAAATTGTATTTCTAAAAAATTCAATTTGTTTCAAAAACTAAGCTTCATAGAAAAAATCTGGCTGCAATCCTCTAGTAAATCTTATGGTCAGAATTCATGTTTCGCGCAATTTTTTTTGTAGGATGCTTTGTATGCGCAGATATGTAATTGAATTTTGGCTGTAAAAAATTTACAACAAAAAATTCAAATCGGAATAAAACCTTGGTGTAAAGGAGACTAAAAAAGGGGTAAAATCGCTGGTCAGAATTGACGGCACTGAAAAAAATGATGCATTGATGACCTTAAGCAGCCATCAATGAAAAAAATTCTCAAAAAATCTTGGAAAAATGTTTCAGAAGCCAAAATGTTTTAAAAAATGAAAAAAAACTAGGTTGTTTAATAAAAATTAAAAAATTACTTGGCTTTTGAAAGAGTTTTTCGCTTAAGACAAAAATACTGGCTGAGTGATGCGAAACGAAATTGATACGCAAGATTAGTTTTTGCGGCATTAAAGTAAATTTAAATCAATTTTTGGAAAGAATTTTGTAAGTAACAATACTATCTGCCAATTTTTTAAAACTGCATATGTAAATCAGAATGCAAGAAACACCTTTATGAAACACCAAAAGATTTTCTACGCTAAATTTTTTTCGAGTTTTTTCAACTCTAAAAAATTGCCATTATAAATACCTTATAATTATAATTTTTTCATTTATTCAAGTTTCTTCAAATCAAATTGAAAAGGTATACCTTAAATATGCACACCCAAAATCAAATCATAAAAACTTTCTCACGCTTGTCCAAGTCAAGCATATTGCAATATTAGGTATATCACATTAAACTTATTTTTGAGAAAATATTCATCACAATTTTGATTTCTTTCTTAATCACAACCATTTTTTTAGAGACTTAATGTCATTGTGTAGGTACCGTTTTTCATTCAAGTATAAAAAAATTTAAAGTTCTTCCATACCTGATTTTCAGTCTTTCATTATTAAGCTTTGAGTTTAAAAATTATTGCCAAAGTTTCCAGCCTTACCGCATCCATTTTGAAACGTTTATTTCGTAATTATGAGTTTTTTGTTTTTTCCTTTACGCCTTTCAAATTTTTAAAGAGCCCACTTTGAGTTTAATGAGAGAAGGTACTCCAACTCAAAATAGAATTCTGTGACGAGAACCCATATCAGAAATTTCAAGTGCTAAAATTCATTTTTGGAATTTTGGAGAATTTTTTGAAGTTTTAGAATTACCTCATCCCTTTGAAAAATATAAAAATTTAATATATCTAACGAAAAAAAAACTGAAATTTGGTAAATAGCCTATGTCTGATTACTCGAATTAATAGGAAGTGGTTTTAAGACTCCCCAAAGGCTCTAGAGAATTTTGGGATTCTCCAGCACTGAAAAAAACTCATAAAAATGCCCCTGGGCCCCATACGAATTTTTTCACCCATATTTATTGCGAATTATCCAACTCATGTTGGTGATCTATATTTGATCAACAAAAGCACATTTTTTCAAAAATCTTATCCATGTTTTTAGATAGAAAATATGGATGTGAATTTCAGAAAATTGAGCTTAATAATTCAAATGTGTAGATTAGGGTGTGTCAAGTTTCATTTTTTTTGAAATTTGACGTTGCCACCCCCTAATTCTGTTCCTTTTGATGAGAAAAGACCCCCATAAAAATTTCACCCCGAAAAACTTATGCCAAGTGGTGGCGCAATGAAGGTGAAAATTTGCCATAAAGGATAATGTAAAAAATGGTCCAAAGTTCAATATTTCATTCAGTGTGTCAATTTTTCACGTTTAAATTGAAAGTAATGCGAAAATCTGGTCAAAAACAAATCACATGGAATATGTTTTCAAAAGAACGAAGCAAAATTAATTTCATATCATTAAAAAAAACTTACCAAACATTGCGCGAGTGATCGCCTACTTGCCACGGTTTGACGCGGCAATTCATGCAAACACCGGGCAAATCATATTCGTAACTTTACCTTTCTTGCGCCACCACTTAATATCATTTTTTGGGGCTGATTTTTTGTATTTCTTATTTTCTAGGTCCAATGAAAATTTTAAGGGGGTGGCACGTCAAAAATATTGAAAAAAATTTTTTACCATATAAACATGACACACCCTAGTGTAGATCACGAAAATATGGGTAATTTGAAATTATATGGGTGTTTTCCAATGCTGGAAAATTCTAAAATTTTCTGGAATCTGGAGGTCCGAAACATATTGAAACCTCTTTCAATCCATTCAGCAGAGTTTCCATCAACTTACAGTACTTCCAGAAATGAAATAATAACACTTGAAATATTAGATTTGAAGCACATACTTTATACGTTGATTTTTAATTGGTATGAAAGTTTTGAGTCTGAGTACCTCTCCTGCGAGGAGAAAAAAACAGTAAAATCTAAATTAGTAATTTTGACCGCTTCATTTACAGCATTGAAAAATGAAATGAAAATTCGTACACATTATTAAGAGTAACAAAAATTCGACATTTTTTGGCATTCAAAAAGCTTTTTGAAGTTTAATGGAAGATTTTTATAGGTACTTAGTATTTTTTATGCTTCACGAAAAAAGTAGTAAAAAATTCCATCACGCAAGGATTTTACACAATTTGACATTTTTGTTGAACAATTTAAAAAAATATATATAACTTTTGACTCTTAAAATTTAATTTCTGTCAAGTTCAATTGTTTTTCCTTGTGACGTCATAGGACTCAGCTTCCAAAGTAAGTCAAAAGTTCAAAGATCACTTTTTTTTTATTGAAAATATCTCAAAAACTAAGCCTTGTAGGAAAAAAAAAAATGATTGTAGTTTGATTTTTTCGTGATCAGCGTAAGAAATCATCCATTAAACTTGCAACAGCATGTCCCAAGTCGACCTGTGTAATCATTGAATCTGCAGCTAACATCTACGTAGCATCCTGAACGTTGTGGCACCATTATGTGGTGCCACAACGTAATTCGGTATATATGAAATGGTGCCTTAACGTCAGTGTCACAAGTGAAGGAGTTATTTCACCTCCGGCTTGAAAAACGTTCGACTGCTGTTAGAATCTTGTTTCATTTTTACCCAGCCCACCCACCATGAACATTTATACACTGCAACAAAATTTTGATTGCTGGTTCTTTTCTACTCCGATGCGAAGTTGCCAAGCAAAGGAGACTGAAAGGAACACATACATCAGGATGCGAAAAAACACATTTACAAATTTTGAAGAGTGCTGGTGGCGAACCTGGAGTTGAAACCATAGCACTAAAATGTATATCGGCCCATGTATATGGTCGTTTTGGTCTCCGATCAAAAAATTGTAATTAGGCGTTTTAGAGTCCATAGATCATTTTTTTGAGTATATACACGGGGGTACGTTTTCGCCTCCGGTTTTGACGTTTTCGCCTCCGATTTGGAGGCGAAAACGAGCGTGTATATGCGAAAAGGAGGCGAAAAAGCCTCGCTCAATAGCTATATATATATAAGGAAACCTCGTTCTCAACCACACGTCCTATCGTGTTCAGAATGTCCGAAAACGTAAAAAAAAATTGTTCCCGACGCTCCCTTCAACTACGATGAACAATTTAGTACTCGACTTTTCCTAATGGAAAAGTCGGTAAAAGTGACAAAATCCGAAACTGTTAATTTCGTCATTCTCCAGTTTCCCTCTTTCAGCTACTGATAACAGATGACCCGTTCACGAACGAAATGATTCTGCACGGTCCGGATTATGAAGTAGTACTACATTAAAACCACCTGAATACCTGAAAAGGTTGAAAACACTATCACATTGTTTACTTATCAAGTTGAATTTTTTCAATAAATTTTTTCAATTTTTTCAAAATTAAAAAAAAAAAGTTTCAGAGAACCTACATTTTCAATAAAACACCATCCTATGAAACCTCCAATTTCTCGAAACCTCCCCTTAATAAATCGTTATCCTTGAGAAACTTTCAGTCTCACAAAACCTCAAATAAAAAAAAAAATACAAATTTGATGAATATCAAGAATTAAACGTTTTTAAAATGTTTTATAAAAAAAATTTTGAGAGCTTTTTAATTGAAATTTTTAAAAATTGATTGGTGTGGGTAAATGGCAATCTTTCGCTTCGAAGAATTTTAATTGAAAATCTGAGAATGAAAGGTTCAAAAATTCACAAAAGTCATCAGATCATAATTTTTTTTCAAAATACCTACATTGTGAGCGGACCACCCTTATGTGTATAAAATTGGTTTCTGTGTTGAGGTTCCGCTTTGATTTCATTCCTTCTGAAAGGCCCAAAATCAGTGTCAACTCAAGAATCAATTTTTTACACCTAAGGGTGGTTTTTATATCCAAGCTTACATTGTGTAATTTTTGAAAAAAGTCTGAGTGTGAGTACATATTTGAACTTAATGTCTTTGAATCTGTAGAAATCGATGTAATAATTATTCACTTTTAGATTTTTTTTGAATTTTGGGTAAAATTTATTGACCTTTCTAACCCCTTCCCCACCCCTCCCTCTAGAGGTGTAGAGATTCTTGAAAATTTGATGGTTTGATAAAAAAATTAAAAAGGGTACTCACTGTAATTTTTTTAGATTTTTAAATTGCAGCTTTAATCTTTTGTACTCATCACAAAAGTTGAGCTTTCACCATCAAAGATCAACTGAGAGTTTTCAAAATTTCATTATCGTTTCAGGATTTTCAACAATTTTGTTTTAAGCCCTGCAAACATTTTATCCCAAATTACAATCGATTTTGAGATATGAGCTTTCAAAGTTGGATAATTTGGCATGAAATCGAAATTTCATAAAAATTACGAGATTCAGCCTCCTTCAGAGGTGTAGAAAAGAAATAATCTTGATTATATGGACAGACCATCAAGGATAACTCGTTAACAAAATTCAACAAAATCCGAAATCCGACTTCATTTTTGGTTCGAGGTACCAAGAAATATTCCATCCAATTCAATGTTGGAATTTTCCGCAAAAACTTTCCATATGCGGTGAAAAAATAAAATACCAACAATGACGTATGGTCATCATTGGCACAAAATGAAAACAAAAGCACCCCCAAGTGGTATATGAGAACGCTCGTAAACGCCGTTCAGAGCAGGACGAAAAGGCGCTGGGAGAAAATTAATGCAGACTTTTGGTAAACTTTTCACAAGTCTTAAGTACAGTACGCGTATAAAGAACACGAAAAACATAACGGGGCGCCGCTTAAAAAGTATATAAATTAATTTTAATTAGACCTATTCATTATACAAGGTAAAATGATAAGCCCAACTTGGGTGAAACTTTCGTTTTTCAAACAATATAACTACGGAGTCGTCCTGCTACCACTTTTCTTCCTCGTTCACCCGCGCCATTCTCAATTAATTCGTTCAATTATATTAATTAAAATGTTGTATGTACCGGAGACGATGAAGATCTGATGCTGCTACGGTGTATTATAGAAAATTTACCTAAATTAATATTTTCATTTAAATATACCAATTGTATACTCGTGATACTGTACGATTCGGTGGCGCTGGCGCGATGTCGAATGCAAATGCATCTATTTTATTCTCGACGACGGCGGAGCTGCGGCGGCAAGGACGCGATTTACTATGATGTTGCGGTTGTATGTTCAAACGATGCCAAGTTTTAAGTATTTTTGCATATTTTACCATTAATGGTACGTATTTATGCATATTTTTCAACCGCGTGGTGTATAGACCTCATCTCGACGTAATGTTTATACCTGTGCTCGAACAAAACGTTCTCGAAGGTAAAATTTAATTTTTCTTTTCTTTTTTTAGTCGACGTAAGAGGCAGAGCAAAGACCGTAGTGTTCTTTGACGCGGTCGTCCTATGCGCCAATTTTTTCCAAGATGAAAATTACTCGTTGCCTTGTCAGGTTTTCCAATCCCGCTGTTCTCTTTGTTTCTCTTAACCGAATTATTCCCGGCATCGGTTATATACCGAAATAACCCTTCGTTAATGTGAGAACAAAGCATAAAGAGAAAAGCTTCTGAAGTTGAGCTTTGCTCGTTTTACTCGTATTATTAATATCGCTAAACGATGTCTAGGAATTATACGCGCCGAGGTAAATGTATTACCTATGTACAAGATCGTTTATATTGTGGTAGATTATATCTCACCTACGACGTAATCAAGTTTAAAGGTCGGGAAAGGTGATGATACTTTTAATTAAATTGCTGTGTAGTTAACGACGACGTGTAGGAGGGGGAAGAAGGGTATCAGGGTTGAATTTTCAATACAGAGGATGCCATTGAAAGGAAATTAATGTTGGAGAAGATCGACGACGTGATGAAAAAATTTTTAGTTGAGGGATTTTTCGTATGAATTATTGGATCGTAATCGTGCTAAGAGATTATGTAGGGGGGGGGGCTGAAAATTTGAGGGAAAATGAATGGGAGTGGTCAAAATTCAATGAAAGAAATGGGTCTACAGTTGATCAAAGTTCGAATTGACAGATGGGTATTTTTCAGATTTGGACTTCGATCAATTTTTCAAATTTTTTAAAAATAACTTTCTCATATTTTTAGAATTTAGAAATTGTAAATGTTGATTTTTGTGTTTCATTTGAAATTTTTTCATAAAATTTTGGACTTTTTTTTACTTAATTTGTAAGATTTTGTTTTTCTCAAAAACAAATTTACATTTTTCCTAAGCTTCTATTCATGGTCCCCAAAAGTTAGCACCATCCCCTCACCCACAACGGGGAAAATATCACCACAATTGGGTTTTACGACCTGGAAAACATTCTTTTTGAAATATCACGTGCCCATATATGGTATATGAGTTTGTTGATGCACTCCCGTTACGCTCCATACCCCTAAAATTCAAATTTATTACTGTTTTTGAATTTTGAGCAATAATTTCATCCAAATTACAGGCATTTTTCTTCATTTACCATCCACACAGAAAAAATCCATTTTTCACCCAAATGCTCGAAATTGAATGATGAAAAACCCATTCGATTGTTCATGACGAGAGGATTTCAAAAAAATATTGGTTTTTGTTTTTTGAGCAATTTTCGTCCAAATTACAGACATTTTTCTTCATCAACCATCCAAGCAGCAAAAATCCACCTTTCACTGAAATTCTCGAAACTAAATGATGAAAAAATCATTCGATTGTTCATGACGAGAGGATTCCAAAAATGTTTTAGTTTTTGAATTCTGAGCAATTTTCGTCCAATTTGCAGGAATTTCTCTTCATCAACCATCCACACAGCAAAAATCCATCTTTCATCCAAATGCTCGAAATTGAATGATGAAATAACCATTCGATTGTTCATGACGAGAGGATTCCAAAAATGTTTTAGTTTTTGAATTTTGAGGAATTTTGGGCCAAATTACAGGCATTTTTCTTCATCTACCATCCACACAGCAAAAATACATTTTTCACCCAAATGCTCGAAATTGAATGATGAAAAAATCATTCGATTGTTCATGACGAGAGGATTCCAAAAATGTATCAATTTTTGCATTCTGAGCAATTTTCATCCGAATTACATGCATTTTTCAGCTCCCTTGAGTGTTTGAAAGAAAATTATTGTGATTATGTTAATAAAAAAAAATCTTGATATAAAAAAAATTGAGCGAAATCGAAAGATCAAACTTAATTTTTGGTTGTAGTTGGCATTGGATATTTTGAACAACAAAATTTTTTAAGTATTCCTATAAGCTCGATTCTCATTAGTACGTGAAATTCCAAGTAGGTACCTCACATAAGTACACCTACGTATAGGTCTATAAAAACTATACCTATTATTTGAAAGTAAATATTATATTTTTTACTCGACAGGACGCGGTTTTGTATCCAGCGACCTTGTTTTCTATATCGAACAATACAATACGTAGTTTTGAAAAAATACGAATCAACGATGGAAAAAAAGCAATTGAAAATTCTTCATATGAGTATAACTCGCGAATATGATTTTTCTCGTGTGTTTTTTTTTTACGCGTCGAGTGTTTTTCTCTATTTCCTATACAACAAAAGTGCTCGAAAGAATTTCATCGTTGATCTTTTATACGTGGTTTGATTTTTCAACGTGTGTATATTGTATACCTTTACCTATACGGTACCTATGTAACGTAACGATGCGTGTTAGTGGTGCGTGAAATAGTGCGGTATGGTATGCCCCTGGTGATGGCGCGCGGTGAATGGCTGGGGTCGGCGCAAATAACTCGTCAACGCTTACGTCATCGAGTTTAAGATTTCATTACAATGTCTCGCGATTCGCACGCCTCATCGAGAACCAATACCCAAACATCCCTCGTCATTATCGGCCGCAAGGATTGGATTAGTTTTGAGAAAGCTCTTTGTATAAGCTTGGTGTGTTTGTAAACGAGCCGATTTGTCGATAAGTCGAGCTTTTTTTGCGATTCGTATAGGAATGTGAAGAATTTACGCGACGGTTCATTTGTTCTGATGCGAGTTGGTTATTTTTTTCCAAGGTGTTCTGGTTTTCAATTTTGGGTGATGTGTGATTTAAAAGTTGGGATTTTGTTTGCGAAATGTGGACGTATTTGAATCATAAAATTTAAAATTAGGGAAAGAAAATGATTTTTGGACGAAATATGTTAGTTATGCGGGAAAAATCCTTCGTAATCATAAAGGTAAATGGTAATAGAGGCGTACATTTCAGGGCACCTTTTTTTGACTGTGGCACGAATCAAGAGTCGCTGAGCATATGAGTCACATGATGAGAAATATCTGACTGACTGACTGGATATTCAAATAATGTTAGTCGAGTGAAGTACTCGTTAATGTGTGGTCATTGACCTTTGATATGTGACAAGTGACCTTGCAAATAAAGAATTTTTTCTGAGAAACAAAAACTAATTTTTACTCAATTTTTGATGACAAGTAACTTTGACATATAATATTTTTAAAATTGGGAAAAAAACTCTGCAAATGACTTTTTATGAATGAGGAAATTTTTTTCAAAATGAAAATTACCTTTGTGATTTTTGATGAAAGAAAAATAACTTTTAGTTCATGAAATGACTTCGTATATTGACAAGCGGTAAAACTTGAAACTTAAAAAATTGATTTTGATAGTCAAACATTTTGAAAATTTTGAAAATGATTACACAGTTTTTGACATTTTGGAGTTATTTTAGAATTCTGACTTTTTAGGTATGACTTCCAACATTTTTGAAAACTGACAATTGACATTTTGAAAAAATGATTTGGCACTTGAAATGAAAGACTTCTCATTTGAAAAAATGATTTTTGACAGTAAAAGCCTTTAGCATTTAAAAATGACTTTTGACATTAAAAATGACTTGGAAATTAAAAAAAGACTTTTGGCCTTAAAAATGACCTTTGACACTGAAAAATGACCTTTGACTTTGAAAATGACTTAAAAATTAAAAAATGACTTTTGGCCTTGAAAATGATTTTTGACATTAAAAAAAGATTTTTGAAAATCAAAAAATGACCTTTGGCATTGAAAATGACTTGAAAATTGAAAAACGACTTTTGGCCTTAAAAATGATTTTTGACATTAAAAAAAGACTTTTGATGATCAAAAAATGGCCTCTGGCATTAAAAATGACTTGAAAATTAAAAAACGACGTTTGGCCTTAAAAATGACCTTTGTCATTAAAACATGATCTTTGGCATTGAAAATGACTTGAAAATTAAAAAATGACTTTTGGCCTTAAAAATGATTTTTGACATTAAAAAACTACTTTTGACATTCAAAAATGACTTTGACATTAAAAAAGACTTTTGATGATCAAAAAATGACCTTTGGCATTAAAAATGACTTTTGACATTGAAAATTAAAAAATGACATTTGGCATTTAAAAATGACTTTCGACATTAAAAATGACTTTTGACATTAAAAAATGTCGTTTGTCATTTTAAAACACAACTTTTGACATTTTGACAAAAATGACCCGTTGCTAATGACGTTTGACATTTTAAAATACAATTTTTGGCATTTTGAGGAAAATGACCGACTTTTGACATTTAAACAAATGGCTTTGATATTTTAAAAAAATGGTTTTGAAATTTCTGAAAAACAGCTTCTCACATTTTGAAAAATGACTTTTTGCATTCTAAAAAATGAATTGACATTCAAAAAATTGCATTTTTGGTATTTTGATAAATGACATTCTGAAAAAAGACTTATTTACATTTTGTAAAATGACTTTTAAAAATTTAGAAAAATGGAATTTGACGTTTTGAAATTTTGAAAAATAACACTGATGTTTAAAAAATTGCTTTGACACGGAAAAAAAAATTTGACATTTTGAAATTTGACTTTTGATTAAAAGGAGAGGCTATTGACTTCAATTTGAAATGGTCAAGTTTGACGTTTGTTGGGAGGAATTTTCTCTCATTATTGGCATTGGTATTCAAAATGTGTCTCTCGACTTTCGTTGATCAGAGGATGATTTCATTCATGCTGAACGGACATGATTTTCATTTTCAATGGTCAAAGTCAAAGTTGACTTTTGATGCTCAAAATATAACTTTTTGGTATTTAGGTAATAGGCATTCATGATAATTAGTGGCTTTTTTATGATTTGTGACGATGAGTACCTACATATCTAAGATGTTTTTTTATTACTTATACTTATAAAATTTTCTTTGATTTCGCTAAGTTTTGTTCAATTTTTTAATTGCCATTTTCCAGATTTTTTTTGGTAGTTTCTCAAAAATTTACCCACTAATAATTATTTTCAAAAATGATTTGAACCAATAAACATTTCAAATCCCCAACCGTTTTTTTTTAATGAACCAATCCCGAATACACTCCTGACCTCTCCTTTCATCCGCCCCGTTCGTTCGAAGCCTTCTTCTTGCAAAAATCAGAACGCGAATTCACTTCAATGCCTTTTTAAACGATACGTTTTGACAGCCACACTTGAAGAAGATCGATTCGAACCCGTAGCCAACTACTTATCTACACAATTAGCCGTACCGAAGACTCCGCCGACATCGAATAAATCTCATCAACCAAAAAGGCCAAAGGCTAAAGAGGTTAAGAACTAAGACATAAAATATTAGCACACGCTCTCGCATCCAACGCATCGGACGATGACACCTAATAAACCTGCACAGTAAATAAACCTTCACGACGGTGTCCCTTTACCTAAGACTTTAAGTCTCGCGATCGATTTGACGGCATCTAATTAAATCCGTGGTCGGCGTCATGGATACCACCGAAACCAAGCGCAACGAAAAAGTTCGTCAGTCTGCTTTAATATGCAAATGCTTACAAATGATATTTACCTTGAGTTTAACGCTAAGTGCTAGGTTATTGTGCCAGGCATTGTTTTGGGCGTAATTTACCAAACGACTACATCTCTGGGAATTAAATCGCAATCGGGGTCTCGGGTGAAAATTTGCGGTAAAAACCAAGCGCAGAGACGCCCCTTCGGTGGTAATTTTACAGAAACGCTTACAAGCGTCTTTCCAGAACGCCAGTGGCGTTCGAGGGTTAATTTTTCACAACCTGTAACCAATCTGTCGCTTTAATTTCATATCTTGGCGAAAACCGCCGAAAGTTTATCGTTCGTCGACGATGAGACAGAGATGTGGGACGTTCGTCGCTGCAATCGAATACGTTTCAGAAACTCGCGACCGATATTAAAACAAGTGTCGTATTAACGTCGACGTCTTCGCAGTACTCAAGATGGGAAAAAATAAACAGCCGGAAAATGTGACATTCTGGTTCTCATTATAACTTTGTATACCGGTACGTGTGCGACATGGCGTGGTGTGGCTCATACTAAACGTATATTTAGTTAACATGCTAAAATATAACGTTCTGATTGAAATATCGTCTAAGTTTTACAACACTGTATATTTCTTATAACATCTCCATAAGAAACGAATGTATAAAATATATCGTGAACTCGCACACCAGTCGTAAGCATCTAGGCAGGCCTTGGAATACAGCAGGCGAAATGCAAGCGCAAAATATAATAACTTTGAAATATTACGTTTAAAGTTCTGAAAAGGGAAGGATATACAATATCCCAAACGCTAATTCCGAGTAATATGCAACTTGAATAATAATAAGTAGTGTATATAGTTATTTAGCTGGAGTTATAACGCGAATGTTTGTTAACGTTAGGTTATTTGTAGGCTACCTTGACACCTAAATCTAAGGCTCGTAATTGAATTCCCCAAGGTAATTACCATTGTTGACCATATACGCGTATGCGAAGACGGTAGCGGTGAAATTATGTTTTTTTTTTTTTACCTATGACGAGCCAGGTACCGTATGTTTTACGTTTCCATATATGAATTTAATTTTCTAGAATGACCCGGAATTAGGGATTATTTTTTAGGAACGAAAAAAAAAATCTTGGATTTTGACGAAAATTGGTGAAATAGTTTAGTCTAAGTAGGAGTCCTCTTTAAAAAAATCTGAGCTTGTCAGCCCAAGAAGGATGAAAACTGGAGGCATCAAAACGGAGCTATTTTCCAAAAAAAAAAAAAACTCAATTTTTTGTCAATTTTTGACGGGGTATTCAAGGGAGAGACAGAAAATTCGAGAAAAATTGGGATGGAGGGGGTCAAATTTCAAATTAGTCATTTTTCATTGATTTTTCAGTCAAAATTATTGATTGTTTGTGACAAATTGGAAATTGATAGAGAAATCAGGTTTAGTGGAAAATCATTAATTTTCAAAATAAAATGGCTAAAATAGAGGGCGATTTTTTTTAAAAAAATACTGTTTGAAGAGCAAAAAATGCAATTTTTCACATTTTTATCATAAAAATTGTCTTCTGTGTTTGGTAGAGGGGGAGCTCGAGTTCTCCTTAGTCCCCCATTTTTTTTATGCGATTATGACAGTCCATCTGCTGAGAACCCCTGAAAATTTTCCATTCGAGTTCGTACACCTTCATGAATCTATTACCCTAAAATTGGATTACAATTTTCTTGTCTTCTACCAGAAAGTTGAAAAATTGTAGGAAATAGCAAATTTGAGTAATTTTGGATTTTTAAGAAAATCAAATCGATGCGATGGCTAAAATGCCTTAAAATTGAGAAAATTTCTTTTGATCATTTGAGATAATTTTTAATTAAATTTTTTGAAAACATTTCATAGCCATGCTTCCAAGGTAAGCAAGTTTTAAGGGTAAGATTCTAGTGTTTCATTCAATGAATTTAAAAGTGACTCAGAATTTTTTTAGGCATTAGAAATCAGTTCAAATGAATTTTTTGTAGTAATGCTGTCCAATGAAATTCTGTTAAAAAATGCCATCACTGCGATGATTTTTTTTTTTTGAAGAATTTTATTAAAAATCATTTACTTACTTATTAGCTTTTAATTATTTTCAAGTTTTTATCAAAAATTGAAATTTCGACAAACCATAAGACCGAATTTAATTTACTTACCCAAATTCACATTTTTTCAATTCCAAATTTTTTCACTTCATTCTAAGTATTCTCTTTTTTTTTAAATTTTTGAGTCAATTTTGAAATTTTTTCAATTTCGATACTATTTTAATTAAAATTTTCTCAATTTTTTTTCCAATTTTGATTTTGATTTTTTTTCAATTTCATTTTTCCGAATCATGTTTCTTTCAATCATTCGTGATCTGTCATAAGGAAATTGAGATCAGATCCAAAAAAAATTTATAATTTCTATGGTAACTGATGGTTTTTTATATGCTGAATTCAGTGGTGATGTTGAAGACGTTCACAAATGATTAATTTCATTGCTGATAGAGGGTCAAT
This sequence comes from Pseudococcus jackbeardsleyi, assembly GCA_038380155.1. Taxonomy (NCBI): domain Eukaryota; kingdom Metazoa; phylum Arthropoda; class Insecta; order Hemiptera; family Pseudococcidae; genus Pseudococcus; species Pseudococcus jackbeardsleyi. Next base: position 22,374,574 of record CM076240.1, on the reverse strand, counting down.
TTTTTGAAGAAACTAAAAAAAATTAATTTAAAAAAATGATTTTTTGGTGTGTTAAAGAGTACCTCACGTAATGTCTGTGTGCCAATTTTCAGCTCAATCCAGCAATTTTTGGATGATTTATGGCAGTTTTTGCCATTTTACAGGTGGAAAAATCAACTAATAGGTATTACCCAAAAAAATTGAAATCAAAAAACAAAATTTTTAGGTAAATTAGTATTTTTGGTTGGTAACAATGATTAGAGTCTAAAATTATGCCGATTATCCTCGTCATTCAACCTATCAAACATGTCCCAAAAATCATCCACTTTTGAATCATTTTTTGAAAAACTGTTTCAAACTTCATAATTATTATTGCTCGCTCGTGTGAAATTCAATTTTTGGATCTAAGCACTATTTTCTTATGGCAGGTCCCATTTTGTGATTTTTTTCTTAAATATGAAATTGGAAAAGATTTGAAAAAATTAATTTTGAATATTAGGTATTTTCTTCGAAAATTTTTTAAAGTTCAAAAATGATTCTAGGTGCCTAAAAAAATATCCGGCTTGATTTTGAAAAATTTGAATGAAGAATTCGAATTTCGTAAAAAATCTAAAATCCTTCAAATTCACGATCTGCAGCTCTCCCCCCCCCCAGTGGTGGACAAAATATAAAATGAGAATTTCGAGCTCAATAGTTCAGGGAAGTATAGAAGCTCAAAACACAACTATTTGGGATGATGACAGCAAAAAAAAGTTTTCTGGAAAACGTCTCCGTTTGAAAGCTCTCTAGTTCGTTTCTTTTGAAGCACGAGTTCAAAATTTTGGGAAGGTCTTTCATTTCACTCAAAATAAACCACATACTCGGACAATTTTTGTCAAAATCCAAAAAATATGTTTCTCTCTCCACGAGGCACTGGTACCTTATATTCATTTTATTCGGTATAGGTAGGTATTAGATTCTATTATAATGAGATCTGATTACTACCACTCGGTGCCACATTAAAGCACCACTTTAATACCGCAAATTGCGAATTAATTATTCAAAATAATACTCTTGAACCGAACCGCCCTTTCTCGCCTTTTGTATCTGGCAGAAGCAACTAAACTACGTAAGTAGGTACACTAAACTGCAGCACACTTTGCTTGTTATCTACATTAATCACGTAACCATTATTATTAGAAATGTTACTGCCTCGTATGTGTGTATTTCAACAAGTATACTGTCAGAAAATATTCCTTATTTTTTAATGACGAACTTCGCCAACTTCAGTCTGTAATGTTCGAAATTATATTCACCTTTTAAAGGTGTACTTAGAATGTTACGTAACGTTGATATACCTGGGCGTGGGTGAGTATGAACGTAGTACGTATTACGTACCATTACCCAGTCGTACACCTAGTACATATGCATGTGCTTTTCAGTAATTATAAATTTCCGTTTTGTATAAATTAATGTATGAAAAGACGTGTCAAATGGATGTGATTTTACGTACGTACGTATACGAAATATCCACGACGCAATGAATTTGTTCCCATTTTTTTTTTTTCAGTAGTGTTAAAAATTTTTTGAGTACCTAAGTTATTACGAATTGGAATAGCTACTAAATTTATACTTGTAGAAAAAAAAAATTATTCGATTTTTTTTTTAAATTGAGCCCTTCTAATACAAAGTCAATTTTCAAAAAAATTCATATGTTCTGTGAGAAAATAATTTTTTCAAATTTCAAGACAAAATAAATTTAAATATCCAATTAAAATAAAATTTTCATTAAAAATTGAAAAATTTTCAAAATTGATATTTTTGTACTCTAACTTAATCAATCTACTCTCTTAATTACAATTAATTGAAATTGATTGATGAAATAAACAAAATTGAGTTATTGTAGAAATCATTAAAAAACTTACGAATTCAATTAGTGAATTTTCATTTTTGAATCAATAATTTTTTCCTTAATCACTGATTCAAAAATAAAAATTCACTAACTCAATTAGTAATTTTTGACTAATTTGGCAGTCAACTTTCATTTTATTCAGGCCATTACTCTAAAGTGAGTGTGCAATGAAAATTTTAAAATACCCCTCCTCACCCGTAAAAAAATCGTTCCACATTCCCTCCTTCCCATCCTTTCACTAGATTCATAACAATTTTTGGAAAATATTATTTTAGACATTATTTTTCACTGAAAATTTTACATATTTCGTCATTTCAAACATGGGAACATAAGTAAGTAGGTAATTAGTTATAAAACTACCTGAGCAACTGTTGTTATCGAATTTAAACCAAACTTAATTTTCTTGGCAAAACATATTTCGATTAAGTTCAATTTAAATTGGTTTTGTTTGAATCTACATACATCAAATTATATCTCTCAATTTTATTTTAAATTTTTTGGTTGGAACGTTGATCGAATTTGATTAACAGACTAAAATATATAACTGAATTTTATTGCAATAAAAATTTTGTGCCTCAATTTTTTACAAAATCAATTACAGAATTTTTCACCACAAATTACTTGATGTTATTCACTAAATCCCAAATTCTAATTTTTGAATACGAATCCCAAAATTAGAACTTTTAAGCAAATCAATCATCGTTTCAATTTTTTTTTTCGAAATTTAGCTGCATAAAAATAATATTGAAACCAATAATCTTCACGAGTTCAAAAAGAGCCTCAAATTTTATCAACTCAATATCAACCAAAAATTTAATTCCATTTCATTATAGAGATCTAAATTTTCAATTTTGTCTTCCATCGTCTCAAACCTTTTCTATTGAACAAAATCGATCAAAGCTGAACAAAATCTTGATTTCATTATCATTCAATTTTCGCAGTAAGATTGTCTCTTGTCATTAGCTCTATTTTCTCAAAATTAAAAATTTTTTTTAAAATTACAGTAGCGTATTATTTCTTTGACTCCGATTTCAAAAAATTTCTGATTCTAATCTTGAGATGCAAAAAATTGAAAATTGAAATATAAAAATATATTTTTTCAATTCATCATGAAAAATTTGAAACATTCTCTATTTGGAGTAAAAAATTTTTAATTTCAAAAATTTGAAATTTTTTCAATTTTTATGATTTTTATACAGAAGATATTTGGTAAAAATTACGATTTTTGTTGAAGAATTACGAGGAATTGAATGAACGGATTTATTTCATTTTTGGATACATTTTTAAAAATAGATCATCTTTAGTAATTCTTAAAAAAAAACTCCAAAAAAATTGAAGAATTTTCAAAAATATTCGATATAATTTTTTACAAACTTTCGAGATTAAAACTCCTTCAAAAAAATTACTCGAAAAAATTCTCATCATCAATTTTCGTAACTCATCCAAATTAAAATCGTTCAAATTAAATCCGATCATCCTTTTTTTTTCCAACACAATGCCGCCAATATTGTTTTAAATGATTATCCCATCCAGCATCTCGCGGTAACTGCGGCATGACATCGGCATGGGCAGCACAGGCGATACCTCCACATCTATTACACAGCGATTAGCGACACAGCAATATAAATTACCATAATGTTTAACATTATGCGAACAATTGTTACGGTTACAACGTTAATATTATGTTAAAATAAAAATAAAGTGGTAATATGTATTACATAATTTCAAATTAACGTTAGTTGTTGTATTATCATCAGCGTACAAATTTTCGTAATCCACCGAAACAAGGTCGGGTCGCAAGACGAGAAAAAATTTCATACAGCTGAAAATTCGCGTATCGGAAACACATTACTCGAAAGGTCATTCACGCTTTAAAATTTCATCGTATAGATATAAACGACATACGTATACTACTTCTGCCTAGGTAAAGCACTAGGTGCACCTCTCCACCATCTATATGAATCATATAGGTATAAAATATCATCACGAGCACACGACGAGAAAAAAATTACGCAGTATATGAAAAAAGCCAAGCTATCAAAAGCTAAAAGGTCTTCATTGTCCTACATACACACTCATCACGTATCAACTTTAATAAATTATTATTAATAGATTTTCTCTCGACAGCCAAGGAAAACTTTTCTATTCCTCTTATCATCGTCAAATCTATACCATACTCGCAATCTTTGTCTTTTATACGCTCAAAATGAAGGAAAAATATCCTAGATATGAAAAGCTTACCTATTCTTCAATCGGTGTAGTAGGTACACTGGTCGAATCTAAAACGAGAAAAAAAATTCTTCATTAGTAATTAATAATTTTTTCAACCGTTTTCGAAATTTGATCCCGAAAACGATAACGATACAGATCATTAACCTCAGCTGAGATGAAATTTTGTACAATAGACGATCTCGTGGAGGGAGGAGAGGCGAAGGAATTGTAGAACATCGTGTATAAAAGTTTATCGAGTAAATTTATAATAAACTCTGGCACTTTGATCGGTCTTTAATTGGTTTTACCGTGCGTTTTATTTCGCAGAATTGCGAATATTTTCGTCGTTTTTTTTTTTTCTTTCGTCGCGTATTTTTCATCGTCTTCGTATAGAGATATAGCTTCGATCTAGTACGTGTTTTATTGAAAATACGAAACGTTTTTTACATAGAGATTCGACGAATTAACGATAGATTCGAAATGAATTAAAAAACGAGCATTTTTTATTTGAATTTTTGTCATTGCTTTTTTATAATACGAGGGTTGTGTTCGAGATGCATTGTGGAATGTGAAGGGATCTGAATTTTAATGAAGTTTTTTTTTCTAGTGAATTTTTTTTTCGAAGTCAGGTATCATATCCTCTGATGAATATTCAAAATTTTTATTGTTTTTGGAATGAATAGTTGATTTTTATATTTGAAGGCGATGAATTTCCAAAATTTTAAAAGAGCCTGGGTATAGAAACCCTCAGGGGTCAAAAATTGGTTTTTGAGTAGAATTGAGAAGGAATCTCAAACCAAAAGTTAATTTTTGTCGCCAAGCTCACATATTCAAAAAAAATTCAATTGAAAAATTTCTATTCTACATCGATAAATGAAGGAAAAAAATTCAAAAAACTTGTAAAAATTTTCTGGTGAATAATTTCTTTACAATTCCTCAAATAGAATCTGGAGTCTACCAAAGATGTGGATCAAGCAAGTCGAAATTGTAATTATGGCGAGAAGGAAGAGCAAAAAAATCGAAAAATTTTCGACTCATAAAATTATCAATTTCCCCCTGATTTTTGCAGTTGAAATTCCACTTTCTCTAATTTTTCGAGCTCAAACAGCAAAATTTTTCGGAATTTCATTTTAAAAAATGATTTCTTTTGCAATTTATGCAACTCAAACTTAGTTTAATTTTCCAATAGAATGTTTATTTTTCTGCTGGAGTCGAGCAATTTTCTCCATCTCTGTCACTTTTATACGTATGTACAAATTTTTTTGCAAAAATATTTATTCGCTTTTTTATTTCATTGTGTTTTTACATTCTAAAAAGACAAAAATCATAGTTTGAGAAGGTGTTTGAAAATTAATGGAAAACATCTGAGAAACACTCTTTCTATCTCTTATTTTTGATCCAAAAAATACCCAATATACCTAATGAATTTCCTGAAACTGAGAAGTGCTCCTCAAATGCTCAATTTTTCACCATTTTCAAGAGAAACTTCGAAACAGTGATAACTTTAGATAAGAACTTCAAAAATTCTTTCAATTTTTTTTTCAACATTTTCTATTTCTGCAGGTTAAAAAAATCATAAAATTATTCAATTAGGTACCTGCTCTCTTGCTTTATTAAATGTGAGTCTGAAAAATCACTCTTGGGGATCAAAAATTGGTTTTTTGATTTTGAACCTTTGAGGAGGAATATAATAAAGAAGGAACCTCAACTAAAAACCAACCTTTGACCCCAAATGATGGTCAGAAAATTTTCAATCTTTCCCCCTTCCCCTCCCCCGAAATCAAAATTTCCATTTTTTTCTACTTCCTTGTTTCACAATTTCGATTCCAAATTTTACATATTTGAAGAATTACCAAGAAATTATCTATAGAAAAATTTCTGTCCATTTTTTTCGTCACTTTCGAAAAGAAAAAATGACCACCAAAAATTGGAATATTTTGTTTACTTGAAAAATGTCCATGATCTTCAAATTTTTTCTTTAATGATACAACTTGCCGGATTCTTGAATTCTTTTTCTGTCTCGCTCTATTTCTTCAGTATCATGGACAGGAAAACGTTGTCGGTTTCATTTTGTTTTGTCATAATTTTGTAATTTTGATTGAATACATAATGTGAACCTGAATACCGAACTCGTAAATTTATCCATCACAACGACGAAATTTAATTTCCAATAATTTTTTAATATTGGAAAAAAATATCGTTGGTCTTGGAAATTTCGTGGTGAAAATCTGACTTAGACAAATAAGGGGAAAAACACATATTTGATATTTCTGAAGCTTTTCAAAATTTGTTCAGAATTTGGGGAAAATGTCATTCGATCACTTTAATAAAATCGTCTCAAAAATAGTTTCAAAATTCAAACTTTCTTTTTTAAATTTCACAAATTTTATCTCAAAAATCCGTTTTGAAGAAGTCAAATTTTTAAAATTCAATGAAAAATACAAAAATTTAACAAATTTTTTATTTTTTCGTGCTTACTTATTTGTTAGTTCAAAAAATCTTTTTTCAAAAAAGCCTCAACATTTAGTCTTCAAATTTTCAAAATAAGCAAAGTCCTTCCACCCTTCTTATCAAATCCTCATGTTGAATTTAACCAAAAAAAGGATAGTTTAATGGTCTCAAAAACATTTTGGCATGCCTAAAAATCAAATTTTTTGGGGGGAGGGGGGAGGGGGGTTGGAATCAGACATAGACTAATTCACCTCTGAAACTTGTCAAGATAAAACCTTTGAAAAATTTAGAATTCAGTTAAAAATTTTCAAACTTGGTACGACTTCATTAAAAAAAAAAAAAAAAAAAAAAAAGAGGAAGAATTCAGTTTTTATCTGTAAAATTGAGGGTTACAGAATTAGAAAATTCAAATCTTTTCAACATTCCCAACTTTTTGAAAATTATTCCCCTTCCTCTACAAATTTACTAAAATTGAAAAAATAAAATTAATTGAACTAAAAATTTACTTGAGAAATTCCATTTAAATTTTAAAAAATTCAAGTTGAAAAATTTTGGTTTTTCATACATGAAAATTTGTATCTCGTATCTCCCTCCTTGCATCCAGAAAACACGTTAATTTATTAAACATCGAAAAATATTGCTTTAAATAAACCTCGATTTCCCAAAACTTTCCTCCCTGTCCTCCTCGCACGTATCGACACCTCACTAATCTCATTCGTATCCGAAATCTTAATCTCTTGAAATAATCCCGGGTAAAAATTTTCCTCGTATAAAAATTAGACATTAAAGTCTCTAGAAGCGCACTTATTCTTAAGCTCATAATGAACCGCGAGCTAAATAACAATTTGAAAGTAATCAACGTCTAGGTAATTTATCTAAACGCATTAAACATGGCAAATAACCATTGCGAAAGAGCGAAGCTTAGAGAAGGAAAAAAATCCGACGTCCCGAACGCTTAAGCGAGAAAGAAAGAAAAAAATGAACTTTAAAATTGAATCTCATTACTAAATGATACCACCAAAGGCCGACGATTCGTTAAGGGGCGTCAAAACTGAAAGAAAAAGCTTAACACACAAATTTATACCTCCTCAGCTCGTGCAAGAATAATTTAAAATTCACGGTTGGCCTGTTTCCTTCTTCTTTTTTTTGCCTTCTATTTTGCTATCTCTTTGCCTGTTTTACCCAAATTATAGTAATAGAGCCGAGCTCGCGTACTGCTATCCGCAAAAAAAAAATGTAAAGAGGCCGCGATTTGGAGTATTTTAAAAACGGTTATAACGTTTATTCGAAAGTGGATTCGTATAAAGGAGTTTTGCTTCTCTATCAAAGTGTTGGATTACAGAGTAATATAGCAAGGCGCTTTATTTTCACAGAGCTGGGTAAGTATATATATCGATTCGAAATACGCTGAAAATTGGAATTCTTGGTTGGTTTTCTTCCTCTCCCATGCGGCCGTTTTTCTTTTTTAACCAACCGACGCGGTACATTTCAATAAAAGATAACACGATAAACTCCCATGCAAGGTTAACCCTTTCGAAATCGAATTCATTAATTCCGACCCGACCAACGTTTACTTATTCGTTGGACTTTGAAAAACATCGCGGCCTTTGGAGAAGCCCGCGATGCGTATTTTTTGTCTTAAATTTACCGCACAAAGAACGCCAACGGATTATCCTTCGGCTTTCGTGCGGTTTTATGAATTCCACGAGTGGTGGCTCGCGAGTCGAATACGACGGATACTTGAAAAAAAAATGCGGAGTGAAAAAAATCGTTACTCAAGGTCTGAGGCGATGCGATGCGATGCAAAATCGTATCTGAAAATTGTACGATGTGTAACTTCCGCGTATTAAAAATTCATTGTTCCGCCATCCATGGCATATGGAATTATAAATACGAGTAGCCGTAGGAACCCGCGTTCTTAAATCTGCTTTATTATAAATGATGAAAAATATTATCAAACTTCAAAAAACCTTAGTTATTTTTTCCACTAATTGTTTCCCCGAACATGAAAAATTCACCGGATAAAAATACCCATTTCAATCTTGGTAATCGGATTAGCTCTCTGTACTCTTCATACGCCACGGAGTATTATTTTGATTAAAATGTTAGATATAGGTAGATAAAATTATGGAAACATACATCATAATTATTAAAATTTTCTATTATACGAAATTCGTCGAGATTTTGAAATTGAAAAAAAAAATTGTATGGTGTGATGACGTTCGACCTTCGGGCTTCATTTTTACGCTCGTGCGGCGAATAATTTTTTGCGAAAATTTATCCAAGATGGAGTTGACTGCCTAAAACGATGACTGATTTTTTGCTGCCATCTGGATTTTAAATTCAGCGATTTGAAACACGAGTAAAGTAAGAGTCGTATTTTCATAGGCTGAATTTTTTATTTGACTTTTGACTTCTTAATTCAAAGTTTCCAACAATCACGAAATTACTTTTCCGAATTTTTTTTTCGATTCCCTTGGATAATGTTATGCCCAAGTTGTTAAGCAATATGGCTAATTTGGGTCCTTTGAGGGAGTTCGATATTAAATATTTTGCCTTTGAAAGTCGAGTTGTTCGTTTTAATGGCCGTCTCGTCGTAGAATTTTTTTTCAAGTTTGAGATGTGTTTTGCGAATTTTTTCATGGTAAAATTTCAGGATAAAATCGGTACAAATTTTTAGGTTACAAAATATAAATTTAAATGAAAATCGTGTGCAAAAAAATCAACTTTGAATTCTTTTTGTTGCAATGAGTGATTATTTTGAATTTGAGGGGGGGGGGGTCGACTAAATAAATAATTTATGAAAAAATATATCACTGATCACAAATCGTTCGCAAATAATCTAATCACTTAAATTTAGACACAAAATTTTAAAAAAGGGAAATTTTTGAAGATCTACATATGTACCTTTTTAACCAAAAAATCGTCAATGAAAAAATGTCAACAATTTTATGAAAAATTAAAGCATTAGTACCTAACATATTGTTTTGACGAAATTTGGTCACAAAATTTATAGATTGACAAAAATTTGGTAGATGAAAAATTGATTCGTTTACAAAATTCACTAAAAAAATAATAATACTGGTAATTCATGGGTAATTGAAATGTGTAAATCTATGAATTTTTGGTAAAATTTCATAGTCTACAAAATTTAAAAATTTGCTCGATAATGAGAATTTTCGAAAAAGAGGTTAAAAATTTTGCTGATTTGTGGGTAAAAATCTCGATCTTAGTGAAACTGGAGGAGTTAAAGTGTCGATCTGTAACTGAATTGAACATTCAAAACTTCCTTTTAGAAAAAATTTCACGTGCCAAAATATTTGCAGTCAAAAGTTCAGCTGCCGAAGTTGAAATTTCAACTTTTGACTTTTTTTTTGAAAATTTAAGAGTTTTAAGCAAAAATACAAAGCTCCAAAAAAAAGTACTTTTTCAGAGTTTTTTGAATTTTGAGAACGTACTTATACCTACCAAATACTTAATTGTCGAACTCCCAAACCCAAATTTAAACTTTTCCAGTCATTCTACAGCCTTCGGCACAATTTCAGCTTTCTCTAATAAACAACCAGATTAAGTTGATGAGATGAAAATCAATTTTTCTTCATACAACTGTTTCAATGAGAAAATCCATAGTTGGTCTCGATTCCAAATAGGCAGTTCGAGTGTACAAATATTTTGACATTAAATAATTGAAAAAAATTCAATTCAAGTGACTGGAAGCTTCAGAACTTTGGTAAATAGTCGATTTTTTTCGAGAAGTCAACATTAAAAAAACTGGTATGTTTCAATCCTGAAAACTTGTTCTCAGTGGGACGGATTTTTTCCAATTTAATAGTTGTAATTTTTAAGGTGCGAGCAAAAAAATCCCAAAAAAATTCAACGGAAATGATAATTTTTCACCAAAATGATAACATATTTTCAGAAAGTTGCAATTTTTACAACAAAATAATAATTTCCCACACTTTGGAGGGGAGGGGGGATCTGTTAAATTTGCCAGAGTCGTTTAAAATTTAAGAAGTAGAATTTTAAAAAATTGAGCCAAAAAGCATCTATGAGCTGTTGACCAAAACAATTGGAAACAGATTAATATTCTTAAATTTCTGAACTTTAAAAAAAAGTTTAGGTAATAATCAAAAAAATACATATTCACTTCAATTGAATTTGTTTGTAAAAACAACTTCAGAAAAAACAAGAACTTAATGTTTAGCTTTAGGTACCAATACAAATGAATTAGGAGCTTTCTGGAAAAGTTTAAAAATGCTGGAGACTCCAGAAAATGGCAAGAAATGACCAAATTCAAGTTGGAAAAATCGACATCAAGAAAGGATTCGAATTTTTTCAAGTTTTATGTAAAAGCACATTTTTTTCAAACGTCACATTTTTATTGAAAACTTTCATGTTTAAAAATTCGAAGACAGAAACCTAAAATATATATGTACCTATATAAAAATCAAAGGTCGAAACGTACTCAAGCGAATGATCTTTATCTACACTGAAAAAAAATAAAATAAAAAATTTACCCAAAAAAATAATAACGTTTCCCAATTCTCAAAATAGGTAAGTAAAGTTTGTTATTTTTTTGAATAAAATTAATTTTTTTTTTGGTAAAATTTATCCATTTTTTTGACAAATTTTATTATTTTTTCTGATAAGTAAAAAATATTGCCTATTTTTTAGAACAAATTTCGTCTATTTTGTGAATTGAGACACGTTATTATTTTTTTGAAATAAATTTTATTATTTTTTGATTAAAATTTATCATTTTGGTAAAATTTATATATTTTTTAGAGTAAAATGTATTCATTTTCGTAACTTCTGCTTTTTCCGTGTACTCGATTACGACAGCAACTTGGTTTTTAAAAACTATTCACTAACTAAACGTTAGAATGATACATCGATTGTATCAAATGCATCCTGGTTCAAGCGAGAGATGTTTGTAAGAGGGTGGAAAGACAAAGGAAGAGAGAAAGCGGTTAACGGTTATCACCGGATGTCGAAGGAATTCGGAGAATAGGGATCGAGAAGGTTATTGACGGTGAGGCGAGGGGAAGAGACAGGGTAGGACGATTCTCGTGCAAACAGTGTACAACATGACGAATTGAAGATCTAGTGGCACATTGACGCAACCACCCTCATTCCCATCAACCCACCCCAAAATTTTAAAAAAATGAAAATTAAGGAAAACGATATCATTTTTTTAGACATTGGATATTTTTTTCTGAAAAAAGTAAGTACTAAAAAATCGTTGAAATCAGTGATTAAAAAATTTCAATCAGAAAGTCTGAAGGAATAAAATTCTAACGTCAAAATGGAGATTCGAATTCGAAAAAATTTCCACAAGAACAAAAATGGAGACATTTTTCAATCAATTCGAATTTCGATCAATAAAGCTCTTTTTTACGATCTTTTTCCAAAACCAAACACAGCTTGAAAATTTAAGAGGTCAGAGCCAAATTTATTTTTTAAAAATCCGATATGGCCTTAAAAAATTCAAAAATATGCTAACTGTAAATTTTGTCTCATTATTTTTGAGCATCTTTCTACCTTTGTTGTAAATCTACTCCAGAATTCAGAAACAATAATAGGTACTTATGACTTCTTTATCAATTCACTTGAAAAAAAAAATCCACATTACCTACACAAAACCTTATTTAATCACAACATAAAAATAATCACGACAGACAAGCGTACAAATTCTCAAAAATTTCACCATCTCGACAATAAAAGATCCCTGCCCCTATAATAATTACAATACGCCTGCATCGACGCAACTTTTACACAAACACCCCAGGTCGGACGAATAAATTAAACCCAAACCCCATCGCATTCTCTCTGTACTGCAAATTACACACTTCTCTCATCACATCATCGAGAAATGCGAGTAAACTTCACGAAAAAAAAAAACGCTACCCAAGTTCAAAAGGTGAACGACATCAATAAGAATTTACCATCAAAATTAAATGCTCTTCAACTTGAAAATTTTATAATCCGAGCTGTAATGTAGTATGCTATCTTTACCTCAGAAGATGAAAAAAAAAACCTAAACACGCGGAAATTGTAGTTATGCAGGTTGAATTGCCTAAAGGCTGATACACGTAAACTGCTTAGTACACAGACACGTTATCAGTAGCGAAAATCATCATCCTACCAGTTTTATGCACGCTTACCACAATTTTCAAGTAATCCGTTCTTAGATTCTTACACTAAATCTACACTTATCTCGATACCAGTACTTGCCACAAGTTTTACTGCAATTTCGCAGACTCCACGGACTCTCCTCTATACCCAAAAGATTCTCTCGACAATGGTAAATAACTTGGAAACGTGCGTACTCGAAGACTATTTCCTTATATTCCGAAGGTCGTATTTGTTTACACCAGTCACATGGGCCGTCATTATCGGTTTATTATATAACAGTATAACACGTTGTTAGCACACTGATTTCAGCAATTTTTCCAACTTGGTATTCGTAATGCGCAGATTTGATTTTTTTTTCTCTCTTTTCAAATCGTTGCTGCGTAAATTGCCCGATCCCGATGTTCAAAGGGAGCTTGGGTAGTTGGTATGCGTCGAGGAGTGGGCTAAAAATATTCCGACGTTTTTTTTCGTACCTGGTGTTCGTAGTAGGTGAATTTTTTTACAGGTTGGTAGAGTCACGATGATCGGCGTAATTTAAAATTTTTTGTGCTTATTGTAATAATAGAGTTGGTTTACTTACATGAATGTTATTAAACGTGGTTTTGTTAACGTTAAGTTAAGGTTGCAGAATTGGAGTGATTAATGGGTGCAGTTTTTTTTTTTTTCGGAGCTTGTGAGAATTTTAAGTAGCTACTGTGCTATTGCATAGAATAGGAAACGTCTTTGTGTGAAGGAATTATATACTTTGTCGGTTGACCTCATAGGATCATCCAGTAACTTAATGACACATTTTGAATATCTTTTTCACTTCGTTATTTGTCTATTTACATGTCGTGATTTCGTTCATGGTCTCGGTGAGGCCAAAGGTGTGCCTTCGACGTTATTCCATTACATTTTACGCTTTTTTTTTCTTAAATCAAACCCGAAGGTGATTTTTTTATTCGAGGATGAGAAAAATATATATTTTCAAAAGAAAACTAATTCTTGAACAAGAAGAAAAAACTAAAAGAAATTAAAACGCTTATTAACGTGAGGATTTCGAAAGCAGCGTGTAATTGCTTCGAAATATGCGAGTGTTCGTGAATAATTTGTTTGAGGTGAATGAGAGGTTCGTGAAGCCGTGAGGGGATAGTCCAGAGTGCGGATGAATTGCTTGAGGAGAGGAAAGAAGGAATTAGATTATCGAGAAAGCAAAAAGTGAAAAATTTTTGCCAAAACGAATTATATCTATCAAAATTATGTCAGTTTTTTAAAAATTGGAAAAATCTTTTGATATTAAAAATTTTTCATCACATTAAAGAATTTTTTTCAAATTAAAGAATTTTTAATTAAAATTGAAACATTTTCTTAAAAGTGAAAAAAATACCTCAAATTGAAAAAAATGACTAGTATTGAAGAATTTCTCCAGTGACTTCATCCAAAATTGAAAAATTTTACAATATTGAAAAATTTTTCAAAATTGAAGAATTTTCTACAACTAAAGCATTTTCCAAAATTGAAGACTTTTCCACAATTGAAAAATTGTCCAAAATTGAAGAATTTTTTAAAACTAAAGCATTTTCCAAAATTGAAGAATTGTCTAAAATTGAAGCATTCTCCAAAATTGAAGATTTTTCCAAAATTGAAGAATTTTCTAAAACTAAAGCATTTTCCAAAATTGAAGAATTTTCTAAAACTAAAGCATTTTCCAAAATTGAAGAATTTTCCAACACTGAAGAATTTTTTAAATGTTGAAGAATTTCTCAAAATTAAAAAATGGTCCAAAATTGAAGAATTTTTCAAAATTGAAGAATTTTTCAAAATTGAAGAATTTTTCAAAATTGAAGAAATTTCCAAAATTTAAGAATTTTTCAAAATTTAAGAATTTTCCAAAATTGAAGACTTTTCCACAATTGAAAAATTGTCCAAAATTGAAGAATTTTTCAAAATTGAAGAAATTTCCAAAATTTAAGAATTTTTCAAAATTGAAGATTTTTCCAAAATTGAAGATTTTTCCAAAATTGAAGATTTTTCCAAAATTGAAGATTTTTCCAAAATTGAAGATTTTTCCAAAATTGAAGATTTTTCCAAAATTGAAGAATTGTCCAAAATTGAAGAATTGTCCAAAATTGAAGAATTTTTCAAAATTGAAGATTTTTCCAAAATTGAAGAATTGTCCAAAATTTAAGATTTTTCCAAAATTGAAGAATTGTCCAAAATTGAAGAATTGTCCAAAATTGAAGATTTTTCCAAAACTAAAGCATTCTCCAAAATTAAAAAATTTTCCAACACTGAAGAATTTTTCAAAAATAATTATTTTTAGGTTTTAACAATTTTCTTGAAATTGAAGAATATTTCAGATTTGAACAACTTAGAAAATTGAGTTGATGGATTTTTAAAAACCATTTGAAGAGTTTTCCCAAAGTAAGAGACATTTAAATCAATAGTGTTCTAAACATTGCATAATTCATTTTGATTCAGCAACATTTCGACACATTCCCAGATTTTGGACAACCTTTCTCATTCTCTTCGAATTTTTTGAACAATTTTCCAAAACTTTGATGATTTTCTAAAAAGTTGAGAAGTTTCAAATTTTGAAGAAGTTTACAAAAATTGGACTACTGTTAAAAAATTGAGCGTTGGAAGAATTTCTCAAAATCAAGTCAGTTTTTCCATAATTGGATGACTTTTCTAAGGTTGGAAACTTGTTTCAAAATCTCACTATTTTCAAAACTTGGTCGATTTTTTAAAAAAAATTTTACAAGAAAACTTGTAAATCTTTTTTAAAGTTTGGAGAATTATTCAAGCATTGAGAATTTTTTCAAAAATTTTCACTATAATCTAAAAAAAATACACAATTTGCAAAATCTGGATAATTTTCAAAAATTTTGACAAATTTTAAAAACTTGAAAAACATTCCAAAAATGTTGAATGCTAAACCAGGGAATCTACCTAAGCATCAAAAATATAATTGAACAATTTTTCAATACCCGGATACTTAGTTTTTTAAAAGTAACTGAAGTGAAATATTTCAAAAAAACAACAACAATACGAAATATTTTAAATTTGACTTCAGATACCTTTTGCCGCACCATACACAAGTTAAAACGATTTATCAAATTAAAGTTTACACCCTGTTTTTTTTTAATGAGAACATTTGGTTGGCAAATTCATTTATGACCATTTTAGTTATTTTTTTTACCAGTTCGAAAATCTCTAAAATAATTTTTTGAGGAAAATTTCACATTTTTACATTCTGCGCCTCTAGGTAGCTGGTTTTTCAATCTTCGCCGAAATAAAATGGATACTTCTCGCAGCATTCGGTTTAATATCATCTGTATGTGATACTCGTGCGTTGAAAATTTAATTTGTGTATTTAGCCTTTTTGCTTTTGGAAATCGTATTCGAAAAACAAATGGAAAACGCGCCTTGAAAACGTAACTCAGCATGTTATACGTAGACGTACGTTGCTGAAATCTTAGCAGAATTCCCGTATATTTTGTTACGTTTACGATGAAGTTTTCAATTTCAAACAAGACTTACGTAGCCGCGAGTTTTATTTGACTAAATATTTGTGACGCGGAAACGCCTAATTTATTACATATTTCATTCGGGTAAACATTTTAGGAATGGTAATATACCTTGGCGGATTTCAATATTTGCACTCTTGGAGTACAGATTTTCAACATTCCTGTGTTTTTTTTCGAAAAAATGTATCTATGTTTGGAAAAAATTTACGGGAGGGGAATTCGTAAACAAAAGAAAGGTCATTACCGAAGGTGGAAAATAATTTGAGCGGAAAATCGTCATAATTAGAATAAAATTTCCATATCATTGGGTTTTGGCTGTAAATATAGTTCGTACGCACGATGAGAATCGAAAAACAGCAAACGAAACCGCAACAAGTTAGCAATTTGGAAATATTTCAAAGTTGCAAGATTTATCACCGCGTTTCGTAATCTCATTTCGTCGTCATAAAACCGTACTCACCCTTTTCCAACGCCCGCCTTTTTCAGCCCCCTCTGTGTAAAAAGTTGCTGGCTCGGAGACGACGTAGAAGAAAATACTCGTACGTTATCCTAGGAAAGTACATTACGCGGTTGTGCGATGTCGAAAAACTCCTCATATCAATTACATTTCTCAACGAACCGTAAATAGATCGGATTTCTTAATACAAAAGATGGCCATTAAATGCGCGAAATCATCACGTATAAATAATTTCCGAAGCTAATGAACTCGGATGGGGATAATTTCTAATTTTTAATTACGGTAGCTCGGCTATTACACGTCGTATACTGGTGCTTTAATGGACCGTGCCAATTTTCAATTATAACGACTTTCCGCTTTTTTTCCGTCCAATTGGACGTAAAACATTTTTACAGGAGTTGCACTATACGTTGGCGCTGCGCGTCCGCGACTAGATTCCGATAACTCGTATTTTATACGAACGTACCATTTGAAATATTCGTTAACGGTAAATAAGTTATTATAATTCGGTCGAGAAGTGGAGACGGGGATTAATTTGTAATGAAAGTTACCAAAAACAAGATTACACCGATGTTGAAAACTTGTAAAAGTCGAGCACTTTGGTAATTACTCGGATAAGTGGATGAAACTGCGAATAACTCGTGTCATAAATGTCTTACAGATTCTTCATCCCTTCGACCGCGAAATAAAGTGTAGATTGGAATATTGACCCGAGCGAAATTTTCATTTATAGGGCTTGTTTTCCAGAGCGAATTACGTTTTGTGTAGTTTTGGTTCTATTTTAATTTAAAATTTTTCAACGCCATCCATCATTGAATTCTGAACTGTAGATATTTTTTCAACCTTGAATCTGGGTTTGATGTCAATTCATTAGAAAAAAATTTAAAATGATCCAAAGAGAGAGAGGGGTTGCTCATAATTTTTTTTTAAAAATTGAATTTGGTATCAAATGAAAGAAGATTCTGGATTTGGTTTCAAATAAAGAGTTATTGAGTGAGGTATTCATATCGAATTTTATTGATACCCTTTTGAATCCATTTGTGATCCTGTCGGTAAATAACGTTTAAAAAATGAAAAAAAAAAAATTGAACCCTCTTTCACTGATATCGAAAATAGGTATGACTAAAAACATCAATTTTTTTCATTTTTTTACACCAGGCTACCAAGAACCTTCTTTTTGGCATTGGCCGGGTTACATTTTTAGATCATTATAATTAGGAAAGGGTTTCGTTGAAAATTTTTGAGAATTTTTCATCGTCTTAATTCATGTTTTTGACCTCTGGAACTCAGTAGGTATTTATGGGAAAATTTTGGCCATAATTTTAAAAAAATTCAAGACATTAAAAACATGACAACAGATCAAAATAATATCTATATTCTTCAGTAGGTAAGTAGGTAAGTAGATACTTCACTCAATGAAATCGATTTTTTTTTTTGTATTTTCACTCTTCGTCCTCTTTACTTTAGGGATGTTAGGAAGTTTACTCCTCCCCCCCCCCCTCAAAAATGGATTCCAACAGTAAAAAAAAACCATATCTTGACATAATTTCAATTTCTTTAAAATTAAAAATTGTTTTCTACCCCCTAAATTTTCGAAAAAGTTGAATTAAAAACAACTGCATTAAGCTCTTGGTACTTTCAAAAATTCAAAATGATTGTATCACGCCTGGCATGAGAATAATTTTAAATGTCATCTGCTCCTTTTTGAATAAACGTAGAATTTTTGAAAACAAGCTGACTGATTTTTCAATTTTGATAGATTTTCGTAAGGTTAAAATTTACTCTTTTTCAATGAAAATGTGACTTACGAAAAGAAAAAAAATTACTTAGGTACAATAAAATTAATGAAATTCAAGCGCTTACATAATATTGACCTTTTGAAACCAATTTCAGCATATTCAGTCTTTCAAAAGCCTCCACATTAATTTCAGTTTTTTTTCAGCAAATATGTTCAAATTTTTTTAGGGCGTAAAAAAATTATTATTTTGAGCAGATATAAATAACGATTTTTTCAAAAAGTCGATGTCAGAAAATTATCCCAAATTCATAAATTTTATGGGAAAATTTCCCACAAAAATATGTATTTTTATCACATTTTTGCTGAAAAATTGCATACTTTTTGAAATTTTAAAGATCTGCCAAAAATCGAAAAATCATCAGACGAAGGAAACCGAAATTTTGGTTTCAAAGGATTTTAGACATGGTCTTTCGAAAAATCCGCACTTGTTAAAACCAAATACGAGTAGTTGAAATTCATTTAATAATTTAAAAAACACACATTTGAGAAAATATTGGAATATTTTGCAACTCCTTCAATTCCGACTTTTTTTGTTTGTTTTGAAAAATTTTGTCAACATTAAAATAAAATTTCCCACGATATTTTCACAATGGACATTTTTTAGTTGTAAGCCCGAATATTCTATATAGACTTCGTATTGTAACTACCTACAAAACAAAATTTCAATTTTCTAAAATTAAAAAAAAAAAAATTATTTGACATAAATTAATTTTCTGCTGGCCTCGATAAATTAAAAAAACAAATACTATTTTGGTAGATTTTTCCTTGTAATTTTTACTGTTATTTCAATCGTGGGGAAGGGGGAGATCATGGGGAGGTGAAGAAGAAGAGGTGGTGGGAAAGAAAGTGGAAAGTAGTAGGGGGAGAGGGAAGAGAGGATGGTAGAGGTAGAGAGAAGAGGAGAAGACGGAAGAGAGAGTGAGAAAGAAGAACGAAATTTGCCTTGATAAAGAAGAAATCCAAAACAAAAGCTGGGCTATGGTTTTTTGTTACATTTTAACAATTTTAGGAAACTGATTTAAAAAAATAGCTAGCAGATATGTGGGACAACGAACTACAAAACTCACTTATTGATTTCTTCCATAAATTATTTTCTGTCTATTTGAGGGAAATTCAATCAACTCACCTGTAACAAAAATAATAATTTCATTTGATTAGTATGATTAATTTATCGATTTAAAAAATTCTATTCAACTTCTTTAATCGGAGTATTCCAATCGATCGTAACATTTTGAACCAAAACAAAAATATATCAAAAATACATAGGTACAATATGAATAAATCCATACTCAAAATTTCCGGTGCTCAAGTTCATTTCCCGAATTTTGATGAATTTTTGAAACTTCAAAATTTCCATATTGACTTTCAATTACCTTCGAGATTGATTGAAAACAATTTCGAGAGTTTTTAAAGGCTACATAAAATTTTGGAATTTTCCAACATTGAAAAAAATTCAAAAAATGTACCATAATATGAGCTCGAGTACCTACAAACTAAATGGTTCAAATTTCCGACCAATTCGATTCGTGAAAATGGAAGAAAATAATTTTCTAAAATTCGTATCAAATTTTCACGTTGCCCGTTGGGATAACTCTCCTGTAATTCAACGTTAGCTCTAAAAGAACCTACAAAAACGAAATATTCTTCGACAACATCGCGATTTTTTTTCTCTCTTGTACCAGCGAACCAATTTCAAAACATTTTACGTATTTTTTTTACCCATCAACCTTGACTTTTTTTTGATTTTCAAAAAAAGAATCGAATCGTGGCCATTTTTTCAAATAATCTTACTAATTATACACACAGAACGCGAATTCACGATCAATTAATATCAAACAGCCTTCGACGTCCGCATCGGTTGATAAACTAGGCTGCCATAATACGCAGCAGACGCAATTACCGTGCATGATAAATGCATCACTGTAAAGCTCTCAGGTACCTAGGTCTATGAGTAAATAATCTTAATGCGTCAACTGCGAATCGAAGCATCTTTGGGTCAAGGCAATAAGCTCTTAAGATTATGTCAAAGAATTCACAGCCCAGTGTCGAGATTCCCATTCTGAAACGTATAAATCGTCTGTCGTCGCTGTCACCGTATCCCAAGGTACATAGGTATCCAATGTACCATTACACGATGACATAGAGACGAACGACGCTTACACCGCAATAAATCCAAGCTGATGTGCACAAAATAACTCGCAATGCCCACGTTCCGATGTACACAAAAGGTTGAATAATACGCTATTATCGAGTATTATAAAATAAAAATATTCGAAACTGATGAAAAACCAGTTACCATTCGACCTGAAGGCGATAGTTTAATTAAACGTTGAAAAAAAAAAAACAAAGCGATGGCTAATTTTAGTTAATTTATTCACGTCTATCTATACATATTATTATCTGCGATGAGGTAATTTTTATGTATTAGATTGGCCATTTTTAACACGAGACGATCGAGTGCATCTCATTCGACAATTTTGTCAAATAGGAAAATTGCACGAGCAAAATGAAAAAGGATATAAAGTGAATTTATCAACAAGTAATGATAAATATGAGATGATAGCAGCGTGATAAAAACATATTTTGATTAATTTAAATTATTTTCCTAGCTGATTGCAATGTATAGATGAGGTTATCAATGTTGAATAAAAATTTACTTGACCACAAAAAATATCATAGTTTCATTTACCGAGAAAACATTGAATATTTTTCAATTGCCATGTAGAATTCATAGCGTTGAAAGGAAAATCCCAGAAAAAATTCCAATCGATGAATTTGTTTTGAAAATGTACAAATCTGAATAATTTCGTACTGTAATTTAACGTCATTTAAATCGGTTCGTTCGAGATTAGATATATGAATATTTAAATTACAAAGGTATAGATTTAAAATGCTTGTTTGTTGAAGTATAATTTGACGTAATTGTTCGTCGATAGATAAGCGTGGATTATTTAATTATCTATGTAGATGTAGGTGCTTAAACGAAATGATTAGTATTTATTTTTGGATGAAATTATGGCTGAGGTGCTCGAAGGGTTGAAAAAATTGACGCCGATTATGGGGCAAAATTGGAAAATAATTTCAAGTAGAGAGCTATAACTGAAAATAAAAATTGTCTTGTTGAATATAGATTGGTCTATTTATCTTCTGCTTTTTTTTTTTTCAATGTGGATATTTGATTATAGTGATTAGTTAATGGATACCTAGATCTACAAGTTATTAAAATATTTATTAATGGCTCATAATTTTTTTGTAATTGCAGAATATACTCGGAATTTTTACAATTTTTCTTTAAACTTTTTTTTTTTCTAATTGCAAAACTTGGATGTTTTGATGTGCATACTTAATTTTTTTCAACATTATAGTTATCTATGCTATTACTGAATTCTGTGAAGTACAAAATTGCGTTATTTTAGTCAAATTTATCTGCCTAATGAGTTGATCGATATTTTATTACCAAAAATTAACTACGTGATGGATACCTACGTGGATAAAATTTTTTGCAGTTCATCGATATTTTTACCGTGTACCGGTAATTGATTACCAGAGCTATTGAGAATAAATATGTAACAAAGTTTCGATAAATTGTTTCACCCGAATAACGCGGAGTTTATTTTTTCTATTACAGAAACACAAAGCGAATAGGGCTCGGGTTGTCGCGACAGTTCCTTCGAAGTGCCCTTAGGCTGAGTACTCTTTTGGATGACGAAACGTACGAGTTTGTAAACAATATGTGCGTCGAAGTCGTATACGACTTAGGAAATTTTGTAAGCTTACAAGAGAGGCAGGCGTGCCAAACGATACTCTCTAAACTTGAATCAGTCAAAATTCACTGATTAATAAGACAAAAGTGTGCAACTGAAGAAATCAGTGAAAATTTTACCGATTGTCCCTTTTTCCCCCTTCCACCGAAAATCCATCCAGTATCCTTATCCCAAATACCTACTTGATTTGTATCCTACCAAAAAAAAAAGGCTTCCGACGCTATTGTAAGTACATAATTCGTGAAGTTTATTTGAATTTAGTCAATTACGAATAAAAACAAGAGATCAATGAAATTATAGTTTTTATTCGAGTGTTTCAAATAATCGTCAAATTACTATTATTGCTCTCGACGAGACGGCTGATAATCTCTGATAAGGTGGTAGCGCGAATTTTGGGCAAATATTTGGATCGCGTGCTCGAATATTCGAATGATACGTATGTACGTGTAATGATATGTTTAAATTTAAATGTAAATGGGTATCGTGCTGAAATCTCAGGAGGGCTACATCATAATTTTCATCGTAATAAAGTCATCAATGTAGAATGTCAATTTTGGTTGTTTTCTTTTCCGTTAAAAATGAAATGATAACGGAGAATGACGCATGTACAAATTCAAAAGAGAATTCCTCGGTATATTTGAATTTTTGTTTACATCTGCAGCTAGTCATTATGGTTTTTGATCCCATGAAAATATGGCAAATTCCATTTATTTAATGCAAAACTTGTTTACGAATACCTAATTCGCTGAAAATTTTTTGAAATCTCTTAAATTTGATCAAATTGTTTACGAATTACTCATCCATTTCTATAATCAGAATCATACAAAAACGATGAGCCAATCGTCCGTGAACAATTTTTACTAATGATAAAATGAATTGTCAGCGAATCAAAGACTGGTGTTTTACTGTTTATGAACGATTTGAAGCTGTGTGAACTTAAAGAAGCAGTTTTTTTTTTTTAATTCTTAAAACCAGTTTTTGAAACGCGTAGAAAATCAAAAAACAATAAATTTCAAGCAAGTCATAAAAATTCTTGGAAAAATTTTGAAGTAAGTAGTAAAATTATTTTTGAATTACAAGTAAGTAAGCAAAATATTATTATTAGGTATAAAATTTTTAACTGGAAAAATTCTTGGAAATTTTTTTGAATTTTGAATTTTAAAAAATGCTATTTTAAATCGGCTTTTTAAAAAAAATTTAATTAATAATAATTTGTTGATTGTTAGTGATCGAACAATTCACCGACGATTCATTTCTGATGAAATTGCTCCCAGACGACTGTTGAATCTAATCACCTAAGAAAAATTCTTCTACCCCCCCCCCCCTTATAATTTTTTTTCAATATTTAATTCAGTTATTTGTGAAAGGCTCACTTTTGGTGAATTTTAAATTTATTGTACTTACTTTGTCACAAGTCACTGATAATCAGTCAAATTCCACTGATTCCCCAGTTAATCAGCGTCATTTTACTGCCAATCAGTGAAAAATTACTGATTCAAATAGTGAATTTTGAGTGTTAAATCAGTAAAAATTAGTTGACTGATTAAAATCAGTAAAAATTTATTGATTCAATTCAGTAAAAATTTACTGATTCAATTCAGTAAAAATTTACTGATTCAATTCAGTAAAAATTTACTGATTCAATTCAGTAAAAATTTACTGATTCAAATCAGTGAATTTTCTCATTATTGAATCAGTAAAAAAAAATCACTGATTGAATCAGTAAAAAAAATCACTGATTGAATCAGTAAAAAAATCACTAATTGAATCAGTAGGTAAAAAAAAATCACTAATTGAATCAGTAATTACAGGTATATCTGCCACCATGACACATCTGCCACGTTGACACACCCTTCATAACTTTTTTTCTATAAGCGTTCCTGGCGTGAAAAAAATTTACAAAACGTAAAATGATATGACCCATCATATATCTATCATTCGCAGAGATCCATGGAAAACTTTTGAAAAGAAAAAATATTTTATGAAAAAAATGAAAATTTTTTCACCAAAGTAGATTTTTTTCAATTTTAATTTTTGCATTGGAGAGGCCCAATGAGAAATAGAATAAAAATGTTATATCTCGTTGGAATCGTCATTCAATTGCGCATCTTTTGGCATAAAAGAGAGTTAAAAATGAAGTCTTGGTAGGTTGGTAATACTGCTTTGAAAAAATTCGACTGTGTTGCCACCTTGACACAAATTGATAGTTGCCACAATGACACAGTATAAAAATTGCGATAATGATGCAAATTTTGATCTTTCATCCATTTTCGTATAAAAATGTTTGTTTCTAGCTTGATTCACATTTTTATAGTGAAAAAATCAACCAAAACCTCAATGAAGGATTCGTATCACCAAAAATAACTGTGTGGCACTGTGTCATGGTGAACACTTTGAATTTTTGTTTGTGTCATAGTGGCAACTATAAAACCAATGTATTTTAAATCTGTGTCAACGTGACAACAGCTTGTGTCATGGTGGCCTATGGTGTTGCCACCATGACACAGAAATTTTTATTTTTTATTTTTGTCATATCTTCAACGTCTATGAAGCAAAATGTCTGAAAATTTTATCCAATAAACCTTATGTATAGATCTATCGAATGGCGCAAAGAAATCAAAAATTCATCAAAAATTACCAAAGTTATGGCCAAAACAAAAAATTTTGTGTCATGGTGGCAGATAGTACTGTAATTCACGATGGAATCAGTGAAATTTTTATTTTCACTGATTTAGTAGTGAAAATTCACTGATTGAATCGCAATTTTTTTTACTGATTCCTACAGTGACTTGATTTTATCGATTTTAATCAGTCATTTTTAACTGATTCGAATTAAAAGAGTAACTAATTAAAAAATTGAAAAATTATCGAGTCCTTTGAAATTGCATGAAAAACTCCAAGATATTTATTTACTCACTTGAAATGTTTTTCGCCATTTATTTTATTGAGTTTGGTCAAAATTTTTGGTATGATTTGAATAAAAATTAATTTTTGCAGATGAGTATCCATGAATAAGTATTTTTAATCCAATATGTATTTGCAAAAAAAAAAAACACGCAAAGACAAACGTTTTTCAAAAATCACCGCTTTTCGGGCAAATATGGGCATTTCTTCATTTTTTGAGAAATTCTTTCAAAAATTTTCAACTTTGAAAACAAGTTTTGAAAATAGGAAGCTCTAATGTTTTTTGCTCAAGAGATCGACTTAAAATTCAAGGCATCAACGGGCCTCCCCCAGTCTGGCTCTGATGCCTATACATGTAGATGAATTGAAGGTAGAAAATTGGTTTTTAAAATTAATTCGAATTATTTTTCATCTGAAAGAACGACTGATTTTTTTACTCACCATTTCTTTTTTTTTTAAGATTGGTGAAGAGTGCTCTTCAATAACATTAAAAAAATCCGTTGACCAAGTTTTGATTTTAAAAATTCCAGTATCCAAAAAATCTAGTCCAAATTCCTATTTGATCGTAGATTCGAAGTCCATCGAACTCCAGCAGCATTAGTAAAATTTATAGTGGTGCCCAAAGCAGCACTCCAAAGAATAAATATTCTTGAAAAATCGCCGCCTCTGCGCTCTAATTTTGTTTCCTTTTCCTTCCCATTATTTTCAACGTCCTCCTAACCTATTTACGTTAAAATCGAACTGTACCTAAAACTTGTAACAAAACAACTCATAAATTTTTCTGGGCCAAATTCGCTCAATTTCGGAACTCAAATCATTATGAAACATCGACACAGGTGAAAATCCGGATAAATACTCGAAGGTAATTCGTCGAAGGTGGAAAAATCGTAGAAAACGTAATCAACAGTTCTGTACCTACACATTTGGCAATTAAATCCACACGATGATTCGCTCCGTAATAAAACTTCTGTATAAAGAGCAACCCCACCAATGACAGCGCCGCTCATCAAAAATCCGCCACAAAACCAATGAAACACAGCGTTTCATTTGAAAAACGTTAATTGTACATCTTGTTCGGTTGTTTTCTTATTAAAAGCGCAGAGTAAAACTTTTCCTCGGAGATGTTGAAATTACACGCAGCGTCGACCCAGACCGAATTCAACATATGTTCAGAAACGTATAAATCTTATACCAGCTTCACTTGGAGTATTCGTTTCATCGCGTAAGGCGTAACGTACGCGTGAGGCGAAATTATAGTCTGAGGGGAATACCGCCTCCGTATTCGAGTCGGATCAGCGAGAATAAATTATCCGCCAGATTTGTCACCCAACTTTTAACTTAATCAAATAAAGGTTAAAAGCTGGTACTTTTCAACAACCGAGAATCGAGTATGCGAGCAGCATTTTATATACGTAGTTTCAAGAAACTCTCGCCTCTTTTTTTTTCAACCTCGCCTACGTCTATGCTTCGGCACATCCCTGCCTTTTTTTTCTTTCTCTTCAATATATCTAACTTGTTTGCTCCTAATCGGCTGAAAAATCTAATGGAATAATTAAACCAGACTGGAGAAAAATTTCAAGCAAGTTTGGTTAACGTGAAACTTTTTTTTTCGCCTCGTGGCACGATTATATTAAATTTCATTTTTATATAAGCTTTTTCGTAAACTTTTTTTCGCATGCGAGAAGCTTTTCGTGTGGTCGACGAGTAAAACACACGTTTAATTGTCAAAAGGTCCCCGGAAAGGATTTAGGAAAATGAATTGCCTTCTGTGAATCAAGCTGGCCACGTTGTAAATGTTTTTTTAAAAATAGCAACGCTTCGGATTTAGCAGCGTCGTCACGCAGGGCTTTTTTTCCTTCGTTGACGTGCCTGGCTGAGTTGGGAGGAAGCTTGTAATGTAATTTTGATCTTATTTTTACCTCACGTATAATGTGACGAAGGATCGTCCCGAATAAAATCTGCAGATAGTCCAATGCCAAACTGAAAGTAAAAGATGGTAAAAAATTATAGATAGTGGATGCCTCTTGAGGGATGAGAGGGGTAATTTTTGACTAGAGTTTTGGACAATTTTGACTCCTTCTGGAACTGAAAAGTAATTTTATTTTTTTCATCAGAGTTGGAATTTTGCAGTTCGACTGGCAAAACAGGCTCTAGGAATCAAAATCAGTGTGATTTTTTACAAACAAAAAAATCAGGTAATTTTTTACTTGTATGGGTGGGATAGTTCCAAAAATCTTTGAGTAAACGGTGTCATACCCCCCCCCCCCCCGCCCTCGTGTCAGAACTGAATCATTGAAAAAAAATTCGAAAACCGAAATTGCAACCTATCAAAATGGGTTAAAATTTCACGTGGAGCACAAAATCTGAGTAAAAATGTAATTTGAGCAATTTTGAGCCTAAAATCAGATTAATTTTTGAGTATTTTCAAAAAATTTGCGCTTGACTTATAAAAATGAGTTGAAATTTAACGAGCAGCACAAAAATAATGATAAAAATGTAATTTGAGAATTTTTTAGCAATTTTGAGCCCAAAATAAGGTCAATTTTTGAGCAAGTATTATTAAAAAATTAACGTGTGATCTAAATCAAAAAAAAGGTAAAATTTTACCAAAACCTGGAAATTACCGACTAAAATTCTTTTTGAACATTTTTGGAGAATTTTGATGGCAGATCAATTTTTGAGCATTTTCAAATAATTGAAATGTGCGACCTACTAAAGTGAAATAAAATGTCGCCAAAAAATAAAATATATGTACCTAAATTTGAAATTGATCAATTTTTGAGAATTTTATGCCTCAAAGCAAATTTTGCTTCACATACCTGTTGGAATTTTCGGCGAAATTTTACCCACGTGGAAATGTAATTTGAGCACTTTTGAACAACTTTGAGCTAAAAATCAGGGTAATTTTCAAGTGTTTCCAAAAAATCGACGCGTGACTCATAAAGTCATGAAAATGCGGGAGATTTTGGTCAAAAACTTGGAATATTGACGAAAAAATTTTCAGCGATTTTTGAGAATTTTGAGTACGTAGTAGATATGTAGATATACTGAACAATATTTGAGTATTTCCAGAAAGTTGACATGTAACGTATCGAAATTTGATAAAATTTCGCCAAAAATTCAAATACATTATGTGAACCAAAATTTGCTTTGATCAACTTTTGAGAAAAATTTTTGAAAACACCATTGAAAATGCATCTTGTTTATTATTTTAATAACTAGATGAGCTGGTGTAACTTTTTTAATAATTATACTTGCAGCAATGCATAAAATAAAATATTTATAAATAATATGTAATTACAATAAGGGGCTATGATTTTATGTCTACATCCATGGAAAACGAAAAATTACATTTTTGCGGAGAAAATTATAAAAGTTTATAGAACTGATAATCAACATGTACATTTACGAATGAATACTAACTCCAGCCCGAAATCTCTTCATATGATCATTTTCATACTTCATTCACAACGCCCATCTCCAATAGAAGGTATACTACATATATATGATGCACACTGATCACCCCTAGTACATGGGGTGTTCGGTGGAAGGCCACCAGTACTCACTGATGTCATCAAAACCATCACAACGACGACGAGAAGAATGATTTGGTAAAAATTCATAGTGGAATCGACACGACGTACGAAGTAAACAAATTCACAACAAAAGTTGATTTTTTGAACAAAAATTTAATGCCTTTCTGAGAGCTGACATGATAAATTCTTAAAATGCGAATCGTATATATAGCAAAAATTTGGCAATTTGAATAATTAACGGAAAAATTTCGAATGAATTATGAATAATAATTAATGGCTTCAATTTTAGTATTTTTAGTGCCTATAAACCTTAAACAATGAATGCATTTCTGTTGATTTTAGCCATCGAATATGTTTCAGATGGTAGTTACAATGATCATCATTTTATTAATCACTGTAATAAAATGTAATAATGAACGAATTCCGTGTAAATTTATCCTAAAATTTAGTCAAGTGTTTCAATAGAACACAAATAATATCGTATTGGAAAGCAATTAAGCAGCTGTGATTGAAAATTTATTGAAATTTCAAGGTCGAAATTGCAACGCAGTTTTTGTTTCGCTACTCGTAGATAAAATTTCTCCAAAGAAAAATTATATGAATTTACCACGTTTTGATTTTGGATTTTCAGAAGTTTTGCTCAATTTTTTTCTGACAAAATTCTTGTTTTCGATGAAGCCGAATTCAAAGATTGAGTGCTAATTCAGAATGTTACAGATAGGTATATCAAAATTTTAAAATTACTTTCTAGGAACTATCCCTATCAATGCAAAATTTTGAGCCATAACAAAAATGAATTGAAAGTACATCATAAAAGAGCCCCAAATATCAAATTTCAGGTACTGAAGCTCATTTTTCGAAATCTTGAAATTTGCAAAATTAATATGAACACTTGATCTGATCAAGTTAGTGACCTATTTGATCGATTGAAGCAGAATTTTCTAAAATTCACAACTTCCAGGAAAAATTAATTTTTTTTTAAAAAAAAAAAAGGAGTAATTTTCTATACCAAAAAGTATTGATTAGAGTTAGAACTCAGAAATAAACTTTAGCACCTAAAATCTAGATAATGAATTACATTTAACGGTGTACTTTTGATGTATTTTTATTTATGCTCAAAATTTTATTTTGAATTGGAATACTTTCCTTGTTGATTATTTTGAAACTTAACACAAAAAGAGCCGAGAAAATTATTTGACAAAACTTCAAAAAAAAAAAAAAATGTCAACGTCAAATTCGACTATCATTTTAATCACCCAATTGAAATCGATTATTAATTTGAAAAATTGCAAAAAAGAGAAATAATAGTCATTTTTTTAGGTAAGTATTTCTTGTCCATTTGGTAGAATTTCATTCGAGCGTAGATTCAAGAATAAATTTTTTGGGATTTTTTCTACTCAGGAATTTGGTTTATGAGGAAAATGAATTCAGAAATGGGTAGGATAGGAACCACTTTTTTCATTGCGGGGTTGGAAAGTGATATTTTCCAAAGTACCTGAATCCAAATTAGTCATCAATGATATTTAAGTCAATTGGAAAATGATTATCTTCAGAAAAAAAATACTAACCCCACCCACCCGACGTTGCTTAACTTCGACTTGAAATTTCTAAAAATCAGCGCAAAAAGAATAAAATTGCAAAAAATTAGTATATTTGATAAAACGTGAAAAAAAATACCAAAATGTCCATGCCAAATTCGATTGTCATTTTTAATTTATTAAAGCTGTTAAGAAATTCGAAAGATGGTAAAAAAAAAGAAAAATAAACGCTCAAATATCGATATTTCGATAAAAAAAAGTCAATGTTTAATAGATTTCAAGAATTAGCAGAAAAATTGACTGCGGTTGAAAAAATTGAAAATTATTTTCAAAAAACCGACGCGACGTGGATTTAGGAACGCTAGAAAAAATTATAAATGACATAAATACTCCGATCAACAAATATTTGATCAATCGTGATTTTCATTCAGAAGTGAGAGAAATCACCTACGTCAAATTTCACAAATTTTAAGACTCTTCTATGCCTTGGACCGAGACAGAAAAGGATTCGAATCTATGTTCAAGTTATTCAAATACAAAATCTTTGTCCGGATTTGGTTCTCTGCAGTTGGGGGGGGGGGGGGGGTCGCGGGGCCTATTAAAGCTAAAAAAGGGAAAAATAATGTCTTTATCGCAGAAGGTGCTCCCAAACAGAAAATTGGTATTCGTAGATCTGGTTCGTTTCGTTTTATGAGGTTAATCGGTAAGACCTTGCTTTTTCATCGCTTCGATTTTTTCCAATTTGTGGATTAAAAATGGGATTCGAATCCAAAAACCAGAGATTCATGGATTCGAATCGTTTGATATGAGAAATGTGTGAAAATCGTAATGGAAATATTACTGGAAGATAGACAGGTTGGACAAGTTTTTAAAAAAAATGTAATTTTTGGGAAATTCTTTTAAAAAATGCAAAAATGTAAGTTAAAAAATTCCTTATTTTAGGCACGACTTTCCAGCTGATCAACTTTTTAATTGCCTATTTATTGGAAGAGGATATGAAAAAAATAGCCCAAGATGAAAATTGAATACAATCAATTTAATTTTAAATTATTATTATTAATGGAAGGGGAATTCAAGAAAATCAATTAGTTTGACCCATGCAGGTAATTTGTAAAAAAAAATTCAAAATTGATAATTAATCGAATTTTCAATTACTTAATTGGAAGGATATATTTTTTCGAAAAAATTGATCAGACCTGTGTAAGTTGGAAAAATGAAAAATTTGAAATGTTTGTAGTAATTTTTTACAATCGAAAAAATAATTGAGAGAGAATACTTTCGTAATTTTTCAATTTACAAAAAAAAAAAATGCAAATTAATTATCTGAAACATGCGATCTCGTCTGAAAAAAAAATGAAACGAAAAATTCAGTCAGCAAACAGATTTAAACCTCATCTCTTTTTTGACGTTCCATCATACTCTTTCGATGAGATTTGGCGATTTCCCACCGCCCTTGGAGGTCAAAAATTGGTCTTCGAGTTGAGCTTCCTTTTTGATTCTACTCCTTCTGAAAATCCCAAAATCGGAGTAAACTCAAAAACCAATCCTACAACCAGGCTCACATTTATAGCAAAAAAATGTAATTTTCCACCGAACCAAAAAAATTTCACGTATAAAATAAATCCAAGTATCTTTACCTAGATAGGATTATAAATACCTACACATTCGAGTATGTATTTCGGTCAATAAACAATTAGAGGAGATCGTCCTACGCGATTCAGCTCGATTAGCCTACTCACCAGGACATATATTATGACAAGGCTCGTCATGTATTCTTATAAATATCTCCTAAACCTAGACAAAGGTGAAAGAGGTCATCGAGTTGACGGGCTAGATGGTAATTTCGGGATTGTGTCGGTTTATCCGCGTCAATGAATGAAGTGAAAGCAGAATGCGAAAAAATTCACGCCCAAGGCGTTGATAATTTTCAAAATACGAAAATACACTCGAGTGTCGATATTTGACCCGGTGGTGCGGGAGCTACGTCGTCTAGGTAGGTAAACTATAATACACAACACGAAACGTATTAGTGGTCAGCCTTGCAGAACAAGTCCATATTTCAAGTTCGAGTTCATCAAGTCTGATTTTAGCGCAGACTATCAGTAAATGTCAATACCTATCCTACGCATGGGTCCAGGCCACCATGAGTAATTGTATTTTACAACTTCTCAAATATACGTATTACAACCGACGTAGGTATAGCTTAAATTATAATATCGCCAAAGTACACATTAATTTAACGGATATCCGACACTGGGGCCAAACTTGGCGCTAATTAAATTGGGTAAATATTAAAGGACATTGAACACGTTGCGAATAGCAAATACACGTACTCGCGCAGCGTTTCATATTTTGTAATATATTATCTCATTATGCAACCGTAAAAGCCGATAATAAAAATATTCCTATCTGTGTACAGTAGACGTGGAGACAGAGCCGTGTAACATTTTAAGTGAAGCGTTGAAGCGTACTCCAATGTGACACGGCGTATTTGTTCCACCTACACGGAGACTACTCCGCCATATATAGGCCTATTTTATAAATTATATCGTATTCGTATCTGAGCTATGTGTTACTAAACGAATCCATATTGAGCCCCTCTCGTCTCCAGGTTGGACCTGGTATTGATTTTTTTACTCTTTTTTTCGTTTATTTTTTTACGCAAACCGCAATGATCGTTCGTGTCACGTTTAATTATTTGCACCTTTTTAAATGCGTCGGCGACCTTCGTCGTAATAGTAACTCGCCGCCACAGCTAGAGTTGATATCATCAACACAACCATGACGAGTGACCATTTTCAAACCACAAGGTACCAGAGTACTTTGTACCAATTTGCCATTTATAAACGGTAAGTCAATAGGATTCCAATATGGTGAAGGGTACAATTGGTCGGTGTAGTTTATCGAGTTTTTGTCATCAGTTTTGGGC
The DNA here is from genome assembly GCA_038380155.1 of Pseudococcus jackbeardsleyi. Lineage (NCBI taxonomy): Eukaryota > Metazoa > Arthropoda > Insecta > Hemiptera > Pseudococcidae > Pseudococcus > Pseudococcus jackbeardsleyi. The sequence goes on along the minus strand of CM076240.1, from coordinate 22,341,472 downwards.
ATGGGAAAATTTACCTTTTGGGCTCGTATTTTTCCAAGTGGGAAAAATTTATCAATTGTATGGGGAAAATGCAAAATTTCGATCACTTTTTCCAAATTCTCCGTAATTAAACGCTGCACAGTGGACCGAATAGGAAAAATACCAGTTCATCAATTTTTATTGTCATAGAAAGATCCCAAGAACAGGAAAAAGTTCAAATACCACACTATCTTTACCTACTGAATTCAAAATTTTCAAAAATTTTTCTCTCAATCCTCAACGAGGACGGTAATGATGCCTGATTTCGAAAAAATTGAAAAAATCGACATTGGTGTGAAATGCAAGGGATTTTCGATCGAGAATTTCGAATTTGGGGATATTTTCTCTTTAAATCCTCAATAGAGAAAAATTGAAAAAAAATGCGATTTGGGTATGAAATTCTGAGGTTTTGAAGTCGAAAATTTCGAATTTTAGAATATTTTGTCTCTCAGTCCTTCAGAGGAGGAGTTGTCATCAAATTTTAAAAATATTGGAAAAAATTGATGTGTTTAGTTGGTATTTTTTAACAGCTAAATTGTTAAATAACTGAAAAAACGCACCTTTCCAGCAAAAAACCCAATAGGCATTGTTTTACCCACACTTCAATACACTATTTCATGCGATTGATTTTTTGGTCCAGAGTGGCCCAAGAAACTTTGACCTATTCGGTCCACTGTGCACTGTTTGAGATAGAAGGCTTGAAATATTTCTCGATTCTTTCTCTTCTTCTTCAAAATTTTGAGCCGATACGATAATTTTTTGCGAGGAAACTAGAAAATCGATTTTGAAATTTTTGGTTCCTGGTTCTGATCACCAGCGGATTTTATCCACGTGAAATCTACCTGAAAGGAGTCTCTCCTAATAAGATGGTGAAATCGGCCGTTGCACCGATGGCGCTGAAACTCGCCCAAAATGTTGGTATGGATGTAAAACTTCCCAAAAATTTTTTTTGACTCGATTCCCCCACCCCAACCCAAATAAAATGGCCGTAAATGTCCAAAATTGAAAAATTCATATCTTGGAAGCGGGTGGTTCAAAAATTTTAAAATTTTCACAAAAAATAGTTAGTGGGTAGTTGTATACGTGAGAATTTTTTGAATTTTTTTCGCATATTTAGGGGGGGTTGGGGGTTGAAAATTTCAAAAATTCGTAGAAAAAAATCGGGGGACCCACGGCTGAATTTTTAAAAAAAAAGTTGGTATTACCTTTCGGTATAACATATGTTTTTTTCAGCCCCCAAGGGAGGGGTGCAACATGGTCAAAAAAAATAGTACGAGGAAGGGGTTCAAATCGAAAAATAGTTCAATATTCGAATTCTACGCCCTCAAATTAGTGACAATCGATATGCTACAAGCCATTTCAATTTTTTAATATACTTTTCCCCAAAAATTGGGGCTGGGGGCACTGAATGGGTCAAATCCAAAAAATAAGCAAATATTCGAACTCGGTGCTCTGAAATACCTAGAAAACGACAGGTCGCTCGTTATTTTTCATTTTTTCGAATTTTGGCATTATCAAGGGGGCTAATAAGGGGGTTCAGAGGGGTAGGATGAAAGAACCGAACACATATTCGAAATTAGCGCCTTCGAATTAGCAAAAATCGATGATATATTACTTTAATTTTTCAATTTTTTGAAATTTTGGTCAAAATTGTGGACCCTTGGACCTCCTAGGGGTCTGGAGATCCAATCTTGGAAATTTTTTGGTTGAAAAATGAGTAAAAAGGCTAATTAAGTAGGTAATGCTATTTTTCAGATTTTTAAATGGTGGCTTTTATCCACTGTGATCATCATGAATGTTGAGCTTTCATTACCAAAGTTCAACTTTGAGCTTATCAAAATGTGATATTCGTTTTTAAATATCTTATCATGATGATGAAGCCGAAGAAAAATGAATAAAAAAATTAATTTTGAGCATTTGAAAAAATTACCTTATTTTTAATTACCTATTTTAAAATATCTTGTTTGGAAAGCAGAAGATTATTTCTTGAATTTTGCGACAGATTTTTCTCATTTTCAAGAAGGAAAGCCGGAAAATATAATATACTTATAGACACATAAATGAGCCATTGAAAAAACGTCCAACTTATTAGGTATTTCAACAGATTAACAGATAAGCAGGTGTTGCTGTTTTGAAATTGTATTTAAAATGAATAAAGCATACGACTGAAAAAAATTATATGCAAATAAATAATTATCATAAGTTCCTATTTCAGATTTTAAATCTAGGTATATCCATATAAAACGAATAAGTAAATTATTGTGGAGAAAATTATGATACTTAATTTATAAAATTGAAAATCAACAGATGCATTCATCGATGATCCGCAGTAACTACAGCTTTTAGTCACTACGACCATTTTCACAATTTATTGACAACGTTTAATACCAAATCCCATATCAATGCAGTGTTTGGAAGCACACTCAAAGTTTTCGTCACACGGCAATCCAGTTCCCTTTGTCTGAGCAGCCACTGATGTCACCAAAACCATCACAACGATGACGAGAAGAACGATTTGGTAAAAATTCATGATGAAGTTGACGCGACGATGTACGTACAATACAAACCGACAAAAGGCAATTTTTGAACGATAAAAGCAATACTGTTCCAAACTAGTTAGGTTTGATTGAGAGTCGAAATTAATGCTGCGGTATGATCGCATATATAGCGAAAATTTGGCAATTTGAAAAACAAAACGAATAATTTTGAGTAAATACTGAACGAATGATAATTACTTATTTGATCGTAAACATTGGATGCACATCTGGTGATTCTAGCTGTAAAATGGGTTACAGATGGTAGTTACAATGATTGTCATTTGATTAATTTTTGTAATAAATGTAATATTGCTATGATTTTGCGTACATTTATTGTGGAATTGTGTTATCCCAGATGGCAGAATTTCGTGGTGCTGCTATTGGTGTATTTAATTATTTGATTACGTGCTTCCATTTCAACACGATCGCACATTTTGAACTTTTTTTTGGAATTTCATTGAAATTCACGGGTCGAAGTTGTGACATAGAAGTTGTCAAATTATCATTTCGATTTTTCCGCTGTGCTATGTAGTTGTATAATTTTATTGGAGACAACTTTATGTAAAGTAAATTCAACAATTTTTTGATCTTGGATTCTCAGATTTTGCTCAATTTTTTGCAACGAGAGTTTTATTTCGATGATGCTGAATTTAAAAAACCAGCAATAGCCGTGATAATTTTGCACTTTTTTTCGCAGTCCAATAAATGAAAAAAATTCCAAAAATGTCACGAACAAAAATTTCTTTTGTTGGTACATTTTTAATGAATTCAAGAGTATCTGAAATGAGTAACTTGCATCGTAAAAGTAAGTATGCAGAAATTATAAAAATTAAAGTCAACATTTCTATCCAATTTTTTTGGGGGAATTTTTCAATTTTTTCTGTTTTTTGGTTTTTTTTTTAATATCAATATTGAAAGTAACCGAAAAACTAACCAGATATTGTTCTATGTATTTTGTTTATGATTACCCATCAAAAACAGCAGAAAACTTGACAAAATTTGTAAAGCGGCAAATTTAATAAAAATGCTCAAAAATCTGATCAAAAGTAAAGTACCTAATTGATTAGATGAACGAATGAATTGATTCTGTATTCGATTTTTGCTTCAGATCTAGGTCACTAAAAAATTTGACTCTTTAAAAAATTTTGTCAAGTTTTCTGCTGTTTTTGATGGGTAATCATTAACAAAATACATAGAACAATATCTGGTTACGTTAGGTTTTCGGTTACTTTCAATATTGATATAAAAAAAATTTAAAAAAAAAAACAGAAAAAATTGAAAAATTCCTAAAAAATTTCCTGGTTCATATTACAAAAATTCGTATGTGCAGGTGTACTAAAAAGTAATTCCTGAAAATTTTTCAAAAAAATTTTTGATCCTATTTCGACTCATCAAGTTGCCAAAAAAACACAAAAATGAGCAGAAAACTGAAGAAAATTGAAATGATATGTTTCAAAAAAATTATTCTCACTCATCTAGGCACTGGAAAATTGAAAAATTTCATCAGTGAGTTAAAATTCTAAAAAAAAATCGTACGTACTTATTCAATTGCCGCCTCCTCCCTCCTCCCCCAAAAAAACCCTAAAAGATGCAATTTCAATCTATTTTGGCACATTTCAAACAAAAAAAACTACAATAAAAATCATCAAAAAAATCTGTCCATAATTTTATTTTGCGATATTTTGGCACTCGGCCATTGCAAAAAATTTAGAATGGAAACGTTTTACAAGCAAAAATTTCTGAAAAATTAAATTTTTAATTTTTTTCGATTAGGTACCTATCTTTATTGCGAAACAGATTTTAATGTTTTGTAACTTTGCAAAATCAATGTTTAGAATTTTCCGAGAAGCTCAAAATGACATTTTGGCCGGCGAATTTCTTCGCCAATATTCTCCAATTGTCAAATTCCTAATGTGAATTCTGGAATTTTCAAAAAGAATAAACGAAAGGAAAAAATTCTCATTTTATTGTGGGAAAAAATCGTGAGGTCGAATGAAGGAAATTAAATGAAAAATACATGAATCAACAAATTACAAAATTACTCTGATCGTACTCTCTCATTTCAAATCGATGAAAATTTATTGGAAAAAAATCAGAATTGAAGCACGAGAAAAATCAGTGAAATTCTTTCGTTTTTAAGTGAATTTTCACTCAGTTTCCAGTAGTTTTTCTTATTGTTTGATTTCAGTGAATTTTTTCACTCAACTATTCATTACCGTGCTGCAATCCTGGCTATTTTCCAGTGATTTTTGATGATTTTTACAGATTTCTAATCAAGAGAGTACCTAGTTAATTCATTTATCTTAAATTCATAACGAAAAATTAGTCAGAAATAGAAAGCATCTGCGTTCGGGCGACTAATTTTGACAATTCGACCTAATTTTTGATGTGATTTTTTTCATTACTGAAGTATGCATTTCCTTTGATTTGAATTTTTCTCAACACTTTTTCCAATCTCCTTCCAAAAAACCATACTTACCAAATATTACAATATGGACACTTGATCTGGCCAAAATTACGTAGTATGGCACACAGCACAGAGGCACAGACTCATACATTTCATTAAATCATCGTTTCGCAATTTCAAACAAAAATCGTGGTTTTTTTTCAAAAAAAAAAAAGGCAAGCAGGCTCAAAAGAAAATAAAAGATAGAACATTTTATTACGTCAGGTTGCGGATAAATACGTAAATATTTATCTTCATTTCAAACATTCCGCCATCGAGTCATGTTTACTCGTAATAGATGCATTTTTATACTTTTTTCGCAATTTCCTGAACTGAGATCTTATAATACGTAAACGAGGTTTTTTTTTCTGATCCGATACTTTCGGTATAGGTACGTGATTGGTAAGATCTTCGCGATTGGTTAGCTATAGGTTTACTTTGTTGACTAGAATTTCAAATGGTTTTATTCTAAATAACGTATACAAATTGTACATAGGTTCAATGATAATAATGGTCAAAATAGGTGAAACGTAAAATGCATTTCGGTTTGAAACGTTCGATGTCGTACAAAATATACCCAGTAGACGTTGTAAACGAGAGGATTTTTTCTTTTTTAATTTTAATTCTATACGGATTTCAATGAAATAAGAACGTGACCTAGAGAGAATCTCAGCTCGAATCTGTCTAATAGGTAGATACTTTATACTTAAGTTATTTCCTCTTCACAGGGTTTTGAAACAGTCTTCACGAGAGAATCATTATGATAATCTTGATGTCAGAAATTCACGATGACGACCGACGTACGAATACTAAACTAAGTATCGATAAAACGCCAGATATGCTATAAAAATCTAGGTAACGGGTATTGAAATAAGTAAGGTGGCGAAGTTTAGTGTCTTTCGTTAAATTTTAACGATTTTGATTGATATAGATAGCTACTAGAATTACTTTTTTTTTGACGAGGCAAAAGAAACGTACGAGCTACTAAAACTTACTTATTTTTATGGCTTCCATAAATTATCATTAGGAGAAAATTCCATCAACTCACCTGAAACAAAAAAGAAAACAATTTTTTGATTATTAATACATTCCATATATTTGATCATCTGGTAAAAGCTTAATTTATTAACTGAAAAATTTCTCTCAACCTCAGAATTTTATCAAAAGTAGGTAAATTGTTTCCAGGTTTATATCGTTTCAATAAAATTTCAACTCCAGATCCAATTTTTTCCAAGTTCAATCTCGCCAAAGCATCAAATTCTTTCAAAATTATTTTTAAGATAATATTTTTTCAAAAAGTTTTCAGCTCCATTCCATGTGCACATTTCAATTTTTTTCTAATTAAAATTTTCTGGAAATCGTTCCATGTTGATATGTATTTTCTTTTACCTAATTTTTCAAATTTCAATTTTTTTACAATTTTTTTCCACTCCACGTCTAAAAAATTTATAAGATGGAATTTTTCAAAAAAACATTAATTTTTTATTTTCTACTCCCTTCTTTTTATTTTTTAAATATCTTATCTAAAATTGTTTGAAGTTCTAAGATACCTAATTTCAAATCTGAGACTTGGACACATTTTTATATAATTTTTTTTTAAATAAAGAATTAAATTGAACATTGGAAAAATTCGAATACGGAGCTGGAAAAAGAATTAGTTCAGAAAATATAAATTTTGAAAATTGAACTGAAAAAGAATCACAGAAAAAAATACCTAATACATGCGTTGAAAACATTATTTGGGTGTAAAATAAGCAAAAAAGAGAAAAATTCAACTAGGAGAAAGTTTTTAAAAAATTTGAAAGTGAAAAAAATTGAAGAAAATTTCAAACTGGAAAAAATTGAAAAAACTCGGAAAAAACTTCCGAACACAGGCAATAGTAGATAGTGGACAATTTTTTTAGAAGAAATTCCAAATTGCAAAAAAATTGTAGATAAACGAATTTGAAAATAATTCTGAGAAAAGTTGTGAAAGTAGAAAATAATTTTAGACGCTTAGATATTCAAGAATAGATTTGAAAAATTAATTGAATTCAAAACGGAAACTGAGAAAATACAAATCTAAAAAAAAAAAAAAATGGAAAACGTTTGAAAAAATTATAAGAATTTCTACTCAAATTGTCAAAAAGTGTAAAAATTTGAGCTTCAAAAATTTTTTTTAATTTGAACGTTGAAAAAATTTCAAACGTAGACAAATGCAACCGATATTTTTTTTTAGACAAAATACAAACTTGAAAAAAGTTGCATACAAAATTGAAAATTATTTTAAGAAAATTTGAAGTGTTGAAGTTGACAGAAATTTCAATCACATAGGTCTTTCATAGAAATTTTGGAAAAATTAATTGAACTCTAAAAATCAAAGTTGAGAAAATACCTAGAAACTTGAAAAAAAAAGATTGGACAGGGTGTTAAAAAAATTCTTTGAAAATTTCAAATCGAGAAAATTTAAAGAAGAACTATGAAAATTTATGTTGGACCCCAGGTGTTTATGGAATAAAAATTTAAAACTGATCGCCCCATAATATACAAAATCAGTCTAAAATTTTACACACAGCTTCAAAACAAATTCAAAGACTCTTCTCGGATTTTTGGGAATTTTGGGAACTCGAAGAGTAAAAATTTCCATTCAACTGTTCAGAAAAATGCCAGTATCGCTTTTTTCATCAATATCCATCCAAAATACCAATCATAATACTATGAAATTTTGAAAATATTTTCAAATTTTTTTCCCTGGAAAAAATTTCAACCAGGCAACAAAAAACCGCTAGAAAAATCTCTCAATATTTTACCCTCCCCTTCTGCAACCCTTCCTCATCAAGCAGGCGACACCACAATTCGCGACTCGAATTGACACACGGATAAATATTTCATCCAGAACTTCCTTCGCCTTCGGTCTAAACTTGAAACGCGTGCTAACCCAACAGACCACATCCTTTCCGTCTCATCGTCGTTTCTCATAAACTACATTCCAAAATGCAGAAAAAAACCTAAACGTAAAAACATCCACCAAAAAAATCACCTCTTCCTGGCCGTAAATCAAACGCGAAACTATTCGCAAATAAATTACTACGCGCAAAAAAACCCTCGTCCAAATTGCTCGTAAATCTGACAATAAAAATCAAGCTCCATAAACGAACACCACTAAATGCTTGTAGCCACTTCAGACTATAAAATTAGTTACTGAAATAACCACACTTAACGGCTCGTAAAAGAAAAAAAATTATAAACCACACTCGGCGAAAAATTTAATTTTCTATTTGAAACGCTACATTACGTGCAGGAGAAAAATACAAGTCGTCGAGCGAAAATCGGTCACAAATTTAGGTTAGTAAAGTTTGTTTATTTTTTTATTCGCGGAGAATTATCGATTTATGAAAAAAAAAATCTCGTCGGAAGAATCTCATCGTTGGATAATTAAGTTTACCTAAGCATACGCGAATGCGATGGCACAAACATTTGTAATAAAATTAATTATCTGCTCGGTACGGTCTGCCTGAAAAGAGGTGTAGGTAAAGGTAACAACATCGAAAAATGAAATCATATTTATCGAACTTCGGAGCTGTTAAAAAGGTTACGAATTTACGCAATCATTATCGAATATGTATTTATCTCGTTATTCGTGCTCGTATTAAAACGCAAACGAAGCGATGACAAAATTCCGACTAAAACGTACGCGTTCGAAAATTATATTTTATCCGATGTAGTACTTAGAAGTAATTTTCGAATAAAAAGCTCTCTCTCTCTCTCAGTGGTTCTGAAATTTTAATCGTTATTAGGTTTTCCCGAACACCTTACGAGGAAATTTTTCTCGCAAAGTGATTTAAAATTCAACTCGAGTTAAAATATAAATGAGAAAAATCTTTCATATTTTTTTATTCTCTTTATTTTCCGCATCGTGTTTTTCATTTCGTCTTCCTTGCTTAATATAATGTCAGAAGGTAAACACCTAGCAAGAAACGCCAACAAATAACTCTATTTTCTTATTCAATGAAAATGTATTATACACGAGCCATATTCTAATGAATGTAATAACTCGTTTTGCGAATTTTCTGCATTAGCGATTCACGAGCAGTGTAGTCGTCGTATCTACAGGGTGTCACAATTGGGTTTGAAAAATCTGAAAGAGGAAATTTTCAAGTTTGGATTTAGGAATTATATTCTAAAGATTGAAATAGGTATTTTATGAAAAAAAAATTGTAATGAGATGGCCTGAATTCGAAATGGAAGAGACAATTTTTTAAACATTTTTTCCAAGTTTTCAAAAGTTTTACAAAAAAACACTATTTTAGGGGTTATCAAAATTTGGTGTGAAAAATTTTATCTTACATTGAATGGATTGAGCCTAAACTTTTACGAATCCGTTAGAATGGATCGAAAAAAAATCCGGAATTTGGATAAAAAGAGAATCTGAACTGCGACTCCAATTTTAAAACTGTTTAAAATATTAGAAAAAACATTATTCTACAACTTTTCAATCTTCAGGTAGCCTGATGAAAATATTATCGGATTGAGCGAATTCTCGTTCAAAAAAATGTAGAAATTCAAATCACACCTCCTGAATGCTATTTCAGAACTTTTGAGGAAATTATGATTGAAAAATTTCGCCCACTCTAAAAAAATGACCTTACTTTGAAACTTTCTAGCTCAGATCTTTTTGCACTGAAGGGCTAAAAAAAATCCTGTGATGTCCTCCACCTAATTTACCAATTTTTGTCTAAATTCAATGTAGGTAGGTATTTTTTTTCAATCCACTCTGTTATACAATATGTTTTAAAAACTTTGATTGAAGAAAATAAAATATCATTCACTTGTTGAGGGAAATAAGCTGATAGACCTAGTAGTCTGAACCACCCCCCCCCCCCCCCAAAAAAAAAGAAATTGTTTGAAATTTTTTTAGTTTTTCTCCTTTTTTATTCCATTCTTCATCAATCAATATTGGTAAAAAAAAAAAAAAAATAGGAGAAGCGAAAAATGAAAAATTTCACAAGAGGAAATGGATACTTGATGTTTTCAATGAAAGAACTAAGTAAGTAAAATTATGTTTTCAAAATTTTGCTATTTCTTATCAGTCATTTTTTTTTCTCTTTCAAACTTCACTACTCAATATTCAATATTGCAAAAAGGGAAGGAAAAAATGAAAAAAAAACCTGTTTATCAACGATTTTTTTTACTGAAAGACGGATAAATAAATCATTTAAAATTTTTTGCAATCGATGATGTCTCGAAATTTTTTGCATAATTTTTTAACTTTCGAAGCAATTTACACCTCTTTAAATTAAAATTTCCGGATTTTGTGAGACGTTCGAAAATGTAAAAAAAAATTCATTTGTTCGCGACATTTCAGCATGATAATTGATAACAATTAAGTTAGATACTTGAACAATTTTTCGATATTTTATGATTAGATGTACTAACTGTATCAATTCGTCAAATCCATTTTAAATTTTTTCAAATGTGACAAAATTTAATTGCTTCAGTGGTGATCTAAAATTTATTTTTATGAATTGACTTCTAGCACTTCAACGTATCAATGTCAGAAAATTCGAAAAAAGCGTTGAAAAGTTGCGAATGATACCGAGTAAAACATTTTTTTTTAAAAATGAAGAACTTCGCGTTAAAAAAAATTGATATAAATCACATTTTATAAGACATGAAAAAAATTGAAAATCATCAATTCGGGTGTACTTTTCAATTGAGCAAAATCGTTCAACAATTTTAAAGATTAAGAAAATACATAAGTATAGAATGTTAATTAAAAAATTTGATTTTTTGAGTCATTTGATATAATTAATATTAGCTTTTGAGAATTTTTTTGATTTCCAGTGAGATTATTTCAGGATTCTGTGAATTACATCAGGAAAAGACAATTTTGCATCCGGACATACTTGGATTTTTTTTTAAAAATTCTATCCACTCCATCTTCAGTTTTCTGTAAAAAAAGAGTAAAATTATCACCTCTTACGCTATATTTTTGAATTCAGCACGACGCGAATTTCATTTTAAAAATTCAGCAAACACGGAGGATCCTAGATCAAAAAGTGGTTGAATTTACATAAACTGGCTTTCGATAGGTAAACGTTACACCCACGAACATAGGAAAATCGTAACGATGGTGTAATTAAACCTGTGTTGCAAGTTTGACCTTTGTATTTCAATAATTTTTCAAAGACAGACTGAAATGTGCAATTGTGTTAATATGGAATTGCGCATTCTCGCACACCTAATGTTGGTAAAGCCATGAACTTTTCAAGCTGGACAAATACAAATTATACGATAAATCTGCACTGAATCATTGCAATATTACATTTAATACAGAGACAAAATCAAACGACGTTCATTGTAATCACCATCCGAAACACATTCGACGACTAGAATCAACAAATATTCATGCATTATTTACAATCAGTGAAACAGTTCCGATATTCGATTGAAGGGATAAAAATTATGATCATTTGTTATTTATTCGAATTTTTTACTATATAATGCGATAATATTGCTGCATAAAAATTAATAATTTCGACTCTCAGTCAAACTAACCAGTTTAAAAAAGTATTGAACTTTTTTCTTTTAAAAAGTGATTTTTTTGTTAGTTCGTTTAGTACGTACGTCGTGTCAATCATGAATTTTTACCAAATCTTTTTGTTCGTTGTCCTTGTGGTGGTTTTGGTAACATCAGTGACTGCTGGTTCTCTTGGAAGTGGAATGCCATGTAAAGTCTTCACTGACTGTGAATCTAATGTGTGCATTGATATGGGGTATGGTCAAAAACGTTGCCAATGAGACGTGAAAATGAACCTACGTTTTAAGCTTTAAAAATTTTCATCATTTTCTTCGCATTGATATAGGTAAATTTTTGTATGGCATACCTACCTAGATATGGACTCAAAATTCTGCAATAGACACGTAAAATGATTATTTAGATAAATATTTATATATTTTTCAGCCGTGTACTTTAGATATTCATTATTTCAAATACAATTTTCAAAAATGTGACACTTTCTCTTAATTCGTCTCTACATAAATACCTACGCGACTCGAGTAGATTTAGTCATTTTTTGCTATTCAACCAAAATTTTCAAAAGCAACGCCATTTTTTAGTTCCGAACGCTTAAAACTTACTCTAATTTTTTTTCCTCAGCTTTACGATTACTTACAGATTTCATCCCAACATAAAAAAAAAGTGATAAACCATACGAATATCATTTCTTTAAATCATAAAATTTCGCATTTACGTAAAATCCAAACGATTGCTTTTGAGTCTAAAAAAGTAAAAAATGAAAAATTTGATGATTCTTCACTTGGATCATGAATTGTAAAATTGACTGGAAAGTATAGTACCTTTGAATGCAACGAAAAGTCATTTTTAAAGGCATTCTAATTTTCTACAATGAAAAATGAGAAAATGAATTTTTTTCATGGGTTTCCAAATTCGACTCTTTAAAACAACTTGAGAGAACATTTATGGAGTACAAAGAGGCATGAGATGGTGAAAATGGCCCTTAACCCAAATATGGTCCAAAGTAGTCCAAAATTCTTGTCTTGATGTAAAAATTCCCAACAAAAATTGTTTACCACCACCATTCCCTTCTAAAAAATCACCCTCTGAATGTCGAACTTTCAATTCAACTTTCCTCTTAATGAGGTGGATGAAAAATTTTGAAATTTTCACAGATAGTAGGTAAACCTTATAAAGATATATTTTTGCGAAAAATTTTTCAATTCACATTTCTTTAATATTTATTCATACTTGAAAATTTTCAAAAAAATTATTATTTTGATGAAAACTAAAATTTTTAGGTTTTTTTTCAGAATTCTCAAATTGTACAAATATTATTAACCGGTGAAAATTTTGAATGAAAATCTTTCAATTACTTGAAAACCAGAAAACCACAAACATTTTTCTTATGAAAATCAACGAAAAAGATATAAAATGGAACTTGAGCTTAAAATTTTTCGAAACTATTTCTTCCAAAAATGGTTAAAAACCGAAAAATTGTCCTTAAATAAATTCAACAAACTTACAAATTATAACATCTCCAAAAATTGAAGTAGATTAATGAATTTTACACTCAAAAATGTTGAAATTTTTTGCAACTTTTCTACTTCAAGAGCCCAGATACCTCGGACAATAAACAAAATAGTTTTTTTTTGGGGGGGGGGGATCAACACCAGGATGTCTCTTATATCTCAGAAATGATTTTCCCTGACTTTTCCAGCGTTTCCAGATAAATTTTTTGAAATTTTTCAGAACTTTTATTCATGATAATAAATAGTTAAGAAGCTTAGGGGGAGGGGTGGTTTATTCAGATGATGAAATGGTGCAGCAAAATGACTTAAAATGTGTAGTGTCCAACAATTTTTTTTTCAAAAATCATTACTTCTTACGAAATTTTTAGATACACTTTTTCTGGCCATAAAAACGATTTAGAATTTCTGAAAATTTTTGATTCCTCTTCTCTCTCTCCATCACAAAAACTTTGGATTATCATCTTACGAAAGAAAAATTCGAAATGAAAAAGAGAAATATTTTCAAAAAATAGGCTTTCAAAAGTTGGAAATCCGTCACTTTACCTTGAGTGAAGTTTTCCCAAATTTGAATAATGACTTTGGATTTTCGTCTATTCTCTCTCCTTTCTTTTCAACATTGCAATCCAGGGAACCATTGCCTCATTTCTTGTCACGTTTCATTAAAAAAAATATCTACTTTTCGATCAAGAAAAAATGATGAATACAAAAATCACTATGGAAATAAGCGAAAAACCGTTTTTTTTTTTTGGATGATTCATTTTGGATTTTTACAAAACTACAGCGAAAATATTGAATACCTATTCCTGACTTTTTCAGTCTTTCAAAACTTCCTGATTTTCCAGGGTTTCTTAGTTTCCCTGAAACTGAACATTCTAAACGTCGAATTCGTATCGAAAGCATGTACGTACAAAAGTTTTAGGAAATTCGAACACGGAAAAAACAGAAGTTACGAAAATGAATACATTTTACCCCTAAAATAATAAAGATTATCAAAAAAAAAGATAGATTTTATCAAAAAAATTAATAAATTTTACCAAAATGATAAATTTTAATCAAAAAATAATAAAATGTATTCAAAAAAATAATAAAATGTATTCAAAAAAATAATAAAATGTATTCAAAAAAATAATAAAATGTATTCAAAAAAATAATAACGTGTTTCAATTTACAAAATAGGTGAAATTTGTTCTAAAAAATAATATTTATTATCAGAAAAAATGATAAAATTTGTCAAAAAAATGAATAAATTTTACCAAAAAGAAAAAATTTTATTTAAAAAAATGATAAATTTGATCTATTTTGAGAATTGGGACACGTTATTATTTTTTGGATAAATTTTATAATTTGTTTTTTTCAGTGAATAAATTTGTATTTATCAATAGTCCAAAATCTGCCCTTAAAGACACTCCTCATTTTTCGTATTACGGATTTTTTTCGCGATTTTGAAAAGTATCTACCTACATGGAGCTCCTAAAAAAGTTCAAAAATTGACCACATCCTTACAAAACATTTTTCATTCATTTTCGCAAATTTGATTATTTCTCAACTAACCACTGGTTCATCAACCTAAAAATTAGGGACCCCCCCCCCCCCCCAATAATTTGGAGTATTATTTCACAAAATTCAAAATCACAAAAATATCACTCGGATTCGCACTGCCGTTCGAAAGCAATTCGTAACGAAATTAAAAATCGTCAAGTGGCAATTTAATTACATCTTCGATCACGTACAAATAAGCTGGAAAAGTTCACTAATTGGTTAATTTTTTGTAAACACGCAGTACCCGGTGAAATTTTTTGTATCACGTTCTTCGCGAGTAATTTTTCCGTCTACTTGGTTCGTTTCTCCGTCGGGAAAAACTGCTGGAAGAAAGTTGGCGGAGCTATGGAAAATTATTAATTTCATATCAACGTTGCCCCATTATGAGCGAGTATTCGAAGAAATCCGCAGTCGAACCTTTGGAACACTATTTTTAATTAATTTTACTCCGGATGGAGGAAAACGAGGTGAAAAATAACGTAGGTATTTCGTAGTTATTTCCTACGTATGTGTCGGATCCTTGAATCGAATCTCGGTATACTTTCGGTTTTCTTTGAAACAATTCCCTTGACCAATATGAATCGGAATATTGGCCACTTGTATAATACACTTCATTAGCGGTCATTCGTCAAACATATTTTTTTATTTAAATGTTACGCGATTGGAACCTTGAAGCGTTTCATTCATTCCGGAATATTTAAGTTTATTTTTAACACCTGAGCTGGGTCGAATCTCGGATTTCTCTCGTCGACGAGATGGTCGCGATTATTTACGGGAGTTCGGATGATTTATCGATTCATTCGGTCGCGGCGAAATAAACAATCGAGATACCTCTCGGTTATGTCATCCGGTAAATTGTAAAAGACTTTCTTGCATATTCGTGATGAGCTGACCCAGACGAGGCGGTTCGCTGCGATGTTGAGCCAGGCTCGAATAATTTACGAGACTGCATATACCCGATGAACTTTATGGTATCCAGTTTATATGCGCGACGATCGTGTTCCAGTGACCTAGGAACCTGCGCAGCGCGATGATGTTTTCAAAACAAACGCCCCGGCGCCGCGCCGCAGCCATGTCTAATGAAATGCAATACCGCCTTCCGAGAGCGATATGAATTTGAATTTCTTTTTTATCTTTAAACCGGTAATTCAATCGTGATTTAGCTAAAGGCTGGTCGTATTCGTCATCTATTGTTTGTCCGCATAGTAAGTATTCGGGTACCTACGTCGGTCCGAGTGTTATTCCATTGTAGTTTTTTTTTAATACTCCTACTCGAAGAGCCAGTTTTATTCTATACAAAATGATGGAAAGTTTTGCCCGACTCGAGTACGGATTTTCGAATGTTGAATATATGCTACGAGTGTATTTATATCGTTAATTCGGATTTCTATCCAAAGGTGTAAGGTGAAGTCTGGCTAAGGTATCAATATGTGTACTAGATATTGGCAGAAATCTTCGAATTACTATAGACTTATAGACATACCTATTTTATCAGCCATTGAACCTAGCAATGCAGTTTTCTCGAGGTGCAATTAAGAACGATTTCACACTTTGGATAGCTTCAAAGTCGATGTAATAAATTTACTCGACGACCAATCGCGTAAAATTTATACGAGGAAAAAATTCCATTACAAAATGCCTGTTTCGATTATAAAGTCGTAAAAATCAGATTTTTAGTGCATCTAGGTCATGCCGAGGATATTTATACAGTAGATTAAAATTAACAATTATATGGATAAATTGATTCCATTTACTTAATACCTACGAGTGTTTTTATTATCAGTCTCAGAAAAATGTTTACAGCCAGGTGAGAAAAATAATTTTAAAAATGGTAGGAGTAAAAAATGAATTGGAAAAATATTTTTATAGAATTAAATAAGTTGGAAATTGAAGCAAAATTATTGAAATTTGTGATTGAAAAATTTCGTTCGTTCTTGGTTTCGAGCCTTTGTTCTCGAGTTATGGCCAATTTTCATCCTAAAAGTTCAATTTTCTGGTCAACCAAAGGCTATCGCTGCAAATGAACGGCAGATTCGTGTTCAGCGACCTCGAATTACTCTAAAAACACATGTTGGAGCCGTCGTTTCTTGTCGTTTCTTTGAAAAACGACAGTTGGCCCAAAAAACAGGGAAGGGGTTAGTTCATGGTTTTTTTTGATTTTCGATTATTTCCAAAAATTTCGAAATTAGTGTCGCAATCTACTAATTTGAGGTCGCTGATTCCGAATCCGGTGTCCGTTTTTGGTTTCGAGCCTTTGTTCTCGAGTTATGGCCAATTTTCATCCTAAAAGTTCAATTTTCTGGTCAACCAAAGGCTATCGCTGCAAATGAACGGCAGATTCGTGTTCAGCGACCTCGAATTACTCTAAAAACACATGTTGGAGCCGTCGTTTCTTGTCGTTTCTTTGAAAAACGACAGTTGGCCCAAAAAACAGGGAAGGGGTTAGTTCATGGTTTTTTTTGATTTTCGATTATTTCCAAAAATTTTGAAATTAGTGTCGCAATCTACTAATTTGAGGTCGCTGATTCCGAATCCGGCGTCCGTTTTTGGTTTCGAGCCTTTGTTCTCGAGTTATGGCCAATTTTCACCTCAAAAGTTCAATTTTCTGGTCAACCAAGGGCTATCGCTGCAAATGAACATCAGATTCGTGTTCAGGGACCTCGAATTACCCTAAAAACACATGTTTGGGCCGTCGTTTTTTGTCGTTTCTTTGAAAAACGACAGTTGGCTCAATAAACAGGGAAGGGGTTAGTTCATGGTTTTCTTTTATTTTCGATTATTTCCAAAAATTTTGAAATTAGTGTCGCAATCTACTAATTTAAGGTCGCTGATTCCAAATCCGGCGTCCGAACAGAAAAAGTCTGCAGAAAATTTTCAAGATTTTTTGCAGCTGAAGCAAGTATTTATAGAGAGTGTCCCAATTTTTGCAAAATCTGAAGAGTTCAGGGATATTTGAAAATTTTTGCTGGAATTTTGTTTGAATTCAGAAGAAAACTTGTTAACCATATTGGACAAAAAAAAATGATTTGAATTATTCATTTCTTCGTCCATTATGAATTTTTCAAAAATAATTTGATCTCGCAATTTTCTCATTTACGAATCAGTGAAAATTATCGAAAATCACTGGAAAACCGTCGATACTGCAGTACAGAAATAATCAGAAAAAAATTTCAACAGTCAAAAAATAGCCGAAAATCGATTAAAAAATTGCTAGAAATTCAGAGAAAAATCACCGGAAATCGGTAAAATCTCTAAAATTAGCTGGAAAATCAGTGAATTTTTTTTTGAAAATCAGTGAAAACTAGAAAATCGAATAATTTTTCTGGGTTTTCCCGAGCAGAATTTCTGAACATTTTTCAGCGACTTTTCACTGATTCGAAGTAAAAAAAAATTCACAGATTTTTCAAAAAGTATCACGGTATCACTAATTTTTAAATTTCACTAATTTTTAATTTCACTGATTTTCTTTTTAAAATTCTAGTGATTCTGCTGACTTTTCAGTGAATTTTTACTGATTTTCTACTAGCAATTTTTCTACTGTTTGCTTTCGATGAATTTTTTAACTGATTTATTACTATGCTGATTTTTGATAATTTTTACTGATTTATAAATGAGATAATAGTTGAAATTTTTGGTTTAGGACCTTACATACAATTCCGGCAAGTCCTACTTTTGATCAAAAATTGATAATTGTTTCAATTTTATTCCATCTGTCTTAAGGTTAAAAAAATTTGTAAAATACTGTTTTCAAACTTGTCCATTTTTTGATTTCAAAATAATTTTTTGAGAAAATGTAAAAATTTTGTTTTTTAAAAATAAAGGGTAGGTAATTTTTTGTTTTTTTATGTAATTTTTCAAAAAAAAATTTGCTTATGTTTCACTTGAACAGAAATATCTGATTTTTGTTTTGTTTTGTTTTGTTTTGTTTTACTGATAGGTAAATAAGTATTACAAAATTCTAATTATAATGTATCAAAAATCTTGAAAAAAAGTTTTAAAGCAGAAGATTTTGTCAAAAAATTATACGCTTCATCGTTACAACTTCAAAGTTTAATACTTGTTTCATAAATTTTGATTTCAGAGAACTCTTTCAAAAAAACATGTCATTTTCGATTCTTTCTCGCTCAAGCCTCGATTGAAAAATATGAAAAATTTATGTGAATAATTTTACCTCCTCGCAAAAAAAAAAAAATCGTACTAGTTTTACAATCCTGTGAGACACTGAATTTTTTTTTTTTGAAAATAATGCACAGATCCTCTCAATTTTTATAAATATTATGAGTAAAAAGGTCTGGAAAACGTGGAAAAGTCAAGGAAAATCATTCCTGAAATATTGTGGACATTTTGTCGTATCAATTCTTGATAATTAATTTCAACTTTTACCCAAAATTTCGGAATCCGGAATAATTTAATATCATCAAAATTCATCCTAATTTCATCAAACGTCAAAAAAATATGTTTCGTGACATCAAACCATTAATCAGTATATGTTCCCAACCCACAAACTCGATTACACGTTGCACGTCATATACCTAAATACCTACGAAAAACATACTCCTTTTTAATCCATTTGATGAAGTATAATGAATTGACGATCATTAGAAAACAAGACTTGGGCTGCATACATAGCGCATCAAGGGAGTACTAATTGAACAAGAGGGAGTATTTTCCAGAAACACACAAAAAAACTCGAGTCACGTGGCAGGCAACCCCTTGCAATTTGGGAAAATATTCCCCTTTCTCGAGGTACAGCTGAATTAAGACATTAGTTCTATGCACAAAGTGTATACAAATGCTTCCAATGATGAAAAATGATGTGTCAGCAATAAGGTGTTGAACATTACTTCTCTCTTCATAACTCAAAAATTGAAAATAAATGATGGGATTACTTAGGATTTTTTGGGCTAAGCTTTTATCTTCGTTTTACTCAAACTAACCAAATTTTGAAATTTTTATAAAATGTGAAAAATTTTCCAAGATTTTACATCATTTTGAGATTAAATAATGAGTAAGCAGAAATGACAAAATTTTCAGGTCGATTTTTTTTTCAAAATATTCAAGCTTCTCATTAAGAATTAAAGAAAGATGGAGAGAATTTTCGGAGTTGTTAGAGAATTCAAAATTTTCAAAGTAATTTCCATCAAACCTGAGCCAGGTAAGGCCGAAAATTTTCGCCCAAAAGACGTTTTAAAGTATGAAAATTTATAATTTTCTCGAGATTATTGTTCTCCAAGATCAAAAAAAAAAATCGAAACTAATATAATGAAATCTGAGTTGAACAATTTCAAAAACAGACTGAAATTCGCGATTGTGTTTACATGGACGCGAATTTCACAAAAAAACGTTAAGTATACAAAATACGAATTTTGAAAACGGTCCAGACCCATCGAGGTTAGTAAAAATTCTGGTTTTGTAAAACTTCGCTTTATCGTATTTCTCTTATCATATCCAAAATACCTTTTGTTTTATTGCATCTTGAATTTGAAATTTCCTAAAATTTTTGCCTTTGTCTCGCTTGAGCCAAATTCATCTTCTCAAATATTTGTAAAAAATATAATTTTTCTCTAAATTTTTCATCCCTTCTACGCTCGGGAACAACAATTTCATGTTTTTTTAAACTGCGAAAAAATTAAAGTCAGTCTGTTTTGTACCTGAGTAGGTCTAAATTGATTTTTAAAATTTTTCATCGTTACCCTTTGCATAAAATTAGGTTGGATTTGAAATCTAGGATAAATTTTAGTAAAAAAAAAAGTACCACGAGAAGAAGAAGAGGTCAAAAAAATTCTTACCGATGCATCTCTAATATAATTTGGAAAATCGAAATTAAATTTTCACATATTTTACCCTCTTCCTCCCTTCTATTCTACGAAATCCCTCCGAAATATCTTCAAATATTTTCTCAAAAATTACCAATGAAGTTCAAATCCATTTCAAATGTGGAAAATTAATCATCGTAACGTCAAATAGTTCAATTTAGAACCACTCTGCCATCGAATTCGGTCACGTTTGAACAATACGAGAATAGAAACACGACAGAGAGAAACCCCACTGACATGGAGAAATTTTCGCCACTTGTAAGGTTTCGTATCTGAAATAATTTTAATTTCGTTCGAGGCATAAAAATTCATTACATTTACAAACTGGACGAAATAGGTTGTCTAAATTTACATAATGACTACGATTACATACATAGACTTACACAGGAAGGTATCTATACGAACATGAAGGCAGGGGAGGATCGAAGGGTACTCGGGTATCTCATCGACCATCTAGGGATGGTAAAATTCGGTACAAATATTAGCTCCATAAGTATAATTAAAAGTAAAGGTAGGTACAAAGGACTTGGGTCGAATCAGCATTTTAAAATGGAATCTTTTAGTATAATTGAAAATAGAATAAACGGAAATAGCTAGCTATATAAATGGTCTTGATGAAGGTGTAAACCACCATGCTGTACAGGTATTGTATCGAATTCGGAGCCCCACAAAGTTGTAAATAATAAGACAAATCATCCGACAGTTTGCCATTCGACGGTTTTAAAACGAGCAATTTATATTCGTTCATTTAGAATTTAACATGCCGAGGGTAGGGGGTTGAAGTATCGATTTTGAAGATTGGTCTACGTGTAGGTAGTATCTAGAATCGAACCCCTTGTCGGGTGTTTTATATTACAATAACACCACCGACGATAAATCTTTCGACGAGATGAGCCTATTCGTATAACGCCGAAGAATAACGCAGAAGGATTGTTAAACTTCTCTCGTGATAATACTTCCTGATGCATAAATCACGTTCAAGGTTAGACCCATCCTATCTGTTCACTAGACGGTTTCAGATTTAGACGTGTAAGCGAAGCATATGTCGGCGATATTACGAGTACATGTGCCTTGGATTGGGTACCATGCTCTGCGCCGATGCCGCAGTCCCGAACACGTGAATTAATGTGCACATGTACCATTAGTAAAACTAATTCGTATACGATTGGTTGCGAAATATTCTACCGTACACATGTCAAATTGTACGAGGTGGAGTAATTGAAATGTTCGAGTTGTACATTCGTCACCGATGCGCCTTGTTCGTTAATTAATTTCCTAGTGTGTTTTTTTCCTTTTTTTTTATTTTTCTTTTGTTACCTATATATTCTGTATGTTTTATGAGTATGTACATTACGTGATTATAAACGAGGAGGAGAATCGCCAAGACCAAGACTATTGATTTCAAGGTTTGCCAAGGTGCGAGAGAGAAATAGCTGTTGTACGTTGGTAAATTGCACGTTTACCGCAAGGTCATTGCGAAGATGTTGGTCTACGAGTTCTTTGACCGGATTGCTGTGTATCAACAGTTGCGAAAACGTAGGATTCGTATTCGCCAAGTGCTGACGGTGCAGATTTTGTAAATTGTCTGCATCGTTGTGGTGCAGAAGGTGAAGGATGATGGATTGTTTGAGTGATTGATGGGTTGTAGATGGGGAAAGGTGGGGAGATTTGGTGGATTCTTTATGCCTATCCCTTTCAGCGATTCCTTTGGAGGTTGGGAATGTTGGAATCTTGCAGGGTATCTAACTGATTTTTTTTTTTTGTAAAATCACTACTTTTTTTTGAAAAAAGATTTCAATTTGTACACCCCCCCCCAAAAAAAAAAAAAAATCGACTCTCTTTCCAACATACAGAAAAAAAAGATCAAAATTTTTTAGAGAAGAAAAATGAAATTAGAAAAAAATCTTTATTTTAAATGTAATAAGTAAGTAAATGAAAAATGGAAATTTTTTGAAATTTAAAAAATAAATTTCGCGTCTTTGGAATTTTTTCATTTTTTCACTACTTTTTTTTCAAATTTTCGTCTGAATTCACTACTTTTCCACTACCGGCAAGACCAGTTTTTCAAATCACTACTTTTTCACTACTTTCACTACTTTCACTACCCGTTAGATACCCTGTCTTGGTGATTAACTAATTTTTTTGTTGCATCGATTTAAAAAGCAGCTTTTCCTGATAAAGGTCAAAAACGATTTTGTCTTGGGATCAATTAAGAATGACCCAAAATATTAATTTTTGGTCTAAAATTATATTTAAAAAATCATTGACTTCTACACGGTTATGGACCGTTTTCCCGAAGCCTAAATCCCGAACGGACATTCGGGAAAATGTCCGTTCGGGATTCAGGCTTCGGGAAAATGACCGTGAACCCTTCTACACACACCTCCTCCAGAATTACAACACCTCCATGTCGAAAATTCTATGAGCGATATCTCTAAGAGGAGTGGATAAAAATCTTCGAAATTTCCTTAGATTGTACGTCTTCTAGCAGTTTGAATGAAAATTTAAAAAAGAAAATAGTTTACATTTCTCCATTTTTTTTATGCTGAAAATTTTTTAAAAAAATTGAAGCATTTTTTTGCTTTAAAGCAAAAATTTTAGAACATGGATATGTCAATATGTTGGTTGACACATGATATTGATTGAAGTATTTTATAAATAACTGTTCACACGAGGGACCATGATCTTACAAGTATTTATAGAAATTTTTGTATTTGAACGTCTATCTTCCCATCTTTCTTACTATCTACTATCTTTTTTATTATTCATAAAGATATCTAGCTCTCTCAATTTTTTGAATTCACAACTTTTCAATTTCTCAACTTTTTGATTTGTCGACTTTTCAAATTCTCAACTTCTCGAATTTTCGGCTTTTTGAATTCTCCCTAGACTTTTAGAATTCTTGACTTTTTGATTTGTTGACTTTGTGAATTCTCGACTTTCAGAATTTTCGACTTTTTGATTTCTTGACTATTCAAATTCTTAAATTTTTGATTTCTCAACTTCTTAACTTTTCAATTTCTCAACTTTTTGACTTCTCAATTTCACGACTATTCAATTTCACAACTTTCTGATTTCTCGACTCTCCAATTTCTCAACCTTTCAATTTCTCTTTCTAATTTCTCGACTTTTCAATTTCTCAACTATTTGATTTGTCGACTTTTCAAATTCTCAACTTCTCGAATTTTCGACTTTTTAAATTCTTTACAATTCAAATTCATAAAATTTTGATTTCTCAACTTCTTAACTTTTCAATTTCTTAACTTTTTGACTTCTCAATTTCACGACTATTCAATTTCACAACTTTCTGATTTCTCGACTTTCCAATTTCTCAACCTTTAAATTTCTCTTTCTAATTTCTTGACTTTTCAATTTTTAGAACTTTTTGATTCCTTGACTATTCAAATTCTCAAATTTTTGATTTCTCAACTTCTTAACTTTTCAATTTCTCAACTTTTTGATTTTTTGACTTCTCAATTTCACGACTATTCAATTTCACAACTTTCTGATTTCTCGACTTTCCAATTTCTCAACCTTTCAATTTCTCTTTCTAATTTCTTGACTTTTCAATTTCTCAACTGTTTCATTTTTTTGACTTTTCATTTTCTCGACTTTTCGATTTCTCGACTCCATTTATTATAATGTGAATTGGAACATTGTAAATAGGTACTTCAATTTTGATAATTTTTTAGTTTAAAACCTTGTTTAAAACGTGTTTTAAACATGTTTTAAACGTTGAGTTTTCAGCACATACGTACAAAATTAAGTTTAAAACAAAAAAAAACATTCCAAACAAAAAAACACATTTTGAACAACCCTGAAATTTACCTATGAAAATGACTAGTGAAATATGCAACTGTGTTAATATAGAAGTGCGCACATCCACTCACTATAAATAGCATTTCAAAATTTTGCCAACTGAGCAAATACAAATTTAAGATAAATCTACACAGAATCGATGCAATATTACATTATTTTATTATAGAAATGAATCAAACAACAAACTATCATCAGTAGCACATTTAATGGCTAAAATTAACAGATATACCTAGGCACATCCATTGTTCACAATCATTAAATCAGCTAAAATAAAAGAAGTGAATTATTCATTATTTACTCAAAACGTTTCGGTTAATTTTTCAAATCGTCAAATTTTTTGGTATAAATATGAGCATACCAAAAACTGAACAGTCAAATTTTGAATTCTCAATCGAACCAACGAGTTCAAGTATCTACCTATTGCATTATGCTTTTAAAAATCCATCCTACTAGTTCGTTTCAGTACATCGTATCGCGTCAACTTCGGTCATGAATTTTTATCGAATTATTGTACTTATCGTCGCCGTTGTCGTGGTTTTTGTATCAATGGTTGATGGTGGTGGTTGGCCATACGGTCGTGGATCCCTGTGTTACAATGACAATGAATGCCAGAAACCTTTGAAATGCATTGATAAAAGTGAACTCACTCATAGAGGACGTTGTGGTTAAAACGAGGGAAAAACCATACTTATGAAGAGATTTTCTATCAAAGTTTGCATTGATACATACAGTATGAGACAAAAATCTTGTCCATGAAAAACACTTCTCGATTACTGGAAACTGAAAAGAGATAAAGGAATGGTTCAAGCGGCAATGAGTTCCTGATGACAAGGGAATTAAAGATTGATAATCAAATTTTCAGTCCTACCTACAGGGTGTTCACAAATAGAGAAACCGGTTTTGGTCAAAAAATGGGGGTCTGGGTTTTTTGTGGAAATGAAGTCTACACACTGAGATGATCAGTGATAATTTTTTTTGGAAACCGGTTCGATAATTTGCAACCGGTTGTCAAAAATATCTCAAAAATCGAATGGGGGTCTGAGAGTTTTATGGAAATAAAGTCTACACACTGAGATGATCAAGATGTGATAATTTTTTTTGGAAACCGGTTCGATAATTTGCAACCGGTTGTCAAAAATATCTCAAACATCGAATGGGGTCTGAGATTTTTATGGAAATAAAGTCTACACACTGAGACCATCAAGATGTGATAATTTTTTTGGAAACCGGTTCGATAATTTGCAACTGGTTGTCAAAAAATCTCAAAAATCGAGGTTAGAAAAAATTTTTCGAATAAAATTTGTAGAGCTAAGCAAAGAATACACTAAAACAATCAAGGACAATCTCTGTTATTTCAGTAAAAATTTGACGGTGATACAGGCTTGTGTCATTCATTCATTTGGTCTTGTTCAATTTGTTCGGAGAAGCTCACTCGTTTGTTCACTTTTTGTTCTGTTCATTTTTGTAAAAGGTCGTTCGTTTGTTTTGTCCAGTTCAAAAAAAAAAGAAAGAAAACCATTCAGTTCACATTTAGTTCATTTTTGCAAACAGTCATTCTTTCGTTTTGTTCAGTTCAAGTTTAGTTCATTTTTATAAATGGGTCGGATGGTCATTTCGTTCAGTTCATTTTTTTGAATAGTCGTTCGTTTGCCTACATAGTTTTTTGGTTTCCTGATGAAAAAAATAATAATTAAAACTTTTTATGGATTTTTTTTAATTATAGAGAAAAACAAGTATATCAACATGTTTCTTTTCTTTTAACAGAACATTTTTTCAAAATGTTTGTCACTCGTGCACATTCAGTTCATTTTCAGAAACTACGTACGTTCATTTTTTTTTTAGCCATTCATGTTCAGTTCGTTTTAGTAAACCTTGTTTGTTCTTTTAGTTTGTTCCTTTTTCATTTTTCAACCATTCACATTCAGTTCGTTTTCAAAAACTCGTTCGTTCATTTTGTTCATTCCTTTTCTCTTTTTCAACCGTTCACCGTTCACGTTCAGTTCTTTTTCAAAAATTCGTTCGTACATTTCGTTCAGTGCATTTTTGCGATTCGTTGGTGAACATGAACGAACTTTTGTTCACTTTTTGAATGAACGGCACAAGCCTGACTGTGAATAGCGTACTCAATCATTTTTCTAGAATCGTATTTTAAAACATTAAATTGGTCGTATTTTTATTGTTTTTCTTTACCTGTAATTTTCTATCAACTGTAATATTTTTAAATAAATTCAAAAATCAAAGGGAATATTGGTGGATAATTCTTTTCTAAGATAGTAAAAAATATTCCTGAACTCGTTCAAAAAAATGAGTTCACTGACAATATGTCTACTTTTTAAAGCTCTACAAATTTTATTTGAAAAATTTTTCTAATCTCAATTTTTGAGATATTTCAGACAACTGATTGCAAATTATCGAACCGGTGTCCAAAAAAAAATATCTCATTTTGATCGTCTCTATGTGTAAACTTAATTTCTATAAAAAAGAAAACAGACCCTCATTCCATTTTTGCGGTATTTTTGACAACCGGTTGCAAATTATCGAACCGGTTTCCAAAAAAATACCACACTTTGATTGTCTCAATGTGTTGACTTAATTTCCACAAAAAAACCCAGACCCCCTCCCCATTTTTGACCAAAACCGGTTTCTCAATTTGTGGACACCCTGTAGGTAGAACTGAAAATTTGATTATCAATCTTTTATTCCCTTGTCACCAGAAACACATTGTCGCTTGAACCACCCCTTTATCTCTTTTCAGTTTCGAGTAATCGGAATTGTTTTTCGTGGACAAGACTTCTGCGTCATACTGTGTATTCGTAAACGAACCTGTTCATTTTCATATTTATAGAAATTCATATAATTTACCGCCCTCTGATTTACTTTTCTGTCTGGGAGGTATTTGACACCTCCTACCCGAGCTACATTATTTTAGGAAAAAAATAAGTATAAATTTCAAATTTAAGAAATTTAATGTTAGAGTCGACTTTCCTAATAAAATCATGTCTTTCGTTTATACATTTCAATTAACTACGAAAAATATCACATGAAAATAGATATCGCTACAATCAACTCCCTCAACTCCCCTCCCCCTCCACAACATCCCTTTTTCAACAATTATCCCCCTACTAGTTTAGCAGTCAGTTCACGACACCGAAATAAAATAAAAATAGGCAATAAATCAAGATAACAGACAAAAAACAAAAAAAGAAAGGAAACACCGTAGTAAATTTAATTTCGTATGGCTTCAAAGTTCCCCCGCAGCGTTACCCAGCTATTCTTACTCTTATTCGAGCTCAACAACCCAGCACAGACAGAGGCGAAAAATTGCAAATCAAACAATACCAAATCGACAACTCGAATCAACATTGGAAAATTTTCAAAACCGCGTCTTCCAGCTTCGGGTGTAAAAGTTCAAAGCTGGAAATTTCCATTGCACGGTGATCTTATTACCAGTTTAATTTGTTGATTTTTCACGTATGTATTTTAGAAAATCTTCAACGTCGCCGTGTTGACATCCGAGACAGAATAATTCCATTAGAATGAAAATTTCTCACAGTGGAAACTTCTATCTGGGGAAAAAGTGTAGAAAAACGTATCCGTATAAGTTGATAAATTTTATACGTTTGCTGTACCTTCGGATCTTGATTCTTGCGGTACGAAGAAGGTTTGAAATCAGATTAAATATGTGTTCCGCGTTTTTATACGACGTCGATATTATGAATTTTTCAAGGTAAGTAAAGTAATCTTAGAATGGAAATTAAACGTCGATTATCATCTGGTTGATGATGATGGCCGATCACAAGACGTATTTTTCACCGCGGTAAATTGGTATAATAAAATGTCAAACGAGTGTTCCTCCAATAACGGTAACCTTTTGGTGCTCTGGCGCTATGCTTCGTACTGATCGTCTCGAAAAGAATTCGTAACACGGCAGGAGGCGCCTGCCTAATAGGTCATTGCTTAGAAGGCGAATTTATTACGAAATATGAACCCGACGACGTCGACGAATTCACCAAAATATACTCGATACCTAAATACCAGCTGGTTACACGGAGTGGGAAAATGTCAATCGAAGGTTACCGTCTCGGTCCAAATAGTTTTCGTTGGTAAAATTCGGAACCCCGGCGAAAATTCTGTAACCTTGACCCGTTAACCTTGTCTAACCGAGAAACGTCAGACGATTTGAGATCCCAATCCAAAGATTACCAGAGCTAACGAACTTAACCTCACGTAAGATGTGTTATCTGGTTACGCGATGAATTCGGCATTCGCCAGACCATCCAATTAAATTCACGACTCGACAGCTCGATCTGTGACGGTGACGCTAAGATCATTGGCCGTTTGTTTGAAAATCCCCCTCACGAAACGAGGAAGTTTAATATCTACGAGATAGCTGCCGAAATACACCTATCTGCGTGTTCGCGAGACAGTGACTTAATGAACTCGTTTATCTCGGCTCGGTCGAGGTATAAAATTCGTTATACGTTTCGGCGAATACCAAATTACCGTATAAAAATTCAGTCTACGTATCTTCAATTTTTCAAATTGATCGAGCCTAGGCAGTTTCCTTTTGCTTATGCTGGGTAGAAACTCTTGGTCGCGAGGTGCGGAGATGATGCAAATTGATGTAAATAAATTTCATCGTTTACGCAACGTGTGCGAGGTTTTTTTTTCGGGGAACGCGTTTTGGGCAAAATTAAACATTTTATTGAACGTTGCAAAGCAGCTTTGTCTTTTTTTATTGGTGTAATATTTCGGGGTTGCCTTGTGAACTTTTGGAGCCAGCGTAAAGGTAGGTATTGTCAAAAAGGAAATGATTTCAACTGAACCAGAATTGTATAAGTTGGAGGCAGTGGCGATTTTAGAAAAGAAAATCTGACAATCTGAGGAAGTCTGAAACTTGAAAGAAACTGAACATTTTTCAAAATCTTTCGAATACGAATTAATTAAACAACTACTCAAAATTTGAATAGGTTCACGTTTCTTGAATTTTTATCAGGGTTGTCAAAAAAAAAAACATGAAATGTTTTAAACATGTTTAAAACATTCAATTTCCAACAAGTGAATGTTTTAAAACAAAAAAACATTTAAAACGTTTTTTTTGTTTAAAACATGTTTTTTTTGTGGAGAATGTTTTTTTTGTTTTTCGCCTTTTTCCCAAGTTTTTTGCAAATTGAGTAGAAAACATATTGCTACAATAATTTTTTGTTTTAAGATTTGTCAATTTGCAATGAAATAAGCCGCCTTTATAGCCATTTTTTACTTCAAAATTTTCCAACTTTCTGAAAAAAATTGTCAAATCGGTAAAATTAAAAAACGAGTTATTTTCTTTCTGAAAATATTGCTTGGACATATTGAAATCCATTGAAAAAAGGGATTGACGATTAGTGACCCCTCTCTCTCTCTCAACAATACTAAAAAATTTATTTTTAAAAATGAAAAAATGTTAGGTTTTTGGGCGTCTTTTTCATTTTGATCCTCGCTACACAGTTCATTCCAAAAATGATGTTCCATTCTAACTCTAACTAAATTGAATATTTTGATAGATACAGAAAAAAGGAATTTCAGATTTTTTGGAAGTGGAAGAAAACATTAAATTTTTTCAGAGTCACGAAATTAGCGCCAAAAAACACAAATTTTCACTTTTTTGATTTTAGTATGACTGGTCGGCAAGTTTTACTCTGTTTTTAAACAATATTATTCTGCAAATCATTCATATTCACTCTCCCTCCCCGAGCTTTTGATCCAAATCTTCTCTGTTTTTTATAATGTGAATTGTGAACTGTAACACTGTAAATATTTCAATTTTGACAATTTTAGAGTTTAAAACATTGTTTAAAACGTGTGTTAAACATGTTTTAAACATCGAGTTTCCAACACATACAAAACTGAGTTTAAAACAAAAAAAAAACATTTCAAACAAAAAAACACATGTTTTTGTTTGTTTTTTTTTTCAAAAAAAACACATTTTGTACAACCCTGATCTTTATTACTTTTTAAATTTTCCTTCAATTATTCATTTCGTTTGGAAAAAATTTTGAAAAACGTGATGTTGAAGAAAATCTTTGAAAGTTAGTTATTTCCGAATTGAACACTTTTTTTTTTTTAAATTCTGTAAAATGTTTTCCCTTGAAATTTCTTCAACTTTGAAATTTTTTTCCAATAATTTTGAAATTTTTCCTTTTTTAACTTCATGTTTTAAAAAATTTTTATGAGTAAATAATTGAATAGTATATTATGCAACAAGGGAGTAAAATGATTTTTTGACGAATTTTGAGGTTTATTGCCCGAGTGAAGCGAGGGAAATGAATCAAAATTGTCGAAAATCATTTTACTCCCGAGTTGCATACGATATTTTTCGTTATAGAGGGGAAAAAACGCGAATTTAAGCACTCGAGCGATTCGCGAGAGGGAGTAAAGTAGCGTTTTACTCCCTAGTAACGAAAAAGAATTTTCAAGAACATGAAATTGAAAAAAAAAACAAATTTAGTTTTGAAATAATTTTATTGAAGAAAAAATTCAAAAATTATAAATTGGGTAAAATTTTGAAAAAAAATACGATTGAAGTGATGGAAGGAATTAAGACTTGAAAAAATTTGGACTCAAAAAATTGAAATGAATTGGAACCTACATCGTTGAAATCTTGTTTATGGTCTGGTTCCAGGATAGAATTTAATTTGATTTTCCATTTTTCTGGGCACATTTCACCGAATAATTGGTACTTGAAAACCTCAATCTTGAAAAGAAAATCGGTGGAAGTCTGACTTCCCTAACTTCCCTTGGAAAATCGCCTCTGGTTGGAGGAAGTTTTCAACTTGGATAATTTTCAACCGGCCTTCTTCCTTTCTTATCATCATATGATTTAATTTATACGAAGATGGCCCAACCACGAGCCAAATGAGTCTTCCTAAGCTTAAAATATATACCAACGAGGGTAAATAAAGATCCGCAGATCCAGTTGTAGGTACCTACAACTTATCGGTATCGGTATTGCCATTTCCTCTAGAATTTGATCTGTTTCCAAATAGGTCAGTTAGCGAATTTAAATGGTAACTAACACGTTCGCGGTAACAGGTTCTTCGACTTTTTACGTGTATGGCATTTAAGCAAGGTTTGTTGGCAAAATGTTATACGTATAGACTATAGAGTCGCCATACCGCATCGTATCCGCAGATGCTTTGTGATTTTAATACGGTTGTGTTACATCGATTATAACGGATTCCCCTGGCTGATATAAGAAGTTGAAAAATTCGCACGCTAAACGGTAATTTATGAGGTAACCGATGCCCTTTCTTCCGATATAAATGTAGTCTACCGAAATATCTCTTGGGTGGCGTTCGGGATCTTGGATTAGTGCTATGGGTATGTAAAAAATGTAGTTATTGGTGGTATTTTTTCTGTTCTTTTTTTTTTCTAATACAGTTAGGTGTACGAGTATCTATTATTGTTTGCTTAACCCCAGCAGAGTTGCTCGAGCTGAACCTGAGAAAATTCTTGGTGCACCTCGCTGTATCTACTTGAGAAATCGTAAAAAAAAAAAACGAATTTATAATTTTAAAATTCCTACTAAAATGTAGATGAGATCCATGCTGAAAGGAGTATTTTTTATTGCCAATTTCAAACTTCAAATTTTGAGCTGAGAAATTTTTTTCAGTGTGAACAGTGATTTTTTCATTTTTTGAAGGCCGGACAAGAGCTGTGCCAGATGATTTTTCAGATGGGCCTGGTTCACCCGGCACCCTGCTTTGAAAAATGGTCAAGGCTTCTATCTACCAACCCGGGTCTGTCTATTCTCACACGGAATGAACAACAAAATGATCGAACTATACGCGATCTCGTTCATTTTTTTCGTCGTCTTCACTGCTACATTGATTGATGATCTCATGATCTCAGCTGTCAACTGTATACCTTTTTCTCAACATTTTAATTTTTTTCAGATTTCGAAATTTTTCTTATACCGAATATCAATTTTTTTCAACTCCTCCAATAAATTTTTTCCTCCGTTGAACTTTCTTCTTCAAAATTTTTTGTAAGCTCTCAAGATTTTTTTTCAATTTCTTTGATTTTTATTTTTGCTAAAATTTTCATTTTACATTAAATAAGTATTTACTTGAATTAGCAACTGTGAAATTCTATTCTTTGAATTTTTTATTCTAAAAATTTCAGAGCTGAGAAATAATTTTAGAAAAACATTTCAGCTGAGCTGAAAGAAATGGAATTTTGAGGGAAAAAATCAAAAGGTGTAAAAATTGAATTCTGAAAAATAATTTCGAGAGCAAAAAAATTTTAAGAAAAGACTTGATTTTTTGAGAAAATTTCTAGAGTCAAGAAATGAAAAATATAAGTATTTCTAGGAAAAAAATGCTGGAGTTGAAAAATTTTTATACCTACCTAAAAAAAAAAATTGAGGAAAAAATTTCAGAATTGGTAAAATTTTATTCCAGAATGAAAAATTTAAGAGTTGAAAAATATTTGGAAAGAGAGAAATTAAAAATTGAAACTATTTTGAGAATCGAAAAAAAAATGAAATCAAAAGTTTTTGATTTTCGGTTTCAAACTTTCAAATACATATCTTATGATAACGAAATTAAACGCGAAGTCACGAGATAGATTGCAAAGTTGCGATTCGAGCGAACGATTTACATTTTGTTGGTCATTCCGTGTGAGAATAGACAGACCCAACCAGACCATGCGAATAAAAATTTGGTGTTTTCTGGGCTAAAAGATTTGAAAATTTATTTGAAATTCACCCCCCCCCCCCAACACCAAAAAACACTTGCTTCAAAGTCATGAATTCCATGCAAGCTCTTGCAATTTTTTTTT
Source organism: Pseudococcus jackbeardsleyi (assembly GCA_038380155.1). Lineage (NCBI taxonomy): Eukaryota > Metazoa > Arthropoda > Insecta > Hemiptera > Pseudococcidae > Pseudococcus > Pseudococcus jackbeardsleyi. Next base: position 22,308,449 of record CM076240.1, on the reverse strand, counting down.
GGTATAAGAGATGGATATAAGCAGGCTTGTCGGACCACTCAAACAGGGTCCAACAAATAATACACTGACCAGCATGTGGTCCGATCCAGTCAGTTTAGTCATGTTTAAAATTATGGTTATCAGTCTGGTCATATTTTGATGCTTTATTAAAATAAACGATCTGCTCAGGTTGTTATATCTTTTTAATTTTCATCCTAAGGGTAGGTCGGATGACTGTAAAATTTGGGTCCGGTCATCGGTCATTGATGTAATTTTTTGAAATGACATAAAATGATAAGAAAAAAATAATAATCGGAAGAATGAATAAAAATACGTAATAAATTGTCAGAGTGAATATGGCCCGACCCAAGAGAAACGACTATAGTTCCGTGGTGGTGGCAACCCTGCTAGCAAGTTGATTCGAATCCTTATATAAACTCTGCGTTAGCGGAGTAAAACTAGTTCCGAAATCTGCGTTCGAGTGGGATGATGCGTTGCTGGATCGAGTTTAGGCTCGATCTGGTGCGTTTTCAACCATCGAACGTGTTAAAAATCAAGTTTCGTTTAGGCTTGGTTTCGAAGTTCCGATTCTACCCCTAATTCGAACATTCGTGTCGTTTTAACATCTCTCGCTTCGGCTTGTACGACGCCCAGCTAAGTCACCGGAATCGGACTTAGCCGGGGACGCGTAAATATCGAATCCGGCTCGATTTATTTACCCGTCTTCGGAATTCACCCGCGATTCCATCATGGCCCCTCATTTCGATGGGGGACCAATGGGGATCCTTCAAGGTACCAGTGCACCTAGGCCTGGATAGAGACCCTGGGACCCCGGTGGAATTCGCCACTCGCGAGATCGGTTCCCTCCGCGGAGATATCCATCCGGAGATATCCTCCGCGGCGTCGTTCCCATTCCCGCCGCGCGAATTCTTCCACACGTTCAGAATAATATGATCCATCGACCCCCTTGCAGCTCCGGCGAAGTAGGGGACGATGGAGTTCAGCTCAATACGATGGCACCGATCGGGGAGGTCTATAGCTCCTTTCGCCGCCGCCTCCGCAGCCAGCGGCGTGGCGTCGAATTGAGTGTAAAATCATCTCGATCATCGCCAATTTAGATCCATCCGTAACCGTAGGTCGCGGCCGTCACTCACACACACATACAGGTACGATTAAATACGTCGTGCAAATATACGCTTGTATCTGTCAACCGTGTTTTTATTCGTTCCAACGTGCGAGACCCCAGACGGGCCCCGCGGACCCTCGGCGAAGGGACTTCCTCCTAAATATCCTCCGGGAGGCAAGTCCGTAGAGCAAGATCGGGAACCTGGTGCGCACCAGTGTAGTGGAGCAGGAAAGTACCCAACGGCCAAGAGGACAAGTGAGGTAGGGGACGACCTCAAGACCCCTAACCAACCTCCAACGTCCTCTGTAAGTAGTACCCTTTTCCTTATCTCCCTCCGGCAGAATCTTCTCTACAAAATACTTTTTTTTTCAATTTTTTGAAGTCTTTCAGTTTTCTGAAATTTCATTTAAAAAAATCAAATTATGAAAACTAAATCGATTGTACTTTGTAATGTCAATACTGGCATGGCATACTGACAAACAAATTATTTTATTGAATGTATATCAGTGCAAAAAAATCAATTTTTATTTCTAATCATCCGAATCAGATTCTGTGTGAAAATATTTGAATAGGTTATTTGTTGAATTTACAGGATTAATTTTATGATTTCAAATTACTTCCTATAATTTTTCTCAAAATTATTGAATGTCCTGACACCCCCCCCCCCTCTATCACAATAATTTGGAAGCGAAAGTGCTTTTTTGGAATATTAAAAATCAAATTTTCTCGGAACTTTACTCGGGCATGATCAAAACACGATACTCACAAATTTTTTAAAAAATCCAAACTGAACGATAAATTGCAGGTATCTTACCACAAGCCACATAAAAATTCAAAATTACCCTCACCGAGAAAAACAACGCATTGAAATTAAGAACACAGCGAATTTTTTCAAAATGAAAAATTCATTCAAAAATCATCAAATTTCTGATGATCATTTCGCATAGAATTTGAAAAATAGCACAAAATCAACAATAAAAATTCACACAATTAGATAAGTATTCACTCACCTAAAACAAAAGCAGGTATGACGGTAGCACGCATGAACCCACAATGCAAATGATGATAAAATCTGAAACACAAAACCAACAGAATAAATTAACTAAAAATTATGAAAAATCAAATAATCAATTTAAAATTAGTAACACGTGGAAATTTTTCCAGCCTGGAACCATCTCGTAGGCTGAAAAATTAACACTTTTTTTGGCCAAAAATCGTATCCACGAAATCCCCCAACGTCATATTTCTTTTCCTCCCCTCATCCTGCCGACACCCTCGCGAAAAAAGGAAAATAGAGAAAAGACGCAAACCGCAACGTATCAATTCTTAGGTTAATGATTATAAAAGTGACGGGTAAGCTTGAAGGACATAATCTCATATATCGTTTCGTACCAAGGGAAAAAGCTCTCGTAACACGCACGTTTTTCAAGGTCACCGCAGCGCAAAATGAGCAAACCATAGGATCGCGATTAAGTTGGCCGCATCGAGCTACAGAATGATCATTAATCAAAATACTCGTACACGTAAGTCTAAAGGCTTCGTTCATTTCAAAAGATTACTTATACTAGTATTTTTACAACGGACGAGTTCCCAAGTTGGGAAAAAAAATGGTTTCCAATAAACCAGGCGTTCGAATAGACCGGTGGAATTTTTCAAAATAGGGGTGCTTTTGAAAATACCGCGTTATTTTCGCATAAAGAAACTAATAAAGGAAATTGCCTCGATCGGTTAAAGATAAGAGGAGAAAAAACTTGACGAAAATCGAAGACGAGGAAATTAATGACGCGGATTAGGCTGGCAAAGGGCCTTTGTAAAACTGCGGAAAAATCTTAAAGAAGTAAATAAAATTAACAGAAGGTGAGAGGAAAGGGGCTCGAAAAATTCGCACCTTTCGACGTAATCAATCTTAAAATTCGAAATTACCAATATTTCACGATGGACGGTGGGATAATTTTTTAGGGGCGAATTAATTAATCGAACAATATGGCGGATGATGGTCGACGAACGAATAAAAATTATAGACAGGTTGTCCGAATAAATACAGGAGAGTTTTGGGGGAAGCAAATCATTAGTGAAATTAATGTTTATACATGTGAGCTATTTGTTTCATTCTAAAGCAGATTCGTTGCTCGTCCCGCTTCGGTCTTTCTCACTTTCTCTCGGTTTTAATATGATAAATGTGCAGTCGACGAATTGCATAGCGAATCATAGAGCATAAGTAAACATACAAATGCGCAATAACTTGGAATGTTTGTTTTGTCGAGATACGAGCTTATGTATTTTTGATTATCTGCAACTTGGAATCGAATCTCCAACCATGGTATATTTTATTGATACGAGGCTAGTTCAATTTATCAAATTACTGCACCAACGAATCGACTCGCGCGAAGGGCTACGAATTTGAAATACGACGCGAGACGTATGATACAGAGGAGCTTATGTAAGTTGAATTTTTACAACCTTGGACCGTTTTCCTGCCCCGGCCTGGCCTACGCATTCGTCGGTTATCTCTTTTTTTCACACGTGCCACACGGTTCGAAATGAAAATCGCAAAATCCCATTCTTTTAAGCGGTCTAATCCCGAAAAGGGTAGAGATTTTAAGTATTCAATCGACACGTTGTCAATCAACGAAAAACTCGGGAATCGTTTCGGAGGAGCGAATAAAATCCGCGTGTCTGATTCGTCTGGATGGTGGGTACATCTGGCTAATTGCAGACATCGGTGACAGTTTGTAAAACTCGCTTGTCGACGAAAAAGGAAAACGTATTGAAATCAACCCCTTCGTGCAGATGAATTTTTAATAAGATTTTATTTAGTTCGGATTGTGATGATATCGTACGAGTTTTGGGGTTTCTTGAAAAGTCGAAATAATGATTTTATATTAAAATGAAAGTAGATAACTAAAGCTGGAAGTTTTAAAGTTTTGTTTTTATAGTCGCAAAAAAGCTTAGTTGATATTTAATTTCCGTATTATCGTATTATATCTAAAATAGTTGTACACAAAGGAGAGAAAAAATTAATAAATAAACTTTCATTTGTTTTAAACTCTCAAATTGGATGTTGTTTGAAGTGTTACGACGACGATGCCCGAGCATCGAACATTGGTATTTGTTTTTTCACCGGATTTTGTTTTCATGTCGCGTATTTACTCGAACGGAAGCCATTTTTTCATCGTGTAAGTCTCGTTTCCCTGCTTTGAAACAAGGAAGTAAAAATCTCAACTTATTACGTTACAATTTGCTATGTCTTTTCGACTTACTAATAATCGGATATTAATATAATGATGGAATTAAATTAATTTGCCCGAATTCCCTGTAAAGCTTAAGAGAAGGTTTTGTTAGTCCAGATCGAGGAAAATGTAGGATAATTTCAGCTGAAGAATGAAAATTTTTGAAATTTGTTTGGTTTTTTTTCCCCTTGAAAAGGCTTTATTTATTCTTAATCAATTATGAGGAAATATCATCGAAAAATTTAATTTGAAGTATTTTTTGGATTTGAAAATTGAGTAGAAGGAAATTGAGATGAATCATCAATTTTCTAAAAATTGATTTTTTCGCAAAATATTCTAAAAAGGGTTGAAATTTATTATTTTGATTTGTTTGTACCTTCTGATAAAGAAATTGAAATATTTCTTTTAATGAAAGGATATGTATTTATTTTACTCGAGTTGGGTATTTTCAAAAAATTGAGTAGTTTTCTTCAAAAAAATTACCATTTTTAAAAAATGAGTCAATTTTTGTTGTTTTTTAAGTTTTGGGGATGATTGGTCGTTTTCAGGGCATAGGAGTCGACTCCGGAGTCGGAGTCAAACTGACTCCAAATTGACTCTGACTCCAGCTTGACTCCGGAGTCAAGCCGGAGTCAGGGAGTCAGGGTCAAATATTGACTCCAGAGCGGAGTCAAACAGAGTCAAGAGTCAAGGTCTGAAATTGACTTCGGAGTCAAGATGTCAAGAGTCAAGGTCTGAAATTGACTCTGGGAGTCAACTTTCTATTTTGACTCCGGAGTCAAGTCGGAGTCGGAGTCTATGTGGAGTCAGTTTGACTCCGACTCCGGTTTGACTCCGGAGTCTAACTGAGTCAAGAGTCAAGATCTGAAATTGACTCCGGAGTCAAGGGTCAAGGTCTGAAATTGACTCCGGAGTCAAGGGTCAAGGTCTGAAATTGACTCCGGTTTCATGTCGGAGTCAGGAGTCAACTTTCTATCTTGAATCCGGAGACAAGCTGGAGTCAGGAGTCAATTTTTTTGATGACTCCTATGCCCTGGTCGTTTTTTAAATTCATTGGTAACTTTTCCAAACTTTGGCAAGTGAATTGTCCAAGCATAGGCGAATTTTACGAAAATTAATAAAAATCATATTTAAAAAAGTCATTTGTCTAAAATTGGCGAATTTTCCAAAAATTGATCAATACAATTTCATGAAAAGGGACAGTTGTCTAACAATGGGTAATTTTTCCAAAAACTGGGCGACAATTTGAACGCTGGCTGGTCAATGATCCAAAAACTGATAAATTTACCAAAAATTACTTGATCTTTAGATTTTTATGACGATTTCATTTTACTTTCAACACGATTCTTTTAATAATATGATTCGCGAGTATCAAGAACCAACATTTCTAAAAAAAATTATCAATTTTTCCAAAATTTGTCCACGTATTTTTAGAAATTAATATCAATAGTGGGAAAAATGAAAATATAGGTAATATCGACAATAATATTAATACTTAGAACTTGCATCACTATAAATATCAATGCTGATATCAGCACTATTAATAACGCTAGCTACAGCAGCTATCCCTTCCCAAGGTTATGTACCCTTCTGTTCGCTTCCATATGTGTCCTTGTTTTCTTTACCAAGGACAATAAACAGATTTGTGTATTGACACATGAAATGTGTGAGTAATTAAGTTGTCAAATTATTTCTAAATATACGATCATATCGCGAGATAAAAATTCATGATTTCGATTTCCGAATCTCAATCAAATCAATGAATTTAGAAAAGTATTGCATTTTTCTTTCAAAATTAGCCTTTGTAAGTTCGTTAAGAAAGTACGTCGCGTCAAATCACTCATGAATTTTTACCAATTTATTCTACTCGTCGTCATTATGATGATTTTGATGACATCAGTGATAGCTGGTCATTCTTCACCTGGGAGCTCTTGTGACTGCCCTTCTGATTGTGCATCAAATTTATGCACTGAATATACGAATGGTGCAAGACGTTGTCAATCAAAAGATGAAATAGTCTTAATGTGAAGAAGTTTCCTAATTCCTACCAAAGTTAGTACAAATTTGTAAATGGATCTGTTGATTATCAGTTTTACTATTTTTTTCCAATAATGTATTTCTTTGTTTTCATCTCGTTGTGTTACGCAGATATAGACTTGACTTCTGTAATAGGTAGGTTAAGTACCTAACAACAATAATAATAAAGTGTTCTTTTGTTTCAATCACGTATTTTATTCATTATTTCAAATACCATCATCAGAACATTCGAAAAAAATTTGGCCCCCCTACCCCCACTCCTTTCAGAGTTATCGCACTTTTAAGGGGGTCACATCTGGTTAGATTTTCGGAAACGTCGGGGAAAAAGGAGCAGAAGAAGGCCAAGGAGAAAACTCTCCAGTGTGCAAGAAAAGCAGAATTATTCTGCTCTTTTCTGCTCTTTTCTACACATAATTTCTGCACTTTTCTGCTGTTTTTTCTGCTAAATTCTGCGGGATTCTGTTTTTTTTTTTTTTTAATTCTGTCATACGTTGCGAATCCCAGTGAACAATGCGCGAAGCGCAACAGGGTGTCAAAAAAGGTACTTTCAAGGTGCAGCAGGGGTGAAAATGAGCAAATAATCAAATTTTTAGTCCTACCTACAAGGTGTCCACAAATTGAGAAACCGGTTTTGGTCAAAAATTGGGGGTCTGGGTTTTTTGTGGAAATGAAGTCCACACATTGAGGCGATCAAAATGTGATAATTTTTTTGGAAACCGGTTCGATAATTTGCAACCGGTTGTCAAAAATACCGCAAAAATGGAATGGGGTCTGGGTTTTTTATGGAAATGAAGTCTACACACAGAGACGATAAAAATGAGATAATTTTTTTTGGAAACCGGTTCAATAATTTGCAACCGGTTGTCAAAAATACTGCAAAAATGGAATGGGGTCTAGTTTTTTTTTTTTTATGAAAATGAAGTCTACACACAGAGACGATCAAAATTTGGACACCGGTTCAATAATTTGCAATCGTGTTGTCTAAAAATCTCAAAAATCGAGATTAAAAAAATTTTCCAAATGAAATTTGTAGAGCTTTAAAAAGTAGACATTAGTCATTGAACTCATTTTTTTGAACGAGTTCAGGAGTATTTTTTACTATCTTGGAAAATAATTATCCACCAATACCTCCCCCCCCCTTGATTTTTGAATTTATTTAGAAATTACCTACAGTTGATAGAAAATTACGGGAAAAGAAAAACGATAAAAATACAACTAATTTAATGATTCAAATCAAAATACGATTTTTAAAAAATGATTAAGTACGTTATTCACCGTCAAATTTTCACCAAAATAAGTAACTGAGATTGTCCTTGATTGTTTTAGTGTATTCTTTGCTTAGCTCTACAAATTTTATTTGGAAAATTTTTTCTAACCTCGATTTTTGAAATATTTTTGACAACTGATTGCAAATTATCGAACCGGTGTCCAAAAAAAATTATCACATTTTGATCGTCTCAGTGTGTACACTTTATTTCCATAAAAATCTCAGACCACCATTCGATTTTTGAGATATTTTTGACAACCGGTTGCAAATTATTGAACCGGTTTCCAAAAAAATTATCACATCTTGATCGTCTCAGTGTGTAGACTTCATTTCCAAAAAAAAAACAGACCCTCCCCCCAATTTTTGACCAAAACCGGTTTCTCAATTTGTGGACACCCAGTAGGTAGGACTGAAAATTTTATTGTTTGCTTCCATATGTGTCTTTGTCTCTTCTGCCAAGGGCAATGAAACACATTTACCTATGAAATTAATGGATGAAATGTGCTACTGTATTAATATGAAAGAGCACAATCCCATAAACTATTAATAACGCTACAAAATTTTACCAGCTGGACTAATGCTTTACGCTAAATCTAAATAGAATAAGTGCAATAGGTACTGTATTATTGCAGAAATGAATCATACCATCAGTAGGTAACACATTTCAAAGCTGGAATTAACAGATTTAAATCCATTAAATAAATACCTAAATTGTTGCATACTGTGAGCTTTTCTGTTCATTATTCAAATTGCCAAATTTTCACTACATATGCTCATGATCAAATTGCAGGATAAAATTTAATGTTTTTGACTCTCAATAAAACCGATAAGTTCATAAAAAGTATTGCATTTTTCTTTGAAAAAATCGACTTCGTCAGTTCGTTTATTACGCTGCGTCAACTCCAATCATGAATTTTTACCAAATCATTTCGCTCGTCGTCGTTGTGGTGATTTTAATGATATCAGTGATTGTTGAGAGTAAATTATCACCTGGAAGCTCGTGTAAATCCTCAACGGAATGTATATCCCACAGATGTTTCAATAATCATTGTCAACCAGCTGGTGGTGGCGACCCTAAGCTTTGAGTGGTTTCGGTTAACATTGTACATGAATTGTGGAAATAATCATGTGAAAAGGTTTCCTACCAAAGTTTGTATATCTAATGCAGTTATTGTACTTGGTGAATCTCAATTTTATAAATTTTTCGAAAATTCTCCTCGTATAAAAATAGTCTAAAAATTTAAGTGTTCTTTTCTTTCAATATGTATTTTATTAATTAATTCAAATACAAATATTCAAAAAAAGTGACACCTGCTCATCCGTTGAACTAATAATGCCATTTTGGATAATTGTCCTTGTATTAGTAATTCGAATAACAGAAATCACGGGCGCGCCCAAGGATGGCTCAAGGGGATGAAACCCCCGTCCGTAAGCTCAAAAAAAAAATTACAAAAATGTGAAAAAAAGTTAATGTTCTGCTCTTAAAATAGTGTTTTTTCAAAATAATATCACCTTCGCTTCGCTTGGACAGTATTCAAGTCATTTTATCTTAAAAATTTATGATTTTACACTGACCTTCTAGTCAAAAATATGTACCTATGACAGAAAAGCCATCCTTTCCTAGGACAAAACTTTATCACAGATACTTCTTTTTTTTAATTCGAAAATGAAGACTTCTATTATCATAAAACTTCACGTTCGAGTCCAAAAGATTGTTTTCACTCTATTACCTAATTTGAATCAGTCAAAATAGGCTGATTAAATTGACAGAATTGAATCACTGTAGAAATCAATGAGAAATTTACTGATTCAAAATAATGATTTAATCAGTAAATTAAAATAAGTTAAATTTCACTAATTAATAGTAGAATCAGTGGAATTTCACAGTCAATCAGTGACTCAATTTTGTCTATTTGATTCAATCAATTTTCAGATTTTGACTGATTCGAATCAGAAAAATATGTAGGTCTAAAAAATAGAAATAATTTAAAAGAATTCTATGAGTAATTTAATTAACACCTACGTGGCGAGTACTTTAAATTTGAAATACCTATTCCGAATTTTATTTGATCTTCGAGTCCAGGACTTGAAGTAACGCGAAAAAGCGCGTTTATTGGGATATTTCGACGTGCAAAACACAAATACGACGCGACGGCGGTTTCCTCATCTTTTCATTCCTCTCGTATAAAAAGCTCAAAATCTGAAAAACTTACTTCAACGTGGATATGTTTTTTCCTCTCGAGCTATTTTGCGCCACCCTAAAGGTCAAAAACTTATAAATGTTTATATTTTCGAAATTAACTTACTAATTATATGTCAGAAAGTCAGCTGAAAATTGACTTGATATCAGAAAAAAAGAATGACAAGAAAAATATCAGAGGCTGAAAGCCGAATTTTAAATTTTAAAAACAAATTTTTATATTTTTGAAATTAACTTAATATCAGAAGTCAGGGTGAGAGGAAAAAACATATCCATATTATCAACATTTCCTTTCAGAGGAAACTTTACTTTATTTTGTACAGTTTTTTGAATTTTTTTTTTTTAACAATCAACTTCCTAACTGTTTAAAAAATCTATATTTTCTTTGAAAACTGACCGATCCATAAGTGCATGAGAAGAAAAATCAACTGGTTTTTTTTTTTAATAGCCCATAATGTTTCAGGGTGGGACCCAAATTCACCTATATTTTTCAAAAAAAAAATGAAGTAAAGTTTCCTCTGAAAAGAAATGTTGATAAAATGGATATGTTTTTTCCTCTCATCCTGACTTCTGATATTAAGTTAATTCCAAAAATATAAAAATTAGTTTTTTAAAATTAAAAATCAGCTTTTAGCTCTCTGATATTTTTTTTGTCATTCTGACTTTCTGATATCAAGTCAATTTTCAGCTTCTGACTTCCTGACATATAATAAGTTGATTTTGAAAATATAATATTTTGCAAGTTTTCAAAATTCAGCTGACTTTGGGTGACACCGTGACGCAGATTAGCGTCTAAAAAATTTTAGAATGACCCCCCCACCCAAGAGGAAAAAAATTGAAAAATTAGCTTTTAGCTCTCTGATATGTTCCTGGTCATTCTGACTTTCTGATATTAAGTAAATTTTCACCTTCCGACTTCCTGATATTCATATTTCGAAGAAATAAAAATTTGTAAGTTTTCAAAAGTCAGCTTCTGATTTTCTGACATTAAGTTTTGAAAATACAAAAATTTAAGTTATTGACTTAGCGTGACGCAAAATAGCGTCTTAAAAATTTTGAAATGACCCCCCCCCCCCCCCCACTCAAGAGGAAAAAACATATCCATGTTAAAAATCAGGGTGTCCACTTTATCTCAGAAATGATTTTCCCTGACTTTTCCAGGTTTTCCAGACCAATTTCTCGAAATTTTCCAGACCTTTCAAATAGGTACGTTATTCTTGAAAGATGAAGAAAGGGGTGATTTTTTGAGTGATTAAATTGTGCAGGAAAATGATTCAAAATGCATAAATTCTGGAACTTTTTTTTTAAATCATTACATCTCACCAAGATTTTTAGTTTCCTTTTTCCTAATTTTTAAAATTTTTGAATATTCTCACTCTCAGTCCTAAAATTCAAAAAATCCTTTGTAATTCAATGATCAATAAGAAATTATGAATATTAAAATATGTAGAATTAATTTATCCCGAACGGAGCGAGGTAAAAATTTTTTAATGAAAGAGCCAGAAACTTCAGACAAATTATTCTTCTTCTGGATTTTTACAAAAATTCCAGCGAAAATGCCGAAAATTTCTAAATTCCCTGACTTTTCCAGACGGTCCAAATTCCCTGACTTTTCCCCGTTTTCTCGGTTTTCCAGAGAATGGACACCTTGAAAATCTATAGATATCGGAAATTTAGAAAATTTCATTTTTTCAAAAATTAGGTACTTTTTTTTCTAGAGAAATAAATTTTTTGAACAAATTTGGCACTCGTTATTTCATACATAACACATCATAAAAATTTTTACGAGTTTCACGGCACATGGCATCCCTTCAACCCATTTCACCCGCGAAAAACATTCGTCACAAATCTATATTTTTTTGATTCATCTCCCGTAATTTTTGATCATTTTCTCTAAATTTTTAAAACCTGAAACTGCAATCAAAAATCCATTCAGTTCAATTCCAAAATAAGCAAATTAAAGTTCAATGAACCATAGTCAAAGATACCAATCTCGAAACATCGATATCCACGCAATTAACCACTCAAATATGCATTTTGGCTTAATCTGAATCCTATTACTCTTCACATCGTTCTCGAAAATCTTCAATGTACATTCATGTGCATTTCGGAGAAATTTCCGAAAAAGGGGGATAGATAGGTAATTACGTATCCATTACCGACACTTTGGTATACCTTCGCGATTGGTATGCGTGAAAAACCAATACATACGAATTCAATTACACGAATACAGGTTAATAATGCAGAAAGGTAATATCAAAAGGTTAAAGACCTAGACTCGGTAACAGCACGCCGACTATAAATGTGACAGTTTAAATCGATAGCATAGCGTATTGAAACGAGTGTTTGTGTAATTCCACAATCTGATTTAAACACGTAAACAATCCATTGGCCGGATATTACTAGCACGATTAAGGTAGCTACATAATTCGATCGGATCGATTTTTTTTTAGCCATCATCAAAAACACGTTAGTTTTCGTTTTCTTGCAGCTACACTGGAAATTTTTTAGTTTACAAAAGAGGCGTTTTTTTTTTTAATGTGGCAGGATGCAGGAAACACTTTAGACGAAGATCGTCGAGAGCCTATAAAAGAAAGTTTATAAACCGAGGCGACGTCGAAGTAAGGTACACGCATCGAGTAGATAAGCCGAGCTGCTAACATTAGAAACATTGTCAAAAATCACCATCGGCGGCATCGCGCAAGCACATGCGAAAGAAAGGATATCGCCCAAACGTTTTTAGGTGAAAGGGTAAACGGTTATGGCAAAAGTTAAATAAGATTAACAATATCGAGAAACGCCCGCCGCAAATCCAATTTATAATCGAACCGATGCGATGAAATTTTCCTCGGCACAGATATGATCAAATATTGTACCCTGTGCTCCTACGAGCTGGGTTTTTACCTGCGACCTATTCGTCGGGGTTGGACTTATACAACCCTTATTGATAGAGGATTTATTCTTATATCCGTATCGTAAAAGCGTTATAGCAGATTTTTAGACATACGTAGTACGTCGAAAGCTTTATGGAAATATTCGACTATATAGAGAGTCGATTATCATCGATAAATTTCTCAAATGTTCATCGATAAATTTCTCAAATGTTCCGGGCTGAAATCTGTTGCGAGAATACTCGAGATTTTGGTACGAATTTTTGCCCTTCACAACGACCAATTGATTTTTATTGCGCGGGGTTTTTTAAATCGCGACGAAAAGGTACCGGAATTTTTATACTGAGTTTGGAAGTATTCGAAATGATATTTCGAGTCTTAGGTAAGTGCAATCGATAAAGAAATTCGTCCGGGGTGAAATTCGTCGTAAAGTGAATTTTTTTCAGAGTTGGCTTGTTTATCGGAGTTTTTCTCGTTAACGGCTTCGTTCTCGGGAAACTTGGTAATAAGGTGAATTTTTAAGGGTGAAATTTTCTAACAAAAGTTTTATGTGCATTTTTCCAATTTTACGTATGGTTGTTGAGATATCGGACGCGAGGATAAGTTTTAATGTACGTGTTCCCATATTGCGAAAATATAGCCGGCAGTTTAATTGCTATTTCTGTTTGAATGATCGTAAGTGTGAGAGATTTTGTGTTTTATGATCCATAATTTTTAATTATCATTTGTTTTATGGGAAAAGGTCTTGATTTGATTGAAATTCGAATCTGTGGTCTTTTACAGAATGGAATAATTTCATGTTTTGAATGAATCGATGATAGTGGAGGGTTTTTTTGAAAGGAAAGAAAAGTAGAAAGGAACTAGAGAAACTTGAAATTGAGAGTGAAAGGAAAATGATTTGTCAAGATACCTATTCTAGGTCATTGCTTGAAGAAGGAGAAGACTGGGATTTAAAAAATGATCAGCGACACCAAAAAAAAACAGAGAAAAATTGATTCAAATACAAAGATGATGAAACTGATTTTTCAAACTAACTTACTTTTGATTCGAAATTATTGGTTTTTGAGTTGAAGTTCCTCCTTTATTTTACCCCTTGTGAAAGACCTAAAATCAGAATCAACGCAACGTCAACTTGGAAACAAAACTAAAAGGGTGATTTTCTACATCTAGGCTCAAAAAAAGAGATGACAAGAGTGAGTCGACTCTTTTTTGGAGAAAAATTGAAAGATATGCATTGCAAAAGGGTCTGGTTTTTTGTCTCCCCTCCCCCCCCCCCACCAATAAATAAAATAGAATTTTTTTGAATATTTCAAATTGTCATCGGATAAGATTTATTTTTTTCTAATTTTCAAAAAAAAATTAAGAATCTCAAAGTATACAAAAAAAAGTTTAAATTCATCCTTCAAGCATTTGGAGTGAAAAACGAACTTCACAATATTTATCTGACCAAGTGTAATTTTATTTTCATTCAATTTTGAAAAATACTTCTAAAAAAAACATATTTTTTACTCTTTATTTTTATAATCAACTATACCAAAAAAAAATGACAAAAACAATGAAAATTTACATTTCTTTTTTAAAAATTTTTTTGAAATGTTAATCCTCATTTATTGGTTGTGAAGGATTCAAGTCTGACACCTAAAATTTTCATCATCCTTTTTCTCTTTTCAAATCCCTCCTCCAAAAAAAAAATAATAATAATAATTCCCATTTTCCTCTTGTGAATAAAAAATTTTACAATCTGAATCCGAATTTGTTCATTGGTTTAGAGATTTTTTAAAACTAAATTAAACTTTGAAGTGAAAAAATTGAGAAAATTACATCAGACACTTTAAAAAATACTGTTTTTTAGCTTCCATTTTTCTCTCCTCTTCCAGAAATTTGCCAGGGCTTTTCTTTCTAACAAGCTCACTAGAAAAATGGGTTTTAAAAAAATCACATTGTTCTCAACGACCTCAAAAAAAATTATGGTAGGTATGATAAAAAAGAAAAAAGACCAAAATCACTTCAGATAATTTTTTTGAGAAAAAAGTAATCCATTTTAATTTGAAAAATTATTCTTGAAAATTTTATGCAGAAAATTTTTTCTTAAAACTTTACGAGATACTTTTAATTTTTACTTGAAATTTTCATTCAAAATTTTCTCTCAAAGTCTAGTTCAAATTTTACTATAAATAACCGGATGCCAATTTTTAATCACAGAGATTTTCAACCGATATTTTATTGAAATTCTAGATTCAAATTTTTATTGATTAATTTTGACCTCACTATGTTCTGAATTTTTTCAGTTTTAACTTGAAATTTTTGCACTTATTGTGCTGTTGCATATTGAAATTTTCGTCAATAAAAGCCAATCCTTCAAAAGAAAAGAATGATCTCAAAAATGCATATTTTTATGGTACCGTAAGAAAAGACAAAAAATCACCACAGATGATTGAAAAAAAAGCACAACAATAGAGGTACGAAATTTCAAAATGTTACAGAAAATAATAAAATGAAATTGATAAAATCAAAATGGGTAAAATTTTTGAATTCTGTATGTTTTGAGTTGGAAAAATTTCAGAAAAACTTTTTCTGATTTTTTAGGAAAAGTTATAACTACCTACTTAGATGAAATATTAGGTATAAAAGGTAAATTTAAAGCTGAAATATTTGGAAAAATTCTAACCAAATACTTGAAACAGTGGTAAAAATTGATCAATAAAAAATTGGAATTTAGATTTTCAACAAAATACCGAACGAAAATCTCATCTGATTAAAAAAAGTGCATTTCAAGTTATCAAGTGATTTGAACTAAAATCATTTGAGAAAAAATTTTGGGTGAAAATTTCAAGCACAAATTGTAGTACAATAAAATGTCTAAAAAAAATTTTGAGAAAATTTTCCAAATAAAATTTTGAGAGAAAATTTTCCAAATAAAATTTTGAGAGAAAATTGTCGAAATAAAATTTTGAGAGAAAATTGTCGAAATAAAATTTTGAGAGAAAATTTTCAAATAAAATTTCAAAAGAAAATTTTGAGAGAAAATTTTCCAAAGAAAATTTTGAAAGAAAATTTTCCAAATATAATTTTGAGAGAAAATTTTCTAAAAAAAATTTAAAGTGAAATTTTTCAACAAAAATTATGGGTAATAGGTATAAATTTTAAAAGCAATTCGCTCCTGTAAAATTTTAAAATTCCTAAATCCCGCCTTTCATCATCCAGGACGATAAAAAATTCCAAAAAAAAGAAATTGAAAATATAATTCGATCCGACAACGACGTATTATACGCGCCTCCACGGTATATTTTTAATATCTGCATGCGGAAATGTTGAAAATATAATATTTGGGTCGACATATTTCACACCTCCGCCCTTCTTCGGTTCACCGGAAGTTAATACGAACAAAATTACAGGCGGGCTTTTCTCCTGACAGAATGACAGAGAGAGGAAACGCGGCAAAAAATTTTCCACCTCATTATTTAAATTTTTTCGAAAAATTTCCTCGCCAGCCGAGAATTTTTTGGTTGCCGAGCAAACGTCCGCAGCGCACCGTACTTCGCTTTATATTTGGAAGATCGTCAATAGTCATGAAAGAACAACTCGTCGAGCCGAAAATGCGCGCAAGAAAAGGGCCCAGTACGATGGTTTTTGCCAACATCGCATATTCTCATTTCATTATATACGTGTAACAGTTAATTAACACGAAAACGAGAACAATACTCGGGCCAGCGAAAATTCGGCGTAAAAATTTGTATAAAATAAAAGAGGATACTACGTTCCGCATTGTTCCCGAGCCGAGAAAATTATATCCTTTTACGACGTCGGTCGGGGTTTGAAAAAATACCACCTTGCGAGCTCGTACCTCGAGAATTTCCACGTATTAATTTCTTAACAGTATTTTTTTTTTGCAACGTTATCGCATCTCACGCAGCCCGGAATCACGGCGCCGTAAAACATAAACAGGCCCCATCAGACTTTCCGCCCAAATACGTTTCCAGAGAGAGAAAAGAAAACCAACTGGTCGTCCTAGGTATAGGTAACTCTATGCATGTGCAAGCTAAATTATTCGCAGTCGCCCTTTTCCGGTTAAATAAATCTGAAAATAACGAGCTACCCTTGACGGTGCACCTTGAAAGCTTGGACCGACCAGTCCTTTTATCGTACCTAGGTTATTTTTTCCCACCACACACAACTTTCGTCCATATAGGAGCTTTTTTGTCGTATAATAAAAAGGTGAACCGAGCTTAACTTTAAAGGAGTTTGATAATTGCCGCATTTCCATTTTTAAAGACTCGTATTTTTTTCGCCCCCTCTACCCCTGTGCCGCCCCGACGTAACCTAATTTTAATCAAATGCTCGAGTAGCTCGACGAAGAAGAAAATTCGTCTAATTAATTCTACTTTTTTCGGTACCAAATTCGCGTTTTTCAGTTAAAAATTTCGCTTTGTTAGCCGATTCTTTTCATCTCGGTTGGAATAATTAATTTTGGTTTTTCTGGCCTGATATAGTTTTCTAGAATGATTTTTTAGGTCTGGAATTTTTTTCGATTGGGAAATGAAATTGTACAATGACACTTGTCCTCGTATAGAAATAAACATCGATGTTCAATGATTCGTATAAAATTTCCAAAGAGTTGAAATTACATTGGAAATATTTAATTTTTTACTCGAAAGCTCAGCGAGCCTATCAAAGGTATGATTTTTTACCCCACTTGAGCCGAAATTCCAAAAATTTTCCAATTTGGTAATAGCAAAGAGAAATTTCTGAAAAGCCAGACATAAAGGGTACGAGTATTTGTGTCAGAGAAGTACAGGCTGCCATTTTTTTCCATCAAATGGAAAAATCGAGTTTGAAAGTTTTGGTAGGTTGGAAAATTAGATGCGTGGGGGCTGCCATACTTGATTTCCAGCAAAGAGCTCGACTCGAGTATTACGTTAGCTGAGCTCTAATGTACCTAGAGCTATTTTTAGCATATGTGTGGGAACCGAGGCTGCGATATACCTGGACTAGATTTTATTTCGGTTCAATTACTGGAAAACCTAGCAGAAGTAAAAAAACACATCCATCTAGTAGCGATTAAATTAGTCGACCTTTTGTTTCTTTGCTGTGGGTTTTTTTTATTCGTATTCGAAAGGTGCTTCTGTGTGAGGGTATAAAATACATCGTAGTCGGCCAAGCTTACCGAAAGAAGTACGATAATGGTATCAGACTAGACGAATACGATAGAAATCAAAAAAAAAAGAAGGGAAAAACGAGCGAAAATGAAACTTTTTCCTCGGTTCTTTCTGTCTGTCTGTTGTGGCAGAAAACACGGCGTTATAAGGGTTTTCGTATTAAATAAACTCGATGGTCCGCGTATCGCCTATTTTTGCAATTACAATCAACCAAATAGTGTACACTTTGCGTCTTTTTTTTTTCATCTTTGCTTTTTTCCACGATGCAGTTGCTCTCCGGCGAAATGTCGTTTTATCCTGTTTATTTCTCTATTGTTGTATCCCTTATGAGTTTCCTGTTTTTTGTTTGTTCATTACGAGTGAACTCTTCGCCGCTGCCGTTTCTTCGCCTTTAACGAACGGTTTCATTCTCGTTACACGTTTAACCATAGTCCCAAAGGAATGATGACACTGAGGCTGTGGCGGACGCTTCACGTGTACGCGATATTGTTTTTATTTTTATTTTTTCAAACGTCGAAACAACATCGGCGAAAATAGTTCATTGTGTGAAACAAGTATCCATTGTGTGATAACAATAAAGTACTATGCAAACTGTTGTTCGTTGTCGGTTGGCGAGGTTTGCGCCGCGTTCGAGTGGAATTTTTACCCCTCGAAGGTTCCCAGTGCTGGGCACAGTGTCAATTTCGTCAAAAGTCGAATTGTATGAGAGAGGTGGGAAGAAGAGTGGAGATTTTTAGGTGTGAATGTGGCTCCTGGCGCAGAACCTGCTAGGTGGTTTTGGGGTAGAAATTGAGAGGTTTGGAGTTGACTAAAGAAGGAAAATGAATTGTGACGTAAGAAGACGAAAAAGAGAATATTTTGGTCATATGAATTAGAAAATGGTACGAAATTTTGTTAATTTTTGTCCGAATTTATTTTACCTATGACTAAATCTACACGAAAGAGGCTTCAGGCACGAAATTAAAAATACCCTGCGAACGACTGAATCGTTTTTTTTAACTGTATGATTCACGTGGTCCGCACTTGCTTTTTTCTAAGTTTGAAATTTTTCATTTCTTTTAAGAGTTCGAAATTTTCTCGATTATTTTTTTCCAAATTGATTTTTTTTTCATTTTCAGAGTTCGAATTTTTTCTCGACTACTTTTTCTCAAAATTAAATTTTTTTCAGAGTCCGAATTTTTTCTCGGCTAGTTTTTCTCAAAATTTAATTTTTTCAGAGTTCGAATTTTTTCTCGATCATTTTTTTCCAAATTAAAATTCTTTTCCAGAGTTTGAATTGTTTCTCCATCATTTATTGAAATTTTTTCGGAGTTCGAATTTTAATTTTGAGAAAAATTAGTCGAGAAAAAATTCGAACTCTGAAAAAAATTTAAATTTGAGAAAAAGTATGCACCTAGTCGAGAAAAAATTCGGACTATGAAAAAAAAATTAATTTGGAAAAAAATCGAGAAAAAATTCGAACTCTGAAAAAAAATTCGAATTCGAAAAAAAATTTCAATAAATGATGGAGAAAAAATTCAAACTCTGGAAAAAAATATTTTAATTTGGAAAAAAATAATCTAGAAAAAATTTGAGCTCGGAAAAAAATTTAATTTGGAAAAAAATAATCGAGAAAAAATTCGAACTCTGAAAAAAAAAAATAAAAAATTTCGAACTAGGATAAAAGCAAGTGGACCACTTGAATCGTACAGTTGAAAAAAAAACGATTCAGTCGTTCGCAGGGTATTTTTAATTTCGTGCCTGAAGCCTCTTTTGTGTAAATTTAGTCATAGGTATTGATTTTTAAAAAATTTTAATTTAGGTCTTCGATTTTTTTTTGGTTTTAATGGTTTTTACGAGATGGAAAAATAGGTTGCTGGCAAAATCTGAATTTTAGGTCAATAGTTGCAACCTTTTTTTTTTTTTTTTGCAGAAAAAAGGTCACTGTAATGACGCGCACGCTATAAGAGCTTAACATCGCGTGTACCTATTTTAAAATGGGCAACTTATCAGCATAAAAGGATTAGAGTTGTTTCTTATCTGCTTTTCAGCCTTGGCTGGGCTCTCAATCATTTTTATAGCTGAGTATTGCACATTTGCGAAATCTTACAAGGGATTAATCAAGATGTTCGACTTGAATTTGAACTAAATTGGAGGTTAGAAAGGGCACCCTCTGGTAATTTCCTTTCTCCACACACCAACATTTTAATTGATAAGAGTAGGTAATTTTTAACGAATTTTTTAAAACATGAAAATCGTTATTTTTTGGGGGAAAATGTGATTTTTTTGAAGCATAGTTTTATTTAATTTTATTATTTTAAATATAAATTTTCTAATAAAGGACCTTTATTCAATTTTCTATCCATTGAACCGAAATTTGGCTCATTAAGAGAGTACTCTGTAATTTTGAATCAAAGAAAAATCTTTGAAAAAAAGGTCAAAATTGCAGTACAGGGGAATTGAGGTACTTTTTTTGATTTTTATCAAAAGTGAATTTTCATTGTCTTTCCAGAAATTTTTATATTAATTACTTTCAGTGATTTTTTTCTGATTTATTTCTGCGCTGCGATTCCGACTGTTTTGCAGAGATTTTCGATAATTTTCACCGATTTATAAATGAGGAAATATGACTGAGAGAGATCGAAACCACAGAATCAAAATGTTGAACCTTCCAAGGTAATAATTGCGTTTTTTGGAGCAATTTTTGGGCTTCGAAGAAAATTCACTTCTGATAGAAGCTCTGAACCTACTTGAAAATGGTCACAATTGATTGAAAAGTCGATTTTTGTAACCGAATTTTCACCTCGTGATTAAATTAACGTATGAATAGGTCATTTTATCCATTTTCAAAAATGTTCTGAACATGAGAAAATCAACGTTGACTGCACAAAATTTGATTTTATGGTGTGAATTTTTCCATATAAAAATTTCATTTTGCAATCAATAAACAGATGAAGTTTTTCACTCCACCTCTCTTCCCATCCGGAACTTAGGTTCGGTGAGGTACCTACTTGCAGTATTTAATATCAATCTTTTGAAAACGAATTTTATCATTTTCGACCATTCTAGAGCCCTGATGAAATTTTTTGTTATTATCAAAAAAAGCTAGAAATAAAAATTTTTCGACAGAAATGAAATATGTTTAGATTTGTTTCCGAATGAAAATAGGTATTCAAGTACAATTTTACTAAATTTTGTAATATAAAGCACAACGTTTTCTGAGATTAGCAATTTTATAAAGATTTGACTCAAATCAAACTTTTTTTTTGACAAAAAATTTCATTTTTGTCAGGTTTTTTCGATCGGTATAATCTTGAATTTTTTCTAATTTCTAGAAAAAATTTCCAAAACATGTAAAAATTAATTTTGGTAGCTAAAAATTTAGTTCTCAAATTTTTTCGAATATTTCGAAATTATTCAGCTTTTTTAACGAATTCCATCAGGGTACCTCGAGTATATTTCCCGGACAAATTACTTACGATATAACTTCCAATGAAAATTGAATTATGAACTTGCATTCTTTACTTACCTGCAACAAAAGAAACAAAAAATATTCAGTAAGTGAACGTGATATAAAAGAACCATAAGGTAGGTATTGACATTGACAAAATTTTATTATTTATTATTGTAATTTTACATAGAACATAACCGAAAAAATTGAAACCACGAGTAGCCAATTTCATCATTTTTTTCCAGAAATTTAGGCTTTTTTATGAATCTGATGAAAAAATTATGATAAGGGGTTAAAGGCGGTCGATTTTTTGCAGGGAATTGACTTCATCAATTTTAACTCGCACTTAACAAATTGAAAAAAAATCCAAAATTATTCTTAGTTATTATCTAAGAAATATATTTTTGAGCATAGGCGCACCCAAGGGGGGCTCAGGGGGCTCAAGCCCCCCTTTAAGCCCGGAAAAAATAATTTTTTGCTTCAAAAATGAGTAAAAAGGCAATTTTTTCGCTCTTCAAAGTATATTTTTTCAAAAAAAATTTCGCCCTCGCTTTGCTCGGGCATGTATTTACTACTTTTATTTCAAAACTTGACAATTTTTGATTGATTTTTCAGTCAAAAATCACTAAATTCTCAATAAATTCTTTGTTTGTCAGAAAAAATTGATGATTTTTGATTGAAATATCAGTGAAAAATGACTCACTTTGAAATTTGACCCCCTCCCCATTTTTTCTCAAATTCTCAGCCCCTCCCTTAATTAATTTCTGGGGGCGCCTATGTTTTTGAGTTTTCGATAAAATTCATTTCAGTTTCCTTCAGACAATTTTTTAGAACAGCCAATCTCATTTTTTTTTTCAATCTACAGCAAAACTGCTATAATAAAATTTAGAGGTACCTTACCTATCTACCTACATAGCATTAATGTAGTCTAAAAGAAAATAAATTAACAATAAGAAAATCTCCAACTTCTCACTCATTTTGTTAAAGCTGAACTTCTCAAAATAAAAAATAGTTATTCATCATAAAAAGTTTTATTTTTTCAACACTTCTTTTCTCAAAAGAATTCCTTTTTGCAAAATTTACCAACACATTTTTTTTAAAATTCTGCCCTTTTTTTTCAAAAAACTTGTAAGTTTTTGTTCCAAAAGTTAGTTAAACTGCAAAACACAAATGAGGTGCGTTTTGTGATGTGGTGCGAATTCGATGTTTACAGGAGAGGAAAAACAAAAAAATCACGGGTCTGTCTATTCTCACACGGAATGAACAACAAAACGACCGAACTATGCGCAATCCCGTTCATTTTTTTCATCATCTTCACTGCTATATTGATCTCAGCTGGTAACTTCACCTTTTTCTCAAAATTTTAATTTTTTTTTCAGCTTTCAAAATTTTTTCATGCATATAGGTAATGTCAATTTTTTTCAACTCCTCTAATAAACTTTTTCCCTACCAAAATTTCTACTTCGAAATTCTTTGTAAATTCCAAGTTTTTCTTTCAATTTCTTCGATTTTTAATTTTTGCTAAAATTTTAATTTTATAAATTATTTATTTAAATTAACAACTGTGAAATCCCTTTTTTTGATCTTGCAATTTTTAAAAACTTGACTTTCTCCAGATTTTTTCTCACATTTCGTTCCTTGAAATGTTTTAAACCCAATTTATTCAAATTTTTTATTCTAAAAATTTCAGAGCTGAAAAATGATTTTAGAAAAACATTTGAGCTGAGCAAAAAATCGTTATTTTCAGAAAAAAAAATCAAAAGGTGTAAAATTTCAACTTTGGGAACTATAATTTCGAGAACAAAAAAATTTGAGAAAAGATTTAATATTGATTGAAAATTTCTAGAGTTAAGAAATGAAAAATCTGTATTCAGAAAAAATGTCAGAGTTGAAAATTTTTTACACCTGCCTGAAAAAAATTGATGGAAAAAATTTCAGAGTTGGTAAAAATTTATTCCAGGTAAAAAATTTCGGAGTTGAAAAATATTTTGAGGAAAAATTTTGAACAATTTATATTTTGTTGTTCATTTCTGTGAGAATAGACAGATCCAAAAAGCACCATCCTTTTTGTTTTCAACTCATTCGGGAACTTTAACGAATTTTCTGGTACAAACGGTCAACGAATTTGGTTTCAGGATAAAATTTTATACGAGAAAACATTACATTAGAATTTTTTTACAGACAGAAAAATTTATTTCAGCAATTTCAATTTTTTTTCTTTTTGTTTTTCTCTGAATTCCTCGTACAAAATTGACTCCGAATCGGCAATTTAAAAAAATCGAATTGCACCACATAAGGTCCCTAATCGCGAAACGCATCTCAAATTCTTGTATTTTCTATCGACTTTATAGGGTCAAGGTTTTAGTTAAAACGATGAAGAAATCTTCCATTTTCCTGAACTGGCAAGCCAATATTTTGTATGATGGATTTCAAATCGAAACAAACCACCGCTGCGAATTCCGTCCCTATTCTAAGCATTGTTTTTTTGCTCTATTTTGATCCACATACAACTACTCATTTTACACCACCCATCCATCGGATACTCGGCAGCAATCAAGCCACACTACAAAACAGTTGCAAAACTCGCATTAATAACGCCACCCTGCCTTCCTCAAAACTCTCCGTAACATATTATAAAATATTTCCTCAAAAACCACCATAATTTAAAACTTAACTCCTGCCAGCACGGACCCTCGAAGCCATACGATAACACCAAGACGCAGGTAATTTATCGCCATCGCGACTTCGGTTCTCCGTACTCTCGTCATTATTCAACTCGAGTTAGCTTAATAAAGAAAATAAAGACTGTTTACGAATACTTCGCCGATATACCACACTTCGACCAACAATGACACAACCTAAGGACGTTCAAATCCTCATCTACAATTAAAATCACTCCTCGGTACTTCCAAGCCACGTACGCACTCAATTAAACCCAAATTGACGAAAAATCCATTCAAGTAGGTCAGCAAACCAGCGAAAAATTCTTCGGACACCCGGTTTTTCCAAAAATAGAACGAAAAAAATGTAAATTCCGGACGACCGCCTGAGGTTAAGTAATCTCGTTTATTGAAAGCTTTAAAAAATCTTAAAGGCTGCGGCTTTTTTAGGGGTTCTTTTTACGTTCCCTCGGTTTTTCGCTTTCCTTTGGTGGAAAAAAAAACTACGCCCAATTAACCAGAAACGTTATAACGTCTTTTTCTCAGCCATTTGTTGAGAATGGCATCGGCACGTGAGCTGTTTTGTAAACGCGTTAACTCGATAGTAAAATTTAATCAGATTTAATTTAAGTTTGTTTAAAAACCGCACATCACGTAGGACGGTGGCGTAAGGCAGACGCTGCGCCGCCTTAAATTTATCAAGCGGATTATATTTAGTACGGGAAAACATAAGTCATCTCGGGAATAAAGTAGGAAACTGCGTATGAAAGCGAAAATCGCACTTAAAAGCGGTACAATATCGATAAAAACGCCATTCGAATCGACTCTCGTAAAAAGTACACACGATGGGGAGGGGAAAACGCGACCCATTGTTCTGAAGAATCTATCGATTAAAAAAAGAGTATAATTAAACCGCAAACCCATCGACGAAGCACGGTACATGGAGAAGTTGAGTGAGCGTAAAAGATGCGGTAGCCTTCCAAGGAGGCAGGGTTTCAAGTACGCTTTTACTCTTTCACACACAATAAGTGCTGCGAGAAAATAAAATCGATGTCATTAAAAAGCTATGCTTTCTGTGCTCGACGACGGTGTGGCCAAATCTCAGCTCAAATTGCAATTAGTCTGGCGAATGGGCTTTTCCTCTAAGTAATTTTCATCATTCGTGGTTTATCTCGAACCTCATCCCTTGGCTGGGCTCCTTTGTGCATCTCAAGAGCCTCCTCCCCCCCCACGAATAAATGGCGAGAAAAATTTCCAATAAATAATTCTCTTTCACTTTGTAATCCGATTGTTTAATATTGTTCAACACTTTCCCAGAGCCATTATTCCGACAATTATTAAATCCACGTGTTAGCCAGAGCTTTTTTTTAACAATCTGAGAAGAAAAAAAAAGGTAACGATGAAAAAAAGACAATTTTATATCAAATCAAACGCTTCGATTGTTTGCGAGTCTCGTGTAAAAAAAATGGCAAAAAAAGGAGTAAAAAACGGTCGCAAGGAGAACTTACAATTCGTATAACCGGGCTGGGGAAAAAAAAAGAAATCTAATGTTTTACTTACAGCGAATTATTTGCATAGCTAACAAAGTTACCAACAATGTAAACAATGAAACCCGCATTTTAAGTTTGAAAAACAAAAGACACAGACTGTATTCCTTGCGGGTGTTATAAATACAGGCAATTATCAGTGGCTGGTTTAAAATTTTACAAATAAAACGCGCAAATGAAAGCTACATTCACGTGGTATGGATACCCCTGCTGTTCATCACGATGCACCATCGTAGCCGGATTCAAGCCGCGGAAAAATAATACCGAATGGAAGGAGGAGGACTTTGAGAGCTTGGGAATTTTTCTTAATTTGTTACGCTGAAATGATTCCTCCTTTGAATGAGCGTTTCGTTTTACGAGCAGATGTTTATTACGCGGTTGCAGTGTGCTAAGGCGAAATTAAATGATAAAAAGAGCTGTAAATATTCGCGCCAACAGAGACTGTCTCTCGGCGTCCTTTGTGTTTGTCAAATTGTGTACATAGTCAGCCTCGCAATAATTATAAAAAACCAGTCCGATTTCGTAACGGGGAAAAAAATCGCAGAGAAAAGGTTTTCAAACGTTTTTCATCATTATAGAGATGTTTAATACGAGATATCGACGGAGGTTTTTTTTACTCGGTGCTTCGAAAGCTTCGTTTCTTTTTCTTCGCCAGGCGATGGTTTTCCCAAATGGCGAAATTTTTCGATAACGATATCTTCAGCGCTGAATGGAGATAGATACAGAAACGTACGCCTTTTGTACTCGTTTATTTTGTTTTTCGTTTTTTTTGTGCGGAATTTTTATTTTTAAGAGGTTGGAATGAATGGAAAGATGGGCGAATGGTGACAACTTTACCGGTATGAAAATGTAAAATTTGGATAGATAATGAAGTAAAATGACAGGGTAATTATGCGAGAATGTACCTCTCTTTCTCAATTGTCGTTGAAGATGTTACAAAATTGTAAAAGTTATGGGGAATATTTCGCTTTAAAATTTCTAAAATTGTTATTTTTCAATTTGTTTTGAAATTATATAATTTTGATTCTCAAATGGAGAAAAAAAATCGAATTTTAAATCAGATGAGCCATCTAAAAAAATTAAAGAAGAATAGAATTAAAGGAAAGAGAAAAACTGATGCATAATTTAATCAGTTTAGTGAGCAGCTCATGAAAATATTTCGTTTAGAGTGAATTTTTTGATGAGGTTGCAAACGGTTTTTCAAAAAAAAAAAAAAAAATGGGATATAGATTTCAAAAAATTACATACCTACAAAAAATTAAGATGAATTTTGTTCCAAATTTTTAAAGAAAATTCGAGCGTAAATTTTTTATTCGACATGGTACGAATTTTGGGAAGAAAGGAACCATAAATAATGTATTTCCTCAAAAAAATATCAATCCTGTACCAACTTTTTGAAAACGAAATTTTCATTCAAATTTTCTAAAAGATTCGAATACTTACATCTAATTCTTGAAAAAAACAAATGCCCATAAAAATCCGTCAGTTCTCTCAAGAAGCTGCTTTGAGACGTACTTAATTTCCAAAGTGGAAAAAAATGAAACCATCGAATTAGTATTTTTTCTCAATTTTTTGAGGTAAGAACATGTACATACTTGAGAGTAAAATAGAATTACGTATTTTATCATCAGGTATTTTTTAGGAGATAAGAGGATTTTCAAACATGCTCAAAAGCCTTTTTAGTGAAAATCGATGAAAAACAAAATATAAAATGATGCCAACAAAATTTTTGAAAAATAGAATCCTCCAATATGCCGAAAGACAATCAAAAACCAAAAAATTACTTTTTACCACCTACTTTTGTTAAGCTCCGATAAATTATTAATTACCTACATAATATTAAGAAATTTCTGTAAAAAATGTTCAAAATTTTAAACTTTGAAGACACATTATGATTCAAGAGGATTTTTTTACGGGGGGGGGGGGGGGAGGGGGAGAATTATCAAGAAATTTAAATTAAGAACATCATATACAATAATCTTAGGGCGTTTAAATTCGAACTTACCAGGAGGCCAATGGCGATTTTAGACAAATATTCTTTGCCCTATACAATAAATTGTCCAATAATTTTAATTAAAATCTTGTCTCAAATAAAAAATGTACAAAGTAACAGACTATTTAAAAAATTGAGTATAAATTCTGAGGAAAAAACGTTCAGAACAATTTCAAAAAAAAACTGAGAAAAATTTTCAAAAAAATTGAGAACAAATTCTTCAAAAAACTGGGCACAAATCTGAAATTCTTCAAAAAATCCGCATAAAAAAAACTCAAAAAAACTTTTCACAAATCCCCCCCCCCCCAAAAAAAAAAATATCGATCACAACTTCCCCCTAAAACTTCGAGCACATTAATTTTACAAAAAAATCTGAGAACAAATCCTCCAAAAAAATTGAGAAATCTTGAGCACAAATTCTTCAAAAAATTGAGCACGATTTATCAAAAAAAAAAAAACTTTGAACACAAATCCTGCAAAAAAATCTAATACCAACTCCCAAAAATTTAAACACAAATTCTTCAAAAATTTTACTCTCATTCTCAAACAAAAAAACTTCGAGCACCACAATTCCTCCAACAAAATCAAAGACCCTACTCTCCATAAAACTTTGAGCACATTAATTTTACCAAAAAAGTTGAGAACAAATCCTCCAAAAAAATTGAGAAATCTTGAAAAAATGAGCACAATTTCTTCAAAAAATTGAGCACGATTTCTTAAAAAAAAAAAAAAAAAAAACTTTGAGCACAAATCCTGCAAAAAATCTAATACCAACTCCCAAAAAATTGAACACAAATTCTTCAGAAATTTTACTCTGATTCTCAAAGAAAAAAAAAATGAGCACCACAATTCCTCCAACAAAATCAAAGAACCTACTCTCCATAAAAATTGAGGAGAAATTCTCCAAAAAAAAAAAAAAATGAAAAAATGAAGTAAGCATAACAAAGCAAACGTTTCAATTTTTTTCAAAAGTTTACTCAAAACTTTGCATTTTCTGTCACAAATTTCAGAGCAAAAAAATTATCTTAGAAGAAATTTGATACAAATTTTTAAAATAATTTTTTTTGTGAATTTTTTTAGGGAAATTTAAGACTGTTTAAGCATTACTAACTGTGATAACGTTTCAATTTTTGAAAACAAATTGGAAAACGATTACTAATTCGGTGATTTCTTATTTAACTCAAAAAATATGATCCATAATTTTTTTAGTTAAAGACTAAATTTTTATTCTCTAGTCTCAATAGATACCATAGGCGCACCCAAGGGGCTCGATCGCCCCCTCACCCCACCCCAAACTCGGGGGAAAAAATTTTGCTGCAGAAATGTGAAAAAGTGAATTTTTTACTTTTCAAACAATATTTTCATTTTTGACTAATTTTTCAGTCAAAAATCGCTAATTCTTTAATAAATTTCCCTTAGATCAGAAAAAATTGATGATTTTTGGCTCAAAGGTCAGTCAAAAATGACTAATTTGATATTTGACCCCCCCCCCTCCAATTTTTTCTCAACTTCTCAGCTCCTCCCTTAATTAATTCCTGGGTGCGCCTATGATAGATACCTCCACCATTGAACGAAACTTCCAAAAATTATTTATCCAAATTAGTCGAATCGAATACACTTAATTTTCAAAATCCAGCCATTCAACTCGAGAACATCACCCTACTGTACATTCACCCGCAACAATGACACATGCGGCAACGCCGCATTCCTCAGACGTTGCCAACTATGCAAAGCATTCCATTATTCGGCACAGGGGCTGTCAATAAACGCGTTAATCTTTCGAAAACGTAGACGTAGCTACAACGCAAACCAGCGACGAAATCGAATTTCACGTTGAAATTTTCTCCACCGCACAGGCACAACAGAATAAGCAGCTATTGATTAAATAATTCCTTCCGCTTTACCCCTCTCCTCCGAACATCTGTCCTTTTGCACAAAGATCCTGACAAGCGACACATCTTCCGCATATTCTAATACATCTCTCTTTGCACAGCACAAAAGAGGGAAATTACCATCGCATTCCTAAGCCTTCGAGGCGTTTGGGTTACGATTCCAATAACACGTGAAACGTTCGTTCTCCATTTACCTATTCATGTCTTAAAAAGCTCTAACCGCTGATTCGGCAAGTCGCCTTATAAAATATTAAAATCGCTCCGTTTTCGCGCTCGTCAAAAGACTCGTTGGGTACTAATTAAAAATCCACATTCAGTGTCTTCGACGACAATTAAATAATCATGAGGTTTTCCCCCTTTCGCCGGCTCATTCCGGTACGAATGAATACAAAAGTTGCTTTGGCAGAGCCACAATCTCGGGTAAACTGGATATAACTTTCGTTAAACGAGAGTCGAGGAAAAAATAGAGGATACCTTCGGGTTGCCAGCTCCTCTCTCTTTATCGTCTCGATGATGTGTTTCACCTATACAAACATACGACTATATGATCAAGAGAGCTAAAAGTTATAAAGCTTTCGAAAGTAATTCGAACCGATTTTCCACAGTAAACTTTGTATCGGAAATATTTTTGACGAGCGAAATACGTAGCGAGGTTTTTTCTCCGCTCTTTACTCAGTTTCCTTTATTAGCTTTGAAAAGAGTCGTTAAACGAGTAAGACCAGCCGAGTAAACTTTTTCGACATTGAGTTATTTTAACGCAGCTTTAAAGCATTAATTGCATAACCCACGTAGAAAAAAAAATAAGAAAAGCGAGGGGCACCATGCTTTATCAATTTTTCGTACCATCAAATTTACGACAAAACGCCTTAAATGTTACTATGGTAACAAAGAATAAACACTGTATAAAAGTAATAATATTATTTTATACTGATGTTGCGAGTAATCTTTGTTTGTGTTTGTTGTCACGGAAACTACTTCATAGTATATCAAGAAAACGATAGAATCATTCGACATCACGGAAGCGGCGCGCCGCGTCTATTATAATTACGCCGAAAAATGTACTCACTCTATCCTGTAAGCCTATTAACTACCGAAACGACCCCCCTGCTTCGGCATTTCGCCATATATCGTGTTAAAATTCTAAATAAAATAGAACCTTAATACACCCGACGTGTATAGAAGAAAACGTGTAAATAGACGCGTTTACTCTGTCGAGTGGAAATTTCAAATTTCCGAGTCGTTTAAATCCTTCACCTTTGACTCGTCTGTGCGGCTTTTTTCGCTGCGACAATGAGAAAAAGCCAGAAGCACCGTTACCTCGGTTGGTTTCGCAGTATTTGTTTGTTTTGCATGTTTTTTTCTCTATTTTTTATCAAATACCGAGTAATAGAATTTTCTATTATCGCGTCGTACGAGATTTTGCCTTTTTGGAAAAAAATTTCGGGGTTGGAGATGGGAAAAGGGGAAGGAATTGTTCGATTTGCCTTTTTGAAAAATTCTTCGATTGGTTTTTTTATTGGAATGAAATTGTTTTTTCGAGTGTTTTATGAAAATAATGAGAAAAATAATTGAAAATTTGTCAGTTTTTTGCATGTGTGTTTGAATTTTTTTCTTGTTTTTTATGAGATGCTGAGATTTGGTTTTACGAGAATGGAATTTTCTATACCCGTAGTTATAATTTTGCAGCTTCGTTTACCTATATGGTTTGTTTCTCTTCATTTTTATTTACCTGTGTGGGTTTGGTTTGTGTATTTTAAAGCGTGCTTCGGGTTTTGATATTTTTATTCGATCGTGAAAGCGAAATTCGGCTGAATGGTGAAAGGATTAAGAAATTTTCCACTGAATATTCTTTCTTTTTTATCCCTGAATTTGGTAGATATTTCGTTTCAATGGAAAAATTTTCAGCAAGGGGTTAGTTTAGGCCGGGAAAATTCCATTTTTTTAAAAGGATTCGTCCTTGTATCGCTCAAGCTTGAACAAAGTCATACTCGTACGAATTATTTTAGATGAAAAGGCGAAAGTCCTTTTTGCTTCCTTGGTCGAAATTCTTTCTGTTATTCCAAGCTTGATACTCATTTTCTATTTCAAAAACTGATGGTTTTTCACAGATATTTTTTCAAAAATCTCTGATTTCTCGTTCAGTTTTAAAATTGTCAAAAAAATTAATAATTTTGACTGAAAGATCAATATAAAACGACTGATTTGAAATCTGACCATTCCCCCATATTTTTCCTCGAATTTTGAGCCTCCCCCCCCCCCATCTTAATTAAGGGAGCAGTAAAACGCAAAAAAGTTTTCAATGAAACTATGATTGTGTAACTCTAAATTTTTTTTTGTCATACTCACCCTTCATAATTCTGGATAGTCACAATTTTTATTATTAATCTGAGCAGCGATGTAACTGTCATTCGAGACGGAACTGCCATCTTAACAGTTCAACTCAAGGTTCCTGATTAGCTGCTTATAAAAATGTCTGTCGGGTTAATCTGCGTTTTGCCAATCGGGAAGTAACATTAATCTATTAGTAGTTCAGCTGTTCAAACGCTTATTCTGCTTTATCAGTCGGAAATATTTTAAAATTTCAGCACTTCAAAATTTGTTGTTTTGTTGCTGAATCAATTCAAAGAATTGTAAATTTGTAATCCATGAATCAAAATTTTCCCACACAAATTGTGAACTATGAATTGTCATTTTGAGTAACATTGATTGTGAAAAGTGAATTTCATTCAAATTTATGAGATTGTCTCGCATACATGAATAATAAACATACAAAATTATGAAAAATCTGGATTTTGAGAATACCTGAGCAAAAAATTTCTCTATAAAAAGAGTAACCCCGCGCGCCCCCACCACTAACGGACAGAGCCAGAGGACCTTAAGTACGGTTATTTTTTGAGGAAAAAATGAATTTTTGCCAGGGCATAGGAGTCAGCAAAAAAGTTGCCTCCTGACTCCAGCTTGAATCCAGAGTCAAGATAGAAAGTTGACTCTGAATCCGGTTTAACTCCGGGGTCAATTTCAGACCTTGACTCTTGACTCCGACTTGATTTCGGAGTCAATTTCAGATCTTGACTCTTAACTCTGTTTGACTCCGGAGTCAATATTTGACCTTGACTCCCTGACTCCGGTTCGACTTTCGAGTCTATTTCAGATCTTGACTCTTGACCAGGGCATAGGAGTCAGCAAAAAAGTTGACTCCTGACTCCGGAGTCAATTTGGAGTCAATTTGACTCTGACTCCTATGCCTTGCCTTGAATATTGTGACTGGGACATAGGAGTCGGAGTCAAACGACTCCAAATTGACTTCGGCTCCGGCTTGACTCCGGAGTCAAAATAGAGAGTTGACTCCTGTTTGACTCCGGAGTCAATTTCAGACCTTGACTCTTTGACTCCGTTTGACTCCGGAGTCAATCTTTGACCTTGACTCTTTGACTCCGTTTGACTCCGGAGTCAATGTTTGACCTTGACTCTTTGACTCCGGAGTCAATGTTTGACCTTGACTCTTTGACTCCGGAGTTAAGTCGTAGTCAATTTGAAGTCAGTTTGACTCCGACTCCGGAGTCGACTCCTAACGCCCTGCGCTCAACTCTATTTGACTCCGGAGTCAATGTTTGACCTTGACTCCCTAACTCCGGTTCGACTTCAGAGTCTATTTCAGATCGTGATTCTTGACTCTGACTCCAGAGTCAATGTTTGACCTTGACTCCCTGAAACCGGGTTGACTTCCGAGTCAATTTCAGGCGTTGACTCTCGACTCCGACATGACTCCGCGGAGTCAATTTCAGACCTTGACCCCTGACTCTGGCTTGAGACTCCGGAGTCAATCTCAGACCTTGACTCTTGACCCTGTTTGACTCCGGAGTCAATGTTTGACCTTGACTCCCCAACTCCGGTTCGACTTCCGAGTCTATTTCAGATCTTGACTTTTGACTCTGTTTGACTCCAGAGTCAATGTTTGACCTTGACTCCCTGAAACCAGTTTGACTTCCGAGTCAATTTCAGGCGTCGACTCTCGACTCCGATATGACTCCGCGGAGTCAATTTCAGACCTTGACCCCTGACTCTGGCTTGAGACTCCGGAGTCAATCTCAGACCTTGACTCTTGACCCCGTTTGACTCCGGAGTTAAGCCGCAGTCTGAGTCAATTTGGAGTCAGCTAAGAAATCTGCCTTCCCAAAAAAATGCCATTTAAGGTTCTTTGAATCATTGGTCGCAAAAATTATCGCTACTTTTTATTATTCGCAAAGGGATCAAGATATTCTGTTATGTATTCTGATTTTGCTCAAAATTCAACAAAATCACTTCTTTTTCTCTTCTCGCTCCAAACAGATTCCAATTCTCTCATCAAAAAAAAAAAAAAAAAAACAAGCATCCATTTCAGCCAATTCTTGACATAACAAACATTGCAAAAAAATTGCAAGTTGTGCACTCGATTGGTACAAAAATCCATAATCCGTTTCAAAATCAGACATCTCGAGTTAGGTGCTCGTATTCTCACCGTTTCGGCCCCTCTTGCAATACCACATTGCCAAACTCGAGTCCAGCTTACGCCAGTGAGCCAGTTACGTTTCATTTGGCATACCCGGCTACCCAAATATCCGCAATGACGTAGAATTCGAGATATGCAAACCTTCGTACATATTTTTTCGAAACACTCTCCATTACACCGATTTCACATGACTCGTACGCGGTAACACTATTACCTTAATGAAACAAAATTATAGAACGTAGGACCTCAACCAACAGTCAACATTTACGAGCGTACGACGCCGGCGACACTTGGAGTTTAAAAACCCATGGCTACGTTTCATTTACTTCCTCATCGCTAATTTAATAAATTACGCCGCACGTTGGATAAAAACAAGACAGCAGAAAGAAGGTGAAAAAAAATTCAAAAAAGTAAACCCACGTAGAAAAAGTCATTAATTAGTTATATTACAAAGGTGCTCGTTAAAACGAGGGTAAAAAATGTTAACTGCTGTATCTACTTTTGCATGGCAAAAAGAAATCATAGTAACCCTTTTTTTTTTTTTCGTACATCGAGCATACTGTACGTAGATACAATACGGTTGAGAGTTTACAGCAAGCCTCGTATATTCTGTTTAAAATGGCAAAAAAAAAAAATTCGCGCAATAATTACGTAAGAACCACTCGGACATGATGAATTAACAAATCGGCCGACTGAGTCTACCATATAACTGCATGAAGCGTGTACACTCCATATACAACAATGACAATTCGACGTAATGCCACCCGAGACGAGACGCGACGCCAGATTACACTAAATTCTCGAGAGCTAATTTAATGACATTTTTAATTACCGCCAAATGTATAACCGGCGGGCTACCCGTTGGCCTTGCCAGCCTTGCTGATTGCACAGAATTCGGCCAGCTCTTCGGTAATATGTCGTATTTGTAAGTACACGATTGTTCGCTTTGCTTCGATATGTATCGTATTATGAGAGTGCATGATGAACTCGGGTATCGAAGTATGCGCCTGTGTCATGTGTCGGAACATCTTCGCCAGTGATGAGCTGCTGATTGCTGCCTCATTAATGCGAAGAAAAATTGGATCGAGGTTGTTCGATTCTTGATCTGAGGTTAGGCTGGGCCGGGTGAGGATTAATTACCGCAATGTATCAGTTCCGAATTGGAAAGTGTTCCGGTTTTTATTTTTCATATTTTTACAGAGGTGTAAGTGGGAAGGAGGCGGAGTTGAATGGGTTTCTCGAATTTTTCGATGTGATGTTCTTGGAAAAGATAGATTAGAAAAAGAGTAAAAAGTCTTCTAGCAGGCTCTTTAAAAAATTAAAGTATAATGTTCGAATTATCGTCAATAAATTGACAAGTATTTTTAAAAAATGGTAAATTTTCAAATGAACTAAAATGATTTGAAAGTATTGAGGTTTTTTGAAAAATTTAATCAAAATTTTTCAAAAAAAAAACAAAATTTTTCAAAAAAAAATGAGACATTTTTTAAACATACAAAAAAATTTTCTGATGAAAATCATCAAAATGATGAAGGTTTTGATTGAAAAACACCCGATAATTTTGTCTTTGGAGAACTTAAAATTTCAAAATTTTGTCTTTACCCTCCCCCCTCCCGGCCCTTCATCCCCTCATCCTGCCCGAGAATCCTCCCCTGAAGTGCATATGGAAAGTCAAGTACCTGATTCATTCTCAATAGTACTCCTCAATTCCAAGTCAGATTTGCGATCAAATAATCCAGTTCTCCAAATTTCAAGCTTTAAAAAATACTTCAGAGCTCATTCAATTTTTTGAAAATATTTCAGAAATTTTTAATCAGTTTATTTTCAAGTTTTAAGAATTGTTATTTGTAAATCATCTTTTTAAAATTTTCCCCCCTTTTTTTTAATTGATTTAAACTTTTTAAGATTTTCTGGAAATTCAAAAAAAAAACATGATTAAAATATTTTAGAAGTTTCTGTGATAACTTTTTCAAACCGAACACATCATCTCCATGAAGAAATATTTTTGTATAAATATTATTCACTCACATGGTCACCGAGATAATCAAAATAAAGCACGGAAAAAGACGAGATAAGCGCGATGATAAACCGCAAACAATACCAGGTTTAAGTACAATGGGTTACCGGGTCTATAAATAACTCGTCTATCACGTCCAAATGACCATTTAACGACCTTATCATTGGCACAATGGACAAAGAAACGAAACATCAAAAATACGCAATTATAAAAACATACCTACAAATCAACAAGATACCTAAATCAAATATGTAATAATCGTAGATGTTGATTCATCCAAAGTAAATGTTCAAGTACCCAGACAGACGAAACGATAAAATACTAATGCGATTTCCCCCCCCCCCCTCCGCGTTTACAAAGTAGATATCTTAAGCATTTATACCTCAATATCACTAGATCCTAATTATTTCTGACGAAAATTGGATTTCGACGATCTATGTACGTAAGTAAGTCCAAAAATGTTTTGAAGTTTAAATTTTTTCAATTTTTATGATTCTCAATTTTTCTTCAAAATTGTATCCAGTTTGAAAATATTTCCAAGAGGATCCATTTTTTTTTTTAACAAATTTCTTCAACTGATTTCTAAAAAAAATTTCAATTTTGTGTTTCAATTATTCAAAAAAAAAAAACACTAAACATTAATTTCGTTGATAAAAGAAATTTTGAAAAACCCAAAGTTGAAAATTTTCAAAAATTCAAAACTAGAAAAAACTTTAAGAAATTTTAAATTAATAAAATTGAAGGAAAAATTTTTAAATTTTGTATAAGTATTCGAAGCAATAGAGACAAAACTTCATAAATTTTTATTTTAATGTCTTTCAGTTTTTATCTCATTTTTCTACGTTTTTTTCTTCATTATTTTAAAAATATTTTCTTTTCTTGTTCAACATTTTTGAGCACTTTTTTCAGTTTTATCTTATTTTTTAATTTCTCTTTCAAGTCTAACATATGTCGCTGATCCAAAAAAGTGCCACAAAAACGTTACGGTATACTTTTCAAATTTTATTCCCACCTCCGCCCACACACACATATTCATGCCAAAGGAATTCGAGCTGGAAGAAACTGTAAAAAGTATGAAGTTATAAAAAAACACGAATGGGAATCAAAGCAGAAGTGAAGAAATAAAAATTGAATAAAATCTTAAAAAGGATAACTTACCCCCCTCCCGAAATTTTTCAGCATTTCGTGGGTAAAATTTACCATTTCGATTCTAAAATTGGGAACAATTTGTATTCATATTTTCCTAACTTGAAAAAATAGATATATGAGTAAAAAATGGCGAATTTTACCAACTTGGGGAAATTCGATAGGAAAATTTTTCGAACTTTCCCAGTTGGCAAAATGTGTACCCTCGAAACCTCCATGTACCAAGGGCGATGAAATATTTTTGGGTATTATCATGTGAAATTTGCAATATTGTGTTGATACAGAAGTGTTTACTCTCGCGTACAACGAGTAACGCTGCGAAATTTTGGCAGTTGAGCTAACATGATTTTATGGTCAATTTACATAGAATCGATGGGATAGCATTTACTCGTATTACAAAAATTAATAAAATGACTACATATTGTTGAAACCTTATACCAGAAAATAACACATAAAACAGCTAGAATCAACAATCAGGTATGTATCTGTTGTTTATGATCATCAAAACAAAGGCATAAATTTTTTTTTACATAATACTTCTCAATTAGATTTTTCAAATTTTCCACATTTTCGCCATGTATAACTAGACCTACAATCATATCACAAATATACATAATTTTGACTCTCAGTCAGAGTAACTAGTTTGAAATTGTGTTACAGATTTGTTTCGAACATAGACTTTTGTCAGTTTCTTTAATAGTTTGTTGTTACATCAAGTTGACTCCATCATGTATTTTTACCGAATCATTCTAATTAGTATCATTGTTGTGATGTTTTTGATGACATTGGCATCGGCGATTACTAAACAACCTCCTGGAGGTCCATGTGAAACATCGACGACTGCATATCTGAATGCTGCATTACTGTTGGAAATGATCCTTCTTATTGTGGATGAAATGTGAGAATGATATGATGATAAGATTTTCTACCAAATTTTGTATGTTTTAATAAATTAATTTTTTGTTTTACGAATTTTTACTCATCATTCTCTCCTCTATAATGGATGTATATTTTATTAATCATTTTGGAGACGGGCAGAGGTATAATTTTTTTTTTTCAAATTTTCTCAACGTATTTCACTAGTCACTAGTCTCGGAATTATTTCAGATTTTTTTTTGAGTGGTGGATGTTCGTGAAATATTTAAAAGCTGAAAAAGTGAAATTTAAATTTCAAGTGGGGGATGAAGAATTACGCAGCCCGATGAAAAAATTTCAAATCTAATCAATAATCATATATCTCAAAAATGTCCCAATCTAATTTTATCAAATCATATCTCATTGTATCAATTCATATCTGAAAAAATTATGAAGGTTCAGATTCAGTTTAATATGACGTGATCAAATTTTTTTTCAAAAAAAAAATAATAATAAATCAAAAATAGATGTTAAAAGATGAAGATTTAAAAAAAAAAATCGAAAATTGGTCCATTAGGATCCGCGTAATGATTTTTTGAAAATTGCGTTTTTTTTCGTAGCTCTGAAAAAGGGGGCGTGGTCACTGTGACGTCAATAATTCAGATTTTACGGCAAGTAGTTGGCTGGTGGGTATAAAATGATGGGTACAGTGAAAATTCAATTTTTGTTTCTGTATTTAGAAAATACCCATCATTTTACAA
The DNA here is from genome assembly GCA_038380155.1 of Pseudococcus jackbeardsleyi. Classification (NCBI taxonomy): domain Eukaryota; kingdom Metazoa; phylum Arthropoda; class Insecta; order Hemiptera; family Pseudococcidae; genus Pseudococcus; species Pseudococcus jackbeardsleyi. The sequence goes on along the minus strand of CM076240.1, from coordinate 22,269,773 downwards.
TCATTTTATACTCACCAGTCAACTATTTGCCATAAAATCTGAATTGTTGACGTCACAGTGACCACGCCCCCTTTATCAGAGCTACGAAAAAAACGCAATTTTCAAAAAACCATTACGCTGATCCTAATGGACCAATTTTCGATTTTTTTTTAAATCTTCATCTTTTAACATCTATTTTCGATCTATCATATTTTTTTTTTTTTGAAAAAAAATTTCGTGCAACTTGTCTATTTGATCAAATCATATCTAAAAAAAGAATCAGATGTTATTAGATATAATTTGATTAGGACATTTTTGAGATCAAATTTCATCTGTTTTGATAAAATTTGATGTAAATCAGAAATGATTTTATACAATTTGATCTAAGAAATTTTCATCGGGAGGATCTTTGAATTTATGACCAAACTTCCACCTTTCAAAATTCAACCAAATTATAAATAATTCTAAGACATGTAAAATTAATTGAGAAAATTTGGAAAAAAATTATCTTTCTGCCCGTCTTAAAATTATGCGTCTCAAAGTGATTTTACATTTTCATAAAGCTAATTCAAAGTCCTGAAAGTGATTGAAAAATTTCAGGATATTCCCCTCTAGTTCCTTCAACTACATGCAAAGTTTGAAAAAAATCGGATGAAAACTTGCACAGATGAAATTTTTGGCTTAGAAATCGCCTATTTTGGAGCCACAGCCCCCCCCTCCTAGGGATGAGATGAAAATTCATTCATGCACTCTAAAAATCATATTATTTTATCAAAGCAAATGGAATGGCGCTGGCGTAACAATTTTGATAAAATTTCACCAGAGTCCAAATTATCTCCTTTCCTTACCACACCAAATAAAGTTTTTTAAAAAAAGTTTTTTTGCTTTCATCTTTCAATTTCGTAAAAAATTTGATCCAGTTTAAAATTTAATGTCCTTCACAAATCCAATTTTTAAACTTTTTTTTGCAAATTTTTATTTTTTGAAGTAAGACGAGAGGAGAAGAATTTTATCAAATTTGAGGCTCACTGATATTAGAAACTCATTTAGAAACCTTACTTTTAGTAGAAAAATTTTTTTTTGTATTTTTTTTTGAAATAAATAAATAAATAAAGTCTTTATTTTAATTCAATAATTGGAAAAGAGGAACTTTCCGGATAAGATGATGAAATTCGAACTTTCACCGATTGGACTGAAATTCACCCAAAATATTAGACCCCAAACCAAATAAAATGACCTAAATGCCTTAATTCCTAAAATTCAAAAATCTATCTTCGGGAGGGGTAGTTCAAAAAAAATTGAAATTGTCACATAAAATAGTTAGTGAATGCCGAGGCAGATACGCAAGAATTTTTTCAATTTTTTTTCGCACTTTTTTGAAAAAAATTTAGCCAAGGGTCTTCCTGATTTTTTTTTAAATCCTCAAAACCCCCTTAAATATGCGAAACAAATTTGAAAAAATTCTCACGTATACGTTTACCCTCCAACTATTTTCTGTGAAAATTTCAAATTTTTTGAACCACCGTTTTCGAATATATGAATTTTTGAATTTTAGGCAATTACAGCTAAGAATTTCATTCGGGTTTGGGTAGAGGGATTGAGCCAACATTTTTTTAGGGAAGTTTTACATCAAGCCTAACATTTCGAATGAGTTTCAGCCCAATCAGCAAATGTGGGGATTTCATCATCTTATCAGGAAAAGCTATTAAAAAAATTTTTTAAGATTCAAGATTGGGAAAATCTTGAAAATTTTTACTTAATTGTAAAAAAAAATTCAGTTGGAAAGCTTTTTAATCGAATAGAATTTAAAAAAAAAAAAACAGAATTAGAAATGGGAAATTTTCAAATTTTAAAAAATTCGAACTCGAATCGTCGAAATCCCATTTTAAGAAAAAAAATTTAGGAGTTATTCCCGATATCTGGCATTATCAACAAGTAAACATAAAATTGCCAAACCACCATTAAATCATTTGTACTCGGAAGTGAGGACGAATTGATACACGATGGCGAGCCAACGATGACCGAAAATTATGCGACAAATGACAAGGTCATCCCGTCGTCCGCGCTATTAAACGTCGACTCGTGTACACAGGTAATTATAAAATAGTATAGGTACAATCGTCCAACAATACGCGATGCTGATACCGCGATAATGGCAACGGGTGACACAGGCAGAGGAAGGATGTAGGACATTAACATGATGATGAAGAACATCTCTGTGCAGAGCGAGAAGCCCACAAAGCGAAACGAACCGAGGCGACGGGACGAGTTAGGTTGAAAAAACATATCGTCGCAGCTTCCTCGTCCTCGTGCTCGTAAAATTGCTACTTATGGTCTCTTTTTGTTATGGCCAAGTTGAAACGTTCCGTTCGCAGCCATTTGCAACACGCTATTAACCAATTAATTCTCATCAATGGAGAAGCACAAGTGCAACTCTTCAATAAGAGTACATTTGGAGCATGCTTCGTATATAGAATTGTGGCGGTTTTTTTTACAAAAAAAAAAAAAGTACTCGCTTTGTGCAACGAGAGCTGCACAGAGACGAGTGCGGTGAACGATTTCCAGTAAGTAATTTTTTTTTCTAGGTCATATGTGTACGAGAGATGCAGCAGTGAGTACTGAGCAGGCCCAAAGAGAACGAACGTTGCGCCAAATAACACACTTTACCTATATTTCTTTTTATATCGACGAAGATGAGCAAGAGTAGGTAGATGGGAGCTGGTTATGATGATGTGTTTGTTATATATTTTCCAAAGCATATAGTGCTACGTCGAAAAAATAAATGCTTTTTGTCTAAATCGAATATTACCTCGTTTGAGGGTAAATACAACGTACGACGAATCGGTTTATTTTCAAAGAGCACACAGCATCGGGGCTGCTGCGGTGTTTATTTTTGTATTCGTGCGAGTCTGCGAACGTATAAATGGATTGCTTGTGATAGGTATACCCAGCGAGTAGGTATTATACGATAGCTTAAGCGGATTACATCGAGTAACAGTTATAGTTTTACTGGTCGTATGCTCTCTATATACAAAAAGCTTTACGAATTAAATACTCATACCGAATGGTAGGGAATTTATTCGCGTAATGAATATAATTACGATATTGTCGACGAATTTACAATGTTTATGGCGTTTGGGTCTATCGAGAGAGAGTAGGTTGAAATGACGATGTCATGATGTCGAGTAAAAAAACTGACCGTGGTAGAGGTTCTTTATTTTTTTGTTCGACTGGACATGTCGAGGTGTTGATGTTAAGCTGGGAAATTCGCGAGTTGTCGTCATATGTGTGATTAGTCGGAATTGTCAGATGAGGGGGGGGGGGAGTGAAAAGTTTCGAGGACCGTTAAATTTAGAGAATAAATGTGATGCAATTGAGATTTTTTGGTGTGAAAAAATACGATTTTTGGGGAAGGGGAGTCGGTTAAAGCACGTGGCACGTGAAAAGGGTCGAATCAAAAAGTAAGTCGATATTCGATTCTATGTCATCAAAGTAATGAGAATCGATATGCCACGTGCTGTTGTTATTTCTCATCACTTTTTCCCAAAAATTGGAAGCTAGGAGACACTGAAAAGTTAAATCCAAAAAATAGGGTGTCCACTATGCTTCAGAAATAATTTTCCCTGACTTTTCCAGGTTTTCCGGACCAATTTTTAGAAATTTTCCAGACTTTTTATTATTTTATTCCTGAAGGATGGAGGAGGAGGCGATTTTTTCGTGTATCCGACAATTTTTTTTTTCAAAAATCATATCGTCTAACGAGATTATTCGATGTTCTCTTTTCTAGCCACAAAAACAACTTGAATTAAGTTTTGGAAATTTTTTCGACGCCCTCTCCCTCCCTTCTTCTCTTTCGCAATTCGGTACAAAAATTTGAGACTTTGATTTTATAACCGAAAAAGTTTCAAATGAAAAGCAGTCTCGATATTCAAAATTGTAATTCTCTTCACAATTCAATCCCCCCTTCCCTCCCCTCCAAAAACAGCGCTACAAATTTATAAATTTCAATAAAGACTTTCAGCTTGGAATTATAAATAATAGATTGATAAAGAATAAAATATAAAATATTTTGATGAAAAAATATGTAGAAATGTGCTGAGCCCGAGCGAGGTGAGGGCAAAAATTTTTGTAAAAAAAGACCTTCAAAAGTTGAAAAAAATAGACAAAACATGCGTCTAATTTTTTTTGTATAATTTTAATCAACAAAAATTAATGATGAATACAAAAACTAGATAAAATAATTTGATCCGAGCGGAGCGATGGAAAAATTTTTGAAAAAATAATAATAAAACGAGTCCAGAAACTTCAGAAAAATTGATTTTACAAAATTCCAGCGGAAACGCAAAAAATTTCAAAATTCGCTGACTTTTCCAGACGGTCAAAATTCTCTGACTTTTCCCGGTTTTTCCGATTTTCAAGAGAATGGACACCCTGCCTTTGAAAGGAAATGTTGATAACATGGATATGTTTTTTCCTCTTATTCTGACTTTTAATATTAACTTAATTTAAAAATATAAAAATTTGTTTTTAAAATTTAAAAATTGGCTTTCAGCTTTTTGATATTTTTTTGTTATCCTGATTTTCTGATATCAAGTCAATTCGAAAATATAAAAATTTCCAGGTTTCAAAAGTTAGTTTTTGATTTTCTGATATCAAGTAAATTTAGAAAATAGAAAAATTTCTGTTTTTTAAAATAAGATGTTGACTTTCTAATACCAAGGTAATTTATTAAAAAATTCAAAAAAGGCTCTGGTGTGGTAAGGGGGTCATTTGGCCTCTGGTCCAACTTTGGAAAAATTTTTGCGCCATTCGATTTGCCATAGTAAAAGATTATTTTAGAGCGCATGAGCGAATTTTTACCTCACCCCTGGGGGGCTGGGGGGCCAAAATACGCGGTTTTCAAGCCGAAAACTCTTAAAAATTCTATCTCCACGAGTTTTCAACCGATTTTTTCCAAACTTGGCACAAAGGTAGTGGTACTAGAGGGGAATGCCCTGAAATTTTTTCAGATTTTTTTGACCACTTTAATGACCTTGAATTCGACTTTGAAGATTTCAAATCGCTCTGGGGGGCACAGCTGGGGGGCTGTCTGAAAAATTTTTTTAAATTAAAATTTTTCAATGTATTTTACATTTCTGAGAATTTTTTCAGATTTTTTCAGGTGGTGGAAAGTGGTCAAAAGCTCAAAAAACCGCCGCAATTCATCATTTTTATTGCTTAAAATCAACGTTTTTCTTCAAGTTTTCATTTTTAATAGTTTCCTGCCAAAAATATTATTATTCTATTCACTCTCCGTGTCCCATTTTGACCTTTGTTTGTTCATTTCTCATGACTGTTATCAGTTATGTTCAAAGCAGAAATGAATATATATGAAAAAAAAGCCCCATCCGAGGATTTTTGGCGTAATCGACTCACAAATAATGTGACAAAAGTAATCCTACCTGTTTTTGAAGTTTGCCTGATTCCCCTGAGATTATTGGCCTTCCTCCCCGCTCAGTGGAGGGTTTACTTATTATTTGAGGAGATTTATTCCATGATTTTACGTCATAGACGGAATAAAACGACTATATTCCCTCTCGCGGCTCTCGCTAATCGCTCAAGTACTTAAATTCGCGTTTTTCCCCTCTATGACGTACGTGTATAATATCGTATTCAACTCGGGTGATGAATGATTTTCGACAATTTTGAGTTATTTCCCTCGTTTCACTCGGGCAAAAATCTCAAAATTTTCAAAAATCACTTCATCTCCCTTGTTGCACAATATACTATTTGACTATTGGTACATTCAACTTTTCTAAATTGAACCCAGACCTCTTTTTTCCTTCTCTATTTTTTATTATTATTATTATTTTTTTTTTTTCAACTATGGAGGATATTTAAAGTACCTAGGTAAGCTAAATGACACAAAATTCAGAAATTGAAAACCAACTAATCAGGTACTCATTTTATAAGTATATCACAAAACTTATGAAATATTTCTAAAAATCAGAAAATAACGTTAGCGTATAATTAATTAATTATGCTTTTGTAATCTAATCATCATCTTCACTATCTTCATTTATGATTGGATCTTCAATTTCGTTGTCAAATATTCTATACAAGATTTGAGCTGGGCGCACAATTAATTATACGCTGACGAGTCAAATAGTATATTGTGCAACAAGGGAGATGAAGTGATTTTTGAAAATTTTGAGATTTTTGCCCGAGTGAAACGAGGGAAATAACTCAAAATTGTCGAAAATCATTCATCACCCGAGTTGAATACGATATTATACACGTACGTCATAGAGGGGAAAAACGCGAATTTAAGTACTTGAGCGATTAGCGAGAGCCGCGAGAGGGAATATAGTCGTTTTATTCCGTCTATGACGTAAAATCATGGAATAAATCTCCTCAAATAATAAGTAAACCCTCCACTGAGCGGGGAGGAAAGCCAATAATCTCAGGGGAATCAGGCAAACTTCAAAAACAGGTAGGATTACTTTTGTCACATTATTTGTGAATCGATTACGCCAAAAATCCTCGGATGGGGCTTTTTTTTCATATATATTCATTTCTGCTTTGAACATAACTGATAACAGTCATGAGAAATGAACAAACAAAGGTCAAAATGGGACACGGAGAGTGAATAGAATAATAATATTTTTGGCAGGAAACTATTAAAAATGAAAACTTGAAGAAAAACGTTGATTTTAAGCAATAAAAATGATGAATTGCGGCGGTTTTTTGAGCTTTTGACCACTTTCCACCACCTGAAAAAATCTGAAAAAATTCTCAGAAATGTAAAATACATTGAAAAATTTTAATTTAAAAAAATTTTTCAGACAGCCCCCCAGCTGTGCCCCCCAGAGCGATTTGAAATCTTCAAAGTCGAATTCAAGGTCATTAAAGTGGTCAAAAAAATCTGAAAAAATTTCAGGGCATTCCCCTCTAGTACCACTACCTTTGTGCCAAGTTTGGAAAAAATCGGTTGAAAACTCGTGGAGATAGAATTTTTAAGAGTTTTCGGCTTGAAAACCGCGTATTTTGGCCCCCCAGCCCCCCAGGGGTGAGGTAAAAATTCGCTCATGCGCTCTAAAATAATCTTTTACTATGGCAAATCGAATGGCGCAAAAATTTTTCCAAAGTTGGACCAGAGGCCAAATGACCCCCTTACCACACCAGAGCCTTTGTTTTTAAAATTTACTTTCAGCTCTCTGATATTGTTCTTGTCGGTCTGATTTTCTAATATCAAATCTATTTTCAGTTTCTGACTTTCTGATATGTATGTATAAGTATAATTAATAAGCTGATTTTGAAATCATAAAAATTTGTAAGTTGTCAAAAGTCAGCTTTTGACATTCTGACATTAAGTAAATTTCAGCGAGACGCAAAATGCATTAAATTAATTCTTTCTGACAAGTTGATTTCGAAAATACAAAATTTATAATTTTTTGATAAAGTCAGCTTCTGACTTTTGCTGACTTTTGAAGAAATAAAAATTTGTAAGTTTTCAAAAGTCAGCTTCTGACTTTCTGGCATTTAGTTAATTTTGAAAATACAAAAATTTATAAGTTTTTGATTTAGCGTCGCATAAAACAGCGTCTTAAAAATTTTGGAATGACCCCCCCCCCCTCCCCCCAAGAAGAAAAAACATATCCGTGTTAAAAATAAACAAATTTTTAAACTGAGTGCCCTCAAAAACCTAACAAACGACAAATCACACGTTACTTTTCATTTTATTGAATTGAATTTTTACCTTTTTAATAAGGCTAATGGGAGCAGGGGGAAGGGGGTTCAAAAAGATTGGATAAAGGAACTTGAGTACACATTCGAACTTGACGCCTTCAAATTATTAGAAATCGATGTATTGCTTTACTTTTTCGATAAATATTATTTGATTAATTTTTGTAATAAATGTAATATTCCATCGTTTCTGTGTAAACATGACCATAAAATCGTGTTAGCCATTAGCTCAACAGTCAGTGGCGTAGCAAGAAATTACTCATGGGGGGGGGGGTGTCCGAACTGTTTGGTCTAAAATTCATGTCATCTATACTCGCCCTTTTCCTCAAAGTCAGTCTGTTTCGTCCCTGAATAAATTGAATTTCAAAATAATTTTCAATTCGCAGTATCTACCTCCCGATGAAAAATTTTTAGATCAAATCGTATCACATCATATCTGATTTAGATCAAATTTTTATCAAAACAGATAAAATTTGATTTCAAAAATGTTCCAATCAAATATCTAATTACATCTGATTTTTTTTCAGATATGATTTGATCAAATTAGATGTCATTTGATCACATCATAACAAACAGGATCTGAACCTTCATAATTTTTTCAGTTATGAATTGATACAATAAGATATGATTTGATGTAATTTGATAAAATTAGATTGGAACATTTCTGAGATATGATAAGATCTGAAATTTTTTCATTGGACTTCCACATAAAAACAAATTAAGTAGGAAGAGTTGAGTAGGTATGTAGTAAAAAAAAAGGGACACATAGTGGGATGGTAAAAAAAAATCCTATTGATGTATTAGGTATCATAACAGTTGGGAAAATTGAAAATCTGAGTTGGAATTTTCACCGAATTTACCCCTTCTTCTCCCCGGTGGCGATATACCCTCGAAACGTCTCTGTACCAAGGACGACGGAAATATTTTTGGGTATTAACGTGTAAAACGTGCAATATTGTGTTGATACAGAAGTGTTTGCTTTCACATACCACGAGTAACGCTACGAAATTTTGGCAGTTGAGCTAACACGATATTATGGTCAATTTACACAGAAACGATGGAATATTACATTTTACCTATTACAAAAATTAATAAAATGACTACGTATTGTTGTAACTACCTGAAAATAATACATACAACAGCTAGAATCAATATGAAAGGTGTGCATCTGTTGTTTATGTTCATCAAAACAAAGGCATAAATTGTTTTTTTTTTACATAAAATTTTTCAGTTAGATTTTGTAATTTTCCACATTATTGCCATATATACCAACAATTATATCATGAGAGGAATATACATAATTTTGACTTTCAGTCAGACTAACCGATTTGAAATTGTGGTGCAGTTTTTTTTCGAACGTAGACTTTTGTCAATTTGTTCAATAGTTTGTTACATCAAGTTGACTCAATCATGTATTTTAACCGAATCATTTTATTCGTTATTGTTGCGATGGTTTTGGTGACATCGGCGATTGTTGGTCTAAAAGCACCTGGAGAGCCATGTAAAGGGGCAGGTGAATGCGAAGTTAATATGTGTATGACTCCTAAGCATGGACCTCCCTTTTGTACATTTCCAACCACCTAAGCAATGGATGCATCCTACACATAGACGACATTCCTATTGAATGATGATATTTCCTACCAAACTTTGTATGTTTTAGTAAAAGTACTTGTTAATTTTCCATTTTGCGTACAGTTACTCATCATTTTTATTTTTTTATCAATCATTTTTTACTACATAGATATAGATTTAAAATCTACACTAAATAATGGCAGAACGCGATTCATGGGTTGCATGTGCTACGTTTAAAAAAAGCAAATGGCAGCATTATAGGCAAAAATGCTACGAATGCCGGTATCATCGAAAAACGCAAAATGAGCCCATATAAGGGAGGTAGTGGGTAGGAAAAAAATAAAAATCGTTCATAATTATCTACATATTCTGTTTGTCCTCTCATAGGCTCATTTTGGGTTTTTCGATGAAATAACACCAAAAGCGGATTTCACGAATGAGAAAACAATTATTTTGATATCACACTCGATAAATTGAGAAAATTCAGATTTTGTCCCTCCCGACCATCTCCTGATTAGACCATTTTGTCATTTATTTGATAAAATAATGCCGGAAACGAACTCTTAAGAAATATGGATTTTAACACCACAGTCGACAATTATGGGAAATTTTCAATTTCGCCCCTCTCCACCACCTCCTCAATCCTCATAGGGGTCTATTTAGTCATTTTTCGTTCAGAAAATATTTCATACGTATTCTAAAATTTTTGCTTTTTACACAAATTGATTCGTGTTTAGCTCAAAAAGTCTTTTTTTGTTCAAGAACGAATCAATTTTTAAAATAAAATCAGCTTTTTTTTAAATGAAATTCATTTTTTATTCAAAAATGGAAAAAAAATGAACTAGGAAATGGCATTCGATCACATTTTTTCCCCAATACTACAATTTTTGGTAAGGTTGGTGCATCCTCCCTTCATCCTACCCCTTCTCTCCTCCCCCCCTTCACCTCTCAGTGAAAACAGAAAAGTATTAATTTTTGTCGATTTTTTGAAAAATAAAAATATCAAATGTCATTTTTTTATTTTTAAGAAAAAATTCGGCATTCAGAAAAAAATAATTGCATTTAGAAAAAAAACACGACCAAAAAGAAAAAAAAGAAAAAAAAGTAAAAAAAAAAGCAAAAATCGATCCCGAAAAAATTGTAACATTTGACAAATGTATGAAAGAAGGCATGCAAGTAATTAGGCGAATAATGAACAAAACAATTTTCTTAATCTCGTGAAATTCAAGCTCGAATAAGGCTGAGATTTGAAATCTTCACTTTCTCGTCAAACTTAATAATTATTCTCAAAAAAAAATTTACAACAATCGAAAACGTAAAATCAAAAACATTCAATTTTTAAAAATCGTTTGCACGAAAAAGGCATTCGTATCTCGGCTAAATCTTACGCACAAATTAAAAAACTCGAACGAGATATTCGATTTCCTGGCGCAGAAACCAGGAAAACGCGGTATTTCCTCTCGCAAATTAAAATTAAAAAAAGAAGACACCTGGAAAAGTTGACAATTAACTATGGGGAAAAGTTGGAAAATTCGAATAATGAAAAATGAATATCGAATTCTTTCTTCTTCTTCGTCGCGAAACAGATATTCATTTTGTACTTTTCTCTGTCTTAGAAAAAGAATACTATCGATTGAAAAAAGTTGGAATTTTTCTCATTATGCCCCTCTCATCATCGTCGTTTTGGTTCAATTCAACGCCTCGTCCTATATTTCTTCTTCATTTCTACACGTTTTCATCATTCTATTCGAGTCGAAAATATTTCCAAATTTAAAGCACAACAGTCTCATTGTTTGAAAAATGAAATAAATCAAGAAATAAATTATCAAACCCTTCGAGCCCCTCATTGTGATCATTTATCGCACGACTTTTTCATCGCGGCTATTACGAAATTATCAACGTAGTAGAGTTAACGTTCATATGTACATGATCAATTAATCGATTTTAGTTGTCAACGGTATTAAAATACCGTATTAACAAACACTTCAGCTCCCCGCCTATTCTGCTTCCAATTATACCTGTAAACGCGAACGCGTCTTCGCAAGAATTGCAAATCGCTGGTCGATGATTGCGATAGAGCATTCGACTCGTATCTCTGACTACGTCACTAAGTCGTATGTATGTAGATTGTGGAGTACAATGTACAAAGACAAACCAACCGAACGAATGAAAAAGTGGGAAGGTGCGATCGGTGAGCTGAACGAATACTGGATCTTTTTTATAGTTTGGGTATAAATTGAGATGAAAAATCGTATCTGCATGGGAAAAAGACGTTGAAAAGAGAGAACCCTCGATCGAAGTATAAAAATGTCAAGCAGACAGGTCAATTTTAGGATAAACGATGTCTCAATGTAAGAAATAAGAAAAGGCAGGGGTTTGGCAGAAATTACGTAGATACGAGGATGATGTTTTTTCCTCCCTTTGGTAACATTTTCTTATTGTGGCTCTCCCCTTTTTCGGATTATTTCGTAAAGACGATTCATTGCACGTCACGGTGCGTAAAGTTGTATTTTTCTTCGGTTTATGAACAGGGTGGATATGTGGATAAAAAAAAACATACCATGGGATTTTGACAAAAATTGGCGAGGTAGTCTTTGAGTGAGAGATTCTCCAAATAAATTGGTACCATTTGCTGAGAATCTAACTCCAAAAATGATACGATTTGAGCTTCCGGCTCTCCCCGAGTAGTTAGCTTCGAGGCAAGATTTCATTTTTTGAAAGTTGCAGATCTTAAATTTGAAAAAAAATTTTACCAATAAGTTGAAACCGATCGGTCAACGACTTTAAAATTGAGCTAAAAAATTTTCGATTACCCAAAATAATTTTTGATGAGAATTTTTAAAAATTCATAATAGTGTTGCCAAGTTACAAAATTTTCATAAAATTCGAGCTGTTCAGGGTTCTTAATGTCACTCGAAGAATAAGCAAAAAAAGTTTAAAATATTTAACTTCGAATTAATTTTTTTGAAAAATTTTCATAAAATTCGAGCTGTTCAGGGTTCTTACAGTCACTCGAAGAATAAGCAAAAAAAAATTTTAAATATTTAACTTCGAATTAATTTTTTTGAAAATTTTTCGCAGCAATGCTAAAAATATATTTTTTTAATTTGATCAAAAATTATATTAGGGGACCAAAAAAAATGTAAACTTCATTCTAAGGCCATTTTGAGGTCAATGATTCAGATACGTAGCTAAATCGCATTTTCTCGTGGTGTGGGGGGGGGGGGATTTGAGAATCACAATTGAGGACTTCGACGAGTGAGAAGGTGTATGTTGACTGGAAAACATTTTCAAATTTTTGGACCCCTGCCCCTTCTCCATTTCAGAGTTATGGACATTTTATTGCATTATTTTCCAAATTTTCCAATTTCAACGGAAGTGAAGCAAATTTTCTGTTCTTGGGCACAAAGTTATACCTCGAAGTGGTGTATTTATGATAATTTTTACAAAAATTTTGGTTCAATTTTTCACATTATTTTCGATTACTCAAAGTTTTTAATCGTAAAAAACATTACTTACATATTAAAAAAGTGACCACCATGCCATAGAAAATTACTTTAAAAAATGTGTTTTTTACGTACAATTTTTCTGTGTAGGTGTCAAGTTTTTTCCATTTTTTAGAATTAAAGAGTGAAAATCACAAAAAACTCGATTTTTCAGCTGATTCATTCAAATTCAGAACGTTTTCTGCCAAAAGAAATGCTCATATGAAAAAACCAATCCAATATTCGTGTTCAGCAGGTCAAAATACTCCGATAAACACATTTCTGCGACCGTTTTGCTTGAAGTTTCGAAATTCACTTTTTCATTGTTTCCAAAAAAAAGTGGATTTCGAGACTTCAAATAAAATGATCCCGAAAAATGTTTTTATCAAAGTATTTTGGCCTACTGAACATAAATATGAAATTGGTTTTTTAATTAATTTATCTTTTTCGTCCTCTCAAAAAAGAAGATTTTTTTATGTATTACAAGAATTTGAAAAAAGTTACTCAATATTTTTTTTACTCTACGAATAATATTTTCCAAAAAATTATTTTAATATCGATGACCTTTTGTTTATCTTTCGGTAAAAAAAAAATCACCGTTCTCGATCAGTTTCCAATTTGTCAGAAAGATTCAGTTATTTTGACTGAAACGACTGATTTGAAATTTGTCCCCTCCCCCATGTTTTTTCTCGAATTCTCAGCCCCTCCCTTATAGTTAATTTCTGGTTGCGTATATTTTAGGAGCCCAAAAGTTTCAAAGGTCAAATCGTTTTTCAAATTTCAACCAAAATTTTCTCAATTCTACAATTTTTCCAATTTTTTTTCTGATTTTGATAAAAAGTTTTTTTATGCAAAAATTTTTGAATAAAACGACTGAAACAAAATCGAATTTTGAAATATTTAAGATGATTTTAAGTTTTTAATAATTTTATAAAAAAATTTAAAGAATGTACTCAAGTTCAAGATTGACAATAGAGAAATTTTTCTGTCAATACAAAAAATTGGAGCTAAAAATTTTAGTAGAAGAAAAAAATGAGGGAAATTTTTGAGTAGAGAAAATTTATTTAAAATGGAAAATTTAAAAAAAATGAGTAGAGTTGAAAAAAAATCGAAAACAATCAACAAATCGATCTAATATCGGTTTCCGATCCACCCGAAAATTTTGATCCAGCAAAATATCGGATTGGTCAATCAATTTTGAAAAATTTTTTTGAAGAATTTTAAAAAATATTACGAAGAACAAGTGACTTGAGGAACAAAAATTAAGCAATGTGACCTTTTAGATGTGAAAAGTTGCCAAAAGTGACTGAAGTCGAAAAAAATGAAAAATCGCCTTAAAAAGGGCACCAGCTATTATGCCTGAAATCAGTGAAATCAGGAAATTTGAATCACTCGTTCGTTCGTAGTTCATTTTTTATTCTGAACCTCGTAGGTTCGCAATGTCTCGTTTTATATCATCAATCAATTCTTACAACAATTCGAAAAATTGGTAAATATACTTTTTTTTTTCAAAAATGCCTCTATTTCTAGGTCAGCTCCGTCTTCTTTTAATCATTTTGGGAGATCTCCCACTTCGGACGAGCTAGCTCACCAATTTTCGTCAAAATCCAAAATAATGTTTTTTTCTCGATCAATCTCCATAGACAACTAATAGTGTTACAAATGGTCTCATTCGAAACACCAAATCGTCGATATTTTTTCAAACCAGGTAGACGTTCTAAAAAGGTATAATTCGAATTACGAAACACCCCACAAAACGTTGAACTTTGAAGCCGAAAGCCGAGTCAATTCGTCGAATAACCGAGCCAGTATAATGACTCCTAAACTTCTAATTACCTAAGTTCTTACTCGAGAGGGAAAAGGACATCACGTACAAGCAGGTAAATATGTATTCGACTCCGCAACGTCGCGTTGGTCGCGTGCATCAGCCAAATTAAAGGCTAACCGGGTCAACCGCTGAAACTTATGACGACGAGTAAATTCAACCCTAATAATATACTACGCAGGGTACCTTTTGATCGGCCAAAGAAAAGCTACGGACGGTTCAAGAAACCGAAATATTTCTCATTTGGTGGCAGATCTATGTCAAGAGTATCCGTAGCAATACGTATCTAATTCGTATCGCCCAAATATTTCGCTTTTGCAAGCATATTCGAATTAATTAATTAACCGAGGTACTCTTTGGTACGCGCCAATTCGTAATTACGCGCCTTGGCCGTCATAGGTGGACTGCTTTATGGTAGTTTGTTTCTGTCTCTATGGTACGTTGAGGACCACGACCACGATATACCAACACAGCAGACAAGACATGCTGGCTGTATCTCGTAATATACGTGTCCGCATGCGTAAAACGATTCAACAACGGTAACAATATGTAATGCACCAGAAAACGCAACACCGGCTTGCAGGTCTCTCTGTCTCTGTTGCGAGCGAATTATGTAACGCCGGCGGCGATGGATCGTTAATTATCGCGCGAGAGGTAATTGCTAAGGCGAAACATTGAATTTGAAGCAAGGTACCGAAGGTATTTCCGAAATCATGACCGAGAGACCGAGAGTGCAATATCGAGTGGACCGGTGAACAGGTGCAAAAAAATTTTAATACGTGGCTGTTTCGGCGATTATACGTTATTTTGGTGTAATTTTTTATGGCATGGGTGCGATTTTTTTGGCATAAATTGATTCGACGTAATTGATTAGGGCAGATTCTTGGGAAATTATGAGAAAGGTTGAGACGTGACTTTTGGTGGTTCTGAATTCTGCATTGATTAAGTGCAAAAAATTGATGAGAGATGGTAAAACGGCTGCAATAGTTCAAAGTTATGCATCTGCTCACAAATTTTGTGTTGCGAAATATTCGAAGCCTTGACATTTCAGGAGGTGCTCATTTAGTTTTGGAAATTGATAAATTACAATCTAAAATTTTCGAATAATGGAAATCTTAGGACCGAGTCATTGATAATTTTTCTCTTTCTTGACTAAAAATTTCATCAAAAGATCATGATTTGATGAAAAACCGACCTTTATGATGAGAAACATGTTTTCGAGAGAAATGCCAAAACAGGTTGAAAAACTTATTTGTATGAAAAATGACTTTTTGCTGGAAATGTGTTCCGTGATGTCTGAAGAACATTTCAAGCACATTATCTACCTTTTTTTTTCGTAATTTTTCTGGCTTGTAAAACGCTTATATCATTATTTATTTTTAGTAATCAAGTTTAATTAATTTTTCCCCCTCTTTCGTGAAGTTGGCTGCACTGGGTGACTAAGTATGGACCTGGAATTTGCTCCATTCAATTCCTCATGAAATTTTACTATTAAGACGACCAATTTTCCATCATACTTAATTTTATTTCTATTTTTCATGTCTATAGTTGTAAAAGTTAAAAAAGATGTAGAAAAACTTGAAATGGCTTTTTTCTCGAAAAGTTGTTTTCAGCACTTCTCAACTTCGCGAGTTTTACTCGGATTGAGCTGCGGTTTGCTCCATTTGATCATCATACATTTTTTTATCATAAATCGTCAAAATTTCATTTTTGGCTCTCTTCACCATAAGGGTTGGTTTCTCATTCCGCGCAATGATAAGTTTTGGGGCAATTCGAAAAAAGATCTTTTTTATTCTGGAAAAACGCAAAAAAATCATCATTTTTTGGTATGATAGACCCGTCGTTTCCTGTCGTTTCTTAGAAAAACGACAGTTTGAAAATTTTCCAACACACTGAAATTACAGTCACGACTCAAATCTTTTTTATTTTGGAAAAACGACACAAGGATCGTCATTTTTTGGTATGATAGATTCGTCGTTTCCTGTCGTTTCTTAGAAAAACGACAGTTTGAAAATTTTCCAACGCACCGAAATTACAGCTAAGACTTCAATCTTTTATATTTTGCGAAAACGACTAAAAATCATCATTTTTTGGTATGATAGACTTGTCGTTTCTTGAAAAAACGACAGTTTGAAAATTTTCCAACACATTGAAATCACAGCTACGACTCAAATCTTTTTTATACCGAGAAAACGACTAAAAATCATCATTTTTTGATATGATAGACCCGTCGTTTCCTAGAAAAACGACATTTTGAAAGTTTCCAACACTCTGAAATTACTGCTACGACTCAAACAACTTTTTTGCATGCCGAATTTGAAAAATAGAAAAAAATACGTAACTATTTAATTTGATTCGAGCCAGAAAAATTGGGGGGAGGGGGTCGTAAAAACCGAGAATCCTTCATTTCAATACACTTCCTTCTTTCTGCCTGTTATTTTCAATACTTTTTTAACGTGGAAAAAATTTTACGTAACCACTCGTGATTCTATAGCTACCTATAACCATGATTATTCAGTTTTGTTTAAGATGATTTTTATAATTCATTTTCCCTAAAAAAGTATTTTTTTCTGCCTCAATGGGAAAAGAAAAGGAATAAAAATTTATATTTTTCATCTTCCTTAGCCCCCCCCCCCCCCTATAAAAAAACATGTCGAAATTGTTTTTTTAGTGCCGTCGACAAATCACTACATGGATGAGAAAATTTGCAAGTAAGTACCTCCCTAATATTTTTTTAATAATTGGAAAATTGAACAATTTTGAATTTCGCAAATAAAATGGAATATTGCAAGTCAATTTTTGAATTAAAATAATTATAAAATTCTGCATAAAATCATAATTTTCCTATTTAAATTCCTCCTCCCCCTCCCCCCTCTTCAATTACCAAGTATTCCAAAATTGAAAAGATGAATGATCAAAAAAATCGATCAAAGAATTGGAATGATAAATTTTATAATTCGAATCACGGACGATGTAATCTCTCCATCCCCCACCCCATCAGTTTCAAAACTGAAATTGCTCTCGATTTTGATGAAAAAATATTTTTACCATCTCATCATTCCAGTATTTCCAGTCTTCACCACTCAACGTCATCAACTTCCTAGAATTAAGTTTATTCAATCGGCCATGAAACTATTCAGGCCAATTTTTTGATTTTTGATATCAATGGTCGCAAAATTTCAAATTTTGTGATCCAGTTACGCTTATTCTGAAATTTCAAAAATTCAAAACCAAGCCAAAATTCGAAATCAATCTCTTGTAAAACTAAAGATTTTACCACATACTTTTTAAAAATTTGTGTGCAGTTTAAATTGAAAAAAAATTCATGTTTTAGCAGAGAAGTTTGCGAATCTGGAATCTGGTAATCTTGCTTATTGAATCAAAAGAAAATTCAAAAACAACACAAAATTTAAATTTTCCAACAAGAGAGGTATCTGAACTAGCAGTATTAAAATTATGGGTCGAAATAAACATATGTTGGAGCATAGAAAGTGCATCAAGACCTGAAGTTTATTTCTCAAATTTTGATGAATTTTTAAAAATTTCGAATTTTTCTATGGACTTGCAAAAGCTAATTCGCAAATGAACAGCTGAAATTCTAAAACTCTGTTTTCAACCTCCCATAACCAGCTTCAAGACTCGAGACGTTCTCATGAGATGTATACTTCCAGTTTATTGATGGAAGCCTTATTTCATGTTTTATTTTTTCAATACTCAAGAATTCTGAAATTTTCTGAAGATTCCATAACATCTTGAAGATGCTTTCAATCGATTCAGGAGTTCAAAAAATAGGTGAAAATAATTATTTGAGAAAAAAGCTCTAGAAGTTTCGCCTTCAAAATGGTTGAAAAGGCAACTCACAATACGTGTGTTCATGCTCATTGTACTGAGGTGTCATGTCGTTTGTTTGATTCGTCTAGTTTTATCAAAAAATTTCAATGGTAATGCTGCCCGATGAATTCTGATTTAATTAATTTTCATAAAATTCAAGTTCGCAGCAATGTTATGAAAAAAATTATCTAATTTAAATTTATTTCCTAGGCAAAAAAATCTTTACTTATTTAGTTTTTAGACCACTAAATGAACAACTTGAATTTTTTTGGACAAGTGTAAGTGGGTTTTCGACATATCAACAATCTTAACAGATTTTTTGGTTCAGAAAATTTTGAAATCATTTTTTGAAAATGAATGTACCATTATGGAATTTTGAAAAGTTTTTGAGACTCAAAAACCAGCTCATGTGAATTTTGAGGATTCCCAAAAAAGTGAATTACCCAAAAACACACCATGAAATTAATTTTTTTGTACGAGGTCACAATAAAACATTTAATTATTCCCGACGAGATTTAATTTTCGTATTCAGAATTTTTGCAAGTCCTTTGGGTAATTTTGAATTTTCAAAAATTTGCCAAGATTCAAAAAATTTACTTCAGATTTTGAGGATTTTTTTAAAATATACGTTCGATACCTAGCTATATTTTTTCCACTTAAAATTTTACTGTCAGTTGAGGTATGCATCTTTTTTTCTTGTACATAAGAGCAATTTAATAACAATAAAAAAATCATTTCCATAGAAAAATTTGCAAATCTAGCAACCCAGGCTAGAATCGAACCAAATTCCAGGAAAAAAAATTCAAAAACGATAAAATATTTGAATTTCCAATAATCTCGCCAGCATTTTTTATCAGATATCTGCGATAATGTTCTGACCCTCTGGTACAATAGGTAAAAATAAGAAAATCAAAAAGAAACTAGGTAGACACACTGTGTCAAAAGAGCGGACTTCCTAACATATACAAACTGGTGACCAATCGCAAGAATTCAAACTTTTAATTCATTTTTCTCCAACACTGTGAGCTTTTTACTTTTTCAGACCAATTCTTTTCTCTTGGCATCCATCCTAACTATTCTTTTAGTCTCTGTTTTTCCCTACAAAGCATCGCTCGTGCGAAATACATATTTTCAAAAACAAAAATAAATTTTGAACTCGAAAAGCTCAACTTTCAATGCACTTGGTCTCTGTTTTTCTCTACGATGCACCGTTCGCGAGATATTTTTGAAAAATCATTTTATTAAGAAGACACATTATAACTAGAATTGACCAATCACAAGCCTTCTAACTTTGAACTCAATTTTCTCACAAACGGCAAGCTTTTAAGAAAAGTTCATGAGAACCAAAATTGTAGAGCGTGAAATTCTTGACCATCATTATAGCCTTCGTTTTTCTTTACGATGCACCGTTTGGGAGATATTTTCGAAAAATCAGTTCGATTAAGAAAACACAATCACAGAAACTGACCAATCACAGGCCTTCAAACTTTGAACTCAATTTTCTCGAAAATGGTGAGCTTTCAAGAAAAATTCATGAGAACTAAAGTTGTAGAGCTTGAAATTCCTGACTATCCTTTTGGCCTCCGTTTTTCTCTACGATGCATCGTTCGCGAGATATTTTCGAAAAACTGAATAAACTTTAAACTCGAAAAGCTCAACTTTCAAAGCACGGATCGACTTCAAAATTTAATCAGCTCTTCCCCTATATACATTCTGATCACCATAAAAATTTCAAGTCGATCGGTCAACTCTAACGTGAGTTATCGCGTCAGAAAGAAATACCCCAAAAATGAGCTTAAAAGTTGAAAAGCTCAGCTTTCCAAGCACAGAATTGCACCAAAATCTAATCAGCTCTTCCTCTATATGATCTATACCTACTGTAAAAATTTCAGCCCGATCTGTTCAGTTAAACAAGAGAAATCGCGTCAGAAAGAAAAGGCTTCAACAATCAAACAAACAAACAAATCACTATGAATGCAATAGCGGATTCCCGCTAGAGCGGGAAGTCCGCTAAAAAGGAAGAAATAGGTTTAAAATCAAAATTGGAAAACAAAAATAAAGAACAGATCTTGGAATTTCCGTCTGACATTTTATAGCTACACTACAGCTACAGATAACAACAAAACAAAGATAACCCCAATTAACCTTTTTTGTTTTCTCGAAATATACGAGCTAGAATAAAGACGAAAAATATTGAATACTTCGATCGAATGATTACTTAACGAAAATAATTTCCTGTTAATTTTATCCATTCAGTCGAATAAATTTTCTTCAAACTTTATCAAAATCAACGCAGAAAATATTCGTAAACGTAGAACGCAGGTAACTTATCACAAACTCTCTTTATTCCATCTTAAAATATGGAACTCGTAATACAAAAAAAAAACACACATACAACACTTGAAATAAACATTCTTTTCTTCGTTAAAATAGCATCAAAACGCTGCAAAAACTCCAGCCAGGCAGCTACTTCATTTCAATACCTTTCAATTCAAATAAACTCCGCGTTAACGCTCGAATAAAAAGGAATTCGCGAGTATTTTCATTAATAACAATTCAAACATAAGTTTAAAACCCATAATCTGCTAGCTAGTTTGCCACCCAAGCCATTAACCCCTTTTATAACAAAACTACATATTCACATACGCCCGAAGCTTATAAAACCACCGTAGTATAGTCGTAGAAGGCAAGAATTAAAACGACGCAGGTAGCAAAATATAAGTACATATGAGAGATATTCAACCCTCTACAAGATAATTTAGTTAATCGAAAAAGTTGAAAAACGTATACAGAAAGTAAGCCGTTTTACAATCGGGGAAAAAGTAATTGAAATTCTACAGGTGGTCAATGACATTCTTTTGCAATCTGCAATATCCATATAGTACGATTTAAGGGTACGAGAAATAAAAGCACGTATGAATTTGGTATTTTTCTCGATATCTCAAGTCACAATACTTCGTTAGGTATAAGCGAATCGTAAGGATGGTAAAGAGGTATAATTTTTTGTTCAGAATTAACTCATCGAGGTATAAATTATCGGTGCATAGACCAGAGGCATTAGTTACTTTGATGGTTTATTACTTCGACCTCAAGAATGTAATAGCAGATAACTACAGTGGTTTCTTTTTTAGATTCTTTGTTTAGCCAAAAATGATTTGTAAGTTATCTATTAGCCAAGGTTACCTTACGAATAGATTTTTATTACGGTGGTTTGTTTCGTATGCTTATTAAAACCCAAAGATGGAAAATCTTTCAGGTACTCACCAGCTCAGAGTTAAGATGAGAGATGAAGACGGATGGTAAAATGTCAACACATTCACGAATCACGTTAAATAATAAATCAAGTTTCACGAGCACAATACAAATCGAGAATTAAATAGAACGCGAGATTTTTCCGAAATATCTACGAAAAACACGAAATTTTCGTAATATCAACGTGATCGGAGATAACGCGATAAACACCGAACCAGATAGACGAGAAATGTAAACAAACTGCGAGGACGGTGTGTCTTAAATCTCGTCCACAGCTGCGAAGGTGACTTCGAGTAGGTTCGGTAATCTTCGGTAGGTGTCGAATTGCAGATGGCGTGCTGGAAGTGAATTATTATGGTGATTTTTTTTTTTTTAATTTTTATGTTCGATTGTTTGTCAGAATTTAGGATGATGAAGTTGACCCGGTCTAATTATCGGAAAATGATAATAGAATGGCGAGGATGTTGATTATTTGTTTTATGTTTGATAGTTACGGGAATTCCTTTTTTATTATTGTGATTTATGGGTATGGTATGAATTGTGTAAAATGTAGTCCAAGAATTGTTTTCGTTGTTCAATAATGGATATCTATGAATGCTTCGTGAGAAATTGAAAATGTAATTAACCAATCAAATTTTAAGCTTATGATGGAATTTTCCATAATTGGGTGGTTAAAATTAAAAAACGTTGAAATATAAAATTTCAGGCAGGAAACGAGAATATTTATCCCTTTTGTAATTATTGTCAAAAAAAATATGTAATTAAGTAGGTAGATTCTTATAAATTGAAGCATCTGTTTGAATAACAACTGTAGTCCGAATTTAGGAATTTTCAAATTGAAAATTCGGAAATAAAATTTTATGAAAAAAGAAAAAACTGTGTTATTTACTCAGGATTTTCAAAAATATTTCAACACTTTTGGGTTTTTAAACCCAAGGGTTTCGATTTTTTTTTTGTAATTATAGTAACATAAGTACAAGAAAATTTTTATCTTAATTTTCGTTAACTGAGGAGGGTATTGAACTGTCAAACTCAAACGTCAAACCTGACTAATTAACATTCGCTGTCATTTGTAGAAACCTCAGGCACATGATTCAACTCCCTTGCAAAATTACATTTTTGGATCATTTGTTTCTTAAACAGAGGCCTTTTATTCTTTTTTTTTTCTTTTTATTTTTAGAATAATTTAATTACATAGGTATTTAAAAACAGGGGAATAGTATGATAACAGATGGTAAATTTTACGTACCTAGATTTCGATTTTCTAAATTTCAAAAAATAATTACCAAGGTAGGCAAATGTAGAAAATTACATAGATGGAAGATGGGAAATTATAATTTTTCATTTTAAAAACTTTAGACTAGAAAAATAAATTAAATTTTTTCAGGTCTCCAAATAAAAAGTAAAGGAAGAGGTGAATTTTGCTTGGAATTTTAATAAAAATAAAACTGAAAATTAAATTTTTCATTCGGCATCAAGATTCTATTATACTTATGTACTTGGACCACAAATTTTCAAGAGATGTTTTAATTTGGAAAATTATTCCAAATTTGAAAATTTGAAAACTTTTTTGAATATTGAAAAGTAATTTTTTTTTTAATTTTAACCAATTTTTTAGATCTTCTCAGGTAGGTATTTTCAGTTTTCGGAGGCGAGAATTCTCGTCGTTTGAAAAAATATGTATAAATATGTCTGAGTAAGGCAAAAGTTACTTATAATTTTAGATTTTTTTTTAGAGAGATTTTAATTTTTGAAATTTCAAGAGGAAGTCATCTGATCAACTTTTTGTTCATTTTGTAATATTTTTCAGTTTATTAAAACTTTTACCCAGAAGTTTAGAAATTTAAGATAAAAATTAGGAAATTTCAAATTTTACGTTTTTCAATTTGGTAAAATCTATAAGTACATATATCATAAGATTTATGACACTTTTTGAAAAAAAAAATTAATTTTTTGTTGAAATCTGTTCTCATGTTATATTTTCTCAATTAATTGATCAAAAAATAAAATCATTTTCTGTCATTAATTTTTTTTCTGAGGTTATTTTGTACTTACTTGAACTTTTACAAATACTTCTAAATGAAATTCTTAAAATTTGTAATTATCGTAACTCCAAAACAAAACATCTGTAACGAGATAAAAAGCTAGGTAAGTACTAAGTATCCGTCGTTATCACTACGGTGGTTTGAATTTTTCACCATTATGCAACCTTCCTTCCAACTTTTTTATTAGAGTAAATTAAATACCCATTTTATTTCGCGTTTAGAAATTCGAAGTCGATAATTTTTCCACTTGACAAGTTTTCTTCAACACCTGCCCATGCAACTTGACCCAAATGATAACAACTGCAGAAGCAGAATACCAAGTAGGAAGTCGTTTCCATTCCAGTTGCACAGCAAATTCATCGAATATCGTATTGGAAAACTAAGTACCTATTTCGAATCTTGTAAACGATATAATAATTCATACTTATTACACGTGTAGATTAATAATTACGATTACGATAGCTGCCTGCATTAAATTAAACGTATTATCCACCTACACATGCAGGTACCTACAAAGGCATTTCTGCCAACGGAACAGTAAACACTACACATCTTCATAGCTGTAGGCAAAGGGTAGCGGTACTTAGACTCCAGACTACAGCCACAGCAGCAATATTCGTACGTAGGTACATATTTCGCTGATATGAATTTTCAACGGCATAAAGTACGAAGTACTACGAACTGAACAAAGAAACCAGATAATAAATCTTCGTAAGTACGAAATGTAAACACAAAATGCAACAGATTTGATTAACGTTCGTGGTAGTGAGCTTAAGAATATAAGGTAATTTGCATATTGTTGGTGTAGCATTTTTCTGCTATGATAATTATCCGCATCTTAATACTTTATAATAAGGTTATGTAGAAGTAATTTCAGCACTTATTTACGAATTTACGAGCTGGATTTATACAGGGTGTCTAGGGAGTGATTTGTCAAACAAAAAATTGGATTTGGATGTCACAAAAAAAGAGTTTGATAAACATATTGCCTAATTTTGAAATTGAAGAAGCAAATGACCCTTTGAAAACTTGGTTCGATTTTTAATTATGGAAATCAGTTTTTTTCGGAAAACAGGCAAATTCCAAAATTGTGATTTTTCACCCAACTTGAAAATTAAAGGGCTGCAAAAAATATTTTAGCCATAAAATCAGAAAAAAAAATTATCCAGAGAATACCTAGACTTTTAAAAAAAACTTCAAATTTTCTCAAATTGATTTATGTCCCTTTTGATTTCAATCTTCAACAAAATATCAAAAAATTTCTTCAGTGGGTATTGAAAAAGCAATATTCATTTCCTTGAATGATTTTTCCATGTTTTTCGTCATAAAAATTTTTATGAGTATAAAAAATTGCAATAGGTGAGAATTTAATTTATTTTACGAGATCTGTTCGATTGGTTTCAAGTACCTCCTAATATCATAGAGTAAGATAGCTGATAATTTTTAAACGGTTTGTTGTCCCTTCAAATTTAAAGATAGGCAACATGTTTGATCAGAATAAACCAATTATTGTGGATTTGGCAAAAATTGGTAGAAAAATTTGCTTAAAACTCACTCAAAAAAATTTAGAATAAGTACCCTCTCCAGCGATTTTTTCACGTTTTTTTTCCTTGCCGAAATAAATGCTAGGTACCTGAAATATTTCGACCAATATTTCTTCTATTTTTTCTGGGTTTTGAAAACATAATTTTTTGGTTTTCATTTCTTTTTTTGTTTTCGTTTTTATGATTTCGTTCAGTTGCTTTTGCTTTTTTTTTTGTTTTTATAAAATTAAAACAGTTTCGATTTCAATAATTTTTTATTTTCGTTTTAATGTGCTTGTACAATTTTTTTTGAAAAATGCGAATATGTAGGAAATAATGGAATAAAATGATGAAAAGTCAAAAAAATATATCAGAAGAGAAAAAAATGAGCGAGAAAACATTTTTTTCAAATAATTTTCTTCATAAACTAAAGTAAAAAAGGAACCGGCATAATTATTTTATAAAATCATGATCTCATGAACAAACAAAAAAAAAAACAGGTCCATTTTTCATTTTCGCATTTCTCCTGTTTTTATGAAATCTCAGTTTTTTCATGATTGAAAAATCCATTTTCAAAGATTTTGCTTCACAAATTGAATTATTAACACTATTCACTTCATTTTTGAAAGTTGGAATCTAAAAATCTTAAACTTTTGCAGGTACTTGCCTTGAATAGATATTTCATTTAAAAAAATTTTGCTCCATCATCTCACGAAAGGCCTGTATAGATTCGAAAATCAATTTAAATCGCAACGTTATTTGTAAAAAAATTTTGTACTTTTAATTTTGCAAAATGTTGGAAAAGTAAAATTTTTTCTATTTTTGTTTTCGTTTTTAATAAAGTTTTTGAGACTTGAATTTTAAATTGCTCGTTTGCAAATGAAGGTGTTTTTGTAAAAAAAAAACCACTGTCAAAATTTACAAAAAAAAAAAAAAAACTTCCATTTAATATTCTAAAAACGTAAGTAAGTAAGTAAATTTTGCAAAAAAAAAAGAAAAAAAGAAAACCATGCTGTATTCATTTTCCGAGAAAATAAAAGGTTCAATGAACAATAAAATGTACTTATCGATATAATTTTTCTCTCCTATTAATGCTCAAATGTTTTGTTGTTTGTTTTTTTAAACTTTGACTTTCGCTTTTTGAAACTGTAAAAATTTGAAAAATAACT
Source organism: Pseudococcus jackbeardsleyi (assembly GCA_038380155.1). NCBI lineage: Eukaryota > Metazoa > Arthropoda > Insecta > Hemiptera > Pseudococcidae > Pseudococcus > Pseudococcus jackbeardsleyi. The sequence continues at coordinate 22,243,367 of CM076240.1, read as the reverse complement.
CTCCCCGCACAAAAACTTTCAAAAAATCTAAAACTGCAAACATGATAGCTCTATTCCTATTTTGCGTCATCAATGGTCCAGCTGTATTTTCTCTAAAATACCAATTTTCAAGAATTCTCATCGAAAAAAATCAAGTAGGTATGAACTAAGTTTTTTTTGGTTTTGATCAAATTTTGGAAAAATAAGTATTTCTCAATTTAAAAAAAAAAAAAAAAACATCTCTATGATAGAATGGAAAAAAAGGATTTTCAAAAAAAATCAAAAGGTATTTTCAAATGCAGAAATCAATTTCGCCTCGAAAATGAACGTATTTTCTATTAAGTATGATTTTTTCCCCTGCTTGAAAATTAAAAGAGTTACAAGACGAATTTCTCCAAGAAAAAACATTTTAAAATTTATTTTTTTAAAGAAATGATTTTTTTAATAATTTTTTTGCCAATAAGCTTTGAAATTGAAAGAGATAGGTACGATTTATTCAAAATTTAGAAAATTTTAAATTTTTTTGAAACTTATTTAGGTACCTTACGCATCTATTTTGAATATAAACTTTGACCCTTTAATTTTGATGTTGAACACTTTCAAAGTATTTTTAAGTATTTTAGTTGGGTTTTTTATGGGTACCTATTCTAATTTTCTGTAAACTTTTATTGATTTTTGCGAATAAATTGCAGTAATATTTTACGTAGGTAGTCAAAAAAAATTATTTGTCAACAATAATTTATACTTATCCAGATTTCATGTTTAGCAGATAGAAGACCACTTGCCAGACACCCTGTATGTATAAATTGAAACGAACTCGTATATTTCAAGATTCATCATAGAAGCAGTAAAATGAAAGATTTTCAAGAGGTGTTTTTTTGTTTACATGTTCCAATCAATAAAATATCGAAAAGTATTATTAATCATCGAGCATTCGACTACAACATGTTCCACAACTTAATTCGATCAATAAATAAAACATACACAGAAAAATTATAACGATGCCATAAACGATTAAAAGAATGTACCAATAATACCTACCTCGTGTCTACCCTGGCATGGCACTGATTATTTCATCTTTCATCAGATTTCATAGCTGTATAAATTGGTCTCGGTGTATGCAATATGCATATCTCCATCAATAGTGTCCCACCGAGTAAAATCCAAAATACCAAAGAATAATTGGTAACCGTGTCAATGGCAATTTTAGAACATAGAATTTATTGTAGCAACAATTTGATATCGCGGGGAGTCCGATTGCAACTTCCTCCTACGTTCGAAATAAATCCATAAACATTCCGATAAAAACTTTTCCATTTTTGTTTCTCAGTATAAATATCTGATTAATCGAACGAATCGATTAGAAATTGTAAAAATACTCATTATGAAAAAGAATCCAATTCATCGTAGGTATGGGTATTCGAATCATGTTCGATTCCGATACATCACAGTAACTCGAAGATATCTCTTGGTAGCTTCTTTAGAGACAATTTCCGAACATAAATTTCCATTTACGTAGCTCTCGATAAAAGCTAATGAAATTAGTACTTTCATTTGCAAACGACTGTAGCTCTGTGATAAAATTACTTTCTCGATTACGATGTAAAAAATCATAAAAATACGGTCTGATATTTTCTACTCGGTAGACTCGACAATAATATTCGCCACATACGTAGCATATGTGGCCGTATCGATAATCGACATTTATTTGGGAACAATAGATAACCCATCGATGGCAATTAACTACATTAATGGAGTCGCTGATGAGCTTAGATAAACCAAGACGACAGTTGAATTGGTTCGTCATGTCGATAGGAGTAATTAACATGGCAAAAATCGATGTCAAGGGCGACATTTCTCCAGTCGCAGTCAGAGGTGATCCGTATAAAGCGAATTTTTAATATTTTCCAAGCAATTGTCACCGTCGTGAAATTTAACCGTGTCAAGCTTTTGCTAACACGGTACAGTGGGCAATTCCCGCCAGAATATGTACGTTATCGAGTTTTCAAATTTATACCAAGTGATAGATGGCGAAAGTGGTAATTTTTCATGCCATTGATTCGGAAACGTGATAGTGATAGGTTCAGGTTCGAATGCGTCGACCATATCAAATGCTCATTTGTGGTCGAGTTTATGCAAACGTATTCACCAACTTTGTTGGGTAGTGTCCGAGTACGATGGAAGTTTTGTTATTATAATATATAAAATGATATTATATCGATGGTCTCTCGGTGTAATATAGTTGCTAGGTCTATATCCATGGAAAGGGGGCTTTATTGCTGTTTGATGTTAAAAAATGGTCATCTACGGCGGTGAAGTGTAATTTCAGTTTTGGGTGGATAAATATAAATAGGTATGTTCAGGTGAGACAGGTATGATTTTTGTTTATCGAGGGTGAAATGAAATTGAAGAGAACTGGGTTTTTAGTACAGGGTGTTCCATGAATCGTTTGCCAAACTTTTTTTGGATGCATTAGAGTACCACAGAAAAATATGAGTCGAATATGTTTCCAATCTTAAAAATTGAAGGGGTAAATGTTGCTTCTGAAAAATTGCGTCAAAAAAAATTTTGTTGACTAGAGTAAGTAAACAATATTTCATTTTCTGATTCTTTGCCAAATTTCAAAATTGAAAGGGCTACAAAAAAATTCTAAAAAATAAAATTTTATTCCAGAACTTTATTTTTTAGAATTTTTTTTGTAGCCCTTTCAATTTTTCAGATGGAACATTTACCCCTTCAATTTTTAAAATTGGCAACATATTCAACTCATATGATTTTTTGCCCATCATCAAAGGCTGACTACCAAAAAAATTCTGAAAAATTCAACCAAGCAGTGGAATGACCAGTACGATGAAATGTAAAGAAATTTTTTCTGCAGACTTGTTGTCTAATATCGAAAATAAAGAAGCTACGGGCTACTAAAAATTTCTAAAGCTCATTCATTTTGGGAAACCCGTAGCTTCTTTATTTTCGATATTAGACAAGTCTGCAGAAAAAATTTCTTTGCATTTCATTCCATTGCTTGATTGATTTTTTCAGAATTTTTTAGGTAGTCAGCCTTTGATGATGGACAAAAAAATCATAAAATTAAAATTTGTTTCATTTTCAAGTAGGTGCCTAGATCTACATACCTATTCAGGGTTGAAAAAATTTTCTACGTGTTTTTTTTTTAGAAGTAACATTTGCTCCTTCAATTTTCAAGATCGGCAACATTTTTTTCTGCAGTGTTTTCAGTGGACTCGGTTGTATCCGATTGAATAATTTTTGACTGGCGATTTATGGAACACCCTGTATAAAATTTACAGTTGAAAATTTCAACTTAAAATTGTTCAATTTTATTTCACTCAAAGTCAACTACCTGATCAATTTTTATCAAAATCCACAGTATTTTATTTTCACTTCTCAGTTCTCACCAACACCACCCCAATGAGCGAGCTTTAGCAAAATATCAATACCCAATACCCTTCAAATTTACGCTTTGACAAATTAAATACTTACATGGATTCGTTTTTTGTTGCTTTATCATCAATAAAGAGCAATTGGACAGTAAACCGAATCGAAAAATAGTTGTAATCTGTCTCGGAGATTTTATAATAAGTATCTTGCTCTTTGGCTAATTGTCTCGGATGCGTTTGAAATTTATGAACTGAAATAAATTACTAGAAAAATGCATCAAATGTTTCGAGAAATTTTTTCATATAAAATTTGACTTTTTAGTGAAATATCAATCTTGAACCAATTATCTATCAGATTGATCTTGAAATAGTTTAAATTCAAATAGCCCAATTTAACCGAAGCCATAAGTGCACTCAGAAATTACTTAGGGGGGGGGGGCCTGAGAATTTGAGAAAAAAATAAGTAGAGGGTAGGAGGGTCATATTTCAATTAAAAAAATTGAAAACCTTATTAGCTCAGAGGGGCTGACGTGTGAAAAATTTGTGATTTTTTTACCTTTCAGTCAAAAAATGATCCCGGGAATAGACTAAAAAGGTCAAGAATAATGGATTTCGACAACATACTCAGCATTTCTAGAACTCTTTTTACCTCGCTCTTCCTCATTTAAATCCTAGATTAGAGTTGTGGTCAAAAGAAACTTCATTATTAGATTCAGAGGCTTCGAATACCTACTCCGAAGTCTCATTCATTTTTCTTCCAAAAAAATCATATTTAAAATATATATTTCGATTAATAAATCAAAAAATAAAAAAAGATCAAAAACAACATAATTTTCTGATAAAAATAAAAATAAATAAACATTTCATTCGATTTAAAACAATTCAAAATATAAAACTGAAACTAAAACCTTTTTTATGACTAAAAATTACTCGCTCTGAATCAGCATTATGTAATTAATAAAAATACAAAAAATGTAACAAGTATTTTTAAATTTTTACATGATAGGATTACAATCTACGAAAATAACACGTTGATGTTTGATTGTTGATCAGAAACTTCCTGAGTTATCACATTTCATCATTAGCAATCAATAGATACTTATAGTTTCATCGTTCATATCCACAATCCCTTGGACACGATAATAAATTTTCAACATTTTTTACATCTCCATTACCCCTACTCTCAAATTCTCTATCTCAAAGTGAGATTTCTCAACAAACACAGATCTCTAATAGCAGTTTTTCGTCCGGCAAGAGTATCCAAGTAATAAAGTTGTAAGATCAACTCCATCGTGAATAAATCCGGCACAGAACGCATCAAATTTGGAATCTGCACAAAAATAACACACAACCGTCATTAATAATGAACCGATTTCAATACTGATTTTCTAAATTACAAATCCAGTTTTCATTCGCACCAAAGTACTCGACAAATTAGCCAATATCGGTTTAGCTGTATCCTTCCCACAATTGACTATTTCTCTGATCACATTAAAAACAAAATATGTATCCGATGTGACTACGCCAGTTCTATCGGCGATATTGTCAAAAGCGCGGAATAAAATAGTCAGCGCTTTTAATAACGGTCCATTGGAGAGAGTTTGCTGTTGCGATGACGATCCACAGCCTACGCTTTCGTACACCAGTCGAGTGTTTCCAGATTGTAGATCATTCATGCGCATTATTTTGCTACCTTCTAGTTCCTGTGATAAATAAAAGATGAGTCTGAATCAGAATTTCAGGCCAGAGATGAGAAATGGGAAAAAATGGAAGTCTTCGGTTACCTGTTCAACGTCCATGGTTTTGGTGGGTTCTCCTTTCTTCTGAGGGTATTTCATTTGAACAGCTGCACATACAGAGAATGCTGTCAACCTTGCAATTGCTGTGGATTGAGGTTCAACTAATTCGACTCTAGAAATGAGAAAAAAAAAGTAATTCAAATAATTAGACGAGATCAAAGCTTCAAAAAATAAGGGAAAAAATGCACAAGTTTTCACGAAAAAAAAAGATAAAATGTTCTCAAAACAGAAAATCTTCAAAAATTGAGCAAAATTACAAATCACACGTACTTTTCTGTTTTAAATAACAAATGGGGCAAATAATTCAGCAACGCCACGGTAGAATCGTGTAAATTGAAGTGAAACAAAGCGAATAATAAATCTGTAGCTTTATTCAATTCGTCTTCAAACCTCAACTTGAGGATTTCCTGAAATTAAAAAAAAAAAAAACATGCAATTATTATCAAAATCTTTAAATTTAGAATATTTGTTTTTTGAAATAAAAAAAGAAAAAACTGGTTTTCTAGAACAAAATAACTCATCAACTTACATGCAGCATGAACTTCATGAATTGACGTGGTTCACTAACACATAAAACTCGTTTAAAAACATAGAAAGATTTGGTTGTTAAACATCCTTTTTTAAGAACAATTTCCCAGGTAGGTACAAGTTGCTTGTAAGCTGCATCCTTGGAAATGATACTGTAAAATAAAATATATCAATTAAAAAATCTTGATGCGGTGACAAAATTTCATCTAGACAATCAAAATTTACCTTCTATACGGAGGGAAAACTTCAGTGAAAGCTGGAGACGGACCGATTACTTCATTCAACATTAAACGCATTATGTAAGCTGAAATTCTACACCTGAAGGAGAGAAAGATTATTAATCATTCAGATCGAACTTCAATGTAAGAAAAATAAACCGACAAGGGGTCCACTTCAGTTTGAAAACTTTTTTATCGACTATTCCAGATTTTCTAGGCTAATTTTTCAAACCTTTAGATCATTTACCAATTTGTTTAACACAATTTCAACACCTAAAAACAGAGCTTCTGCGCGAGTTTTGGAGACTTTTTCCAAAATTCTCAACAAAACAGTGGGGAAAGTGAGAATTTAAAAAGAAAAAAAAAATCATTCCCAAATATTCTCACTCTCCTCGATTTTTCTACTGGGAGGAGAAATTATGTCCGAAGACAAATTTTAAATAAAATCATTTCGATTCGATTTCAACTACCTATTCCAAATTCCAAATCAAAATTTACAAAAACGCCTTAATTTGGTTTTCAAATTGGTTAAGAATACGATTTTTAGCAGAAGATGTAAAAAAAAAAATTAAATTTCATGCCATGATTTTTTCGGATCAATTTTTCAGCTTGGATCACTTGAATGAAAACCCTTTTTCATAGTCCTCGACTTTTATTTGAAGATGTCAAATTTTGTTCTCTGAAAACATGATTTTTTTTCAAAAATCATCAAGATTTTTTACTATTTTCAAGCAAAACAAACCAAGCAAAAATACTTTCTTGACAAAAAATCCGTTTCCTGACTATCGTATTTCTAAAATTTCTCAATTTTGAGAAACTTCAATGATAGGGGTAAAAATTTCTTGGACTTTTTTCAATTTTTTAAAAAAGAGACACTCTGGTTTAAATCTTTTTTAAAAAGAAAACTCAATTCGTACTTATCGTAATAATAATTCGGCTGTTGCTGAATAGCGATCGGTACCCCTCTGAATTCGTTTTGACCATCTTCTTTGCTCATTAAATTAATAAAATGTTTAATCATTTTCGTCGGTTTCCACGATTCTGATGTCGGGAGAATCTAAAAAAAAATTATGAAATTTTCAAATTTCACAAGAAAAAATATTGTTTAAGGACTACCATTATCAAAATTTAAAATAAAAGTGGGAAGAGAGAGACTTACTTGCATATAAGAACACATCCACGATACCGAACAAATAGACAAGCAGCACATTCGGGACGCTATCGTATTCAGCATTCGTTGCACCTTGTCGTTGTTAAATTTTCCTTCAGCTCCTCCCCATTCATCTTGAATCTTTTTTATCACTCCAGGCATCGCGAAACAGATCTCGTTCAATGGTATATTGCTAAATATATCACAACGGATTTTAAAAAAGAACATTAATTTTCTCTTTCTCATTGTTAAAAATTTCTTCAAATGATCTAGATCATTTTACATCTTCAACTTACGTCTTTCTGATGTCAAATTCTCCCGATTCAAAGTATCCAACAAGAGTATCAATTCGGCCAGTTTCTTCGGCTTTTTTCAAAGCTGTGATGGCTTTGTTGCAATCTTGCTCTTCCATGCAGTCTCGGACCCAAGTTTCAAAAAATGTAGTGCCTTCGTTGTTCGGAAGTACCTTCTGTAAGGAAAAAATTGTAGTAATATAATCTTAAAACTTTCCTCTCTGTATTTTCATTTTTTTTTTCAAATAAATTTTCGTTAAAATTAGGCAGCACTTCGCAAAATTAAAAAAAAATCAACTACAGAGAGGAAAAAATCAACGTTTCTTCTCTCAAATTTGAAAACTCACATCAGACCCATATCTTTGAATAATTGAACATAGGATCACGAAGGTTAAATCGAACAGAACTATAAAAGGTGTAATGCTGTCATCTTGATTCACTTGTCTGCTCAACTCATTATACTTGATTAGTTTTTGAACAAAAGCTCTCAAATCGCCCTTGACCGAAACACAGGTTAAAATCATTTCGTAAGTTTTGCCACAAAGGAATGAGCTAAATACACTGATTAAATGTTCCTAAAATGAAAATATCATTAGTTAATTATTATTTTTTAATTTAATTTTAATAGAAAAATTTCAACAAACTTGAGGCTTATCCGCATGCAAAGATTTCTTCATTTTATCCCAGGTAGGAGCAATATCGGAAATAATCGATTTAAACATGGACGATACTTCTTCACTCACGAACATCGATATTTTCGTCGTATCGATACTGTTTTCTTTCCTGTAGCAAAAAATCAATTAAATTCTCAATATTGAATTATTGCATCAATCGCGATAAAAATTTACCTAATTTCTAAAATTTTATCTTTATCGGTTTCTGAGATAATTTGCAGCAGTACAATCTCTTTTAATAGAGTTTCTACGTTATTATTCTGCGTATGGGTATCGATGTTGTTTAAAAGTGGGCAAAATTCCATTAATAATATGAATCCATCGACTACTTCTTTGCTGACTTGTTCTGTAAAATAGAAACAAAATTAAATTAATCGATAAATGTTTACTACTTGGAAATTAATCCCTTTCGATAACACGAAACAATATTTAATTTAGAATGATAACGAACCTGATGATAAATCGTCTACATTTTTATAATGACAGGTCAACAGCTGGATAATTTGTGGTAACTTGATAAATGTAAAAGCACCCCAATATAAAGCATTATTTTCTAAAGCGTCGTAGACGTTTATGAACGAAGCTCTGACGAGTTCCATGTACAATCTGGAATTTTTATAACCCTGGAAAAAATAGTATCAAATAGGTTATTCAAACTGTTATCAGAATTTCAGAGCAGTATGAGAGACACATGAAGATATTCCTTTCCATTTGAGATAAAATCAATTGAGGAGTTTTTTAATCGAAAAATATTTTTTCATTTTTAAGCGATGAACTTAATTTGTCGTTGAATTCTTCATATTCCGTTCCTATTTTTAGTTTTTTCATCCTCAAAATTGTTAACACAGCCAAATAAGTATTTCCAAAATAAGTAGGCAAGAGACAAGGGCAAATTTTTCGTCCATACTTTTTTCCTCAAAAGAGAATTTTTTCCACATTGCATTTCGAAGCAAGACTTCTGAAGTAGAAATTGAATATGACGGATTTGAGACCACTGATTTTTAAATGGAGTCCATTTGCAGCACTGGATCTTCGTTCTCGAAATCTTGTTGATCTTTCTTTCAAAAACACAATTTAGCTGTCCAAAATTCAATTGACAGAGGTCGAAATACTTTTGAGTCTTTTGATAGGTAAATTCGAGGTCTCTGATCGCTACTCTATCGTTAGTACCTAAATGTAGCTCATTTTTTACGCTAAAATCTCACTTTGAGTTGTTGAATGATTATCAAATTATTCACGATAGATTGCGAATCGATGGTTGGATTAAGTAATGCGATCACTTTCATTAGAGCTTGAATAGAATAATCGATAAAATCTTGTTTCTTCGTGGGTATTTTAAAAACACTCAAATCGAGCTTTGAAATATTCCTGCATCAAAAAAATCACAATTACAACATTTTCAAGCGGAAACGAACACATTGCAATAATTTACTTTATCAGTAGAGCTACGTCGACACCGAAATCATTTTGAACTGGTTGCTTTGCAATTGTTGCTTCTATTTCTCGACATTTTTTCACTGTGATGTCGTACATACCTGAAGAAACATAAAAAACATTACAATCAACTCAGAATTACAATATTTTGATAATTTAAAACATATCTCACTTTTATTTTCATATTTGGCTAAATACAGTAAAGCTAAAGTGAACGGATTCTGGATGATTTTATCCAAAATTACGACAGGTTTCTTCATAAGATCAGGAAACTGACATGGATGGGTTAAATAATAATGGTAACAGAATAATAACCAGTTCACCAACGATATAATCGAATCAGCTAATAATGCTTCTTCTTGTTTTGTTCTGCAAGTGATTCCATCCTAAGAACAGAACGAAACTATCATCACTGACTCGATAAATCACAAAAAAAATGCGCTCTTCATTTACCTGAATATTTTCCAAAAATTTCAACAACGAAATAACACAATATGGTTTATGAAATCCATTGAATTTAGAAATACGAAGTACCACAGCTGAATACGAAACGAGCTGAGAAAATCAACAGATTCATTAATACGATTGATCGTTAAATTGAGTAAAAATTACAAACAGTTACCTGCGAACTTAAAGAATGCTTCAAGTAGGATAAAATGAGTTGATTGGGTCCTGGCCCGACGAGAGCTTGTTGAAAAATAATATCAGCCAAGTTGTAAACATCTCCGCTGACTCCTCTTGGTAAAATCTAGATAGAAAAACAGCATCGGTTACAATTTGATTAAATTCTCGTAACATTTCGTTCGATAAAAAGAAACACAGGTATGAAAAAAATTTAAAACTCTAGTACGTAATCAAAACCCATATAATTTTCCAATTACAACGTAAAAATAATTTATAAAAATATTCGATCTACATAAAAAATAATTCAATAGATTACTCTTCAAAATAGATAATATCAGTGGTTATAAATTTAACGGGTAAGAGATCGAGGTACTCGGAAGGATCGTTGGACACAGCAACATTGGGATGAGCGATCTCGTTAAATTTTGCTTCTCTGAAGGATCTTTCACGTAACACGTATTGTTTGGCGACTTCGTAATGATATCTCGTATCGATTACTCGCACAATGACGCCATCGACACGTAAAAAATATCTATACAAGATGAAATACCCGCTAGGCATGGCTCGGAATTTAACCACACTGAGAGCAACGCCGTTATCATGGAGTTCGTCTTCGAACAATATGATCTCTTTATAGAACAATATTTGTTCTTGTATTTTCAATTTCTCGATATCCAGGGTTTGATCGACATCAGCTTGTAAACGATACGGTCCCTCTAATGTACCACTGTATTCCGTCGTAAACGTCCAATCGAATGGATGAATAGCATTGTCTGTGAACCCGGTAGCCATTCGGGATAGTTTCCAATCCTCCGAGCAAGCGACTTTTACAGACATTTCACCGACAATTACGCGTTTTAGGGCATCCAAAGCGTTAAATTCTATTGAAAAGCCGTTCTCGTGTTGTAATCTGAAGACATTACGAGGAAATACCATTTCCGGTAAATGCGGTAAGTTTAGAGTGCTCATGTAAATACAGTAATCGCAAAGCATGCCCGACTGGCATCTCATTTTTGTGGTACATTGAGACGGCAATATGTGACTTTTCGAGACGCTTATAACCCACGGCGGGAAATCGAACGTTTCGCTAATCGTGTCCATTTTACATCTGTGAATATTTAACATAACAATTTTGGCTTTGATGGAAACAATAACCAGTTTATAACCACTGATTTTAATACTAGGTTAAGAGACGCGGATAGATGGTCTGATTCAGAGATACTTACAGCTTTGATATGAATTCCCCACTGTAAGTCACTCCAACGTTCGGACCAGGCTTTAAGTAGCAGAGCTTTCAGGCTGCTCGTTTTACTCGTCACTTTGCCAGTTTCCATTATTCGAAAAAGAACTGAAAAATTGATGATTAGGTATCCATTATTGAGCTATTCAGGGCTAAAAAATTGGACAAACTGAGGCTTACCATTGTTGCTGGAATTGATTCAAAATCAAGGCACGCAAAATTTTCACTACAGAAGTAAGGTTCGAATGAATAGAGTACACAGAGAATTCGTCGAATAAAATAATTTCACGTAATTTTCTTAATTTTTTTAGAAAGGAAAAAGTGAAAAAGAGATAAAATGAACGCTGAACGCAAACAAAACAAACCGGCCAACCAGAAAAATTCATGGATGTTTGATGTAAAAAAAAAACTGGATGACACAAATTGTTCATAATATTGACAGAGGGCGCTTGTGTGTTATCAAAAAATAAAATTGGTATTTTTTATTTTTTTAAAAAAAAGATTTTGAATTTTTAATTATGGGTTTTGGAGTGTTTGCTCGTCGTCGTTGCTTCGCTTGTACTTAATTAGTTAATTATAACGACTGAAATCTCTCTCGTTCACTAGATCGCGATCGTATAGATCTGTTGATTGCATAAAAATCAACAAAATTCGAACAAGCCCAATATTTAAATTTCAGTTTTCACTGTTCAACAAAAATTAATAAAAATTAGCTTCAAAGTATCTTACGTTAGTCAAATGTCAAATGTCAAATCTTCGGCGAAGAAGATGGAAAAGATGAACCCGCACCACGCACGCATCAAATAAAATACATTTTTCATCACATGATAATCTGTAAATTTTTGAAGTGGTTTTACTGGAAATTGATTTCAGCTGAGAAATTACACACGTCTGCATTTCTTGGCTTTTCTTTTCTCAAACTTGGAAAAATAAATTAAACGTAAAAACATAGGAACAATATTTACTGTACACGAAAATGAAGAAATTAACAAAATAAGCAAAACAGCGTGAAGAATATTCACGAACCATTAATTTGGAGACGAAATATACAACTTATTACAAAAATCCATACATTTCCTTCATAAACTGCTGATAGGCGTCGTCTTTGCTGGGCTGAGCATTCGGAGCAGAATTGGGAATTGATTTTATTGTTTTCGGTATTTCCAAAGGTGGCAGTCTCTCCGGTTTTGGTTTGGGCTTTCCATCTTCTCTCTTGATTCTCACCGAAGTTGGAAGGAATCGAGTAATATCGGCATTTAAATTTCTATAAAAAATTACATCGAATAAATTCATAACGAAACGCGTATCAACTTAAAATATTCAAAATTGAGAAATTGTCAATACCTTATTTTAGCTTTAGCTTCAATAGTAGCAGACGATTTAGGCTGATCTTCGCCAGGAGGATGATCAGTTTCATGATTATAGGCACCCGGAGGAGGACCGGGAGGTAACCGCATTCCAGTCGGCTGTAACCTAGGAGGTAATCCGGGCGGTGGACCGGGAGGCAAAGTCGGAGGTCTACCAGGCGGAGGGCCTGGAGGAAGTCGAATTCCACCAGGTGGCGGAGGCATGTCATCTCGACCGTATACACCGGGAGGAGGACCGGGAGGTAGTCTAATTCCGGATGGTTGTAATCTGGGTGGTAATCCTGGAGGAGGTCCGGGAGGTAGAGTAGGAGGCCGGCCAGGTGGTGGACCAGGAGGAAGTCGGATGGTAGCAGGAATGAGAGTTACTTCGCGATCGTCTTCGAAGTCTTCGTCTTCTTCACCGGATAGCTCGGGAGGTGGTCCTGGAGGTACACCGGGTGGGATTTTGTTTCGTTTTGATACTTTACTAGGAGAAGGTGGCGGACTGTTGAGAAATAAATACATCAATAAAGTATTTTCGAGTTCGAAATAATTTTACATTAATTTATTGGTTACTAAGTTACCTATATGCTGATTTCTTTTTCAAAATACTTGGTGGCGGAGGTATCGCTGCGTATTCACTTGGCAATGGAATAGAACTCTCTAATCCAAAAGAATCTACGCCAGATGGCAACGGAATTTCATCTACGCTGACTTGTTGAGTGAAACGAACAGCTTCATAGTACGCGACCATATTGGCTCGTCGTTTTTCATAGTCGCTTTCAGCTCGTCGAATTTCCTCCCATTTTACTGGATCATCTTTATACTACAACATAAATAGTACAAATGAATAAACGGTGCAAAGACAGAATGCAGATAATGATCATGATCATACACATGGAAACACCCGAACGATACTTACATACATCTTCATTACACGATCAAAAGTATCTCTTAATTTCTTCCGTTTATCCTTCAATACTTTTTCGTTCAGCGGAGATGGTTGCATAACGTTATACTCTGCACAAAAAATATAATATTTTTACCGAACACCCATCAATACCACTACGATTCCAAATTCAGAATACAAGTAAATGACGATTACCCATCTGATCAATTTTCTCCATTTCCCCCAGGAGCTGCATTGGATCTTTCCCTCGAAGAACTGCAGTTCTTACAATTTGACGTTGTTTTTTGTTCTTTTTGAGTTCTTTTTTTCTAGCTTCCTTACCTAAAATTGAAAAATTATACAAAGATATCTAAGATAGCAATATCGATGAAAAATTGAAACACTTACGAGCTTGATCCGTGGGGTTCATATACTTCCCACTTTTGGTGGTGTTGATTGATCGTCGCCCCATTTTGGTTTATCAGAGAGCTTCTTTGGTGTGCTTTATTCAAACGGTGAACTTTTAACACATTTTAATCGCATTTTTTTCGAATACAACAAGCAATAACAAACGAAGTAAATTTTTTTCAATTTTCACATAACAATTTCCAAATGCGTACACAGACTTGTGCGATACAAGCTGGATTATACTTTTTGGTATCATACCTCTGAAATTTTGTTTTATCAATGAATGAACCAATCAAAACGAAGAAAGAAAAAAAATAATTAGAAAATTCTATTTAACACCCGCGGGAAGGACGATTTTGTTTCGTGTGGACGTGAACTCATGAACGTTACTGTGAGGTGGAGTATTTTCTTTTCATTTTCGAATTCAAAATTCAAATTTTTCTTTATTATTGAAGCACAAATTCTGCACAATTCCTACAAACGATATAAGTCAGGAAAGTGAAAAAATGAAAAATACAAAAATGGTATAAGTCAAAAAACTGTATAAATGTAAAAAGAAGTCACTTAAGTGTAACTTCATATTCAAAATTTCAAAACATTAAAGTCTCATTATACAGTTTTTTGACCTACTATATTTTTCACTTTCTTGACTTATATCCTTTGTACGAATCTACGAATTACGCTTCATTGACTGATTGTACGGAATGCATAGAATCGTCAGTACATATTAGCAGGGGCGGCAACTTGGATTTTTCTCGTGTACAGCAAACAACAAATTTCCAGTAGTCAAAGGGAGGGGGTCCCCCACGAATACCTTTTATCTAGCATTTTTGTACATTTACAGCCAATTTTCTCGTGTACAGCATGCTGTACACAGAATTTGCCTGTGTACAGCATGCGCAGCACCGCTGGGGTATAGATGCCGCCAATGCATATTAGCATAGCTTTAGTTACATTTCATGTACCTACTACGGAGTAAAAATGTTCCACTAGGTATTGTTTTGTTTTTTCAATCAAAAAAAATTAACGTTGTACTGCAAATTTCAAAAATTTTAAGAATTTACCATTTTACCTAGGTACTTGGGTTCTTTAAAAAAAAAAACAAAAAACGACGAAATGTATAGTACGATCTTGAACCTACTTCTTTCAATACAGTCAATTTTAGGTATGCAGTACTAGGTATACCTACTACCTACCTAACAATTGACAAAATAACTTCAAACCATTTAGTCGATAAAGAATTTAAATAGGTACCTAGAATGATTGAATCAAATAAATTTTAATTAAATTCCATTTTCATTACCTAATTGAGAAATAAATTAATTTGAAATGAAAAATGAAATGATGGGGTATCTGTAAAATTAGTAAAATATAAGGAAGTAATACCCAATTTGTATCGGTATCGGTATCATTGAATGTTCATGACCAGTTCTGGTTCGCAGTATGGATGATGAAAAAATCAGTGACATACATACATATATTAATAGTCATCTATGGTCAAAGTGGCATCATTTTTCATAACCCCTGCAAATTCATCAAATGCAACATTAATGACATTGTGAAATTGTACAGAATCTATAACTTCATAGTTTTTTTTAAAAACGAATTTTAAAAAAGATGCCACTTTACCTGTAAACTTCACAAAAAGATGCCATCTCGACCGTAGGCACGAAAAAAAATTTTTTGCTTCAAGGAGTAGAATATAAGTGGTAAAGTGGCATCAAGTTTCTGATAGGTTTTCTGGCATCTATAGCATTTATCTTAGCCAAATAACAGCAAACGGAAACTGGCATCCGAAAAATGATGCCAGTTTCCAAAAAAGATGCCAGTTTACCTGTAGACGAAAAAAAAAGATGCCACTTTGACCATAGACAAATCTAAAATTACCTACCTATAGTACCTACATATGTATGTACTTATCAAGTTATAAGCGATAGTGATCAATCTCTCCACGTTCGCTCAGAATGATCAATTCAAATTTTAATGAAATTCCATTTTTATTAAATGACGAAAAAATTAATTTAAAAAAAAAACTAATTGAGGCTGAGGCAGTTATAAATCTATTAATTAGTGCTCAAGAAACATATTAAAGGAAATTATAACTTTTATCGGCATCATCGAACGTTTTCGACTTATTCGTAGTAATTTTATAATGAAATAACCAGTTATAAAAATACCTACTATATGTGCTTCTTCTCGTTCGCCATGAATTCTACTTCATTTTAACGACAATGCGGCGTCGATAATGTATTTTTCTATTTTTGTTCGTGATTTAGAATCAACACATACGTTGAGGTATACAAACTTTGATATACCTATAAACTGTTACCGCCAATTGAAACAATAAAAGTGAGTTTACTTCTGTCGCGTCGTTTTGTAATTTCGCTTTTTTCAAAAAAAAAATTATTAATCATGAAAGTCAACCTTTTAATTTTTGACAATAAGATCAACAAATTGTGAAAATGTGCCAATCGATTAACAACAAAACTTGTACTTTTTGAAAAAATTATCAATTTACAACAAAATTTGCTGACTTTGGGATGAATTTTTCTCATTAAGTCAACAAATTTTCATTCAAACGTACTCGGAAAAGAATAAAATTTTTACACTGAAATAAGTGTGCACCTAATATAAACATTTTTCAGACAATAAATCATTAAAAAACAAACTATACATACCTATTTTCTTTCCGAAAATTATCAATTTGTAAAGTCTTACCCCTCGCTTCACGTATCAGGCATCATTCATAATATGAATGTCTATAATACAGGGTGTTCAATATGAAACGTCTGCTAAAATATTTTTTGGATATAACCGGGAAACCGGGTATCACTAAAAAAAAACTTGAGATGAACATGTTGCCTAATTTTATTAGAAAAAAATAATTTCGAAAAAAAAGTTGCAGCCCCTTCAATTTTCGAGTTAGGCAAAAAGTCATTTATAGTGAAAATTTATTCAGTTTTTGAAGTACTATACATTCCCATCGTTGAAAAATTTTTTGACGCAATTTTTTTAGAAGTAGCATTTGCCCCTTAAATTCTAAAATTAGGCAACATGTTCATCTTAAGGTTTTTTTTAGTGGTACCCGGTTATATCCAAAAAAATATGTTTAGCACACGATTCATGGAACACCCTGTATAGGGAGGGGTTGGTTGGGGATTTCGCCTCCATTTATACTAAAATAGGTATATTGCTTTAAAAAAAGAAGAAATTCAAGCTTTTAAATGACTTTTTTGCAATTATTTTCGCCTTCACTTCGTTTGGGCTTAGTGAATTTACAGAATTTATTTATAAATGAAGGTATGAACTTTTCTTCTGTTCTAACGCGGACTGAATATTTTCAAGGGGGAAAGTGGTTTCCTTTTCATTTATTAAGGTACTGTTAGTGTTCGCTACTGGTACTTGTGGTAATGATCTCGAATAAAATCGTCGAAAAATTGATTTTTTGGAAGAGATGATGAAAAAATCCTTGAAAGGTATAGTTTTTTTTTGCAAGTCAGAAAAGTAGGTCAAAATTTTTATTTTTTCCTAGATGATTTTCAAAAATTTCGAGATTAGTGTCGTATTCGACTAATTCGAGGTCGCTGATTTCAAATTCGTTGTCTCAGAAACTATAATTTTTTGGTCCAAAAAATGGCAAAGGGTTATATATGTATGTAATGTGAATGTGGTTCATGTTTTTTTTCGATTTTTTGACGATTTTTAAAAATTTCAAAATTGGAGTCGTATTCGACTAATTCGAGGTCGCTGATTTCGAATTCGTTGTCTGTTTTCGGTTTCGAGCCTTTGTTCTCGAGTTATGGCCCATTTTTACCTCGAAAATGTGATTTTCGAGCGAACCAAAGTTTTCTTCAACATAATTAGATTCGATTTCTACAAAGTTCTTTTTGGTATTTATCAGCTAATCATCATAGGTATCTCTATTGTCAAGTATGCCTGCCTACAAAATAGTTTAATTTATTACATAACGTCGCCTTCATGATGAAACCTCGTAAGTCGAATTTGTTTTGCGAAAATGAGATTTACGAGCGAGGTTTCGTTTGGAGGGAAAGTAGATAGAGAAATCAAACGAAACCATCCTCGTAAGTCTCTGATTATTCCAACGCGCTTTATGCAAAGAAGAAAAACTCGTTTACCATAAGATCCCCTGCATTTTTAAAACTTGTTTTTCAATTTTCCAACAATTTTCTTTTTTGGACTTTTGAAGTCTCATCATGAAGGCGACGATAAGTAAATTTTGTTTATCATGCAGGTAATATTAAAAGTTTAAAGCTAGGTACCTATCTTAAATATTTCAGATGAACCAACGCGCAATGATGAGAGTACTCTTACTTTTAGAAGTTTTCGCAATGCTGGTATCAAATAGTCACCCCGAAAATAATGTTCCACCAAAACCAACGATTACCTTATCGCCTGCGGAAAAACGGGAGATATCACTGCTTCCTGCAGACAAGCAACCGTATTTTGTTGATATTTTCGAAAAAAGACATTTGTATTCGTATCAAGTACATTTGTATTCGCCTCAATTCGCTTCTTTAGCGATCGGCTATTCTAAAATGATGAACATGTACAATGAGCTTCAAAGTTACATGGTAAGCAACTAATCCGCCATAAATTTCCTTTTAGTTTAGTCAAGCCAATGTAGGTAGTTAAATAGGTATTGTTATTGTGTATCTATTACAGCCACACATTGATTATAATTGCGCCATGACCGTGATGAAAATCTCTCTGGCTGAATTCTATTCTGCTCATATAAAAAAAATTGTAGTGGACGAAACAATTACTTCTCCAATGGATCGGTACATAGCTAAAATTGTACATGAGTGTGATAAACGTCCATTCGAAATTTCAAAGAAATACTGGAGAGAGTCTGAAAGACAAGATTCTATATCAATGAAGAAGTGGTATAGATACATCGCACCTACTGACGCTGACGTTGAGCCGAGAACAGAAGTTCAAAAGAAATTGGTCGATAAACTGTTGTTATATTTCAACGGGCTGGATACAGCCACGAAAGTTAAGCGCAAGTACACAGATCTGAATACATTTAAATTACGTTTTGCAGCAGTTATGATCAGATGTCATCGTTTAGGATGTCATTATCACCGAGGTTTAGGCCCAGCTATCTTCAATATGATAAGTAAATACCGCGAGCAAGGAAAAGAATTGTCGGTATCAGCCGCTTTACTCGAAGTGATGCCAAAATGGTATTTTGACGATGAACACGTCGATTTACTCAACATCATACAGGACGTTAAAGAATTAGAGAAGAGGTATTTCGTTATAAAAGTACTTGGTGTGAAGCTACCTTTTGTCGAATCGGAATCTGTGCTTCCTGGATTACGAAACTGCGGAACAGAAAGCGTGTCCTCGGACTTTTACGAAAACAGGCGCCGCGCGATGGGAGGGTATGAGGGGGTATAATACCCCCAGACAATTTTCAGTTCGCAAAATCGAAAATCGGCAAAATTTTGGAAATATAAGGTGAGTCGTCAGAGGCGGCGCGATGGGGGTATGGGAGGGGGGTATAATACCCCCCCCCTCCAGACGTATTTTCAGTCGGCAAAATCGGCAAAATTTTGGAAATACATATAAGGCGAGTCGGCAAAATCTCAGAAATGACAATTGAAAAAGTTGTAGAAATTTTGCAGCATAATCAATAAAAAATTGAGCTTTTCTACAAGTTTGTAGTCCTCTTTCATAAAACACACAATCCAACTTCAAAATTAAGTATTTACTTTCCAAACCGATATTTTCCAAAAATTTCGGCCTTCCATACTTTTGAAACAATTCAAATTCAACAAAAATGATATTTTTCTTCAAAATTATTTCAACTTGTTTTATCAGATTTTTTCTCATCAAAACTCATTTTTGAAGTCAAGAATTTAAATTTTTCAAAAGCTTTGGCCTCGCTACGCTCGGCCGTATATCGTTTTTCTTTTTGAACATTTTTAAAGCAGGTAGTAGGTACAAATGGTCGGGTTTTTTTTTTACTCAAGTTAGATAATCATTTTATAACTTTGTTTTATTGGACTTGAAATTAAAGAAAGTATTCCGCTCAAAATTTTCTCCCTCGCTTCTCTCGGGCAAATTTATTTACCTTCTATTCACATTAAAACTATAATCTTTGAAGCTAATCTGTTGCAACAAAAAATTTCAAATTTCAGAATTCTTACTCGGCAATTTTGAATTTTTTAGTCGGCATTTTTGAACATCATTACCCCCCTAAAAGTTTATACTCGAACCGCCTCTGTACGCCAAGATTTACTCCTTCGCGCCGCAAATGTGAGTGTATTCCAACAAATTATTCTGTTGCCTATAAATGCGCCTGTTATTAATTAAATTAGATATTGGAGAATTTAATTTCGATTATCCGATTAGAAAATATGATCTGACAGTGATAATGTATTAGGCAATGAATCTTAATTATTTTCAAAAAAAATAAGAGCATGAAGTTTCCTTTGAAAGGAGGTATTGGTAAAACTTGGGTATGTTTTTTCTTTTCAACATTGTTTTTAGTTTAAATCTCGTAACATATTTTTCACCTCAAAGATTGAAATCAATTTACAACAGACAAAAAATCAAAATAGACATCACTTCACATTACGTAATTCCAGTTCACAATAAAGTTCAACTGAGCCAAATACTTCAAAACCAGGTATTTATTTCAATAATCAAAACATTTACCAAAGAGAAACACAAAAATACGAAAAATTATATCAATCGTTATATTTTTTCGACTCCGACAAAATTGAAACGAAGCATCGGTACAATCAAATCAAAATGAGGAAAATTCAGCTATGGAGCTACATGCAATAAAAAAATTCAAAAAAAAAATAATACGGATAATTTTGAAACATCGAAAATGAAATATTAATAACCACCACGAAGACGTAAGACTAAGTGAAGGGTGGACTCCTTTTGAATATTATAATCGCTCAAGGTACGACCATCTTCCAATTGTTTGCCGGCGAAGATCAAACGTTGCTGATCAGGTGGAATTCCTTCCTTATCTTGAATTTTCGCTTTAACGTTCTCTATCGTATCGGATGGCTCGACTTCCAACGTGATGGTTTTTCCGGTCAAGGTTTTCACAAAAATTTGCATACCACCACGTAATCTGAGTACCAAATGAAGGGTTGATTCCTTTTGAATGTTGTAGTCACTCAACGTACGACCATCTTCTAATTGTTTTCCGGCGAAAATTAATCTCTGTTGGTCGGGTGGGATACCTTCTTTGTCCTGTATCTTAGCTTTCACATTTTCGATGGTATCAGACGGTTCGACTTCGAGTGTGATGGTTTTACCGGTGAGGGTTTTTACGAAAATTTGCATACCGCCACGAAGACGCAAGACTAAATGAAGAGTGGATTCTTTTTGAATGTTATAATCGCTGAGGGTACGTCCGTCTTCGAGCTGTTTACCGGCGAAGATCAATCTTTGCTGGTCGGGTGGAATACCTTCTTTATCCTGAATTTTCGCTTTTACGTTTTCGATAGTGTCGGACGGTTCAACTTCTAACGTGATTGTCTTGCCGGTAAGAGTTTTAACGAAAATTTGCATTCCACCGCGGAGACGTAATACGAGATGGAGAGTAGACTCTTTCTGGATATTGTAATCGCTCAAGGTGCGGCCGTCTTCTAATTGTTTACCAGCGAAGATCAAACGTTGCTGGTCGGGAGGAATGCCTTCCTTGTCTTGGATTTTAGCTTTGACATTTTCGATCGTATCGGAAGGTTCGACTTCTAACGTAATAGTTTTACCGGTGAGAGTCTTGACGAATATTTGCATTCCACCGCGAAGACGTAAAACCAAATGGAGAGTCGATTCTTTTTGAATATTATAGTCACTCAGCGTACGGCCATCTTCCAACTGTTTTCCGGCGAAAATTAATCGTTGCTGGTCGGGTGGGATACCTTCTTTATCTTGAATTTTGGCCTTAACGTTTTCAATCGTGTCGGAAGGCTCAACCTCCAAGGTAATCGTTTTGCCGGTGAGCGTTTTTACGAATATCTGCATACCACCGCGGAGACGTAATACGAGATGAAGGGTCGATTCCTTTTGGATGTTGTAATCACTAAGAGTACGACCGTCTTCCAACTGTTTACCGGCGAAAATCAAACGTTGTTGGTCGGGTGGGATGCCTTCTTTATCTTGGATTTTAGCTTTGACGTTTTCAATCGTGTCTGATGGTTCGACTTCCAAAGTGATGGTTTTACCCGTAAGAGTTTTGACGAAAATCTGCATTTTAAAAGAACCTGGAACACAGAAAAATAAAAATGATTAGTTAAAATTACAAAACATCAGTGAGCGTAAAACAGTAAAATATAAATTACAAAAGCAATCGAAATTAATCAAGGCCTAGGCTCATTATTTCAACATGACTAATAGTTCACAAAATTAGAAAGTCAATTAGCTAGCCTACGTAACGTACTATTTGTCCTTCACCATAACAGAACAAAAATCAAACCGATTAATGAAAAATTTCACTACTATTAGAACAATATTTCGATAACATTTCCACGAATGAGATTTAAAAATATTCACAGTCTGTCGTTAGTTAGTGAAAACCTATGACTCAATTCATTTTACCATGACTAATGCGTATCGAGAACTACGTGTACGTCTTTCTAAGCGAAATATTCGCCATACTTCCAAGTAATCATGTATTGCGTCAGACAGAAAACACGACTTGTAACTAACCAATTTCTAAAATCCATGAAAGTTAATTGAGGAATTAATTTTCGATAAGTGATTTTAGTGATTTTTAAACAAAAGAGTGCAAAATAGAAATTATGGTTGAGGATTCAAAAAATAGAAAAATTCACTCAACTTTCAGAAGAAATCAATAGTTGATGAAATGAGAAATTAAATTGAGTAATGAAAATATTTTTTATAACTAGGTATTGAACTTGAGAATACGAAACAAATAAAATCATGAATCCAAAGGTAACATGTAACAAAGAACAAAGGGAATTATTTTATGGAGAGGCATTGCGTCACACAAAGAAACACGCCTAGAAATTGAATAATTCTCAATTCTCGATTTATTGGTAAATTTACGTGGTAAATGCAACAATCTAGGGTAATATTTTTACAAAAATCAATCATAAAGGCATGAAACAAATGAAATGAAATAATATCGTGTAAATAGCTTCAAAACAATCCAATCTTTCCTGCTTCAATTTAACGATGGATTCTACTAAAATATCAATGAAACACATACACTCGAGAGAGCTCGAATGGAAAATATTTTTAGTCAAACTTTTGGTCGAACTCAAATGCATGAACATTGGCTTCGATAAAATTAGACGCAATAATACTAGGGGATGGCGAATTTCAAACCTAACAAGGAAAATTTTTTCAAATCGGAAGAAATTTTACAATTTTTTGACTACAGTTGTACTCAAAACAGAGAGAACTCAATTTTGAGAATAAAGTAAATTGATAACCGAAAAATTCATCGATAGAGGTTCAAAACGACAAAACTTTTTGCCACGCTACAAATTACAATCCCACGAAGTATGACTACGCCTATTAAATAAATTGAATGGAACCATTTCTACAGAATATCGTACATGGCGAAATTAACAAAAATAGGAACTTACTTTGAATCAAATGAATTCAGAGAAGATAGATAAATCGCGACCGAAGTTACTACAAATCACAACGTAATTCAACAGCGAAGAACAACTTTCTAATGGAGAAAGCAACGATACAACGAAATATATACCTAACCGTAAATGCAATTCATAAACCAACAAAGAACAAAGACGAAATATTTCGTACAAAGTAATATATAAAATTTAACTGCGTATGTGGAAGTCGAAATTTACCGTAATGTGGCGGATGAATACAAATACAAGCGTATTCTAGAAAGAACTACTTTATCTTATGCAGTGTTGCTATCTTGACAGAACCTCAATTGTGATTTCGATGACCGCGACCGCATTAATTATCTTTTGTTTTGCTGAATATAAAATAAAATTGAATTTATGACAAATTGAATAATTATATTCAGAATCGGAAGAAGAAATTGAAAAATTGTTAAATGTCAAACGCTAGTTTTCTTGTATGAATAAGAATAATACACAAGAGAAAAAAACATTTTAAAAAAGTTAAACATGAAGGGAAATTCCGTTGAACAGCTGATCAGCTGTTTGTTGTTTTGAATTATTTTTGAACTTTGAACTCGAATTGAAATTTTCTATGAGTTTCTACGTTATCTCAATTCCCAGCCCCACTTCCTGAATTGGCTGAATTTCAATCATTTTCCGTCTTCAACAATTACATTTACTCAGAAAATTATCCAAGTTCTAGAAAATCGTCTGATTCTTGGAAAGTGGTGTTAGTTTGAAAAATTGGTCAATCTTTAAAAAATTCCTTCCTTTTTTTGAATTGAAGGAAATTTTATTTTCAAGAAATTAATCAATTTTTGGAAAGTCATACAAGTTATTAAAAAAAATCACCAAATTCGTTAAAAATCAATCAAGTTCACAATAATTTGTTGAAAATTTTTCCCAACGAAAAAGCAAAAAATTCATGATTTTGGAACTTTGGGGTTTTGGAGAACGGAGCAGCGAGAGGGGTGGTCAACATCGAAAAAATAATCTCAAATTCTAACCACATCCCAGATATTTTCAGAGTTTTTGTACAGAATCTCCACTTACATGACAATTTTTTTCAGACGTAAAATTGAAGTCGAATCAAATACACATTTTTCAACGAAATATTATTGCGCAGCATACATTTAATTTACAATAAATCATATTTATCAAATTAATTCTTTATAAAAATTACAGTAAACCCATAACAAATAAATATTAAAAACAAATAGTAAAATCTATAACAATTAATAATTAATTACACAGTTGTTTCATAAATAAACTTCCAATTGCATAGCTGATTGCACCAACATCTTGATTCCAGGCATGAAACTCGCAATAGCAGAAAAATCTGGTCCCGATACCAACTGGGTATGTAACGAAAGACATTCAGGATAATTACCTCGTTGAATGGCGTTAACGATTCCATGCAAGCTTTGCAACGTTCTCTCCGATAACTGCGTACAAAAGCAATAACATTAGAGTTACGAATAAATTCGAAACATTTTTAGGAAAACTTATACTAACTCTTGATTCTCGAATTGCATCATAGAGCATTTCCAATTTACGAGCCACGTCATCTAGTTTACGTTTCATTTGCTACAAAATTTCGAAAAATTATTAGAACCACCGAATATAAAATGAGATCTAGCAAACTGAGAGATCACATATTTTAAAACTCACAGGATTGGCAGTTTTATTATGACATTGATTACGCAATTCATCTAAAACTGTTTGAAGATGTATGTGTTGCTCTGGTAGAGCGGGCTTAGGTTTAGGTATATTTTCCATATTAGGCATAGCAGGTATTCCTGGCTGAGGAGGAACCATATCGTTGTGATAAGAATTCGGCGCAGCGTATCCGCCCGGTAATTTTACTGGTACCTGAGATGAAAGTCGAATTTAATTATACATAAACTATTTTCATTGAATTAAGTATTTTAAGCATTACATTGGCTGCAGGTGGGAAATGATTAGCGACATTTTCTTCCGGAATAGCAGATCCATACAACGGATGAGTTATCGGAGTGGGTGTAACATAACCAACCTGAAAATAACTCTGATTAAGTCAACATTCAACAGACATCAGCAATTCAGCATCTTATAATCCACTTACTTGATTAGGTACAGGTTTTTCAAACGTCAACGAAGGTGGATCATTCCAACCGGGTGCCGAAGGAGGCAAAGGTGGCATCTTTGGGATTTCTGGTTGCTGAGGTAAAGGAGCAGGAGGATGCGAATCTGCCAAAACAATCACCCTCAATAATTCATTCAATTTGGCGTTAAAAACATCGAATGCTTACTTGGAATATAAGAATTCGAATTCGTTGGAGGTATCGGATAAAACGAATTCGGAGGCTGCGGTTGATAAAACGATGTTTCATTTTGAGCCGCGAACGGTGGTACAGAATTGATCGGTGGTTGATTAGGAGAACCAGGCACTGGCGGAAAACTGCTTGAAAAACTATTTCGAGGCGTCGTACTAGGCATCACCGAAGGATCCGGTACGTGTTTCGGCCTAGATTGCGTTATCGGATCCGGAGTCTTGCGAGCATTCGAGTATGGTACTTGTGACGTAGGAGGTGGCGCAGGAGGAGTCGGTGTAGCTCTCGCTGGAATTGGTACAGACGGAGGTGGTGCCGGAGCAGTTGTATTATTGAATTGTAAGCCCGCCGCAGGATTGAAAAAGTTTGGTTGCGTAGGTATCGATGGAGTTGGTGGTTTGGCCGAGTAAGGCGCCGATGGTGGGATAGGAGCAGGAGTGGATCCGGAAGTGAAATTGAATACTGGTACAGAAGCGGCTGGTGTAACAGTGGGAACAGCTGGAGGAGAAAAATTATACGGTGGTTTGGCTGCAGGCGGGAAGTTGAAAGGAGCTGATGACGGGTTTGGATTGTAAGCGCTGACGGGAACTAAAGGCGGAGGAGCGGCGCTTATTAGCTGCGATGGTGGAAATATTGGAGGTTTACTGGCCGCTGTAGGCATCGGAGGGACTTGATTTATTTGGTTAAATGGTTTCACGACTGACTTCGGCGGAGCTACGTAGTTATTGTAGTGATCTCCATAAGGCACCTAAAATATAAAAATATTCAAGTTAGACCAAGTATAGATGATTTTTCGATGCGAATTTTTTAGAAAAATTATACTTGATGCGATTGTTGAGGTTGGAAATATCCAGTCGATTTATGTTGCGGTGCTTGAGGCCCTAACGTTTTCAATCCCAAAGCGAACATTAGCCTATCTTTAAGCAGTTGGATATTTTCCTACAAAAAAATTTAAATCAGTAACAGCCTCTCATCTTCAATTACACAGCTCTTTCTCTTATTCGCTTACCTCATTGGATTCTCCTAAATAAGAATATGCTTCTTTGAGATATCCCTGGGATACGAGTAATTCTGCATATTGCAACAAAACTTTAGCCAAAGCTCCATCAACCGTCACATTGATACCACGAGATTTCACAGCTTCTTTCATCAAAAGTCCTAATTCGGCTAATTCCTGGAAAAAATTATCATTCGCATCAAGAATTCAATATTCTCAAATAATTCAAGACAGAAAGAAAAAAAATACCTGTGTTTCAGCAGGCGATCCTGATCTCGTGGATTTCCAATGATCAACTAATTGATTAACATTTCCAGCGATTATGAAACATAACAGAGCATCTTTTCGGAAATTCTCATCCCCAGCAGCAGAAAGTCGTTGACCCAATAATTCTATTCAAGAAAAATATCGATGAAGGAACTAGTCATTTTTGAAAAAAAATCAAATCAACGTACCACATAAAGCTCGAAATTCGTCATCTCTTGTATAGGTGAGTAAAGCTATCAAAACTTGTTTCCAATTCGAAAGATCGCAAGTTTCAACAACATTAAACCAGTCTTCAGTAACCACAGCCGATATCAACGTAGTCAAATGATTATCACTTTTCTGCACAAATATAAAATAGCATCAGTCAATTGGAAACTGAGATGAGTTTGCGGTTGAAAAAATTCTCAGTACTTCGAAATATTTGGCTTGAGCTTTGGCTAAAAGTTCTGGACCTCCGGACATAGCTAGGACAATCGCGTCAGCCATTCTATTTTCTTTCAGACATAATTCAACAGCTAATTCGATATTGCCCAATAATAATGCATCGGTAATAGCGCCTTCGATATCTAGAAAAATATAAATTTATCAAACAGCTCAAAATAAGGATATGAAAATACTTGCAGATGCTTCCAAAACGTACCTTTATTTTGGATAATTTTTAATGGTGATTTAGGAGGAGAAGATTGAACAGTGGAATTTTGCTGGGCCTAATTTGAAATAATAAATCATTATTACAATATAAAAATATCATCAGAGTATCTAAAAAAAAAAAAACTTGCCGTTATATTAGCAAAAATGTCCTCAGTTTCAGCAGGTCCCTGAAAAAATTAATGGAAAAATATCCCAATTAAACCAAAAAATTTTCAAATTAATAATTTTATTAAAATGAACTCACAATGCGAGAAACATCTGAAAACGGATCGCTTGGTACCTCCTCATTTTTCATAATATCGCTTATATTCAAACTACTCAACTACAGAACAAAATTTCAACATCAATAAAACGCAATTAAATCGAACTAGGAGTCTATTAACAAAACGTACTTTTTCTTGCAACGAATTCTCCGAAGTTCCGAGCAAATAATACATCTGATTTTTGAAATTTTCACCGTAGAATTGCATAGCGATAAAATTCCAGGCATCTTTTACGCTCGTATCGTTCGATGTTTCAGCTTTCTTCAAACAAAACCCATAAACGTTGCCTTGCTCCAAGACATTTTCTAGCTCTTTGAATTTCATATCCAAATCTGATTCGGTAACAACTTGTCGAACATCAACGACTCTATCGTCACTTCCAAAACTCACTAATTTGCCACCAAACTAAAGAAAAAATATTTTCAAAAATTTGTCTTGGCGAAATTTAAATTGGACAAGACCTATACATACAGCAAAAGATACGCCGACTGGCTTTCTCATCCATTTAGGAGGTTTACCTAGATTCGCAGGCTGAGCTGGTTGTTGATACTGGTTCATGCCAGGAAAAGACTCGGCGAACTAAGAAAATAAATGTGATAAGCTCAGAAGCAAGATGAAGATATTTCTAGATATGACTTTGATTACCTTATTATTACCTTGAGCGATGGTATCATCGCCTACCAATGAAGATATCGAAGCTATACCATTCGAACTGGAGCTAGCTATTAAGAAAGGATTCCTAGGGCACCAGTTCACTTCGAAATTCCATTCGGTGCCGACTGATATCTCATGTACGATTTCTCCGCTCTAAAAATAGACATAAATTAACCCAGATATCGATCGAGATAAAAAAAAAGAAACCGTGGTAAGTACCGTTGAAGCAGTATTAGGATTCCAAACTAGTAATTTATCGTCTTTTCCACAACTGACCAATAAATCTGGATCATCAGCGCACCAAGCCAGCGATAAAACACCCCTGAAGGAGAAAAATAAAGTAAGTAAATTATCTCACGAATTATTTCAAATTTTGATACGAACTTTTGATGTCCTTCGAAAGTTTTAATCGGAGATGTAGCTAATCTCAAATCCCACATTTGAATAACCGGATAATGATCTTCTTCTGATGCAAGGCAAAGTTGAGTGGCATTTGCTGGATTCCATTTCACGTCTTTCCACCGGATCTAGAAACGAAAAAAAAATCAAATGATGGATTCCCTTACACCTCGAATACGTGGGTAGTTGAATTGACATACTTTGGATGAAGAATCAGATAATTTAATGATAGTTTGATTCTTACGAAGGTCCCAGACCAGACATCGAGTAGCGAAAGTTGTAGCAAGAATATGTTCAACTGTTGAAAAAAATACCGTTGAATTTTTGATTTCGTAATCAGTTTAAAAACACCAAACATTAACCTTGTTTATTCCAAGACAATGAGGTAACATCTTCGAGTGGTTGCGCAGGAGCACCCGGAGTCATAGGTTCCAACTTCTTATCATTCAAATCCCATATAAAAATTTCAGACGACGAAGCTCCAGTAGCTAATAAATTGCTCTAAAATCCGAATTTCCAATTAAAATAAATCACTTTAGGTATGTAATTATCCGTATAATCCAATCTACGAACCTGGAAGGTGTTGAAATCGAGAGCTCGAACCGGACCCGAATGCTTATCCCGTGAAGCAATTAATCCATCTTCTTTACCGGGGATTTTTTCATCTCTCAAGAGTTCGGTAGCACTGTAAATGAGTAACTTTCCGGAATCGCTGCCACCAACAATCACACCTTTATCAGATTCGTTGAGACCGCCGCAATCATTCCAAATCAATTTGTGAAACCTTTAAAAATCAATTTTAGATCAGTATGTAAAACCGAAACAGTAATATCTCAAAATATCCATACCTATAGTCTGATTTAAAAGCATATTTCAATTCAGGTTCTTTGGATTGATCACCGAGGTTAACTTTGAATATTTCTACAGCTGCTGAAGTACTAAACGATGCATCTAACTGTTGAGCCGCTGTACCGGCTACCAGGTATATTGGATCTTGAGATTTCGGTGACCAAGCTAAGTGTACTGTTTTCCTGATCTCCTTTATCGTCATAACGACTCACCTGTAAAAATAATTTCAATTTAATGTGTGAGTTTCAAATCACCAGTGCTGAGTTGTAACACCGCCTTCTGGCAATTCGGCGATACCTACCGATTAGGTCAAGGAATAAGAAACGAATTCCGTCAGCGGTGATAGCACTTACACAACACGAACTACGAGATTAGAAGCAGCAATAACAGAATATATCATTACCGGTGCTTTTTTGTTATTATTAATTAAATTATATTAATTAATCACTTCCAACGTGGCCACATAAACTCATCAAATCGACACCGACAGTACACGAAACGATTTCTTGATAAACAAGTCGACATACAACAAAGCAAATCAGATGTTAGTAAAATGATAGTCGATAGTATTTAGTCGATTGTTGCTTACGAATTTTTCAACCATTACAATAACTCGTTAATTATTTTGTAGAGCAACACAGTTTCAATTTTAGTAAAATATTATACTTTTAAAATTGATTATCAGTTTTTCTGCAGCAAATTTTCGCGAAAAATTGACCAAAATGGCGATCTGGTGACGTAACATCGATAATCACTACGGTAAGAATCGATTCAGTCTATTTATTCTGCGCATGCGCAGAGCTCGTGTTCCCAAAACACCGCATAAATGAACGCTAAAAATTGATAACTCGATAAAATTTTAGAATTTTTTAGTTTTTTATTATATTTTAACCTTTTGCTTATTGCTTCTTTAGTATCTCGCCTCATTTTCTCCATAAAATGGTTGAAGAAAGCATCTACGCCAATAAAACAAAAGTAAGTAGCACATCCGTTTATTTTTACATTCAGTCGATAACTTATCACAGTTTCCTCTATATTTACAGAATAGAGCAGCTAGACCGAAATTAGTTTATCTTTGGACGGTAGCAGATGTGCAGAAATGGTTCCGAAGGCACTGTGGTGATTACAATGCTCTATATGGAGACTTATTTACTCAGGTGAACTATCTATCAGACTACAAATACCCATGAATACATCGTACTGAAATTATTCCGCTTGCAGCACGATATCACCGGGAAAGTACTGGTTCGTATAAACGAAACAAAGCTGTTACGACTCGGAGTAGTGAACCCAGATCACAGGCAGGAGATCTGGCGAGAAATCCTCAAACTGAAATTGAAAACTGATGTGTTGGAAATACGAGATATGCAACGGAAACAAATCTACGAGACGTAACAAAAACGAGTAAATATCATGCTAATTTTCCTAACGATTTCTCCCATTCGTAGGTCGATTCCAAGGCTTGTCTGGCAGCCTGTGCTATTTGTCCTTCTGTTGTGGTTTCACTTTCGAATTCTAAAATGGCACAGGCTTCTTTTAAATAATGGATTATTTTCTGTAACGAATGCTTGAGCTGTTTCTTCGATACGTTTTGGGATTTGGATTTTTGAGACGCTAGCATCATTAGTGGAGCATGTAGTTCGTATAAAACCATTCCTGGGTGGAAAAAATGATTGAAAATGGTAGCTTTATTTTTGGAATGATTTTGTACCATTTACCTCTCAGTCTAGATAAGCCTGGTTCAATAATATCGGCTACTTTGAGCAAATCTTCACATATGGCGACCTTCCTTCTTAATAAATCTTCGTTCATCTCTTGTATCATGTATCCTGGTATTTTACCGTACAATAAACTCAACGTATACTTTACTCCTAATATCAAGTAATGATTTTCATGCAAATTACTCGCAGCTCGTTTTAACCAAATTTCGTACATTTCTACATCATCGTCTGAGATCAATTTCAATTCGCTTTCGTGTCTGTAACGAAACTATCAACTCGATCAATTCAAAAATTATACCTAAGGTATTGATACGAAGTGCCATTGGCGGATCCAGCCGTGTGCCCAATGTGCCATTGTGCAGCTGTTGATTTTAAGGGAGAAAATATCACCATTGAATATTTTAAAATTGAAAAATACCTCAAGTTTTGGAAAATTGTCCAATTTTTGAAAAAAAAAAACAGTTTTAAAAAACCAGCACAGCTGCTCAAATCGTCCGAATCCGCCAATAAAAATCACTAATTTTATTACTTTTCAATTAGATCGTGCACGTATGATTCAGAAACCGTAAACCCGGAACATTTCCTGTATTTGCATATCCATCTCGTATCTTCGACCAGAGGCGACGAACTTACCAGCGAAGCATGATTACACTTAGGACATATTATTGTACTGTTATTGGTACCTAATTCAATAGGATCGGCGCATCTATCACAAGTACAATCAAAAAATTTCGTTTCTTTTATGTGTGCTCTTCTTCTCACTGTGCCCTGTTCATTAATTCAAGACTTACTGCCACAGATAGTTCAATTTTTTAAATTCTGATTTTTTTTTTCAAACTTACGTGTAGCGTGTAAGCGTAACTGATGGTGATCGGTTCGCCTTTCGGGATATCAACCGAAGCTCTTACTTTAAGTTGGAATTGTTCGTCGTTAGTGTGAATGGTATTTGGAACACAATTATGAGATAAGAGGAAAGCTAATGGAAATAATGCTCGCAGACTTAATTCATCTTTGGTTACTTCGAAACAATTCACCTAAAGAATGGAATTTTTAATTTTACTCTGAAATTATTTCCAAAATTCGTACGTAATTGCAAAAAAACAAACCTCTAAAATACCACAGACTGTATGGATCTCATCAGGATCAAAATATTTTTCTATTTTTCGTACCACAGTTTGTGCATTAAGATCCCAAATTGTTTTGATATTTTTTCGTATATTTGTATGAGATTCCATGCTCATCAATGTGTTCCATTTCGATTGAGACGATTTTTTGAATAATAAACATCTCAAAGGAACGATAAAATTATAAACGTTAATTACATCTCGTTCCATTTCAC
The DNA here is from genome assembly GCA_038380155.1 of Pseudococcus jackbeardsleyi. NCBI lineage: Eukaryota > Metazoa > Arthropoda > Insecta > Hemiptera > Pseudococcidae > Pseudococcus > Pseudococcus jackbeardsleyi. Next base: position 22,210,321 of record CM076240.1, on the reverse strand, counting down.
CATCGAATGAAATGTTTGACAGTATTTTACACTCTTCTATATCATGGCCAGTTTTTTTATATAAACCTGAACAAGATGCCGAGCACATTGGCCAATTGCATTTCGTGCATCTGTAACAAATCAATTAATTATTTATTATTTTAAAAATGAATTTATCATTATTTTTACTATCGTACCTGTAGTCGTTAACATTTTTAATGATCAAGTAACAACCTAAACATACAAGTTGACTTTGTTGTACTGGACCAATGACCAGTGGTTCGTCTTTCTCTATTATTATTTCTCCCGCTGTTATATTTTTATTAGCTGTTAAATATCTGAAAAAGGGATTTTTTTCTTCCATTAATTTTTTTTCTTTTTTTTTTCTAATCTATAAGCTAATTTCTTATTGTGATGCAACTTGGATGGTCGAGTTGATATATCATTAGTACAAACGTTATGAGCAATTAAGTATTACATAAGTCAATATCAATTTCAATTTTTTTTCTTATCTTGTTGAAACATTGTTATTTGTATTATTTTTTTTGTTAATAAATTTCATCTTTCAATTGGTCTAATTTTTTTCTGTTAAAAGAACAAGTGGTGTTGGATGAGTTTTATGAAGTTGAAAAGTTATCTAGCATTAGAAAACGTAATCAGTGAAAATTAATAATTTCTCACCTGCCCAGCAAATCTGATTGAGCGATTGAATATAATTTGTTCTTATTTCTTTTTCTACCACTGTGATTTTTCGGAGACGAATTCTCATTTATTTGAAGATTAGAAACCTAATTCAAAAAAAAATATCAAGATTTTATCACAAGTATATAAATTTTATTGATGAGTCAGCAGTAATGACCCAAAGGCCATTCTATCACACTTCAACCAGGTTTGACAAAATTTTTAAACTTGAGCAAAATCTCTGAAATTTGACGAAGAAAATTTGAAACGATTGCTAAATTTTGACAAAACTAATCAAACAGGAATGCCTTTCAAAACGATTGAAAATTTTTAAAAATTGTAATTTCGAACCAAAAAAGTAATTTTTTTTTGGTAAAACAGTGAGAAATTAAATTTGAAAAAAAATTACGAGTACTTATACCGTCTCTGAATTACTGTCTGATTTTAGAAACATGTTTTCAGAAAAAAAATTATTGGTAAATCCAATTTCTGAAAAGGTGTTCCAAGTAGAAGAAAGCAACAAAAAAAGATAGACCGATCGTAGCTTCGTTCAGATTCACGGCAAACTAGTTATGCAATTTTATCAACATTAATGGAAAAGATTGTTCAGCACATATGCAGGGGTTGAAAATTATTCCGTAATGTTAAAATCAATTTTTTTTGACGAAACTGCTTCGAAATTTTTTTTCTTCATTCGGCGTGGAAAAAAATGAATGTCAAAGAACAGAAATTTTACGTTTTAAATTTGCCAAAAAAAAAAATAAACGAATTCTAAACCCTGAATCCAGAAATGGACAAATTAATTCCCCTTTTTTAAGGGTAGGTACGTACGAATTTGAACCTCTTCACCAGTGACAAAGCATTTTCAAAAAAATATTTTTCTCAAGTTTTCCAATTTCAGGGCTTTGACTAATTTTTTTTCAACTTCGAATTCATTTCCCAAAAGTTGAATCCAAATTTTTCAATTTTTTTTTGATTCCTCATATTTTATTGAGTAACAATTTTTTCAACCTAAAATTATTTCAGAATATTTGTTTCAAAATTATCTGTTTTTATTTGAACATTGTTTCTCAAAAAGTTCAATTTTTTTTCTGAAAACATTTTGAAATTTCAATCCAAAAATTTAGATTTTTTCAATTTCATACTTATTTTTTTTCTTTTTCTTTCTTTTTCAAAATCATTAGGTAGGTACCTATCAACTTTAATTCAAAATACGAAAAATTGGACGAAAAATTTTAGAGTTGGAAAAAGAAATTCAAGAAAAATTTTAAGATTGAAAAAAATTGAGAAAAAAATCAGAATGGAATAAAATTGAAAAAGGTGAGAAAATTAAGAGTTGAGAAAGACTCAAAAAAATTGAAAATGAAATTTTTAAAAAATTCTTGCAAAAAATTTTGAGCTCAAAATTTGAAATTGAAAGAAATTTTTGAGAAAGAGTGGGAATCAACTGAAATTTACTTCGAAACAAAAATAGGAATCAATTCTTCTACTTTTTTTTGCATGAATATACTGTTGGAAATCAACCCACCCATAAAGTGACCAAAAAGAGGGCTCAAAGAGACTCGAGCTCCCCTTTCTGTTTGGGAAGGGATTTTTTGGTTACAAAAATGTTTTTAAAAAGTGTTTTTGCTCTTTGAACATGATTTCTCAAAAAATTTTCTCTTCTAAATCGGAATCAGTCTTTGATAAAATTGTTCTTTTCAGAATCAGCGATGAAATAATTTATCACTGATTTTTCAATCAAAAATCACGAATTTCTCAATCGATTTCGATTTTGAAAAATCACTGATTTTTAATTAAATTCATTTCATTGTTTCAAATATTAAAAATACTTACATTTATCTAATTCAGGTTTTAAGAATAAATTTTTTATTTATTTCAAAAAAATTCACAATCCCTCATTTTTTTTCTCGATTAAATTAAAATTTTGTATTTATTCATAAACAAAAAAAAAAATCGATTTCAGAATAATTTTATGGTTCTTCCCCCTTCCTTCTGATGAGTCAAATAATATTTTTTTGTACATATAAAAAATTGAAATCTAAAATGGTTTAGAGAAGGCGGTAAAGGGCAATTTTTTCATCTTTAATAAATCGGAACCATTTGAAAAGGAGTGGGGAGGATGATGCTCAAAATTTGAGTTGATATTTGAATTTTTTCTCGGAAACATAACAAACGATATCACACTTTCTTTGCTGAATTTTCATCTATGTAAATTGTGGTACCTACTTTGAAATCCCAGAATGAAAATCAAAAATCCTCGATCATGATTAATCACAGTAAAACAAATTCGCATTTTTTTAGTTTTTTTTTTTTTTAATGAAGCCCTTTTAGAATTTTGAAATAGTAGGTATAGCGAAAATTTTTAGCTTTGAAGAATGTTATGAGAAGGACTTTGAATGTAATTTGGTTGTAAGTAATTTTAAAAAATGAACCCCTCTTCCTCTACCTCCTCTCTTCTCCATAAAAACTGGAAAGAATTTTGATGCAGTATCCATTGTAGGGAGGTGGGGGGAGACCAGTATCAAAAAAATTAATACTTAGCAAAATTTAAAGACTGAGAGTTGAAACTTGGTTAAAGTGTGAAATGATTTAATGAAAAAATTCTTTCACATAATTCGTCTCCATTCAACAGGTGCTATTCAATAAACATAAAAACCTTACCTCTTGACAATTCTCACCATCGATACCCCTTCGACGATGATTTTTCCGGGCAGATTTCATATTCCATCCACACTAAAACCACCTAAATTCTCAAAAAAACCACCAAGCACAAAATAACAACCGAACGATACGAAATCTCATCAACTTCGCAACAATGTTTTGCATCGGTTCGGATGTTAATTCGAAATGTAGACTCGGTTTTAATCCGGAGAAGGGCTCAGTATAACGACAAGCATTAAGTCCGGTGTCATCAGTAATGAAGTGTAATATATTTGTACGACTAGTGGAGTTCAGCCAGCTAATTCTTGTATTATTTAATTAAATAAAAGTTCGTAATGGGCCAAAAACTTTTAATTTTTGCTACGTTTTTTATGTTTCACATAAACGAATACCCTGTGCCAAAATTATTGTCTATGGGCTCGTAAAACAAATAATAATGATTTGCAACTGCGAGCACCGTATCATAATAAAGACAAGCTATTGTATACACCGTTGAAAATTTCAAAAAGATGAAAAACTCGACAGAATGGAGGCGGATGAGATTTTATGTTCGGTTCGGCCTGCTCCCGGTCTCCGGCGATGATGTAATCTTGACAGATTTTTGATGACCTAATAAGAGAGATGGTTAAAATAACCCATTGTACGGTGTGCAACGTGATGATGTTGATTCATTATACACGTTGTTTTCATTTCCATTTTTTTATTATAAAAGGGATATTTGGAACGAGACGTGTTAAACATGTCTGCTTTCGTCAGTCGGTGTAGTTCTCAATGAACGAGTAATTTTTTTTGAATGAAAAGCCTTCGTAGGTAGGTAATTTGTTGTTTAAAAATTATCGTACGTGAAATAAATTTTTCTAGTTTAATTAATTTCGAAATAGGCAAGTTTCAATGTACATAGGTAGATAATGCTGAGTCAAGGTTCGTGTAGTCTGCATCTAATTGCGTGGGTGTCGTCTGTGAGCTTCTGTTTACTTCTCATTTCCGGCCTTCATTATGTCACAAGAAACAGACGACACAGGTGACGTTGAAATAATTGCTGAATCGTAACGTTTCGAAGTTTCAATATTTCGCCGAATGAAAATGTTCATAAATGTTTTATTTTGATTTCCCTGAGCCATGACATGACGTACAAAGGGTGTTTTGAAGCTGTATTCGGTTGGCCTTCCGGAAGTCTCCTGTCTTCCTTTGAATAAGATATAGCTTTGTTCTTTTTTTCGGAGGCTGAAAATAAAGCATTAGAGCGATCTGGCAAAGATTGCAATTTCTTTACTTCACCATCACCCCTCATCCCAAAGGTTTTAAAATCTATTCAAAAACAAAATAATTTTAAAATTTTCTAAAAATAATTTTAATGTACCTATTGCTTATGAATTCTACTCATAAAAATCATTCATGTCCTAAAAATTAAATCGATGACAATTTTCTAAATTTTCCTCAATTTTTTATTAAAAAACGTGTGAAATGATAATGAATTTTTACTTCATTTTGAAAAAATCATTTTGACGGGAACCGATGATTATTGCAAATTAAAATTTTCAACCTAAATATTTGAGAAAACTTTCTCAAATGTTTTTCACTAATTCTTACAGAATAAGTATTAAACAAAACAAAAAACGTGAAAACTTCTTTTGAGGATTTTTGAAAGCTGCCAACTGTCAACTTTTTCAAAAATAATAATCAATCATGCACAACTCATTTTCAAAAAATTCCAGAGTACTTAAGGATGTACCTACCTATATCATTTTTTAGAAATAATTATACCAACCTCAAAATAATGGAAAAATTGAGGGATGATATTTGGAAGAAAAATTCAAAATTCATCAGAATAATCAACCAAGCCTCAAAATGTTTTTTAAAAAATCGTAAAATGGTTTTTGAGATAAAAATTCATCCTACAATTTACCCCAGCTTGAAAACTGAGAAAAGAAACGTGGGGTAATTTTTAGAATGAAAATTTATTCCAATATCATCCCAGTCTCAAAATTTCCGACGAAATCCTGAGATGATTTTTGGGATGAAAATTCATTTCAATATCATCCCAGTCTCAAAATTATTGGAAAAATCGTGGGATAACTTTTAGGATAAAAATTCAACCCGCATCCACCCAGCCAAAAAAAAAATTGAAAAAATCGTGGAATGATTTTTGGGGTTAAAAATTCATCTAAATATCATTCCAGCTTCAAAATCATCAAAAAAATCATCGTGGGACGACTTTTGGATGAAATTCATACCAATATCATTCAGCCTCAAAATTATTGAAAAAAATCGCCCAATGATTTTGGGATGAAATTTTATTCCAAAATTCGTGCCATCCTCAAATGCTTGAAAAAATCGTGAGATAATTTTCAAGATGAAAATTATCAATAATTATCCTATTATTTTTTTGAACTTTTGAGCATTTGAGGTTGGGATGAATTATTTTCATCCCAAAAATCAATCCAAACTTTTGAGACTGGAATGAATTTTGGTACATTTCATCACTAAAATCATTCTACGATTTTTCTACTCGTTTAACGCTGGAATGATTTCCAAAAATTTTGCCTCGATTTTTTCAAGTTTTCGAAGTCAAGAGAAATTATAGATTATGTATCAATTCTGAAAATTTTCATTCATTTGAAATGTTGAATCGATGTTAGATACAAACCGTAATTCTAAAAACATAACTCACCCTTAAAAGCTTTTTTTTTTTTTGTTAAATTTTGAGTAATTTGAAAAATCATAGAGAAGAATATAAATTGGAAACATTTCAGAATTTGTTCAGCAGGTCTCTATGGCGATATTTTCAATAGGAAAATTAAGCAGATACTTACTTACTAATCATAATTATACTTGAATTTTATGAACTTGATTTTAAAAAAAAATCTATAATTAGATAAAGCTGAAGTTTTTTTTTTTTTAATTCTCCCCCATCCACCTTTTCAACCGATCAGCCCCGGAATGAGCAGTTTTGGAACTTCATACAATTCTCAATTTCCTACATTCATAAAATAACACAATCAGCTCAATCTGCAAATCCACATTAGACACGTGTGAAAAATAAATTCCTCGGATGTTTATTTTTACGTAACTTTCTGGAATCTCGAACATCTATCGAGCTAATTCAACATGCACGATTCGCCATCCCATTCCGCAATGCGATTTAATCAACTCGTACTCGCAGAACAAAGCATACAGAATCTACGATCTATAAAAAGGTGCTAGACGGAGGTAGGTCAGTGATTTTGGCAGCTACGTCGAGTTGGCAATGTACGTATATTTTAGGTCTAAATGCCGACTTTAGAATGCGTTCGTTTCCAGAGCAATCCGCCTTCCCAACGATTTCACTTCGGCCTGCCAGCATATTGAAATTTTTCACCAGTTCGCTAATTAATTCACATCATAACGCTAATTGCGCGAGTAATTCATAAACCCGGCGAGTTTTTCGATTACGATGAATAAAAATAGCGCTACTATTCTATTCGAGGTAAGTGCCACCGGCTCTTTGTCCGCTAGACTTCCGCTGATAGAAAAATATCACCTTAGATAGAAGAAAACGATACGTTGGGTAGATATTTGGTAGCTGCTCGAGATATACAGCAAGGCGACATCGTAATTAACGAAGCCCCCATAATAAAAGGTCCTTCTCAAATCACCGGCCCGGTATGTCTCACATGCCTACAAAAAATAGATAAAAACAGTAGCACCGAATGCAAGAAATGTGGTTGGCCGTTGTGCAAAAACGACGCATGTCACGAACCCAGCGATCACGAGGCCGAGTGTAATTGGACAACGGAGAAACGCCGGCAGAAGGTTCGATTTCCCTAGGAATCTGCCACATTCCATTCTAACATTTTAAATTTGATTTAGGTGAAAATAAGCCAATTTATAACGCCCCATCGAACGTACGAATGTCTAACGGCGATTCGATGCCTATACCAGCGTGAAAATAGCCCTCGAATTTACAAAAAACTCATCGAACTGGAGTCTCATTGCGATAAACGTAAAGGTAGCGAAAAATACGAATCTGATCGGATGATAATTGCCAAATTTCTCAATCAGTTTTTCAAAATAAGCGAAGATGAGTTTAGCCAGGAAGATATTCTTAAAATTTGCGGAATCATTCAGGTTCTAAAAAATCAACAAAGTCCAAACAGAAAATCACACAGATTAAAAATTTAACGAAATTTCAGATCAACGGTCACGAAGTGCCACTGACAGATCCACCTTACGTAGCCATCTATGAATTCGCTTCAATGCTGGAACACAGCTGCGTCCCAAACAGCTGTAAGACTTTTCTAAACGATGGCAGTTTACTGATCCGAGCAACCAGACCGATCAAAAGAGGCGAGCATATTTCTATTTGCTACACAGATCCACTCTGGAGCACCGTCAATCGAAGAGAGCACCTAATGCTGACAAAATTCTTCAACTGCGAATGCCCTCGATGCACAGACCCGACCGAGCTGGGAACTTACTACAGCGCCCTAAAATGCTTAAAAAAGTAAATCCACTAATGGTACAGATTTATTAACACAAATAACAAAAAATCAATTCTAATACAACCGCAGAAACTATGTCCATCTGTAATGAGCATAAGCTCGATTGGCTTCGCAGGTTTTATGCAAATCCAACTTCTGTTTAACAACTCGGCCTTTATTACTGGCAGCATCTAGAATTTCATGAGCTAATCTAACGTAATATGGTACAGGTCCTTCTTTATCTCGACAGGCCAAGGCTATCCATCTCATAGCTCTGAATACAGATTCTGCGTCGGTGATAGGCATCGGAACCTGGTACGTCGATCCTCCTCGTTTGATAGGGTTTAGTTTCAAAATCGGTCGACAATTTTTGATGGCCATTTTTAGCAATCTCAAAGGATCTGTGATAATTTCTTCCTTTTCGGCGGCTGTTTTCGCTTTATGGTAGCGTTCCAATTGGATCATTTTTATTTTCTCGAAAGCCTTGTCTAGATTTTGACGAGCTACCTTTTTTCGGCCATCGGACTGCATGATGTAGTTGACAAATTTAGCCAGAACGATGTCGTGGAAAACTGATGAACTTTCGGCGGGGCGGGCTGCTTTGATGGGTACGTGTTTCAGCACTTCGGCTTCCTCACTTTCCAACACTTTTTGCAGCTCTTTTTCACGATATATCGGTTCTCTGAAATCTTTACTGTACATGCTGTACCATCTTGAGTAGGTTAGAGATGTTGTTCGTAGACGTAGTAGGGACTTGCAGGCTTCCATGATTCAACGAATAACTTATTTAAGCGCGATTTATCGAAGAAAATTAAAGTTAGCACGAATTTTACACGATCGTTTTGACAAAATCGGCGAAACACTTTGTTGTTATTGAGATTTTTGATTAAAAAGCCTACCACGTTTCAAGGACAAACCAAGTGCGAAGTTTTTTTGGTAGTTATTTTTATAGCCTGCAGAATGCGCTAAAATTTTACGCTTTTTTAGTTTTTTTTATTTTTTCGTTTTTTGGCAAATTATCAAAAAAATTTTTTACAGACCTTGCGAAGGATACATGACTCCAAATATCACACTGAATAATAAATTACTACCCGATCCGCAATGGAAATGTACATCGTGTTCGGAAATACACAATAAAGAAAAAGTGAATTCCATTCTGACCCGAGTAGCTCACGATTATTCAATGACAGATAAAAGAGATACGGAATCGTGTAAAATGTTCCTCGATCACTACACCAAGTATAAAATAATACACGAAAATCACTACTTTTTATTCGACGTGCGTTTGAAATTAGCACAATTGTATGGGCAAACCACAGAGAATGATATTCAGAGTGTATCCGATGAAGATCTGAGGCACAAGATTAGCTTATGCGAGAAGATCTTAAGCTTCACCAAGTTACTTTTCCCAGGTAAAATTCTTGAAAACTCGCCTTTTTGATATTAAGTTAGATTTCCTGGTTGAAAGTTTGAAATCTGAACTTTACTATGGATAATCCAACTTTCTTTCACATTAATTTTTCAAATTTAAAGTTCAACTCTATGACTGAAAGCAGTGAAAGTTTAAAATCGGAATTTATACATATTGATCAAGTATTGTGTAAAAACTCGATTTTCTGATTGAAAATATGTATTAAAGTTGAACCATCTTATTGAAAATTTTCAAGTTGAGCTTTTGATAGTAAAAGTTTGAGTATTATTCATACAGAACTTTGGAAATTCAAACCAACTACCTATTGAAAAAGTTTGAAAAACTCGTCGACTGATTATTCAACTTCTTGATTGAAAACTTAATTTTTGGACTAAAAATTGAATTTTATGACTGAAAATCTAATTTGATGAATGCAAATTCGTATGTTGGATTTTCTGACTGAAAGTTTGAAAGCCCATATCAGAAGAAATTTTTCTAAAGAATCTCTTTTGGATTTTTTTTTACTTGACTAAAAATTAAATTAAACCAACTATAGAATACTATTTTCAACTTTAAAAATTTCATTTATTAAAATTTATTGAGTGAAAAATCAGAGAGTGAGCTTCTTACCAAGTTATTTTTAGGTTTGAACAAAAATTTTGAACTACCCTCCTCCTCCCATTTGAATTTCAAAAAAGAACAATTCGTTCCTTTCAAACAAAATAATGTCTCATTTGCATAAAATTAATCAATTTATTCGAATTATATAATAATTCAATTTAGCGGAATGGCGAATTCAAGGAGTGCTAAATTTCGAACTACACGCTTCCGTCGCTGAATCAGCAAGACGTCAAATGCTCGGAGGCGAACTAGACTCGGAATCTCTCAGAGCCAAATTACTGGTAAATAATTCTGCGCCAAAAACTATGCAATCTCATTTCGCATTTCATATCAATTTTTCATTCCAGAAATCGAAACGATGGTTGGAAGAATCGATATTCTACTTGCGATACGAGCCAGACAGTTTACCGGAGGGTAAAATGGTCAAACAAGCTAAAAAGAACTTGATCGACTTAGAATCATTATTATTAAAAATATGTTTACAACTGTAGTCATGAAACCAGCATCGTGTTCGACTCATCGATCACGTTTCTTTTCCACCTCTCGCATTTCTATTCCCTTAGTTGAAATAATAAACAACGACAAATATAACAAAACAAAATGTATTTAAATAAATTAATATATTTTGAGCCGGATTTTTCCTTTAGGTATTTACAATTCGCATTGACTCACCGAAATAAAATTTCGTATTCACTCTCAAAAAGTGAAAAATTAACAAAAAAAAAAAAAAGATAAAATAACAATCAACATATTAAGTATAACGATTATGCACATAAAAATTTCTATCGTTTCCACAGTGTTTGAAACACATTCGCGACAATTCCATTAAAGCAAATCTTTGGTGTATGTACCTACCTAACTACAATCTCTTCATCGTAAAAAAATAATTTCATTACAATCTAAACTTTGATTCCTATTTTATCGATTAGCGAACGAAAAAACAACAAAAAACATCCCTCTTAAAAATTATGACAAGAATAAAATATCGATAATACAGTCAGATAGGTATTGAAAATCCCATAAATATAAGAAAAAAAAATTATATAGCTTAAATAATATTATACTCTCGTATAATGGTATAATTAAAACAGAATTTTGATTCTAATTGGAAAATTTTTCCTTAAATAAATAACAGCCAATTTTTGTAAATAATTCGTTGAAATTTGCTCTACAACGCGGATACTCGAAGCGAGAACATGAAAAAAATATAAAATACACGTGACTACGATTCGGGTCTTTGGTTTGTTTGTGTACATACTGCTGCCGCTTCATCTTTCGCCATCACGAGTAAATAGTCATCAGTATCATCTGTAAAAACAGATACCATATGATTTTTAAAATAATTTAACGGGCTCAATTGTATTGAAAATTTTGTAAAAAGTAACGTAATAAGCGTGTAGGGTTTCCGGAAGAGCAGGTGTACAATGATGTACACAGTTACACACCATAAGGACGTTTAACGATAGGGTAGGTTAATTTTTTTTTAAGGTGTACTTCCTACATATGTAGGTATGTACGTAGGTGCCTATTAGGACCCGGGATCCACAAAAATAGAAAAAAATACAGAAAAGGGCAACAAATAATATCTCAAGTATGACTTGGACTTACCTCTTCTAACGATAATGGATTCGTTTTCATTTTCGTATCCAAGTTATGATACCGCTCTGCAAAATAAAAATAAAATAACACGACTGAATGGTATTTCGTTACGAGGATGATTTTATCGTTTTATAGATACAATTACACGAACCATGAGCGAGATGAAGTCTGACCATAGCCATTACAAAACATTCGGCAGTCAAAATAGTATTTTTCGTGAATCGTAGAACCAGGCATTCTAGAACTTTATTGCTGACCGTGCTGCCGGCTTCCCATAACAATGGTCTTAGATTGTAACTGGAAGTCTTGGAGCAACCTTTTTCGAATTTTTGGAATGCTATCTGTAGACATAAAATAAATATAAAAATAGTATTGTTTTGATTATATTTTCGGAGATGGTAATTTCAGAAGGAGAGGGAAGAAATAAAATTTAATTCAAAATTGAGATACCTTAACCTCATAAAATGGTTGAAAGATTTCCCAAAATCAAATTTCAAAATTTCAGGGTCGAAAAAATTATTGACACGATACTAATAATTTTTATTTTTGGAATTAATTCAGTTGTTTTTAATCAGTTTTCCTTTTTCATTCAAATTGAAATTATTCAAAAATTTTAAGCCAGTTTCATTTTGGTCAATTCCATTAAAAAGAAATTTGAAAAAATTGAAAAATGGTTACTTTGTCAATGGTTTAAACCATTTTGATTTTTTTTGGAGAATGAAAAAATCAAAAAATTTGAGCGTAAAATTCAAAAAGAACTGAAAATCTACATCGTTTATATCAGGAAATTTTGTAAACTGATTCAGTGGTTCGTAAATATTTCGTTGTCTCCTTGAAATATTGAAAAATGAAAAATTTTAGGGCATGCATAATTACATATATTTTCTGATTTGATTTTTTAAAAATGGAAAAATGAAAGAATTTAAATCAATTGTAATTTTCAATCACAAGAGTTTTAAAACCGGTTCAGTGGTTCCTACTTTTCGGACAATACATCAATATGATTATTTTTTTTAAAAAAAGGGTGAAAAATAATTAATAATAATCAAAAAATAACAAAAATCTATCATTTTTCACGACTTGAAAACCGGTTCTGTGAGTCCCAACAAGTTGCCAAACGATTTATCAAAAAACAAAAACCAAAAAATTTTAAACATGTACTAGAGTGTAAATATACCTAATAAAAATTGTAAAACAAAAAGATTCCTTATAACAATTTTCAAGTTTCCTTTCCGTAATTTGAAAAACAGTCGGTAAAAGTGATTCCCATCCAGTTTCAAAAGTCCATAAAAAAATTACAAAAATTTAAAGAATGAAATTGTTTACAGAAAACAGTGAAAAAAACGATTTAGCGATTTCGACTGATTTTAAAAATTCTTTTGAAGGAACAAAACAAAAAAATATGACAAAGATTGTTCACTAAATAAAAATGGATGGTTTCGATATACACATACAAATTTAAAAAACCAGTTCAAAGGTTCCCAACCGGTTTTCAATAAATTTGTAAGAAATCAAAAAGGTAAAAAAATATCAAATTATAAAAATACCAGAAAAGTGTAAAAATCAGCAAATTTTGTTGATGAATTTCAAAAACCTGTTGAGGTTTCATCAACCGGTTTCAACAAAAATAGAAAAATAGCAAAAATTCAAAATATATTTCCACATGTCATTTAGAAACCGGTTCAAGGTTTCTAAACCAGTTTGAAAAATTCAAAAAATATATAAAAATCAAATTTAGGGATATAGGTATCCATCTGAAAAATTTTAATTTGAAAAAGTTGCAGAGTAGCGAAAACATTTCTATTCCAGGATGTGAACCTATATAAGAAATCAGTTAATGGTTTGAAATTTTCAACTAGTTTTTCTCAATCCTTATATAAAAAAGTAAATTAAATAAACCAAAACTCAAAGCATGAAAATTGTAAGCAGGTTCAATTTTTATTTATTATAGGTTTTTGAAAACCTGTTTAGTAGTCCCTAATCATTGTCAAAAATTTGGTTAAAAAACTAAAATCAAAAATATACAAAAGAAAGGAATTTTATAATTTCTACTTTCACATCTCAAGAACCGGTTCAGGGGTTCTCAATTAATGTCCGATATATCCATTAAAAATTAAAAATCAAAAAATTTACAATTTTCATTTATATACAGGGTGAGAACCGGTTCAATATCTCCCAACCAGTATCAATAGTCTCTATGACAGAAATCAACTTCGATTTTTAAAACGGTCATTTTCAATCAAGAATTTTAAAAACCAGTTCAGAGGTTACCGAACAAAAGTAGGTGAGTAAGTAATTTTTCAAAAAATGACACGTAAAGGAAAAAAAATTAATTTAGGAATTTTCAAAAATCATGCAAATTTGGAAACGGTTCCAGAATACCGATCAGAAATTAATCATTTCGATTCTAGGATGCATTAAAGAAACTGGTTCAGTGCCTCAGTGATTCTCAATCAATTTCAAAGGGGTTCATAATATTATAAAAAAAGAAGAGAAAAATGATTGAAATTTTCAAACATGTACAAAGATTGTAGAAATGATAAAAATTATTCAATTCCGATTTTCCAATTTTTTGAAACCAGTTCAGTATCCAGTGGTTCTTCTTTTTATCCAGTTGTTGATAATTTGGAAAAAAATTTAAAATCGTGAAAAATACAAAAAATTAAATTATGAAAAAAGTAAAAAATAGATAATTTCATTCAAGAATTAAAATGAATTCAAAGAACCGGTTTAGGGGTTACCAATCAGTTTTAACTATTTCAAAAATAGCAATTGAATTGGAAAAAATTACGATAAAAAAATGATTGGATTGACAATTTTCCAATTCTAAGTTTCAATTTTCTTCACATAATCATTATTTAACAATTTGCTAAAAACAGATTAGGAATCATTGAACCGGTTTCAAAGATCTTACAAATTCAAAAAAAGATTCCACCAGTCGGTATATTTAAACTACCTACAAGATTTATGTTACTATTTGTTCTGAAAATAGAAACTTGTCACTATGAGATTTAAATTTTGTAGTAAAGGAACAGGAAAGAGGAACACCACGTGAGATTTTTTGAACACCCTGTAGATAAATTACAGAACTAAAATTTTCAAAGAATCTATAATACGAGACCCACACAATTTTAAAAATTTGAACTCTTTCAATATTAGTTCTACAAATTTTGTAATTTTTTTCATCATCAAATTCGAGCATACCTTCAAAATCATAAATATGAAATATTTTCGATAAATCTATTACGTCACAAGGCAAAAAATACCACACGAAAAATATTGTCAATTTTTTTGGGAGATAAATTATTCTTCCTAAACATACGGGAAAAAAACAAATAAACAGCCTTACAAAAATTTTAAAAAATCACTTACCCTCCAAAACTGCAGCATATGCATCAGCACCGGTATATCCCCCAGGTTAATCTTACCGCTGATATTCACATCTCTCAACATGACAAGAGTTTTACACAATTCCAGACTAGGTCGACCTAATAAACAAGCTGCGAAATAAAAAAATTCAAAAAAATAGCTAAATCGCCCGAAACAAAATACACCAGGAAAACACTCTTACCTTTCCAATGACTTCTGATAATTTTCTGTAACTGTAAAACGTCTATCTCCGGTGGGTACTTAAGTAATAATTTTGAAAGAAAAGGTTTACCGTCGGGCTGCAAACAACCGAACGTTTCGTGAATTAAAAAATACAACGCCATAATACAGTAAAATGGAAAAAATATCTAGAACGAGTCTTATAACGATCACGAACCGGAAATAAAGATATAAGCCTCAAAGGAAAGTGTACTTAGATCTATTGATCTTTTAGTATTCCAAACCACTCACCAGTAATAAACTATCTTCTAACATTTCTCCAGGAATGTTCCGAAACAACATGTTATCTTCGTTTACTTCCCTGCGCAAACCGATAATTAAAAATGTAAGTAAAAAAAATCATTCTCTTTTCATCGAGTCGATTAAGGGTATACGTAGGTAGAATTTTTTTCAGCGATGCGCCGGTATTTCTAATATAAAATGCTAATTTTCGATCGTCCCGAGCACCTATCAACAGTAGGTAGGCGCTTATTTTGAATATTAATGATTTTAATAGGCTTCGTCCAGAGTCGGAGGAGTCGATTGACATCTCATTCTTGCCCTTCGCTTCTCCCACTGGTTATCCCAAGAACACGTTTTTTTCTCTGGACGCATCGGCGTGAAA
The DNA here is from genome assembly GCA_038380155.1 of Pseudococcus jackbeardsleyi. Lineage (NCBI taxonomy): Eukaryota > Metazoa > Arthropoda > Insecta > Hemiptera > Pseudococcidae > Pseudococcus > Pseudococcus jackbeardsleyi. Next base: position 22,194,693 of record CM076240.1, on the reverse strand, counting down.
AAAATGTTATCGTAAGATGAATTACCAAATGTTACTCTGTTCGTCGGTCAGTATTCTTAATAGGAACTTAGTATCACAGTTTGGAATGCTAGTTTGCGGTACAACAATATAATCGCCGGCCGGTAAGGTAAAAAAAGTAACCACTTCTCTGGCCACTGAATGGTTCGTAACGTCCAATGGTTTCTGCAAACAGATCAAAACTCCAAATTAGTCTCGATATTCGCCTCATCGAATAATTTTTTCCTTAACCTACTAAATCAAACTATCGAAGCACCCGACACGTTTCACATCGTTAATTACCAAGAAACCATTCCGTCATTTTTCCTTGAAAAGAAAACCAGGCGAAAAAAAAACAACACAATGTAAGCTAAGCAGAGAAAACAATTACGAAGCTAATCCACGCTTCGGCGTCAACAATGAGCCGATTCTAAGCTCTCTCTAGCTGTCATCCTATTGTTAGTAAAAGGTAAACCCCAAAGGCGCCGAAGACTCGAAAAGATATAATTAATTACATTTTCAGCGACGAACTGTTTGGTTAAACGTGGCATTGAATGCGGTATTTCGTACACGGCGAATCCGATCGCGTGCAGTTGTTTGTTTACTTTTGCTTCTGGCTGCGTTTCGTAATGCTGGGTAACTGATACGACGACATGGCACTTATTGTTCGATGAACGCGGAATCGCCACATGGAATTGCGGATTCATTGCGGTCGTTTCTGAAACAATATCGTATTACCGAGGTGGTTTTTTCGTATCTCTATAGTCTTCTCGTGAAAAGCGACCGAGGAACTCCTACACCGACCCAGCTCCGTCGTCGCACCGCGAGAGTACTTATTGAAAAATGACACCATTCTGTGTTTTTTTCAATAAGATAACCGAAGAGATGTGAAAAGAGGTTCAGGCGAGTGTGTAAATTTGACATCCTATTTGGATCGGTTTTCTTATTCGCGAATGATCGTCGAAGATGATCGAGATCAAGCGTGTGCTGTTTTCTCAGATCTACACTTTTTTCAAGTGGTCTCGCGGTGATAAGGAGCGGATGCGGGTGTATTCTTTGAGAGGGGGTTTATGGAGGATTTTCCGAGACGTACCAGTGTGACTGGGGCCTCCACCGGCGTTGTAGCCGGTTCGCCATCGACGTCGGGCCAGAACTGCTCTCCAGGGTTGTTTGGAGTGCAGAGCTGGCTCCGTCATCCAGTCGTCCGGACTGACGTGTACGATGTCCAGCTGAGTGAAGTGTTTGGCGAAATCCTCGAATGACATCCTAGAAATTGATAAAAGTGAATTATTTTTCAGGTCGAGTGCTGATGAGGGTAGAATTGGAAAAATTCATGTAAGGGGCTGATGGGAATCCCTTTGACCTGCATTTTTGTTTAATTTGCGATATAATTGGAAATCTAGAATTGTGAATTCCTTCTACCCCCCCTTCCTACCACCGAATTAGTCAAATTTTCACTTATCCTAAATCCGAATTGATTTTTTAATTTTTTTTGGGAGAGTTTCGAAAATGAATAAAACTTTTTTCGAAAGTAAATGTTAAGAGAAGAGAAGAGCAATAGCTATGAAATATCAAAAAATTGTAATCTCAATCAAAAAATTCAAATCGAATCAAAAATTTTGAAAAATTGGTAACTTTTACTCGAAAAATTTAAAAAAATTGCATCGAGAGTCAAAAAAATAAAATTGAAAAGATTGTAATTAGAATAGAAGACTCCAAAAAAAAAAACATCGAAAAAAATAACGTGAAGATGAAGATGAGAAGACTATTTCAGGGCCAGTTGAAGTTTCAGGGTTTTCAATTTTCGATTTCTTTAGGGAAAAAATACTGACTCTAAAATTTCTTTGCTTTCTCAATTTCCCCCCCCCCTTCCTTAAAAAAACAACACATTAAAAACAAAAAAAACTCGCTTAAAAATTTATTCTTCGTTCAAATTTAGGATCTAATTATTCGTTTTTTTGGTGGTGGTGGTGGTAGTGGTGGTGGGGGGAGGCGATGAAACTCCCAAGGAAATGAACTACCTAAAAAGTTAAAAGATCTAAAACTCGTTTCAATACTTTTATTGGCGGAGAGGGAGGCTGGGAGAGGGGGAGGGGAAATAAGATAAGGAGTGGGAGGAAATAAAAATTTCTTGCTTACAATTAGAAATAGAATTTTCCCTCATTTTTCATATTGAAAATTTAATTTCCTCAACTTCACGAATTAAATTACTTACCTTCTTACTTCTAAAATGAAAATTTTCAAATTTGCTTTAAAAATTTGATTGGGTAGGTAAATTTTGTGAGCTATTTTTTCAACTTGAATAATGAGAAATACAATTTTATGAGGAATTATGGAGGTTAGAAAAGTTTTCTCCCCTTTCTCCACCTAACAGAATTTTTTTTTCAAAACAAAATCAACATTTTCAAAGTAAAATGCACAAAACATAAACTTGTAAGCGAATCAATACTCAGAGAAATCTGTACCTAGGTACTAGGACGTGGGTTGAGGAAAAAAAATCATATTCTGGATTTAGACAAAAATTGATTTAAGTTATTTTTGAGTGAGGAATTTCCTCCTCCCTCCTCTGCTCTCCCAAAAAATTGAAATTGCTCGCTCGAGCACGATTAAAAATTGATCCAAAAAATTACAATTTTCAATGATATTTTTGAAAATAAAATTTTTAGAAAACTGCATTTTTACCTGAAAAATTTTGATAAAATTTTAGTTCGCAACATTGCAACACTTTTGCGAAAAAAATCTATTTTTTTTTCAAAATTAACATACCTTACTTATATATTTGAATTATCAATTGGCTCACTTTTCAAGCCACTGAATGAACAATTTGAATTTTAGGGAAATTACATGAATCAAAATGCAGTTAGTAGCACTAAAGTTGAAACTTTTTGAAAATTTCACGTGGCCAGATAATTCTTTTTTTTTTCGATTTTAAGGTATGGAGTATGAGCAATCTAAATTTGTACTTTTTTTGAGAAGAAAGAGTGATCGAGATTTTCAGCAGGTGGCATTATTTTGATAATACTCCGTAATGGCATTTGAATATGACCTGACCAGCCCATCTTGAGATCACCAAGCAGAGAGGCCACCGACAAAACGACGAAAATTTCACTAGATTTTTTTTTGCAAATCCGGTTAATTAAAAAAACTGGCAAATTCGATAATCCTAGCGATATTTTCTCCGAAAATTTAACACATCATCAAAATTTTGAAAAAAATTATACATGATTATTGATTAATTGTTAATCATCTTGTAGACAACCAATAAACCCAATTAAAACATTTGGAAAATTTACGAATTTAATAAGAAAAGATACGTCTTTAAAAAGCCCGGATTTTTTTTCTGAAAGGTTTCGAACAACCATAAGTAATTTTTTTCAACTTTTGAAGACAAAAATTTCATCATTTTTTACATCTGAAAATATTATTTATTTTTTTGACATGTGTCATCTCGTTTTTTGAAATCACTATTGATTAAAGAAAAAATGATTTCCTCATGACCTTTGAACATATGTCATACTTTCATGAATAATCAAACCCCCATTCAAAAATTCAAAAAATAATCGACGGAGGAATTATTCCAATCCCACAATACAGTTGAAAAAATTTCAAAAAATTACCAAAATTCTCCATCATTTCGGACTCGTATACTAAGCAGTTCTTTATCTCTGGTAGACAATCCATCCCATTCCCAGCTCCTTTCACTCCATGCTCCGGTCCATTCTCCTTTACCGCACGGATTTCTCAGCCTGACCAAAGGAGTTTCCCCGGTAGGACCTCGAACTCTGGCTAATCCAGTAACACTGTAAGTATGCTGAGTCATCAGACCATTCCTCAATCTCAGCTGACGTTTGTTATCTTTCTACAGTTTCGAATTGAAAAAAAAAAAAACACAAAAACAATTGTGAGAAATACTTCGAAAAATTATTCGATACTCAAGAATTTTTTCATCCACTTACCACATTTATACTAGCAATAAGCAAACTTGATCGGGGCACAGCGCTATTTAACACTTGATACGTAAGGTATCGATCTTGATTACTTAGGCCGAAACTTTGAACGATACCTCCAGTCAAATCTTGCAATGCTCTGGTGGTCGATCCTCCTTGACTCAGATTTTCATAACTTCCATAAAACCTATAAAAATTCGTTGATAAATATTTCGAAAAATTACAAAAAAATTATCAATATCAAACTTACTTGGCATAAGCTTTCTCCAATAAAGGCGCCCAAAATTCAGTCGAATTAGTCGGATGGGTAAATACTAAATGGCCTTTATACGTTGGTAATCTATCATCAACCAGAATCTCCTTCCATTCGCCAAAATGCCAAAATCTAAACCTAAAACAAATCACACATGTATGTTTAATTTGATAAAAGTGCATTTGGGATGATTCACAGACGATCTGCATTCATTATACGCCGCTATAAACCGGTACTATTAAAAAATGAATAATAATGAAAAAAAAAACACACGGAGAATATAACGAGGCTGCATTCAAATGTAAACAAATGTAAACAGATCTGGTTTCTGGAGTAGTTAGAACACGATCACACAATGATACGGATAAAGTCAACGGTCAAGATATTTTGCAACCGGTGTGATCATAAAGAAAACATCGGAATGTCCTTGCCATTAACCTTGCCTCTTTCCAGTAGATACTCGTACGTAAGATATCTTCAAACATTATTATTTTTTATCTTCATTTCGCTCTTGATTTCTATATTTTATTCACTAACAAGAAATGAAATCAAAGTAGCAGTAAAATTTCGGATCGAAATTACATTAAATACCTTATTCAATTTTAGCCTTTTTTTTTCAAAGTAGCTTTTGTAGAAAATGTTTGCAAAAAAAATCATGGATTTTGCCCAATAGATTAGAATTCAGGAAAATTTTACCCTAATCGATCAAAACGGGCGATTGGCATTTTTAGTTGCTATAAAAATCATTCCTATGGACCATTTTCATAAACTTTTTTTCAGAGCTGGAAAATTTTAAAATTTTCTGGAGCCTTTGGACCGTTTTTCCAGTTGATTCGGAAGATCGAAAATAAGATACATAATGTTGAATTTTCGTGTTTTTTTTGATTGGGATAAATTTTCAATTGAATTTTCAAAATTTTTTAAAAATCCGAAGGTGGTAATCGTCAATTCAATTTTTTTTGCCTTCGTGTATTCAGATATCGCTCATTTTTTTTGCGAAGCTCTCCTACTCCAAAGGTTGAAAATCACCGTTTATTTCAGTTTCAGCCTCCTTGAGAGGTCTAAAATGTGAAGCGGAGTGAAGTTTTTTTTCGAATTTGTAACTTTTCGTTTAAAAATGCCCAACTTTTGAATTTTTGCATGAAAATCATGTTCGAAAAAAAAACAAGGAAAAATTCATAAAAATATTCCAAATAAGATATCCTGGGAAGAAAAAATAAAAATTGAACTTCAGAGGGTATTTGAAACCTCTGAATCCAATTTTCTAAAGTTATTTTGACCTCAAACCAAGACCCGAACTCATAGGGGCGAGGAAGGAGGTAATCGAGGTAAAAAAGTTTCGACAAAATTCAAAGTGGTAGGTATAGAAATCTTTTTTTTTTTTTTTTTTGATTTCCAGGAACCATTTTCCTTTCTCAAAAACCCCGAAAGAAACCTCACAGAGATGGGAGTAAAGAGCCAAAAATTGCAAAACTTTCAATGGGTACTTTCGAGCAAGATATTTAAATCCATGTTTTTTTAACCTCTCAAATTCATTTCTGAGGTCTTCCTCAAACCTCCCTTCCACTAAAAAAACAAAATGAACCTCACAGTGGAGGTGAGGGGTCAAAACTGAAAAAAATTTTTACCCCTAAAATCCATTTCTGATGTTATTTTAATTTTTTTTTCTGAAACTAAGACAATGGACTTTTGCGATGGAAAGGAGCAAAATGTTATTCTTTTTCATAATCCTGGAGGTCCGGTATGTCTTTGTTTTAGATAAATGGTCAAAATAATTTCAAAAATTGATTAAAGAGACTGATTCCAAAGCAGTCTATTATCGAAAAAAAAAAGATTTCGAGATAATTGAGAAAAACGTATTACTGGTTTATAGAAATTTTAAGATAAAAAAAATTTCCGGAACATTTTAGAAAAAAACTTCATCACTTTTTCATATCAACACAAAAAATGAGAAAATTGCTATCAGTGAGCCTATGTTAGTACCAGGGGATCTTAATAATGATCTAAATGGGTCCCTGAAGACCATTTTGACGCAATCTCGCTGATTTTAGGTCACTTTGGAATCACAATGTTGCTGTTATTAGGTTAATTTGAAATCGAACTCCTCAATTCTAGAGGTTGAAAAACACACATTTTTGACTCCAAACTCAAAAGTTTTTCAATTTCGACCCCATAAAAGTTTATATTTTGAATTTTGGCGAATTTTTGAAATCGCAAAATTACCCCATCATCATCACCCTGCAAAATATATGAAAATTTGATCTAAACAATGAAAAGAGCTGAAATTTTATATGTACCCTATTTTTGACCTCCAAAATCGATTAAAAGCAGTTTCAAGACGTTTTGGGGCCTCTGGAAAATTTTGGAATTTTCCAGTGCGGGAGAAAAGTCCGAAAAAATTGCCCAAGTCAACTTCAGCACCGATAAATAACCAATATTTATGACCTATATTTGATCAATCAAAGCAGAATTTTCCAAAAATCGCAATTTTGTGTCCAAATTGACATTTTTTTGGCTTAAAAATTAATTTTCAGGAAAATTTCCAGATAAAACGTATGGATTTGGAGCCAAAATGGCGAATTCCAGAGAATTCTTTTTTAATCGATCAAAAAATAGGTCGTTAATATTGGTTATCTGCAATTATAGATGCTGAAGTTTGTACGGGCCACTTTTATGAGATTTTCTCCATCACTGAAAAATTCCAAAATTTTCTGGAGGATCCGAAATGTCCTAATACCGATTTCAATCGATTTGAGAGATCAAAAATAGGGTATATACCAAATTTCAGCTCTTTTTGTTGATTAGATGAAATTTTAATTTTCTGCAAAACGATGAGAGGTGATTTTAAAATTTCGAAAACTTGCCTAAATTCGTAAAATGAACTTCAGATAAAGGTCAAAAAATAACTATGAATCTTGAAACCTCGTTCGAAAACTTTGAAAATTTTTCATCGCTCATCCTCATCCCATCAACCTCAAGTCATTTGAGAAGGTATAATTCCCCCCCCCCTCCCAAAAAAAAAAAATTGAACAAAATCTGAAATCACCATAAATTGTCAAAAAGTTCTTGAATGGATATGGAATGCATCTCAAAACCGGTTCCAAGCGATGAGTGTATAGAAAATTTCAGCTTTTTTTCGATGATTAAATCACCGCAAACTTTCGTATTTTGCAAGTCCATAGAGTGATTTTAAACATTCAAAAATTTATTTACCAAAAAAGACCTTAGCATCTGAATTTAGGCTCTTTTTGGAATCACTTTTCATAAAATTATTTTATTTCAGCCCAAAATTGTCCAACCAATTTGGATACCTTCCTCGTAAATAATTTCCAAAATCCCAACGAAAAAAGACGAATAACTTTCTCTCCTAATGGCGCCAAGATCATCAACATTTCGAATCTAAATCCGAAAATAAACAAATGGCACGAACATTAACCCAAATTTATTCACCCGGTATCAGATTCAAACCTCTTCGGTTAAGTCATCATTCAACATTGTATCCCACTCGTAATCTATCCACAATCCAGCGATAATATCGTATAAACAAAAAAGGAAACTAGATTCAACTATAATACCTAAAAATGCCGCAATACGATCCGGCCGGATCGAAGCTCTGATCAGGAGGCACAACTCGATGTAAAAATCTCGGCGTCAAAGTCAACGACGAGACTGCGGCTAAAAAAGATGGATCTCCAAGTTCGCCGCATTCGACTTCGAATCGTTTCTCTTCGTTATCGTTGCGATTTTCCGACATGAACCTGGGTCTTTGGCACATTTCCTATAAACAAAGCCGCAAAAAAATAAGAAAATATTATGGAAGTGTAAAACCAGAGGCATGCCACGCGTACTACGCCCTCGTACTCCTGAGCCCACTTTCGTTATCAAGGCGAGATTTTACGATCGGCGAGAATAATTTATTAAAATTTACACTCGAACGTAGGTCTAGGTACCAGGTACACTGGTAAATACATCAATTAGAGAAGCCTTCTCGCGGGTTTCAGTTTTCCACCACAATCTAGCAGCCGATCGAACCAGTCGATAAAAGAGTTTTTTTTTTCAACATAAACTACTTATCTTTTTGAAGTACCCGAACGACTCCGACTCCGGTACCGAGCGGAGGATGATCGCAATGCTTTTACAATAATCTGATTTAAATACAAAATGCATTTACATGTAATATCATTTATGCATCACCGACCAAGCACACATGTTGGACAGCGGAAACGAATACGCGTGAAATTTTTATACCCAGGTCTGGCTAACCCCTCTTTATTTTTTTACTTTGCCCAGCGCGCATACCTTTGTATAGTTGGGCCAGCTCGTATGTCTATATACCATACCGTGTCAGCGATCTTGTTTTTATTGAAGTAATTGAGCGAAAATAAAAATCAATTTGGTCGCGTCGATCGATCTTTTTTTTTATACGGATAGATAGTTCAATACCTTTATGGCGTTCTTTTTTTTCAGCTAGCTAGGTTTAATTTTATGATGCCATGTGTATGTGAACTGGCCGACGATGCTAAGAATTTGTATGGGTAATTGTTTTGGTCAGATCGAGTATTTATTTTACAGTCGAGATGATGGACTGCGGAGTGGAGAATTATTTAACGTATAAAAAAGACTTCGGATAATAAAAGTTCCTCCCAAGCATACCCCCTTTTTCCGTCATAAATCCTGGATAATTAATTCCAAGTATTGATTGTTTTTAATGGCTTTCGAATATACCAAATTTGGAAAAAATAATCAATTTCTTCCTTTTGAATGCCTACGAATATGCAGAATACATCTCCATCTGCGACTTTCTTCTATTTATGTTCACTCAAAGTTTTCAATCATAGATAGAAAAAAATTCCATTCATTATTTTGCATCAAAGTAGGGGGAAAATTCAATGGAAGATGGAATAAGAAATATTCGAAATTGAAAATTTTGAGAAAAATAGGGAAGGGGGGGGGTTAAATTTGAAATTATTCATTTTTCACTGATTTTTTTTGTCAAAAATCATTATTTTTTCAGACAAATTGGGAATTTATTGAGAAAAATCAGTGATTTTTGACTGAAAAATTAGTCAAAAACTTATCAAATTTTAAAATAAAACGATGAAAATATGTACTGTCCGAGCGAAGCTAGGGAGAAATTTTTTTGAAAAAATATTGTTTAAAAACCAAAAAAATTGGCTTTTTTATATTTTTGCAATAAAAAATTCTTACTTCGAAATGAAAGGGGAGGCTTGAGCCCTCTGAGCCCCGCTTGGGTGCGCCAATGGTAAAGCCTTTTTTTTGCATTCCACTGGATGGTTTGGCTTTTTCAGAGTGACCACAATATTTCAGAAATGATTTGCCCTAATTTCTCTTGGTTTTCCAAATAAAATTTTCGAAAATTTGCAGACCTTTTACTTTCAGTTAAGGTTGGAGGTGGCAGAAAAATAATTCAAAAATACATGGGGTTTGGCTATTGTTTTTTCCAAAAATCATATTCCTTTCGTGATTTTAAGATGCTCTTTTTTCCAGCAATCAAAACGACTTAAATCCAATTTCGAAAAATTTTGATTCCTCCTCCTTCTCTTCCTCCTTAACACAAAAATTTGTAAACTTCATTTTTGCAATAGAAAAAAATCTCAATAAAAAGGAAAATTTTATGTCAAAAGTTTTTAAAAATTAAAAAAAATTTCTTCACGATTTATTACTCTGTTCTCCCTCCCTCTCAAGAAGCCATGTACCTCAAATAAATTCTACGTAAGTTCCTACATTTTTTTTTTTGATTTGGAGGGTATGTAAAAAATATTGTTTCATTTTGAACTATTTTTTTCGATATGATGATTTGTTTTTTTTTCTTATCAGGAGCTCAGATTCTTTAATGGTATTTATGAGAATTTTGTGAATGCTTCATTTTTTTCTGAAAATGGTTCGGCTTTTTTACTCCTCCCCCTCCTCATCTGGAAAAATGCACTCTATTATTCTCTTTGTAATTTCTCTCTTCTCCTTCAAAATTTTTTTCATTTTTTTAAAAACAGAAATGATTTTTTTTTTCAAAGAAGACATTTTGATTTCTTGCTTCATTTTTTTCTGAAAATGATTCGGCTTTTTTTACCCCTCCCCCTCCTCATCTGGAAAAATGCACTCTATTATTCTCTTTGTGATTTCTCTCTTCTCCTTCAAATTTTGTTCATTTTTTTTAAACAGAGATGATTTTTTTTTTCAAAGAAGACGTTTTGATTTTTTTTTTGAAATTTACTAAAAATCACCCTTTCCTTTGGAAGACTGGTTGGTTTCTCTTTTTTCAAAAAATATAGTTTGTCTTTTTTTCTTTTTTCTTCGAAATATAGGGTGGTTCATTTTCCATTTTCTTCAAAAAATTTTTCTTTTTATGGCAGATTAAGGGTTGGTTTATTTTGCTTTTTTTTTCTTGAGAGAAATTCAAATTCATTTTTGAAGATTCATCGAAAAATGAAGTGTTTTTTGAAGTTTCCTGGATGCAATTTGTTTTTTTTCGCTTTAATTTTTTTGTTGATGATTAGAAGATTATTTTTTATATTGTCCCGAAGAAGGATTTTTTTAAATTAGTTGTTTTAATTTTTTGGTTTCTTTGTTTTTTTGAGAATATGTAGCTCGTTCTCCTCTGAATTTTTTTAATACAAAAATTATCTAAAAATGGTTTGGGTTTCTTGAAATTTTTCAAAAAAATTCCTGGACATGTCTTGGTTTTTTGTTTTTGTTTTCCAAACAATCTTTATGATTGGTTTTTGTAGTTTTCTTAGAAAACGATTTTTCTTCGTTTCTTTGACAATAATTTTGGTTTTTTAGAGATTCTCTGGAAATGATTTAATTGGTTTCTCTCAGTTTAAAAAAAAATTTCTTGATTTAAAAAAAAAATTCTATGGAAATTAATTTGCTTCTTTCAAATTTCTTTAAAATGAAGAGAGAAGGTTCATTTCTTTTGTTTTTTGACCTTGATTTCTTCGTGAATTTCTTTAAAATAGAAGTTTTTTTTAAATTCAGAATTTTATCTACCCATCTTGGAAAAGAGACATTTTAAAAAAAAATTGATTTTCTTATAGTTTTTCAAATCCGGAGAAAGAAGGTTAAAAGTGAATAAGCGCTGATGTAAGTACATATTTTTGAAAACATTACGCCTTACGCCCACAAAATCTATTTCAAAATCTGAAAAAATTTATTGAAAAATTTCCCCTCAAAATTTCACGAATTTCGAAATTTTCAACTTCTTGCTCTCATCCAACACTGCGAAATTCCCTACACACCCGGCCACCATCCCAAACCTACCAAACCACGGTCCAAAAATTTTAATCCTCAAAAAATACCAATTCCCAGCACGTCAAACGTGAAATCCAGGTGCTAAATATACATTTCACCATTCCGCATCAAATTACACATCTCTTTCTCTTACTAATAAATCAGAAAAAATAACTTACGTGAGGTCTCATCCATATGATAGGCTGCATCGGAAGTTTCTTCGACGTGAACAAAGACTTGGCACTAGGTGGGAAATCAGCATCTTCGAAAAGTTCGCCTCGTTCTCGACACAATCTTTTCAATACCTGGTAAGTAAGCGGCTGCCTTGGTCTCTCAACGGTCCAGTATCTATAAAAAAAAAAAAGAAAAAAGTTTCTCCATGAGCCGGATTCTCTAAAAAGAAAATACAATCTTTGTCAGCTGTTTCACAGTCGAACATATTTGAAAAGTTGCTCGGTAAAGCTAATGAATTATAAACTGAGGTGGCCGGCTAGAAAACCATTTATAATAAAAAATACAATAGATTGTCTTTTTGAAAAAAAAAAAAAAAAAATAGAAAACAGATCTGGTTTCTAAGAGAATTTTTCGAATAAACTTTAAACGGTCATTAATATTAAATAAATTAAGTTTCCTGGGTACAGGGACAGGGTGTCCTTAAAATATACACAATTTTGTGATCAAATGGGTATTTTTTTTTCACAAGGTGTGCAGAAAATTACTCTTCATTTGCCCACAGCTGTAGTCCAAAGATAGGTAATAATAGGCGGGTCTATCGTGTGATTTCTCATTTTATAAAAAGCCTCCTGTCACAGATTACGATAGATACAGATACACCAAAACATCTACTTACAATTGCAGAATAAATAACCCGTCGGGTAAAGTTTATACACATAGAGCAGGTGATTCTACAATGACGCAATGCCACCTGTATCTTATAAAATTACTCTCGTCGACGGCTTCATTGAAGATTACATTCGCTAATCCCGTTAAATATTCGAAATTATTGCAACAAGTTTTACATTTGACATCGATAATATTTAATATTATGAGATTCTGATAACTCGCTCGCGATCCGGCCACGGCAAGGCAGATGCAGCGAGGCTCCGCAACATGTTTGGTGTTTCCACATTGGTTAGTAATTATTGCAATATAAACGGATCGCATCATCACGAAAAGAGTAACACTAACACGACCTTCAAATAATTATACAGCACCGTAAGTATAAGGGAAAACTTATACGTATGAAGAGCTCGAGCTACGATAGTGATGTCAAATCTAGGCCGCGCATCTGTGGTGAGATGTTAGTGAACTTTGATAATGACCTTGTTTTCAACGCACACACGCCGCATGTATGAGATATGGGCCTGGGTGGATGCAATTCTTATTCAACGAATTCCAATCGTGTATTACATGGTTCTCACATGGTGAATTGGTAACGGAGGCAAAGGCAAAAAAAAAATGGAATTAGAGCATTTTCTTGAGAATTATGTGAAATGAAATAGAGTTGTTGTGATCTACATTTCAGGGGTTTAAGGTCAAGGGTGTTTGTTTATGGTGAATGAATACATAATATTTTCAAATTTTTTCAGGGTGAAATTTTCCTGACACTAAATTTTTTCAAAATTTTCCATTCTTCCCCTGTAAAAAGTTATCTTTCTAATTTTTTTTTTGAAATTTCTTCCAATTCTTGAGTTAGAAGAATTTCGAAAAACACAAAGTTCAAAAAATTATTTTAACAGTTTAAAATTTAAAAAAAGCGAGGAAAAGTTTTAAGAAGTCAAAGTTGAAAATTTTTTGGGAAAATTAAAACTTGAAAAATTAAATCAACAAAGCTGAAAAAATCTTGAGAAAATTAAAATTTTTGGAATAAATTTGAACTCACTTTTATGATCTAATTTTTAGCAAAAATAATTCGAAACTACTGATTCCGAGGAGAAGAGAATGAAATTGAGATTTTTTCAAAGATGTAAAAAAACTGAAAAAGTTGGTTCATTAATATTTCAGTTCAAAGAAATTAGAAAATACCTTTTAGGTAACAATGTTCAAGTTTTTATCCTCTAGTTTTTTTTTGGAAAGGGGTAAGTATGTGTTTAAATTGATGTAGAATTTGACAGAATAATCGATATGCGAACTCTATCAAGCTCAAATACAAATAGGCCTCCTCAAGTAAATTATTTTGTTGAAGAAAGGAGGCAGTATAGTGGACCAGAATTAGTTTTTTTTAGGTTCCTTTCTGTTCGTCTAAAAATAATTTGATGAATCCCCCCCCCCCAAAATGATTGTTTTCTTTTAGTTTTTTACCGAAATTTTTTTTGTTTTTTCAAGAATTTTATTGATTTGGTTCAAGTTTTCTTTATTGAAAATTTTCGTTTTTTTGTTTCATTTTTGAACAAACTTTGTAAAAAAATTGTTTCGTTCTTTTTTGTTTCTTTTTCAAAAAATTATTTCACTCCAAAATAATTTCATGGTCAATTTGGGCATGCGTGGGGTATTGATCTGCCTCCCAAAGTACCCCACAAAATATCTCAACCTAAAATAATTTCATTTTAAATTCGGGTATGCCATTTTGGCGTTCAAAGTTTCGTTTCAAAAAAAAAACTTACATATTTTTCAATGGATTTATCGATCATCACACTTGAATTTCATGTTGAAAATCTGATTTTTGACGATTTTTTAAAAAATCTTCATTTTGTCAACGTCAAAAATCTTGAAAAATTTCATTTCGATTGTGCAAGTCTACAGATCTGTAATCGTATTGATGAAGTTCGTCAAACCACAAGTTTGAAAAAAATTGATTTCAGAGTGTCAAACAAAATCTCAAAACCCAAAAACAGAACCTTCGTAGAACTTTCAGCATGACTTTTTCAAAATAAATATTGATGAATATTGTACCCCTTTTCCTTCCCTCCAAAAAATCAAAAACTTGAGCTGGAATGGCAAATCTGTTCTATTTCAAAATGCTTAATCGAGATGGAAGAGACCATAATTTCAAAAAAAAAAAAAAAAGTAAATTCACTGAGCTCGAACGAAGCGAGATCAAAAATTTTCGAAAAAAAGGCATCCAAAATTGGAAATTTCTTCATTAGGTAAAATTCTTGCTTTTTTCGCATTTCGTTTTGATTTCCAAAAAAACGATATCTTTGGACTTGCTTCCTGATTTCTTCTCAAAAAATTGGAAAAATTTTGAAAACTGCAATCGAGATCGTTAAGTACGAATTCTTTGAGAAATGAGGACAATTTTTTCAATTTGAAAATATTAGTTGTCTAGGCTGGAATGGAAGAAATTTCACACCATCTGCCATCCCTCGTCATTTTACATAGTGTTGCCAATAATCATACTTCAAATATTGTCTATTTATTATGGCAATTGCAAAAAATAAATATTTTAACAGGAAAAAATATTTCTGAGGTGATGAGACGAAGAAGTAGGGGAAAGAATAAATAAGAGAGGTCAATTTTTTTTCAATATTCAACAGTGATGTAGTCAGAAATTTCTCACCAAAGGAGGGGGGTGTTGTGTCTAAATTTTTCAATATTTTGAAAAATTCTGAGTTAACCGCCTCCTTTTCCTATTTTTAAACTTCTTTTTCCAATAAAAACAATAAATTAAAATTTTGAATCGTTTTCAAAGTTCTAACGCGATTTGCATAAAATATTCAGGAAAAAGAAACTTTGATGGAAATGTAAATTTGGAACAAAACCTTTACTTTCAAGGGGATTTTTTTTTTAATGTTTCAAAGAATTACACTGATTTTTCAAAGATTTCACCAACCTTTAAAATAATTTCACCAATTTTTCAAATATTTCACTACAATTTTTCAAAGAATATCACCAATTTTTCAAGGTATTTCACTATAATTTTTCAAAGAATTTCACTGATTTTTCAAAAATTTCACCAATTTTTCAAATATTTCACTAAGTATAATTTTTCAAAGAAATTCACTAATTTTTCAAAAGTTTCACCATTTTTAAAAATAATTTCACCAATTTTTCAAATATTTCACTACAATTTTTCAAAGAATTTCACTGATTTTTCAAAAATTTCACCACTTTTTCAAATATTTCACTAAGTATAATTTTTCAAAGAAATTCACTGATTTTTCAATTTCACCAAATTTTCAAATATTTCACTATAATTTTTCAAAGAATTTCAGTGATTTTTCAAAAATTTCACCAATTTTTCAAATATTTCACTATAATTTTTCAAAGAATTTCACTGATTTTTCAAAAATTTCATTGATTTTTATAAGAATTTCATTGATTTTTCAATACATTTCAGATAATTTACCAAATTTTTAGCGATAATTTACAAAATTCGAGTCACCGTTGATTCACCTTTACCAACAAAACCAAAACCTTTATCCAACTTCATCACAATTTTTTCCACCCCACCGGCTTAAATTGACCTTCCATAATCTTCATGGCCATACGGGCACTCCAGTACAGTTTACTCATCGAAGCTCGGTACTCGTAACCAAACCCATTAACCATTAATTTGTCATCACAAGTTCGCCAACAACGTCCCATATTTCGACCTCAACCTCCATATCGAAGTTCCCTATCAAGCGTAATTCTTGGCTAAAATGCGGGCCCGCTCAAGCCTCTTTTGCTAATCACAAAGGACAAGCACCCAATGAACTATCGGATAACCCAGACTATGACACACTTGCTCGTCGATTGTCGCTCATCGAACCAAAGTGAATCAAGTTTAATTTAGGTTGATTGCTGTGCAAGAAAAATTTGTGCATCGAG
The DNA here is from genome assembly GCA_038380155.1 of Pseudococcus jackbeardsleyi. Taxonomy (NCBI): domain Eukaryota; kingdom Metazoa; phylum Arthropoda; class Insecta; order Hemiptera; family Pseudococcidae; genus Pseudococcus; species Pseudococcus jackbeardsleyi. The sequence goes on along the minus strand of CM076240.1, from coordinate 22,178,496 downwards.
TTTGAGTAATCGGTCAAAGGGGGCGGTTTCATCACGTAAATTCATTTACAACCCGAAAGCTGCTCACGATGAAAGATGAAAGAGTTTGATGGAAAACCACACATAGCGTTTTTCGAACGACTCTAAAATATTTTATTTTTCATTTTCGTTACATACGTTTTACGTAATTGCCTCATATTCCAAATCACATACTTTTAACACCTTTAATCATCGCGTGAATTTAATACGAAAAAAACCCTATAATAATAAATACCGAGCGAGAGTACGAATTGAAAAATATTAAAAAAATATACCTTTTTGTTGGGTAAAATAACTGGTTTTAGATGCAACGACAGCGTACACGATTTAAAAAATCATACAAATTGAAAATTTCGTATTTCGATGGTGCGTGGCTCTGACAATGCTTATGGTATTCGAATATAATGACTGTTGGGTCAAGTATAAAAGTGCATAGGGCTTATCTAGATAGGTTGGCAATGTATTTGATGAATATCGAGGTTAACGTGCAAATGCTAATGAGACTAATGAGTTTTTCTCACGACTACCGCGTCTGTCATGTCTTCGGACTTCGGTGTAACGACTAACCCAATATTTTATATTGTTATTTTTCACGTCTGGTCATCGTTAACAAATTACATTCGTGATAAGGCGATTGCAGAAATTAAAATATCCATCGATTGCCGCCTGCGCCTATTCCAAGGGCAACTCGTGGAAATTTTAATGAACCGTGTTATGATTTTACAATGAACGATGCACGGTCGAGCTCGGTTTAATTATAAAAATTTTAATTTATTAAGCGATTGTGAATGGTTTATTGTCGCATGTGTTACGTATGGGCATAGCGATGGGAAATAGTCGAGGTACTAACCGAGATTTTAAATTATCGGTTATTTTCTCTCCGAGTCGGAGCCGCGTGTTGACGTATCGTAAGGTAACTTACGACCATCTCGGTTAATTATAAAAAGCCCGAGAGTCGACTCCGCGTGGAGTGGCTCAGCGACTTGATTCACGAAAATTGATCCGCCGCGAGTCGTTCTCTCCTTTTTTGACCAGCTTCTAATTATTTTTGGCGAAAATGGGATTTCAACGAAGTAAGGATATTTTAAATTCAAATTTTTTCAATTTCATCAATTTTGGATTCTCTCAAAATTATATTCAATTTTCTCAGCAGTAAAATTTTTTCGAAGCAAATTTTTTCAGAGAGTTCAACTTTTTAGGAATGATTTTATACGACTTTTCCAAATTTTCCAGGCTAATTTTTTGAAACTTTCCGGACCGTTTACTTACAAGAATGATTCGAAATTCGTAGTGTGTAAATATATTTTTTTTTAATTCACATATTTTTGCAAGATTTTTAGATATGAATTTTTCAGTCAATAAAACTCCTTAAACTATACTCAGAAAATTTTTGCATTTCTCCACAGAAACTTGAGAAACAGAATTCATTACAGAAAAAATCACAAACCAAAAGGAAAATATGTACTTTGAACCAGAAATATAATGAAGTTTTCAAAAATGAAATTACAAATAATTTCAAAGTGTTGATCAAATCATATGAATGAAAACGACTAAAAATTTTAAAATTTCTTCACGATTTTTTCTTCCTCCATATTTCCTTCTTTCATTCCCCCCTTCCACACCAAAAAATGGAAAAATACAAGCCTCAAATTTATAAGTTCTACGCAACCATACCTGTAATTTTTTGGCTTTTGCTTCACTGAATAAAAAATAGCTGAAATAAATCATACCTATGTTTAATCCGAGGAAGTGAAGGCGAAATTTTTTTCCAAAAAAACTTCAAAAGTTGAAAATTAATCCCTTAATTTCCCCGTAAAAAATTACACTCGATTGCAGCTAAAAATGTATTTCGTGCACATGAAGGCCAATAAAAAATTATGGAAAAAATCAATCAAGAGATGCAACAAATTGGCTCCAGTGGAGCGAAGATGAAATTTTTTGAAAAATTGATAATGAAATAGGCATATTAAAACGTTTTTCCAGATATAAGTATTTTTGAATTTTCAAAAATTCCAGCAAGTTCCAAAATTTTCTAACATATCTTTTTGTCTTTCCCAGATTTGAAATTTCCTTTCTTTTCCAAACATTCAAAATTCCCTTATCTTTCCAGGTTTTTCAGTTTTTTCAAAAAGTGAAAACCTTGTTTTTGCAATCATTTTTTCATTTTTTGTTTTTCAATTTCATGCCAACCTATTTTTAATTTTTTTTTTTTATTATTGAGTTGAAAAATTTCCAAAAAACAGAGTCAAAATTTTTAAAAATTGAGAGAAATTTTGAAAATTGATAAAAAATATTTTCCAGATGAGAGAAATTTTTAACAAATGAAATTCAAAAAATAAATGAAATCAAAGTTTGAAAATTTCTTAGAAAATTTGAGTTTGAAAAAAATCATTTTTACGACTCCTTGAAAAATATTCTAATAAATGTTTGAAAATTTTCAAGTTTGATTTTTAATTTCATTATTTTTAAAAAATTTTTCCAATTCAACACTTTTTTTCAATTTTAAAAGTGTAAAAAAATCAAATTCACGTTTCTAAAAATTTCCTTCAACTCAATTACAATAAAATTTTAGATAATCAAAACATGAAATTGAAAAAATTGAATTTGAGAAAATTTAAACCTAAAAGATTTTACAGTTGAAAAAATTGAAAAATTTAGATCATCGAAATCCCATTTTCGGGCAAGAATAATTAAGAGCCAGTCTTTTTTTTGTTTGTTGACATGAAACCAAAGCGGAAACCACGTATACGGTATACCACCATCACGTAGAGTGTGATAGGAACACGTGGATTCACAATTCACATCATAAGACAATAAACGTAAGCAAGCCTTTCTGGAGTTCGTCTTTTCTTATAAAAGTGACGACACGACGTGATAACGTAATAAATCAAACGATTGTCACATTATCAACGTATACGACTATTACGTCTTTGTACACTCCGCACGTTGGTAACGTTCTGGTACGATTTTTTTATGCATCGATCGGAGAAAAGTGCGAACTGCGAATCGTATATGTGCAAGGTGTCTCATAAATCATACTTAGAAATTAACGTCAATTGTCGTCACTTGAGACGACGCGATGACTTTTGGAAATTCGCTAATTTCGAGTGTACCTATTCATCTGAGTGTAGGCCGACTCAGCACCTAACACACCTCCACCGATGCAGCCGTTTGATTAACGATGATGACTTTTGTATGCGATCTCGAGTCTGGAAACGAGAATGTGGCGAATCGATTCAATAATGGATACTTTCTCTGCAATAAATTGTGGTAAAGGCTATGGAAATTTTTTTCAACAGTTTTGACTTTGAAGGCGGAAAAGTGCAGAATTACAAACATGGGAATTTTTTGAGATTTTTGAGCGAATTGAAATGAAATTTGGTTTATCGGCTGTAACTGTCGAAATTACGTACTCACGAAAAAAGAGTTGTTACAAAAGTTTTAGAGCATAGAAAAACGAATAATTTTGTAAGACTTTATGACGTCAAGAAAAGGAGCTGGGACTTTTGAAAAAAAAAAATGAGTTTCGAAAACTTCCCAATGACACAAATAATTACCAAAACTCGGGTCGGTCGACTTTTAGGATGGGGGGGGGGGTGTCTATTCTCACACGGAATGAACAACAAAATGTAAATCGTTCGCTCGGCAACTTCGTAATGAACAAATTTTTCAACCCAATTTTTTTCGATTCTCAAAATAGTTTCAATTTTCAACTTTTCCTTCCTCTAGATGTTTTTCAACTCTAAAAATTTTTCCTCAAAATATTTTTCAACTCTGAAATTTTTTCATCTGGAATAAATTTTCACCAACTCTAAAATTTTTTCCTTCGATTTTTTCCAAATGGGCATAAACATTTTTCAACCCTGGAATTTATCCTGAAAATACTTATTTTTCATTTCTTAACTCTGGAAATTTTCTTTCAAAATTTAATCTTTTCTCAAATTTTTTTGTTTTTGAAATTAGTTCCCAAAGTTAAATTTTGTTCCCAAAGTTAAATTTTAACACTTTTTTATTTTTTTCCTCAAAATTCCAATTTTTTGCTCAGCTCAAACGTTTTTCTAAAATCATTTTTCAGCTCTGAAATTTTTAAAATAAAAAAATTGAAAACATTTTATGGAACTTGACGCGAGAAAAAATCGAGAGAATGTCAAGTTTTTAAAAATTTCAAGATCAAAGAATGGGATTTCACAGTTATTAATTTTAAAAAATAGTTATAAAATGAAAATGTTAGCAAAAATAAAAATCGAAGGAATCGAAAAAAAATCTTGGAGCTTACACAGAATTTTGAAAAAGAAAATTTGGTGGAGGAAAGCTTATTGGAGGAGTTGAAAAAAATTTACATAATATGAAAAAATTTCGAAAGCTGAAAAAAAAATTAAAATTTTGAGAAAAAGGTCCAGTTAACAGCTGAGCTCATGAGATGATCAATGTAGCAGTGAAGATGACGAATAAAATGATGTAAACCACCACTCGAAAAAATCTGAAAAAATTCTAAGTGGTGTAAAATGGAATGGAAAACATGAAAATATTTTTTTCTTTATACCCCGCGGCGAAACGGTGCTCCCAGGGCGATTTGAAATTTTCAAAGTCGAATTCAAGGTCATTGGAGTGGTCGAAAAAATCGGAAAAAATTTCAGGGTATTCCCCTCTAGTACCACTACTTTTGTGCCAAGTTTGAAGAAAATCGGTTGAAAACTCGCGGAGATAAAATTTTAAGAGTTTTCAGTTTGAAAACCGCGTATTTTGACCCCCCAGCCCCCCAGGGGTGAGATAAAAATTCGCTCATACGCTCTAAAATCATCTTCTACCATGCCAAATCGAATAGCATAAGAATTTGGTCAAAGTTCGACCAAGGGCTAAAAGACCCCCTTACCACACCAGAGCCTTTTAGCTTTGAATGGTTTTTTCTTCAAAAATTTTTAGATTTTTGGGAGAAGATGAGGTTATTTTAAGAATATATATTTTTTAAATCAAAAAAGTAGCACGAAAAAATAAGAAATTTTTGTTTTTCAATTTCATTTTCAACGCGTCCAGTCGGCGAAGTTCTTTGTTTTTTAATGAAATATTGGTTGCCAAATTTTTCGTATTCGTTTCGAGATTTCTGTACACATTCTAAGGAGAACTTTGAGCCGATAAATTTGTGGATTCCACATTTCCATCCCTCGAAACCAAAAGTGAAGTTTCATCTCTGCTTGTAATTTGGAAAAATTAAAAATGCAAGTTACGATTTTCACTAATTTTATCCCTCTCCCCATCACAATACTTTCGAAACGTTGTTCATCACATTGCAGAATTTTTCATATCAGCTCAAATTTTATCCATCATTGAAAAAAAAAGTCAATTTAAAAGACTGCCATATACCTTTTTCATCATGAAACCAGGTTTTTAATTTCAACTTTTCATACGGTGTCACTCCAAATCACTTCCAGATTGATTTTGAAATTACACGTGTGGCAAATTGGCAAATCAGACACTGCAAAATAATCACCCCAAGAGTTGTTTCCGTCTGGTCGGTATATTACATAGCAAAATTACTTTGACTTCTGACATTCTAGCATACAATAAAAGACATAAGATCGAGCGAGGAAAAAAGTAAGAAAAATCTCGACCGTACAGATTTAAACGCTGTCTAAGTGTCTGCGGTGTCTAGTACTGTCGTAAAATAATATAATAATGGCAAAAGTTGGTTTTAGAATTCGCGCCATTACAGACGTTATCACGTCGCGTCGTTTAACAACGTTGATTTCAAAGCCCCGCAAATTACATAATTTCAAATACTAAACGATGGGAATTTTAACACCGTCATCGGCCACGACTCCAAGATTCCACCCGACAATCAAAAAAGACGGGGGCGGCGATAGGTATCGAATCCGACCAATTTCTGATACCAAGCAGACCCAGCCTATGGAACAGATTTACAATAATTTTTATAGGATTTTTTTTTACAACTGGTGCGGCTCGGCAATTTCATTGTATATCGCTAATAAAAATAGAGAATTTAATGCCCGGCCAACGTAGGTAGGTACCTAGATCTACGAATCGAAATCGTTAACGTTTTATTGCTTAAAGTGCTTTTCCATTAAACAAATTTCGTTTTTCATTTACCTACTCCGAAGTAAGACGAAAACACGTTTGAATAATTTATCGTATGCCATATAAATGGAAGAAAAAAGCAAGAAATACCTGCCTACAGGTTCGAGACTTTTTGGTACAATGTATGCTAATGCGAAGCTCTCCTCTTTTTTTCCCTCTCCATCGATGCAATGCAACGCCTAAAAAAGTGTCGGTTTAAAGGTACAAATGTGTCCGAAAAAAAGTAGGGTATAAATTATCAAACGGGCTAATAAAAAGATACTGTCCGATTTATAATTACGAGTTCTCCGGAAATCGATATACAAACTACGTAAAATTTAACGTAATTTGATCGAGTAACCGGTTTACCCGGGTATCGGCACTTGGCAGCAGCTGTTTCAAAGTTAAACGGTACCTAAACTGTACTAAAACGCTTGAAAAAATTCCAATAAGCGAAATTATTGCGAAGTCACGAATACCGACAAAATTGACCACGTTTATCCCAAGAAGAATAGTCTTTTTAATGCCGGAAGATAAAAATTTATTTTAGGTCATCGCCGGGCACTTCCCCCGCGCTGTGGTACTCGATCCGATGGTGCATGCTGCATGGTCAAACCGACGCAATTCTTAATCGTATCGTGGAAGTAAGATGACCAGGTAGCTGTTTAAATATACTTAATTCTGGTTTAAGCCGATTGAAAAGCGACAGTGCGTCTTAAAATATCATTCGTAGAGTCATTCATCAATGTTCCAAGTCCGGTTTGTTTGTTCAATGTCAATGAATTGTGTATGTAAAATGTTTGTTTAATAAAAATGTGCAGGGTATTCGATTGGATTAATCGAAATGGAAATTGAATTCTTCGATGAGAAAATTAAACATGTGAAAAGAGAGAATGGGTACTTGTGTAAGTGTTTTGTTGAGGAGGGAGAGGGGTCGAGGATGTGTTGAGATTGTTTTTTTTGAGAGGGGAGGGGAGGGTTCGAAAGTTTTATTTGCATTTTATTAGCATTTAAAATATCAGAAAACAGTGAAGTATGCAGAATTATAAATTAATGTTTATTTATGGTTTGAAAAAATTAAATTATGCTTTTCGCCAATCATCGTATTTTTAGGATGAGATTTCAAAATTTTGTAAAAAAAAAATTCGAAAACATCGTAAAAGCATTGAACTTGAATAGCCATTTATTAATACGACCTTGAACATTCTTTTTGCTTCTTTAAAAAAAAAAAAAAAAAAAAAAAAAAGGAGAAAGACCATCTACTTTATGTGCTAATCCTGTAAAATTTCTGTTTTTATCTCTATCGTGGATTTTGGAAAATGTTTACGATAAATTGTTGGTGTTTTCACAAAAATTTCCAAAAATTGAAGATTTTATAAGACGAATTTTGGATTAATATTCCACATTCAAAAAAAAAACAATTTTTGCCAAGAACTTTTTCACTTCAAACATTCGACAAATTTTTTTAAAAATGCATATTTATTACAATTGATTAAGCGAAGTTGAAATTTTCTGAGTAGAAATTGAAGTTTTTTGATGAGAAATTTTCTTCTACTTGCCATAAAAATTTATTGTTTTTTTGGACAAGATTTTTTTTGAGCTATTTTTCTTTTCAATAAGTAAGTACCTAATTAAACGAAGGAAATTTTTGAATAAAATTGCAAAAAGAATGGTAAAAGTGAATCTATAAAATTGGTTTTTCAAATTTTCACTGAGAATAAGAGTCAGCCAAAAAGTTGTTTCCTGGCTCCACCTGACTGAAGGAGTCAAGGGAGAAAATCGACTCCTGACTTCACCATGACTCCGAAGTCAAACTTACACCCTGATTCCTGACTAGCTTGACTCTGGAGTGTCGATCTATGAACTTGACTCTTATCTCCAGAGTCAATCTATGGCAATGCCTGTCGGTCTCTGGCTTGACTCCGGAATTAAGCCAGAGTCCGACCCCTATTCTCTGAATTTTCATGTTTTTCTTTTTTTGTTACCTTTGCAAACTCATATTTCTCAAAAAATCATCGAAAAATTTTGTTCCCCCTATTTTTAGTTGAAAATATTGTTAGGCATCTTTTACATAGAAATTTTTCAATTATCGAAGAATTTCTGAACTTGAAAAAGAATCTTTCAATAAATTCAGTATTCAGTTTATATTTTTACAAAAATTATAATATGTAGTTGAACATAGAGAAACATACCTAAGTATTCAAAAAAAAATTTTAATTTGGTCAAAATTTTCAATCTTTGCCTCCGATAAATGTTGATCTAGGAGGAAAAACCCACTATTTTTTACTTTGATTTTTTTCAATTTTCAATTTCAGGATTTTTTCGAAAAGTTCAGTTTTTTTTTTCAACGAAGGAGTTTTATTTGAATCTTTTCCAGGCTGATAACTTTACTTCATACAAATCACTTGTTTTTTTTGCGAAGATAAATTTTATTCCTGTTTTAGAATAATTTCACAATTTTTCAAACAGTTAAGAAATTTTATTTAATGGGGTGAAAATTGTGGTATCGTTCAAACAAATTGTTCAATTTTTTTGGACTCAAGATCGAATTCTAAGCTCTTGAGCTGCTCAAGTTGATTGTAGCGTCTTCTGGAGCAATTCCAGGGTGCTAAAGGGAAAATCATACTTCGCCCAAGGCTCCCGATTGATTTGAAAATTGTTGCGATAAATTCGAGGCCTTCGAGGGGTTGATTTTCGGAGATGAAAAATCGATAAAATTGACCGTCTATGAAAAAAGGAACCCGAGAGTAAAAAATAAGTTTTTGAAATGCACGAACTTTTTCGCAACTTTTTTGCATTAAAACTTGAATGAAATTCATGTACAAAATTTTAATTCAAGAGCTTGTTACGTATACTAAGAACCTTGAGAAGGGTTCAATCGATTTTTTCAGGGTTTTGGAGTTCCAAATTCGAAAATAGTGCCTTTCGGTTAAAATGACCCTTGAGGTTCCTTTTTTCGTAGACGGTCATAATTTATCAATGAGCAAAATTAGCCATTTTTCAAGAATTCGGCAAAGCTCGAAAAGTCAACTTTGTCAACTTGAAATTTAATTTTGGAATATTTCGACTCAATTAACAAAAACAAGCTGTATAGATTTTTCCAAAACTTGTACCTGTTTTCGACTTCAAAAACATCTCAGTTTTTTCGAAGAACATTTTTTCATTTTCAAACAAGTAAACCCGAAAGTAGCATTTTTCTCAAAAAAAAAAATTGTAAACGGAATCGGGATGTCTAAAATATTTCAAAATTGATTTTCCCCGACTTTTCCAGATTTTTCAGACTACTTTTTTCAAGTTTTCCACACCTTTTACACACAATATTTATGAAACACGAGGGAAGGAAGATGATAAATTCTCTCACGAAATCGAAAAAAATTTAAAATGAACTTTCAAAGTGTTTCACAGAATTGTAAAATTGAAACGTATGCCTTTTGTTTAACTGAAATTCAATAACCTTATTGAACTTTTTTTTTGAAATGTCTAACTTATTTGTAACTAATTTTTTCAATCATCTCAATGATTTGTGAGTGTGATTAAAAAATCAAAAATTATGAATTTTTGATAGAAAAGTTTTCCAATGATTTAAAATTTCCTTCTCAATTTTTTTCTGCTTTAAAATTTTTTTCTACATTGAATACAAATACTACAGACTTTTTCAAAATTAATTTTCGAAGCCATTCCATATTTTTTGGATCAATTTTTTCAAATTTTTCCGGCCTTCTTTTCCATTAATTGCAAAATAAATTACCGCTAAGCGTAATGAGGGTACTTTTTTGAAAAAAAAAAAAAGTCGGTAAAATGGGTTCAACGGACAAAGACATGGATGCAAAATTCCAAATGAATTTTCATGTTCAATATGATCAACAAATGTCCAATAAAAAAAAGGTAATTAATCAAGAAATGAAAGAATTTGACACGAGTAGAACAAAGAACGAGAATACAATTTTTTGAAAAAATTTATGATACATGAGCAGAGAAACTGTTTCCAGATTTATTTTCCTGAATTTTCACAAAATTTCAACGAAAATTTACTTTCGAATAGCTGAAAAAATAATCTGATGGTTGAAGTCTGCATAATTTTCCAACATTAAAATAAAACTCCTCGATATTTTCCTTGATTTTTCCAAATTTTCAATTTCTTGATTTTATCAGGTTTTCCAATTTTTTTAGAAATCATTTGCAATATTTCAAAAATACGAAAATTCGTATCAAAATTGAACTTTCATCAGTGAATTTTTCCGCATTCATGTTCCTTTCACAATAATTTTAATACTCGCAAAAAATCGAGCATACTTCTGCAAAAATTTAAACAATTTGACATAATGTGATCACCGCAGGGCAAAATCAATCTCCAACCACTCTCCCTTCGTTCCTCCCCATACCATACCAAATCCTACGCAATAAGGAACCAAGGATCAACGAAACCGAAAAAATTCACCAGCGTAACTCCTCTAAATAATCGATACCCCGCTAAAAATTACAAAACTCGCCCATTCTCTCCTCGAGCACATCGAGCGTTTAAAATCAGATAAAAAAAAACTCTTACGACTCGAAACTGCACGTAGGTCTACTTGCACAGATAAAATAGCCCGAGAGAGAGGAGAGGATTCAGTGGGATACGAAGGCGACGACCATTAATCATTCACGGTTCGCGTCTATTCCTTCTCAGATAAATTTATACCTTCAATTTAACGCTATAAATTTTATTTACTTAAACGGAGGCAATGTGAAAAAAAAACTAGGTGAAAACTCACGCTGATTTTGTTATGGTTTGGTTGAAAATGAAAATGCTCGATGCAGTAATAATAAAAATCATTACACATATACAAAATACCTAGGCTACGATTGCGTAACACGTTTATTGATTGTAATTATACGACTGATTAATTTTCATTGCGTTATTCTTTTCTTTTTTTCCATTTCATAAATCGATAAAAATCGCACAGCGAACATTACGCGTTGTGAGCTCGTATTATTACAAGATACACAGCGATAAATTTAACTCGCCTGTTTGTACAAGAATGAATCACGAAAGACATGGAAAAATTTGTGTTTCACGATGCAATTCTCCATCTCGTTGGAATCGGATCGACGAGATGATTCGATGCGGCTCAGGTAACCGGAGATGATTACAATTTAATCAACATCTACTAATTTGATCCCGTTAAACTGATTTTTTCTCCTCTATTTCGATCTACCGTTGACCGCGGTAGATCAACATGGCCGACATTGATCGTTAATTAATAACCTCGTCGACTGTATACTTTTCTCCGGACGAGTAAAACCATCATCGGTCGTTCTCATTTCTCATTCTATCGCGTAGACATTCGAAAGATTCGAAATTTCGATGTATTTGTTTCATAAATGCAATGCCCATACGACCGCAACCAGCAAAGAGGATTCATTTTGAAAACAACTCGTGTTTCAGGTGCCCTAGATTTCATTAACGTTGGCAAATTGCACGTATTCAAATAACTTGAACTATATTCTCGGCATAGAGAGGCATATACGATGTCAGTTCAATTTATGGCCCTATATGTTCGGTACACGTTTAACCGAACACCGCGAACACAAACATTACCTTGTAATTACATAACCCAGATCGCATCTTGCAAAGCCACCCCGACGCGACGATGGTTTTCTCGACGCGAATTTCAATTCATCATTCGATTAACTCGAGTTTCTGGCCTGGTGGCTAAAATGTAGAAAGTTCGTGGCTGAGAGATTAATAATTTGATGAATTTTACGAGCGTGTGAAGTTGTAAATAGACCGAGAAGTACTTTTCATTTCGTATTGAATTATTTCGCGGAGAAAAATCAAAATGAAATTGAAAGGGGATTGCATCCTTGATACTTTGACAACCTTTCAAAAAAGTAATTGAATTGTTTGAATAAAGGGGACAAAAAAACACGATTTGATGAAAGCTTCGAGTCACGATGTTAATTTTTCGTTTATCAAAATTGATCTAGTTTCAAGGACTATTGCGAATTTTAATCACCGCAAAATAAAAATTGCACATTGAATATTGGTCTCGCTCAAAGGTCATGCTCGTGTACTTGGAAAGTAAGAAATAATTAGAAATCCCATTTGAATTTGGATTATTATAACTTGACGAATCAATTTTTTTCCTCCCAATCATCAATCCTCGATCCCTCTTTCATCCCTCCAATGATCGTGATTTGCCATTATACAGAAAGGTAGACGCATAATTTGGCTTCAAATTCCCCTCCTCCCTCCCACTCCCAAAAAGGAGGAAGTTATAGGTACATTTATTTGAAAAATCACGTATCAGTAAATTATACTTGAAAAAAAAAAAATGAAAATTATAACTACCTACCTATCTTTAAAATTTTCAAAATGACTCATTTCTTATCAAAAAAAAACTTTCTTTTTGACATTCGACAGCTACTAAGTCGAAATTAGTCATAGGTGATTCTGACTATTTTTATTTCCTTTAAAATTTACAAGAAATGCCAATTTTTTTTCTCAAAGTGAAAATGACTATGAGCAAAAGTGGTCTTGAAAAATTGAAATGGAAATACCTAAGTAAGAGTTGGGCGATAAAATTTTCAAGGCTGTTCAATTGATTTGTTTTGACGACGAGTCATCGGAAAATGTTTATTAAAAAAAGATTTTTTTGAAAAATTTGTCCAATTTAGAAGCAATTTTAATAGAAAATTTACTTTTGAATTTAAAATTTTCATTTTAGATGATTTACATTTCAGTATCAAGGATACCTACTTCATCACGAAAAAAGGAGGAGGGGGAGCGAAGAAAAAAATATGAAAAACCTAAATTCTTGGAGCCAAAAAAATTACACCAAAAAAATGTAACTTTTTAAAAAATATTTCTCTTGGAAAAGTCAATTCTTATCATCAAAATTTTCTGAAGGAAGGCAGATGAGAAAGAAAAAAAGTTCCGGGTCAGATTTCCTTTCAACTTAAAAAACGTCACGATCGGGAAATTGACTGGAATTAGAATATTTGTTGCAGTGATTAAAAGCGATTTAAATTTAGAATCACTGAGAGGAAGGAGAAATGAACTACAAATTGAAAATTTCCTATTCTCTCATTTCGAATCAGTGAAAAGTCACTGAAAAACATCAGAATTGCAGCACAGGAAAAATCAGCTAAATTCTTCAATTTTCAAAGAATTTTGCTAATTTTGTTGCAAATATTTACGGATTTCCAACTTCTTTTTCGAGTTTCTAAATCAAAATTGAATTGTCGCCAATTTTTTTCAACAAAGAAAAATGATTTTGCCATTGTGAAGAGAATTTGTTTTTCTACGGCCAGCTCGATCTTGTTATTTTTTCGATTTTAAGTTTTTCAAAAAAATTGATGATTTGAATTTTGGAAATTCATTGGACATAATGTTAAATTTGAGGGCGAGTGATAAGGAGCAAGAGACAATTTTTCTTTCAGAAATCTCAATTAAGTATTTTCCAAGGTTGTTGACCTTTTTATTCAAGAAAATTTTGAAATAACTTCATTTTTAATTCAGAAAAAATTGAATTTTGATCTGGAAAGCTTGAAAAAATTCTAGATATTTGAATAGGAAACAAAGTTTTCGAAAGGAAAAAAATCAATTTTTTAATGATAACTTTCGTTTGTATGTTTTCTCTCATTAATTGAAAAAAAATTGTGGATATTTTACCATTCCCTTTTTTAATGAGTGTTATCAAAAAATGATCAATAATACTCCATTCTCGATTATTATCGCGATTTTGAAACAGTAGACAAGTAATTAAGTGCATCCTAGGCACTCAAATTCTGATGAAGAAATAAATCGAGAAAGTGAAAACAAAAAATTTTTCTCAATTTCTAGCATAGGTAAAACAATTTTCAATTTTTTTTTGGTCAATTTCACTACTTTTATGATTGTTAAAACATGATTTCAATCAAACAAACTGTAACATTTTCCATTAAAATTCAATTTGCTCATAACAAACAGATTTTCCTGCAACCGAAGCAAATTTCAAATTTTTGTCAAGTTCTTTCAGTTTTTTTTTCTAAATGTAAAAAAATCTCTTCAAAGAAATTGAAAATTTTTAAAGAAAAAAAATCCGAATTTTTTGAAAAATTTCAAATAAAAATTTTGAAAAAATCAGTATTTTCAATTAAATGCATAATTTTTTCGAATAGATTTTTTTTTATTTCAAATTTTTACTGCAATCTAGTTTATTTAAAAAAACTATTTAGCAGTATTTCCGAATTAATTAACAATATCGAATTGAAAAATTTTCTAAAATGGATCGAAAATTTATTCTCGACTTTTAAACCTTTTCACAATTAAATTTCAATTTTTTCCTCACATGAATTTTAAGTTTTTTCTCGACCAAATTTAAAAATTCGATGTATTTTTCTCGAATAGATTAAACATTTTTTAATCCGTAAGTAAAATATATTTTTAAAAAACTGCAAACATTCTTTGGGAATATTAATATTTTTTAAAGAAAAATTTAGCTCTGGGAAGAAATTTTCAATTGAATTTTAAAATTTTGAAGTTCAATAAAATTTTTTAACCTGATTACGATGCGATATTTCCTTCACATTATCTAAAAAATTCCAAGAAATGGTTCTGATCTGGGATAGCAATCTCTTGCAGTAGGTACGTACAAAATCAAAGAAAGAACATTTTAGACCTTAAATAGAAATTATGTAAGACACTTTTCTTTAAAAATTACCGATTTTTTATCATTTTGACAAATTTATTCGCATCAGCTTTTCTGAATTCATTTCTGAAAAATTAAAAAGATACAAGCTTTCATTTTTGCAAAGAAAAAAAAAACAATTTTTTTTAGATTTTTAAAATGATTTTTTTAATGGAAATTTCATTTTTTTTTGGATTGTATATGGTACCTCTCCCCCCTCCTCATTCCTGGAACTGCTAAAATGGAAACTCTCCATTTTCAGAAATTTTCGTAGACATTCGAAATCTACTTTTAAAATTCACCAACTCGATTTGTGTTCTAGTTCGATACAAAACTACCAAAAAATGGATAAAATTTTCATTCAAATAAAAAATTATTATGGTTTTTTCCCAAACACTTCTATCTTCTCCCTTCACTTCTCCTCCTGCCTTATTAAGGGCGCATTATCTTTCCCAGAAGATAACTTCTGTTTACTCACTTCTTCGGCTCATGAACTCCCATATCCAAAACAAATCACATTTTCTTCGCACCAAAACAAACGAAGCCCCTGACGCAGGTAGCTGGCCACAGACGTCATGAAAAAAACGCCATAAAAGTTACACATACGAATACGATACGTAATACCACCACATTTGACATTTCATTACGCAAACAATATAATAAACACAATACTGACAAAACCACCGTTATAAGAGCCCAAGAACCCGACCCGACTCGGTAATACCTTTTTTTTAACACGTTTATATTTATACGTTCTAGGTAATTGCCGGGTTTAAAAAAAATTTTCATGTACCATACTCGGGCATATAAACGAGCAAATGTAAATTTAATCGTATCTCGGATGCGGCCATTAGCTTAGCAATTAATCCCGCTTTAACATCTTCAGCCACGACGTATAATTAGCGTTAAATGCAAATTTGATGTTCCAAAGTATAAGCTCGAGTTACGCAACCGTTTCTAACTAAATGGCAGATTGAAAGAGCCGAATAAACTATTTACAAATGAAAATTCTCTCGCGACGTAATTATTCATCTGCGAAGATAATCGTAATAGGAAAATAAAAGCGTAGTACGCGGTAAACGAACCCGTTGATGGTTGAAAGTAAAAGGGGAATACGATGACGGGCCAAAGACAGGCCAAATTCAAATATTAGATGACAACAAGACAACACGTAGGTACCTCTATCGCAATAAAGAATTAAATACGTACCTAGAAATAGTAGACAATTTTTCTTCCGGTCTTCCACAAACACCATTGGCATGAGGTCTGGCCGGAATCCCACCATCTGGAAAATAAGCGCACATTTTAATACATCTGCTCCGTTCTTCGGTCGAAGTATAAATTATAAGCTGGTACGTGGGGCACGTGTGATAAAATTTGAATCGAACCCGGAAGTCGGTAGCTGGGGTAATTTTCAAAACAAACCTTGTAAGTAAGTATAGGGCATTGTAACTAGCACCTTGACTCATGAACGATAACTAATGCGAATGAAAAAAAAAATTGTCAGCGTCGTTCGAATTTCGCTTATCGTCGAGCGACGTACGATAAAACAAGGTCAAGTTTGAAAACGCAACGCAGCTAAAACGTATTTCTAAGTGTTTTTAGTATTTAGAGAGATAATTCCGGCGACTAGGCGATTCTACTTAATCGTCGGAACCGGCAGGGCTGAAATGCCTAATCAGCGTAAAATGATTAATCGAGTACGAGGAAATGAAAATTTGCATATCAGCAAAGCTCAGAAGCGGCAATATTCGTAGCACGTGGTGTCAGTGGCAACGCTGTGAAAAAATTTTGGTACCGGCCGGAAAGATTTCCCATTCGGGGAATTGAGTATTTTTAACGTAACGTAGAATGTTGCGCATGGTGGTGGGGCCGCCTCTTTTTTTTCGTAAATAGAATTGGTTTGATGTTCAGATTGTAAATACTCATTAACATAGTTTTCATTGATCCATTATTTCGAATTGAATCTGTGTTTTTTTCGAGTCTGAAGTTTATATATTTTTTAAACATCTACTCAATTTTTTCCGAGTTTAAATCTTTTTTAGATTTTTTTTCCAACTTCGAAAACCAAATTTTTCTTCAAACTTAAAATTCAAAATTTCACTCATATTTTTTTCAAAATTCATTTTTTTTAAACTCTCAACTTTCCAAGATATTTTTGCATAATTTTTTCCGAGTTCCAATTCCAAGATAAGTTTTTCCCACTTCCAAGTCCACATCATAAAATTTATTCAAATTTTTAATTTTTACATAATTGTTCATAATTGTTCTCTAAATTTAATTGACTTCCTCAAAAATAATCCAGTTTTATGTAAAATTTTTCGAACTACAAGTATTTTTTTTTTGTGTGTGTGTGTGTGTGTGGGGGGGGGGAAGGGAGGGATATTGGTTTTAATTAAGATTTCCTCCAATTTTTAAACTTGGAATGAATTTCCTACCTACCCCACTTTTTTCAAATTTTCAAACCCGGAATTAACTGTAATCATCCCAAGCTGTTTTCCGAATTTTCGAGCTTGAGATGAGCTTGGGATGAATTTTCATCCCAATATTCATCCGAAGACATTTTGCGAATTTTTGGGCTTGGCATAAATTTCCTTCCACTCACCCTACGTTTTTTTTTTCAAATTTCAAGCTTGGGATTTCATCTCAAAAACGTGTGAAAAATTTATAATAAATTTGACGAAGAAAAATGATGTAAAAAATATTTGAGCTTGAAAAAGTTTCAAATTTGGAATTGAGAAAATCTGCCCAGCTAAAATATTTAAAATGGCTTCTGACTTTAAATGGTCATCTTATGTTTTACAATCATGATTTTTTTTTTTTTTAAAATCTCACTAGGTATTTTTCCATACACATGATGTCAGTATTTTTGGTTTTTCCCCCTTCAAAACACACGTTTTTTAATAATTTTTTTTAGATTGCACAAACCCAATTTTTTGCCTTTTTTGAGATTTTTAAACCTTGAACTCCTTTCTCAAGAAAACTGAAAAAATTTGAATGCTGCTCGAGCAGTATCTAAAAAATTGCTAGGAAAAAACCAATAAAATTTCTACCAACATAGAAAGACTTCCCACGAAAAAAAGTATTTTTTTTATTGTCAATTTTGGACTTCAAATTTTCAACTGTAACCTTATTTACCGGAGA
The DNA here is from genome assembly GCA_038380155.1 of Pseudococcus jackbeardsleyi. Taxonomy (NCBI): domain Eukaryota; kingdom Metazoa; phylum Arthropoda; class Insecta; order Hemiptera; family Pseudococcidae; genus Pseudococcus; species Pseudococcus jackbeardsleyi. The sequence continues at coordinate 22,160,608 of CM076240.1, read as the reverse complement.
AGAGTCCCAGTCACCAGGCTTGCTAATAGATGAAATTGAAGATGCGAGATCAGACATTTTGGTTCCATTTCTCAGAAAATTTTTAGTGAGGTTGGGAAAATTTCGAAACATAAATTCAATAAAATTTCAAAGAAATTACTAAAAAATCGATGAAAATTTACTGAAAAAACAGTGAACCGTAGAAAATCAAAGGACTTCGCTGATTTTTCCTGTGTGAAAATTCTGCATATCCATTGGAGATTTTTCACTGTTTCGAAATGAAACAGCACTCTCTCATTTTGAATCAGTGAAAAGTCAATGAAAAAAAGTCAGAATTACAGCACAGAGAAAATCAGCAACATTATTCGATTTTCAGAGGATTTTCATTGATTTTCCACAGAATTTCACTATTTTCACAAAATTTCACTTATTTTCGACAGAATTTCACTATTTCCACATAATTTTACTGATTATCCACAAAATTTCACTGATTTTCCACAAAATTTCACTGATTTTCCACATAATTTCACTGATTTTTTCAGTGAATTTTCATTGATTTTTTTAGCAGATTTCAGATAATTTTATGACTTTTCGGTGAATTTTCACTAATTTTACGGATTTTTTCCGCATCTTCTTCAGTGTTTTTTTCATCGATTTATCACTGAACAACCTAACTGTAATTCTGATTATTTTCCAGTGATTTTTGACAATTTTCACTGATTTGTAAATGAGAAAGCAGAAATGAACTCTTTTCTTCGACGAGGTCAAACCTTGAAAATTCAATGACAACACAAAAAAATCAATTTTCCATTCTTAGTAAAATCATAATAAATAGTATTTCCAATTTTAGGAAGAGGAGGGGGCAAGAGTCAAGAGATGAAGACGTAATCCGTAATCAACCCATCCTATGCAATTCTTCCAAGAAATAAATCCAGGTCTCGATTAATATTCTATTTCGAGACGTCGGATTCTAAAGCCATAAAGCTTTAATCGCGAACAATAGTAGATCATGTTGGAAACTGGTTCTACTCTAATTATCGTCATTCACGTCGAGTACACTGGTACCTACATAAGTGCTATGGTATATTTCCGGTGACTCGGTACGTCCGTTAACAAATTGCTATACCTCATAGTGGCCAAAAAAACTGCATAAATACATAAAAGCCACCGGTACGTTGATAAATGACTTAATCTACCTCATGTATACGGTATAGTACGTGTGTCTGTGAGCAAGCATAAGGAGGGCCATCATTTTCTGCGCTACCTACAACAACAACAGTAAAAGGAACATCTTCCGGATGAGAGATGGACGTTGGACGACCATTGCCTACAGCACAGACGTCCGAAATCGTAATGACGAATTGATGAATGGGCGAAATCATAGCTGTGGTGTATTTTTCTATAGGAGACCTGCCTGCGAAGATCTTCGGATGTGTTTGTGTTGTTTTTTTTTTTTTCGGTGTCTTTAATCTCGATATACACCAGCGTCGTGTTCTGAGACACAGACGTGTTATTTGTACCGAGTAATTCGCACGCAAGTGATGGTTATGTGCTGAGAAATGAAGAAGATGTGAATTGAACTTGTATTCGGTTTTACGTACCAGATGTTGTAACCATTATATTATTTTTTCTTTAACGAGTGGAATTTTTTCTTAGTTTTTGTGTATTTTAGTTATTATATGAACTTGATACTGGGTGGGTGATGGTATAGGTTTGAAAATGGACTGGATGAGTTTGTTATAATCGAAGGAATAGTTAGTTATGGGTTTTATTTTGATGATGGTGAAAACAGGAAGGTGAAATATCGATCAAGAAAAATGGAAAAATAAAGGGAGAGGAGAAGTTGAAAAATGAAATAAAAAGCAGTTGGCTGAAATATCATGAAAGACAGAAATAACTTGTGGTATTTCAACATCGAAAATTATGATAATATTCCAGAAGAATTCCAACGAAAATTAAATTATTATTTTTAATTGTTTCGTTGTTTTATAGCATATTACCTCATATCGAATCATATGACCTTAAGTACGTAAGTTTTTACAGTGAAATTTAAAATCCAAGAATGCTGGAATTCTCAACTTTTCTTTCCGCCTCTTCCTCATTCTCTCAATCTTTAATCACAAAGGAACATAGCTTTTGAGAAGTGAAGTGAGATTCTCAAAAATTCAAAAATACATGCACAAAAATTTTCCAGCCTCGTCTCCTTCAACCCCTTCCCACTCTTTCAATAATATGCTATGGCGAATAAAAAAATCAGAATATCAAATGAAATTGGTGAGGTATAAATTATTTTGAGTGGAAAGCCTCCAAAAAATTTTGAGTCATCTAGCCTGAATGGAAACAATGCTAGGATAGGAAATTACGGTCATTTTTGAAAAAAAATTAATAAATATTTTTTTGCTATACCAGAAAAATCTTTGAACTATTACCTGAAAACTGGTTCCGCGACCCTCTACAAAATACTTAGTTGAATAAATTCAAATTGCAAATTTTTTATTTTTATTAAATTTAAATCTTTCACTCAAAACACCTTAAAATCGAGCCAAAAGTTTTTTGGTTCCCTAAAATAATTTTTGATGAAATTTTTCGAAAGAACTATTGATGAAAATTTTCGAATTAAGTAGCTGACGTTGACGATATTTTTCAAAATCATTTCATGCAGGGTTGCCAACTGCATTTCAATTTACGTAAGTAATTTTCACAAAATCCCAGTGAGCAAGCCCTAAAATTCAAAAAATCAATTTAAAATTCATCTTAATGATCAAAAACTTTGATGACTTCCATTTTAAAGTCACTGAATGGATAATTTGAATTTCATGAAAATTGTATAACTCGTAAATGCAGTTGGTAATAACAATAAAACTGTGATGAAATTTTAGTATGATTATGGGAAACGAAGCCATGAGAGATGAGACCTAATTCAAAATTTCAAACATTAATTTTAGGAGACCGAATTTGATATTTTCTATAATTGATATTTTTTCAGACGCTGAAAAATAAAAAGATTGCTAATTAGAAAGCATTTCGTTAATTTCAGAAATAAAACGTGGAAAATATCAAGTTCAGCGAGAAAAATTACCCGCTTTACACTGTTTGAGAGACCATTTTGACCAAAATCTTGAAATTCAATTTTTTCATTAGAAAAAATATCTTGGTATCTGCGCATAAGCTCGTCCAGAAATTTTGATTAAAGAAGGGATTGAGAATTTGAGAAAAAATAGGGAAAGGGGTTAAATTTGAAATCAGTCATTTTTACCTAATATTTTTGTCAAAACTATCAATTTTTTGACAAATTGGGAATTTATTGAGAAATTTGTGATTTTTGACTGAAAAATCAGTTTTTAAAATGATTTTTTTTTTGAAAAAGTGATGTTTGAAGAGCAAAAAAAATGCACTTTTTGTATTTTTGTATTAAAAAAACTTCTCGAGTCCTCCCCCCCCCCTCCTGAGTGCACTTATGAGAGTGCACTTATGAATCTGCGACTTGAAAAAAAATTGAACCAACCAAGCATATCGTACCACGAAATTCAGCATTTGAAATCGCTTTTTTTCAGTACTGGAAGATTCAAAAAAAAAATTCATCAAAAAATTGGCCAATTTGAATAAACTTTTTCAAACACCGTACTTACACCAAACTTGCATGCTAATTTTTCAGAAAAATTTTCATAAAAAATCTTTCTATGTAGCTACCTAATTAAAAAAAATTGGCTTGATTTTGAAGTATTTTATGTGGACGATTTGAATTAAGCAGATAAAAATTGGAAATTCGTCATTTGCGATCTGCAATGTCATAACTTATTTCCTGCAGAAGACAAAGTCTAATTTCCAGACCAAAGGTTCAGCGGGAGAAACGAAAAAATTCAAATCGCTTATTCTCAGGAATGTGACCGAAATCCCACAAAACTATTACTTTTTTGAAACCTGTGATCCCACTTTTCACTCCATTTTCCTTTGAGCTAGAAAGTTTAAAGCTCACTTTTTTTAGCTGGGATTCAAAACCTCTCCAATTTTCGATAAAATCAAGAATTTTTTTCCTATTCATCGTAATGTAGTAAAGATGAACATTTAATTTAAGAAACACCAAGAATAAGTCGAGAATACCTACAAAAATAGAACAAATAAATTCGGGAAGAATAAAATTATGAAAAAATTGAAAATCAAATTCGAAAACATCGAAAAAATAAAAAAAGTTGAAATTAAGCAAATTTTTCATAGTAAACAGTTTGAAAAATACTTCAATTTTTTTCCAGAAATCCAAAAAGTAAAACATTCTTCCAGCATAGTGCATATTTTAATCATCTAAAAACGTAAAAACTGAATTAAAAATAGACTCAAAATTTCTCAATTTTGAATCATTATTCTACCTGTATTAAAATTCAAGTAAGCCATTGTTTTGTTCAAAGTACACTTTTATTTTCAGAAAAGTAAACACCTCACCGACAAATTTGATCGAAAAATTAATTAAAAATTCAATCAAGTAACTCGAATGATTAGTCAATGAAATTTTCAACCAGATGACTAATTTTTCCAACCACATTTCCTCGGTAAAATAATTCATCAGCTACTTGCCCATTTTTGTAGACAGAACCAAACCCGGGTGGGGGGGGGCTAAATACGAATTTCGTTGAATTATGATTATTTCCTTTCCGCAATTCGTTTCTTTCGCAATGAATTATTACTTCCTATGAAACTGTGGAAACATATTCAGTGAATCGAAAGAATGGCTTGTCAACCATCAGCAAGTATTCTAAAAAATTTCACTCGTATCGCCTCCAAAAAAATAAGAATCCCGAATGCATATAAATCGAGGTAAAAATATACTCGTAAAAATTACAATAATCGAGAAAAGCAATTAAAAATCTCGTCCGAGCGATGAATTGAAATTCTCGTGTCTATTTCATCCTTTTGTATACTCGTCGACATAATCTCGGTACAATTTTTTCCTCTGTCTCGTGCATAAACGACTTTGTAAATGGAAAAAAAATTGGGTTAATTTTCGATTTCAGTAGACACAAGAGAGAAGTCAAGTAACCTCCATGCAAAAGCGAACAATAGAAATGCAAAGTATAGTCAAAGTGCATTAATTATGCGTTACACACTGACCTATTGCGCATAAAAAAATTTCCCATTAATGCGAGGACCCTTTATGTTAATGATGTGTTTTTTCTCCTACCAACAGCGGCAAACGTTCCGGTTAATGGTCGATGGTAAAAACAAAAGCCGGACGTTGAGAATGCGATTTACACGTATTTTACAAATTGCAGCAGCCTGCATGGGAATCGTTTATGACTACGGAGAATTATATTCCGAAGACGATATTCTTTGGGGAAATATATGAAAAAAACAAGGCTATGGCAGCCGAGCGATGTCAAATTTACGTAAAAATATCTCAGCCACAATTAACGAACGTTGAAATGTCGTATCGAGGCAATTACCCAAAGACACGTCAAGTCAAAGTTTCGTACACATTGGAACGGATATGAAGCCTTGGTACAGGTATTTCCACAAGGTAAGTAAAAAAAACCATCGCACCGTAATTATAAAAGTGATTAATCGCGCGAGTTATTTCAGCCCGATGCAAATGCAAATAGCTACCAGTCGTATCGATATTATTTTTTAATTTAATTAGAGGATTGCCAAGATTCGAGTATGAAATATAGATCGCTACTCTCCGGGTAAAACGTAGCTGTGGGTTGTTCTCCATCAACTCGAGCCCATAAAGATACAATTTCGCGTTTAATTTATTACAAATACGCAAAAGTCCACGAGTTTCTAGCCCGATAATATAATAATTTATAGATGGGTTAATTTGTAAGCGCGATTCACAAAAGCGTGAAGTTTTCGGCGTGAGATGGAAATTACCTCAAAGCGTCGAAACGCCTTCTTTTTTTCCAGCCAATTCCAAGAAATGGGTAATTCGATGCTGCGTTGGCATTTGGAAACGATCCGATGTGACCGAGCATTTTTTACGCTTTCCATGCGTACCTCGGTTTCGAATTTTATGTTAATTTTGCGAGATTTTTCGTTTATTTGATGTACGAAAAAAAAATGCCCCGAGGTGAAATCATTATACTAATTTAAAACCTGTACGATTTTTCCTTATAAAATGACGGACGTTCGACTCGAGTACCATAAACCAATGCTAATTAAGAGTTTACCAAAAAATTTCACCTATAAGATGCCTCATCACATATGGATATTTCTTATTATAACTGAAATTTCAAAGGTAAATGTTCGTCGGAACGACGGCCCCAATATACTGTGGTTGTCTGAGGTACCTGTTTGTTTTATGTACGAGTCGAAAAAGACGATAAATTGATCGCGTGATCGAGTATGCTACCGAATACTCAAATAAATTATACAGCTTGGGTGGTTTTTTTTTCGAAAATGCCCACCAATTATAGTGTTTGTTAAAATTGACACGTTTTAATTTCCGAATCGTTATGATTGGTTTGGGTGTTCCGACCAAGATCGTTTTTCTAAACTATCACTACCGGATTGACCGGCAGGCTTGTTTGGCTTGTTGGGAGATTCTTCGGGGAAGGAGGATGGAAGTACTTGGTCATTTATGGATTTTAGAGATTGTATTTCGAATTAGGTGGAATGGTATGTTTTGTGGGTTTATTTGTTTAGAGGCGTTTGTACAATGTAAGTTGATCCGGTTGAGTGTTGGTTTGGGTTTTGGAATTGGGTGTGAGAATAAATTTGGGGGTTTGATTTGTGATTGTAATTTGTATTTTTGGAAGGTTTGAGAGGGAGGGGGAGATGATTTAGGCAATATCCGGAGCTGTTTTTTTTTTCGAGAAATAATTTGACATGTCTCGAGTTTCTAGGATTGGCAAAGATGTAGGATTGATTAAATTTTTTCTCAGTTTTGTAGAAGTTCTTTGAATTATTAATTTTGGGTCATTTTTGAATGCTCAAAAATTTGATTTTTGGGAGTTGAGGGGGGTGAGGTGAGGGAAAGAAGGGGTAAAATATTTCCATACTTGGAGCTTTTATAGGTTTTTTTTTTGTAAATTTTCGAATAATTTTTAGTTTGTTTTTGAAATTATTTTGCATTGTAAACCACTCTGTTTTGTAATTACATTTCGAAAATCAGAATTAATTTTCGGCCTTCAACTTTAATGTTTTCAATTGCTAAAGTAAGTAATTGCTTTTTAGAAAATTTTTTCAATTTCTGTCAGAATTCAATTAATTTTTCATTTTTTTTTTTTTTTGATTTGGCGTTTTATCTACACTAAAAATTTTCATTTTTTTTCTATTCGTGTAATAAATACATAAAATAGGTAGGTACACACCAGATTTTAGAGCTGGAAAATAATTTGAAAAAATTTGGATCTAAAAAATCTCAAAAGCTAAAAAAAAGTTGAAGTTTTACGAAAACATTCAAGGGCTAAAGACTTGGAGAAAAGATTTCATATCGAGAACAAGTTTCCAAGAGTTGAAAAACATATTTTTGGAAATCCTAAGATCAAAAATCATTTTGCCAAAATAAACTTGCTTTTGATCTTTTGATCTGATCTCGATCATTTTTTCTAAATCCAAAAGATCATTTTTTCAAGTCATTTTCTAATTTTTGCATTCCTTTGTAATTCTGAATAATTTCGTTTGCAATTTTGGTATTTCCATGAAATTTAATCAACTCTGCAATTTCTCCCTTCAATTTTTCTTCTCAGGTTAAAAATTTTTTCAACTTCGGTAGGTACTTACTTTTTCCAAAAATATGTTTTTCAACTCTAGAAACTTGCTCTCGATATGAAATCTTTTCTCCAAGTCTTTAGCCCTTGAATGTTTTCGTAAAACTTCAATTTTTTTTAGCTTTTGAGATTTTTCAGATCCAAATTTTTTCAAATTATTTTCCAGCTCTAAAATCTTTAGGATAAAAAATTTTTGAAAACCGAAAAAAATTGGGATGGAAATTTTTTTGAAAGAGTTCAAGGTGGAGTAAATTTGAAGGAATGTCCAGTTTTTTTAAAAAATCAAAATAATGAAACTTAACATGTTGTTGTTGATAGCTGAAATGAATATCAGTAAGTAAGTGAAGAAACTGGTGCAGAAATAATTTCGGTAGGTAAGTAAATAAAAATTTAAGAAATTAAAATGGAATTTAGAACTGCAGAAATTTATAAGAATAAATTTCGAGTGAGAAAGAAATTATTATTGAATCAGAAAAAAATAAATTTTGAGAAAAAATTGCGAAAGGTGAAAAAATCGAAATTTTGAGAAAATAGCACAAATAAGGATGATGATTTTTATCAATGAGCTGCCGGAATGCTGTAAATGAAAACTTTTAAGTTGAAAGTCATAAGTTTTAAGTCGATAGTTTGATAATATAGCTAAAAGTTGAACCCCGAAAAAGCTTAAAGCTAAATAAAAGCTAGCTGTATGAATCAGAAAGCTAAAAACTAATTCCAAAAATTTCATTTTTAAAAGTTTCTAACCAACAGAAGTTTTGTCACACAGCTTTTCTATTTTGCTCATATTTTTGTATTGTAACTCAGAAAGAAAATAACCGAAATCAGATAAAAAGATCAAACTTATCCTCATTGAAAAAACATGAATTTGTTCATGAAAGTTGAAGAAACAAAAACAAAATCAGCTCTCACTTAAATTACGATGAATGCAGAAAAAATCGAAATGATCTGATGTTTATATTTTTTTTTGATTTCAAGATCAAAGATCATTCTGTCAAAATGATCTTGATCTTGATCATATTTTATTTTTTGATCTTTATCTGATCTGAGATCATTTTTCAAATGATCTAGCCTAGGTCTGGTACAGACAGGTAAGTAAGGTATTTTTTTTGAATTTATATTTTTCGATTGTTGTTGAATGTTTCAGAACATTTCCCAATTTTTCCATTTCGATTGTGAAGATGGGGATTGCAGGAAGAGAAACATTCAAATTGATATTTAACGATTTTTACAGTTTTTTAATTTAATTTTTTTTTTTTCATTTTCTACAATATTTTTCAACATTTTTTTGATAGAAAAATTCAACTGACTACTTTTTTGATTTAATATAAAAATGTTCACTTATTCTTGAATCATCGGCATATTTGTATTTTTAGAATTTCTTGGTGTTCTGAGTATGAAAAAGGTGGAGGTAGAAAAAAGGATAAAAAATGTCACCCCAGAAATCTGAACAATAAAAATTAAAAACCCTAACCCAAAAAGTGGTTAAATTGACATGAAATTATCCCCTTTTCTCCATGGCCGATGAAACTTTTTTAGGTATTTTTCTTTTCGGGTACATCTGATCAATTGAACGATAATTCTTGGCAATAAATTCGCAACTTCGGATGCACGTTGGTGATAAGAACATGTCAGTCGTGTGACCGGAACTTTTCCATCAAATCGTGCAAATAATATATTAAAAACGACTCAGCTCCGCGGAGAAAATTATTTATATCCTTTGAATTCGTCACGGTCACGAATGTTATGATTAGATAATTTTTTCCTCTTCTTTAACCTCCCTTTGGCTTCGCTATCTATATGTTTAACCCTCCAGTCGATTGAAAAAAGCTATGTATCGTAATGTTTATCGTGTTTAAATCGAATCGTACGGATGAATTATCCAATTATGCAAATATTTAACCGTGAAATGATTTATAGATAAAAACGAAGCCGAGTAATGGAGAACAATTCGTTATGATCGGTTGTTCCAAGACAAGACTGTGCGCTCTGTATGTGTGATATGGACCGAACGTGTGGAAAGAATTAATTATTTTTAATAAGCCGAGCTCGTGTGTAGTTCACGTACACCTTCGAAATCTTTCATTAAATTCTTTGGTCGTTTCTCACGAGTGGGCGATTGACACGATAAGCAAATTTGAGCGATTTATTGGTAGGTACCGTTCGGCATGCTCTGCCTTCTCTACGTCGACGTTTGATCGCCGAGTGGAAATATCTGCTGTGTGTACTTTGACGACGATTTATATCGAATTCTTGTCAATATACTCTTCGGTGTATATAGATGCGTCGTGTTTGAGAGTTTTGTACGAGCTCGAGATGCTGTGTAGGCTCTGTAGACCTTTCTCAGAGCAGAGTTGACGCGTTATGTTTCTATAAGGTTTCTTATTCTTATATTCTATTCTGATTCCGCTCTCGCTGCCTGCAGATCGTTGTATTTCAACGTGTATGTCTAGTCAGAGGTCAATACAGATTGCTTTTACGTTACGGATCATTAAATCGAACTGTCTTCGCCGAGTATTCCTTATTTTAATTCTTTTGTCTCTTTGGTTTGATGAGAAAATAGGTTTTTTCTATTTCTGATTCTTTTTTTCACTGGTGTAGGTAGCAGTTGGATGAGGATTTCAATTATGCAGGGGAGGAGGAAGGATCACCCCTTTGAAGATCGTTGTGTGGATTGTTAGTTCAGAATTTGGAGATTTTTCAAATTTTGAGGACTGAGGAGTAAAGAAATTACTTATCGCTTACATTTGAAGTGGAAAAATAGATTATTTTTGATGTACCTACCTAGTTTGATCAACTGAAATGCTGATCTAAAATTTTTTGAAAAACATATTTTTTTCAAATAATTTTTCAGTTTTAATGATCGACAAAAAAATTGTTTGCTCTGTGCCTGGGTTCTAATGCCAAAATTCTGATTTTAGACATCAAAACACATCATCTTGCTCAATTATGGCTTCCAAAATTTGCTTGGGGGAGAGGATGGGGGGGCAAAAGCCAAAAAATTGATTTTTTAAGGGCAATAAGCCCAAAACATTGGAAAAAGATACGTTGAAAATTTTTTTTTGTCAGTCTTATGGAAAATTTCATGGTGATTACAATGACGCAAACCACAGACTTCTAGTTACAGTCCATTCTTTTCAAAATTCTGTAAAAAAATCGCATTTTTGAGAAAAAAAACGAAATTTGCTTTTCTTTTTCCTTAATTTTCTCTACTGGTATTTAACTTCACTCAGATATATTTTGAAAACTATGCGTCCCAGAAAAATTTCAGGAAATTTAATACTTTACAACTTTCTCCATGGTTATTATGGGCTTAGAAATCATAGTTTTCTCAGAAACACTCTTTCGCGAGCAAAACACAAAAAAATGCAATTTTTTCGCAGAATTTTGGAAAAAATGAGCTGTAACTTTTTTTCTTAAAGGGATAGCGGTCTGCGTCATTCGACTAGTCATAAAATTTTCTATGAAGTGGTAAGGATTATTCCTACCTAAATTGCACCAAATTTTACCACTTCGCGAGTTGAAATAGCGTTATCTATTCACGAATCGACGTGAACAGGTACCTATTTCAACAAGCAACGAGGCTAACGTATTTATTACGTAGTTTATCTGGCAGAAGCTTTGCCTGCCTTTGTCTACTCGCGTACGTTAAACCGCGAGTAGGCAAGTTATTTTCTGCCTCGTTATCGCAAGTTGCTTTGTTCCACTGATGGAAGCTACCATCAGTGGCAAGTTTGGTTGTGCACCGTTTGGCCTTGACGCAACGCAGAGCGTTCGCGTATAGGTAGAAGCCCGTTATCGGGTTTCTTACCTACCTAAGCTGCTATTCATCCCTTCCCTTATCGATAATTACGTGACCGCGCATCTCGGTTCGCGGTTACGTCGCGATGTATTTCTCAGTCGCGCACTGAGTATATTTTTATACACCATCGTAGCTAGACATTCGCGACTAGTTACATCTCATACTGGCGCAACTGTGTATTGTATTCTTCCGCGTATATTTTCGTACTTGTGCATTTCTGCATCAAGTACAATAAATATTCGAATATCTACGTTGAGTTTTATTTCTCCGCGAATTTATTCGTTCGAAGAATCGCACGCGTTGGTATATGGATTGGTAGTTCAATTGAGTTGGGTTTTGACAGTTTGAGGCCCTCACCTCACTCCCCCTCAAACTATCCCGCGGGAGCCAGAGTCCAAACCCGCTCTGGTGCCAAAACTCCAAACAACCATCACAAACAATTACCACCAATTCATCTATAAGATTGGACCCAAAAAAAAATTCAACATTTTTTTCTAATGCTTGAGCTTATTGCTCACAAAAAAATTCGAATTTTGGGTCCCTCGACCTCCAAAGTAAGCTTTGGACAAAAAAAATATTTTCCCCTCATTAATTATATTTAAAGCAAGAGCAACCTAAATTTCGCAATCGGAACCCAAACACAAAAATCGTGTCGACCGCGACCTGTGTAATCAATATCGATTTGTGTATAATTTTTTTTTTCGAAAACTAAGCTTGGATTACAATTAGTCAATTTTATGGCCTTGAAACAACGTTTTCTGAGCGAATTTGAACTCTCGTCGGCGGAGTGGGGGGAGGGGTTCAAAAACTAAGTTGATATTCGAAGTTAATATCAAATATTACAAAAAAGTTAGAAAATGATATGCCACAAGTAATTTTCTATTTTTCCATTTTTTCTCACATTGAAATTTTTTAAAAAATTAAAATTTTGAGGGGTGTTAATTTCAAAATTTGAGAAATGCACTTCAGCACTTGAAATTTTGGAAATGGAATTTTTTAATGATGTACTTTCAATTTATGACTATTTTGACTCAAAATTTTACTTTGAGTTGGGATAACTTGTTTGTTAGGTACTACGAAAAAGTGGTAAAAAATCACGTTTTTTTTGGTTTTGATTTTTTTATGACCATGTTGCCCCCAATGTCAGGGTCCTCTCCAAAAAAAAATATGTGATGCATGATCACATGACCGAACTAATAAAAAAATTTCCAGTCATGACACCCCCTCAAAATTTTTTAAATTTTTTTTTGAAAATTTCAATGTGAGAAAAAATTGAGAAAATGTGAACCGAAAATTTTCAAAAAATTCTCATTCGTACTATCCAACAAGATGTATAATCTGTGAAAATTTCAAAATTTTTTACCCACCTCTTCCAGAGATATCGTGTTGAAATTTCGACATTAAAAGCGCGATAATTCCGAAAGGAGTGGTGGTAGGGGGTGAAAATTTTTTGGGGGTGTTTCTAGACCACAAGTAACATTTTGGGCCAATTTTGACCAATTCTGGGTCAAGGACCATTTTCGACCCTTATTAGGAAAGGCTCTTTCTTCTGTATTTTTCCTCTATCTAAAATTCTGATAGTTTTACACTTCTCCTGAGTCTTCATCCAGACTGAAATGTTCAAATTTTTCCTTCATTTTCCTTCAATGTGAAATTCAATGATATTCTCAAATTTTTCCTCAATTTTTTCCTCCTTTACGCTAAATTTTAATCATTTCGATTTCTCCAGTAGGTATTTCTTCTCATTTCAGATTGATGGTTGGTAATTCCAAAATTCTCCTTACCTTCTTCTTGAAATTTTCAAATTTTCGAAATAAACGATTTTTTTTTTAAATCCAAACAAAATCTAAAACTTCAAGTTCAAAATTGGTCGAATCGACATCGAATGACCCTTTTGGTGCATTCATTTACACGCACCACATCTGCTTATAGCTTTTCTTCCACCTTAGTTCATTTATATCCTTCCACGATCGTATTTATGTAGGTACAACAACGTGACAATACGATAACATGTGGGTTCGCGTGCCCAGGGGTCCACATATTGTACAAGCGGCGCGAAATCTATACCAGTTTCTCGTCGTTCAAGTAGCTCTTCTCGCGACGATTGGGCAAAGAGGAGGAGGGAAAAATCTGTGTAGATTACACAATCGATGCGTGTAGGTGGAAAAGCAGGGTGTAGAAATCATCGCGATCTCGTATACTGCATTCATATCGCACACGGGGGGGACATCCAGAGCTCCAGACCAGTCCGGTACCAATCAAAAATCAGTGAAAGCGAACGTACGTACGCGTACCACATCAGACTCCGGAGTATTTAATAAATCAACCGAACAATGAACCGTTTAACCTTTAAGCCGACGTCTTGAATACGTACTTATACCATCTTTCAATGAAAACATGTATAACAAAGAAGCTAATAAGAAATTGTCACGACGCCCAGAGATCATTGTTGGTGTACGTTTTGACACGTGCAGGCGTCTATGGTCATTCCATTCAATGAAATTTTACGCGTATTAATCGTGCCCTCGTATTACGATATTTTTACAAGAGTATCCAGCTGGCTACACATGTGTATTTTTCTCGACGAGTATAATGAATTCGCCTCTATGTCGAAATTATCTAGACGAGTTGAGCTCGCGATAGTAAAAACAACTTGATGGAAATATGATCTTCGAGAAATTATACAAGAGCTACGCAGATACCGCCGAGTGGAAAATAAGCACGTGTAAAGTGTAAAATATTACACGTAAAAATGACAGATTTTTTGAAAATCTACACCTAAACCAACCTTACCGTATCTATCTACGTAGAAATTTTGTAATAAAGATAACACTCGATGTTTCACTATTTCCTTAAAATGACGTCGGTTTTTTTCTCTCTTTTTGGTTTTCGTCACGAGACTTACAACATTGATAAGTTTTTACGATACAATGTGATAATAAGCTTCGCAACCGGTTTAAAAAGCTGCCTCGTTTGAAGCAACCGGTTTCACGTATTGGAAAATTGATCGGATTTTCATCGAATTCTGCAAAGTAGACGGGGGGAGGGGAAGTTTTTCTGGGAAAATTTTAGTATTTAGGGCACAAATAAGTATTAGGTATTGTAGGATTGAAATATTTTACCCAAAAAATGGATTATTCGTGGGTAAAATATTAAGCACCTGTATAAATTATACGTATTTGAACGACTCGGAATCGAAAACTCGAAGAACTTGATATTAACTGCAGTTTTTCATGTTTCGTTCCTCCCGGTGACTCCGTATATTTGACGAATAAAAGGAATTCGTCGAATAAAAAAATGTAAATTAGCCATTAAAAGAAGGAAAAACCATGTTAATTTTATTTTTGGTGAGCAAGAGTAGTTGCGGAATCGAGAAACGGTGGTGGATTTGAATTCGAAAGAGTGGTTTTAATTTTAGCAATTTTTAGCATTTAAATGCGTTTGACTTGTAAATTAAAGATGTGAAGCGTGCGATTTCAATAATTTATCGAATGATTTTAATTTTTTTAGGCAGCTTTGAAGAGGTATTTTGGATAAGCAAAAAAGAGGGAAATACTAAAGCAGAAAAAAATTACTAAATACGAGTAAGTCTTCAAGGGAGGTATGGGGAAAATTTTAAATTACCCATAACGAGGGGAGGGGAAATTTAAAATGAGCCAGCGAAATTTAAAAACCTGTGGTGAAACTTGTAATGAAACCTATGAAGAAACCTGTGAATAGTTTCTCATCGTATCCGAACAGAACGACAGTTTAAATTTTTTAATAGAAAATTGAGAAAATTACAAGTTCAAATCGTTCAATAAATTTTGGTGATCTACTGACTTCAAATATTTATTTATACCCCCTCCCCCCCTCCAGCATAGTGAGAGTCCAAATTGGCTCAGAAAACGCGTGAAAAAATTCTGAGATAAAAACCCGAGTGGGGTGTTATTTGTTACGTCTTCGACGATGTTGAATTCCAAAATATCGAGTTATTTTTGGGAAATTTGGGACTACATTCGGGGGAAAAATGAAGTTGATTCTTTCGATTTCGCTCAATTTATTTACGATTTCACCTTGTTGGTTTAATTATTCACAAAACCACGATAATTTCCTTGAGCGCACCCACTAGTGAGAGCTCGGGGGGGGGGGGGCTCGAACTTCACTCTAAACTTGAAAAGGAGGTTTTTTTATTACAAAAATGTAAAAAAGTACATTTTTTTGCTCTTCAAACAATTTTTTCAAAGTATTTTATTTTGAAAAATTAGGGATTTTTTCACTATGACCTTTCAGTTGAAAATCCATAATTTTTCAATCAATTTCCAATTTAACAAGAAAAAAAATCAATAATTTTGACTGAAATATCAGTGAAAAATGACTGGTTTGAAATTTTACCCCTCCTCCAATTTTTTCTCGAATTCTCAGACCCTTTCTTAATAATTAATTTCTGGATGCACTCTTATGATAATTTATTACTTTTCAACCTTCAAGGAAGCAAGGGGGAGGCTCGTAATTTTCATATATTTGCGATTTTTTGCCAAATTACACAACTTTGAAGACTCATGATTCGAATTGTGATGTATTTTGTTTTTTTTTTTTTTTTGGGGGGGGGGCTGTTCGTGAGATCTGAAAAAGAATTCATAAAAGTTTCAAAAACAATAATTAAAATTCCGAAAAGCACAGAGTTGAACTTTAATGGTGAAAGCTCAACTTTCTTAATGAGTACGGAAGATGAAAGCTACCATTTAAAAATCTAAAAAAATTACAAAGAGCAGTTTTTTCCATTTTTTTTTCTAACAAACCAATTTCTGATACGGGATCTTTAACTCTTTTTTTTTGGGGGGGGGGGGGGTACACGAACAGGAGCCAACAATTGTGGCAAAAAATCAAAAAAATTGAAAAAGTGAAATGAAATATTGAATTCTACTAATTCGAAGGAGCTGAGTTCGAATACATATGCGCACCGATTTTTCATACGACCCCTTTGAACCTTCCGCTCCCTTGAAAAAGGTTAGAAATATTCAAAAAAAATTAAAAATGACGTGTGACCTGTCGTTTGTAAGGTTTTTGAGGGCAATGAGTTCGAATATTTTTGCTAATTTTTTGAATTTGATCCTTCAGCGCCCTCCTTCCCCCACCCCCACCCCATTTTGGAAGAAAATACGTTAAGAAATGAAATTAAAGTGTGGCATATCGGTTTCTACTAACTCCAGAGCGTTGAGCTCGATTATCAACTAATTTTCTCGATTCGACTCTCTTGTGCCCCACGCTGACTCCCAGATTACCAAAAAATTGACATATTATAATACATTTTTTCATTAGGGTCAATCTTGGATTACCAATATTGATGGTTTTTTTGATTAAAGCAGAATTTTCCAAAATTCGCAAATTCAACCTAAATTCATATTTTTGGACAGATATAATGAAATTTTTTCAGGAAAATTCAAAAATTTTCCAAAATTTTCAGCAATTAGGTAAGTAAAATTGTAGATTTCCATTCCAATATACATGTATGACTTCTTTGATCAATTAAAGCAGAATTGCAAATTCAAGTTCAGATTTATATTTTATATTTCTAGGCAAAAATTAATTTTTTACAGGAAAATTCAAAAATTCGCCAAAATTTGAGACATGAACTTCAGAACCTTAAATTTAAGATATTATACTGCTTTGATTTGGAAAAATTCCCTTATCATCAGTATAAAATTTTTTATTAGCGAGATTTTTTGAATTTTTCAAAAATTTTAAAAATTATTCATCGTAACCAGAAAAATTAAAAAACTTGGAAACCCCTCTTTCATCCAATACCTACATAAATTCTACGCAATTGCATAATTTCACTACTTTCCATAAATTTTTTTGGGTCAATTAAATTCACTCATCATATTTCTCCTCGCACCTACTTTTCAAAAACTACGAAACTCCAAGACTCGCACATCAGATAACGTTAAAACCTTGCAGAAAAAATTTCGCCATCACCCACGATTCTCCAAAAGGCGCTATTGTTTCACATGATAAACGACGTGGGCTCTATTGGCGAATTTTTCAACGTCTGTCGTGATGTTTAGGAGGCTGCGCTCGTATTTCGCACATCATCCCCGCAGCTAATTTGTCGCGAGTGGCGTATTACGTAATTACATCAACTTAATTGTTTGATAATGAAGAGATTATAAAATTTCAATGGTAAAATACATATTACATAGCAGAACTCTTTGCATAAATGATTTACAGCAAGATAGATGATGGGAAGGTAGCTGGCAGCAGGCAGGTATAGGAAAATCTATGTACACACGGCACACCAAATACGACAAACGACGACGATAACGACCAAACGACGGAACACATACGGCCACTTTTTCTTCTTCTATTTCAGAGCGCGATATAATCGCACACGCCATCACAAGCAGTATTTAATATTAAACAGACAGTTAGTAATTGCATGATACGCTATTTTATTACGCACGCTAGATCGCCGTGTGCTTAAGTGAAAAAAAAAAGAGAAGAAGCAGTGATAAACATCTATACCGTAAGGATATTTAACGTAATTGGAAACAAGGATAGGATATAGGTAAAACCTCAGGTCAGATATAGAAACGCAGGTGTGAATCTGAGCCATGTGCATCTTTCAAATGCGTTGGATTAATAAAGGGCGGTTTTGCTTACTCAGAGGCAATGTAAACAGTCGTAAATATTAGAAAATTTAATTAAAATTTTTTCCTTCGATATCTCTCGCTCTTGGAGCAGAAAGGGCGCACAACTTATTCTTTATGGTTGGCACCGGCGTCGTCGGCGACCACCTTGTACCGCACACAGTTACGCCAACGATGCGTAAATCCGGCTCTTAACACGACACGTTTTAACTTTTGGAAAACTCCTTATTATATAAGTAACTAATATGTATGTGGTAACCATTAAACGCGATACTCCGTCGAATCGCTCCAAGTCAATACTTTGGAATCGTGAGTAGAGAACATACTATGGGCGAATTTCGATCCTACATCGTGAACCTAGCAAGTGTTCAAATGTAAACAAATATCATTGTTTGGACGAATTGCGTAAAATTACGACGCTATGGGTTATAACGTGTGTGCATTATGCAGTTTCGTAATAACCAACCGATTTAGTTATACAAGTGAACCTCGCCAATCTCGAGGATCGATATTGATAGCACATTGAAAACCCAGACTATTGTGAGTAGATTGACTGACCGTAATATTTACGCGATTAGAGGTGAAGCCACAATGTGATTATACGTTGGGAGGGCCAATCAGTCGTGCTGTGGTTTCATCTTGGCGAAAATTTTCCAATATCAACTAGGTGAAGGTAGTTACCGATGGTAAAAGAGGTTAAGTAGAAGATCCCGTTTAATCGAGCTCAGTGGTTGATACTGGAATGTGAATCATTTAATGCTATGTTGATTTGGGATTCGTGATGGAGGTGTTGAAGAATGGTGAAAATTGGGAGCAAATTTTACGAAAGTAGTGTCGGTGATAACTGATAAGATTGGTACTAGGGTGTGTCCCGTGGCTTGGAAAAATTCAGGTTATGAGATTTAGTTCTTTGAAAAATTGAATAAATTGGAAGGGGCGAGGGATCGAATTTTTTCCAGAAAATGAAACTAAATGAGGATAATTTGAGAAATTTTCCCAAAATTTTCAACGACTTTGCACAATTTGAAAAACTTACTAAAACTTGAGCAATTTTTTTTAAATAAAATAATTTTTTTAAATTTGGACAGTTTTTATAATACTGGAGAAATTTTCAAAATTGAAATAATTTTCAAGAAGTTGGATTATCATTTTTTTTTAATTCTTTTTGGGACAATTTTACCATGTCTTGAGCAATTTCCAGACAATTTCAAGAATTTCTTGAAATTTGATAAATTTTCCAAAAAATTAATCATCGTTTCAAAAATTGGTCAATTTTCAAAAAACTGATCGTTGTCCCAAAATTTGGTCAATTTTTCAGAAATTGATCAATTTTTCAAAAAATGATCATTTTTGCAACTAATTGAAGTTGTCAAAGAAAATCCTTAAAAATTGAAAAAATTTTCAAAACGAGGACGATTTTCTAAAAATTAAAAAGATATTTTAAAAATTGAACAAATTTTTTCATAATCTAAAATAAGGACTTCTTAACATATATGCAGGCAATTATCCAAGACTAGGCAACTTTTTCAAATATTAATCAAATCATGATAAGTACAAAGTTTTTGAAAATTGTCTGACTCTCCACTCTTCCAGCTCAGCAAGGAGATTGTAACATAGAAATTATCAAAAAAATGTATTTTTTGCTTTTCAAACATGATTTTTCAAAAAAAAATTCGTCGAACTGTTTATCACTTTATTTCTTGAAATTTGAAAACACATTTCAACTCTCAAAGAACACATAACTGTCTGAATCTGAATCAGCTCGTTGATAAAATCCTGCTTTTAAGAATCAATGAAATGATTTTCATTAAAAATTGATGATTTTTCATTTTTCATTGTAATTTAATTACCAATTTTTTTTAAACGATACATACCAATTTAAAAAAGAGTAATGATCTAATGATCAAGGAGTGCTCAAATGGAAAAACCAACATCAGATTCGAATTCATTGCGTCAATTCACTTCCTATGTATTTTCTCTTTTCGATCATATTGTTGAGAATAATTTATTGCAATAATTCTTGATTCCAGTTTTCAAGCATTTTTGGAAGTGTCATTGGCTCAAAAAAAGAGCATTAGAGGGACGAATTTTCAAATATTAACCAATTTTCTTCTTAAAAGTTGAAAAAGTTTTCAAAAATTGTCCAATATTTAAGAATTGAAAAATCCCCCCAAAAATTTAAGATCGAAGTTGGTACCTATACAATTTTTTTTTACATAACTAAAATTATTCTCTCAGTAATTTTTCAGAACTTTTGGACCAATTTCCAAAAATCACTTAATTGGAACGTTCTTCAAGAATTAAACCGAATTTCCCACGATTCGGGAAATTTTCTAAAATGTTGTACAATTTTACGTAGACTCAAAATCAGGAAAATTGCTTAAAATTATTTTATTTGTGACGCGCCATGAGAAACCGACCCTTAAGGTGAAAAATGAAATTTGTAGAAAAACGCAAAAATAGGTTAAAAAGTTAATAGTTTTGCGTTTTTCTCGAAATTTTATTTTTCACCTTAAGGGTCGGTTTCTCATGGCGCGTCACAAATAAAGCAATCAAAATCTTCGAAAAAATTTACCAAAAAAATTCTAAATCAAATTCAGAAAAATCACTCATGAAAATACCAAAAAACTCGATAAATCGACCACAATTTTACTTTTTCTGTCAATTTTCTCGTTCTTTTTATTGAATTTGAGAACATTTGAATCAGCTAACTTGATTTGATCGAATTCCAAAACACGATGTGAAAATTGTCAATCTGCGGGCAATTACGTTATTTTGAAAAATTCAAGTAAAGGTACTTTTCGACCCATTGTTTTTGATTCATTCATGTCACTTTTCAGGTATACAAAATGTCTCCTTTGAAGTATCATATTTTATTGAAAAATATTTAGGATTGTACAAAAATGATGAATAAAATTTCTGACAAAGTAGAAAAAAATTAAAATTTGACAGAGAGCTGGAGAAAGATTTCCCACATTGTAAAAAATTTTACCTAAAACGTCTAAAAATTGTTTCAACATTAAAATTGAAAAAAATTACTAAGTAATGCCAGCTTTGAGCATTGGATACCGAACGTAATTCGAACATTTGCAGCCTCCCTCCCCCCCCCCTAAAAAAATTGGTGAATTTCAGCATCAAATTCTAAAATTCAAAGACTAGTAATTTCGATTATTTCAAAAAGGACTGTAAATTGTAAAAATGGAGGAAAAAATTAAAACCCTTCAATTTTTAGACAAAAAAGAGTGTTTTGGGAAAAAATTGAAGCTTATACTTGATTGGATATTCGCAAAAATCTATTTTCAGTCAGCATTTGCCCTTCTACGAGCAGGCAGGGGGGGGGGGGGTAACGGAATGCTTTTGGTGCATTAGACAGTTTAGTCTGTTCCTGTTGTTCAAAAAACAATTAAAAAATCAAGATTGAATTTTTCCGGAACTTGGTACTTTTTCCTCCAATAAGACTCGACCACTCGACCAGTCAACTCCAATAAACCACACCAACCTCCATCCAACCATCTTGAACCCAATCCAACTCTCGACGAAAACCATGTCACTCTAGCTATGCCAAAAATTGCCATATCGCATTCTAACTTCCTCTGCATTGGCAAATACCTCGAGGAAACCGGTGTCATTAAACCGATCAGCTCGATTTCCGGTTTCGATGAAATATGAAATACCCAAACGCGAAATTAAAAACGATTACTCGGCTGGATTTTCAAATCCCACGACATATCTGAACCGCGACATTGGCCAAAGCTTCTCGGGTTTCTAAACACACTCCACATATAAGACTAAGCCTCACAGCTGAGAAGAGTTCGTACAGAGTAACGCATATTGTAAATAGAACGAGTTTTGCATAATCATAAATAATATCTGGTATGATGTTGATAATCGTTGGCTGGGAACGGGCCTATTATTGCGTTAGAGCACGAACCATCTTGTCCTCGCTCTGGAAAAAAAAAGACAATTTAAAACGCTCACCTCCAGGATAGCTGCGCTGAAGACATTACGGCGTATGGAGGCAACTAGGTGAATCCTTTTTTGGCGAATATTACCCAGCGTGACGTCTCCCAATTGGAGAGAAATATGCGTAGAAAAATGTCAACAATGAGGCGAAAAGTAGGCTATAGATTAATTTATAGAGATCTGCGAGGCGAATATTCGTATCAGAGGCGTTAATCGAGGGATGCTGAAAGATTCAGGGTACATGATCTCTTGGCGGGGGAAGGGGCAGGAGGCAGAATGTAGATACTTCAAAGTAGCGACCACTTTACGGGAAAATGATTTTTTTCACGGTTATGTTATGATTAACCGTGAACGTACGAATATTGACAGTCACCTCACGTTTCGATAAAACAAGATAAAGGTACATTATACATCGAGTTGAAACCATAGTGTAGTAATGTTTTAGCAACGTTCGTTAACATTGTAATAAAAAGCAAAACCTAAGTCCGAACAAGCCCGCATTATAACGGTGTTGTCCCCTTTAACTTCCTAGAACACACAATTGCTTCTCTCAACATGGACGATACGAAGCGAAAAGAATGAAAAAAAAGAAGAGAAAAAAATATGTACCTACAACCGGTGCCATATACATACAGCCAGTTTCTCTCTCGTATTCCCATAAACTCTCTGAACTCGATATATAAGCCATCGGGTTGATTTTTTGAGACGTGTAGTCTCCTCAGCTCCACAGGTCGGACGAAAACTATACCTATGCGGTATATCCTGCGGATGAGTTAATTGTTGGCTAATCGGCATCTTTGATTCGGTTCATTCCCTGCGGACGTGTACTGCATTAGCAACTATTTAACATGGCTAGCACGAGATGAACTTTACATTCTTTTGGATATAGAAGATGAGCAGTAAACCGGGTCGGCATATCCAGTAGTGCAATGCGCGACCATTCCTCGCGGCTAATCAATCATTTTCTAAAAGGTCGACTACGGTATAAGTTAATTATCCGTCGCATCTAATAGCGAGTAATTGTTTGTACGAAAATTATTTAACGTGCGGGTATAAGACCACGAACCTGTATCTTTCTTAATAGGCAAAGGTGTGCTGGAGACTGGATGTGGAAACGTATGTACCGTATAAATGGGTGCTGATGATGTTCTGCAGGTAACCATTTCTACTTCGGGCTAAATTATGCCGAACGGTTGGTAAAAAATTGCTTAACTGTTCGCTATAAGTCGATGATTCGGTTACGTAGACGAATTTTTCAGATTTATGGGTGAGTGGAGAGGAGTTTTTGCGATGAATTATTTTTAGTTTGAAATGAATTCTTGGAGGCGACAAGAGGTATCAGTTATGCTCTTTTTCTGCGCGAGGTAGAAATTCTAACGAAAATAAATCGAAAATACAAGAACATACTCTCATTCTGAATTAGTGAAATGCCACCGATAAATAGTCAGAAGTGCAGTAACTACAGAAAAAATGAGCAAAATTCACTGATTTTTCAAAAATATAGACTGATTTTTCAACGGTTTTCACTGATTTTTCAAAATTTTTCACTAATTTTCAAAAGGTTTTCACTGATTTTTCAAAGGTTTTCACTAATTTTTCAAAGATTTACATTGATTTTTCAACGGTTTTCACTGATTTTTCAAAGATTTACGCTGATTTTCAAAGGTTTTCACTAATTTTTCAAAAATATTTTCACTGATTTTTCAAATATTTACACTGATTTTTCAAAGGGTTTCACTGATTTTTCAAAAATATTTTCACTGATTTTTCAAATATTTACACTGATTTTTCAAATATTTACACTGATTTTTCAAAAGTTTTCACTGATTTTTCAAAGATTTACGCTGATTTTCAAAGGTTTTCACTGATTTTTCAAAAATATTTTCACTGATTTTTCAAAAGTTTTCACTGATTTTTCAAAAGGGTTTCACTGATTTTTCAAAAATGGTTTCACTGATTTTTCAAAGGGTTTCACTGATTTTTCAAAAATGGTTTCACTGATTTTTCAAAGATTTACACTGATTTTCAAAGGTTTTCACTGATTCTTCAAAAATATTTTCACTGATTTTTTAAATATTTACACTGATTTTTCAAAAGTTTTCACTGATTTTTCAAAAGGTTTTCACTGATTTTTCAAAAATGGTTTCACTGATTTTTCAAAGATTTTCACTGATTTTTCAAAGGGTTTCACTGATTTTTCAAAAATGGTTTCACTGATTTTTCAAAAATGGTTTCACTGATTTTTCAAAAATGGTTTCACTGATTTTTCAAAGGTTTTCACTGATTTTTCAAAGATTTACACTGATTTTTCAAAGATTTACACTGATTTTTCAAACGTTTTCACTGATTTTTCAAAGATTTACACTGATTTTTTAAAGATTTTCACTGATTTTTCAGAAAGATTTTCACTGATTTTTCAAAAAGATTAT
This sequence comes from Pseudococcus jackbeardsleyi, assembly GCA_038380155.1. NCBI lineage: Eukaryota > Metazoa > Arthropoda > Insecta > Hemiptera > Pseudococcidae > Pseudococcus > Pseudococcus jackbeardsleyi. The sequence goes on along the minus strand of CM076240.1, from coordinate 22,136,109 downwards.
CACTGATTTTTCAAAATTTTTCACTAATTTTTTAAAGGTTTCCATTGATTTCTCAAAATGTTTCACTGATTTTTCAGAGATATTCACTAATTATTCAGCAAAATTCATAAATCTCACTGATTTTGTAGTGATTTTTCTCGCTGATCTATTTTCAGTGAAAATTTTTCCACTGATTTTCTCCTGCGCTGCAATTGTGACTGTTACTCAGTGATTTTCAATCATTTTCACTGATTGATAAATGAGAGAGTACTACCTAATATGATCCAAAATTTCAAATGCCAAACGGCCATTCCAAACAATAACAACGGACCAAAAATGAAATCGGGGTTTTCGATTCCCCTGCAAATTTTTTTATTAGTTCCTCTTGGTGGTCTATTCATAAATCCACGATCATCTCCCTTCTAACCCTAAAGGGAGCTGGAAAAAAGATGAACCTCGCAATTTTTAGGCATTGGTGGTTTTTTTGTCAAATTAAGTACCCAACTTTGAAGGCTCTACCTCGAGAAGTCGAGATAGGTTATACTTGAAGAAAACTGTTTGCAGGGTCTGAAAGAGAATTGATACGACATTTAAAAACGATCATTACAATTTGAAAAGCTCAAAGTTGAACTTTGGTGATGAGAGCTCTACTTTCACGATGATCACAATAGATGAAAGCTGCTATATAAAAATCTGAAAAAATTACAGTAAATAGCCATTTTTACCCATTTTTCAACCCACAAATTTTCAACATGGGATTTCCTGCCTGAGGGGTACAGGAGTCCACAATTTCGACCAAAATTCAAAAAAAGTCGAAAAAGTGAAGTCGCATATTGATTTCTACTTATTCGAAGACGCTGATTATGAATATGCATTTGGTTTTATCATCCGACCCTTCTGAACCCCCCGTTAGTCCCCTTGATAGGGTAAAAATTTGAAAAAATGGAAAATAACGTGTGACCTGTCTTCTGTTTGGTATTTGAGAGCACTGAGTTCGAATATTTGCTTATTTTTTAGATTTGACCCTTTAGTGCCTTCCAAGCCCCTAATTTTGGGGAAAAGGCCGAAAGAAATATTATAATTAATTCGAGAAGGGTCGCGTCGGATTAGAGCACAAGGAAGGGGGTCAAATCAAAAAATAAGTAATATTCGAATTCTACGCCCTGATTTTTGAGAGCTCCAAGAAAATTCTGAAAATCTCCAACGGACCTATTTAGAACTTTTAAAAATATTCGATTCTCATCGCTTTTGAAAAAACAGCCCAAAATAACTTTTCACAAGAAACGACTAATTTGAAATATTTTTAAAAAGCAATTATTTTATCGTTTTCTTTCGAAAACGACAGAAAACAACGGATTTTTGAATTTTAAAAAACTTCGTTTTAGGAAATGACTTTTTGCAGGCAACCAAGAACTGTCGTTTCTTGTCGTTTTTCGAAGGAACGACATGAAACGACAAATTTTGAAAGTCACTTTTTTAATAGAAAATTCCAATAATTTTAGACCTAATATCAGACAAGCTGATAAAATGATTTTAGTGATTAATAGAGATAATAATGAAATTATTTCACAAACAGAAGTATATCTTTGCGAATAAATCAAAAATGAATAAAATTGACTTACGAATTGAAAAATTCAATCACTCAAGAGAGAAAAAATTTCACAGCAACTTACCTGTAAACAGAAAAACAAACATTTTCAATTAAAATGTGATTAAAAAATTCTTCAGCAATAATCATTTTTACAAAATGATCATAAAAATCATTAAAATTCTAGGTGTACAAATTTGACCCCCCCCCCTCCCCTCCTCCAAAAAAACCAATAATAAATTGTCACTTTCACAGATTTTTTTATTTTTGAAAAATTGGCATTCTTCCAGAAAATCTTCGAAATTCTTTCTCAACGAACACTTTTCCACAAATAATCCCATCTCTGCTTAAATAACCCAGACAAACAGAATTCGATAATCTCCCATACCACTGCATTCTCTTGACCCTTTGGAATTTTTACCATGACCTTTTCTGAAATACACCGGAGGTATATTTTCAACCACTTATAAAATTCTCCTTAATGACCTATTCATCAGTTTCAATACGATAAATAGCTATTTAATCTATCTCGATCCAAAATCCGCATATCTAACCCGATCAAAGCTCACAATACGCCAGGTATCGAAAAAAAAAAAACTAGAAAAAAAAGGCGAACAATTTCACACGAGCTCAATAACCTTGATATAAGCCGACCATGATCCAGCGTTAAAATGTCAACCGATTAGGTAAGCCGCAGCCGACTCACGCAACTCGCACCTCGATCCGCGTCCGCGATCAGTTGAGCAGAAAAATTCCAACGATTTTGAAATTAATTCGGATCCCAGTGACCTGCATTCTTATGAATACGCATCTCGACGGTCTCGGCCCCGGTCATAATACTAAATTATCATAACCAAACATCCCGATGCAACTCGAGGCTGACAAAACTTCATCGCTAATCATCGAGGAGTGTGCGAGGAACGCAACGAGCCCGGCTCGGTACTGTTGGCAGGCTAAACGTGACACGTGGGTTATGCCAGGTATAGAGGAAATGCATTATTATGAATGAAAATACATATAAATATGGTCAGCGGCCAATTAGTAAATGCAATCCGAGTTGAAAATTTTATTCCATGATTCCGCCACGCCGTGTCCATCCTACTAACATCATTTACATACGATATACCCAAGCAACATCAACACTGGCGGGTTAATGGCCGTGTTCCAGCTTCTTCTCACATAAATAAAGCTGTTAGCCATGTTGGCCGGCCGGTCATTTATTTGCAATCGACGCTTTTACAATTCTACCGGAATAATTATCGACTTCCGAAAGCCCATCGTAATGGTCACGTGTCACTTGCACAACTGCAATTATACGCAGTTCGCCGTTTAATATACTCGAGCTGCCAAACAATACGGAACAAATTAAACCTTTTTTTTATCGGTATTTCCACATACAGACGTACTAAGCTGACGCGTTAATTACCCAAAAGTACAGTTCAACCGACACCTTGGCCGGTCACGACGGTGCGGTGGGTCCACGCGAGCGTGCAAAATTTCCTCTACCGTGAGGTACGAGGCTGGAAAAAGAACATAACCGGCGTCACGTTTTCATTTGTACATATCAAATCGAAAGATCATCTGGCACCTAGCAGTATTCTAAATCGTTGTTTAAATTAAAAAATTCCCTATGTAATTACAAACGCGCGCCTACCATCAAATATGCTTGTACGGTTAACGCGGTTCGCCGACTTAATTAATTGACCTCTTTGGCTAAATTGCTATAGAGCTTATTACAATGTACGAAATCATCGCTGCGTCGAATTTAACTCGTGTGCAGGTCTCTGTGGCAAGGTCTTGTGGGCTGGTGTTTAATTTATACGAATGTACGTCAAGTTGGATAAATCGATAAATCAGGATTTTTCAAAAAAAAAGTTCAGGATTGAATAAAATCTATGACGTTATTTTAAAATTTTACTTTTGAATTGTTAAAATTCGTACAATGAATCAAAAAATTGAAAAATAAATATGATAATTATTTTTTATTTTGGAATTCATTCTGTGTCCAAAAAATCGGCCAATCGGAGTAAAAAGTTATATCAAAAAATGTTCAAAAAATTAAAACTGAAAGAAATGCAACGAGATGGAGAAAGATTGAAATCATATCTACTTGAATTCAGAATTGAAAAGTAGATCAGAAATCACCAATTTAAATCGATTACGCAGGAAAAAATTGTTGAATTGCCACACTGTGATATTTTAATATTTTATAAGTACAAAATTCTGGAAAAATCAAGCCTCTGAAAAAAAATAGGCGAATAAAAACTCCCCTATTTAAAAATCAGTGAAAATTATCAAAAATTTCTAAAAAAAAAAAAAAAACACGTCAGAATTTTGCAGCACAAGAATAAATCAGTGAACAAAACTTCACTGAAATCAAACACAATAAAAAAAAATGTTGATGAAAAATCAGTAATAATTCATTGAAAAGTCATAATAAAAGTTTTAAAATTTTCTGAAAAATCAATGAAATTTTTAAAAAATCAACAAAACTCCGATGGGAATTGGTGATAAAAAAACTAAAATAATATCAGTTTCTGGTTTTCACTTTCAGTTCTCAATTTTTTTTCAGTTTTCAATTTCTTTGTTTTTTAAATTTCAAGGGACTAAAAATTCAAAAATTCCAGCTAAAATAATTGAATTTATTCATTTTTATTTTTCAATTCGAATTATACATTTTCCCTTCTTCGAACTCACACCAGAAGTTCCCGGAAAAAAAGTTCATCAAATAATCTGTTTAAAATTTTTTTCGACTCAGCATTACATTTTTTGACAAAAAATTTCAAATTCACTATTCTTAATAGGCGAATTTAAAAAAGAAAACTAGCTTAAATCACCCCCCCCCCTCCCCTCCTAATCTGAGTCCAGACTTATGTTACAGATTGCGAATTAATGATGACAATTATAATAAACTTTTTCTTTATAGTTCGTCACCACTTTGGTAGCAAAATTTTCATATTTTCAAATCGAATTTTTCATGAAAATTTTTAGACTTTTCCAATGATATGTTTGCTGCAAAAATTCGATTGAAGACCCCAATTCCAAAACGGCATAGTCCAAAATTCGTACATGAGAAAACGACTTTCATCAAAAAAATGTTTACTGTCAAAAGCTGAAAAAAATTCACTTAAGCTCCTTTTCTCATATACATACAGCTTTTAGACTTACATCGTTTTGGAATTAGAGTCTTCAGTTGAATGCTGTTCAACATCATTTTTCCAAAAAAAATCATCATCTCATTCTTTATATTTTTGCAAAAAAAAAAAATGGTTCTAGCAAATATGTTCAATCAAAAAGTACTTGACCAATTTTTATGGTTCCATTCTTCAGTTTTCAATTCATGTACTATAATCAGAAATTTTTGGAATTTTTTAACGTTAAACATAATTTTTAGTTAGAAATGAATTGAACGTTCAATATTTCTTTTAATTTTTTGAATGCTGTTTTTAGATTTTCCCAAGTTTTACTAGAATTTTCCACAAGTAGTTTCAATCCTACCAATTTTTTCAGGTTTTTGATCAATTAGGCTGAAGAATTTTTCCATTATATAAAGAGAGAGATTAGAACGTAAAATTAGTGAAAAATATGTATGATTTTTGATGTACGTAGGTACTTGACTGTTGATTTAAAATTTTTTAGGATTATGAATTTTTTAATGGAAATTTTCAATTGAATGTCTGATTCAGTAAATTTTGATTTTCTCAAATTGAATTTTGTTAAAAATTTCAAGGAATTTCCATATTTTTCCCTGAAATTTTCAGTGTTTTAAAATTTTTTTTGGTCTCATCATTTTAGTCCTATAGTTCCAGTTTCAATTCCAGTTGTTTTTCAATTTTCACGTTCAGATCCAGTGTCAGTTTTCCATCGTTGTTGCTGAAAATCGAAGAATTTTGCTGATTTTTCCTGTGCTGAAATTCTAACTATTCATCAGTGACCTCTTACTGATTCAAAATGAGAGAGTGAAAATGTTTTTGTATAAAGCTTAATTTTTGAGGTATTTTTTTATTAAAAAAAATATATATTGAAGTTGAAATTTGAACAAAAATATCACGAAAAAAAAAATTGAAAATGAATTGTAGAGCATAAAATTCCTTTTTTGTAGAGTACAATTACTTTTTTCTTGGAGGTTCAAATTTCGTTAAATCCTTTCTTTACTCAAAAAATTTACTTCGATTTTCATATCAGTATTCAAACATGGTAATTATTGAAATGAGATTTAGACTCTATGAAGGTGAAGGTACATAAATACATTAGGTAGTTCAAAATTATGAAAATTTTTAAAAAATTAAAAAATTCGATACACGTGACTTATTTGTTATGTTTTTCAAAATACAGGGTTGAATATCAACTCAGTTTTTGAATACGACTCTTCCCAATCTCTTTCACGTGGAGGCGAGGACCCGAGCTTGACCCCAAAAAAAGAGAAAAAATGGATGAACTGGTGTGGCATTTCAAAGGTGCTGGGCTAGAAAACCGAATAATTTATGGTTCCAACTTTTTACCATTACTCACACCCGTGACACCCCTCCCCCACATTTGAATTATTTATTCATGAAAATTTCTCGTGGTATCTTATTTGTTTTGTGTTATTTTCTGGAGTCCATGAATTCAAAAACGAACTTAGTTTTACGGTACAACCTCATTTTTTGGTACAAGGAGGAGAAGAGCTTCGTACAGTTGTGCAAAAAAAAATGGAGAGCAAAAAATATTTGTAACTACCTACTTTATTTATTTCATGTTTTGAAAAAATATGTCTACAACGTTGAATAGATAATAATCTGACCGATAAAGTAACAGCAAGACCTCGATTGCAACGAGAATTGGCTCAATGAAAGAGCACCTAACTCACACCTTAAATCCGAAATTTCAGCAATCGAAGCTCATTATTCGATTTTTGGACAAGTTTTGAAACTGGCTAAAATTTTCTCAAAGCTTCCATAAAAAATTAAAATTTTTCCAGCAAATTGAAACCTACGAGCATACTTTTTCACAAAAATTGTCCCCATTTTCAAAACGATCTCACTTTTGAACATATCACCAAACCAGAACAAAAACACAGAGATATAAATTCGTACCATAAATTGGCCAGTTTTGTTGTACAAGGCAAAGTCTGTCGCAGTATGTGCATTTGACACTATTCGAAATAATTGAAGATCGTGTTATTATTTTTTTTAATTGCGCAATGTTATATGAAAAACCAGTTTGAATTTTTTAATAATTATACATTTGTTTTGTTATTCTTCCTCTCTCTTTCATACTGTCACTTTTTTTCTAGACACGAAATAAACGACGTTTTCCTGCTGAGCATATCGCTACTCGCGGTTAAACGACGCGACAGCGCGAATTCTCTCGGTTTTCTTCGCGCCGCTGCTGTGAAAAAGTGAAAAAAAAACGTAATCGCGATAATCGAACGATTTGCTGTACTGGTTCGCGCCTTCGCGGCAGCAGGCCATCTATCAATCCGGGAACAAAAGGCGCGTGAAAAACAAAGAAAAAGTGGCCATTTACTCCGAATTTTTCGAACTGGTACACACGGCAGGGCACGTATCTGATTGAAGATGATGCGTTAGCACGTAATAAGTCACGCAGAACGAATTTATTTTTAATTCACTTTCGGAGCGGAGCTGGAGCGGCGTGCAAAAAAAACTTGGAGGAAAACACGCCTGCGCATGATTTTATGTATATTAATTTCCACTTCATCTTTATTAAAATATATAGAGACGCGGGCGAGCGGTAATGATGGAAGTTTAAAACGTCGTTAAATAGATCGAGAGAAGCGAGGCGCAGGAGAACATAAGCACGATCCATTCTGTATACCTCTATGCCTCTATTTCTATATAGTGGTCAGATAAATAACGAAAACACCCCGGCGGCATTTTCTCGTCTTTAATTAGAATATTTAAAAGACATACAGGCGCTGGTTGCCTCGTTCACAGAGTCGAGGAGAAAAAAAACATAAAAAATCGATCCGCGAATACCTGAATCAGAATGTAGCGGATCGGTAGGTGCTTTATCAAGTTCACGCAAGTTCATAAAACTCGACGAGGTCTTATGTATACGTCTAGTATGTATATGACCACAGCCAGCAACGATCAGCTAATTCAATGCTGAATTATAAATCGAATCGCGATCGGTTATTATTAATTTCGGATTATTAATTGGCTCGATTACGTTGGCTAATTCAAGTTTCAAACGTACACTTTCGTTTAAAAGTATCGAAGAAAAATGCTTGATAGAATTCGTACGGTGTTTTCATGCGGACAGAGTGATTTTTGAAATTTTTTTTCTGGAGAAATGATCGATGGATTATTTCATACTGATTTGAACTAAAATTGAAGTTGAGTCTTCCGATTTCGCTCAAATTTTTGTTACGACTTACCCTTGATGGTCTATTCATAAATCCATGATCATTTCCCTCCTAATCAAGCCCGTCCGGAAGATTTTCTTAAACAAGAGAAATACATATGTGCAAAAAGGAGCACAAACGATCGACCACAGTTTTACCCTCCAAACTGATATGTCATGTCTTCAGTTTTGACCTTCGAAAAGTTGAATTGAAAAAAAAATTGTTTCGCCCTGATTTATCATGATCAACATCGCTCATTTCCAGGAGAAAAAAAGCGTACCTAATTTCATTTCTTTTTTCAAAATCGACCAATTTTTGCGACACAAACTGTACGATTGTGCGAGTTCTATTTTTTTGATCGGAAAACTAATAACGAGTTCGAGTTCAGGATGCTTGAATTATATGAAATTGATACCACGTGGTGTCTACTGGATTGAGAAAATGAAAATTCATGCTATTTTCATGTTTTTCATGATTTTCATGCTCGGTAGACACCATGTTACAGTAAAAATTTCGATAATTATGGTAAATTACCGTAAATATTTCAGTGATTATGGTAAATTATTGTAAATATTTTAATAATTACGGTAAATTACCGTAAATATGTCAGTAATTACGGTAAATTGCCGTAAATATTTCAGTAGTTACGGTAAATTGTCGTAAATATTTCAGTAATTACGGTAAATTGTCGTAAATATTTCAGTAATTACGGTAAATTACCGTAAATATTTCAGTAATTGCGATAAATTACCGTAAATATTTCAGTAGTTACGGTAAATTGCCGTAAATATTTCAGTACTTACGGTAAATTGTCGTAAATATTTCAGTTACGGTAAATTGTCGTAAATATTTTTCAGTAATTACAGTGAACAATAGTAAATATTATTAAATAACTATGGTAAATTATCGTAAATATTCTAATATTACCGTAAATTACCGGAAATAGTTCAGTAATTGTTAATTACGGTAAATTGCCGTAAATAGTTCAGTGATTACGGTAAATTACCGTAAATATTTCAGTAATTACGGTAAATTACCGTAAATATTTCAGTAATTACGGTAAATTACCGTAAATATTTCAGTGGTTACGGCAACTTGTCGTAAATATTTCAGTAATTACGGCAACTTGTCGTAAATATTTCAGTAATTACGGTAAATGACCGTAAATATGTCAGTAGTTACGGTAAATTGCCGTAAATATTTCAGTAATCACGGTAAATTGTCGTAAATATTTCAGTAATTACGGTGAACAGTGGTAAATATTTTAATAATTATGGTAAATTATCGTAAATATTCTAATATTACCGTAAATTACCGAAAATATTCTAACAATTACTGTAAATTACCGTAAATATTTCAGTAATTATGGTAAATTACCGTAAATATTTTAGTAATTATGGTAAATTATCGTAAATATTCTAATAATTATGATAAATTACTGTAAATAATTGTAAATATTCTAATTTGGTCATAATTCTCCGGATCACTTTTATTTTGATTTAAATTTTGATCTTTCTTATTTGAATCTGAGCCATCGTTTTTTGGCTCATTTCTATCGGCTGTTTGATTCGAATTTTGGTATTTTTTATTCGAATTCAAATGAACGTTTATGCCCTACTCGATAGAAATGAGGACAGAAATTTTTTAAACAAAAAAGTTGAGTTGAATAATGATTTAAAAGCTATTCTTCAATTTAGAAATTGAGAGGAAAGTATGAAAAATTCATGCTTTTTGTGGAAAATGATCAAAATGCATCTGACATTCATGCTATTTTGGTTTTTTTCATCATTTTTATGCCCGGTGGACACCATGTACCTATTTTACCTCGAACCCTTTTATGCACAGAAATATGGGAAAAACTACCCCTCACTCCCTCCATGAGAAAAATTTTTGATGGGTCCTCAGAGCTCAACGAATTTTCTATTTATGTATTTACCATCAAAATATCTCATTAAAAAAATCGAGCGACATCCGAAGACCCAACTTCATTTTCGATCCGAATTAGTATGCAATGGCCCCGCTAGTTTTGAAACTTCTGTCATGCATTACCAATGAGCAGCTGATATTTTCAATTTCTCGATTTCTTCTGCTTCTATAGAATAAATTCTAAAATTTGGATCATTCAATTTCAAGGTGTGCATTTCACTCGGACTTTGGATTTTTATCGTGCCATAAGCTCATCTTACACGGTACACACTACAACCTTTTTTTTACTACCAGCAGAAAATCAAGGAACCAGCCAACTTTGCCAAAATATCCAAACCTCTTCATCCTTCAACAACGATGTCAAAAAAAAGTAAAAAGGGAAACGTATTTCAAAGAAATCGCATTAAAATATACTATTTGATTACTTACCGTTAACGTACAGTTTCGAAGGTAAGACGAAAAAAAAGTACGTCTCTTCTTCGCCTTATTAAAGAGACTTTATTTCCGCTTAACAATGTTTAAAAATTACCCAATCAACCGGTTCTGCTAATTAAACGCGCCAATACTGTGTGGTGGCAATTAATTAACACAAAAATACCACTAACGATTCGCTTGCGCGTACTCTTTGTGATAGAATACTCGCCTTTGGCGCCTACACACGTTTGGAAAAAAAAAGACAAAGTTCCAAATCATGTCCATGAATTTCACTACGTGTATAGGTTACCTTAAATGTACAAAGTGTAACCTTATACGTAGAACATGTCTATGTTACAATGATAATCAAAAATATACAACTGGTTGGCTTGGTCGTTTTACCTATTTCTGACGTTATACACCACTGGCTTAATAATAGCTTTCTTTAACGACCAAAACCATCATCTGGTTTATAATTTTTAAATATGCACAGATTTGATATTGCCGCGCGTTGACAACGGTAATTTTTTTCATCCACGTAACTAATGAAATTACATAGTTTGTCGTTGATTAATATACGCTTTTAAGGAGCTACGATTATTAAAAAGAATCATTTTATTATTGTAGAAAGCATATAAAGAGTGGAAATGCATGGCTATAGATGTGAATTATCGTCGTTGATTTGTATGCAACTGGATAATGACTCGTATAGTATTACATTTTATCGGAAATTATCTTATGCATTCTGGTGTAATTTACATAATGTTAATTTTTATCGTTAATGAATATGTTCGATAATGACGGGTTCTTCCTTCTTTTTGCTTTTCTTTTGAAAGAATTTCGCCGGTTAAAATTATACGATCGCGATTTTAAAAAAATTGCGAAAAGTTGACTTCCTCTGAGGTGAACCGTTAGCGTTTCAGATATTCACGTGGTTTGTGTAATGAAATGTTATATGATTTTTAGATGGGGGGAAATGAGGGGAAAGAGAGGTAAAAGTCATATGTTGAAAATTGATGAATAAAATAACGATGCGGGGGAGGGATTTGGCGAATCCCCCTCACTTCCTCCCTATCACTACAACGGCCGATTACAATTTTAATCCAAAAAATTATAAAAATAAGTTAAATCTGTTTTAGAGAGAAATTTTACATTTTGAATCAAACAAATTAAGAAAAAACAAGAATTTTTGTACCCTCTCATTTTGATTCAATGAAGTCACTGATGAAAATCAGAATCACAGCATAGGAAAAATTAAAATAATAAATTTATTTTCAGCGAATTTTGGAGATTTTACTGACTCCTCACAATGAATTTTCATTGATTTCCAACATTTTTTCACTGTTTTCTTCAAGTGAGAATTGTTTCACTGATTTATTACTGTAGTACAATTCTAACTGTTTTCCAGTGATTTTGAATATTTTCAATAAATAGAATATATGAGTAGCACGAATCGAAAAAATTTCATTAGGTACTGATCGGAGAGTTTTTCAATTCTATTCCCTTCCTTTCTCTCAAAAAAAAAAAAAGGTCAATATGTTGAAAAATTTTCCAAGTATTCTACAGGAAAAAATGAATTTTTCTAAAATCAAAACAGACAAAGGGAAATGGTCGCGATTTTTTGTAACATATGTACTATGAATTTTAAGCCAATTTCAGAAAACATCAAAATGAGTAAAAACGGTAAATTTTGATTATATATTTTTGATATCTCATTTTCAACTCCTTATCTAGTGAGGAAGAGGGGTGGTGGTGGTATAGTTTTAAAAATATAATAAACCAAGCTAAGGGGAGACAGAAAATTAAAAACGTATCATTAAAAAAAAAAATTGATTTCAGCATTTAAGCTTCTGACTCCATTCTAAAATTTTTGAAAACTAACAAAAAACTGCAGGATAAAAATGTAGAATTCTTCAATTTCGTATATTAAATGAAAAAATATTCACAAAAACTTCATTTTTTCAAAATTTGAGCTGTTTAGTCAATTTTTAAAGTTTTAGAAAAAATTCAAAAACAGAAAAAACTTTTGAAGACAAAAATATAAACTTTTTCCAACTTCAGATAAACGAAAAAAACGCATCTGAAATACATAAATTTCTAGAACTCAACCTCCAAATTCATTTTTCTGAATTTTTGACAGAGCTATTTTTGAAAATTGAAAAAAAAAACTGCAAGCAAAAATACAAAAAAATTCAAACTTTGATAGATGCCCCAAAAAGAACAGTGAAAAACTTCCTTTTTGAAAATTTGAGATTTCTAGTTCATATTTGATCTATTAAATTTTTAAAAAACTAGAAAAGAATAGAGGTACAGAAAATAATACAAAATGTTTAAAATTTTCATTTTTTGGAAAAAAAATTTTATTCAAAATTTAAGCCTTCAAGTTCATTTTAAATTTTTTTATAAATTTCTAACAAGTGAAAAACTAACATACATAAAAATAAGAAAATTTTTAACTTCAGCTAAACCGGTCTTTAAAATTCAACTATATACTTAGTTCATTCAAGGATTTTAGACTAATTTTTGAGGAAAGACTGCAGCAGAAAAAAATGCAAAAATCTTCAACTTTGAATACCAACGTAGGTAGGTACACTGAAAAAAAAACTCAAAACCTCTTCTTTTTCAAAATGCTGGCTCTTTGAATTCATTTTTGAATTCTGAACAAATTTTTGAAAATTAAAAAAATGCAGGCAACATACGTAATATTGTAATATTTTTGTTTTTAAAAAAAACTAATTTTTCAAAATTCAATTTTAATGTTCACTTATGGATTTTCGGTAAATTTTTAAAAACTGAAAAAACTGCTTATATAGAATGTTTGAAAATATTAGTAGGTACCTACCAAAATTTTTCAAATAGAATCTTATTCAAATTTTTCCTTCCAAATTCTTTTTAAAAAATTTCACAATTTTTCATAAATTGAAAGATCTAGTTCATTTTTGAATTTTTGAAAAAAATTTTAAAGATTGAAAAAACTGCTGTGAAAAAAATACAAATGTTCGAGAATTTAAATTCTTTTTTTTTCGAAAAATAAATACTTTGAACTTGGTTCCTCTTTGAATGATAATCAGTTTTTTAGAATCAACATTCCATATTACAAATATTTCTGAACCATTTGGTCAGCTAAAATTTGTTTTTTTTAAGCGTTACTAAAATCATTCACATCAACTTAACATCTTCATGATGAAAAAATTTACGAATCCTAATCCGAAAACATTGCAATTAAACCCCTCACTAACTCAAAATCTCGAGAAATCCCAAATCGTTTATCAATTTTAAGACAAATTTTTGAAAGCAAAATTATCTACTGACAGCAAAAAAATCACAAAATTGTCAATTAAACCCCTCACTAACTCAAAATCTCAAGAAATCCCCCAAATCGTTTATCAATATAAGACAAATTTTTGAAAGAAAAATTATCTACTGACAGCAAAAAAATTACAAAATTGTAAAAATATGAGATTTTTCAAGAAAAAATTCAAAAAAATAGAGTTTCATCCAATATCGACATTTTTTCCAGGTAAAATCCATCATCCCTTCTTCAAAAACTTTCCAACTTCAGTACACTCCATTCCAAAAGGAACTTCTCACAAGGTCATCGGTATCATTTCAACTACACCTACAAAAATTCTCTCAAATTCTCAAGTTCTTTCCATAGATTGAAATCAGGAAAAAATTTCGAAATATTGCCACCCAAACAATAAAATCATCGGTTATCGTCTATCGTCTCGCAATAATTTTCACATTCTCATAATTTCGCATCATTATTTCGATTATTATTCATTAATGGAGTCTTTAAGGTTAAAACGTGGCGCTACCAATTAACAATGGATTAAAAGAATTTAGTTATTACATAGTTGAAAAAATTTTAATATTGGAATGAAATTTCACCGTTGAAAAAAAAAAGGTAAACAATGAGAATATTTAAAATAAGATAATTAGGTACACCGAAAGACGAACTTATCCAATAGTAAACGTCTAATTAAAACTTACGTAATATGAAATTATAAACTTGTAATTTAAGGTAAGTACACAGATGGAATTTACATATTCCATACCAAGTTCGGTTTTACAATAGGCATATAAAAACGATGCAAAATAACGCACTTTAGACAAACGGAACGGAACAGATAGGAAGGAAAAGTAGGAAAAAAAAGTATATTAGAACGGAATAACGAAAAACTAGTATCTTACATGTTGTACGTGATGGAATGTAGCCGCAGGGGTTGTAGGCTATAGGCAGAACCCTCAAGGTTTGATGACTCTGCGGTCAAATCATCTGATTTCAATCCTACTAGCTTACCTGTTTCTCATAAGAAGCCAACTGGTAAGGTATACGTATTACGTATAGATACGTACACAGTAAGCATTATAATTCTCGTTCGTCTTTTTTTAATGACTGCTCGCTTTAATTGCGATTATACTCCGCCAACTTCCTCGACTCTAAAATACCACTCCATATCCTGACATCCTGTTATTATTGTATCAAAACGTACGCGATATACGCGTTCTTATAGAGTAAAGCTGCGGAGGAGATTCGTTGCTGTTTGTACACTTAAACGTGCTACGTGCCCTCTGCAGTTCTTGCTCGTGCATCGTAATAATGAATTAATCGAATTCACCTTTTGTAAATAGCTTTAATTGTTACGTTTTGTTAACTCGAGCTCTTCTCATTGTTTCGTTCTTCTATTTTTGGAATTGAACGGTTTTCCAGGTTTGATTTAAATCATACCCCTGTGCGTATTCCCACGCTCATTATCACCGTTGTTGTTGGTTTAATTGAACGATTTTTTATTCACTTACAATTTTTTTTCCACTTTAGATATTTGTTATTAAAAAACAATATGAAGTTGATGGTTAATTTTTTCTGCTCGATGTTGCATCTCGCGATTGTTTTTTTTTACCTATTCGTTATAAAACTGACCTATCCTTATGTCGAATCGATTGACTGTATGGGTATAAATTTAAACCGTGTAAGACGTCGTCGTCTTTGAAAATCGACGTGTATTGCACACCATACTCTGCAGTTTCGATACGCTGACACTTGAATTATTGGAAAGTTAAATGATCGAGTTATCGTGTGGTGTAATGACCTTCGACTTTGATCGAAAATCTTGGTGGAACGCGCGCAGGGCCGCATCGTTACTGAATTTATGGATACGTGTTTGTAATTACCGTTTGATCGCTGGATGGTTTCGTGATTAATTTTCACGTGTTCGGATACCTGTACCTGAGTACGAGTTGGCAAGGCGGGGTAACCGATCATCAGAGCGGACGAGTTTTTTGAATATTGTTTTCAAAGTTGAGGAGTTTTTGTTGAAATATTTGGTTCGGAAAGTTGTACGAGAAACTTGTGAATTGATTTTTGTACCTATTTATAACGAAAGGAGTGTCATTTTATGTAAATTTATTCACTTTTTGACCCGGAGTTTTCAAATTTTGGTTTAATTTAGAACAAATTTACAGAGTTTTGCTCCGAAAATTGAAAACCAAGGTGTTCGGCAGTCTAGTGGATCTGAAAAATGTAAATAATTACGGTTTTCTGAATTTTTCTAATCATTTTTATCGCTTCTGCTGTCCATGGGGTCGAGAAAACGAAAATTCATGATATTTTAAAACAATATTTTTTATGCTTCCAAATTTGTTCAAAAATCCCCCCTCCTCGCGCACACTCATTTTAAAGGAGATTTCAAGCAATTTTCTAGCAATTTTATTCTGATGATATGCGCTTGTTGGGTAAAAATGAAACGAACGACGTAAAATAAAAACATTTAAGGTGTCTTAACAAATTCTCGAAGTCGAAATCAACAGGCAGGATTTTCACAAGTACTTTCAAACAAATTTTATAGAAAATATCCCCAGAGCATTGGAAAAAAATATCCCCACTCTACTTCCTAATTTTTTTCAACTGATAAAATTTCAATAGTTTTTCAAATTGTCTTTTCTTTCAAAAATTGTGTGTATTTCAATTCGTCTGTCGTTGTCGTCTATGAATTTGGTTTTTACAAAGGCCCCCGAATTTTGGTTTCGCTCAATTTTGGAATTACCTTTCGAGGAAAAATTTTGGCAGTTAAAATTTCAAATCTACCTCGAAAATACCCAGAGAACGAATTTCAACAACTTTTTACCGATATTAAATTTTCGCAGGAAAAATTATTCAACGCGAATAACAAAAAGGAGAAATTTTCAGAAAGTATAAATTTTTAACACAAAATCATTAACATTTTTACTCAAATAAAATCATCAAAATTTCAAAAGTTAGAAGGGAAAACTAATTTGATTCGAGTGAAGCCAGAGCAAAAATATACGAATTAGATTCAAAACTTTAACAGAGCAAAAATGTTTGAAAATAGAAATATTGAAAACCTGCACACAGGAAAACAGCTGAGCGTGCAAATTTCATTACCCGAAAATAATATGGAAAAGTTTTGGGTAAGCAAAAAAGCTCGAAATTAAAAACATTGGCCTCATCCAATCATAGCAGATTGGTACCAGAGAAGTCGGCTGGCATTAATGTAGCCACAATTTTTTTTAAAAAGGATGGATTATGTATGCGGGGTAATGATCTGCCCCACAGAATGTTCCACAAAATACTCTACAACCGAAAATTTATATTTTTTATTGGGGCATGGATGGGGTATTAATCTGGTCCACAAAATATCCCAAAAAATTCCCTCCTACCAAAAAACCTTGATTTTTATTGGGGTAGGGGTGGGGTAATGATCTGCCCCACAAAATACCCCACAACCAAAATATTTTATTTTCCATTGGGTTATGAGCAGGGTGATGATCTGGCCAAAAAAATATCCCACTAGATGAGGAAAATTTGCCCCACAAAATACCTCAAGACCGAAATATTTCATTTCACATTGGGATATGGGCAGGGTGAATATCTACACAAAAAAATACCCCCACTTCCAAGGAACCTAGTTTTATATCGGGTATGGGTAGAGTATTGATCTGCTCCACAAAATTTCTTAAGACCAAAATATTTCATTTTCCATTGAGGTATGAGCAGAGTGATGATCTGGTCTACAAAATACCCCAAACAAAAATACCTCACAACTAAAAAGTTACTTTTTTATTAGTGTAATGATCTGCCTCACAAAATGTCCCACTAAATACGCTAAAACCAAAAATTTGATTTTTTTAATTGGGGTATGGATGTGGCAATGTTCTGCCCCACAAAATACCCCAAAACCAAATGATTTTTTTGTTTTCCAGATGATAATTTCGTTTTTGAGGGGTTCATAAAAATATATTTTTTTAAAAACAGATCTTTTTGTTTCGTTTTTGTTCTTTGAAGATCTTTTTGTGTGGGGTGTTACACGATTTTTTTTCTTAGTTGTTTGTTATCTAGATAATTATTGTCTGATTTTATTTTGAATGTGTATTTTTCAGATTTATTTTGAATATGGTTTGGTTTTCCGCGGTTTTATTGATAAAACTTTTCATTTCCTTGCTGAAAATGAGTATTTTTGGTAGATTCCTTTCCACAGATCGTTTTTTTGTTGGAAGCAATCTTCACTCAAATTAACTCCGTTGTTCGCGAACGATTCTCTAAAGCTGTACGACGAGCAATTACCACACAAAAATAGCATAAAATTATCGTATCCTTTATTCCGTATCCACTGCTCCACACTCCAACAAACGTTTTACACCGTTGAAAACGAAACTTGTAATTTGAATGCAAATACATAGAAGCCATCCACGATGATCTATGTCATCTTCATACCAAAGTGGTCATCGGTACATACTTCAAACTACCGTACATCCGAGACTCTACTCGTCTAGCCCCAGCACGTCGCACATTGGCGTTATATACAACTTGATGAATAAACAAACGCGACCATCGAGACGACTATACATACGACCATGTTGGAAAATAAATGGAATACTAAGCTCAACAAGCGTGTAAGTTTTGAAAAACACGCTTCAAGAATGGTGTTACGAATACTTTGAAATCTCGAGTATAGTCGATAAAATATGTCGCTTTCGTAATGAAGTTTGCCTCTTTGCTGAGACTCAAGACGACCACGATTATACGGTTGACCAACATATGTAAAAATACTTGTATGCTGTTGTCTTTCCCATTTTCTTGTGTGTTCGATCTTAGAATGAGCTAAGATGTAGGAAGATTTATAATCGGTTAAGGATTGGTATTTGTGAACCAGAAAAGTTTCTTCCAAGAAGGATTGCGGAAAGAATGAAGAAAAACGAGCATCTTGGGTATGGAAAGATGTTTCCGAGGTGTGGAAGTATTTATATTCGCATCGTCCTAGTGACCGCTGAGGCTGCTGTACGAAAAGGGAAGTTCCAGGTTGAGGGTATACGAGTCTGAATTGACACTTTTAATGGAAAATTACGTATTGAACTTTGCTCCAGAAAATTTTATATGTTGAATGTGTTGAAATAAAACTGGAAACTTTTTTTATTTTTGGTATCAATGCATAGGTATCAAAATCTTAAAATGAAAAATTTAAAAATTTTTCAAAAAATTGAAGATTTTTCAAAACAATTGAAAATTTTTCAAAACAATTGAAAATTTTTCAAAAAATTGAAGATTAAGATTTTTTCAAAAATTAAAGATAAAGTTTTTCAAAAAATTGAAGATTTTTCAAAAAATGAAGATTTTTCAAAAAATTTGAAGATTTTTCAAAAAATTGAAGATTTTTCAAAAAATTGAAGATTTTTCAAAAAATTGAAGATTTTTCAAAAAATGAAGATTTTTCAAAAAATTGAAGATTTTTCAAAAAATTGAAGATTTTTCAAAAAATTGTCGATTTTTCAAAAAATTGAAGATTTTTCAAAAAATTGAAGATTTTTCAAAAAATTGAAGATTTTTCAAAAAATTGAAGATTTTTCAAAAAATTGAAGATTTTTCAAAAACTTGAAGATTTTTCAAAAAATTGAAGATTTTTCAAAAAATTGAAGATTTTTTAAAAAATTATTAATTTAAAAAATCCAAAATGATTTTTAGGGGTAAAAAATGCATAAATAATTTCTAGGAAACCCCAATATAAGCATTTTCAGAAAAAATTTTTGAACGATAAAAACTTACAAAAAATTTTTAATTTCCATTAAACGTTTGAAATACTCAATTATTGTACCTACGAGTATTTGTCTTTGAATAGCAAATAATTCCTATACTTACTGACTGTGACTAGATATCCTCTTCATGAAATTTTATCTTCGCAATACTTACATTTTTTTTTTCAAAAATAACAATAATTTTAGTTTCTCTGACCAAAAAATTGATCAAAATTTCATTTTTGAAAATTTTGGTCAATAGCAATTTTTTTTCAAATACATACTTAGAATATGAAAAGTTTTTAAATTCAAAGTAGAATTTTAATATGTACCTACGTAATATGGCTTTCTACTTCACAAAAAGTTTTTTATCTAAAAATGAATATTTTAAAGTAAAAGAAATTCGCCCATCTTCATTTCCTTCTCCAATACCCAGAACTTATAAAAGTTTGAAAAAAGAATCTAAAAAAATTGAGAAAAGTAGAAGGAATTTTTTTTAAAAAAATGACAAGGACAACATTATTTATAGGCGCGCGCACCTAGAAATTAATTAAGGAAGGTCTGAGAATTTGAGAAATAAAATGGAAAGAGTTCTTTCAAATTAGTTATTTTTCACTGATCTTTCAGTCAAAAATCATTGATTTTTTCTGAAAAATTGGGAACTGATTAGACGAGGACAAAATTTTAATGAAAAAATACCGCTGAAAGAGTAAAAAATACACTTTTTTGCATTTCTGTAATAAATTTTTTTCTGGGCTCAAGGAGAGGGCTCAAGCCTTCAGGGTGCGCCCTTGGCATTTTTTTCGTGGATTTAAAGGGCTATCTCGGGGATTCAAAAAGTCATCGTCAAAGTGGTTGGGAAAAGTTGAATAATTCAATTCTTTAATTTTAATGTTTCGTCGTTAAAAATCATATTCACAAATTCTGTAAAAACATTTTCAAAAGAATCTCAAATAATTAATAATCTGATTAATTTTCATCGTCGAAATAAATCGAACAGTATTTTTAAATATTACTGTCAAAAAGTCTCATTTCAAGATGAAAGGTTCAGATGTCTTAACTCTTTCATGACCTTTCGAATTTATGATAATCGGTTTCGAGACATCGCGGAGCCTCCAGCGACTTTTGATTCGACTTCAACCGTCCGGATTAATTTTCTAGGTATTTTTCTCTAAAAGAGATATCACCATTCCCATCCTAATTTTAGGACCTATTTTCGAATTTGTTTTAATTGGTTTTTTTCATTCCATACGCTCGCAATGCCATCCACGAGTATTCGCTTATCGTTTGCAAACGATCGTTAAATCAACTTGTAAAATGCTCGATAAGCATCGTAACATATACGATTTTATTTTAACCAAAAAAATCTTGTCATATTTTGTATATTCGGAAGAAAGATAGGAATGTAATCCGGATAACGATCTCTTTTAGATCTTTTTTCCCAATTCCGAAACGAAAAATTTTCATCAACGGCACGATGAAAAAAATTTCCACCGAGGAAAAAAAAAAATTAAGACTATTTTACGATTCTCGAGATCCGATCGAAAGGCCTTTACCGCGAATATTCAGGCCAAATATTCCAACTCGAAGCAGTTGGTATTCGGATGATGAAATTACAACGAGACCACCGATCGACTATAAATTACTCTTGTAATAATTTCCTATGGTCAAGGACTCGACCATAATGTAAATAAATTTGCGATTTTACGGCGACTCGGCCGTTATAATCGCAGGATTTATTGGTCGTATTCGAAATCCACGGTTAGGAAAAAACTGATTATACGAAACGACGGAGGTGACATTTAATGGCGCGTCCTTCTGGAAGCATTGTCACTGGAACATTAAAACACCGAGGGAGGTTGATTTGAAAAATAGTCAGTTTTCGAATTCTTACATGTTGTTTTTTTTTAGGAAGATTAATTGTCTCATTGGACGTGGTTTTTTTTTTTACCTCTCATTGGCTCGGCAGCGTAATTTTCCTGCAACGCAAATATTCCTACCGAACGATCGTGATCGGGATTAAATCGGTTTACGTACGGGCGTTAAAGTGAATTAAAAATTATATTAAAATACGGTTCGTTGATACTGATCGCTTAGCGAGCCATTAATCATAGATGCGCCTTTCAGCTTTCGCGCTTTAGAAGCACCTTGAGTCCTTCACCCAAAAAAAACCTAACCTATGGAAAGGTGAAATCGGTGGGTTTGTTGAGACGGCACGTATTAAAAACAATACTCGCTAATTAACTATCGGTCGAGTATAGTTTTAATCGAAATATTTAAAATATCATCGATTCACGCCATCTTGTAGCTCGGATGCACCATTTGGGTTGAAATTTATTACGATTAAGACATTAGGCCCGGTAGACAAACATTCATTTATCATTTATCTGACACGAATGTAGGTGGATAGAATTTCGTATAATGGCGTGTATTTCAATACTAAATCACCAATACGTCCGCATACGTGGAGATTCTGAATTTGGTCAATTTCCCAAGTACCTAGGCATTGGTACTTCGAGGCTCTCCGCATTCGAATTATTACCGCATTACGATCACGTTTTTGTACTTAGCTAGGTGCCATATTTGTATATGCAATCATCGCCAACTCTTGGTGTTTTGTAATCGATGAACAACGAAAATTCGACTCCGGTGCTTTGGCGTCAACCGAGATATAAATATTTTTACAGAATGTGCACCATATCGTACCTATACGTATCCTGAGGGGACGATGCAATATCGTGTCGATAAAGCCATCTGAAATATTTACAAGTTGCCGAGGAATCGGAATGCTCGATCGTGTTGCACCGTTTTATGTATCTGCTCGTATAAGGTATATAGATATGTCGAATTAGCCAATACTCGATGAAAAAAATGTCGTCTTGGAATACTCGGTAAGTATACGAAGGTGGTTCGAATGGCAGTTCCAATAGGTCACTGTGGGAATTAAGATAAAATGGATTTTCACGTTTTTTCCCTCCTTGTGGATAACACGATCGGCTGACCTGATTCACATTTGTTTAGATTCGAGATTAAAACGAAATTGTAAATCGGATTATGTCAAAATGGATATGAGGTCGAGTAGAACATGAATATGGTTATTGCCGTGTGCTTAATGCATTTTATTTGAATTGACAATTTCCTTTTTACTGTCGATTTTTTTGAGATCGATTTAAAAACGAATTCTTTTTCATTCGTAAATCGGTGAAAATTAGCGAAAATTATTAGAAAACAGTCTGAATTGCAGCATGTAAAATAAGTAAAAAAATTTCACTGAAAGCAAACATTGAAAAAAATTTCTAAGAATTCAGTAAAAAGTTGGTAAAAATTATTGAAAAGCTTTGGAGTGGTAAGGGGGGGGGGGGTCATTTAGCTCTGGATAGAACTTGGACAAAATTTTGATGTCATACAATATTCCGGAGCCAGGACCTCAAAATACCTAATTTTCAAGCTAAAAATTTTTCATCTTCTCCGCGAGTTTTTTATCGATTTTTTTCAAACTTGGCACGTAGGTTAGAGGTATGTAAGAGGAGTACTCCGAAAAATTTTCAAATTTTTTTGGCTGCTATTGAATTTAAATTTGACCTTGAAAATTTAATATTGCCATGGGCGCCATTTTAGAAGGGGGGGGGAGATAAAAAAAATTATTTTTCACGTTTCTCACTCTATTTTACATCACTTGATTTTCGTTTTTTTTTCGAGTTTTGGTGGCCTAATCGTATTGGTGACGTTCGAAAAACCGATAAATTGGTCATTTCAGTACTTTGAAATGAAGCCTTTTTAACACTTTGAAGAAAGACAAATATGATGCGAATTTTTTTGCTGGAAAATCTTCTATAGGTTTTCAACAGGGTGTCTAACAAATTCCGAAAATCCATGGGAAGGACTTTCAGAATGACCTTTCTAAAATGAAAATTACACCCCCCTCCCCCTTCAAAAAAATCAAACTTATTTTAAGATGATAAATTTTTCTGTTTCAAAATATTTCATTGTTCAAGATGGAAGAGAAGAGTTTTTACAATAATTTCGAAAAAAAATTATTGAGCTTAAGTGAAGCGAGAGCGAAATTTTTTTTAAAAAGTACATCCAGAATCTAAAAAATTTTCATTAGGTAAAATTTGTGCTTTTTTCCGTGTTTTGTTTAGACTTTCGAAAAAAACCAATCTGATTTCTTTCCAAAAAATCAAAACATTTTTGAAAATTGCAATCGAGATCGTTACAAGTCTTTCGGTAAATGAAAAAGATAACTTTTTCCTTTGAAAATATCAATTATCTAGGCTGGGAAAAAAAGAAGTTTCATAGCATTACTTTGAAAACAAAATCGTGTGAATTTACTGAGCTCGAGCGAAGCGAGGGCCAAAATTTTTGGAGAAAAAAGCATTCGAAAGCTGAACTTTTTTCAAAAAATGAGAAGGACTTTTTGCTCAATATAAGGACCTCGGAAGGACCGGAAGGACCTGTTACGACACCCTGTCTAATGATGCCCAGAATCTGTGATGAATTCGCACCGATTCAACCTCAATTGATTTTTAAGGGATGGGTCCCTTATGGGGGAAAATGTTTTTTTAAGCAGGAAAAATTCCAAAAAGTTTTGGTTGCTGTAGAACGTTTCCAAATTGCTTCCAATCGATTGGGACCATTTCTAATTTTTTTTTTGAAAAAATCAAAAAAACACCTCGAAAGCTCAAAATGTCTCAATTGTTGCTAATCGATTCGTCTGATATTAGTGATCGAAAAAAAATATTCGATCTCGATCATATCGATATCTCCCCGGAGATCGTGATATCGATTAAAAAAATCAGACAAAAATCGGAATAATCGAGATCGAAATCACGCAAATCAGTAGAAAAATGTGTAAAATTAACAAAATTTCGCTCTAAGGTTTATGACTCCAAATGACCCCAAATCCAAAACCCAGAAGATTGTTAATTTCGATCTTTTCGATCACGATCATATCAATATAATATTTTCCTCGATTTTTCGATCACTAGTCAGATTAAAATCGAGTATAGTTATAGGTGTTCGTACTAAACTTCAACTTTTTCTCTAAACAGATCAAATTTTCATGTAAGTATTTTGCATTCTACTGATACGCGAGAAAATGATTCTAAATTTTTCAAAAATTGCCCGAAAATTTAAAAATTTATCCTCGTCTTTAAAATTTAGGATAGAGAATTCTTGTGGATGTATTTCCGAGATATTATTTTGTTTCAGTCTGGAATTTTATTTCCGGTCGAATATCTCGTTACAAGTTGAGTACCTTTTGCAATTTTTAAAAAATTTTCAAAATCGCAAAGTTATACAGTCAGAATTTGAGAGCAAATGGACACGAGTAACTGCTAAGTCAACAGGGTAAAATTTTACCACATTTTTCTGAGATCTACACCAATTTTGCTACCTGTCTCTCCCCATATAAAATTTCGAAAAGGGTAGAAAATCGATCCTTTAATTTTCGAAAAAATTATAAGATCTGAAAATTGGTTGCATCATTACAATTTTAATCTAATCTGATCAGATATGAGCAGATCAATTCAAGTCAAGAGGAAAAATCTTCAGATCTGAATTGAACAAATCTGGGCTCAAACGATGATATCCGAAGAGAACAGGTCATATGTATCCATTGGAACCTGAGCAGATTGGATCAGATGCGACCAATTTTTCAATACGTATGATCAGTTTTCTTCAAATTTAATCAAATGATCATATTATGAGCACAAATCTTTTAATTTTTCCCCTTGCAGTGATCATGATCACTTGATCAGAGATTGAGAATTTGATTCAGTCAAGGAAAATTTTCATCATCATTAATCATTATTAATGATCAACGTGAGGTTTTCTAATCATTTTGTAGAAAAAACTAACTACAATGCAGATTAAATTTCATGAGTGATCAATGTACGTAAATAGCTGAATTTATCAGGGGTTTGAGGCGAAGCAAGAGGCACTTTTTGAGCTAGAGCCAGAGGGACATAAGTCACAAATCTTGGAGCTGGAGCTAAAAAGAAGAGAGCCCCCTCCGGACGACTTTTCTGAGCTGGAGGTACTTCCATAAAAATCCCACAGCCGGATCCACTTTTTGAAAAATCTCGGGACTGGAACCGGACAGACCAGACCTCTCCCTCTGGATCCCTGAAATATATTCAATCAATTTGTCGATTTCTTCAAAAACCGCTTAAAATTTTTCAACCAAGAAAAATATTTCTTTAAAGCCTTCAAAAATTCTGAAATTCCCACTCATAATCAGATTCAATGGCATGGCATTACTGCCATTACTCATTCATTAGCTTCATTAATCGTCATAAACCCAAGGCTACTCCTCGAACATCTAAATCCTCAACATAGTTCACCGATCCCTACACGTTGTCCGGATTCCTTTACCAATGTTCACCTAACCTAAGACACCTTGGATGTAATATTTCCATCGTCAAGACCCCCTTCCTCGCCTCCGCATCACCCAAACCCGGAAACAATGAGAAATAAGTAACCACGCCGTTTAATAATTACAGCAGGTTAATTTTAATTCTTGTAAATATTTATAAATTACGTTAAAACGAGTTGCGTGTTTTTCACCTAAGTACCTAATTTCTCGGCTTAATACATCGAATTGAACGCTGTGTAAAAATGGAAAGAAAAATGTAACCCACTAGGTCAACTAGGTGGTCTGTTATAAACACATCGGCCTTACAATTAGAAATCTACTTCCGGCATAATTCTGTATATTTTCCCCACCATAAAAAAATTCGCAATTACGAAAAATTCTCGCCAACCAACGGTGCAATGTCGTTGCCGAATCCAAATCTGGCGATAATTTTACCAGCATTACGGTGCGAAATGATGCACTGAAGAGGGCATATCGTTCGGTACGTCAATGGCAAGAGATGTAACTCCAGCCGAATCTTCAATTCTGCTGCCGATGCCGTAACGTAATCGCCAACGTCAAAGGAGACATTCTTGTTCCGCGCCAAAGAGCGGACACGATACCGTTAGATTTCCATTGCGACTGCGGCAACTATCCGTTTACTTCTCTTTCAGGTACAGTTTCGTTGTCATCGGCGAGATTTAATTCCGAATACCGATGACGATATGGTTGATAAGTGATGTCCGCTGTATCTACAAAGGATTACATACGCCATATCCTACATATACGCACATTATCGATAAAGAACGCCGCGCTGGAGTCGATTCAGTCTCAATAGTCACCGCCTTGGATAATTTTACTATCGAGGTGTTTTTCCTACCAAATTTTTAAATTGATTTGAACACTTGTTCGTTGGGAAATTCCTACCGTAAAATGCATCAATCTTGAGGTTTTTTTTCCATATTCCGTATTTTTACAACAGTGTAGAAAATCACGCGGAATTTTTTTCCTACGTTTTTATATTTTATTCTTTTTTTATGGCACATTCCGTCAGAGGTGCGGTGTTTTTTCTCTTCTTAACGGTTGCCCGCGCTCTGGCATATACTTTCATAGTTTATTATTAAACTGCTTGGTAATCTATCGGTATTTACGTTCGATGTTCAAAGAAACTTAATAATTTTATATACAAGTTCAATGGCAGGATTATATACGATTGATTGGTCGTATAAAATATTCGTGATTTTTACCATCGTAGTTCGTTCAAACATTCGATAATTTCTAGGATCCATTTGTTTTAATGGAAAAGGTAAACGAAGCTTGAAAGATAAAACGAAAGATGATTTGAAAATTTGCAGGGAATTCTTCGATTGTGGGAAAATTCAATTCTTTGATAATTGAAAAATTCGGAAGAGATGATTTTTTTGCCTAGTGTCAGAATTGAAGGAGCTTGTGGAATGAAATTTTTTCAAAGAAATGTTCTTTGTCAGCAATGAAAAAAAGGCAAGTAGAGTAAACAAATCGAAAGTTTACTTCGCTGTTTTTTTTTCATTCATAGATTGGTAGTATTGAAGTTGAAAATTTCTTCACGAAAAATTGAGAAGTAAATAAGTGAAAAAACCAAACTCACTTTTTTTAAAATGAAAAATCAATGAAAAAAGAGAATTTTGAAAATTTTTAGTTGAAACTATCGGGAAAAATGTTGTTTGTTTGATGGAGTACTTCGACCTCGATCTGCTAAAAACGAATTATGGGATTGTTTTTTTTTTCAGCAATTTTTTATGCATTAAAAAAATCTGCTAAAAATAACTACATATATCTCACTAAGGTTTTTCAAAATTTTCGACCCTCAAGTCAAAGAAATGGCCAAAACCAAGCATACAGAACAAAATAACCAATTACAATTTAAAAAACACCTAAAAGTTTTCCAACATGATTTAAAGAATAAAATCCTCCACATGTACTTGTATACAATTTGAAAATTGATGAATTCATTTAGAAAATGAAAAATGTCAAAAAATACAATTCTTGGGTCATTACTGAAAAGAAAATTCGATGGTCAGCAGGGGCGCATTCAACCTCCCCCCCCCCCCAATTTCCTTAAGCTTGGAAAAAATATTTTTTATTGCAAAAATATTTTAAAAAGTGCAATTTTTTTGTTTTTCAAAGAGTATTTTTTCAAAAAATTTCCACCCTCGCTTCGCCCGAGTATTTTAATTTTTAATTTCTTTCTGTTAAAAATTGATAATTTTTGACCAATGTTCGAGTCAAAAATCACCGATTCCTCAATAAATTACTACTCTGTCAGGAAAAAACAATGATTTTTAACTGAAAGATCAGTAAAAAAAATGATTAATTAGAAATTTGCCCCCCTCCTCCGATTTTTCTCAAATTCTCAGCCCCTCCCTTAATTAATTTCTGGATGCGCAACTGATGGTCAGAAATTTCACGGTCTGCAACATTGATTGATTCTCATGAATTTTTCTTAAAAGCTCGCAGTTTTCGAGGAAATTGAGTTCAAAGTTCGAAGGCCTGTGATTGGTCGATTCTTCACAGATTTCAGGATTTCACAGTGTTTCCAACAATCAATTCGTTGGTGTATGATTCGATTGAATAAACCAGTCGTTCGTGAACGATTTGTTCGAATGAATCAGTCGTTCGTGAACGATTTGTTAGAATGAAACAGTTATTCGTGAACGATTGGTTCGAATGAATCAGTCGTTCGTGAACGATTGATTTGAATGAATCGGTCGTTCGTGAACAATTGGTTTGAATGATTCGGTCGTTCAAGAACGATTTGTTCGAATAAATTGGCCGTTTCTCGTTCATGAACGATTCGCTTAAATGAATCAGTCGTTCGTGAACGATTCGGTTGAATAAATCAGCCAGTTTTTTGAAAATATGCATGTACGCGAACAATGCATTGTAAAGGAAAATGAAGACTAAAAGGAGAGAAAGAATGGATGCCAAAAGAATAGAATAGTTTTGAAAATCTCAACGTTGGAAACAAATGAATTGGAAATTTGAATTTTTTGAATTGGATACTAATAAGTATATAATAGGAAGTTCGCACTTTTGACACAGGTGTGTCTGGAGTGGTTTTTTTCAGAATTTGATTCAATAAAATTTTGAAATTTTTTTTCTGAAATCTTTCCAATCCTTAAAATTATTTTTCAAAAATTTTCAAAACTTTTCTCCCATTTTCTTCACCTATATATATTTTTTAAACAAATGTTTTCAAAATATTTTTCAAACAATTTTTTTTTCAATTTTCTCAACCACAATTCAAACTTGAAATATGATTGTTGTATTTGAAGCTGTTATTGAATATTTTTATTGATGAGATGATTAAAATAAACCGAGGCTGCAGAACCAAAAACTTCAAAATTTTTTGAATCTGAAAACTTATACATCATCACTGTTAGCTGGTACAGAAAAACAAGTTGCTTAAAAATATCTGAAATCCATTCAAAATATTTAGTTTTTCGAACGAGAAAAAATACTCCAAATTTTGTTAATTTGAATTCAAATTTAAAAATTCCAGAAAAAAAAATACATAGAAAAATTTAATTCTAGGGTATTTCAATTTTACATCTCACTCCATCGGGTTCACAAATTACGACATCTTCAACTCCCACTCTTTTGCCCCTACTTTATATTTTTCGAAAAAAATTCAGGTCATCTCACTTTTCCTACAATTTCAAAAAAAAAAAAACTATCGAAAATGACGAAAATTGACGGTTCTACATACACATAATTACAGTAATTTTTATCTCTTTAATGAGTCAAGTGGCCAATTCAACTGGCAATTTATTTATAGTGAATTCATTTCAGCTCATTTCTCAAACATTATAGGTACTTATGGGTATAATTTTTGCCTCAATTTAACTCAATCGTCAATCCAGATCAACTTTCGTTGAAAAAGTATAATATAGTCGTCTCAATCTGCATCATACTCGTTTCTTCAACATTCATCAACGTTCTCCATTAATATCAATATCATCAGTCGCAAATTGCAAACGAAAGCTCTCTCTGTAATTGATTCATCAACGTCTCGTCAGATTCAAACTACCTAATCTACGCGACCCAAGTATACTTTCCCACACAATTCGACTCTTGGGATCGTACATCTATATACGTTTAGCTCAGCTGTAGTATTTCGATTTCTCATCATATTCGTCCGGAGCTTCGCCGAGTACACTGAACATTCGAGCCGGGCTAATGCGCGAAATAAAAACCGCGTATAGACGTCGATTTCACGACACGTTTCAACCATTAATCTTACGAAGGTAGAGGAAAAAAAACACAGACTCTCGAAATGACCGACTCAGTCCCGTTTTAAATTTTCAAGTAAACACGCACGCAGAACTATCATTAAAACAACTATCGCCCGGACATCTACGCCAAAACGAGCTGAAAAAAGTACGTAAGGTACAATAATTTTTACACATACGCGATAAAATGCGTTCCCCAGGAAATACCTAAAACTGGTTTTCAATTCGCCCATTAACACCTAATTATTTACTTTCACGGAACTATATTCGCGTAAGTATATGATACCGCCGAAAAGCCAATTGTCGGTATCGTACTGTTTCTGTTGAGTACAAAAAAATTTTAATCGAAAATGGGAAATGGATGAAAAATTGAACCTCGACAGGTACCTAGTGTAATGGTACTAATGTGTGCACTTTCTCCAAAGGTTAAATACGTTTAGAAAAAGGCGCGAAAATTCGGCGTGAACCGGAGACGACCGATGGATTCACGTGTGAGGTGATAGCCGAGCTATTTTGTACGAATGTACGATTCATTAACCTTAGTCAGCGTATTCGTGTTGACTTCTCTCACACCGTGGTGTTAATTAATCGTTGAACTTGTTATGTACTTGGCCCATATGGCTTGTGAAAAAGGTGTGAATTTTTTCGTGATTTGTGTATGAACGGGATGAGAAATAGGGACGGAAATTTGCTCGATGATGGAATTTCTCGGCGGAGAGTTGAGAAATTGGAGGTCTAGTCGAGTCGATGGAATTTTGGGAATTGTATATCATCTTTTCAGAGAATTAGTAGATTTATAAACCTGATTTCGGTATTGTTTTCGAGAGATTTTCAGAATCGAAGAAGCAGAAATTTTACGAAAATTGGTTCATTTTTTTCATGAAAATTTTCTGAAATTTATTCAGAAAGGGGAGGAAATTTTATTGTACCTTCGCCATAATTACTGTATCTGGTTTTCAAATTGAAATACTTACAATTAAAATTTTGAAAAATAACAAAAAGTAAAAATTCATAAGAAATGAAAACTTTTAAGACGTAGTAGAATGAACAAATGGATAGAGCAGCAGCAAAATTACATCATCGAAAGGAGCAAAAGTCAATTTTAAAAAAATTTTCCATTTTTCCTGATTCACAAGGAAAATTTTTCAATCACAGGTCATCACTTTCTAATTTTTTGCAACGTTTTTCTCGACTTTTTCTAAATTTTAGATTTTTTTGGAAATTTTTTCAGTAAACGTAACTGAAATTTTACAAATTTTTATCAATTTCTGAGAAACTGCATTCAATTTGAAAAATGGTTCAAAAAAAAATTCAGCAGTGGCTGGAAAAAACCTAAATTTTTGTACGATTTTTCGTAACTTTTTTTTGCAGAGTGGCGAAATTTTGAAATCTTCAACAGGTACTTGTAGTATGTAATTAAACTTTAATTACCATGCGCTCGAATTTTTAAAATTTCCTAAAAATACCAAAAATTGGATCGAAATTTTGTTCCAAAATGTTTCAAGCAATGAAAAAATTTTTGAAATTAAAAAAACTTTAATGGATATAAAATTTTTAAAAAATGTAAATTTTTTTAAAATTTAGGTTCAAATGAACTTAAATTTTAAAAGTTGTTCAGTAGAAAAAAAAATTAAAATATTATAAAAATTGATAAATTATTGTGAAAATTATTTTCACATGAGCACAAAATAGATAAAATTGTAAAATAAAAATAGATCAAATGTTGAAAAGATTACAAAAAGACATCACAAATTGTCGAGTTGGCTCAAATGGTCATGATCATGAAATTTTTTGAAAATTTGGTCGTACCCATTT
The DNA here is from genome assembly GCA_038380155.1 of Pseudococcus jackbeardsleyi. Lineage (NCBI taxonomy): Eukaryota > Metazoa > Arthropoda > Insecta > Hemiptera > Pseudococcidae > Pseudococcus > Pseudococcus jackbeardsleyi. Next base: position 22,104,385 of record CM076240.1, on the reverse strand, counting down.
TCAAGGAGTCAAACAAAATTCAATAATGAAAAAGCAGGAACTTCAGCAGAATATTTTTCGAAAAATTCACTATAATTTAGTGAGAGGGTGAGCAAAAATCTCATACACAATTTTTCAGCTGGAGAAAAAAATCAATTGAAAAAATTTCAAATAAAGTAATTTCAAATTTTAAAAAAAGAAAAAAATAAATTCAAAATTTTAAAATATGATTGAAAAAAAGAGGAAAAATCAGCCATTCTGGAAATTGAAATGCTATCGATTTTCAGTTCTCACCCCTTCAATAATTCCACCCTGATTCGTTCCCGATCTAAATGACAGCTCGACTTGAAAAAATTTTCATAAAACACAGAAGTGGTAAAACTTTCAATTCATTTACTTCAAATTCCAAGAAAGACTCTGATCTCTCTAAAAATAGACCGCTTCATTTTTAAAAAAATTTTAAGATACCTATTTCAAGTAAAGTTATCTATCCTGAAGGATTTTTAATGAAAATTTTAACGTGTTTCTCCATAATTTGAGGCATTTTTGTGATTTGAGCAATTTTAACGTCATTTTCAACGACTTAATCAATTCATGAATTTTTACTAACCGTAAGTCCATTTCAAGTAAGGCTGGACTGAATCAAGCAAAGAAGCAAATAGCCCTCGGTTACAAAAATTTTCATTTTCAAAAAAGAAAATGAGGTTGAAGTCCAAAATTTCAGAAAATTAAACGTATTTTTTTAAAAGAAAATCTGAAATTGAAATGCTATCGCTATCAATTTTCAACTCTTGCCTCCCCCCCCCCCCCCAATCAACCAATAATTTTCCAACTGGATTTTTCCTTGATTTGAATGAAATTTGCACATAATTTGATGAATCTTTTTCAAAACATAGTATTGAAAAAATTTTATTATCTAAAAAAATTCAACAGAATTTCCAGTGATTTTCAAATAACTCAGCCGTTTTATTAGTTCTTTAGAAAAAATTATTATTTCAAAATTTCAAAAATAAATTTTGGTGAAAAACAAATGCCTTCCTTAAAATACTCGAAATGTTCACTCTTCTGATCATTCATCCTCTAGTATCCATTTTAAGATGAATTTCAACCGGTTCTGACTCCAGAAAATTCAATATTTCTAATTTGAACTCAATAAAACATCCCATTTTCCTCTCACTAACCTATAAGTCAACATTTTCTCTGCTACGATCGCTCATCCTCTGGTATCCATTTCAAGATGACTTCCAACCAGTTCTGACTCCGGAAAATTCAAGTTTTAACCCCACTGACACCTCATTTTCCCCTGCTAATCTAAAAATTGACCAAAAAAGATCAAAACTTACTCGATATCCGTCCATTATGCTGTTTAATATGTCCATTAGGCATTTGGTGTTGCGAACATCGAACGGCTCTGGCACGAAGGGCCGAACCATTGACGGCGGGTTGCGTTTCGCACTTGCACATAGTCCGAATGCACCTATCCCAACATCCTGGTTCGCCTTCTGTGCTGCTCATTTCAACCACTTAGCCGCCAGTACCAGTACCGCACCGAGCACATACAAGTCACATGATTCGTCGACGACCTTAACACCTATAACAAAAACAATCAGTCGTTAGGTAATTGAAATAATTACCTTAGCAAATTTCATAAATAATTCATCGCCGTTGATTACGACGATACACGAATTAACGAGAAATATTGTACAGAGTGAGCGAAAAAAATCTCATCCACATTAGCATTCGTAAACGGTCAAACGTACGCGATGTATCATGGTACTCGTCTCGTAGACGATAAATTACCACAGCGAGGGCGAGCCGGATACGGTGAAAATTGCTACCAAAGGATACACGAGCGAAAAAATTACTGGCTTCTAATCATTTTTGCCAAAACTCGGATTTCAACAATTTTCTAATATTTTTAAAATTTTTCTGAAATTAAGTTTTGAAAATTTTTTTGAAAACATGAGATTGAAAACGTTTTTAAAAAATTGAGGCTGGAAAAAATTCAAGAAAATTTGCCTAAATTGAAAAAAAAACTTCGGAGTTGCAAAAAATGTTGCCATCAATAATTTTTCCAACGTCAATTTTTTCAAATTTTTCATTTTCAAAAAAATACTTCCAACTCAATTTTTTCCCAATATTTTTTCTCGCACTTTTTTCATATTAAAATTTCATAACCTTAAGATTTTTTTCAACTTACAATTTTTTTTGATAATTTTCATCCCAATGTTCATCCAATTTTTTTTCCTGGCTATTATGCAGGTAATTGGAAAATTTTTTAAAAAATAATGAAAATGTAAAACTGAAAAATTTTCAATAAATATCAAAGCAAGAAAACGTTTGAAAATTAAAAAAAATTTCCTTTCGTAAATTTTTTTAAAAGTTGAAGAAATTGAAAAAAATGAACTCAGAAAAAATTTGAACTTGGATCATCAAAATCCCATTTTTGGAAAAAATAATTAAGAGCTAATGAAAAAATTGTCTATTTCAGTTTTTATTTTTAACGCTCGTACACCATAAGGTAAGTTAAGCCAGCGAGTACGTAATTATGACTTAATTTCAAAGGGTAAACGGTAATGGGCGTCTTTGTACTTTAATATACACTTCTGATCATCGACCAGTGTACCTGTACATCTTCCTAAGGTACATATTTTTCACGCACTGAATGATTTCGCGCTGGATCGTGGATTTCGCTGACTTGGCGAATATTTGCCCAAGGTCGATGTACCCAGGCAAGGTTTTTCCAACAAATGCCAAGTGTATTATAGGTACAGCATAATATTATTATAAGTAATGTACCTACGTACATATTTAAATACGTTAAATCTATAGTTCGTCAGAAGTAAATTCACGTATTGGAATATTATAATAAAAAAATTCTAAACGTAAATCATTTTTCAGCTCGTAAGCGCGAATTGTTCTTATTGGCTGGTATCGTGCACATGCCATGCCTTAGATACAAGTCCAAAACAATTAGCAATTTACTGCACGCCGTAAATCACGAAACACGCCGTTTAAACGTGACATATAAATAACAGGTATGAGAGGACGGAGTATATTTGTAAATTATTATAAAATTCGAAACGATAATTTCGCATTATTAATTATAATATTAACTATACGTATAATTTTTCCCATCCATGTGTGTTCTGAAGATGATATGAATATCTAATATGTGAAATTATTATAATGTGGGTAGATGGTACGTTTTTTTCGACTGAATTGAAATATATTCCAATAAATTCATATTAAAGCAGTGTTTCATTTAAAAAAAACTGCCCAAAAAAGAAAATGAATACCAAAAGTTTCCATAAATCACATCTTCAACCCTACTTCATCACAAAAAATTGCCCATAAAGTTCATTCCCAAAAAATCGAATTCTTGGAATTTTTAATTTATGCTCAATATTCTTTCAGAATTTTTTTTCTCATTTCTACTGAATACTTAATCCTTCTCAAAAAAAATTTGAAATTAGCATCTCCAAAAGTTTTGAATTCAATAGATATGCAAGATGACTTGACATATTATCATTTTTTAAGGTTTTCATTCTCCATTCTTACTCCCCATTCGAAAATTGGTAAATAGGTATTTGACTCTAAACAATTGAAAATCACTGCTTTTTATACTTTTTTGAATTTTTTTTGTACGTCATATTTTTCATATGTACTTGGTTGCGCTTGCAGGTTTTTATATCCCCCTCCCCTCTCAAAATGAAAATCAATGTGATGGAATTTATCACAGAAAACATTTAAAATTGGAAAAATTTCAAGTCAAAATTATGAAGAAAAGAATCCAAAATTTTCTGGTGACTTCAAAACGTCTCGAAACAGCTTCCAATCGATTTCAATGGTAATTTTAAAAATTCGCCATAGCCATAATTCGAGAAATTAATTTCAGCATCTGAAATTTTGGATATGGAGATACATATCTCACGTTCGATGTACTTATTTTGATTTTTTCTTGTTTCAACTAAAAATTCTACTTTGAGTTGGGATCGGGATATCTCTCTCGTTGAAAAATTATTTTTCACATTTTCTGGATTCTACTGAATTTTTCACATTGTAATTTTTTCGAACTCAATAACCCAAAAAAAACCGTGTTACATAATATTTTTGTAAACAAATAGTTCAGATGGGGAGGGTGATGTGATGGAATGGTGGAGGGGGAATTTTGGAGAAAACATCAGTAGCTCAACTTTGAACTTATGAATTCATCGAAAACAAAGCAAACGATGCGATATGAAGTCGATTTTTTTTTTATACTAATTCGAGCCCTCGTTGAGGGTACTAAAGAGGAGGGGGTCAGCTCTAAAAACTAAATTATTATTTGAATTTAACGTCTCGAATAATGTAACGAACGAGACGCCCATGTGATTTTTATTTTTTACATTATTCAGTTTTATAAATTTCGCTCAAATTTTTGAAGTAGGAACTATAAAATTTTCAATTCTTGAAGGGTAATTCATTTACTTTTAAATTCAGTACTTTCAATTCAGAAATATCTTCAAATTCAACGAACTATCAAACAAATTATCAAAAATTGCATCTACGAATAAATTTTGCGAAATCAAAATCAATTTTTCTCGCAATTACGCGAAAAAACATGGGCAACACTGACGCAACCGTGAACCGAGCGAAGTCCAGCATGCACACAAACACAACAAAACAAAAACAATCTCTTGGCAAATTGGCTAAACTCACTCAACCTCAATATCGCAATCATTTATCGTTCATTGTCCCTCAATTATCGCGCCCAAGCTATACCACCGTAGACGAAAACCTAAAATAAATTCAAAGTTTGAATTCAAATTACCCATTTAACACGACTATTTGCAAATAACCCGTATGATATAACGATCGAGGGAATAAACCAAGCAAACACACCTCTGAGCTCGGAGCTCTGGGAAACTTTCGTACCTCTAATTTGATACTTAGTTTGGTTGGAAAAATAATAAGATCTGACGCCCAGATAACAAACAATTCGTATTGTTTGCGTTAAGATTGCGAAACAGAAACGCACGAAACAAAAAACTGTGAATCTGATTTATTAAAGCACGTGCAAATTTCACGTTATCGTGTTGGCTGAAAAATTTTCAAGGCAATGTCAAGGTTTCGACTTTCAAAATATGTGGTGAAACTTACCCACTGTGATCCGGGAAGACATACAAAGTACCAAGAACCAATATAATTTCGGCGGACATACGAATACGAACACAAGAGCACAGCGAAAAGAAAAATTCAAGCTCGAACCGAAGTTAATCACAACACTAGGAAATTAGTTATGGAATTTTTTTCTAAATTAACGAGCAATGGTTACACTAATGAATACAATGATTGAGCGATTTTTTTTAGAACTGAAATGAAAAACACCGGTAGAAAAATACAACTTTTTTAGGTCACACCGCGAAGCTCTGGTATTAATCCGTTAGTAACGAAGAAACCATTATGATGGAGCGATAACGTTTTTGAATTTCGGAAAAAGAAATAATCACAATGGGTAATTCAACGTGGTTGAAATAATAAATAAATTCAACGACGTTTTACAAAAAAATACACATCACAACACAAACTACAATCGACGATATTTTGCACGTGACTGATTACGGATTAAAAAACTTAACCGACAACTGTTGCTAGAGCAATGTTACCAACATCCGCAGCTCAAATGTATACTGAGTCGTTAGAATCAAATCAACCTTCTGCAATCGTAGGGTCTTCTGATCATCTTATTCTCAAGATTTTTTAAAGAAAGTTTCCTATCCCGAAAATAAGAAAACCAATGTTGTTTTGGTTTGGGTCTTGCCATTTCACCTCTCCTCCATGTTTATTAGGCTCAAAGAATGAAAAAGTATCAAACGAAATTCTGGAGCTCGGTATCGAAAAATATGTAGGTAATTTGATTTTCAAATTCAGCTCTATCGAGATCAGAAAAATAACAATTAACAAACGATTTGTCATTATTGTTTTTTTTTTTCATTTTTTACAGGTTTTTGAACCTTTGTGAAACGATCACATTAAAATATAAATCAATAGTCAAACTCAGTATGTACCTCAAAAAAAAGACGAACGATTGAATGATTTAATTATGATTTTTTTTTTAAATTTTCCTAAAATTTTAGAGGTGACATGCCTCTTCTACCCCCTCCCCCGAGTCAAAATATCATTACAAAAATTACCATCATCGAAAACTATATAAAAACCTATTCATAGAATACTTATTTTCAAATCAAACTCTTGAACTTTGATACATCATGAAAAATTGAGCTTTCTGCTGAATAAAAAATCATAATTTGAAATCTAAAATTTTATATTGAATGATTCTGAGGTTTTTTTGCAATCGTCTTTTCAAATAAGTAACCAACCCCAATTTTTTTTATAATATCGCCAGTTTTGAGACACAAGAAATCGAAGTGGGAACTGGAACATTTTTTTTTTGAAAAATTAATGAGAAAAAAAACCTCCTATGGAGATCTTCATGAGAAACTGGAACTAAAACAACGGTGATTTTCTTACTTTTTTGAAGTTTTAAATGAGAGATCTTGGCAAAAAAAAATGAGCAAAATCTGAATACCCGCCAAGATCAAGAAGTAGGTAATTGAATTGACATGGAATGACCCTTCGTTTTTCTTCTTAGAATACCGGAGATAGAAATGCATCTCGTTGATGAGATGCCGAGTCGATTATGAATTACAATGAAACAATACGTGAGTAATTACGATTGCATCGTACAGGAAAGCGTGATTGATACCTGACTCGAAGTTATTTTGACAACAAAGTCGACTCATCGGTTTCGTTATTTTTACGATGATTAACTACGTACAGCGGTAAGGTGTTGTGATGAAAAATTGCTACGTCGAGAGGCTTTTTCGAAGCATTGGCTTGAATGTAGGTACCTTATCGATGCATCTTTTATCTTAATGCTCACGTTGGAAGTAAACAGAAAAGAAACTGATACGATCTTGAGATGCGACGGAACACTATACGACTTCCTGTACAAATTATTCATGAATTTTATAGATAAAACGAGTTAAACGGGGCATTTTATTCGAGAAGAAGAAAATGACATCTCAGGAAATACCTACTGTATCATTTTTTTTATTCGTTGTACGAATAAAGTCAGCTTTAATGTTGGGAAGTAACGCAGGTCAAAATTTACTCGGGAGATGTACGATTCCGATTCGTAGCTCAATTTCAATGCTAAATTATGAGATACAATTTTCCAACGCCTTATAATTTAAAGTAGTCAATATGTCATACGATCTAGGAGTCTGGATAATCGAATTGGGATGGAACAGGAAATAACGTCAAGTGTTCGCAGCAACGAGCAAAGAAAATTGAATTTTCATGGCTGTTATTGGACAGATTTGTTCATACTTCTTGAATAACCCTCGTATGTTATCTACTCTTACTTCAGAACAAAATTTCCAGTTGCCAAAATTGATTTTTCGATTTTTGGAAAATTTCTTAGAAGAACGGCATTTTGAAAAAAAAATCGTGGCATCTTTTCAAACAAATAAATATACCTATTGAAAATAAATTAGAGGAATTGAAAACTGAAAAAAAATTTTGGTTGATTTTTTGCCAAATTTCAAAAAACCAAAATCCAAGAAGCTAAGAAGTCATTTAAAATGAATCAATTTTTTTGAATTATTTTTATACTTATTCGTTGTTGGACAAAAAATCAGCAGAATAAAGTTTTCAATTAATTTTTCAACGATTTTTCTCGGCATAAATTTTCAAGTTGACCCAAAAATCACAAAAAAGAGAAATTTATTGATTTTTCAGGCACCTATTTGTATAATGACTAAAATTTAAAAATGTTTTATAATACCTACATCATTTTTGAAAAGGTCATTTACCTACCCCTTCAATTTTACAAATAGACAACAATACGTTCATCTCACACATTCTGGTAGCCAGTTAATTAGGTATCGATCCCAATTTTTTATTTGAGGAACCATTCACCATGCATTTTGCTTACTAAAATCGAATTATCTCTCCTCCTCTCTCTAGAGTCGATCGTTGCCATTTTTGAGTCTCTACTTTTCAGCAAAAATTGATTTTTCTCCGCCACAATAGAAAAATGGTCCAAAAATTGTATTTATGACAATTTTTGGATTTTTTTATATTAAAAACCTTACTTACATTTTTTTTCATCAAAAGTTTTATAATTTTCTCATCGATCAAATTCCTTTTTCTCTCCAGTGAAAATCTTCGAAAACGAAAACTGAAAAATATATTAATAATACATTTTTAATTTTTCAAATTGATTGGAAGTGGTTTCAAACCTATTCGTCGTCTCCAGAAAGTATCATGTTCTCTTGTTAAAAAAAGAAAAGAAAAAAAGTTTTCTCAGGAAAAAATATTGGTTTGACCCTGTAAAGACGAATTTTGGAAAATTGTGTTCTACTAAATCAATCAATAGATTGTCAATATGGGTAAATTGCAGTTGCACAGGTAATAGACCATTTGTGTGAGCTTTTTCGAAAGTTCAGAAATTCTAAAATTTTCCGTGGACTGCAAAATGTCTCGAAATCACTTCTAACTGAATGGGGGGGGGGGGGGTAAAAATCAGATAGGTATTCAAATTTAAGCTTTTTTCCTCTATTGAATCTTCATATTTTGCAAGGCGATGAAATGGGTTTGAAATTTCAAAAATCAAAAAAATCAACTTCAACATTTGATTTAGAATAGGTATTTTTAAAATGATGCGAATTTTTTCTATTGCTATTTGAGACATTGATACATTCGTTACTTTTATAAAGATCACAAAATTCAAACAAATCAGTCTCTATTTGACCATTTGAGAATTTTGGACAATTATTCACACAAATAAATTCTTCCCAGCCCACATCCTCATCATTACAGCTACAAAACCACCCTTCCAAACACCTGAATATCTTGGCATAAACATCACGATACTGTTCGTATTATTCAAATCACGTAGATATTCGTTCCAACATCTTAATACAATCCAGGCTCATCGAACCACGCTTCATTCTCCATGCACAGATCATAAACCACTATAAACAGTAAATTTAATGTTATTACTTCAACAACACGTACACTTCGCATACCTTCAGCTCCTTTATGAAATTCCAAGCAGCTGAGATTTCAAGGTACCATTAAAACGTGTTCGTACATCATTCAATCATTCGATCTTTTTCACTCATCAGCATGAACGATCGTAATAAAAACATTAGATTCAATTTTAGAAAAAAAATTGTTTATTTACAAAATTATCCGATCGTCGTACCCGTACTCACGTACGTACAACGTTTAAATACAAATCGTCGATAAGTTTCACAAAAGAAAGACGAGAAGAAAAACAAAATGGTACATATTCATAAAGACGAATTAAAAACAGTACTTCAGAATACAATCATAATAAATTTCCTAATAAATACGAAATAAAATATACGAAAGAGGAAAATCAAAAACCGACTGTTATTTAGGTGGTTATTTCAATTATTCCATGCACAACTACTTTTTAAAAAAATGAAAATTGTACCCAGTACACAACGTAATCGCTATTCGTACTGGCGTCAATACGTTATCGCGAATTTGAAAAATGGAGATCAGTAACTTAAGTAAAACGATCATTTCGCCAATTACGATCACGATTAACATCGAAATTAAAAACAATTCAAAATAAATCTAACGAAAAAACTTCTAAGACGACTGAAAACATAAAAAATATCGTAGCATCGATATAACTCAGCTACGTATTCACATATCAAAATACCAGAAATAATAATGCAAATGCAAAATGGTAATCATATCCAACCTTCGTTCGACGGAACTCGGGTCACTGAGGGGGGAGCACTACGACAGTAAAAAATTCGAGTGTAAAAAAACAACAGTTATCAAAACTTGGGGCACATAAAAAACCATCATCGAATGAATAAAAAAAGAGACGCAGCTACCGAAGACCAATTGACACAGGTAAGACAATCCACCGTTCAATCTTTACGTTTCTTCTTGTAACTGTGATTTTTCACCCTGTAATCTTTCTCTTTATAGTACGACGACAGCTTGGATACAGGGCTACCGTTGCTGTAGTATTTCTTGGTATAGATAGGACTTAGATCATATTTCTTGCTCGAAATCGGGCTGGTATCTCGACTGCTGGCATATTTCTTACTCTTTACCGGCGGACTATCGCTGCTGACGTATTTTCTACTCTTGGGCGGCGGGCTATCGCTGATGTATTTTCTGCGGTCGCGGCTACGGTCACGGTCGCGATCTCGATCACGATCCCGGTCGCCGCTGATTACCGGACTAGAAGCGTATTTTTTACTGGGCGGTGAACTGTTCGAGGTGTATTTTCGGCTCACCGGACTACCGCTGTTGGAGTACTTTTTACTCACAGGACTAATATCACGTTGCTTTTTCGACGTCGTCGTTGTCGTCGATGGACTGCTCGACGAGTACTTTTTGCTTACTGGACTAATATCACGTTTTCTGTCATTTGGACTATCGTATTTTCTGTAAAACAATCAAAAAAGGACAGAAATTAGTTCAGTTGGAGGATAAATCAATTATAGATGAAAATTGCCTGGGTTATTACAATCAAATTCGAAGAAGGAATTTTCAAAAAGTCGACTAAAATAAATTTTGAAAAATTACTATCAAGATTCCATTAACTAACAACTCACAGTTGATAGCATCAGATACAAATTACGAAAACCAAAAACCTTCACAAATTCTTTTCATGCGCAATGAAAAAAAATTACGAAATAAACGAATAAAATACAATCACAAACAAAAAGACAATTGCAAAACTGTTTCCAAAAAAAAAATAAAAAGCCAACACCAAGAGGAAGAGTGCTGAACAACCTCAATAGCAAAATCATAGAGGCAACTGTCTAACAAATTTTTCATGATTTTCGATATCAAAAATGCTCTTTTTTTCAAATTCGAGTTCCAAATACATTTTCAAACAAAATTTGCGAAAAATGGATAAAAATTCTGTATTAATCATACCATGATTATAATTCAGGCAAATTAGCTGAATAAAAAATAGGAATTCTGATGCAAATTAAAATGGAAAGCAGAAAATGACGTGGGGTGGAGGGAGAGAAGAGAGAAATCAGTTATTAATCAAAATGAATTCGGGGGGAGGGGGGGGGGCGATTACTGAAATGAAAATTACAGGTAATTTTTTTGAGGGTGAAGTAAAAAAAAGAGAAATTAATTCTAAGTTTATAAAAATTACAAATATCTATCTCTTCTTTTTGTGCATGTATGTGGAGGAAGGGCGTTGAAGTCAAAATGCATCTCGATTCTCTTTCCACTTTAATTCGTAACGAAAAATAAAAATAAAATCGATAATTTGCCTGCGTTATGAATAGGTAATTTTTTTTTTACAAAACTTAAAAAAAAAACTTTAGGGCCCACTCACCTCCTATTATACTTATTTTAGGCGAAACTATAGAATTTTTTCCAATAATTATAACTAGTTGAACGAGGTTTGGTTGAACTCTCTTCCTCTGAATCAGAACTGTCGGCTCTGTAATCACGAACTCTTTTCGATCTGTAATGGTAAACTTTTACTTTACAATACAGTCGACGACGACGATTGATCGACGTACGCTGCATTTTTATATTTTTTTTTTTTTAGCATCCAATATATTTAATTTTCGTAATCGCGAAATAAAAAAAAGTCTAGATACGACGTCGATTAGAAAAAAAAAAAATTGCAACAATACAGAAACATTACACAGCCCACGTTTCATTCCATTTAGGAAAAGAAACATTTAAAAGCCATTCGTTGTTTACCTGCTGCTATATTTTTTCGATTTTTTCTTTGGTGATTCGCTTCTGCCTCTTGATCTACTTCTTCGTTTGCCTAGGTGATTCGATGTGGTAGTCGATGAACTCGAGGTAGTGGTTATAGTCCTGAATAAAGAGAAAATTCAGTTATTAGTTTCTTAGAAGAGAAAAAATTCGAAAATCAGGCTCAATTGAATAACTTACTTGGTAGGAGGTGGCGGAGATGGTGTTTTCTGCGGTACTGTCGACGAATTACTATTGGGAGTATTGTTACCGGAGACGACGGCGTTATTGCTACGTATTTTCTCTCGTTTTTCTTTCTCTTCTTTGTACTTATCTCTTAATAATTTCACTCTAGCTTCTAAAACATCGGGATCAATCTAAAAAATTGAAAAAAAAACATTAATAACTCTCGTCATACAAATAAAATTTATAGGTAGTTCTAAATGTGAAGTTGACTTTGGCTCACCTTCCCTCTGTTGTATAAATTGACTATTCGCTTACACACATCGATAATATCTTCTTCTTTGACACTGAATATACTGAACCACGACGGACTCTTGGGTAACGAAATTTTTAGGACTCTTGCGCTCAAATAAATACACGCACATGCCACAGTCTCGGGCGAATATCGCAGAAACACCTCAGTACGTAAGGAATCGTTCATGTAATTCCAAGCTTTCTGCATCAGTTGGACGTTATCGGCCAACATCAGGATTTGCAAATACATCACAATTAGCTGTAACAGAACATGAAGCAGACGCGAACGCCTTTGGTTAAAAAAACAAAGCCTATACGTAGTTTGCCTTCGCCATCAACGTTAAAATAGCTTTTTATCGGTTTTCTGCATCAGCACAAACCTATCGATGAATACCTAATTCAATTGGACATGTTTACGATTTTGACATAATGAGAACGAATTCGAAAAACCGAGAATACGGTACCAGACATAAAAATTACATGAAGTCTTTCCGCTTAGATTGTTTTGAAATCCGTAACGCAGCTTGTCAATGTTTCGAGACGTTTTTGAAGTATATTTACGAACTAGTGTAACTGATCCGAGTGAATTTCTGTTTTAGACGTTTTCATATCAGTTTCCTTGAAGTTCAATTCAGTTCCAGCACGATGAACTCGGCAAAGGATCGATTTTTCCAGACCTTCGGAAAATTTTTCCAACTAATCGCGTAGTACTTTTACGAACAGACCTTCGCTGTCAGCGGGTTTCTTTTTTTCTCGGTATCGAGAATAATTTTGTTCTGGCAACAGGATACTCTTCAAAGTGTCTTGATACATTCCTTCAATGCAGATAATTCAATCTGTCGCAATATTAAAATTATTAATGTAGGACGGCATTCGTATTATTACGAAAATTCAGAAATCAAGGCTCAATTTTAATCGAATTCATCAACGATTCGATTTTGAGCATTTTATGGTGCTGAGAATCATCTATCACCATAAAAAACTGGGGGATTGTTTCATTTCTACCCCGAATTGGAATCTGTACGAAGAGACCGAACGAGAAAATGGATGTATTTTCATCAAAACGATTTCTCGTCAAAATTTAGAATTTAAAAAAGCAAACGAGATTCAATACGATTAACAATAAAATTAGAACCAAAAACCAACGATGGTAAAACATGAGATATACTAGGAATTGAGCTAAATGAAATAAAATTTTCAAGTTTATCGCTAAAGATTGAAAACTTGGTCCAAAAAATTTGAAATTGGCTCAAAAAGAGTTCCGAAGGTTTTGAATGCATTTTTAGGCTTATTCACGTCTCAAATACAATGATGAAGCAGGATATCACACCAAAATTCAAGTTTTCAATTTCATCGAGTAGAGTATTGAAATGAGTGTATTCCAATCCAACTCACTGCATCATTTTTGAGGTTATTTCGACTCCACGCCCAAAAATTGACCTTGGAGAATGAGAGTAGGATCACCAGTGGAAAATACTGCCGAAATTTTCAATCCTGCATCTTTTTTTCTCACTCCGGAAAATAAACTTCTGGCTATGGGTTCGAAAAAGCCTTAGAAATGTATTCAAGGGAGAGAGGATTTTGATCATTTGCTTGAAAAAAATTAAGTTCATTTTCAAATTTTAATCGCTCTCCTCTAAAGATCGACTATTACTTCAGAGCCCACGAAAATCTTGAAGCCATTTTCCAAACATTCTGGGCATTTCATCGTCAGGTTTTTAATAGTACCCAATTTCACTTGCTTTCCCCCGAAAATGGAAAATTTAGGAAGAAAAAATTTCGACTCGAAGCGCTCGAAGAAATTGAATGTCTCGAGTCAAAAGCTCCGCCTCTATCGAAGTGTCTCAGAAGTCAACGATTCGAAATTGGATGAATTATCGAGAAACCGTTTTGATAACGAAATGATCCAGCTTTCTCTTCCATTGGCTTCCGAAAAAGTTTGCTTGATTACGGATTTTGCATACGTTCTTTAACGAGAAATTGTGAAAATCAGCTTGATTGGCACAGAATAGCTCAGAATCCAATCTAAAACCGAAATCTATGGGATAAACAAGCATAAGGAGGTCTAATCGAAAAATGTCCAACGTTGAACACAAATACGATAATTCCGATCAATTTCCAGTATCTGTCTCCGTAATCCGAAAATATGACATCCAAACTGCTTCAATCAACTTTCTCGATGAACGATATTCTTCGACGTAGATTTCCTTCACCTCAGAGGGGTTTTCAAACTCGATAACGTCTATAAAATACATAAAATTCATCGTATAATCATCAACATAGATCTCTCAACTCCTCTGCTTCGTCGTCTGCTTACATTTTGCTCTCCAGAAATCGCTGGACTCGATATCCCATTCGAAAATATACTCCAATCTCGAATTTTTGGCTGCCTACGTACGAATTCCAAAACAATCGTAATAATCGCTTACATAATTACTCATATAATTAAATTATAACTAATCTACCTTTTCGTTCAAAACATAAAAGAACAAAAAAATCAACGAGATTAATGTTACCTCGTCATACGTACATTCGAACCGGTTGTCGTCGATTCCACATGCGACAGCGTATATATTTATCAATACGTCATTTATTACCTGAACTTGCATCTTTTCTCGTGTGCATCGTCCCGTCGATTTCGTGAGCGTGCGAGAGCGCGTTTAACGAGGTTGGCTCGAATGTGTGCCAATCGAAATTTTTGTCCTTTCTTGCCATTCGCGCAACAACGATTGCCAATCAATTTTACACAGATAGACGTTTTAAGTCCATTCGCACCTTACTGAGGCAAAGTTACGCAATAATAAAAACTACTCGATTGTAATAAAAAATAAAAGGTGTTGGGGAAACTTTTTTGTTTTGATTCGTTTACAGAATGAAAACAAAAACTATATAAAATTAAGAAATGAAAAAGAAAAAAACGGGATAACGTAGTTGTTAAAATAAGCGAAATTATAATTAAAAAACCATTCCTCTGATAACCTCAAATAATAGAAAAAAATCATCGATGAGACTTACTTTTTAGTACGTACGGTCTAATTCCATCGTTCTAATAAATCCCTTTACATTTTGGTCAAGAAAAAATCTTTCGTTACGTTTTTAGCAATATTAGAGAATTTTCAGATTTATCATCTTAAATAGAAATGGCAGTGGGATGCTTTATCTGGTAATTTTATAATTAGATATTTTTAAAATTTGCCTGTCCATCTCGGTTTTTCTATCAACTAGCCTATTCGTTCAATATCATTTAAATTTAGAGTTAATTTTCGTTCAACTTAATTTTTTAATATCATTAATAGGTTTGTGCAATGTAGAAAATTTTTCTAATATATCAAGATTATTTATAATTAATTAGAATTATATTAATTAGACCAAAATATCGATAAAATGGATACTAACGATATCAACGATATTAAGATTAGTTTGTTTGATTTTAATACAATTAACACGAAAGAAATAGATATTCATTTCAATCGGAAATATCGATAGTAATATTTATCGATATCTAAGCATCATTGAAGGGGGAAAAATCGACGTAATAGAAATTCAAAATTAACTAAAAACCACGAAATAATCTTCGATGATTTCAAATACGTCGATTTTTGAAACAATTGACCCGAAAATAGAAGACAATTGACATCAGGTAACGAAAATTCAAATTAAAAAAAATCAAGATGTGCTTGGTAAATGAGATCAAACTTTACATACCTTATGAGGATGTTTGACATGAACACAGAACCCGAGTTCTTTCAGAATTCTTCTTTCAGCTCGTATCACATCTTTCTTAAGATTTATGTAACTTTCATCTAAAATTAATGGTGTGATTGGTCTGAAATAATCAAGAAAATACATCATGGTTAAGCATATGATATACTCGTTCCTTTCGATTTGGTAAGCAATAACAGCTGGTATTGTATTGATTTAAACAGTTACACGACTTCGCTTATGATAAAATTAACGTATAACGTACATGCGGTAATCCGTACCTAAAATCGACAAAAATAATTTAGAAACTGTTAGGTATTACCATATTCCTGGTTAGGATTAAAACAACGATATACTTACGGCATCCATGAACGACATTAATAATTTTATGTCTGAACAATGGAAGAATCAGATAACGATACGTAGCCGGAATCTCTACAAAAAAAAAATATCAACCGCCTAATTTAATCAAGGTATTTCCAACGTTCAGGCGGGAATCCCCGCACGTAACGAATGAAAAAAACCTTTCGAAAGAATGACGTAATTTCGGGCTAGATTGCTTGGCCTACGACATACACAATTACAGCGTAAGTAGACTAGAAAACCATCTGGCGTTCAAAAGGGAATTACAGAAAACTCATATTGTCACGGTTGTCATGCAATCTTGAGCGTCTGACTCGTTACCGTATGATTTCGGAAGATCGATCCACTCCAACCAAGGACCTATTGAAAGAAGCCTGAGTTGGCTGGCTGTGGAAAGCATCTGCGAAATCCAAGTTAAAACGTCTTGAGCAAAATAAATTATTTCTAGTACACGTTAAACCTGGCTTCGTATTGTAATACCTAAGCGAAGCCGATAGTTTAACTGTGCGGTGCATCAATACAATACCAGAATTAAAGCTTACACGATATAACAATTAATAACAGGTTCGACTACACTATAGCTGAAAATTACATCTCTCTGCGTCATCAAGCGTCAAAAATATTCTATACGTCAACTTACTTTTGATAACGAACTTGTCGTATGTGGTGAAACACATTTATCACATCGCGAACTCTTCTAGGCGCCTCTTCAATTTTAGAAGCTAAATATACGCATCCCATAGCAGTGACGTCCATCGGATGTCTAACGAACGAGGTACAATAATAAAATCGCTGGAATAATACCTGACCAGTAGCCATAGCCACCTAAAACAATCAATACGCGAATGTCATTCGAAAGCCAAGGCTAATAGATAACGTATGTTAATAATTACAGCTCATGAAAACGTCAACATACCTGAGGTAATCTTAGTAGTATACCAGCCGTTTGAATTAATTCGCATCCGATTACTCTTAAATCGAATTCCGTTTCGGTGTCCAGGCCGTCGTTCACCGATGGAGATTTTTCTAATTTTTCGGCCGATAGAAGACAATTTTCCAACGATAATATGACTTTACCGTATACAGGTGTTGTAAGTTTGGTATCCGTTGTAACGGTCGAATTAACGCTTTCGTTCTTCTGCGAACCCATTTTCACCAATCACTAATATATAACTTGAGCGATAAATTACTTATTAAATGCTAAAACATCATTTTTTCAATCAATTAAACGTAAAAAATTGACAAAAAACGAATATAAATTACGCAAACAAAAACTAAACAGTGGTGAAATCAAGATGGTGGCTCAGAAAATAATTTTATTAATTTTTCGACAAGTTTTTCGACAACATGCTAGAAGTGTCCTTGAAACAAAGAAAAAACGTGAAATGACGTCATGCGCGCGTCGATTCCGAGCAAATAACCAGCAAAACAAAACATCGAGTTAATTTCATAGAGTGCGTTGTCAACAGAAAATATTTTTTATATTTTTTCCACAAATTTTCAGGCATTGTATTATTTTACCCCTTATTATTTTTTTTTCGTTTTATTTATTTACAAAAAAATTAGCGATAAGCAAGTAAAGATAACGGTGATTGAAAATTTCATGAGAACTAAAAATTTTAAATTACACACATAAAAGCAGATTCTTATAGAGGCGTAACGTTTGTGATCGTTCAACTGTGATTTTTTACGTAAAATTTAAAGTTACTTAATTACAGTCAATTAAAATTTGAAGAATTCTCTTTCCATGCCACCGACGATGTCTGCAGATTACTTTAATATGTACAACGGAATGTTTTCCAATTCAATAACAAATGATCCGATGGCTTCTCCAGTTAAAAAACTGGACAAATCGGAAGCTCTAGTTAAAGCTCGTTCATTGCTAGAGACCAAAGCTATCCATGGTGAGTAGAAAATATTTACTCCAAGTTTTACGAAAGTGTTACATTATCTTTTTTGTTTCAGTTGACGTTCCTCCAGTTTCCGATGCTTTCATTTTACGGTTTTTAAACGCTAGAAAAATGCACATCGAGAATTCCGTCCAACTAATGCTTAACTACTTCGATCACAGGAAAAAGAATCCAGCCTTGTTTGAGAATCTCACCGTGAATGATCCTCTCACTCAGAATTGTTTAAGAGATGGGCTACCTCTTGTACTGAAAAACAGGGACAGGTTCGATTTAAATTCAGTCAAGTATTAAATTTATTTTCTCGAGATGAATCATTATTTTGGCGTTTTTTACAGGAAAGGAAGATGCGTTGTACTTTTCCTTATTTATTATTGGGATCACTCGAAGTACTCGATCGAAACTATTTATAAAGCACTTTTATTAACGATGGAATATCTCTTGGAAGATAATCAGAATCAAGTAAATGGTTTCGTTTTCGCTGTCGATTGGACCAACTTTAAGCTGAAAGATTATATTGACATAAGTCCTAAAATGATTAAGCTGATGATCGATGGATTTCAAGACGCATTTCCTTCGAAATTCAAAGGACTTCATTTTATTGGCCAACCTTGGTACGTCGATGGAATCATAACTGTTATGAAA
Organism: Pseudococcus jackbeardsleyi; assembly: GCA_038380155.1. Classification (NCBI taxonomy): domain Eukaryota; kingdom Metazoa; phylum Arthropoda; class Insecta; order Hemiptera; family Pseudococcidae; genus Pseudococcus; species Pseudococcus jackbeardsleyi. The sequence continues at coordinate 22,085,534 of CM076240.1, read as the reverse complement.
TCATTTCTGAAAGAGAAAACCAAACAAAAAGTAAGCTATCTAATTCTCACATGCATGTTAATGATGTAAATCGTGTTTAAACATTGTTTTATTACTTCGCAGTTTATAGTACATGGTTCAAATTTGAGTACTTTACATGAATATTTACCTCGCGACGTTCTTCCTCCTGAATTGGGTGGCGAAGGAACAGCATATAGAACCGATGAATGGATCGAGTTATTACAAAAATACGAAAATAGGTATGTATTTTTCCTATCAATGTGATGACATAGCCTATAAACATGTAGATAGTGGTATAGAAATTGAACTAAAGCAAACACTCAAATTTTGATGAGTTTGATGTGATTGACATTTATGAAACGAACCTACTATAGGTTAAATGGATGAGGTGTGGACGTGACGTCTTAAAAAAATAATAAAACTTTTCCTGGTGCTCTTATCTTGAATTATTGTTTTTTTTTTCAGATCTTCGTAATTGTAAATTAATGGCTGGATTTAGAATCTCGAACGAGCTATTTTGTATAGTATGCTATGCAAGTAAATTTTATTTGTTACCTAAATTAGTTCTAAGTATCTCGTAATTTTCTTGTAAGTTGCAGGTGTTGATACGTAATTATTACGCATATATTTTTTTCTATTTTCTTTGTTTGTTGTTGTCAAAAATATCTTTGATAATTACGAACAATTGAGTGAGTATGCGAGCTTTTTTAAGAATCTTATTTGTGTTTCTCAATTTCTTCCTTCAATATGAATTTTTCATGTTTACTGATGTCTTTTTATACGTAACTTCCTGTTCAATAATAATTAACTTCGTCCTGAAATCAAAAGTATTACTTTACTAACATTTTTACAGTTTAGTAAAAAAAAAAAAATTACTTTGTTCCTTTACATTTTTAATAAGGTTCCAAGTTTTATTATGAATAAGTTTATAATTTTCCTACCCATGAAACTGAGACATTCCTTCACTATTTTCAATTTTGTGATCTAATCACGTTTAAGAATACAATTCTGTGAATGTTGACAATAAAATTGCATTTCTTATTATTTTTATAAGCTTACATTTTAAGAATTCATTCTGAAAAGTGTACCATATTTTAAATTTTTTAACACTCGATGCAAAGCAATTTATATAATCTCTAGCGGTGTTATGCGCAATTTTTATTTAATATTGTTATTTTTAAATTGAAAAGATATTAAATCTTTTGAAAAAATTATCAAATATTTGATTCTATTACTATCTATTCATTAATTTTTTAACTGATTACGATAAGAGATAGTACTCTATTTAATAATTTTTCGGATCATAGCTCTAAATTCTAATAAAAATGCGTTCGTTTTACTTCACATCGTGCAATTCTCATTTCCCCTAAAATAATTCGTTTGTCAAAAATATATAATTATTTCAATCCACCAAGCAGAAAGAAATTCCCTTGAAGTTTTCATTTCCGGGAGCAATAAAATGATAAATTGAAAATTTTCGGTGCTATAATCTAATTTTGTTGATAATTTTTTTTTTTATATTTCAAGTTGAATAGCTAAAAGCATTTCTTGGCTCGTAAGTGTAAAAAAAAAAAGTATCGTTTTTTTCCTTCGAAGATTTCTCTTATCGATTATTTTATTAGTTTATTACTCATACGATAAACGCTTCTTCACTAAGTGCTTATTTTACAATGTTTCCTTCAGAAGATTATTTGCTTATTTACTTTGATTTTCAGAACATTATTCGGTCATGTTTTGACTGCTCTTGGCATACCTACTTCTACCATTTATGATCGTGATATAAACAGATAATTTCTTTCCAGACCAAATAAAGTTCATTTAATTAAAATAGTTTCCCTATTCGTAAAACGAGCAGTAATTTCAGGTGCTGTGCTGCTTCAACAATACGAAACAATACGCTATAAAACAGCACGCTGCTTGGTAATAGAGAAGCAATGAAACATTCACTTCAAATTGCTTTTCACTATCTATCAAGTATCAATCAACCGTAATGTATGATGACTATAGAAACCTCATTATATTTTATTACCGCGTACCCTGCGTACGTTTTTTTCAATGTCGAATATCGAACACCTAAAAATGTGTCGATAATGTGGAATTTTGCATGAAAGATATTCCATTTTCACTTCATAGTGGACGTGGAGGGACAAGATAGGACAGGTGAGAGTGGACAGGTGGTCACCGGAGACGTCAGGAGACGTGTTTGTTGGGAAACGATACCATTGGCTGAAAAGTAACACACTCGTGACGTCATTGGTTTACTTCTATGACTTACGTAATTTCAAATTCGTAAAATTTTACCATTGATAATGGAACGAAATTTGTGATAATAATAAATTCCCAGCTCAAGTTCGTAATATTTTCATCGCAGCTATAATTAGAAACGAGCTACGAAATATTCTTCGGCAGCAGCTGTTTGTTTTACCAAAGTATTAATTATTGCAATGGGAGTAAGTAATTTTAATGTATTATTTAGCAGTAGACTTGAAACAAGAAAAATTTGTCTAAAATTCTATCGAATAGTTTATCTAGAGTGATTTCGAGCTTCATTAAACATTTACGTAGCGTTGTAAAATTTCATCAAGTTTCTCTTTGTTTACAAACAAAACAATGCAAATTAGACAGACTTGGTTGAAATGAAGTTTTCGTTTTTCGATCATGTCGTGACAACAGATTCGTACGTTTTATCAAATCCAACATTTCACCTCGTCGAGTGGATTTGAAAATTCAAATCTATCGATAAGTGTGTAAAAATTCGACATCGAAATTGTACGAAAACGTGTCGTTACAGTAGGTAATTAATTCTAATACAGTTCGTAAAACGAATAAGGTGAACGTGGCTTCATTGATTGTTTTTCTACAACATAGTTAGAGCTTTTCCTGCTACATTAATTGGATTATATTTCTTCTATCGTGTTTATGTAACGTTCAAATCTCATTATGATTCTTCTCGATAGTAAAATGTCATCTGAAGATCAGTCACCGGAAGAAAAAAAGATCAAGAAACCGTCTAAGAATGAATCCCATATACCAGTTCTTTCTCCAACCCATTTCAAAAGGACCGGATCGTTGAAGCTGCGAAATGAGATGCGAATGCCACACAAATCCGAACCCTCTTCGTCTTCTACACCACCGCTGAGACGTCACAGAAGTCTGGTATGTTATACATTCATTAATTACATTCGAAGCTATAATTTTTTAATTGTTTTCATATTTATAGCAAGGATTAACATCGCCAGTGTTGCCGAGGAGGCTGGATAAAAGCTACGAGAGAGATGACGACTTGGATTCCGAGAAAAGTTTCGGTAGTAGCTGCGGTAGCTTGTGTGGTCATTCGCCATTTGCTCATAATGGAACTACGTACAGTGCTCGTAATATGAAATATATTTTCCATTGTACTTCAAATAGTGGCAGCGAAGAATATCTAACCCCGACTCAAAGAGCTAATAGGACTATTAAAAGATTAAGGGTTAGTATAATTCAAATTGAATCACCGTTATCGATGCTTCTATCACGTAAATAGAATTTATAACCAATACCCATGCTAAAATTCATCACTAGCGTATTCCTAACATTCCACGGACCATTGCTTCTACGATGGTACTCTAACAATGCCAACGTGTCCTCTAAAAATTAAATATCTTCATTATAAAGTAATTTTTACACCTCGTTCAGCCGTCCTTGTCACCTGCCTGAATTCTAATTCGCGAACTAGAAACGATCAGTGCTCATTTCGATTAACTTCGTATCATTTGATCCGGTCTTCCCGTGCAATAAATTAATATTCTAATGAAGAAATTCGTTATCCTACAGCGTATGCTGGCCGACGCTCAATCCGAATTAATCGAAAAAGATAACGAGATCAGTAGACTAACCAAAGAAGTCGTAGAACTACGTTTACTAAAAGCTGGCAATATCGGAAGTGGCGACAATTACGATACCAGCGACGATATGGATTTCGCTGAACCAGTCATTAGTAAAAGTAGTCCTAGATTTATGGACGTGCTTCATGAAGAACTTGACAATGTTAGTAGTCCCATGGTACAAGAAGCCGGTGAGCAAAATAATACTTCGACTAATCCACCGCAGGATATCCGAGGGTAACTAACACTTCCTTTTTTTACGGTGACACCTTAGTACATAGCTTTTGAATAACACCTGTCTTTTAATTTTTCGGTGTTTCTTTTTCTTTCTGTTACGAAAATAATTATTTATCAAGGTTACACCGCCATTATGTAATTATCGTAAAAAAGTCACATTTTATGTTGTAAACGTGATAAATGGGTTACGATTTTTCTACTCTTCGTCGTTTCAACGTTATCGAAACGTCAAAACGTTGATTTTTCTTTTTTTTTTTCTCTGTGGTATAAAATCAATAGGTCAGTTCGCATGCAATGTCGCGTTTCGGTATGAAAAATTTTGAAACAGTTCACTATCGAAATATCCCAGCGGGTAATTTATTAAAAGAGGGGTTATCATGATGCTAAAATAAAATATTCTGGCTCATCAGGGTATCTATTTAATGGACGCGCGATTAATATTGATTTCACTATCGTTCATTCCTTAGGTTCATGTATTTCGTTAAAAGAAATATTCTTCGAGTTTGGGTTTAATTCACGCTTTTCACCCATTGCAATTTTGATGTAAAATGGTCTTTTTAAACTGAGAAAAAATTGGAGTAGAAATTATTGATAAAGTTTTCTCGTTCTCGTTTTTTTATAAACTGCCAAACTTCATCAGCCAACTACGTTCTATTTGAAACGTAACCAAGTGTTAACAATTTTCCTTGTTAAATAATTTGCCAAAATATATAAATAATTTTACCAGGGTATTCACCTCTAATTGTCAACTAACATTTATGTACTTGATGTTTGCAAATTACTAATTTTATCTTTTATTTGGTGAACGAATAAAAAGTTCTCGTTCAACTGGTAAAAATTGAGTGTATGTAAACAACTCAAATTTATTTCAGTAAATTTTTTTCTTCGAGAAATTAGTGTAAATTTGTAGTTATGCCGTTTTTTAATATGAATTTGAGAATTTTTTCCCCCAAATAACGAATCTGTTTGTATTATTTGGTATAATGTAGTAATTTTTAATATCTCTAGAGTTATATTTTCGATATTTCAACGTATTAATATTGAATTCGTTGATTTCTTTGCAGAGTTCAACTCCAGCCTGTTCATCATTCGCCCTCATTAGCTGACTCCGGTAATTTCGAAGACATCAACTGTACCTTTGCTCACACCTTGGAGAAAGAATTGGAAAGATTACGTCAAAATTATGACGACATGAGAGAAAAACATAACGAAAAAGTTGAACAACTTTTAAAAATCATTGCCGACTCGAACGATCGGTTGGTTTTTATCTGAACTACAAAAGGCATTCCAAATAACTGAGTTCCCATCATTCTTTGGCTTCAAAGGAACCCAAATTCTTCAAATTTAAATTTTTTCGAATCAGATGAATTCTGTTTGGGGTCAGTGAGCCTGAAATTGGAGACTGGAGGGAGCCAGAGTTTAAAAAAGTCACATGAGTTTTAGATTCCAAGTATATTGAAAATTGAAAACAAAAAAATTAACGATGTGAATTTTTATCTTGAACCTGATTCAAGCCATTCTGGAATTCCCTCCCCCCTCCCCCACCGACGTGTGAGTTATTTACCAATTTTTCAATGCGGAACCGAGTTAGAAATCTTTCAAGAAATCAAAAATACTAAAATGAATTAAATTATCGTTTGTTATAATTATTTTCGAAATATATTTACTTCATTTTTTGAGTCTACCCCCTTCCCTCCCTCCCCTCAGATTTTAATCGAAATTTCGAAGTGAAATATTTTTTGAATTCATCCAATTTCATTTTAAATTTTCAAAAAATAAGTAGAAATTCTTCGCAAGATATTTTTTTTCAAATTTTGACTCAATAAAAATTGTGAAAGTTGAAGAAACGAGTACCTAGCTAGAAAGTTGAGTTAAGACTTCAAAACGACGTGGTAAAAATGTTATCCTCCTGACTCTCTGCACCTCCCTCTTTCTTCGCTGAGCCTTAAAAACTGTTCTGACAATGTTCAATTAATTTTTGAAAAAATGTATTTTTTTTCAAAAGGTGTTTCAGAAATTATGCCTTTACCGAAAAATGCTATTGATGACTATTTTTTTCGCCTTCATTCTATTTTTAAGGAGGCAGTTTCTCAATATTCAGTAAAAAATTAAAGCAAAATCGAAATTTTTTGCCAAAATTATATCAGCATTATTAGGTATTTCAATTTTCAACTCATAAAAAAAATCATTGTCGGTAATTTCTCATTTTCATCTAGTATTTTTTTTCAAAAATTGTAAAACAAGCTTTAAAAATGGCGACTAATGATTTTTATGAATCAAAATACGAACACCATTTCAGAAAAAAATCGAACTTTTTTCTTGATCTTTTAGGTACTAAATTATTATAAAAGTACGAAAAGAATATTTTTTTAAAGATCCCTGATAAATGGGCACCAATGGTATTTTTAGGCAGAGCCATCATCTTTCCCAAAAAAAAACTGTTTTCGAGAAAAAAATTTCAAAAATGGTTTTCCACATTTTTTCAAAATTTTTGGAAGATGTAAGATTTTAAGGCCAGGTTGAAAGGGTAAATGTGAAGTTGAAGAGCGAAAATACTTTTAATTTTTTTAGGAGCTCTTATTGACTTTTTCAGATATCCTCTACCTCGTCAATTTTTTTTTATCGTTGGACATCCTTTTAAAATTTAAAATAAAATCTGATATGGGAAAAGTAGAAGTTGAAGAATTTAGAATTGTGGTGCTGGAGAGGATGGGAGCTGATACGAAGGCAACTTTATTTGTTCTAAGATGCCCTTTGCAAATTGATTCTTCATTTTAGATTTAAAATTTTTTCAAATTCGCATTTTTATTGCAGATATTACGATTTAAAACCGAAACACGACACCGCTGTGATACGAATAAAAGAACTTGAAAAGGAAATCGAATCTTTGAAAAATAATGTCATCCAGCAAGATGAATTACAAAAAACCCTTTACTTACAACTCTACGCCAAGCAGGAAAAAGTCGAAGAAACCGTGGTAAGAACCTTATCTGACTGCATATTCAAAAATCCAGAGCAAATCTTCATAAATTTTATTTTTTCAGACCGAAGTTGAAAAAGACGCTACACCTCTGGAAGACAATTCCGAAAACAGTTCCCAAGTTACTAATTTAATCGAAAAATTGACCATCACCAAAAAAGAATTGGAAAGTGTGAAGGTGAGAAAAAAATTACCGATTTTACTCTGCTTCAGAGGGTTTCACTCGATACTTCGTATTCTCTGTTAAATAAAAATCGATTGCAAAATTCAAATTCTAAATTGCTTATGGGATATGAAAATATAACTAATTCGAAAAATTGAACCCAAATTTCATACAACTGCTTTAGTGTTTCGTTGGGATTTTTTTCTGGATTAATCACGAATAGATATAGATCGGGCTTAACCACACCATTGCACATTTTCCCTCCTTAATATGTCTTGTGTTTTCTATACTAACTAAAATATATGGTAATTGTTCGGTTTTTTTGGTACATATGATTTATCAGGACAACGAATATAAAAACGATGCTTTATTAAGTGCCAGAGAAGCAATTTCGTTGTGGATCCTTGGTACTCGCAAGGTTGGTAACGTGCTAGCATTTACAGTTTTATGCTTTACAGTTTTTTTGGTTGTACATTCGTGTAGATTGAAAATTTCTGTATTTTGTTTCGCTTCTGTTAGTAAATCGTTTGCATGGCTGTAAATGCTTGTATACGGGTGGGATATTCAATATGGAGAAAATTTCATTTATTTTTGTGGATTTCGAAAAATTTTTATTTCAACAGTTAGCTTTGTTTTTTATTTCATGTCGCTTAAACGATTTTCTATGAAGCTTCTCTGTGTAAATAAAATAGTACCCCAGCGATGGAAAATTCGCTATTTAAACAGCCAAGTCCAAGTTTTCACCGACTTCGTAATTTTTATGTATTTTTCAATTTTTAATATCCATTGATTGAATTTTACAGGCCATGTATAGAGCTTTACTCGAAGCCAGTAAAATAAAAAATGTCAACGATGCTGAAATGACGTTACGATTTTTAAAATCGGCCGTCTACTATTTCCTTACCGATACCTCAAATTCCAGAGATCATTTGGCAGCTATCGAGAGTATTTTGGGGTACTCCGATGAAGAAAAAAGTAGAATTGAGAAAGTACAAGCGTGGAAGTATTAAGTATACCTAATTCTTAAGTGTTTTTTTTTTAAATTATTTATTTCGACTTGAACGATACGTGCTGGACGGATGAACTTATGAAATTGATCAGTATTACGATATTAAGAAAAAAATCGTTACGAGGTGTCGATTCTGTAACGTGATTTCAATAAGCTTAATGTGTTTGCGTTTAGATTTGAAATTTGTAATCTATGTTGCGTCCAAAATGATAATTTAATTACTTATTTTATAAAATTTAGGAAGTAAGAAATCATTTAAAAGTTGTGCGCTGTGCAGTGAAAACCGCAATGACTGGAAAACCTCGTTTTTCAATTTTATATAATTTTTGTCATTTTTATAATTTGGTTCTTTAAGCAGTTACATTTTTTCATTTTCATTATGTTGTGATGACTATCGTTTAGGATATTGTGATTCGTATTTTTTTTAATGAGCTTGAAGCGTTTCCATGATATCCGTTTGATATTTTGAACTTTTTGATGTATTTCTCATTTACCTATCGCTTGAAATTTTTTTTATCGAGTTGAAGAGTTAAAGATGATCATTGTGATTGAATATGATGAATGAGTGATTTTGCGATTTTGAAATAATTTAAATTTAATAAATTAAATTGGGTTTTCATTTGTGAGCTTGCACGTGTATTGTTTCCTAATCAACGTTGTTATTTATTTTTGCAGAATTGCCTAAAGCTTGTCATTTTTGTTGAAATATTTCTTAATGTTACCATTGTTACTTTGTTTTGAAAATATATAGCTTTAATAGTGAAATTTATTTCGTATTTATTTGTTCGTATAGGTGATTTGACTCGTTAATTTTATGTCGTCGTTTTTTGATTATGAGTTGAAACTTGGATCAATTTTCCCAAAAAATTATGTTTTTATTATTTTTGAGGAGAAAAATTCCAAGAATCTCGAAAAGGTAAACCAATATTTTTGATTAAAAAAAAAAAACAAAAAAAGAATATAAAATAATGAACTGTACATTATCAACACTGTAGATCTTTTTAAATTAATGAGAAACACACATCAAGTGATCGAAGCGGTTGCACTGCGAAATCTCATTTTAAAAAATACAAGAAGTCCAAACCCAAATAAGTGGAAAAAAACATAAAAAATGATTTTTGAGTCGGGAGAAATTAAAAAATGAAGTTGAAAAATTTTTAGAAAGTCCAAGTTTGAGAAATATTGAAAAAATTTAAGTCAAAAAAATGTACGTCTGGAAATTTTTTTAGCACTGTAATGTGATGCTGTTTTGGGCGCTTTTGCAGATTTTTGTCAGCGATTTCTTTCCCATTGTTTTTTGTAATAAATTTTAAAAAATATGATTTATAAAAATTGGTTGCTCATCCCTTAGGATGAAAAATGTTAAAATTAGAACCGGTCAATTTAATCCCATTTAAAAAAATATGCAGCCGAGTTACCAAATTCATGATAAATTCAAAACTTTGAATAATTTGGAAGAAGAATGCTTAGAATATTATTTTAAAATGTTTCTCAATTTTTAGAATCAACCCTCGATTTTTGAAATCAAAGTTCGTTGAGCTTGAAATTGGAGCTTTTTTTAAACATGTTTTTTCAAGCTACCTAAACATTTATGGTGGAAGGGGTGATCATGAAGCCAATTCAATTAGGAGTTCCTCTAGCTGATGAAATAATTGATTCATTCGAAAAAAATTAACTTTTCTCGCTACCGAACGTCTCTAAAGAGAAAAAGAATCTCTGTTCAAAGTACCTATCCAAAAATTATCCATCTTTAATAATTATTTCAATAATTTGATTTTTTTTTTCACCTTGAGATATATTTTTCAAAATTTCTTCCAACTCAAAATAAGAATAAATTTAGAAAATATAAAATCAAAAAAATAGACAAAATCAGAGTTGAATAAATTTTGAGAAAATTTAAATAGACAAAAAAAATACTATCGGAAAAATTTTAAAATTGGATACCTACATACGCGTAGCTTTGAAAGAAATTGAAAATATTTATTAATTTGAGCTTAAATCGTTGAAATTACTTTTGCATCAAGATGATTTAGGAGCTAAATTTTCACATTTTTTTTTCACCCACGACTAAATTTACAGGGAATATGCAATGCATTAGAAATAAAAATAAAAAATGACGAGAACGACTGAATCCGACTTGTGAGTTTTTAATTAGGTAGTATACAATTCGATTTTTCTAAAACTCCACATTATTTTAGAATTTTTTTCAACACTCATGAAAGTTTTTTTTTCTTTTCCCAGAATCTTTTCAATTCTAAAATTTTATCTCAATAAGTATATTTTTCAACTCTTATTAATTTTTTTTCAGGTCTGAAATAATAAATAAAAAAAATAGGTAGGTAGGTACACAGACTCCTGCATGAAATCGAAGTATTTTTGATAGATTAGAGCACAATTATTTTCCGAAATTCGTAAGTAGGTACCTATCCAAATTAAAATCCACATTTTTGTACAGCAATTTTTTTGTTATGGAAATTGAAAAATTTTCAGGGATTTTAGAATGATTCGAAACAAGATATCTACTCATGAAAAATCAAATTCACTCCAACTTTTGATCATTTTTGTATTTTCAACTCATTCTTCAGGTAAGGTACATTCTTAGGTACGTAATATATTCTCAGAACAATTTTCTTTTCGTAACATCAACCTTTTAAATGATTAACAAAATTCCTAGATGTAATCATAAATAATTAGGTACCTAATTAGATATTCTTCACAATATCACTGGTCAACAAACAACACATTACTAAGAAGATACAAAAACGCTTAACGATAAAATCATTACCAGGTAAAATATTGCAAATGGATTCATCTTCTATCAATCTGTTTCTTCACTTAAATAAAATAAAGTGAAAAATCTTTATTTTTTTCCTCACATAGTCAAAATGTGAATATTCAAACTACTTATTGTAAAATCATTTCAATGTGAAAGTGACTTTATAAAATAGCACGTGCTTTAAGCACAATTATCACTTAATTGGAAAATAAAATTTTATAAAAGTGCTCAATTTTGATTAACTTTCAAATACTTCATACGAGTGATTTGTTTAAATCCGATGGAATGAAATAACGAAATAGATTTCGTGTTACTTTCCATAATCATAGCATAAGGAGGAATACCTTCCTCGGCCATTTTCTTGGCCATCATCATTACCAAAATTTTAGCATATCCATGCCTCCTGACGTTCTCCTTGGTATAAAGCATTCCTATGGCACCATAGTGGGCTTGCATTACCCAAGCCAACGGCTCATTGTCGAATTTAGAAAATACTCCAAACGAGAAACTCAATTCAATGGAATTAATTATATCTTCCTTGGTGTGGATATCCGTCAACGGCCACAGATCATAAATTAAATCGACGTCATCCATGGTTAATCTGGCCACGTAAACGTCATCTGGATACCTGTAGGTAAACAAATTGAGAAATAATTTCCTCGGAACTGGTAGTTTCCTTTTATAAATAGAATTGAAAATGCAAAAAAAAATCGCACGAAGGTAATTTACATTTTGATTGGTATTTAGGAAAAACGTACGAGATTATGGCGTGATCGTTCCATTGCCCCTGTTCTCGCGATCAAATAAAAAACGCGATCAACCGGTTTGCATGGGTGAAATATTATGATTAAATTAATGCGTGTTCGTGACATTGCCGATATTGATATGGTATTGCTCTATTCGAGATGTCTACCGATGTAAAAGTGGATAAAAGCGCGCCTGTTTTCCGTGACATTAATTTTTCCTATTACCTTCTTTTATTTCCTACCTATAGTACCTACATGTTAAAGGATATGTGATTTTAATAGATAATTGGTTTCTGTTTGAATTATTTGAGTTATTTTATAACTCTGGCGAAGGAGTGGCCCAATTGGCAGTTTAATTTTGGGTCGAAGAAAAAATTAATTGAAAGTGCATCATAAAAAAACTTGATTTTTAAAATTTTCGATGCTGGAGTTCGTACTCAAATTTTGACGAATTTTGAAAATTTTCAAAATCACCTCATCGCCCTGAAAAAAAATTAAAATTTTATCCAATCGACGAGAGCAGCTAAAATTTGTACTCTATATTTTTGACCAAGCAAATTAATTGGAAGCACTTTTGAAACGTTTTGTATCCATTAGGAAATTTTAGAATTTTTTTGTAGACGCATTCCATGTCGAGGATTCGATTAGATTTTGACCTTAGATATTTCGATTTTGCTCAAAAAATTTTTATAGGCGCCCCTCACTGGTCGAATGAAAAAAGAACACCTTTGTCGTTTAGGGGAGGAAGGGTGACCCTTGCCCTTGAGATTTTCATTTAAATGATATTTTTTTTGCGAAATTCCTCAAGTTTGAAGATGTATTTTTCGAGATTGATTGGATCCAAGATAAATCTGTTTGTGTGGTTTTGTAGACAAATCGATTGAAAGCAGTTTTAAGACGCTTTGAAGCAGCCAGAAAATTTTGGAATTTTCCAATGCTGGAGAAAATTCCATATGAACTTCAGCATCTAGAATCGTGGATTACCCATGTAGGTGACCTATTTAATCGATTAAAATACAAATTTCTTAAATTCGTGGTAACTGTCTATGTTGAGTCAAATCCTCATTTTGGGCAACAATTTTTTCTTAAAAAAATTAATTCCACGCTGGAAATTTCCAAAATTTTCTGTAGACTACAAAACGTCTTAAAACTGCTTTTCTAATCAATTTAAAATGCCAAAATTGAGCTTATAATCAGAATTTTTCAACTATTTTCGTCGATTGGATCGAATTTTTGTATTTTTCAGGATAATTTTGCAGTAATTCTGAAATTTCAAAAATTCATTAAAATTCTACAAGTAAATGAACTTGGGCACCTAAAATTTTGAGTATGAGGTGCTTTTACTATGAGAACTTCTGATTTATTTTTGTTTCGGTTCAAAATTTTTTAGCTGCCAGTTGGAATCCTTCTCTTCAAAGCTGAATTTCATTGAAATTTACTAACCCTGTATCATAATCGATGGCCAATTCGGGGTTTAAAAGTTGTAAAGTTGTGTCGACGTAGGTAGAGGTTCCGAATCCTTTTCTTTTCACAACGTCTTCCAATAATTTTGTGTGCCTTGGCAGAACTCCTTGTAAAATTGGTAATCCTTTCCAGTTGATTTTTTTCGTCTTCAAAAGTATATTTTTCAATTCGGCTTCGTATCCTTCTAGAGCATAAACAACTAAGCCAAATGTTCTGTGGCCCTGTGAACAATTTTTTTTTCTAAATTAATGCCTGTTTACTAAATTTAAATGAATTACCTATCTTACTAGGGGAGATCATTTTCCCCCATTTTTCGAAAACTGAAAAGGCAAAGGGCGTAGTGGCATAGTCGAGGGGATGGCAAATTTGACCAATTTCTTCCTCGTGAGATCGTAACTGACTCGAAATGACCATGTTTTGCTTTTTCAACATCAATATTGAAAAATTCTTCAAGTTGGAAAAATTTTCAATTTGAAAAAATTCACAATTTTTCATACCTTCTCATTTTTCTCAAGTTGGAAAAATTGCCATATTTTCGAAAATTGAAAAATTTTTCAATTTTTCCTTTCAGACAAATTTTTATATTTTCCCAATATTTCGAATAATTTTCTCCTTTTCCTAGTTGGAAAAAATTTTCCTGCATATTTTTTTGGTCAGTGATCCATATTCGTACAATTTTGATCCATATAAAAATGTAAATTTTACTTTTTTACCAATTTTTTTTTATAATATTGAGGATTATTTAAATTTATTTAATAAAAATTTAATTTTTTAAAAAAAATTTCAAACTGAATTTTTTTTAATTTGTAATTTTGTCTCAGATTAATTTTATTCACATTTTTTAAATTTTTCTCCCAGCTTATTTTTTTCAGCTTGTAATTGGGTACATATTTCCCAGATAAATTTTTTCATCAAGTCATTTTGCTTTTGTGTGATCCTCCCTTCCCCAAATTCAGTTTTGGAAAAAGGTAAAATAATTTCCCCTTCAATAAGTATATTTTTTTCTCATTCATTAAACAAGAATTAGAAACCACTGTAGGTACAATTTGGTTTCACGAAAATAAGTAAAGCTAGGTAAGTAATTAAAAACTTACCGATTTTAAAACGGCGACAAAAATTCCACTTTCGATATTATCTCTGTTATAAAATAATGACACATCGAAGGCAGGATTCTTTCTCCTCCAATCATAAGACGTTTTTAAAAACCCACAGCTCTGCAAAAAAAAAAAAAATGAATATTCGAGGTTAAAAATGAAGTTACGATTTGTTGCCACTATAACTCAACGCCATAAACTTTTCTCGTCTACAAATTGCTGCCAAATAAAATAAGCCGAATTTATCGAGATTTTTTGCCGGTTCATTAAAATAAACCACACGACGTCCAGGTCACTGATTCCTCTTTTACAACACCTGCTTAAAAAATAATATCAAAAAAAAACTCGCTTACATAACCAGAAAATGGCCACTCTCGTCTCAAAACTTGGTAAACTTTGTCAACGTCCGTTTCTGGAATAACTTGCAAAACGTCTTCACGAAATTCTGGCATGATTCCGGTTCAATGTCTGTCAAGCGCACAAATATGCACGTATGTACATTTTTTAAATTATCAAAATAAATTTACACAAGTACAAAATGTACATACAAATAAACCTATTTAACTCTGAATTTTAATCTTTGACCCAGACGAGGTTATTAATTGGTACAATCTTACTCGAAAAAAAAAATTCACAAAAAATATGTGTGTCGAGGAGGGGAGGGGATCAATTTCGAAAAGTTCATAGGTAAATCTACCTTTTAAAATTCGATAATAAAAATTTTATTATGTACAAATCTGATAAGTCAAACGTGCGAACTTTGAACTGAATATGCACACATTTATCGAATTCAATTCGTAATAATTTTGAACAATCGGTGATCTCAAAAAGATCAGAGATCTTGTAATATCGACCTCGCAGAGTAAATATACACAAAAGAGACACTGTTTCAAGAAAATTAATCAAAGGAAGATAATTTGCGAACTTTTGCTGTCTTAATTAGCTCATAGGGGTATACATTTTTTATCGTGTCTTTTTTTTAGCACGATCGATTTTGATTTCAAAAACGTTTATGCGGTTTAAATTACGTAAGCAAAGTCGAAAGAATTAAAGTACGTTCTTCCCCTTCCTTTTTGAACGTCCTTCCTTCCTTATTCTTTTGCAAATACCGTTACGCTGTCTGGGTTAAAAAAACACCCAAGTATTTTTTGAAAAATAAACGCTATGACGTCAATGTTATTTTTTTTGCAATAATTAATTAAAATTTTATGCGATTAGTTTCATTTCTTTGGAACGAATTGAAAAATAGATTATGAAGATGAGAAAAAAAAACAGTTTAGTGGGGATTTTTATTTGAATAGAATTTAATTTTTTTTCTACTTAGGCTTACAAAATTAGGGATGGCCATGCTCAAATGCTCAAATGAGCATTTTGAGCATATGCTCAAATGCGCGAGAACGCACTTTTTGTATATGCGCGAGCATTTTCTAATAAAAAAAAAATCAGGGCGATTTTTAAATTTTTTTTGTCAACCTCGTTTTTTTTTCGAATCTGTCGTCCAATTGGATTTTTAAATTTACTTTTAAGATATTTTTATTCCTAAAAACTTGATGATTTTTTAATTTTTTTGTCAACCTTGGGTTTTTTTCCAAATCTGCCATCTGTCTACTTAGTTCAGATGTTAAGAATAACGTTGAGGTTCGTTATATGGTAATGTGGTCCGAATTCACTTGTTTTGTGTCAAAATATTCATTTGACTTGCTAACCATGTGTATTATGGAGTAAGGTACAAAATTACAGAAAATGCTCGCGTGCTTGAGCATATGCGCGCATTATGCTGAAGCACGCGCACGCAAAACAAAATGCGCGAGCATTTGCCATCCATATACAAAATTAAGAATAGAAATAGGTACCTAACTATAAAGAGTAAATTTTAGTAATCAAATTATATAGAATTTTTGAAAATAAAGGAGTAAAATAAGTTCATTAGGTAAAGATTTGACTGAGAAGATGAATTTTGAAAAAAAAAATATTTTTTGAATTCTGTTTACCTATTTGTTTTGCTTGCCAGCGTTATTTATTTTGAAGCTCGAGGACTTCAATGTCACAATTTTTTTTGATGCAGGAAGGAAATTTGATTCAAATTTCTATTTACGAGTATCAACTATTTATAGACATTTTTTTTGACGATAATAAGCAAATTGGTAAGTATTTTAATTGCCACTTCCAAGAACAATTACATGATCTTGAAATGGGCTTGGGCACTCGTGTTGGAATAAAATAGGTTTTTATATTTTTATGAATTTTCAATTTATTTAAAACTTTGAAATATCACAAATTTTGAAGCAAAAAAAATTGAAGAGTACATTTATCTGTAAAAAAATATCTATACAATTTTTTTTTAAATACCTGAATCGAAAAAATAATTCCTACCTAACTTGATCAGGCCAAAAATGAAATTTTTCCATTGATAAAATAATAAAAAATTCCGAATTATTGATTTTTTTTTCAAAATAAATGGGCTAAAAATTATTTCATTTATGTAGTACCTTATCAAAGCTTGCAAAATAAAATTCTAAAAAATCTTACTTACCTCGATTTGAAAAAATCAAAATAAAAATAAAAATTCACCAAAAAATAAAAACACCACCAAAAAAATTAATTTCTTTCAAAAATTATCATTAAAAAATATTGAATTAAAAAAATTGCAAAAATTGATGCTTATGCAATTCAACACGAGGTACACGCCACAAGTCTGTTCACGTTATTTTTAAAATGAGCTACATTCGCGAATAAGGAACATAAGACAACGCACGAGACTACCACGATACACGTTTGAACAGAAATAGAGTGGTTGGCGTCAAATTTAAAGAGTTTTGCAATCACGAGTCGAAATCGGGAAGTTCCATTGGGCATTAATGAGTCAGTGTCCTAATCCTATCGCCTATAAACTCAGATAGGTACCTACTTGAATGGCAAGTTCGTATGAACTCTTCCCACAATCAATAGGCTCGAATGCAATTTTAAAATAATGTTACCTTCCTGTTTGAATTTTTTTAATGCAATTTTGCAATTTTATTGGCATTTAAATAAAATGTGAAAAATATCTCGATTTTTCATCGTCGATTTGTTGAATTTGCACACCCATCGTAGAGTAGAAAATATTTCGATGGGTAAGCAAATTTGCATAGGTTATTATTGTTGATTTGAATATTCGTGGAATTTTTTCCTTCTTGAAGTATTTAGGTTTGGAAACTTTAATCCTATCCACAGGAAAGTAGGTAAATATTAGATACTCAGATTCATTCGTCTGGACTAAGTCATTTTTGAAAATTTTAATCTTCACGAGGGAAGGCATCTCAACTGAAAGTAAAATTCAGAGCTGAAATAAAAAGAAATCTAAAGGAAATCATAAAAGAATCCCATATCCAAAATTTCAGATGCTCAAGTTCATTTTTCGAATTTTGGTGAATTTTTGAATTTTCCAAATTGTCTCATCGCCTTGCAAAATACATATGAAAATTTAATGTAACTCACAAAAAAAAATCAAAATTTGGAATATACCTTATTTCTGACTTTCCGAATAGATTAGGAGCGGTTTCAAGGCTTTTTGGAGTCCTCAGAAAATTTTGGAATTTTCCATCGCTGGAAAAAAGTACATAAAAATTGTCCATATGAACTCCAGTGTCCTTTACTTGATCACGAATTACCTACCAATATTGGGGAACTATTTGATTGATTGAAGCAGAATTTTTCAAAATTCGCAACTTTGAATCCAAATTCAATTATTTTTCGAATGATATCAATTTTTCTGGATAAAATTTAATTGGCAGTCAAAAATTTACTTTTTGAACTCGAAGTGGTAAATTTTGAAAAATTTAGCTTCAGTCGATCACCAATATTTTTTATACCAAATTACATGTGCTGAAGTTCTTACGGACCGTTTTTAGAAGTTTTTTTCCAGCACTGGAATATTCCAAAATTTTTTGAATCGCATCCAATAGGACATAATACCCAATTTTAGAATTTTTTGTTGATTAGATCAATTTTCATATTTCACAGAGCAATGGGTAATTTTGGAATTTAAAGAATTCTCCAAAATTCAAAAAATGAACTTCGGTTCCTGAGATTTTGGATACTTATTGAATTCTTTTTTGATTTACTTTCGATCTATTTTTGTATGGACTCAAAATTTTACTTCGAGATGGGATACTTCCTTCGTATGAAGGGTTAGAAATAAAGAAAATTCAAAACGGCATTCTCAATTTTTCTACAAATAGGTACCTAGTTACCTACCAACTGAAAAAGAAGTTGAAAAAGCAATAAATGAAGTAGGCGTTGTCGGTAGAAAAGATCTTATTTCTCTTGTAGCTTTTGGATCAGTTGCAATTCATATCCAAGTGAATTTTTTCAAGGAATGAAATTTTTGGGTGCTGATTTTTTTTCAATTTTTTAAGGAGACTCCAGAATTTTAGCAGTCGAAAAATTTTTAAACCCCGTTAGTTTGTGTTTTTGAAAAAATTGAAAAATGACGTAATTTTTTGGGGAAGAGGGGTTTTTTAAAATATCAAGGTCAATAATACTCCCATTGATTTAGATGGAATAAACTTGTATTCTCGATTCAAATGTGACTGAAGACAAAAATTACTTACCTTCTTACAGTGGCGATTTTGGAAAGGAAAATCTGAGGAAGTCTGAAACTTGAAAGAAACTGAACATTTTTCAAAATCTTTCGAATACGAAATGGGTTCACGTTTCTTGTATTTTTATTACTTTTTAAAAATTTCTTTCAAGAAGACATGTCTTCCAAACGAAATGATTTTGTTTTTCGAAATACATTTTGAAAAACAAGATGTTGAAGAAAACCTTTGAAATTTATTCATTTTCGAATTGAACATTTTTTTAAAAAAAGATTCCGTAAAATGTTTTTCCTTGAAATTTCTCCAGCTTCGAAATTTTTTTTCAATAATTTTGAAATTTTCCTTTTTTAAAAAATGAATTCCAACTTCATGTTTTAAAAAAATTTTATGAGTAAATAATTGGAAAGATTTTTCAAGAACATGAAATTGAAAAACAAGTGGAAAAAATCAAATTTAGATTTGAAATAATTTTATTGGAGAAAAAATTCAAAAATTTTAAGTTGAGTAAAATTTTGAAAAAAATTACGATTGAAGTGATGGAAGGAATTCAGACTTGAAAAAAAATGGACTCAAAAAAATTGGAATAAATTGGAACTTACATCGTTAAAATTTTGTTTATGGTCTGGTTCCAAGATAGAATTTAATTTGATTTTCCACTTTTCTGGGCACATTTACCAAAAAATTGATACTTGAAAATCTCATTCTTGGAGAAGAAATTGATGGAAGTCTGACTTCCCTAATTTCCTTGAGAAAATCGCCTCTGCTTTCTTACATTTGAAGAGTAAAAATTACTTACCTACAATTTTTAAACCATGTTATGAGATATTTTCGATAGGTGCTTCGAGAGGGAAAACCCCTCCTCCTTCTCATCCATTTGCCATTGTAACGATCCAAAAAAAAAAAAGCTGAAAGAAAACTTGAGATTTATTTGGAATTAAATTTACTTACTTACCAACTTACTTTCATATTTATTTCGTAGCAAGGATCTTCAATACCTGTTACCTGCCCAATACTATTTTTCAATTTTTCCAAATAAATAGGTACGAAAATTTGGATTTATTCCAACTTATTATCAATAGGTAAATAACAAATACATTTCTAATTTTATAACACGAAGAGAGTGAAAACAACAATTACTCTCTAATAGATGTTCATTTCTTCAATGTTGAAAAATTCATCGGTAAATAAATCATATCCGTCTGACCCGAAAACAAGGTCATGATCAAATTTTTCATCGGCTAAAAGAATGTCTCATCAGGCTACAGAACACACATGTACTTTTAGATCAAATCTAATCTACGCATTTGGCTTGACTTGTTTGTGTAACTGCACTGAATTTCTTTCATTTTCATTTTATTTTACAAGGATTACTTCAAGTACAATAAATTTCTCTGCAGTATTTTTTATTTTATATTATTACGTCAAAGAAATACATTATTTTAGTTATTCACATCGAATCGAGTTATTTTTAATCACTTCAAACAATTAATAGGCCCATTTCAATCCATATAAGTACGTGAGAGTTCGAAAAAAAATTCGCGAGTAATTAAGTAGGTAGGTAAGTCCTTATAATAAATCTTAAAAAAACAAGATAGGTGCCTATTTATTTCTTCACAACGCTTGTATATCTAAAACGAATAATTTGTTTAAATCCAACCGAACGAAATAATGAAATTGAAGTTGTATTTTTCTCCACTATCGTAGTATAAGGTGGAATATTCTCATGAGCCAGTTCTTTCGATATCATTTTCACTAAAATTTTAGCCAATCCTCGTTTTCTGGCATTTTCTCTGGTGTATAGAGTCCCTATGGCTCCATAATGAGACAGCATTACCCAGGCCAATAGTTCGTTATTTGATTTGGATAAAATTCCGTATGCGAAACTCAATTTGATTATGTTAATGATGTCTTCCTTGGTATGAATTACTTTATTGGTCCATAGGTCGTAAATTAGGTCTACGTTGTCTTCTAGAGTCAATCTTTTTATGTATACGTCGTCTGGGCAACTGTAAAAAATTGAAAAAAATTAATATTTCTATTCTCGTAAGGGGAGGGGAAGGATGAAAATTATTCGTTCGGTGGTATAGAAAAAAAAAGAACTCTTTTGTGCCATCCTTTGGAAATGTCGAATGTGAAAAATAACCAATTTTGAGGCCTCCTAATCCTAAAAAAAGTAACTCTGCTGATTTTTTTTCCAATTTTTGAGCAATGGCGCTAACATTTTCAAAAAAAATTCGATATTTTAAAAAAATTGAAAATAGGTGACTAAATTTCTATTTAATAAGGAGAAAGGGTATTGGTGAAGTAAAAGGGTAAAATTTTGACTACGTCGTTCTAAGATGTAGAGCTCTGGACCCAAATTATATTTTTGGGGATATTGAAAATTTTGATGAAATTTTCGAAAAAAAAAATAAAACAGTATAAAACGGTCAATTTTAAAATGGATATGTCATGGTGTTTGGAGGGGGGGGGGGAGGAGGCGTCAATCTATAAAAGGGGTAGAGAATTTTCATCACCAAATTTTGACGAGATTTTTTTGCGATCGTTAAAATAAAAATTTTTGTTGAATTTCATGAAAAAAAATTGGAAAAAATATTCTGACTTTTTTAAAATATCATATTTTGAAGATCAAATCTTCAAGATTACTGACACAATAAAATTTTGTCAGGCTTGAAAAGACTTTTAAAAATGTTAATCAGAAAACAAGATTCCTATATTTTTTTGATCACGCTAATTACTTACACACTAATACATTTTTTCGATGAATTACCGACGTTTTATCACTGATGAAATGTCAGTAATTCATCGGAAAAAAATGTAGGAACTTAGCTTCTTACTGTGTATTAGCGTGATCAAAAAATTCATCTTATTTTTTAATTAGGTATGTTTAAAAAACACACTTTACTAATTGCATTGATTAGAAAATTTTAAGGAATCGACTCACTCAAGAGACTCAACGACATTTCTTATTTCATTGATTGGAATTACTTGAAAATTTAGAAACTCAAATCGGAAAATGTTACAGAAATGTCAAATATAATTATTATTCGTCAATTTATTCAAATTTCTCATAAAGAAAAAAAAAAACATACTTACCTAAATTGTAAAAAATGATTATTTTAAAATTTATTTTATTCGAGTAATTTTTTACTTTGTGACTTTTTGCCCAATTTGAAAAATAAAGAGGTTACAAAAAAAATGTTCCAAGTTTTTTTCAATTCATAAACTTTTTCAGGGAATGGATATTACGTTTGAAAACTGGAGAAATTTTGTTTTGTATGTTTTTCGCCCAACATCAAAAATGAAAGGGCTACGACTCACTTGAAATAAATAGGATTCAAAAAATTTTCAAATTTTCTCATTTTGAAAAATCCTTGAGCCCATCATTTCCGATGTTGGGCAAAAAATATGCAGAACAAAATTGCTTCAGTTTTCAATGTACTATCCAATTATCCATTTATTTTCCTTAATCAGTTTATTTTTTTAGAAAAATTTTTTGAATAAGTATTTTTTTGTAGCTCCTTCAATTTCGAATTAAAAATTTATTCAGTTTTCAAAGTACTATTCATTCCCAAAGTGATTTTTTTTAAAAACAGCATTTATTACCCCTTTAATTCTCAAATAAGGCAACTTATTCATCTCTCAAGTTTTTTTAGTCATACCTTGGTCATGCCCATTGCCCATATTCAAAAAAATATGTTTAGCAGCCGATTCATGGAACACCCTGTATTTTCTAAGAGACGACTGAGGCACTCGCAGATGTGTTTTTTTTTTCAAAAATAGAATCATGATGAGAACCCCTGATCTGGCCATGCCCCTACAAGAGAATACGAGGCTTTAATATTTCTGGGAGATCCGGAAGGTCTCTACTCAAAATAAAACAACTAACTCGCAGAATTGGAAGTACGCCGATGTTTTTAAAAAACTTCAAGTTTTCTTTAATTCCACTCATCATCAAGTGCCTACCTATTCTTATTCATTTATTTGGGGTCAAATAATTTCAAAAAATATGGAAAATTTTCGAAAAAATATGGAAAATTTTCGAAAAAATTTTCAATTTTACGTTGATATACCTTCATCGGTTGTAAGCTTCTTAGCCACAGTTCACAGACCTTTTTCTTGAGTTGAGGTCAAAATGACTCAAAAATCGATTTTTTGGATTATTAGATGATTTTAATAAAATCAATAAAAAATTTTGTGTTAAATTTTTGCTCATCTCATCTTACTCAATCAAAGGAATTGATTTCAAAAAAACAAAAATCATAAAAAATTTTTGCCATGTAAAAAAATACCCATCGAATAGGTTAAAAAAGGTATAGCATCGAAGATAGGCTTATACCTACCTACTTACCAACTACCTACCTATCTACCACCTTATCGCTTAAAAATGATCCCTTTATCAGATAAATAAATCTATTTTTAACAAAGAAGCGATGCGTTAAAAATCAAGCATAGATTTCCAATTCTCAAGTATTTAGGTACTTAAAACCACTCGAAAACAAATCCAACTCAATTACCTGATATCGTAATTCGCAGCTAATTCTGAATCCAGAAGTTGTATCGTTGAATCACAATACACCGAAGTGCTGAATCCCTTCGCCTTGACGACTTCATCCATCAAATCATAATGCCTCGGCAGGATACCTTGCAAAAGAGGTAATCTACTCCAATCAATTTTATTGGTCTCTAAAAGAACTTTTTTCAACTCCGATTCATGCCCTTCCAGAGCATAAGGAATCACACCGAAGGTCCTATGCCCCTAAACCCCACAAAAAATGCATCAATTTCATTAAAAATAGGTACCTATCTTCTTCCCATAAAAAACTTACAGAATTCAAAATAGCCACAAAAACCCCACTCTCCGCATTCTCTTCGCAATAGTAAAATTCCACATCAAAGGCTGGGTCTTTTTTACGCCAATCGTCGCACGTCTTCAGAAACCCACAATGCTGTAAACAAAAACACACCGTCGTAAAATAAATTCAAGTTCAAAGATGCAATTATCATCGTTCAAATCGACTCTACGTAAAAGACACGATTAATTTACATCATCTTATCGTATATATTTTTCAAAACGTTGCCAAAATCCAATGACGAGTTGGCTCGTCGGCAGCACCGACGTCGAAATTTTTCACCAGCCTGGGATCTGGCGCCCAGGTCAGTGATTCTCATTCGAAATCACATAAATTACGAAAAATAACTCGCTTACATAAGCCGAGGATGGCCATTCTCGCATCAAAATTTCGTAAACTTTTTCTATCTGGTTTTTTGGAATCACCTGCAAGATATCTTTGATAAGTTCTGGCATCGTTCCGGCTCAGCTGACACCTGGGTGTGGACAAATTCATTTAGTTGAATTTTTTCGATAACTTAAGTACCTAGCTAGGTACTTGGAGATAAATCTGCGCATATTTAAATTTCAAATTCGACCTTCGACCTGACGAGATAAGTTTTTTACGGTTTTTTTTTGCTGGGCGACGGTAGAAATTTATAAATATTGATATTTTTTTTGAATACAATGTGGGCAAATTGTAGTTTTGAAATTTTAGAAATGAATTGTCAAAAAAAATGTGGTATAAGAATGGAAAAAAATTTACATAAGAGTTTTTTTCATTCATCTGGACGAGTTCTACGAAATGAATTATGACTTTTGATCAAATTTTTCGCCATTTTTTTATTGCGCGAGTTATCGAGGGTCAAAACGTCAAAACCTTCCAAAATTTGATAAACGTTCATTAGAAATTTCAAATTATGGAGGTCTCGTGAGTTGAATTTAATATGCTGGTTGTTAATTTCGATTATCAAATAACATCAAGGAACATGTGTCACCTTCGCTCCTAAAACTGGCCCCATTCTCTATTAATTTGGTATGGTTCGATAATTACATATGTTCGGAGATAACAGACCACTGAAATAAAGAGATGGTCGAATAAAATGGGGTTTTTGAATTAAAAATTGGTAAAAAAATTTCATGATTAAATAAATTTTAAAATATTTAATTTCTATTTTACCAAAAAAAATATTCCATAAATTTAAAAATAGGAAGTAAAATACCTACCTATTAAAATTAAAAAAACTACCTATCTAAATTTTTCAAAAAATAAAAAATTACCTTTGTAGAAAAATCTCACAATTAGCCTGCTCCAAATTCAATTTTAAAATGAGAAAAATCCTACCAAACTTAGAATTATTATAAAATTTTAGAAAAAAATAGATACGAAACACACGTACATTCGACACAATTCTGTTCACGTGGTTTTGAAAGCCAACACAGTCGCCTAATGAATTACAAACCAAGTCATGGCTCATGTCATGCATAGAAATAGAAATCGTCGAATGTCAATATAATAAATCGATATCGATTTAAACTTATTTCAAATTTTAATTTAATTCCAACAAAAGCTCTATATCTAATTATCATCTAAGTGCATATCTTTATTTAACTTGAAGAATAATTTTCGAGGACCACATCCGCTGATATGGACTAGTTTCAAATGTACTGCTACAATTAAGCAGATTCAATTCCAAGTGCGCAGATTTCAAACTGAAATTAGCGATAAAAAATTAAATGAAATGCACGTGATATCTTCATGACTTACATTTATTATAGATGCTGCCTAGATTAGGGCTTTAGTACGCTCGGTTTCGTAAAATTAATCACAGTTTGAATTTTGAACGTGCTCGAGGGTGTAAAAAAATTTTTAATTTTGGCGGTGCCAAATTTTGCAAAATATTTTTGTTATTGCGTATTTTTTTGTGGCATTGATTTGGAAAAATTTTCTAGATGAAGGACGACTCGGTATAATTTTTTAATTTTTGGATAGGTAATATTAATAAGTAGTTCATTAGGTGGATGACGAGAGAGGAGAAGAGATTGTGGGGTTTTTCCTTTAGGTAGCTGTGTTGACTATTTGTTGTTTTTTTGTTTATATACTGAACGATTTGTATGGTTTCGTTGATTAAACATGTTCTACGAAGTCGATAAAATATTCGTCTAGCAATATTTTATTCTCATAGTTTTTGCTTCGGGGAAGAAAACTCGTTTAATAGGTACCTACCTATCTAGTTGAAGTAAAAATGGTACCTATGTTGACTTACTATGAGTGAAATCATTTGTATATTTGGATGTTCTTTTCTAATGTAATTTATCATGTCATTTCTAATTTTTGAGAAGAATTTATTCTTTTAAGAAATCTCCATTCAGTAGTTGAAAAAACAATATTGCTAAATAATGGGCTTTTGTTATGAAAATTTCTAATTTTGTGGCTATTGACAGAAGTATATTACTTAAAGCCACTTGGTATACTTACCTAGAAATCTATACCTATACAAATTATCCAGATAGGTACCTATTGATCGGTAATTATCTGTTTTATTCTCGACCTAACCTATTCTTTTATTTTACATTTTTAACCATTTCCCATTTAAATTTTGAGATTTTTTATGAAAGAGGTAACTAATTTATTGAGCTGATAAAAAATGAGTAACTACTTCTGAATGTATCACAATTTGACCCTATAATGTCTGCGAAACAATGTGGTGTTAATTTTACCAACTGTCTTGTCTAGTAAATTGACCATCATGAATTCGGTTTATTGAATAAAGCATTTTTCAATTGTAAGTAATTATAATAATTCATTTCAGTTCAATGAATGAAAATCAATATCAAAGTATAAAATTTAATAAAAAATTATCCACCAAAAGTTTTTTTTAGATTATTTAATGACTTTTTGAAATTTTGCCAATCTATAAAACACTTTTTTAGAAATTTGCATGTCCATTAAAAAAAATTAGGTACTTTACTGATGCCAATTTTTTTTCAACTTTGCTAATATTTCTTGATAAAATCAACCATGGATATTGAAATTATTTTTGGTGAATTTTTTTCGAAATGTTTCTTTGAGGGAATTTCTAAGAATTTCTGAATTTACCGTTGGATTTTAAAAACGATTGAGGGATATTTATGAAAATTAGTTCATTTCCAGAAATAATTTTTGTACACTCGATCCATCTTCAATCTTACCTAGGTACCGAGCTACCTACTTAATGTATTCATACGTAGAATTTATATTTTTCATCCAGTTCAACATGAAATTGATGCAATTTTTTACACTTTGAAGAGGTCAAAATGAATGAAAAAATTTCCTACCATGAGAGTGAGTTTAAGAACAAGTTCAAAGTTATACTTTGATCTTTAATCAGATTTTTGAGTTGAAATTTCGATCAGAAAAACAAACTTGATTGAAAATATGTACCTAGGTAAAGTAAAAATGAGGATAAGAGTTCGCCTCAAATAGACACTTTTCAATTTAAAAAAAAAAAAACTCAAAAAATTGATGAAGCATTTTTCAAATTTTGAAACGAGGTTGGTATTTACATTTCAACAATCAACGAGTAAAAATAGCATTGGGCGAAGAAGAGACGTATAAAAATTCGAACAAAGTGGGTATTTTCAATCTATTATGAGTCTAAAGTCTTATTTAAAATTTCTAATGAATTTTATTTTTTGTTATCTACATTCGTACGTACTTTCCCATTTCCTAAATACCTACCTATTATGTTTGGTTTTACCATTAAAAAAAAATGATGGAAACTGATACTTCGAATTACGTAGGTAAGTACGAGGGAACAAAATTATCAACTTGTTTGAATTTTTATGGGTCTAGACTAGATCTAATGTTAAAAGTTGTGTGAAAACTTCAATTTTTTGGCCTATACGGAATATTTACTTCCTAAAAAACTCAAAATTTCAAAATTTTTCAATTTTCCTGACAAGAATTTGAAAAAAATATTGAAAGGTAGTTCCTAGTTTGGTATAATTTGTTTTCGATGAATCACTCACTATGCCCTCATTAACTTGATTTACGAGTGTGCAATTGTGCATAATTACATATGCGTACCATAGAAACTGTAATTCTTCTTCGTAAAAGTAATGATTTCCCGAAATTGATATTCGCAAAAGAAGGTATTCGTGAAACAATCGGATTCCTGGATTTGGGATAATTTCATTGGTTAAAATTATTCTGGGAAAAATGATCATTCGGAATAATGTCCTGGAGTTCGAATTTTTTTTACTTTTCCGATGGTCAATTTACTGCCTATACCACTGAAGACTCAAAAATCTGTATTTTTCCGATTTTTCATTCCGTAAAATAAAATAAAATCGCCCTGCATCCACTTAAACTGAAAATCACCCCCTTCTGCAATCGAAAATTGGTCTAAGCCATCGCAAGTATTTTTGGTGTGTATTTCCAAAGTAGGTAAGTACGACGTTTTGCAAAAAAATTGACGAAATTTTCGAAAAAAAAAATGAAATTTTGAGGAGGGGGGAGGGTAAATGATAAAAAAATTTTAATTTTTTTCACATTTTTTTAAAAATTATTTTACAACAGTTTTTCATGTGAATCCATCAAAATTGAAAAAAAAGGTGAAAATTGGTGCCCCCTAAATCATTGCACACAAAATCCAAGAATGAATTTGAAGATTTTTTTGATTCAAGTAAATAAAGTCCACTAAATTATAATCCTTGAATCATCTCAAGTATGCCTAAAAAATTTTGTGCATCAGTCTCCTACAATATGTAATTTTAGATTATATATATTTTTTTAAATTTTATGGCAGTGCTGTTGAATGAATTTTGATTTACGAAATTCGCTTAAACTTCTAATCCGCAGCAATAATTAATTTTTTTCTGGAAAATTCTAAGCCCAGAAATATAGATTTAGTCGAGAAGGTAGGTACTAATTTTCGGGAAACTGTGCTTTAATTGATCAAATAGATAGTACATAAGTTATCAATATGGGCAATCCACGATTGTGGTACCAAAGTTCATTATGAACTATTTTTATGAACTTTTCTACGGTGCTGCACATTTTTCTGGAGACTCCGAAACGTCTCGAAATCACTTCCAATCGATTTAAAAGATCGAAAATTGGATGTAAGTATACCAAATTTCAGTTTTTTTCGTTGATTAGATTTTTGCATATTTTTCAGAGCGATGAGATAGTTTTGAAAGTATTTAAAAATTCGTCAATATTCTCGAAATTAATTTTAGCTCCTGAAATTTCAAGTTTGGGATTCTTTTAAGGTGTACATTCAATTTATTATTTTTTATTTTTGACTTTATAGTTTTACTTCTAGATGGGGCATCTCCTTTGAAAGCAATTTCATTACGTAAATGAAAAAGGAGGAATTTTCATTGATATTTTTGAAACGTTTCAAGTCATACTTTTTAACCCAATTTTAAAAATCAAAAAAAGAAAAAAATATATTATATTCTAACAAAAATTCCTTTGCACTTGCTGAAAAAAATTTTATTGGTAATTTGGTAGTCATATTTCATATTATTGACTTTTTGACATCTCAATTGAAAAGACCCACTTTTTTTTGGTTCTTATTTTTCTACCTTTAAAAACTTTGGAAAAAATTTTCAAAATTAATCATTCCGAATTTGAATATGTTTTTTTTTTAAGTTCCTATTGGCGAGAAAACATGAAATAATCGTCATACTTATTGGGCTAGGCACAGATTATGTGACCATAATGACGTCGAATACCCTACTCTCTATTTTACGACAAAAAAATCTCGGAAAATTAAAATGAAAATATTTATGAATCATGAATCAGGTATTCAAAAAATCCTCATTCAGGTGATGTCAAAAATTCTCTGAAAAGATTGCAAAATTTCCCAAAAATATCTAAAAAAAAAAATAATTGTAAAATATCATAAAATTTTATTTCAACACAGTATAAGAATGACAAAACATGGATAATTGGTAGATATAATCGTAATACTTACAGTATAATAATGATCAACACGATAAAATGTCATAAACGCGTATACGAGTTTTTAAAAAATACAAACTATACATAATTCTCTAAATACAAAAAGAAAGAAAGGAGGAAAGAAGGACATAAAAATACAATCGTAATTGACGTAATATTCCTAGTTACTTACATATAAACATTCGACAGTTGAAAACTAGTGCTCGATATAATATCTATGATAATTAAGTTCAATATAAAAACAATACAATCGCTTGGACGACAAAAAAAAATCAACATATACACATATTCACATCGTATAACGATAATCGCGTATTAAATACATTACAACGAAGAATAAACAAGTGCTACAGTATTACTACATAATACTAGACCATATAGGTACAGTACAAATCTATAAACAGGAAATCGAATCGAAAAAATTTCAGGATAAGTTAAATAGTAAGTACCTAATTAGTAACGAACCAGACAGTTTATTCCAAAAGATTAAGCTTACTGTTGGTTTTTCGTAGTTGGGCCCTCCAGGGGATTATGTGACTTTGTTCTTCGACGGCGTCTTCTTGTTTACAATTTTTCTCGACCGGAGGTCCACCGTTCATTTTACATTCGGGGACGCTATTTTCTTTGTTATTTTCTTCGTCCGAGGATGATTGGCCATTGAGCAATGTCCGAGTACCAGCTACGCTCAGGTTTACAGTCATTTCGGTGTTATTGGCGACAGCTTCTTTTAAATGAGGCACGTATAATCTGAATCATAAAAAATGAATTATTTGTTGAAATGTGACGTATTTAGATCAGAATTGAATGAGAATTACTTTTCTTCAGTCTTTTTAGCTTGCATTAGTTGGCGTTTCCAGGCTGGAATCGATTGCAACCGACGAGTTTCTGCTTCTTTGGCGAATTTCTCTTCTAATTCTTTTTTAGCCTTTTCGGCTGCTTTTTTGGCAAGCATTTGACGTTTCCATGGCGGAATCGGGTTGCCAGTCGAGTCTGTGTCCGGTATCTGTGAAAAAAATGCCACGAATTTAGAATTAGGTGAGTGCCTGAAATGGGCCGATAGGCAACTCTTTCGACGAATCGGTAACACAGAACACAGATTGATAGAGCAAAATGATGTTGGTGGAGTTCAAGGGGGAATTTTAATGATATTTTTTGTGCTGATTACGAAAAAAAAAAAAAAAAAAATGGTGAAAAATTTCATAACTTGAGGATTTTTTCATGAACCGAATTTTTTATTTAATATTTTTTGAAACAGTTTTTGATAACTTTTGACAATTGAAAGTCAATTTTCTGAACTAAAGAAGCGTCCAATGATAAAAATCAATAGAACATAAATTTAGAACGTAAAATTTCTTTTCCGCTCAGTCCAATCAGTTTTTTCTTAGGAGGCTATACTTTTGAGATATTATTCTCGTTGAAAGTTGAAAATTCGACTCTTTTAAAATTGAAAACAAAGATTCGTCGGAAAAAAATTCATGCTCTACAGTACAATTTATTCTATTCAATTTTTTTAATTTTTACACTACTTGTTTGGCTCAGAAAATCGACTCAGGGTCAAAATTTATAAATTAAAAAGTGTTGAACCAATTCTCAACAAAAATTCAAACTATAAATAATTCTGACGTGATGGAGTAAAACAGAAATTAAATTCAAACTCAGCACTAAAGATTACGTTAAAAAATCACAATCAATCAATCACTTGGAGAAAAAATGTTCATTTTTTGGCCTTTGATATTTACAACAAAATCGACTTTTTGGGAAAATCAGGCCTCCAAAAAAAATATGAATAGAACATATTTCTATCAGTTTTTTCCAGGGAATAGGAATTGACTCCGGGGTCGGAGGCTAAACTGACTCCAAATTGATCCTGACTCCGGATTGAATTCGAAGTCAGGGATCCGGAATAAGGTTGAAGTCAACAGTCAAGGTGTCAAGGTCATGGACTGACTCAGAGTCAAGGTAGAGAAAAGAGTCAGGGTGAGTTTGACCCCGGAGTCAAAGTGGAGCCGAGAGTCGAGGTCTGAAAAAGACTCCGGAGTCAAGCCGGAGTAAAGAGTAAATTTTTGATAAAAAATAAGAGTTGAGTTGACTCCGAAGTCACGGAGTGAAATTGACTTCAAATTTACTCCGACTCAATCCCGAAGTGAAAGTGGAGTCAGGTCAGGAGCCAGGGTGGGAGTTGGTTGGGAGTTTGGCTTTGCAGTCTATCCGGAGTGAAGAGTCATTTCTTGAAAATAAACAATGACTCTGACATAATTCCCGAGTCAAAGCGGAGTCAGGACTGAGGAGTCTGAAAGTGATTTCAGAGTCAAGCCGAAGTAAAGAGTAAATTTTTGACAAAAAATAGGAGTTAACGGAGTGAACTAGACTTCATATTCACTCCGACTAAATTCCGAAGTCAAAGTGGAGTTAGGAGTCAGGTTGGGAGTTTGGCTCCGGAGCCCATCCGGAGTAAAGCGTCATTTTTTGACAATAAATAGGAGTTGACTCCGGAGTGGCGGAGTCAAATCAACCTCAAAATGACTCCGACTCAGTTCCGGAGTCAAAGAGGAGTCAGAAGTCGCGGTCAGAAAGAAACTCCGGGGTCAAGCCGGAGTAAAATGTCATTTTTTGAAAATAAATAGGAGTTGACTCCGGAGTCGTGGAGTAAAATTTACTCCAAAATTACTCCAACTTAATTCCGGAGTCAAAGCGGAATCAGGACTCAGGAGTCGAGGTCTTAAAGTGACTTTGGAGTCCAACCGGAGTAAAGAGTAAATTTTTGACGAAAAATAGGGGAGTCAAATTGACTTCAACTCAATTCCGAAGTAAAAGTGGAGTCAGGATGTGAGTTTGACTGTTTGACTCCAAAGTTAAAATAGAGTTAGGATTTGAGGTTCGAAAGTGACTCCGGAGTCAAACCAGAGTAAAGGGTCAATTTTATATAAGAAAGTAGAATCTCGAAGTCAGCGTCAAATTGGCTCCAAATTGACTTCAATTCTGGCTTAATTTCGGAGTCAGAGTGATAGATTGAATTCGGAGTTGAGCCGAAGTCAAAAATTAAGGTCATAGATTGACTCCGGAGTTATGGTGGAGTCATGAGTCAATGTGTGAGTTTGACTCCGGAGTCAATATGAAATTTTGGAGTCATGGAGTCAATTTTTTGGCTGACCTCCCATTCTCTGGCTTAGTTTTTGAGATGGTCTCAATAAAAAAAAAAAGCTCAACCTTAGATTCAAATTTTTATGAAAGCTAAAGTCTCCTAAAAAATCTAATTGGACTACACTGAAAGAAAATTCACGCCCAATTTACGTCCGATTTATTTTTTAATTTTTTAAAATTAATTCTCGTTTGTACAAAAAAATTGACTTCAAGTTCAAACGTCAAAATTTGCCAAAAAAAAAGTAAAAAAAAATTGGAAAAAAATTCAAATTAATGTAAAATTCTCATGTGATGAAATTTTTCCCTTCCTTTTTTTTCGCCATCATCAAGAAAAAAAATATTACAAAAATTATCCATTAAACCACCAACATAATTTCAAAATCCAAAAAAATGTCGACAGCGTATAATTTACCGAATAGGCGAAGAAAATGATACCTTTTCAACGAAGTTTTCGACAGAAAATTGTCTCGTTATCTCAGTGACCAGCTCTTTCTCCTGTTTCTCTTCCATTTTGACTCGTTCCACTTTCATTTTCTTGATACCGGAAATATCTCTGGACATTTTCAATTCGGCTATTAAATCTTGCTTCTGGGACTGGAACGGCTGCGACGGAGCGACTAAAAAAATACCAAAATTCGACTTAAAAACCTCAAAATAAAAAATAGCCCGAAAGATTACAAATAATTAAACCGATCAATAAAGTCATTAACACTTGGCCCGTTTCCTTCCCGCGAAACAGCCTTCAATCGAACGAATTTCATTAAAATCCACAGATAAGGGCTTCAATTATCACAACTTAAGCAAATCAGTCATTAACCGCGCAATAAACCTATCAACCGTTTCGCGAATTCGACCGAAAAATTGTTTTAAAAAGTCACATACTCGGTAATACTCCATTCGGGGCAGACATGGTCTTCGACGCGATCGTTTTCTCGGTCCTTTTCAGCTGTATACTGGTCAAGTCGTTCGTGCTGATGAAACTCAAAGGCTGATTTTTCAATCCAGCAGTGGGCGATTTGTTGGGCTCCGGAAGCGGCGGCGGAGGCGGACCACTTTCCTGCGACTTGGTCAATGGAATATCTTTCACAACCGGCACATTATGTTTTTCCTCCAAAGTCGATATGTTCGCTTCGCTTTTGGTTTTATACAATTTGAAATTCTTGTTGCCCGAAATGCTGCGTAAATACTCGGACGGTTTGATCAACGAATTCGAGTCGTTATCGATATTGGAGAATTTGGGCGGAATGAATGGCAACACGAGTTGTTTATTCACGAGATTAGGCCCGTTGGCTTCTTGAGCTTGAGCCGGTGCCTGCGGTACTGGCGCTTCTACGGAAGAGCAACTTGTCACAACCACCGTCGACCTTTCACTGGCTGTAAAAGAAAGCAAAACTTAATACACTTTCTTTACCATCTAGGCTAATTAATGAAAAAATGTCTCGGTCAACTGGCCATGACTGCACAAATGCACCCAAGCTATTCGTTTCACGCCACAACGCCGCACGTTAATCGTATATCTATTAATTATCGCCAGTTAGTTTTTCGAAAAAACCTAATGCTAAGTTTTCTTTTCCTCTCTAGACCGATGTTTCTTTGTAAATTAAATTATCGGATCGGTAATGTGGAAATTACGCGGGCACGCGACCCAGGAAGAAAGTGAGAAAACGTTCGCGTGATAAGAAATCATCTCTGGATTGCCCGGGTCGCCGTTAATTGCGCAATTTTATAATTAAATGTTATGCAAATTAAGCATCCTAACAAGGAATTTTATACGTAATTTAACTATGTAAGTTTATCAAGACTGGTATTTGTTTTGAGAGTTTTTCTGACGTGAAATGGTCGTAAATTAAGGATGAATTAGGAGATGGGATTATATAGCTCGGAATTAATTATACGATCGATAATGTACGTCGACGGTGTTTTTTTGTCCGGATTAAATTGTCGTTTACGATCGAATTCCATCTGCTGATAAAATGTAATTATGTAATGAGATTAGAATTTCGAGAGGTTTGAAACGAATAGAAGCCGATTAAAATTAAATTGAATTTTAGATTCGGGAAAGATTTATGATTTATCTCAGAATTGAAGTATCCATCTATTAAATTTTCGTAATGTAAATACAAAACAAAAATATAAATACTTCGGATAATTGTTCAAAAATTGAATTATTGGAATGGTTTTATTCCTATTATCAACTAAAAAATTTACATTCAGACAATTTTAATTTTTTGAACAAATTTTTAATATCCGAAATCTAACAAATCGAGTAAAATTACTCTGATTAATGATTTTCCTTATTCAAAAATCACAGATTGTTTTTTTTTGGGGGGGGAGGGGGGAATTGAACTTGAGTCAAAACCGACTGAATTTTTTTAAATTAGTTTTTTTTTTAAATAGGATCAATTTTTTTACCCAAATTTTTAGTAAAAAATGAAAAGATATATCTAATAGGCAACAAATGAAAAGAATGAAGAAATTAATTTTACGATGGGCCACAAATGTGAGCCTAGATATGGAAACTACTCTTGAGGATTAAAAATTGGTTTTTGATCTTTTCTCAATGAAAGGTTCAAAATCGGTGTCAACTCAAAATCCAATTTTTGACCTATAAAGGTTATTTTTATATCCAAGCTCATACATTCAATCTAAATTCAGAAAATTGCGTAGAACCCTTCAAACTGCACCGATCCGTGTTCAATCTCCTTTCTTTCTAAAAAACTGAATTTTTCACTTTTAATTAGTTTGGAATTTTTTTAAAGCAAATCAAGAAAACATGGCTAATGTTTCCAAACCTAAAATTTGTTTAGTTGATTTAATCATTTGTTATACCTTGCCAAATTTCTATAAATTAATCAAATGATCGATTTTTCACTTTTGAGAGAATTCCAAAAATTGACAAAATTTTCACCTCCCTAAAATTTAGGAAATATCTATGAATTGACAAAGGTATAGATTTCTTCAAGAATTTGTACAAAGTGATCTGATCGTACAGATTTTCAACCTTGAGCCATAATTTTTCCCATTTTCATATAAATTCATTTAACTGACAAAATCGACAATTTGGAAATGCCCATAATAAACGGATCCATCCATGAAATTTAATTTCTTTGAAATTTTTATACCTTCAAAAACATTTTTTTTAAAATAAAATTAAAAATTCAATTAATCAATTAAAGCATAATTTTTTTTGGATTTCGTATAATTTTTATGAACTGATGGACCATAAACATAAACTTTTTATTTTCACAGAAATTCTATAAAACTAACGAAACCTTCAATTTCTTATACTCCAAAAATTTCCTGAAAAATTGGTTAAATTGTACATTTTTTACATCTGTAAATTTTTTACCTTTAAAATGTTTTCAGAATTACTCGTTTTTGTAAAAAATTCTATAAAGGAGTCAAATTAGAAAATTTTAATATTTTTACACTTTCGTAAATACCTACAGGTATAATTTTATCAAATTATGGATTTTTCATTTTCATAAAAAAATTTAGATTTTTTAAAAAAATTTTATACTTAAGCAAATTTATGAAGAAAAAATTTTATATTTTTGAAAAATTTCATGAAATCAGAGAAGTTTTATTTTCTAGAATCTTTCACCAATTCCTCAATCCATACAATTCCCCATTATAAAATTTCCACAACCTGATGAAATCCGATCTTATATCGATTAAAATTTCTATGAATGATCAAATTCTGATATTTTTGCATGCATATGTACAAAATTCGTAAATGATCAAATTATAGATTCCTAAATATTTATGAACTTCGATAAAAAATCCTAGATGTAAATTGATCGGAGCAAAATATTAAATATTACCTAATTCGTTAGAAAATATTTTCAAAAAATTTTTCCCTCCATAATAATTTTATAGACTGATGAAAAAAATTGCACAAATTGATAAAATCGTAGTTGTTTACTTTTTTAAATTTCCAAAAAATTATAATTAACATTTGCAATAATTTTAATTTTGAAGAAGTCTCTGTGAGTGACAGTTTGAAAAAAAAGATTGATCTAAATCAAACTTAGCATGAAATTTTGTTGGCAAAATTTTTTGCTTGAAATGGGTAAAAAAAAAAAAAAAAAGAGGTAAGTAACTTGAAATCTTCAAACAAAGCAAAAAGTAATATTCCCATAAAATTGGATTTAAAAATGATGGAAAAATAAGGCATTTTCAATTCCCAAATACGAATTTTGATTATACTTTTGATTATGCCCAATCATTGATTTTTTTTTTAATTTTCTAAAAATAAAAATACGTAGAAATAAGTTCAAAACTATTTATTGGGCAATGCTTGCTTTCAAATTTTGACAATTCTGTCCTCAAAAAGGGGGGGGGAATAACAAACAAAAACAAAAAACAAACCTATGAAGTGATTTAGTCATTTTTCATAATTTAGAATCCCTGTTTTCAAACTAAAATTGGATTGGAATGTACATATTACGTATTTTTCCTCGTACAATACAATTTTTTCAAAGTTGGGTGTTTTTTTTTTTAATTCAAGTAGGTATTTAATAATTTTCAGAAGATAAATAGTAAGTATCAATTTTCCTACACCATTTAATTTTTCAGAAATTTTTTTTGGATTAATCCTTTAGAAAAGAATTTCTCATCACTTCGGTAGAACTTGTACATAATTTCAAACCTACACTTACAAAAATCTACCAAATAAACCTCAATCACCCTCTCACTTACCAGGACTAGAAGAGTATTCTCCAGAATGCTGCTGCGACGACCCAGGCGACTGGGACATTTCAGAATTGGAATCGTCGCTTTTCAGCAATATCGTCGATGATCCAGTTCTACTGGACGTAATACTTTCAACAGTGACGCTCGTCTTCACACTAGCTGGCTCCATCTGTCGAGGATACCTAGTCTCCGGCGTCGCCATAGGTGACCCAACATTCATATCAGGCAGCGGAGGTGGAGGCGGAGGAGGCGAGTAAATGGCACCGGGCTCGGAAACAACCCTCTTGAGCAACCTACAAAACAAAAAATAGCCTCAAAAAAATGCCCCTCGACAATTCTCTCAAAAATAGATAAATTTTCTCTAAAAACCTGTTGTTGGCATGTTGATGAGGTAACGTGTGATGACTCCGGTTGATTTTCGATACCTCTTGTTCTTCTTCGGAATGGCCTAAATCTGAAGGGGATGCGCTTGATACTCCAGATTCTAAAAATAAACATATTTTTCAAACCACAGAATTAAAATTTTGGATAATTTTCCCTTGAAAATTGGAAATTCATGGTGTAATATTGCAAGTGCATTTTTTTCTTTACAATTCACCGATTGAAAACAAATATTTAACGAGTGATAAGCTTAATAAGAAGGTAAATAATCAAATATTGCGATTAGTTATCGATAATTTCATCTAAATGTTTGAACTGCAGAAATAAATTCTTCGAAATTTTAAAATTACATAATTTTTTTTTTCAATTTTCCTAAACAATTTGAAACAACAGATGACGTATTATTTAGCCTAAAAAAATATGTTTTTTTCATCTACCATTATTATTGCAGATTAGGTTCGAATTTATAACACATATAGATAAGAATAATCAAGCTGAATGCACTACAATCAAACTCGAGTACTCGTAGCACTCGAGAGCACAGATATGGTCGTAATATGAACGCAAAAGTGTCAAAATTTGAAAATCTACGTACCAAAATCGTCGTGATTATCGGTTAATTTTTCACTAAGGGTGGAGGTGACATGAATTACGACGTTACTATTAGTCGAGCTGATCGATTCGGATCTGCTATGACTTCCAGAATCCCTGCTGCCTCTTCGAATAACAGCATTCGCCTTTTGTTCGCTGATGGTGCTCTCTTTGACAACGTAAATATCTTCGTATTCGTTCTCAGTTTTACTATTCTCGCTAATCTCCGGCGAGCTGAGATTGATATCGGATCCGGCACCGGAGCTGCTGCTGTGCACTTCGACTTTAACTGAAAATAAATCCGAAAATTGAATTCAGAGTCGATTTGCCACACAGAGACCGAAAAATACCCCGGATGTTTTCGTATTGTAAATAATGGACGAAAAAACTACCTTTAAAAACGCCATCGATACCTTCCTCATTCTTGCTAATTTCCGATTTACGAGGTTCCTTCTTTTTCAAACATTTGCCCGGCAAATTGGATTTAATTTTCGAAAAAAACGAACCTTTATGAACCATTATACGAACACACTTTAACGAGCACCAACACTTACTAACGATTTATGCGAATATCGAACACTTTATCTTGAACTTGTCCTAAGTAAACTTTTGATAACTGTTTACGTGTATATTTAATTAAGTAGCACCTGTTATCTTTTTTTTTCGTGTGTCATTTCGTTCGTACGAGCGACCTATCGTCGAGAAACCTAAAGCTACGTGCATCGGCGAGCCAAAAGATCCGAATTCATGATCATACCAGCTCAATGATGGGCTGTGTGACGTAAAGTAAAATTATCTTATTAGTGTGACTCGACGTGAGGTTTTTTCATTGTCGTGTCGGATATTTTTACCCATAAACTCGAACGTGTTCTAGGTGATATGTAAATTTACGTTTGTAAACATTCGATTACCTCGACGAAGGTTTCGGTACGTTTTCGAAATATTTTCGGATACGTTTTCGGTATCGGAATATTTTTCTAACTAAAAAAACCCATCTGAGGAATAAAAATGAAATTATAATTCGTCAAAATGTATCATTTCGAATTCGAATAAGTATCTATAGTTCGATCATACCCTAATTACGAACCCATCGACCATAAAATAACCATTTCGTCGATTCAGGTAAACCAGACCATATCTCCCAAGTGAGAATTCATAGGAAAAAATTAATCTTTCGTAAAAAAGTGGCCATTTTTATCTAGATAGGTATTTCCCAAAGATGAAGAAAAATTTCGTCACACGAGTCTCGCTCATTATAACGATACAAAAACATCATCTGGAGAGCAATTACTCAGGTAAATTACCCGTGAGACCATTAGAAGAATTTGATTTAGCTGCTAATGTTGACGATCCGGACGAAATGCTGGAATCGTTGCTGATTCTCCGGATTCGCGTCTCATTTACATTAAACACGTCTTGGACTCGAGTGTAAATCACCTCTCGCGGATTATGAAGGTAAAACGGATCGTTAGGATTTTTTGAATGATCGGACGATAGTACGGAATTTATCGGGTTTATGTAGAAGCCTCCTCCGCCTCCGCCGATGTTGCCGGTGTGGCCGTTGAGGACGCCGTTGCATTTGATGTGGTTCTCAGTGATGGGCTTGTTGATGAGGCCGTTTTTTTGGATGGTTTTTGTCGATGTTGTGGAATTGGCGGCGTGAGACGAGGTGCATATCACATTTTTATTGCTGTGGAGTTTGTTGGTGTGGATGAGTTTGGTTTTGTTCGAGGTGGCGGTTGCGATCGATGGAGGGTGCAGGTAGAATGGTTCTTGGTTCGGGTTGTAGTTTACGCAGTCGGCGTATGAGCACTGTAAAAAAAAAAAAGAAGGAAGAATTAGAGGGTGAAATAATAATTATTTAGTTGAAAAAAATTAATTTCGGTTAGACGCATACTTGGTCCAAAGAACCCCCTCTCCCCCCTCCCTCCCTCCCCAAAAATGACCAAAATTTCTTATTACAATATTCCCTAATTTATAAATCAATATAAAAAAAACTTTCACTAAATGCAAATACTTGGTGAAAAAATTGCTGAAAAATCAATAAAAATTCTCCAAAGCCAGTAAAATATCTGAAATTTTCTGGAAAATCAGTGAAATTGGTTGAAAAATCGGTGAAATTATTTAAAAAATCAACGAAAATCCTCTGAAAATCAAGAATTTTGCTGATTTTTCCAGTGCTTCGATTATGACTTTTTTTCAGTGACTTTTTATTGATTCGAAATGAAAGAGTACTGATTTAGGAGCATTAAAATCCAAATTAGAGTAAAAGAAATGGGGGAATTTTTTTTTTTAAATCGAGCAAAATGAAACTTCGCTAACGAGGTGAGGTTCGCATTTTTCATCGTTCATTGTGATTTTTGGAGATCCTGAGCTGTATTCACCTATGCTCCTGAGGAAGGGGTGAGAGTAGCAGTGAAGAGAAGGTGAAAAAAGTTGATAATTTTTAGCAAAGCGTATGTAAAATTTGACTCCGAATTTTTTTTATGACTGTTAATGTGTTAAAACGTGAATTTTGACATTTTTCACGTTGAAATTACAATAATCTGAATTTCGTCTTTCAAATTCAATATTTTCCACCCTCGCGCCCACTTTTTTTTACTTCTGGACAAAAATTTTGCCAAGTCGGATTCTATGGGCCAAAATGTGCCATTAAAGAATGATGAAGAATAATGGTAGTCATGTTTGGAGATTTTTTGGCCCATGAATTAAAAATTCCTAATCTATGCCCTGGACCACTGTAAAACGTACTTTTGCATTTGGATCTCCTTTAGGACACGTGCATCCATACAGCTTCCCATTGGTGTCTTTACGTTCGTCATAGTAATCTGGTACAGTTCCATGCTGAACGAGGACATTCAAACACTGCAAATAAGAAAAAAATCGTCGAATTAAGGAAAACGATTAAATACCACAAATAAGTTATTTTAAAAATAAATCAAGGCGATTCAAAAAAAAAACAGAACTCTGAAAAGGATATAATCTCTAGATTAATCATGACTGGCTGGTTGGGACGTAGGGGGAGGAGGGAGGAAAAAGAGACTAACGCATTATTTTCAAACGTAACAAAATTAGGTACCCATTTGTAAGTATAATAAATTAAGACTGGATTGAAAAAAATACAAAAATGACCTAATTTTCTACAAAAATTGAGAAAAGTTTCGAATTAAGCTAGAAAATTGATATTGTAGCTGAAAATTCAGACATAATTGGCCCAATTTTTTCTGATATTTTCTCGCTTCAAACTTGAATATTATTTTAAAAAATCATAAAAATTCTTCAAAATGTGAAAAAAAAATTAAAATATGTATCTTTAAATATGAGATGAAAATTGCTCAAATTTTAAGAAAATTATTCAAGTTTCCACCAAACCTTGTTAAAATCGAACGTGAAAGTTCTTGTAGAGAATTTTTATACCTGAAAAAAAAAATTCCATAATAATTTTCTAAATTTCCAAAACATCTTGAAACCACCTCTAATCAATTTGTGAGGTCGAAAATGAAATACATAATATACCTTCAGCGTGTTTCATTGATTGGATCAAATTTTAATATTTTGCAGAGCGTTGAGGTAATTTTGAAAATTTCAAACACTAACATCCGAGAAACGAATTTTAGCATTAAAAATTTCGGATATGGAGTTTTTTTTGATATATTTGGAATTTTTTTTTGTTTTGGTTCATTTTCTTTTTGACTTAACATGTGATTTTAGTTCATTTACGTAAATACAAATTCATTCAAATAAAATGACAATAATCAAGTATTTTTCTTTTCTCTCATATAGAACTTTAACAAATAAATTGTAGGTATTTGCCATTAAAATATGACCACCATTAAAAAAGGAAATTAACCATAGATTCATAGATCTGGTACCTATGAATATTTCTAGAAATACTGGTAAAAATTTACGAAAGAGCAGAATTGCCAACAAATGATTTTAAAAATCTGTGCTCTAAAAGTGAAAAAAAATTAACGTAATTTTCCCCCTTTTGGGGCAAAAACCTAAGATCATGAATACGTTCAAATATAGGTACCTACTCACTTTAAAGAAGAAATTTTTCTCATCATACTCTCTCATTTCAGAAACAGTGAAAATTATCAAAAATCACTAAAATAGGAATAGTCAGAATTGAAGCACAGAAAAAATCAGAGAAAAAATTCTCACTGAAAGGTAATAGTTGGAAAAATCACTGGAAAATTATTGAAAATTCACTTAGAAATTAGTACTATTCATAAAATTTGCATCAGCAAAATTACTTGAAAAATCAGTAAATTTAGGTGATTTTTCTTGTGCTACAATTCTGACTGTTCATCAGTCATTTTTGATTGATTCAAAATGAGAGAGTACCTTTTCATTAAGAGGTCAATGCACTTTAATTTTTCCCTATTTTCCAACAATTTTTAAATTATTTTTTCATTTTCATCTTTGTTTCTGAAACAGGTATTTTCTTTTTTTTTCAAAGCATGCTCCACTTTCTCATTTCGAATCAGTGAAAAGTAACTGGAAAAAATTCAGAATTGCAACATGGGGAAAATAAGCAAAATTCTTTGATTCACAGTAGATTTTCGCTGGGTTTTCAAATATATATTACTGACTTTTCAATGAATTTTCACTGATTTTCCAGCAATTTTCTCACCGTTTGCCCTCAACAAAATTTTTCATTTACAACTGTTCTGCAATTTTGACTGTTTTCAAGCGATTTTTGATGATTTTCAATGATTTAAAAACGAAATACTCTTCATAATTTTTTTTTATTT
The DNA here is from genome assembly GCA_038380155.1 of Pseudococcus jackbeardsleyi. Taxonomy (NCBI): domain Eukaryota; kingdom Metazoa; phylum Arthropoda; class Insecta; order Hemiptera; family Pseudococcidae; genus Pseudococcus; species Pseudococcus jackbeardsleyi. The sequence goes on along the minus strand of CM076240.1, from coordinate 22,042,273 downwards.
TTTGAGATATTTTCTTCCTAATGCATACCTTACTTTAAAACTCTAATGCCATCGCTCTTTAAAATGAAAATGTCCAATTTTTGATTTTAGCCCCCTACGAGCGATCATTCAATATTTTTCCAAGGTTTTTCAAGTCCTAATATAGGTAGGTAATTTCATTATAATCTTAATCTAAAAACGTACCCATTCTCTTATTCTGAATCAGTAAAAAATCATTGAAAAAAGGTCAGAATTAGCACAGGAAAAATCAGAAAAATTCTTTGATTTTCAGCGAATTTTCGAATTCACAAATTTTTCAACGAATTTCACTGATTTTTAGCAAATTTTAGATATTGAACTTCCTAAAAAAAATTCACCGGGTTTCCAGTGATTTTAAACTTGAATCAGTCAAAAATGCCTAAATTGACTGATGAAATAGAGAAAATCAAGTCACTGATAATCAGTCAAATTCCACTGATTCCCCAGTTAATCAGCGTCATTTTACTGCCAATCAGTGAAAAATTACTGATTCAAATAGTGAATTTTGATTGTTGAATCACCCGATGAAAATTTTTTAGATCAAATCGTATCAAATCATATCTGATTTAGATCAAATTTTATCAAAACAGATGAAATTTGATCTCAGAAATGTCCCAATCAAATTATATCTAATTAAATCTAATTTTTTTTTAGCTACGACTTGATCAAATTAGATGTCATTTGATCACATCATATCAAACTGGATCTGAACTTTATAATTTTTTCAGATATGAATTGATACAATGAGATATGATTAATGATTTGATGTCATTAGATAAAATTAGATTGGGACATTTTTGAGATATGGTCAGATCTGAAATTTTTTCATCGGGCAGTGAAAATTAGTTGACTGATTGAAATCAGTAAAAATTTACTGATTCAAATCAGTGAACTTTTATTATTGAATCAGTAAAAAAAATTTCACTGCTTGAATCAGTAATTAATTAACAATTGAATCAGTGAAATTTAATTTTTACTGATTCAGTAGTGAAAATTCACTGATTGAATCGTAATTTTTTTTACTGATTCCTACAGTGACTTGATTTTGTCGATTTTAATCAGTCATTTTTGACTGATTCAAATTAAGAGAGCAGGACTACATAATAAAATATACTTACTCTCTAAATCTGAATCAGTCAAAAAACTGAAAATTCACTGATTAAACAGCGAAAAGTGTGCAACTATTAATCAGTGAAATTTGACCGTCAATCAGTGAAAAATTACTGATTCAATTAGTGAATTTTCATTTTTGAATCAGTAATATTTTTCCAACTACTGAAATGAATTAGTAAAAATTAAAATTTACTAATTCAATCAGTGAATAATTACTGATTCGATCAGTGATTAATTACTGATTCAATCAGTAAATTGAAATTTTTACTGATTCGATCAGTAAATTAAAATTTTTACCGATTCAAAAATGAAAATTCACTGATTAAATCGGTAAAATTTTCACTGATTTCTTCAGTTGCAACTTTTGTCTTATTAATCAGTGAATTTTGACTGATTCAAGTTTAGAGAGTACCCATGTTAAATGTAATTTTTTTTTTGTAATTTCCTAACGTTGAAATTATCTGCCTGATCTCCAAAAAAAAAGAGGACACTTGTCCCAAAAGCAAAAATTATCACCTCCAATGAAAAAATTCATCAATACGCCACCTCAACCTGATACCCATCGAGCTCACACAATCAACACCTCGTCATCTGCTCAACCTCTCACATCCAACTGCAAACCATGACAGCACCATTCATAAACCCTTATCAAGAGCCAACTTTCGAAAATCAAGCAAACCTCAACACCGCTCGCATTAGGCGAAAAAACCTCGACCACGTCTGCGTAAAAAATCATCTCAGATAAAACCTACCTACAAGTTAACAAGTCTAAATGAGAAATTATTAGGGCCGAAAGTAAAACTATCATCAAAACTATATCATAAACATAATCACTTTCACATCTATACATGAATTTATTACCCGCTAGAAGAATTACAGAGCAAGCTCAGAGCTGATGGCGAAGAGTAAGGGGGGCAATCATACGCGTTATAGTTTTTTTTTAAAGGTTATATAGTTTCAACAATATCGCGATCTGGGTACATAATATGATGGGAATAACTCTGGTACACAATCTCATAAGTAAAATTACGGTTGGTCTTGGTACACGATTTAGAAAAGTTGGCGATGATGCCTGTAAGGTATCAAATAAATGGTCCTACAGATGACTGAATGGGATGTGGACATCCGAGGACGTTGACCGGATAACAAAGCATTTGAGTATAGTGAACTTCTCTATAGGTATACGAGCGATATGTAAACGGATAAAAAGTACGAGTGTATGACAAAATATAACGTTAATAGAACAATTTTTTCCAAAGCGTATCTACATTAAACGTGTTATAATTTACGTTCATGTACCGGTATTCTGGGAAGCGTCTTCGTACCATCAGCATCTCGAAGAATTGCTCTTTGGTGATTTTTTTTTCTTCTCTTCAACATATGTAACCAATGTGTATGGATTACACCGACCTAAATTCATTGGCCGGGCTGCATTGGCGTTCCATTCACGAGACAATCACGTAAATGGTAGCACATGATACGTGAAAAATTAATTTTTATTTAAAATTCATATCTACGCATAGACGTAGCTTCTCCGTACCTATACAACTGCCTACATTCTTTCATAAGTATCGTAAAGTAACATTCACGCCTTACATTATAAACGTGACATCACACACGCTGCAATAGGCTACTTTTCGTATTCTACCAGGCATCATTTTTTTTTCACATTTTTATTTTATTCTTCGTCAATGGATTCCATATCCACAGGCGTACAATACGATTATGTTCTTGCTCTCGATACTAATTGAACAATTGCATTTGCAAATTTAAACCTCATCGTGTACTTTGTGGATGTCTTGCGTAATAAACTGGGCTATTGTTTAGTTCCAGGCTCGTCAATTTCGTAATGTTGCTTTTTTCAACTCTTCTCGAGACCTAAAGGTAGGTACTCGCGCCCACAAAATTTTAACATTCCAATGGAACCGCAATGTAATCTTATTTGTAGGTTTTAGTCATCGAGATGATTAGTGAAGGGTTTTAAATGTCATTGCATTATTTCCGGCTGTGTTTGCCATTATCTTAGGAGTACAGCTGTCTGAGGTGGTTTGGGATTTGAGAGGGCATATTTCAATCAAAGAATTAGCAATGGTTGACCTTTTTGAATGGTATTTGGGGGTTTGGCAGTCATTCTGTTGAATGGCGTACTCCTACTTGAAAATTTTGCAACATTGAATTATTTAAATTGGCGTAACTAAATATTGTACTTATTCGAGAAGAGGCGGTTGATTGAAAAAAAATTAATGGTTGAAAATTTTGAAAAATTTTTTTGCAAGTTTTTCAGAAAATGTCGTAAATGATTTTTTAGAGTAAAGAGGGTCGAGGAATTTAATCTGAAAAAAAAAGAATTCAAAATTCCCTTCCTCCCCCCCGTTTAACGATTTTTCATTTTCATCACAAAAAAAATGAATGTTGAGATTTCAAGTAAAATTTAGTCGAAAGGGATGTTTATGGGAGTATTTTGATCCCCTAAATACGAATCTGAAATTAGTTTTTTTCATTTGATCATTTTATTTTCGTAAACAATGCTCGAAATTTGAAAAATCAAAAATCTATCAAAATAACGATATATTTGTAGGATTTTTTAAAACGATTTTCAGCCTTTGCGACATGGAAATCGCCAAAAGTGAATGCCTACGAGAAGTGAATCTGCATTAAAAACATGTTTTTGGGATATATTCATAAAGTAACCGAATTTCTCTGCCATTGCTCTTTTCACAGTTGAAAATTTCAAATGGCCAAAACTTTATGAAAGAGTGAACCAAAATTAATGAAAAAATCATCCTAAATACATCTCAAAAGCTTCTTTCAAGAGGTGAAATTCGTGCTAATAAATATAAATTTTTCTTAGTCATCTTTCATTGAAACTAAAAATTCTTGAAAATATGTAATGCAATAAAATGGCCATAGCACCGAAAGGGAGGGAGAAGGGGGAGGGGGTTAAAAAGGTTTCTAGAATTTTTTAATATCACGGACCTCGAAGGTTGGATCGAAAATCGCATGCCAGGACCAAATTTACTTCTGATTCAGCCGAACCCTTTTCATGGATTTCTCGAGCACCTTATCGTTGATTTTCAGCGAATCTCAACAATTTTTCTCATTGATTTCTTAGTCGTTATGCTGTAATTATAGGATGTCCACAATATTTTGGAAATAATTTTTTCTATATTTTCCAGATCAATTTTTCGAAATTATCCAGATTTTTTACACACTTTCTTGATTTGAATAATCAATCCATACTGGTTTGAAGTCAGAATCGTTTGGAAATAAATACCTATGACTAAATCTACACGAAAGAGGCTTCAGGCACGAAATTGAAAATACCCTGCGAACGACTGAATCGTTTTTTTTTCAACTGTACGATTCAAGTGGTCCACTTGCTTTTATCCAAGTTCGAAATTTTTTATTTTTTTTCAGAGTTCGAATTTTTTATTTTTTCTCGATTATTTTTTTCCAAATTAACATTTTTTTTTCTGAGTTCGATTTTTTTTTCAGAGTTTAAATTTTTCCTCGACTACTTTTTTTCAAATTTTTTTTCCGAGTTCGAATTTTTTTTCAGAGTTTAAATTTTTTCTCGACTACTTTTTTTCAAATTTTTTTTTCCGAGTTCGAATTTTTTTCAGAATTTAAATTTTTTCTCGACCACTTTTTTTCAAAATTAAAATTTTTTTCACAGTTCGAATGTTTTCTCGACTAATTTTTGAAAAAAAAATGATCGACAAACAATTCAAACTCTGGAAAAAATTAAAAATTTGAAATTTTACAGATTCTGTGGCAAAACATTACTGATTAATCCTTTCTCTGAGAAATAATTTACTTTTAAAAATTGAGTCAATGATATTTTGACTGATTGAAATTTAGTGAGTTATGATATTTGGGAAGTATGGTGGAGAGGTAATTTTTTCAATTGATGTATTGATAACACGAAATTTTGGGAGAATGATTTCAAATTCGGGGAATTTATCGAATGTTTTTTCAAAAATCACTATTTTTTATAAGTTTTTTTTTTGATATCCTTTTTCTGCGAAAAAAATGATACAATTTCAATTCCTCAAATTTTCAAATCCTTACATCTACCCCCTCCCCCTAGCCCCCTCAAAAAAGGACTTGAATTTATTGCAGAAAAAAATTCAAATAAAAATAAATCAAATTACGTTAGGATAAGGTTTAATAAATCACGCGAATCAAAATTCGAGGGTTTCAGGACAGGAAATTTCCAGATTTCTTCAAGATTTCATATTGACGAATTTCAAGTGTTTCAATTTCACATAAGTAAGTAAATTAATTGCAATAAAATTCTGTTTCTGAAGAAATTGCTAAAATTATAAAATTCGACGTTAAATTTTTTGACCATAGGCATGCGATATTGCACACAAAATCGACTTTTCACGAGTTATTCAGATCTAGAGGGGAAGTCTCCATGCAGAAAATAACCAACCCCCTACTAATTATTTGTCAAAAAAACTAATTCTCCAAATAATAAAAATTTCAGCATATTAATTCGGCCATTTTTTGACAGTATGCTTGCAAAATTAACCAAAAACCGAAAAATCATCTTCAAAAATTGATAAGGTACTTGGAGTTAGTTTGATATAATATTTCACCTTATCCAATCATAATATGAAATCGAAGAGTTGAGAGGTTCGGTTCTTAAGTGATGAATTTTTTCAAGTCTAGATCAATTGACAACTATGCATGCAATGTGAAATTCCAAGGTATTTAATTTAAAAATTGATTGAAAAAAATATTATCGATAAAAATTCTTCAAAATCCAATTAAAATGATACGTACTCAATGAGAGATAATTAATTATCAGATATAGATAAGTACATACCCCTAGATGATTATAGGTCACCTTTTACACAAACTACATCTTATTAATCAAAACGAATATTTTACTACCTCTCGAAAATTTTCAAAAGGATAACCCATATCCTATAAAGTTCAAAGTTTTTTTTCCAAAAAACAATTAAAAATGATGAAAAAAAGTAACAACATTTTGTAAGAATAATTTCGATAGATCAATACAAAAAAAATTGACGATTCTATTATTTCACCAGAAGGAGAATATGGTGAAGACTGTGGAGGTGAATTGCTCCACTATGAAGAAATTAATTTTTCATCAATTTACCTACCTAAAGCGTAGACCTACATGGCCTCATGTTATTAATTTGCTCTACTAAAAAGATGATGAAAAATAATAATTGTCATTCATTCGAAACATTGGCTCATTTTAAAAAATATGAGACAACTTGGAAACGTGGCATAACTAATTGAAAGACTCGACGACGAGAAAGAAGCATATTGGTAGGGTATTTCGCCCCGGGACCAGCCATTGAAACGGTTGATTTTGATGAAAGAAATAATTACCTGCTAGGCTCTTTCCCTCCCCGACTCCCCATCACTCTGAAATAACCAATGACATAAAACAGCGCCAATTTTTCGGTTTTGGTATTTAGCTATGAATTTTTAATACACGAAATTGGTTCATTTTTTATGTAGGTACTTAATATTGGGCCCCTCCATACTGGTTGAGACCTTGAAGCCCTCAGATTATATTTTCAAGTTTGTAAAAATGAAAAATAATCAATTTAGAAATTCGTGAATTATTTAAATTCCATTTTTCCAAAAATCATCTATCAAGGCATTATGATGCTGCTATAGTTTCATTTCAATCAGAATTTGATAAAATATTCAATATTCTAATAGCACACACTTGTATAAGCTGCTTCGATTTTCGAATATCACTATGATAAGTTTACTGAATTTTAATTAAATTCCATCAGCCAAAATTGAAATTCTATTATTATCGAAACGATAAGGGATATTACAAGCGTACTCTTCCTCAATCGTGTATCCGTATGAATTCATTCTTCATTCGAATTTTTTCATTTGAATCACAACCTAGTGAAATATTCTCGTAGCAAAATTAAAAATCTATTTGAACATTTTGGACGCATCAAAATGTTCAAATAGATTTTTAATTGTGCGTCGATCAGAACTATAGCAGATATCATTGGTAAGTATAGACTTTCTTTTTAACTAAGTATGTTCATTTACGTAGTCAATAAAGACTTTTAAAAAATATTATTCGTCCGAATTAGGTTCAGCTACGCATGAATCAGAGAATACAAAAATTGCGTACTACGATGAACTAAAGATAATTTGCAAGCATGAAAACCCTCTTGATGTGATCAAGCAGCTTGGAGAAATGCTATGTGAATAAGGAGTTCATAGCAGAATCAAAAAAAATAAAAAGAGCTCGTTGAAAACTTAATAGGAACGTAATAGGTACAAGTTGATTCATCGAGTGAAATTCTTTACGATATTAGTAAATTCTCTGGATTATTCGTATTTTTACCATATTGTATTTTTGTTTTTTGTTTTAGCTTTTTTATCCAACGCTTCAGAGCTCATTCCTTCACAAAATCTGCAATAACTACAGCAAATCATCACAAAAAAAATTGCAATAACTACAGCAAATCAAAAAAGGCAGGATAAATGCAATGCTTGAAGTATTTTATCGGACACCCTGAAATGGAACATTACCAACAATATGGAATTTTTCCAATTTTTCTTCAGATTTCTGTTAGTAATACGATTTTCAATATTTTTTATCGAATTTTTGACTTGGACTCTAAAAGTTTTCTAATTAAAAATGCAATTTTTTCACAATTGGAAAAAGAAAAGCTGCCCTCTTGCTTCATTCCTCCGTTCAATACATAAAGAGTTCATGAATAATGGGAATAATTTGTCAAATTATAATTCATAAATTATTTCTTTATATGGATTTATTTATTCCTACATTTTTTGCAAATTTGTTCAAAACAATATTTTTAGGATCAATCCCCTCTTCTGCTACCTCACTAAAAAAATTTTCACCCAAGTTGAACATCTTTAAAGTTAAAAATTTAGATCAAAAACATCCGACCATTTCTTCCCCCACGATTTCTAAAATAAATTTGATAAATGGGCGAATTATAATCTTTCAATTATTTCCGAATTTTCTCCTGATGCGAGAACATCAACTCGCAAATAAGATGATTAAAAAAATACACAACATCGACACTACCTAACCACACGTTCCGAGAAAAAACCAGTTTATTTTAAATCGCGATTTAATGCGGAAAAGTTGTACGCGTGTATGTAGTTGCATATCAATTTCTAATATCGAAAAAAATTAACAATTTTCCTATACATATATCTAGTTCCGAATCATTTCCGTATCATCATTAAACCATTCGTGCTGAAATTCCCCCTTCAAACGGATAGAAATGCAGGTATCATGATTTTTTTAATGCGAACGAACCAACGAGCGTTGGTAGAAGTACCCAGTATAATTTGCTTCCTCAGGGAGGTCTGAATACTGAAAAGAAAGGTTTTAAAATTAGGAGAATTTTACGTAATCGTAGAACATTTAATTAGGTCTTAATTTCAAATCCGCTAAACTGAGATGTTCAAAACAATTTTGACTGATTCACGAGTAATAAAAATTAAAAAATTGGCCTAGATGTATTTTTTTCAAAAGTCCATTCTTTAAAAACGTGTGTACATCTTTGAAAAAAATTTTGTACTATTCTTCGAAATCTCAGCACAAATTATACTTTCTATTGCAAACCCGATTTGAGGTCTCCGGTACCTTTCAAGTTTGAAAAAAAGTTGCAAAAAATCGTAAAAAATCACGTTTTTTTCTTTTTTAAAGATTGGTAAAATTCAAAGCTGCAAGGATGAGAAAGAACGAAGAACATCGAACCAAAAAAATGACCAAAAATTTGAGAAACGAGAACGAAAAAGAGAACGGTAGGTAATTGTGACCTTGCCGTAAAGAAGGGACCTAGTGTGAAAAAATCGATGTCTCATTTTTCACGTTTTTGATTTAAAATGACACGAAATCTGGACTAAAAAAACACATAAAAATAAAAAATCGATTTTTTTTACACAAGGTCTCTTCTTTAAGGCAGGGACACAATTTCTTGGTTCTTTTACGTTCTTTATTTTTGAAATTGTTTTACTTTCGTAACTGAAATGAATCAAAATTTTTTCTAAATACTTATATTTTGAGAGGGGGAAATTTTCAACTATTTATAATTGTAAAAAAATTAAAAATTATTACGAATGTGAAAAATGAAGATCTATACTTCGACAGAAAAAAAATAAAAAAGTGAAAAATTCTCATTTTGAGAAAGAAAAAATTGAAGGTGTCAATTTAGTGCATTTCAAGAGAAAAATTTCCAAATCTACTTATTACATTCTAATAAAATTGAAAAATTGAAAAAAAAAAACACGAACCACTCTCTCATTTTTAATCAATGAAAAGTTGCTGAAAAACAAAAACAGAAATTGCAGCACAGGAAAAATTAGCAAAATTCTTCAATTTTTAGTAGATTTTTGCTAATTTTTCAAAAAAAAATCATCGATTTGTCAAGCTGATTTTTCAGGAAATTTCAGATATTTTACTTACTCAATTTACAGTGAATTTTCACCAATTTTTTGGCAATCTGTTTCACTGTTTTCAATGAATTTTTTTCCCAGATCTATTACTGTGCTGCAATTCTGACATTTCTGACTATTTTCCAATGATTTTCGATCACTGATTTACAAATGATGGACCAAAAACCACGAATCAATAAGAAAAAGAACCAAAAACTTGAATAACGAGAATTAAAATTTGAGAACAAAAAAAAAAGCGAAACCTCAGAAAATCAAAAATTCAGAGACCGAGAACGAACCAAAATTTCATGGTTCTTATGGTACAGACCTGGAAAATTTTCCAAATAACTGGTTCAGATGACAAAGATGAGAACGATGAAATTTCACTGAAATAAGTTCAGTGTCCTATAACCTTATAATTTTTTCGATATAAAGTTATTGATGTCCCTTTATGATTGGAAGTGACATGGTCATAGGTGATTTTAAAAATTCATTTTTTTAGGCTAAGAATTCATGATTAATTTTGAGGCACTCGTTTTTATCATAGATTTAAATTGAAAACATAATAATTAAAATTTGAGTAAAGTCCAAGTAAAGAAATTAAAAAACATGTACTGATTTCATTAAAAAAAACTGAATATTTTATAATTTGGAAATTCTTCCTAAACTTTACTCAGCTTTCCTCAAATGTCTTGAAAATCCAAATCGAGAAAATATTTCTCAAAAACTAAAATTTTTAAAAATAACAATAGTATTTAATTCATAAACGTAATGGAAATGAATAATGATAATGAACCATCCTCTCATACTCATAATAATGAATTACCAAATTTATGGGAAACAATGAACAATAATTCAATAATTTTTTTTTACCACGCAGTGAAATTTTTTGAATCTGGAGGTCCTACCTCGACAGAGCAGAGGTTCATTTTCCTTCAGAAGTTTGATTTCAAAAATTTCAGCTCCTTCCTCCCTCATCACAACAATTAGAGGCCATCGCCATGCTCTGAGCCGGCACCTTCTTCCTCACAGGATTTCAACTTTTTTTTTTGATGAAATGATGTAAAATTTTCCATGTTTTTACTCATGAAGTTGAAAATATATCTCAATTTTAATTTTTAAGAATGAATTTTTAATCCAAAAAATGATCCTGAAGCTGAAGGATTTGGAAAACACTTCAATTTGGTAAAAATACCTAAAATGTACTATTCAATGTTCTCTTCTCCACAAAAAATGCTTCCTCATGCTCAGAATTAATTATTTTCACAGGGTATCTAACTGATTTTTTTTGTTGTAAAATCACTACTTTTTCACTAAGTACTTTTTTTTTTAAAAATTTCAATTTGTACCCCCCCCCCCCATCGACTCTCTTTCCAACATACAGAAAAAAACGATCAAAATTTTTTAGAGAAAAAAAAATGAAATTATAAAAAAATCTTTATTTTAAATGGAATAAATAAAAAATGAACAATTTTTGAAATTAAAAAAAAATAAATTCCGCGTCTTTGGAATTTTTTCATTTTTTTACTACTTTTTTTTCAAATTTTCGTCTGAATTCACTACTTTTCCACTACCGGCATGACCGGTTTTTCAAATCACTACTTTTTCACTACTTTCCCTTCTTTCACTACCCGTTAGATACCCTGTTTCAAGATGAGGGGAGGGGAGATGGACCCTCAAAAAAGACATCTGGGCTAATTTTCGGTGTTTCAACACTTTCAACGTCCAGAACACGAATTAATCATAAAATTACTTCCAACTGCTCAGTCGAGCAAATGTGATTTTTTTTTTGGTGAAATTGATCCCAGACTACAAAAATATCTTCAGGTAAAAAATTTATTCAATTGCTGTGTTTTTCGCAGAAATAACGCTTCGAAAACCGTTTTAGAAAACACGCAGACATAGATATTGTTTCGTAGATGAAAACGAAATTTAAAATTTATGCATAAGACTAGTATTTGACCTTAATGCGAACGTGCTAAGAGATAATCACAATGCAATACTCTCATCTTTATCCGATTCCCGCGTCTTTACACCTGTCCTAATCTTTATAATCAACGGTTACTTTCACTAAGCATAATCGTTCCACTAAACTTAGAAACGTAATCAAAATCTTCGTTAATGTTTTTTTTTTCTTCTCTCCCAAATCCTACGTACTCGAGGCGAGGTGCAATCTAGACTCGGTTACAGCAGGGAAAAAAATCTGTCATTGTTAAGAGCACTAGCACACGGTACTGAGCATAGACGACGAAACGCCTATGCCTCTAACGATGTAATACTTGCGCAACTGTATCACTGTCACGTTTCAATCTCGTTATCAAACTTTTCACGCATTTTTCTGGCTGTTCAAACGTGAAGACGTAACCCGATAGGTGTTTTTTTATCCACGGAACAGATGAAGTCAGATTTTCGGCAGATACTCCAAAGTGTAGGATTTTAAAATAAGCTAGACTTACTTCGATTTGTTTGTTTTCAGCAGCATCGTTTATAGGACTCTTATCGAATTTATCGAGTAGTAACTTTGCACCGTGTCTTAATAGCCATCGGACGGTATCGACGTGACCTCGGCTGGCGGCGAAGTGCAGTGGAGTGGCTCCGTCGCCATCGCGAAGATTTGGATCTACTCCTTGATCTTTTACCTGGATTGAAATAAAGTTTTGAGCGAAGTGAAGGTGAGCTTTGGGTGCGTGGATCTGAATTACTTACCATCCACTTGACACATGAAAGACAACCCATTTGAGCGGCGGCGTGGACCGGAGCCATGCCATCTTTGGCGCGAACGTATAGCGAACCGCCGGCTTCTATAACTAGGAACTTTAATACTTCTAGATGTCCTTCTTGAGCTGCCAGATACACTGGCGTCACATCGTTTTCCATCTGCATATTGGCACTGAAAGAAAAATGGAGTTTTAATTCATCGGCGGAAGAAAATTTTGAAAAAGTTGAATAGGTACCAAATTGAAAACAAATATTATGTATATTATTTATCTGGTAAATGAAAATTTCGATTGATGGCGACATCGTTTTAATTTCATCAAAAAATCCTCGACAAGAAACGAGTCATTTTGGCAGATTTTGGGAGCAATTTCGATACGTGAGCTAATTACAAAAATTTTTGCCAATTAAAATAGGATTTCCGAGCTTTCTATAGAAAAATCGGTAGCTCTTCTTACAATTTTTCCTCCTCAAAACGTTGAGTCAAAATTTGAGTGCCTTCCTCATTTATAAAGTTGACCAAGCACAATTTTTAAAAAATATTTTTTTTTAGATATTTAACCTAAAAATAACATAATTTTTTTTCGAAATTCTATCTCATGGGCACCATGGTCAAAAATGACCGAATGTAGCTTCAACTCGAGGTCAAAGGGGCAATTTTGAAAAAAGCAGATAATTTGGAACAAAATTCATATTTTGTACTCTGATTACTAAAATGACGGTTAAAAAATGATAAATTCATTGAGGTTCATTTCAACTGCAGCAGCACCTACCCTTCTACCCCCTCTCCCAATCCTATTTTTGGGACTAATTATAGACAGGCAATATTGATTTCGTTTTCATATGAATCGCTCCTCCTGATCATGAATATGAAGTCAAAATTTCAATTAAAACCCTCCAGTAACTCATTTCAGAGGAAAGAGGGAGTTTGAAAATAATTCAACCCAAGAGAATTCAATTTCTTCAATTCTAAATATTATTCAAAATCATAGGTAAGTATTCAAATAAAAATGTTCTTAAATCAAGTATCGAGGTATATTTTCTCAAAATTTTCCCAATTTTGATTTTCATTAATTTCACATCTATTTTTTGATTTTTTTTTTCAATTATTGAGTTGAAAGAAATTTTGAAAAACATGAAAATCGAAATTAAAAAATTCAAACTTGGCAAAAATTATTGAGAAAATTTTCTCAGTAAGTATCTATTGTTGGAAAATTTTTTGAATGAGAAGAAATATTGAAAAAATGAAGCTGATTTTTTTTTTGAATCAAAGCTGTAAAAACAAGTGAAAAATTTTAGTAAGTAAATATAAAACATTTTCCCACTAAGTATTTTAATTTTATCAATTTTTTTCAAGCTGTTTCATCTTTTAATTTTTTTTTTCAAAAAAATCACTTTTACTCTGTTCATAATTTTTTCCAATTGAATAGTCAAGTACCTAATTGGAAGAAATAATGATGAAAAATTTGACTAGAAAAAATTTAAAGAAATGAAAATTGGAAAAAATGTTGAGAAAATTTTTATCTATTTTTTAAACTAAATTCGAGCATATTTTGTAAAAAAAAAAATAGATTTAAAGAAATTGAAAACATCCAGAATTGAAAAAATTTGAAGTTGACAAAAATTTGAACCTGGACAATTGGAATCTTACTTTTTGGTAAAAAGAATTGAGAGCCAGTTTCTTCAAATTGTTGCGAATAATCATTCTTATTCTATGATTCTGAGTTATTTTACAATTTTTTTTTCATTTATCTTGAATAAACATGTCATACATATAATTGCACTTAATTTTAATAACGATTCATAATTGATCAACTGAGCTGAAACTTTAAACATTGATTAGAATCAATAATGTTCAGAGTTGATCAGTTATCCAGGGATGGAACAATGAAGTAAGGCGAAATATGGTGGGGAAGGGAAGGGGTTTTTTTCTCTTTTTGAATCAGAAAAATTTCAAAAAAATACAGAAGATTTTGATGTAAGTAGAATTTTTTTAAATTGTCTTCGAATTTTAATGTAAATCGACAAATTTTCTCAAAAATTAGAAAATTTTCATTCAAACTCGACAAATTTCTCATTTATTTCGTCTCTAAATTTAAAAACGTTCAGCCCAGCTTGAGATAAATTTTATTCTGAACGCCATATTCATGGGAATAAAATTCATCTACCAACATATTTTTTTGACAAAGAAATAGCATCATTTTCAACTCTTTTTTTCATCCAAATTCTAAAGATGATTCAATGCAACTTGAAAATTCTTTGAAAGCTCTTTCAAAATCATCTCACGATATTTCAGCCAAAATCTGACTTTAGGTTATTCAGTTCAAAATTTCAATCAAAATAATATAAAATTTGTCATTTTTTCTATACATCAAGAACCAAAAAGATAAGAAAAGCAAGTGTTTTTATAGGTATTTTTTCTCGTCTACCCCTGCCCCCTTCTCAACCCCATTTAAGGAGTCGAGAAATGAATTTTTCACTCGCAGTGATAATTTTTCTTGAGTATGGTACAACCTGAGAGTAGATTTGTGAGCATTTTTTTTAGAAAACTTGAATTTTAAAAACGCTCAAATTTTTTCATAAAAATTGAAAGATGAAGAATTGAGAGATGTTTATGAGATTAAAATAATTTTATGACACTTGTTTTTCAAGAATTTACTTTAAAATACATAAACAAAGGAACTAGGTAAATTTTACCTACGAGGTCACTATTATTCTTCAAAAATTATTTTCCTTGATTCCTCCAAGTTTTTTAAATTCAAAATTTTTTAGCAGATTTCTTTTCGTTCCAGAAATATTTGAAATTTATTAAGCTCGAGCAGAGCAAGATGAATTTTTCTATCATTGAAAAAAAAATTTGTAGATTTTTTTGAAAAACTGTGGGTTGAAATAATTAATCTAAAGAAAATAAAAATTAAAAATGGAATTTTTGAAAAATCAGAATTTTAGCAAGTCTGACAGAACTATTAGATTCTCGCTATCTGTAATCTATGTCTCGATATTTCTCAAACACAAAACACTCCTTGTAAACATCTCACCAAGATCCAAACTTTTCCATCTCATCAACCATAACATTCCTTAACTTTGATTTTCTCCTGATTAATTACACCGGGCGCCCGATGACTAACGGTGCCGTGAAATTGGTCATTCGGCGAACACTTAATTAAAAGCAGCCGTCTTATTACGCAACATCGGTAAATAATTATTAAATACTCGCTCAAGCCATCCCGTCAATCACCCAATAAAAACATTACGTTGCGATGTAAAATTAACTGTAACACGCAACGCACCGCGAAATCAATCGAAAACTCCCCATCGCGGGTACAAATCACTCCAAAAAAATCTGACCAATCGACATTGTTGCAGTTGGCTTAGCGGGCACGCGGCGAAAGCAGTCCAAACGTAAACATCTTTCACTTCCTAAGCTCGCGATAATTATAATTAAAAAGACCGGTATGCGCGAAAGAGCAGACGGCGTGCCTTGAATATCTTCCATAGGACACGGTCATCATCCGAGGGGTAGTCCGAGTCCACACGAGATGACGCAGAGTCCGGGACCGGGATACCTACACCACATTTTCAAATACTATCTCGATGGTGACATTCGAACGCGAGTCTCCGCTTATTAATAAATTAATAAGCGAAAGTAACCGCGAGGTGTGTACATTTTCACAATTCCTTCTACGCTGCTTGTTCTTATGATGGCCTTTACGAAAAAAAAAACCGCGAGAGCTCTTAAAGGTCATCGATGCTACTGATTTCTTCTACATAAATACGGATCTAGGTAACTTGGGTATAATGATTTCTCATATTAGTAATACTCGACTAGCTACTAATTATTTTTGCCAAAAATGGAAGGTCGATGATCTAAGTTCAAATTGATTTCAAGTTCGAATTTTTTTCAACTATAAATTTCTAACAAGATTTTTCGAGAAAAAGAGCTTCACTTAGCTTGACTTTTTCGCACGACTGTTAAAATTTTTTTATGAATTACTATTTCTCTCCCAAAAAAATTTACGAAAAATTTTCAAATATAATATGCCTAGATTTTTTTAAAAAAAAATCTTAAATTTAAATTTTTACAAAAAACTTAAAACAGTAGGTACGAATTCGAATAAAATTTTTCAAAATTCAAAGATGGCAAAAATGTTTAGAGATGCAAAAATAGTATTTTTCACTTTTGAATGTCGAATATTTAGAAAAACGCTTGAACTTTGAGCCAAAAAACTTGACTTTATTAAAAAAGAGATAAATTTACCGAGTCATATTTTTAAAGAATATAAAATTTTCGACTAATCGTACTGAAAATGAAAAAATTGTGCTGGAAACAATTTTTTTGTAAATAAATTTGAGCAAATTTTAAGGATTCAAGATTTAAAAAAAGTTGAATTCACATGAAGTGGACCCAAACAATAGGTACCTAACTAAAAAAGCACATGTGGAAAAATCGGAACGATAAAATGACAACATGTGTTGAAACTTCAATTTCAATAAATTTTCAAAAAAGACAGAAATGTGCAATTGTGTTAATATGGAAATGCGCATTTCCATATTTTTTTTTTTAGTAGAGTTACAAAATTTTACCACCTGAGAAAACGCAATTTTACAATAAATCCGCACAAAATCGATATTTATCACAGAAATTGATCAAATACAGCACATTCAATGACTGAAATCAACAGATGTGCATTCATTTTTTATGATCGTAAAACATTTTCAGCTGAAGGCATTTTGTTATTCACTCGAAAACTTATCCGTTCATTTTTCAAATTACCAAAATTTTGGTTATACAATCATATCACAGCATAAAATATTAAAATCTCATAATTTGACTTTCAATCAGACCACAAGTATTGTATTTTTCTTTCTGACATCAATTTTGATCAGTTGGTTTAAACGTCCCATCGACTTCACCATGAATTTTTACGAAATCATTCTTCTCGTGTAGAGCTGAAAATTCGAGAAAAAAAAGGGGTCAAATTTCAAATCAGTCTTTTTTTCATTGACCCTTCAGTCAAAATTTTTGCTTTTTTCTGAAAAATTGGGAATTAATTGGACTGGGGGATACGAAACGACTCAAAAGATCAAAAATACGGTATATACCAAATTTCAGATTTTTTAGTTGATCAGTTTAAAATTCCATAATTTACAGAACGATAAAATTTCAAAAATCCAGCTAAATTTGAGTTTGCCAGCTTTAGAAGTTTTGAAAGTGGAATTCTTTACACTTATGTATCTAATTTTGGTTAAAAAATTCATTTTAAGTAGGGATACCTTCATGGTTAGGAATGAAGAAGTGGAAATGTTGTGTTTTTGTGGTATTAATTTCTTGTTGAACCAAATTTCAGAATTCGAAAAAATATAGGTATGTGATGTATGACCAGTTGACCACTTAATAGAAATAATAAAAAAAATTGTAGTCTTGGCATTCCCAAATTTTTTTTTCAAAATTTCAACATAAAGAAAATGTTAAAATATGAATCGAAAATTATTATTCATAGGTACTTATTACTCAGCAAGATGTATACTTGGTGCGAATTTCAAAATTTTTACCTGCTCTTACCACAGATTTCGCATGTTGAATTTTTGACATTAGTTGGGGCGCGATAATTCCTACAGAGGTGGGTGTAGAGAGTCAAGATCGGTTTGAGACCATAAAAGTAACATTTTGGGATTTTTTTTCCTCATTTTGGTTAAAAGACCGGTCTTAAATCTTATCAGGAAAGGCTATTTGTGGCCTTGCTTAGTCTTCATTTTTTTTTATTGCATTGATGACTTTTTTAAAAAAAAGAATATTCCAGTTTCTTCTTAGAATTTCAAAATTGATTAAATTTCTGCAAGAGTGAAATCGAGACAGAAGTGAAAAGAAAAATGAAAAATGCAGATATCATCGTGAATTTCCAAAGGGTATCTAGATCTAACAGGGGTCAAGATGGGTGAATCTGTTCCCGAGCTGAAATTCGAAAGCAACCAATGGAATTTGGTTCTTAGGGTCTGAAAACGACGTAGAAGAAATTTCGGCTCCCTACCCCTCTCCCAACCACAGGTATGTACAACGTGATTTTTTTCTGAATTTTTTAGGTAATGGAACACCTTGAAAAATCCGAAAAAAATTCTTGCAATTATACTCCAAAATATGTATTTATACAGATCGTAATTTCTATGTACCTTTTTAATGTGCGAGACATTCATTACACCTATTTATTTTTAAAAAAACTTGTTCATTCAAAACTGAATTTTCAAAATTTGAGTCGTTTGATTGTAAAAACGAGGTTTATTGAAGTAGTTTGAGCCTTTGAGCTGCTGAACACGAATATATTGCAATTTCTTTCTTATAACAATTTCTTAGGCAAAAAAAGTGAGGTAATCAATTTTGAGCCTTGTGCTGTATTATTTTATTTGGACTCGAAATTACAAAAATCACGAAAAAGAGGTGTAATGAAGCGAAAATCAGAAAAGTGGTGTATAAATATGTATTTTGGAATATTATTACCAGAAAAAATTTTTCGGCCAAAAATGCCCGTCTTTATGTGTGAAAAACCCTCCGAAAAAGTGGTTTTTCGCATTTTTCAAGGTCTTCCACCCACCTAAAAAATTCTGAAAAAATATTAGGTTGTAGATAGGGACTAGATACATGAATTTTTTTTTTTCAAAATTGCACCTCTGCAACATCAAGTAGAAAACTCGATTTTAAGTTGTAAAATGCGATTTTGGACAAGAAAAAATCATCAAAAATTTTTTTCCAAACCACCTACTAATACCCCTCAGTATAGTGTATAACTCACGTAAATTTGAAAAAATTTGATTGAAAACTCTCGGAGATAAAAATTTTTAATGGAAAGGCTGAAAAAAGTAACGTTTTGCCCCATAACTCGGGCTAGGGGAGGGGTAGGGGGCCAAAAATTTTACCAGGTGGTTTTCAGACCCTAAGAACCAAATTCCGTGGGTTAGTTTCAAATTTCAGCTCGGGGGCAGATTCACCTATCTTAACCGCCGGTACCCTTTGCACCTAGATAGTCGAAATCCCATTTTTTTTTTTTTTTTGGCAAAAGTAATAACGAGCTATAGTTGATGATACTTGGCCTCTTCCTTCATCCACCTTGATACACGGTGAAATTACCTAGCTTAATTACTACCAACATTGTATAAATCGTCCATACAAAGACATGCTAATTTGTACTTCGAAAATGAGCTCTTTAATTAGCGAGTCGATACGACAAATTAAACACTACCGAAACTGACACTCAACACGAGTAAACATCTGAAGTTCCTTTTTGTTTCTGACTACCGCCGTTAAACACATGGTACCACACACTTCCTATGATGTTTTTCCAAATGCTATGAAGCAAAACCAATGTTACTTTCATCTAATGTAATGCTGAATTCCTAACGTAAGATTACGCGATACGATGTGAAAATAAACCAGCGAATCTGTTTAATTACGAGCTCGAGCAACGTCTAGCCAAACTAGCCTAGGTCGTCACCAAACCCATTCCGGTCTTCGAGGACCTCCTAGTCCTCCATACAGCCTAAGGTGATCATTAGAATAGAAGAAAAATATATAGTCACTCTATTGTAACCGACGTCCTAGGTACTTTCTTTCTATACAGTTCAAAATTACACCTACTTATCGGCTATACAATGACAAGTAGACACACTCTACGAAAATCAACGTATATCTTTTCAATTAACGGATTGCAATGCAACGTGTGTAATTATGATATAATTAAACAGACTCGCTACGCTACCGTTATTGTGCCCACCACACGATCGCGATGTAGCTGGAATTAGCATCGCGATCTTCGCAGCTGCTTTGAATGTGTACGGTGAGCTGGCTTCGACTTCAGAGGGCCCCGATTGTGCTTTTTTTCGCTCCTCTCTCTCGCTGTGAGGTGCGCGGTTGTGTTATGATAGCTACTTTCACTCGAGCCGACAACGACGCCGCCGCACATATGCGCAGCAAGGTTAACATTTTCATCGCGTAAAAATCGTATAAGGAAAATACTAAAAGAAAAAAAGATTAATGGTAACGGTAACGGTGGAAAATATCGAAATTAATAACTTGTTAAATTTTAACGACTATATTATGTTATTATCGAATTCGAAGTGTCGCCCATATAGGTGCACAAAAATGCGTACAAGGTATCAATATAGGTGTTGTGCATTATAAATATTGTGTATTAATTTCGGACTTGAAATTTCAATATCCGGTTACGTGATAATGACACGAGGTGTTTAAAGAGAAGGGGAGAAATTGGTGATATTTTATGGTGATTTTTTTTTTTCATTTGAGAAGTAAGACATTGTGGTGGTTTGATATTCGGATGGAGGGAGAAAGAGGGGTGAGGTTTTAGAATAAAATTATTTTCTCGAGTTGAATATTGCAAATTAGACAATTAGATGGATCCAAAAAAAAACATACTTTGGAAGAATGGTTCATTATAAAAAATTCTAGACTTCTAGCCAAGAATCTGGAGGAAGAGAGCTGCGGTCTGCCCCCTGGTTTCAGCTCCAGTTTCGAGATTTTTTATAATGTGGTTCTCGCTCCAGTTCCAAAAAAATCGTCCGGAGGAGGTCCTTCTCCCTCCTCCCTTCACGAGGGACCGATCAGATATGTTCCTATTCTTGTTCTGCTCCTTCAAATTTCGAGTTCGGCAATCTGTGCGTATTACAATTTTTACTCACTTTATCCACCTCTACCCAACCCCCACCTTAGTTTTTCAAAATCGTGAAATTTTTGTTTTTTCATGACTTCGAATTTAAATCTATGATCAAAAAAATGAAAAAACAAAAATTCACGATTTTGAAAAACTAAGGTGGGGTAAGAGGTGGATAAAGTGAGTAAAAATTGTAATACGCACAGATTGCCGAACTCGAAATTTGAAGGAGCAGAACAAGAATCTTTGATCAAAAAACAAATTTTGAATATTTTTTGGGTCACTGCCCCTTCAAAACTTGAGTTAGGCAATGTATGTGTATAACAATTTTTACTCACTTTATCCACCTCTACCCAACCCCTACCTTAGTTTTTCAAAATTGTGAAATTTTTGTTTTCCATTACTACTAATTTTTCATGTTGGCAGCCCTGCCACAAAAAAACCAGGCCCGTATCAGATGAAATTCATGCGTCTCGGAGGTAGGCGACTGAGGAACTTCAACATAGGCAACCATTCGAGCTGATTGGCGAGGAACATATCTGATCGGTCCCTCGTCAGATCCGGTCCGAATCACTGTTTCTAGCCCAAAGAAGTACAGACTACAGATCTAGGGCCATAAGGGTTCTAAAAATTGAGTAATTTTCGAAAAATTTGTAATTTTTCAAAAATGGCGTTGAAAAAATAAGGGAACTGTAGTAAAAGAAGTTAGGTGTGTAAGGTAGGGAAGGGTATTGAAAGGAACAGCTAGAGTTTCTACACCTCTTTGAACTTTTCATGGTTCAATTTCGTTTAGTTTTTAGAATGACCACCATTTTTTTTTTTCAAAAATTGCAAATTATGGTTAAAAAACTTCAAATTTTGATTTCCTGAAAAAGTGAAGTGGTCAGCGATATCAAACCATGTAGGTCTAGGTATGTCGGGATTTTTTTGTTCTTTTGGCTCTTCAAGTAAGTAAGATAGATAATCGTTTCTCTTTCAAATAAAAAAAATCTGAAAAAGTTAAAAAAGTAAATTTTTGAAATTTCTTAAATAATGGCTTCAAAAAAAATCAAAATTTTGAGAAAAGCTCAAATAAAAATTTAGTACTTTTCAGTTTTTTTTTTTTCATTTAATAAAATGAATTATGAAGAAATATATTTAGGATTTTTTCCATCTTCAGTTCCTACATCACTATGGTATCTTTTGAAACTACCTTGAAATTTAATCCTTTGAAAAATGTCGAATTTTTTCATTTTCAGGGATAAAATTTTGATGAGACATTCAGTAATGCTCTTTTTCAAGCAGCAAAACAACATTTCTGAGACTTGAATTCATTGTAATTTGAAAAAATCGATAAAAAAATTCAATATTTTCGGCCATTTTTCAATTTTTTGCGTATTTCTTGAAATTTTATTTTCTGACTTATGGTTGGTCCTCGCTGACTGCATCACAAGGGAGTTTCTTTTGGTAAGCAAAATTTATCCAAAATGTAAGCATCAATTGTAAACGAATTATTTCGATATGAAAATTATGCATTTCTGCGATGTCAAAATCCGACTCGGATGAAATTATTTTTTAACTTTTTATGGACCAAATTTTTCAATTTTTCGTCATAATTTTTTTCTAGATTTTCACAGAAATCAAAAGTTGGCAGCATTGAAATGTTGGAATAGTTTTTTTTAATATCGATATTTGAGTGTTGATTGAGTTTTGGTTACCAAAAGAAAAAAGAACGTTCTATCTCTTTTTTTAAAAAAAATGCAAAATCTCACAATCTCAGTATGTTAATATGCCCAAGTATTTACACCAAACAATCTGCAATTTTTCAACAAGAGGTGGTATCAAATCGAGCCGTCAATGATGTAAATAGTTACCTACTAATTCAGAATAATTTCAAACTGCAATACCCCTCGCCTCCCTCCCTCGCAATTTTTCCAGGTTATTTTAAAGTAGGTTATTAGGCATTCATCAGAAACTATGTTGTTGTTGTTTTTTCAAATGACCCCACTTTGAGAACACCTAGCTCCGAGTGTGACACCTTTGAGTTAAGGGCCTTCAAAAAATCCAAAGTTTGTTTACCACATACTGAGAATAATATCTACTTGAATGAATCATTTTTTTCCTTTTCTCGCTTCGAAATTAAATCTAAACCAAAATTTACTGTTTTCAAACGAAATTTGGAGCTTTGGAAAATCCAAAGGATTTCAAGGAGGCACTTTTAAAAAGAATCCTTTGAAAAATTATTCTTATCTCGAATCATGATTTCAACTCATAACTTTTAAGGCTTTCGTTTTATAATAAAAATTCCATTATCGGGATTAAAAATTGATAATTTATAGTTCAGCTGAATTTTTTTAGATTTTTCCACTTTAAAATGCCTACATTAAAAAAAAACCATACAAAATTCAATATGAAAGATTCACATCACGAACTTGAATTAGGTATGTACTTTGAATATAAATTTAAATATGTACTCATTGTTCAGAAGTAATAATGCTTTCGATTCAAATCACCAATTTTCGTAAAAATGTGAAAATTACATAGAAAAATTTCCAACTAGAATTAAAAAACACTCTTATTGAACTGTTTTTAAAAAATGTGTAAAGCGGTCACCTCATTTCTTAATTTTTGAATTAAGAATCATGAAAATAGAAATTTTGTTTAAAAAAAAAATGAAAAAAATTTGAAGATTCAAGATCAAAAACAAGTTGAATTTGCCCAGCAGCTCTAAAAAAGAATTTATAACTAGCTATACCTACGCACGCACTGCGAAAAAAACAAAACAATAAAACAACACGTGCTCTCTCTTCAATTTCAATAAATCTTTAAAAAAGACAGGAATGTGTTTTGTATGCGTATTTTCATAATTTTTTTTAACAGGATCACAAAATTTTGCCAACTGAGATAACGCAATTTTGCGACAAATTCACACAAAATCGATGTAAACATTACATTCATTACAGAAATTGATCAAACACAGCACATTCAATGGCTATGGAATCAACAGATGTGTGTTCATTTTTTACGATCATAAAACATTTTTAACTGAAGCCATGAAAATTTTATTCACTTAAAAGTTTTCTATTCATTTTTCAAACCATCAAATTTTTGTTTCATATATACGATCATAGATATAACAGAATAAAAACTCATAATTTGACTCGGACCGATCCGTGTTAAAAAGTATTGCCTTTTTTTCATTCAAACATCGATTTTTATCAGTTCGTTTAAAAATTCGCATCGACTTCATTATGAATTTTTATCAAGTTATTTTACTCGTCTTTTTCGTCATTTTAGTTTTGATAACTTTAGAGTTTGTTAGTGGTAGTGCTTGTAAATCACCTTCTGACTGCCCCCGCCGTGGTGATACCTGTTATCACTTTAATAATGTACCTGGTTTTCCTCCAACATATTGTGGCTAAAAACTGAAAAGTGGAAAAGATCAGGTATCCAATTGAAGTTTGTATGCATTTGTAAATGCACCTATTATTTTCAACTTTGTTGATTATTTCAATTTTCTCCATAATATATATTTTTTCTATTTTTATCATGTTGAAATACATATCTACATTATTTACCAATTATTTCAAATTTTAAATACAATTATCAAACAAAAGTTACCTGCTCATCTGTTGATATCACAATTCAATTTTTTTTTTTAATTTAAACATCAGTTTTATTTGAAAATTTATAAGCATTTTTTTTTTCAAAAAAAAATCCAGTAAGTAATTAATAATTTAATACCTGGTACCAGATATGAACTAAATGAGGTGAAAAACTTTTTCAACACGAACTGTTTTTTAAATGTTTTTCTACTCAATTTTTTTTTAATTTTTCAAAATTCAAATTTTTAAACTCAATTTTACTTTTAAACTTTTTCATCTTGCATTGAGTAAAAAAATAATTAATTTTCATGCATTGAAATTTTTCTTGGAAAATGATTTTTAAAAAATTCAAATTTTGGAAAAATGTTATAAATTGAAAATTTTTTCCTATGTCCAAACCAATTCATCTTTACTTATTGAATTTAAATCTGGAAAAATTTTGAAAAGCAGGGAAATTTATAAAATAAAGCTGGAAAATTTTAATGAAAATTAGTTGAAATTATTCGGGATAATCGGAAAAATAGTCGGGAATTTTTCAGAAAAATAAATTGGAAAAATTTTACCGCCTCCCCGAGTATATAGCTTTACCACGCCAGTGTTTCCAAAATATTTGCATATTTTTTCTTGGAAAAATTGAATAAAATTACGAAAATGGTGTTGGAACCGAAGAAAAATTTTGTAATGTGTAAAATAAAATTTTAAGCAAAAGCCCAATACTAATAGTAGAAAAAATTGTGATTTTTTCAAAAATCACAAACTTTTAAACTACCTATATCAGGTTTTTTAAAATTTCAAATCTTTTTTTTTTTTAGAAAAGGCTAAAATGATATAGATCGTGCAGTTTTTAGAAAAAAAATCTTCATTAAAAATTCACGAAAAATTTCAATTTTTTAAACAGATACTTAGAACCAGTTTTCATTTATTTTTCAATTGAATTTTTTTAAAACAAAATTGTACTTCTTCGCCACAATTAAAAAGAAGAGGGAACTGAAGAGAAAATGGAATTTTTATGTAATTAAAATTTGAAATTCACTTCCTAACTTGAATTCATTCCCTCTCTCTTCCTCACATAAATTTTCGACAACCCGAATAGACACCAACGAAAAAAAAAATTCGCCATAAATTCCACTTCCTTCCTCAGTGTTCACTTTCTTTCACACATGGTAAACGTGAAAAGCATTATCATATACAATCCAAGACATACCTGAGTTGCGACGAAGATTGAGCTAGTAATTTCACGCAGTCAATGCATCCTCTGGCAGCTGCATAATGCAATGCTAATGCACCATTTGTACTTCTTTCCAGAGCCGGCATCTCAGTCTCCCACAGTAACCACTGTACTACGCTTACTCGACCATATCTGCGAACAATACGAGCACGATTCGATTATATCAAACTATAGATATTATAAAGAGAAGATGTTCCTAAACTAGGATACTTTTTTTTTTTTACACAATTACAAAATTATTTAATTAAGTACACGTTGCTCGGTGCGATGTGTGTCATCAACAGCGTACAAAATCATGACGATGATTTACATTACGCCGAAATATTTACCATAATTGCATATTTAAACCGAGAGAATACAATATCTTAATTATAAGCAGGTAAAAAAGACGATCCGGCGAGTTCCTTATACATACGCGATGTATTTATGTACATCTGAAATTGACGACGTTACCTAACTTTTCAGACTGCTGATTATTATTAAAATATGATGAATCGTAGGTTATAATTCGGTATATGCTCGTATATTATAATGCTACATTTACGGAAGTATATTAATCTGATGTTAGCTCTACTGGAAATACATAACGGATTCCGCTCCAAGTTTCGGAGCTGATCCATTATGGTACCAAAGGGATGTTCACGTATCTACTGGCGCAAGCAATTATTAATGAAATCTCGTCCCAATGAAAATTCGCGCTTCAATGAATCTGCCGTAGAATATGTTTGCAGAAGTTGAACCAGCACTTGTTTTTTTTTCTCTCTCTGTCTACCTACGTTTTTGACGTTAGGTGTATTTTTTTTTTCTAAACATCCATTTACCAGAGATTTAACGCTCGCCTCGATGATTTTAGAATAAACCATAATACGTAACAATTGTAAAGAAATACGCAGCGATGAGTTTTCTATACTTCGCAATCATTTTTATAATATCAACATCGACCGACGCCATCGCCATGGATTCCAATGGCTGCGTGACTTCGATACGGAAATTCGTGATTGTTATGAAATTTTTTCGGACTGAACGGGTTAGCAGGTTGAAAATGCCAGATTTGTAGGTTTGTATGAGGTTGGCGTATTTTTATGAGGTCTGAGGATGATTCGAAATGGGGGGATGATTGAGATGGAAATTTTTAATATTTGTAGGTGAATAAATCGTAATCAGGTGTCTAAAATTTCAATTTAAAAAGGGGCGAAATTAAGGCTAAATTTTAATTAAAATTGATTAAAGGTTCATAAAAATTTCTCTAATTATGAAGAAAATGAAAAAAAATGAAAAAAAAATTGAAAAGAATTGTTTAAAAAGGTTCAAATTTGAAAAATGGCTAAAAATACTGATTTCTGTAAAAAAATGTGGTAAGAATTGTTTGGTCTCTTTAAATTATGAGAAAATTTGGAAAATGTTGAAAATAGGCAAATTTCAGGAAAAATACTACTTGAAATAACATAAAGAACATCATAAAAATTGAATGAAAACGTAGAAATGCAAAATTTTCAATATTTTAACAAATTTTTGTTGTATAAGATTGATTTTAAAAAATTCCTCATCTTTTCTTATTTTTGAAAATTCTCAAGTTTTTTCATATTTTCAACACATCCCTGAAGAAGACAATGTGTGTGGAAACGTCGTCAGATATTAAATTTCATATTTTGGATGGAATTTTAAAATGTTTCAAAATTCTATTTTTCCAATCATTTTCGATAGATTTTTGATGATTTTATGCAATTTTTACCAACTTTTCAACGAATATTGAAAAGATTTTAAGAATTTTTCTGTATTTTTAAAAAATTTGAACTAAGGTGCAGTGGGGTAATTGCAAAACTGGGGTAGTTGCAAAAACAGCTGCTGGAGGCCAAGAAAAATAATATTTGACCACACGGTCTTTTTGTACATCAAGGTACCTCTATTTCTTATATTTTCACCCAACAGGAACAAAATTGGTGAGCGCATGTGTTCTCTGGAAGTGGTTTTATCAAAAAGTGTCAAAATAGCTCCAAAGTAAAATTGTAGGCATTTTTTTCAATGTGGTCCAAAACAAATTAAAAAATAGTTTTCCGAATCGATTTCTGCGTGTTAATTATTAGAAGGCATGTAAGTTTGAGGTAGAACCATTGATTTTTTAAAAATTTTATCTCGTAAGCCTTGAATATGCGATTTCGCAATTGCCCCAAAAAACATGTAGTCGGGGCAATTGCAAATTCGAATTTTTTTATGATTTTGCATTTACCCCAATTTTTTTCTCAATTTTTAAAAATAAAATATGGTCCGAAATTACAAAAAAAAAATATATTGGGCCACCAAAGAACATTTATTATAGGCATTAAAGACGTTAAGAGATTTGTATTAGAATTCTCCAACTCGGACAAAACTTGATCAAAAAACGGATATGAACATGTAAACAGATAGTAAATTTTACGTAGATTTCGATTTCTCAATCAGAATTGAAAAAAAATGAACTCCCTCCGAGATAATGTACGACTTTGCATTTACCCCAGGCGGGGTAAACTCAAAACTTGAAATTTTAAAATTTTAAAATTTCATTATCTCACAAAGGTGTGAATGAAACGATACAAAATTTTTTCCACCAACAGAGAACCCCTTGAAGTTCATGTGACAGAAATTTGGGATTGTTTGGTGCCATGGGGTCGCCACAGTGAACTGACAAAGTGGCACTAATCAAAAAGTGGTTTGCAATTACCCCACTGCACCTTACATTCTATTTTTATGATACTTTGAAAATTATTTTGAAATTTTTTTGAAATGATTTGAAAAAATTCAATTTCTATGAGACTCGTAAATTCTACTGACTGTTCTGAATTACTCAAATGGTGAAAGTTTTTCAATAACCAAAAATTATAATTTCTACAAATCCTATTTTTTTTTACAAGAATCTGTTGGAAAAAATGTAAACTTGAAAATATTATGTGCTTTGACATTACAAAAATAACATTGCATGAGATTTTAAAAAAAAAATATCTATGCTCAAATTGTATGAATTGAGTTTTTGGGGACACCGTGTTTCAATTTTGGATATTTCTGGGACATTATGTCCAAATTATTATGTTTTGTTTTGGAGGGAGGGCGGGGGCAGGGTCAAATCTTATGTGGTGATGGATTTATAGAACATGGCGTGATTTTTTCAGATATTTCAGTGGATTTTTACATTTTGAGTAATTTTAATGTAATATCATAATTTTTCAGAATTTTCCCATCAATTTTCCAAGCATTCTAACTATCTTTTAAATATTTTTTGAAGATACTTTCAACATTTAAAAAGTAATTAGAACGGTTTTTGGAATTGAACCAACAGTTTTTCATCAACTCTTCAATCGGCTTTATTAGGTATGTTTCAACAGTTTTGTGTTTTGTGGAACAATTTAAATTTTTTGAGACTTCGCTCTCTCATTTATAAATCAATGAAAATGATCGAATATCACTGAAAAACAGTCAGAATTACAGCACAGAAAAAAATCAGTGAAAAAATTTTTACTGAAAAAGAAACAGTGAAAAAAATTACTGAAAAATCAGCAAAATTTTTGAATTTCGCTGACTTTTCCTGTGCTGCAATTTCGACTGTTCTTCAGTAACTTTTCACTGATTCAGAATGAGAGAGCAGCCCATATGAGTCTGAAGTCTCAAATTTAAGAGAAATCTGATTTTAAACTTATTTTCAAATTATTGGAAACAACCGAACAATTTTTTGTACTTTTTTAGAAATATCGATGAATTTTCATAATTTTCATGACATCTGAAATAATTTATTTTTAAAAAATCTAGAAAAAAATTCAATAATCAACAGTTTTGTTCTCAAAATAGTCTTGAAGAAATTAATGAAAACAGTATTAAAAAATTCATGATTAAAATAACGTTTCTTTGTCTGAGAATTAAAAAAAAACTTTCAAACTGAGCTAACTTGCAAAAAGTGATTTTTCAGGAAACACAAAAAACTGTCCATAGAAAAGAGTAATAATTTTTTGAAGCTGGTAAAAAGACTAATGTAAAGAGGCTACCTTTCGACATCATGTGGCCTAGGTAGAATTTCAAAATTTTCGAGTGTGGCGCCATGAGAATCGGAAGAAAATGAAAAATAACGAAGTTAGCTCAGTTTGGAAAAACGAAAAAGCATATTTTGTCTCTGAGCGCCACACAACTCGCACAAGTATCGGATTTTTTTTAAGTCGCTCATGTATGGATGGAGGAGAACACTTTCCAGCAAAAAAAAATAAAAAAATATTCAATTCCCTGTACTGAAATTATAACGATTTTCGATGATTTTCGCATTTCAGAACGGTTTTGGTCACAGAACAACGCAAGTAACACAGGTAGCGAAATTTTGTTAATGCCATCCGGTGGCAGTGTATTTCAACTACCCGAATCCGTCAAAAGGTCAACAACGTCAAAAAAAAAGTTAGCTCAGTTTGGAAAAACGGTACTCAAATACTTATAGTTGAATTATTATTTTTATCAGAGCAAAGAGGAGGATGAACAACTTTTTGTACTCGAGTCATTTTTTTTTTTTTTTGAAAAATCCATTGAGACCAAAAAAAAAGAAAGTCGCTAAAAATCTTAAAATATAAAATTTCAAATATATCTAGCTGAATACCAAGTTTTAACAACTCAAAAAATCATTAATTATTTGCAAACATAGTAAATTTTCCATAAAAAGTTGAAAATTTTTGAAGAAAATCGAAAATACTGTTGGAAAAATTCGTAAGATTAGTTGAAATTAGGCATATAAAATTGTAAAAATCTTGAGAACTTTCTTCATAAATACTTAGGTAAAATTTTAAATCAGCAACAGTTCCAAAATTTCAGCTCTAGGTATACTTGAAAAAATTCTCGAAATTCTAAAAATTATTTTCAAATTTGATGGGAATAAAATTTAATATCATTCAATTTATAAATTATTCTTTGATTTAGAATAATTTAGGCCGTGAAAAAATCTACAATTTTTCTCAGCTCTAATTACCAATTCCATCAGTTTACTAAAAATGAAATATCACTTTAGATGTTTCGAACATGAAGGAAAAGACGGTAAAAAAGAAGTACCTAAAAAGAAAAATGAAAATTTTTACGTTGAATTTTTCAAAGTCAAAAGAGACCCTAAATATCTGCACTAGGATCTACATTCGCTTTCAAAGAACTGAAAATTTCTTCTAGCTTGAATTGAGGTCAAATTATTGAACTTATTGATAAGGACAAATCAAATGAAAATTTCTGAGGAATTGAAAAATGAAATTTTTCAAAAAAATATAAAAATCTTGAATTCTCAACATCACACAACTTTTCAAACTCGAAATACATCCTTTATTTTGATTATCTTTAGCTAAGATAATTTTTCCCCATTTCTTTTAAAAAAATCATCATTTACTAATTTTTACACTTACAACTTCAAACTCATCAACTCAAAATAAACCCTCTGCTTTTCCTCTTCACCATCTAATTCAGTTTTGCCCTAATCTCCTTACATTGTCTATTACTACACAAACCTTGACCTGACACCTTATACCATAAACCAACATACAATGTCACCTTTCCACCATAGCCCGATAAAATAGAGAAAAAAATCTCGCTAAAATTGTCTTACAACTCGAAAGCGTGTACTTCCCAGGTCGCATTATTGTAAACACTCGACACTGATTGTAAATGATGACAATCACGACTCCTTACACGTTTTTTTATCTCTTTTTTTCTTTTTCGTACCAGTTTTAAACGTAATTTAGGTATATTCGGCAAAAATATTCGTACGTCTGAAAATGTAGATGACATTGGTGAGCTACCGAAGATTTCAAGTGACGTTTTTATTTACTCTCGTAACGAGTTCAGTTGTTACATTTGCAAAATTAGTGGTTCCCAATTCACTCGTTTCGTCAAAACTTCACTTCAGGCAGGGAAATTAAAAAACGTACGCAGACGTTGGAAAAAATCCACCCGATAGAAAGATATCTAAATCCACATTGAAAATAATCTGGATTCACTTTTAATCCAATCCAAGTATATCCACCAAGCAGAGCGAAAAATAACAAAGAGACATTGTGCACAGCTCACGGTAGCCCATTAGAACAAAAACATATCCAACTTTCCGTTCCAATTTAACACTTTAAAAACACGTAAATGCTTAACCATCCGCAATTAGTACTAATTTATCGTACAATAGCCATATGATTTTTAGGAGAAAGTACCCGTAATTCGGATGTTTACATGAAATCCAGCGCCACACGATTAAGAGGCTCGACGATAAATACCCTGGCACGTAAATATTCGCACGTACTAATAAATGAAAAAAAAACATACATATGGAATAAGAAAGAAGAAAAGGAAGAAGAAAAAATTCCCACTAACCTATATTTCGTATACGAAAACCGATTAATATTTCCAATCAAGTAATCGATTTTCGTACTTGTAAACCACATTCTCGACGTATAAATAAACAAACTACTCGTACCTGCGGAAAATATGACGTTGGACGAATTTATAAGCGTATTAGATCAATTTTACGGCGATTTTATGAACCGTGATGATCATTCCGTGTGTACCTGCCCTTTTCCCTCCGATAATACAGTATGATGCTGCAGAAATACACCTAATGGCTGTACGACGTTGATGTATAAAACGTTATAACCGCGAAATGTAATACATACGTAAAGAGGATACTCAGATTGGTTTGTTATGTAAATCTAAATAAATGTAATGCAGCGTGTGGGAAATAATCCATTTCCATTTCATAGACAATGTTTTAATTACCAACGTGTATACGGAAATTCTTACGTACTTGGGTATATATTGAGAAATATTTAAATTTTTTACTTCCAAGATTAAATAGGTGTAAAATGAGTTAATATATTCTAAACATGTTTCGTTATATGGCGCTCTATAAATCATGGCCTAACGAAAGTGAAATTTTTCGAGAAGAAATTTTACCGAAAATTTCACTCGAGCTGACAACTTAATCACTGATCGGGAATATCTATGTGAAGTAAATTAAATACTCTGAATTGGATGTATCTAGCTATCTACCTATGGGTATTTTAACAAATAATCGGTAGAGAAGTTGGTTCGGGATATCTTGAAATTTGGTGATGAAATTTTAAGACTTCTTCTCTTCTTTCAATATTTCTTCTTCCAATGAAGTCAATTGTAATTTTTTTCGAATTTAAAAGAATGATGAATATCCAGTGATTTTTGAAAATTATTCAATTTTTTCGAATTAGTCCAGTAAAAAAAATTAGTTCATTTCAAAGTCAAACTTGGAACAAAATGAAGGAAATTTTTTTCCTACATAATCAACATATAAAAGCCCCATCAAAATCTGATCGGAGCTGTTCCCCTGGATCCATACACATTTTTGCCCCTAAATTCAGTTTTTAACATTTTTTCTCTTTTTTTGTAGGTATTAAAAAGTGAGTTTTAAAATCTCAAAGAACAATCATATTTTTTACACCGATAATGGACCTTTAAAAATGTCAAAAACCAATTTTTTTCATTTTCATCTTTGTTCGAAAAATCTTTTCGAGTTATACCCGGAGTCAAATTTAGATCAAATTCGTTCACTTTTTTAATTAGGTACCTATTTACAAACTTTTTTAAGAAAAAAAACGAGCAATTTTGGCAAATCCAATATTTGCCTTTCAAAGAAGATATAAGAATCCGAAATAAATTGTTCAACAGGTAAAAAATTAAAAAAGGAAAAATTCTGATAGGAAAGAATTTCAGTGAACTTCAGCTCATGAAAACTGTTTCAAATATCGTCACAGTAAATATTTTAAAAAAAAGTTTGGTATTATAGAAATTCGCAAAATTCATTCAAATACTATCAATATTTTGAATCTGAAAAAAAATTCAGCAAAATCGATGGGAAAACAAAGTTACAAAATCGAACTTCGTTTAAAATTCTCTTAAAAGTCAACAAAACACAGAAATACCGATGAAACAACATTAAAATAATAAAAGAAAACAAGACGTGATAAATTTGGAAAAGTAATTTCATTATTTTGAATAATTTTCAAAATTTCTATTTGAATATTTTTATACTTGTGCTACTCAATTTTTTGTGAAATTTTTTTCTACATTTTAACCACTCTTTCATATTATTTTTCTACATTTCAGGTGCTTCTACATACTCAGAATACTTTTAAAAAAATTAGGTAAGTAAGTAATGAATTTTTTTTAAAAATTAAAATTGTCAAAAATTTTGCCACAGCAAAAAGTGACAAATTATAACAAAAAACTGCAATTTTTTGTAAAAACTGTATCAGAATAAGAATCGACAATTTTGAAAGGAATTGTGAATGTTCAAGAGAACATGATCAGTTTCTAGTAAAAATTGATATTCTTAGTAAAAATCGATATTTTTTGCAAAAATTGACAGTTTTGGTGAAAAACTGGCATTTTTCATGGTAAAAATCTTCTATTTAATAATATTGATAGACATTAAAATGTTAGCCCCATTATTTTTAATATAGATGTGGTTCAAGTTTAGAAGGGGAAAGATCATTTTAAAAAAACAAACTTAGGATCATAAACTGGTGAGCAAAAAAAAATTAACCGCAGGATCTTTTGTTTTTTGTAAAATAATTTTCAAACGAAGGTTATAACCTTTTCAACGAAAAAAGTAGGGATTTTTTTCTTGTTTGTTTCTGGAGCACTTCAGAAGGAAAAGAAATGAGAATATTCCTAAAATTGAGATTTTTTGCGATAAACGATAACACTGGTAATAAAAACATCTTAGTTCCTTTTTTCTTTTTTTTTAAAATAATAAATCTTAAAAATTAAAAAGTTATTTTAAAAAATCATTAAAAACGGTAAATTGTTAAGAATTTTTAAAAATGTCAAAAATTAAAATATGTAGATAAAAATGAAAAAATTGATTAGGATGACAATACTAGGTATTTCATGAAAATTTTCATTTCTCAAAGCAAACTCTAACTTTGGGACAACATTTCAAGTGTCGAAACAAAACATTTTCAACTTTTGAGAAAAATTTAAAGCTCGAATTGCAATATCTTCCAATTTTCCCAATTCAAATACGTATTTTTTTTAAAATAAATACATTTTTTCAAAGAATTTTCAATCCAAAATTTATAATTATGGTTTCAAATAGGAAATTGGTATTAGGAACCTACTAATTATTCTACCTTGATAGAAGATCAGGAGGTAGATCTACAATTCTACATATTTACATAGGTACACAAAAAAATGCATTAAAATTATGGAATCATTTCAAATCAACGTAATTTTTCATTTCATAACTTTTTTGATAACACAGGTCGACAAAAAAAAAAAAATGTTCTGTTTCTGGGTTCTCATGCCAAAATTCTGTTTCTAGACATCGAAATACATCACCTTGCGGAATCCTGGCTTCCAAAGTTTGCTTTGGGGGGTGGGGGGCCCAAAAAACTGATTTTTCGAGGGCAATAAGCCTGAGAATTACAAAAAAATTTGAAAAAAAAATTTTTCGGACCAATCTTATAGAAAATTTTACGGCGAATCCAATGCCGCAAACCGCAGACCTCCATCTCTTTTAGAAAAAAAGTTACAGCTCATTCTTTCCAAAATTTTGAGAAAAAATCGTATTTTTTGGGGTATTTTTCGCAAAAAAGTGGAATTTGAGAGAAAAGTAAGGGCTTTAAGGCCATAAGGACCATAATGAGAGTTGTAGAAAATTTCACGGCGAATCGAATGCCGCAAACCGCGAACCTCTATCTCTTTTAGAAAAAAAGTTACAGCTCATTCTTTCCAAAATTCTGTGATAAAAATCACATGTTTGTGCCTTTCTCATGAAAAAATGAAATTAGATTTTTTCACAGAATTTTGGAAAGAATGAGCTGTAACTTTTTTTCTAAAAGAGATAGAGGTCCGCGGTTTGCGGCATTCGATTCGCCGTGAAATTTTCTACAACTCTCATTATGGTCCTTATGGCCTTGAAGCCCTTACTTTTCTCTCAAATTCCACTTTTTTGCGAAAAATACCCCAAAAAATACGATTTTTTCACAAAATTTTGGAAAGAATGAGCTGTAACTTTTTTTCTAAAAGAGATGGAGGTCTGCGGTTTGCGGCATTGGATTCGCCGTAAAATTTTCTATAAGATTGGTCCGAAAATTTTTTTTTTCAAATTTTTTTGTAATTCTCAGGCTTATTGCCCTCGAAAAATCAGTTTTTTGGGCCCCCCACCCCCCAAAGCAAACTTTGGTCAAAAAAAATATTTTTTCGTTCATTAGTTACATAAAAGTGACCCAAATTTCACAAGTAGGACCCAGAAACAAAAATCGTGTCGACCGGTGTAATTTTTTTGATAATACAAAAAAAATCTTGACTTAAAAGAGTGAAAACTTCGAGAATTTTCAATTGACACTGTATTTCCGAAAAATTCGAGGTCTCAAACTAAATTTTAGGTACCTTTTTCCAATAATTTCTTTGCTTTGGAATTTTCATTAAGAAAAAAATTCCGACCAGTCATGCCTATTCCACCGCATCATTTCAAATCTTCAAACCAATTAAACATTTGGAACCAAAAAAACGTCGCTAAAACGACCATCGTATCACAAACGTCGACAATTTTTTGGCCTAATTCGATGTAACGGACACGCGGTTCTTTAATCTTCACATCTGCATCAACGTTCCACCGTGCCACCGTTACCATTATGGTGGAAAAAATTCAGATTCCGAACCGCACAGACACAATGCAACCGTAACGCAATGACATTACCTACATAATGGTTAATTTCGCAATCGACAAACACATTATAGTAACTTACACTTACATCTCACTTCGCGGAGAAAGAAGAAAACACTCTTAAGTAGAATTAAAAATCAGGTATGTGTGTATCGCAATACAGATAAATTTGAATTTCGACATTGGCAATAAATTCGAAGCCAACGTCACACAGGGGAAATATTTAAAATTGAAAAATACGTCGCGAGTGTATTTTACGACATTTTCGAATCGATTCACAATCAATACTGAGAAGACGATAATTACAGAACGGCCCTCCGGCCTGCTTCCTCTTCGGATAATTAAACCATCGATGACGGAAACTGCATTGCAATTCGCAGGTCACACTTCCAACCGAAAATAAACAATAAAAAAAAAGGGACAAATATTATG
This sequence comes from Pseudococcus jackbeardsleyi, assembly GCA_038380155.1. Classification (NCBI taxonomy): domain Eukaryota; kingdom Metazoa; phylum Arthropoda; class Insecta; order Hemiptera; family Pseudococcidae; genus Pseudococcus; species Pseudococcus jackbeardsleyi. The sequence goes on along the minus strand of CM076240.1, from coordinate 22,005,424 downwards.
TAGTCGAATGTGAAACGAAACTTGACATAATTCATAAATATTTCTCGTCTATGAACCTATTACTTGGTAAATTCTCACGGAAATTCTCGTTCGGATGCAAAATAAAGAAGAATAAGTGGACATAGGTGAACACAGACTACCTCTTATGCAGTATCCATATTGAAACGCATAACAGCATTGTTTTCCAGAATGGAAAAAAACTAATAAATGGCACGGAAATGGAGGGACCTGCGTTTAAAACACGTGTTTGAAAATTCGTCGAATATCGGAAAACGGTAGCGGTACCGATGATGCTGAAATCCGGTTCGTGTGCAAATAGCAATTCGTCTTTTTCGAAGCGTGGAGTAGAATGGCCGATGCAAAGGTAAAAACCAATATTGAGTTTGTGGTCAAAATTCAATTCCGTCGCCGTCGGTTTAACCTAAAAACAAATCTGACCTTGTTTCGTATTGTAACAAACCCATCTACAATCTGAGAAATATTATATAAGTTTTGGACGAAGAAAAAAATTGTGGTAACGGAAACCCAGGTATTTTCATCCTACATAAGCGTCGAACAAACTTACGAATGTTTAACCAAACAAACATCAAGTTGTCGTTTCTTTTCAGTTATGGAACGTCGGGTAACGGTAATACATACATTATAACTTCTAGTTATGCGCTCTGTTCATCGTAATTTTTTATAGCTACCAACCAAACTAATAGAAATGTGCGCAAGATACATGTTAATGAACCTAATGTAACAGTTTCTAAACAGGTGGATGTAATATACGAGACCGCATCTCCCAGAATGATTCGTTTTCGTAGGAATGCCGGAGTCAGTCAGTGCCACGATCAAATTTAATGTTCGCTCATTTCTGTGTCAATTTTTATACGCCGGAGACTTTGAAATACTTGATTTGGCGCTTATAGGACACTGTATTAGCCCAAGGCAGCTTCAAACGTACATAACTTCGGAGTGCTAATTGAGACCTAAGTTAAATGAAATGATTTTATAAATTCTATTTCGAGGCGTTTGCTTAGGTTACTTCACATAGCAACGACGATGAGTAATATTTAAACGAAAGAATTATTTCATTATTACCTGCTTAACTGTAAATCTTATCTGTTTGTTTCTTTTCGGGCCAAAGTTAATTTGTTCTTAGCTGGCGGCCAAGTTGGTCGTAGTCGTAATTCTAGTGCAATTACAGATGTACTTATTTCAGGTGTTAGTGTTACGTTTGTTTGTGGCTTCGTCTTCGGTAACTCGGTGATGTACAGATGGTAAGAGATCATCTTGAAGATTTTACGTAGTCGTTGCTTGTTGAGCCAACAATAGAACGTTCATTTATTAAATTTCTAATGTCAAGTCTAACTTTCTAGATCACTTCACAAATACAGCTGAATTGAATGCTGTTTAGAATAGAAGAACCAGGTAGATGATTAATTAACGATTTTCGACACTAATTATAATTAACGAATAAAATCCGCACCGGAGAACAAAAACACGATTTTCAAATTTTTTCGGATTATTTTTTTTAAAAAAACAAAACAAAAAGAAAAACTGATAAAATTTGATTTTTTTATTCAACCAATAGAATTGCTTCTCACAGTGTAGTAAGTTTTGACAAATTAAAAAATGTTGCAAATAATTTTTCAAAAATTGTAGTCAAATCGTTATTTTGATTTAAATCATTCTAATTTTAGTGGAATTTGATCTACCTATTCAAATAAATAATAAAAAAATGAAAGTTGAACGATTCTAATTCATAAAAAAAATTCATCGAAAAAATAATTTCTATTTCTGCACATTTTTAATTTCAAAATTTAAAACATGTCGTGACGTCACTGTAAACATAAACAAACCTCTCCTCACCCCATGCCGCTTCCGTCATACAAAACAAACACCTGTTTTCGTTGCGTTCGTAGATTAGATAAATACGTTTCGAATGTAAAAGTGTAATTATTTTAATTAATTCGTAATAAAGAAAGGAAGAAAATTAAAAGGTAAGTACTCGAATCTAAGAACTATCATAATTCATAAATAACACACGCGCATGGCCGTTACACTGTTCTAAAAGGCACTCAAGATACTCGGACATCCCCTATACACCTCGATAAGTGCAAAATGTCATCTTATTATAGCATTTCACACGATAATTCACTATTTCTAATAAAATCGCATTAAATACGATGACATTCTTGTTTAGAAGCTAGCACGTTGTACGTTGTAGATGAAGGAGTAATTCATTCAGCAGAACCCGAAGGTCGATGGCTTTGAAAAATGTAAACGACCCAATAATGATACGGGCACGATAAACTCTCCGTATATATCGTGGTTTTTATACAATAATCGCTACGATGATTTATTCATTTGATAATTTTTACCTATCATTCAATTACTCCAGGAACGAAAAACAAACCGACGCAGCCACAACTACACGAATCCAAAAGCAGAAGAATCGCTATTGCCGCAATGAGCGATGTCAAATGTCACTGATTTATAACACGGAAAAGAAGCATTTTCTATCGACGGACGTGCAATAAATCGTCGGGCCAATGAGAAGATCCTAAGTAACTTATTAACGTTCGAGTAAAGAATTAACGATAATAATCGACGCTGAAAAAGTGAAAATACTCACTTACCGGTCTCAATAAAAGAAATTATCAAGTTTAGCCGTGATATTGGAACTATACGTAGATTCCAGGTATCTATCCTACACATAGTCTAGATAAAAAAGTAAAGGTACATACGACGAACGATGAAACACGCAATCCGGCAATGTGTAATGAGTGAAATGTACACTGGCTAAGATAATGATAGTAGACATGTATGCTATGTACCTTTACACTATGAAACGGAAACAAAGAACGGATATGTGTTTTATACCTCGACTAATTACAATTTATACGGCCTCGAATTTGCGGTACATTTTGGGAAATTTCGAATCCATATCCGATCCGAAGCCTACGCGATCCCGATGAATCCCAGTGTTCTAAATTTTATTGTAAATTTTATGGGTTAATTATTTACGCAATACGACACGTAAACCTTTAATCGTTTAGATTTCTTGATGCGATAAAACAAATAACATTAATGTAACCGTTGCTTTTATGCACACTTGTCAACGAATGTTTTGTTGTTTTGTACGTTGAATAATAATTAATCAGTCGTGACACCCGGATTGTTATAATCGATTACGTTGCTGATAATATTCTTCGGAGCTTATTTTATGTCATTGGTATTTCAACTTATCCTTTCACTTGTTTAGGTATATCTACTACCTACAGATACGGAAGCATTGGAAATTTGACCAAAGCTGTGATAACGATCGAGTTCGAAGTCAAAGGCGACCCTTATCTGAAGATCTTAGAAAAGAAAAGTCAAGAAATTTCCATTCTTGAACGAAGATTGGTAAAGAAACAAACTTTACTGAAATAACCGAACTATGAATTTTGATTTCAAGTTTCATCCAAAGATTTGGATTTGGATACCGAAAAAAATGGCGACTTGATAACGCCGAACCAGGTTCTAAAAACCAGAGTACTCAACATTATGGACAATGGCCGAAATTTGCATTAAAATTGATCGTGGTAACCTTGTACTGATGAGTACGATTGCACAGATAATCTACAAACTTGCATAATGAACGGTTTACGAATTTAATGGGAATAGATACCTGTGGCAATGATCTTTGACTCGCTAGGTAACCTCTACAATTCGTTTTCGCTGATTGAACAGAAATTTGGACCACTGAAAGTGTACGTCCTCGTCCTCGACACCTCAGAATCAAATTTTGAGCTGTTCTGGTTGATTTTCAGCGTTTTCCGGATTAATTCCAGTGTGCTGGTGAAAATCCAATTTTTACTGTGAGCTCCAGCTGGACTCAAGAATGGTCACAATCAATTAAGGAGATCAATTTTTAGTTCATGAACCAGTTTTCAGATTTTCACTTCATAATTTAGTATTTTTATGAAAAATCAACAAATCAATGAACCCTTTCAGACATTTTCAAAAATCGAAAAATAAATTTCGATTCATCAAAATTTGGTCCTGAAATGTAGATGACGTATTTTTTCAGCGAGCCAAATATCGACTCAATCAGCGTAGACGAGTTGTAGATGAAGATACCCTCTCAAGCTATTGACACGTGCGTACTCGAGGCTGGCTCAAGAATTCGAGATAATCTTTTGGTCATTTGACGATGGAGGAAGACTCGTCAAGAATTCGTACAACGTTTACGTACTTTAATGGCATAAAATATCAACACGATCTAAATGTAACGGTTTGCTTATCTTTTATCTAGCGAGTATATCGATTTTGAAGCACAAAAGATATAACGAGTTCGCCTGCGGCAAGTATTCGATGTGAGAAATTATACGATTACGACGAACCGCGGAGCTGGAGTCGACTTTGTCACACGAATTTAATCCGTTGACCTTTCAACGGACGAAATGTTCCATGGATTAACCAGTACTTTCGATTTTCAAATACTAAGGAAGCGGAGATTCGTCGATGGAAGACGTTACTGTTATAAAGTTTGGTTTTCGGACCATTAATCATGAAAGAGTAAACTTTCTTATTTTTAATCGATCCGTCATTCATCCATTTTTAATAATAGATTTGACAAATTATCCGCTCGATGATTTAAGTTTGAAGATTTATCGAAGAGCGCCGACGCCGAAACCATGTTTCATAACACCAACCAAACCGAGAGTAATTGGTATCGAATAAATCGAAGAAGATATATCGAAGCAGATACCTATCCAAATGATTCGACCACGTTATTAATTTCAAAGAAGACTGGTCGACGTAAAAATACACCACACGAGCCATCAATAGGGGAAAAAATTGTCATAAAGTGCGAATTTATTACTCTACGTGTATGCGAAGAATACTTGGAAGAGTCGTCAAACCTGAGATTATCAACTTTCATTCGATATGAGTTTTTTGAAATATGCAAATGCGCCGTGTTTGATTTTGGTGAGACTGGTGTTTCATCATTGGTCGGCGGCGAGCAGCTGATTGATGCACTTTGACATTCCGCGGAATCTACAACTTTCTTCGAGTATCTGGTCTCGTCGCTTCCATCTATTTCTCTTTCAATAAGTTTCTCTGTATTATTAATAATTTCTTCGCTGTAGTAAGAGTAGTAACCCGTAGAAGTAGAACAATGACCACTTAAGGAACAAGTTGAGCAGACCGGATTTTTATCGCAGCCCTTGGCATTTTCGTCTACCGTACTTTCATTTACGTTCACGGCCATCTGATACGAGTCCATGCGACGACTCCGAACCTTGCATTTTTTCGAATTCACTCGATGTACCCGCGACCGGCGCCGTTTGCTGAATCGTAACGATCTTTTGCGAACGAATTCGCCACTTTTCGAGACCGAAAACGTATGTAAAAAGGAGCGAATTTTATTAAACATTTTAATATTCGGACATCGCGACGAAAACTCGAGTATGATACATTACGATTGTATAACTAAACTAAATGAACACCAAATTACTAATGCAGGTATACGCAGGAAGTATACAAATGAATAACCATTGCGAGGGTGAAGGGAGAATAATAAAGTCAGGAAGTGTGACGTGTTCGAAAAAAAACCAGGTGGTAGACGGTTTTATATTTTTCCTCTGAAAATACAAACTGTGGACTGTCTGTAAAGCCATCATTTTATCGGCTGCATACTTGACATAGAATGTTGAAAAACAATAGCACACGAGAAAGCATATTTACCTACAATGTCGCCTCGAAATGGTAATGAGCTTGAAAATACGAGATAGCGCAGAGATCTTCGCCGCCGTAGTGATTTTTTTATTCCACGCATAATTCGCCCGAAAGTAAATAAAAAGTTGTCGAGTTCAGGTGGTTTTTTTCTCGTTCGGATAAATATTTGTCTCCATAGTGTACCCAGACCTACGTATACATCTGGTCAGTTTCCGATAGCGAGCGATTGTCGCATGAAATTGGAACAAGTGGTATTGGCTATTGTGGTATAAATGCAGTAATGAACTTGAAACGTGATGGTGTCGTTGGTCATGTTTAACCAACCGGTAGACATTTTCGATATTAATTGCTTTAATTTTTCCCAAGCCATCGATTTCTTCCTTTTATGCGGCGTATAATAGATATTGCCGTATGATAAATTTTTATCGAGTGTATGGTACGTGTAAAAGTAGGTCTTTTCCATTTTGTAATTTTTCATCGATGCCGAGAGGTGTTTCAAATGTCAGCATTTTTTCATAATTTTAAATCTGGGTTACTGGAATTTTGAAAATTGAGTGTAGCAGGGATATGGCTGCGCGTGTGTTATTTTTTCACGTGTGTTTTTTTGATTTATAGATAATATTGACGTTAGGTTATTGTGTTGTAGATAGCTGTAGGTAGAATAGTTACGAAAAAAGACGAATGAGTTGACAATTTTTTTGTGGTTTTGTGACGCTTTAACGAGCAATTATCAGGGGTTTTTCGGGTCTCGAGTGTTTTCGTTGGTTTTTTATACGTGTATTTTTTGCTTGGATTTTTATAATTATTGAACGAATGGAATTTGGGTATTTGGAGATTGTAGTTTGGATTTTGGAATATGAGTGATGTGTAAATGAACATACTTACCTAATTAAGGCTGAAGAATATTTTTTTTAAAATATTATTTTTCATTAAAATTTGTTTTAATTGTTTGAAGTTGAAAAAATTATAGTGAATTATTTTTTATGTCTAAAATTGCAGTTAAATTTGTACCTAAAGATTCAATTCAATAATCGAAAAAATTCACACAATTGAAAAAAAAAGTTTAAAATGCAATGGAAATGATGATTTAAAATATTTTAAAAATTAATTTTACTTTTAGGCATAAAAAGTAACTTAGTAAAGAAGTGTGTTTATTTTGAAAAAAATTAAAATACATTTTTTTTATTGCCTCGAACCTGAAAATTTTATTTGAAAAAATTGTTTATAAAAAAGTTTTTTCTCAAGTGACAAATCTTATAAAAAATGTCTTCAAATTTTAATTTATATTTCTGAAAATTTCACGTTCTGACACTTCTGAATAGCGATATTCTTTCATAATTTTCTTCCTAACAAAATTGAGATATGGAAGGAATCCCTCCACCTAACAATGTAAAATTTTTAGATTCGAGGTAAGCAAAATGCTACATATACCATTTCAAAATTTTTGATGAAAATGCAAAAGAAAATCCTTAGATTGATTGAATGATTAGTTATCAATTAAGAAGTATTGTTGAAATATCCTAGTAAAAAAATCTAAATTTTCGTCTTTTAGTTTTTTATGCTTTTTTTTGGGGGGGGGGGGGGGTGATCAATAAATCGATAAAATTGCATTTTCAGCCAATAAAATTTAAAAAGAGATTGTAAAATTGGATAAATTTGTTTGAAATGAAATTTCAAAAAAATGTCAAAAATATTCAAATTTCAATGTAGTTTTTTATCTGAAATTATTTTGAAGTCGATTAAAAAGTAAAAAACAAGAGAAAAAGAACTATGCAATTGAAAAAAAATTTAAAAGCCAATAAAAAATACCTTCTAAGATTTGAAATGTCTAGAAGTTGAATGCTTCCATTTTTAACATTATGTTTTTAAAATTTTATTTTCATTGTACTCAATGACATATTGACCCAACTTTTGAATTTTGCAGAGATATGTGAGCCCGGATATCAAAACCACCTTTACGGGCAATAATTGGTTTTTGAATTGAGGTTTCCTCTTGATTCTACATTAATGTCAGCTCGAAAACAAATTTTTGACCCTTAAAGATGGTTTCAGGATACAAGCTCACATGTCACATTATCTTTTAGGTTTATGGTTTATTCAATTTTCATTAAGGTTGTATCATTTTTTGAGCTTTTAAAACTTTTTTTTCAAAAATTTGAAGTTATTACGAGTACCTATTTCTCTTTTCAGTTTTATAAATTTTTATATTCTATCATTTTTAAATACATTTTCAAAAAGTTTTGTGATATTTTAGCAGTTTTTTCATTCTTGACAGTTGACACATTCAAATATTTATCTAAAAATCGCCACTTTTCAAGACTTTTTTAGAGCACCCAAATATTCTAGGGAAAAACAAATTTTCTGAAAAAACACATACTTGAAAAAAATTAGAAAAATAAACAACATTGATTCTAATTATTAAAAAAATCAAAATAAATAAAAAAAAAGAATCCGAAATAAGAAAATCATTTTGTTTCATGTTTATTGCAATTAGAATTTTTTTAAAAATTTATGTTCTTATATTGAAATTTTATCAAAGTTGAAAACGAGTTTTGACAAATTTTCTCGTATTTTAAACAATTTTCAAGGCATTTTAAAATATTTTTGCAAAATTTTACCCATTAAGTTGTATAAATGTTATCAACTTTGATTATTTTTCTGTCAAAAATTTCAAAATTATTCCAACATTTTGTACAGTTTTCATTATAGCTTGAAATAACTTGGTGCAAATTTTTCTAAAATTCTGAACAAATTTCAGCCCAAAAGTGTTAGGTACATGATTATGAAATCTGCCCGAAAGACAATAAGAATTTTTTTTTCATATAAATTAAGTATAATTTTTCTGGTATTTTTTATTTTTAAATTCCTTGAAGACCAATTTTATGTAGACTTGATAATCCCTATTTACGATTTCCATGCTGCCAAAATGCTCAAAAATTGAAATGACGCCTGTTTTCAATTCTTAGGTTTTTTTTTTTCAAATCCTTTATAAAACTTGCATCTTTTGAAAAATTGGAACAATATCAATTTTTTCCATTTCAGTTTCTATAATTTTTCAATTTTTCATTTCCCATCACAAGCATAAAAAAAAGTTTGGTGGTGTTTTTTGAAAAGTAAAAATCGAAAAATCAGCATATGATAATCCTCAGGTTTATAAAATTTGAAAAACTCCATTTTTACTCTTTATTTCTTTTTTCGCCTCCTCTAATTTGACTAATGAACAATGGCCTCATAATTTGTGAACATTACTCTTTCAATTTTCATGTAGGTATTTCAAATCCTTTTCACACTGCAAAATCAAAACAATAGATTCAAATTTTAAAGCAATAAAAATAATGACCTTGATGGAAGTAGATGATAGCTTGGTAGCTCCCTCCCCCCCTCCTCTTCTTCCTCCCCATCTGATGTATGTATATTTTTTGGTAACAATAACAAACTGAGTTTGGAAAATAAGACTTGAAGTTGAGAATATTCAATTTTTTGTCTCTTTATAATATTGCCACAGCTGGCACTTAGTCAAGAGTTCAAAAAGCCAAATCCAAAATTTTTTTCAACTTTAAAAAAAATAGGAAAAAATTTATAAACTTTGATTTTTACCTCGCTGATGTCCAGATTTACGAGAATCATTGACCATTTTCGTTCTACTGGCGCATCGTGTAGAAAAATCGTCAAGTGAATTCGCCAATGCAAAAAAAAACTAACAGAAATTTTGACACCGCACATTTAAATTAACATAAACAAAGTCAAATATATCCTTAGGGTGATCACTGCTCAACGCCCTTCAAAATAACCCGAAGTAAAATCCTACAGGTATTAGAAAGTAAGATTGAAAATACTGCACTGTAAAATTAAATCAAGAGCGTTTCAAGTTCCCCTCCTCTCCTCCAATCCACAAATCCGCACCTATATCTAAACTCAGAGCACATACATCAGAACGATCATCTTTTGACAACGTGTAATCTGTTGTGCATACAATGACGTCGATGACTTAACAATAATTTTATCGATCATCGATATTCCAACTGCCGATGCCGGTTGCGTTAATTAAGCAACCTTTTCCTCGACGCTGCTCACAGCATGAAACATCAAGCTGTCAGGCCTACCCGAAGTGAAAAAAAATCCAACTTGGGCTGCGCACCTCGCCGATTTAATTATTGTTTACATTGGAAACCTGGTATTAAAATTTCGATTTTTTTCTGATTTTTATTGCACCGCGTCTTCGGTGCAGTGAAATGCCACAGATTCGATGAAATAGGTTACCTTTAAATGCCGCCATCGTAAATTTACCTTCGATGAGGTATGTTTAGGGTTATCGCTTTCTCTGAAGGTTTTAGATTTGTGGTATGTGCTGGCGCTCCGGTTCGACGAAAAATTATATCAATCGGTTGGTATAAAATTTTGCATGTTCGGTTGCCAAAATGAATAGCCGGCGTACTTTCTTCAATTACCTTACTATTTCCAATAGTCGTGTTGTATGTTTGTATTTGTGTACGTATAAATTACCTAAATTTATGCGGTGTATCAAAGCGGAAAATATCGGCGCAATTGTGTCAACAATAATTAGAAATATACTTTCACTAGGTATATATTTTTGTTTCTGCGTTGCGAGTCGTCTTTGATGTTTCGATGTCTTCTGTTTGGAGGTAGGTGGGTGTCTGACGATCGTCTATTCCACTCCGAGTCTCTACCTAGCTATTTAAATGTCCATCGAGAGGGAGTGGAAAATCGTAACTTTTGGAAAACCAAAATAAAACCGAAGATTTCTCCCGATAAATATTTTCGTTATACGATTATAACGATAAAGGTTTCAATTAACCTACTTATTATCGTGATATATTAGTCTGCGATATCGGTTATTATTATAGAAACGGTTGGAAATTCACGTAGCATCCGTGGATCTAGTGGAAATAATCTGGTCTATTAATTAAAAAGCTTTATGAATCGTTACGTTAATGTTCATTGAGAAATGATTCACGTTTATGAAATCGAAAAAGCGAAGCGAATAATTATCCACTCCGGTTTTTCAATGTTAATTACACAGTAGAAATATCACCACATTGGGTAGGAAATACCCGACTGCAATCCCTCTCTCGATGATTCACTGTCGATTCCAACTCCTCTAAATTTTCTGTCATAGAATAAATTTATAAACGTGGAAAAGAGGTAAAGAGGTAAATTAACGTGCGTTTAAATGGGAACATCCCCGAATGACTTTTTTCTCGTAATTGGACAGCGAAAATATTCGTTGAAACTCTCGTCGCGAATTAATTTACAAATCGCTGCCAGTAATTATTTTACCATCTGCGCTGGCTGCATCGCGCGAAAAACCAGTTTCCTCCTTTATGTGCGGTATGATGTGAAAATTCGTTATTTTTTTGTCGGTTCGGAGTGGCAAAGATTGTATCGGCCGATTAATCTGGATGATTTATTATACGACGATGATTGACGGAAATTGAAATATTTTCGGATTGATAATCGATCAGTGGGTAGATGGATGTTTATGTTCGAGGTGCCAAAACATGACTTTTAGATCAGTGAAAGTATCGACGTTTGAAATGAGTTCATTGGGTTTTTGTTGGGTAGAGGTGTTAGTGGGAGATGATTCGTGTGTGGGCATATATTGGCTAATTTATAGATTGATATTATCTTCCAGTAAGAGTGATATGTTTGGAATGAGGTTGGTTTGAAAAAGGCACGTGTTGGATGGAAGATTTCTGAGTGGTGTTTCATTATCAAATTTATGTGCATTGAAAATATTTGATTTTTAATTCTGTTTGAGAATTTGTGATTTATTTTTCCATTTTCAAAAACTGAAAATGTGAAATTGTTTGATAATATTGGTTTGTCGTTATCTTGATAATTTGTTTATTGGCCATATTGTTAATGAAGTATAGTTTTTAGTGTGAAAATATTAATCATTTGAAGTCTTATAAAATTTCAATAAATGGACATTTTGTAATTTCAATGAACTGACTTCATTGTCGGTCGAGATGTCAATAAAGTGACCTTTTTGTCTAAATACAAACATATCTTTTTGTCAAAATAGACTCTCTTTTTTTTGTCAATCTGTGAGTGAGTTCTAGGTCGACTTTTCATTATAATGCCAATAAATAGACTTTTGTCTAAAAATTGTGAATAGATTTGAATTTCAGGACTAGAGTCTGTTGAAAAAATATATCTCGAGGGAAAAAAATGCACGGAGGTGTTTGATGTTTGTCATAAAAAATGTTTCAAATGTTTTGTCTAATAAAATTTGGATTCATTTTTGAGACACTATGTCCAAATTGCGAATGTTTCCGGGACACGTGTCCGTAATATCTTTCCCTGAAACATTATTTGTGTCTAAACGTATCTAAATCGTTATATTTTTTGTGGGTTTATATTAAATGCGACTATTTTTGGGGCAGTGCTTATCCAAATTGAAGTGTTACGATACTGTGTCTAAATCGGTTTTCAACATCTGTTCTGTTGTAATGAAGAACCGGACAAATTTTGAAATTCTTGGACTACTGACTTAAGGGAAAAAACTTGAAAAAATGATGACTAAGAAAATGGAATTGCGAAAACAAAACTTTACCAATTTTAAATACAAAAAAATTATTCATCTGATATTTTTACAAAAAGTCATCATTCAAACGTATTCATGACTTTACACTTCTGCCCCAACTTTTGTGTATTTCAAAAAGTAGAAATTTTTTGAAACATTAACCAATTTTTGACGTATTTTACAAAAGTCTATCACCAAATTGACAAATGAAATTCTTTGTCAATATATCAACGATTAGACTTTTTTTTAGGAAAAAATCGTTGTCTTGCCAAAATGTCCGAATTTGACCTTTCGTCAAAGTATCCAGAATTGACTTTTTGTCAGAATGTCCAAAATGATTTTTTTTTTTCAAAAATTCCAAAATTTATTTTCTGTTAGATGTTCAAAATTTTCAAAAAAATTATTCTTGTCAATAAATTAATAGTTTTTTGTTGAAATGTTAAAAATGATCATTTTATCAGACTGTCAAAATATCGAAAAAGGCTTTGTCAAAAATGTTGATAATGAATTTTTGTCGTGCTACATATTTTTTCGAAATTCCAAACCTGACTTTTTATCAACATGTCCAAACTGAATTTTTATCAAAATGTCAAAAATGACTTTTTTTCAAGGTGTCAATTATTGACTTTTATGACTTTTTGTCGAAATATCAATTATGACTTCTTGTCAAAATGTCAAAATTGACTTTTTGTCATAATGTCAAAACTGACTTTTTTTCAAAATGATAAAATTGACATTTAGTTGAAAATGTCAAAATGTCAAAATTGACTTTCTGTTGAAAATGTCAAAATGTCAAACCTGACTTTTTGTCAGAAGTATCAAAACTGACTTTTTGTAAAATTGTCAAACCTGACTTTTTGTCGAAATGACCTTTTTTTATAAAAATGTCGAGCATGGCGTGTTGTCAAAATGTCAGACATGACATCAGAATGTCAAAATAAGAAAATAGCTTTACATCAAAATGTCAAAAAATGACTTTTTGTCAAAATGTCTAGTTTTTCGATTTCTATAGTTCAAATTTCAAAATATTTCTTCTGTTGTCATAAGTCATTGCACCAACCTTTTGAAAAAAATGTCAATGAAATCTACTTTATGGTTAAACGATTAACAAGTTTGACATTTTTCTCAAAATGTGAAGGTACAACTTGATTTTTTTGTCAGAAATTTAAGTATTTCGTCGTCTAAATTACAATAGATTTACTTTTCAAAGCGTCAAAAAATTGACCCCCCCCCCTTATCGGATGACATTGCATCGACCTCGACCATTTGTTTCAAAATATCAATAAATTATTGTCTTCTCGCTTTTTGGTTTAAGATATGTAGAAGTAGATACCAATTTTTTTGCCGAAATTCTGAATTAGGGATTGATTTCTTAGTCGATTTCCAATGAATTGACTTTCACTTATATCAAAGTTTCCTTTTTTCATAATCTCATTGAACTTTTGATAATGTGATACTGCATTTCAGTTGATAGACTTATATAGTGGTCTGAACTCGAATTAAAAAAAAAAGGTACCTACATATTTCAATCGAATTAATTTTGATATTTTATTGCAATGCAAATCATCAAAATGTGTTTCGAAGGAATTTTTTGAATTTTCTAAAAATTTTATATCCGTATCTGAAATTTTAAAAAGAGTCATCCACTCTGTTGAATGTATTAAATTAGAAAATTGTGACCGAGATCATGATAAACAAAACTATTACTAAAAATATTTTCATTTCAAGAACTAACAAAATGTCAGTTTTTTGAAGAGCCCCACTTTTTCTAACATTTTTTGAATCATATATTTTCGACCTTTCACAATAAAATAAAGTATAAAACGAATGGAATTCTGTTGAGATAGGTATTGTAGATAGGTTTACTTCAATATGCAAAAAATCATGTAAAAAAACTGCCATAAGACTGAAACCCAGAAATAAAAACATCACATAATTTTAGTGATCCTAGATCAAAATCTTCGCATTGTATTGTTGAAATTTTTTCTTCATGAATTCTTTTTGTGAAAAAGGACTACTTAGATATCATAAAAAAAAGTGATGAAAAATTGATAATTTTTTTGATTATCTACATTGTGACCCTGCCGGAAAGAAGGGACCTAGCGTTGAAAAAATCCATGTCTCATTTTTCACGTTTTTGGTCCAAATGACATCAAATCTGGACCAAACACATAAAAATGAAGACATCGATTTTTTTTTTACACAAGGTCCCTTCTTTACGGCAGGATCACATTTATGATAAATTGAGAAATGTCTTTTAAAACCGAGAATAAGCTTTGAAAATGAACTTGAAACTTTCATGCTTCCTCAAATATGAAATGAAATTTCTATAAATTATCAATCCATACCGTAATTTTTTTGGTAATTACGGTAAAAATGGGTAATCAGCTGTAAAAATAGGTAATTCAAAACATACGCTGGTAATTTTAAAGGTCCTTGATGGGGGAAAAAAAGTCAAATCAACTCCTTCAACTAATAAAATCAACCTTCTAAAAATTCAACCACCATCAATCTTGGTACAAAACAATCGAGAAAAATTTACCCAAACGCTGATTTGCTCCTATACACAACCATTCTTCAACAAAAACTGCCACTTTCGAATTTTCTCATTGACGAATACGAACATTGCTGAATTCTTTCAAGAAATTTTTCTCGAATTCGTGCCGAAAAATTATTTTCGGCTTGTGAAAAAAATGGAAGAAACGAGACCATTGATATTGGGAGAATTTCTTCACACGTCTGGACTTGTTATGAATTACTTAGCGATGCCGATGCAAAATAAAACAGCATTCTTTCAACTTAACGGTAGCTTCTGAACAGTTTCATGCATGTAAATACATACGTACGTATACCGACATTCATTAAATCATCAAAAAGGATAATGGAGTGCTCTGCGGTATTCGAATAACGCCTGGTTTCCTTTTTACGTGTATTTTTTCATATGTGCAACGGTTTTGGAATCGGACATGTGATTTATTTGGGTACTTTATGCGTTTTTCTTGGATCTCGATCAATGAATTGAGAATATTCATTGATGTGTGGTTTCCTTCCGCAAATGTCAAAGGTGGAAGGAGGTTGGAAGAGAAGATTTGCTGGGTGATTTTATGATGAGTTGCTAAAAATTGAGCCAAAAAGCTGATGATTTTTCTAAAAATTGCTCCAGGTAGAAGATTCCTACCAAATGTTGTCGAATCGATGAGATTTTTTTTCATCAAAAATTTATCCAATTTTTTTTCCAATTTCAATTGGAAAAATTCATCAATATCTATCCGTAAATTTGCATTTTTTATTACCTAATCCATAGAATTACTCATAAATTTACTCACTATTTCAAATCCATTCGATTTTTCGGTAATTATCCCACCATCAGCTTCAAAACTGTCACTAAATCACTATCACCAAATCATTTATACGAAAATACACCCGAAAATTCGGTAACTCCGGCCTCAATCGAAACGAAACCAAAAACACCCGAAAGCTATTCGAAAAACCGCCGAAAACCCGATAAGTTCGATAACAATAAAGAGAACAACTTTATAACGGGTTCATAAAGATTGGAAGCCGCCGCTAAACGCGAAACAGTACGCCTTCTAGAACACTGCACCTTCGGCTCTCAACAATATAATGACAAGATGTTCGCGTTTATACCGTGAAAGAAAAGTCTCCTTCCAGAGAAGTCGCTTCGACGAGGAGAGATGTTCTCGCCGTGGCATTGACTTTGAATGTAGGTCCGATTACGCGAGAATCATACTTCATACTCGTATACTCCCAACTTGTCATAAAATTTGAGCAGCACTGTGGAAAACCGAATCTGCTTTAATGGTGGCTGCGGATATTCGGGTGTTGGGTGACCCCGACGAATTAAAACACTGCGGATAATTTTAATGGACGTTTGAGTGGAATTTTTGCAACGTGCGAGGTGGGAGGAGGTAATTAGGTAGGTAATTTCGGCGTGAATTTAAGTACCTTCGGTGTTAGTCATTTATATCAATTGCTTTTTGTGGATGGGTATTGAAAATCAGTTGTTGGATGGGTTTTTAAATGAAGTGTCGATTAGGAAAATATATTTTATGGGAATGAATACGGGTCAGGTTGACGCCCATGTCTTTGATCTTTTAATTATTGATTGACGGAGAATTTTCTGGGTGATTTTTGTTATGAAATTTAGGTGGAGTTTTATGGGAAATCGGTTGATAAGGTTGAAAGAAAAAATTATCCAAATTTTTGCTTGAAGATTACGCATTCATTAATTTTTGTCGAGATTTTATGATTTTTAACAGAATTGAAATTTATTTACATATTTAAAAAAAAAATTCCTTATCTATCAATTTTGAAAATATATGTAACCCTGTCGGAAAAAAAAACACGTGTAAGAAAAATCGATGTCTTTTTTCACGTTTTTGGTCCAAATTACACAAAATCTGGACCAAGCATAAAAAAAGACTGAGTTTTTTACGCATGGTCCCTTCTTTCCGGCGGAGTCACATACATATAATTATTTTATATTCAATGAGAGGTTTGGAATTTTTTTCAACGAGTTACCTTGATAGGTAGCTAGGTACTTTGCTATTTCTAAATTTTGCCAGATGCTCAATAAATTCTCCCCCTCCCAAGAATTTTGCTTACAAAAATCGTAAATTGACAGCTCGTATAATGCAAATACTTAATGGTAATGGAATGTGATTAAACAAATGAAATTGTTTTTAAATCGTACAAAACATGAAATATTTACATTCATTTTTACTTTTTAATGTAAAAAAAGTGCCTATTCAACTAGGAGAATTGCCAATCCATGATTTTTGAACATAAAAATCCCAGCAGGGAGTTAGAATTTTCCAAGCACCTCTCAATATGTAGTTGGAAAAAACCAAAGTTTTTAAAGAAAATTGTAAGTGAATTATTTCTTCGGAAAAAGCTCTCCCTAAAATTTGTAGTTCCTTCAATTTTGAAAATGTGGGTATTACCTTCTGTCTGATGGAGAATCTTCTTTGCTTGCTTAAAAATTGATACCAAATGACCAGGAGCAGACCTACATTGAGAATTTTCTTTTTCTGTTTTACGAGCATGTTTGGAACCGCTGTTTCTCAAAATTTCATAACATCCTACTATTCTAACTCATTTTAAAATTATAGGTACCTACCTATTTTTATTGGACATTATTTTACCATATTTTGACTGTTATGGATCAAATATTTAACTTTTTAAAATCTGTTTTTAAAATGTTTAAGGTGTTAGCATTGTTGTGTGAAAACTGTATCAATTCAAATTGCATATTTTGTAATTTTGCACGACGCTCTGTTTCATTTGTAATTTAACTACACCTTGCAATTTTCACCTCGTTATTCTTATTATAAAAATTTCTCAAGTTCGTATTCAAATGTCGGGTAATTTAAATTGAAATTTCAACAGATGGGATATTTAATTAAAATGATAATTTCAGTTTGGGTACTGCAATTTTTAATTAATATTTTTAAAAGTTGTTGATGAAAATGTTCAATTTTGGGTAATTTTTTTGATCAAGTGTTATAGGTTGTCATTTTTTTTAAATTCTTGGTAAATTATTTCTCAATAATCTTGAATTGTCTTTTTCCATTTCACTGCTCAAAAAGGAGAGGGGAGAGTATTTTTCAAAATTTTTGTTTCAATTGTTGACTTCAAATTTGTTAGATTTTCAGATACCGTGTATTATGGTTTAGATTTAAAATTTATTTCTTCATTCTTCTCAAAAATGATAATTATGTTTTTAATTAAAATTTTAAAAATGTATTCAATTGAATTATGAATCAGGCACAATGAGAAAATATTTAACGATTATTTGCTTTTAGATTTGTTTCAGTCCTTTCTGATCATTGGCGTAAAAAAATTTGGAGTATTTTTCAAACATAATTTCGTTTTTCGGGATTTCTTTTTCGTATTGTAGTAATTTGTAATCCCCCCCCTCCCGGTGAGTCTTAAGCAACATGGAATGGTCTCATGCAAGGAAATTGGCTGTATTGTAAATTATTTTGTAGTATGCAGATTTTTCTCCATTTTTTTTTTTTTTTTTGGTAAGCGTGTATTTTGAGATCGTAAAAAATAAAAAAAAATTATTGTTTCTAGATCGTTCAATGCTTTAGTTTCTTTCTGTATTTGACAATTTTTTTAAAACATGTGAGCATTTTTAAAAATGCTGAGAAAATTATTGACCATTTGAAACCTGAAAATTATCTCAATTTTTTTATTACAATAATTTTCGACTTGAAAAATGATTTTTTCAGCGTATTAAGCTTCCTGTGAAAAAAAAAATTAAAGAAAATATAATTGTGTTAAACATGCAATTTTTTATTTCTATAACAGAAAGATTTATTTCCATCCAAGAGGTACAGACTTGATTTGTTGAATTTTTTATCAGAGACCGCGGAAATTCTCCAAAGCTTTTGTTTAGAAAATCGCAGACCACTTTTTTTCGAAGTAAAAATTTCAGCCCTCCTTACTTTTTTGTTGACATTCATTTTGATACCTTTCATAAGTGCACTCAGAAATTGATTGAGGAAGGGGCTGAGAATTCGAGGAAATATTGAGGGAGAGGTCTAATTTCAAATCAAGAGTGATTTTTGATGAAATATCAGTGGAAAATCAGTATGAATATCGTATTTCTTCTTCCATTGTTAGAAATAATTTAAATCTTACAAAAGTGATTCTAACATCTTACTTATTATTTACGTAACACGATAAAAAACAGATATCACTTTTTGACGGTTGTATTTAAATAAGGAATAAAATACTCGTATGACTTGAAAATAAAAGAATTCTTGAATCGTTCGGTAATTAGTATAATCGCCTATAATAAATTCTAAATCTGTACCTAATGTATTGAGTATACAGCACAACGAAAAAAAAAACCACATTACCTATTGCAGAAAAAATAATGAAAATTTATGAAACTTGAAATAAACCAGTGAATTACCTACTCATATATAAACTTCTTTTGAAAATTTCTCAATAATAATATTAACATTTTGCACAACCTTTATTGTTGGGAACACCACCTGGAACACAACAAAGTTGTCTGATATCATGTTCACCAAATTTAATCAAACAATCTGCATTTGAGTGACAACCGGCCGCCTCCGATGGAACACCATGAAAAATTACAGTCAACAAAATCATTAAAACAACGAAGAGTAGAGGAATTTGGTAAAAATTCATAATGGAATGGAGTCGACACAACGCACTAAACGAACGAACTGACAAAAGTCAATGTTTGAAGAAAAATGCAGCACTTTTAATCCAAACTGGTTGGTTTGATTCAAGAGCGAAAATTATGAATTTTCATGCTGCTGTGTGCTTATATCAAAATTTTTGCAATTTCAAAGTACCTTAAAAAAACAAACGATAAATACTTCATGCCTTCAATAATGGGAATTTTATTTGTGATATAAATATCTAAATGGGTGATAGTTACAATGATCGTCATTTCATTTAAATGTTATATTGTGTTGTTTTTTTGAAAATTTACTGTAAAATTATGTTAGCCCAGTTGGCGAAATTTAATAGCGTTACCAGTTACCTTAGCGTATGACAATGCGTTTTTCTATATTAGGTAAAATGATTTTATACATTTTATGTGTACACACGTGTTCTTCAAAGGGCACATATGGAACCAAATTGAAGCGGGGAAGTAGAGATGTAAGGGAGGATTTTTTAGTACGAATTTGGCAAAATTTCACGTTGGGTACTTGAGTAAACAACCAACATTTTCAATACTCGCCACATCTGCTCATAATTTTCCCCGTTTGAAAATTGTTATCATTTTCGCAAACTGTGAAAACTTTCCACTTGTTGGTACACATTTTTTTCAAACTGTGGAAAGTTGGATACTTGTACTTTTAGGATTTTTTTACACTTTGTGCTGTATCCATTTTTTTTCAAATTGCGAAAATTGTAAAATTTTGCACTTTTAGTAGATATAGGCAAATTAGTATGAAAGCAACTTTTTTGGTTGGCAAAGCTTTAAAACGCTCAAAGTATTGAGCTGAAATTTATGTCAGATTTAGCTAAAGGTTCAATACACGCGTGGTAAAAATTTCAGCCCGTTCAGACCATCCGTTCGCGAGCTACTTTGCTTGCTTAAAAATTTATACCAAATGAACAGAAGCAGACCTTTCACATTGAAAATTTTCTTTTACTGTTTTGCATGTGTTTTTGGAACCACTGTTTCTCAAAATTTCAAAATATTCCACTATTTTAATTCGTTTTGGAGTTTTAGGTATTTTGATTGACCAATATTTTTTCACATTTTGACTATTTTGATCAAATACCTATTCAACTTTTTGAATCAGTTTGTGAAATATTTCGGTATGTACTCGCACTGTTTTGTGAAAATTGTATCAATTTCAAAATGCATATTTTGTAATTTTGCACAACGCTCTGTTTCAGTTGCAATTTTACGAAATCTTTCAATTTTCTCCTTATTATTCTTGTTTTTTCATTATAAAAATTTCGCAAGTTCGTAATCAATTGTACAATAATTTGAATTATTGTTTCTATGTTTGGATATTGTAATTCGTATTTTTCGAAGTTATTGGTGAAAAAATGTTCTTGACAATTTTTTCTAAAATTTTAAGCGTTTTTAAAAATGTTGAGAAAATTATGAATAACCATTCGAAAACCTGAAAAATTATTTCAATTTTTTTGGGGGTTTCTGTCGTTCCAATACGCAAGTTTTCGTTTCAAATTTTTGATAATTTTCGACTTGAAAAATAATTGTTCAAGTGTAATAAGCTTCTTTTGAAGAAAAAAAAATGAAGCCAATGAAATTATGGAATGCATGCAATTTTATAGGCCTATAACAGAGAGATGAATTTTCATCCAAGAGGTACAAAACTTGATTTTAAAAAGCGCAAAAAAGTCCGAAAAAATTCTCAATCTATGGTTATCATTCCCCATACACCATAGAAAAATTTCCAAATTTTGGTTCATTTGGTACCAAGATGAGATTTTTAGACGAAATCCGATATGGGAGGGGGGGGGTGAAGTGAAAGGTGGGAGATGCACCCAAAACTTTTTTGATGTTCTTAATCATGTCCGATGGTCAGTTTCAAAAAGTAGAACAAACGTTTGCCTGTTAATTTTGGAATTCGAGCAATTTTCAAAGTTTGAGGGTGGGGTTTTGGCTAGAATGCACTGCCAAAAAAAATCTGAAAAAATTCTCAAAAATTGGTCATCACTCCCCGACTCCCCGTATACACCACATAAATAATTTCAGAATTTTTCGTTGCGTGAATGGCGAAATTGGTATTTTTGAACAGTAAGTCGCATTTTTAGATCTGTTCTACCTACTCGAAAAATCTGAAAAAAATATCACGATATTGTACCATGGTAGGACTATATTTGTGCCAAAAAGGAAAAAAAAGCAGATCTTTTAGTTTCAGAATTATGGCGATTTTAAAGTTTCAAAGTGAAATTTTGGCTAGAAGGCAGTGTAAAAAAAACCTGAAAAAATTCTCAAAAATTGTTCACCACTCCCTGTATACATCACATAAATTTCAGAATTTTTGATCCACTAGGTTCCGAGATAGGATTTTTTGACGAAAATTTGCTATTTTGGGAGGTGGGGCTAAAGGGGGGTGAGTTGAGGAGTTGAAAAAAATTCCTAAAATCATTTTTTGGGGTCCTTAATAATGTCCGATGGTCAATTTCAAAAAGTAGCTCTTAGGCCGATTCGCCTATCTTATCCGGGGGTACCCTTTGTGTAGATGATTATCTTCATTATTTTCATTTTTTGGGATGTTATCATATTCAATAAATTCATCTAAATCATTGTCTGAAATTTTGTGATTCGAAAAACACATTTTAGGGTATTTTCTAAAATAATTTTTTATTCGCCGAATTTGATGTTGAAACTGAATAATTTCTCGTAACGACGATCGATCATAATAAACAGACAGCGCCGTTGAATTCGCAGTAACAGAAAAGGAATGGTTATTCTGGGTTTTGTCTATTCTTACCAATTTTCAAAATATTTGAGAAAACAGTTATTTTAAAATGCTTCCAAATTGTTGATTCCTTATTCATTTTCTATTTTCAGGGCATGATAGTTTTCCTACAGTAACAAAGAATAGTCTAAGATTTTTGCTTTAAAGCAAAAAACGTGCTCATTTTTTAATTTAAGATGTTCTTGTGTCCTATTTTTTCAAATTTTTGTTTAATTTCAGCCCAAAAACGGAAAAGTAAAAAAAAAAACAATCTAACATGATAAAAAACAGATGTCACTTCTTGATAGTTGTATTTAAATAAGGAATGGAGTACCCACATAACTGAAAAAAAAAAGAATTCTTGAATCGTTTGGTAAATATTAAGTATGGCCGTCTATTGTAAATTTTGAATCTGTATCTATGTACCTATAGTGAGTACATCATAAATCATGACGAAAAAAAAAACTTATTGCAGAAAAAGCAATGAAAATTTATGAAACTTGAAATCAAAGAATGAATTACCTATACAAACTTCATTAAATTATTTTTTTAATATTAATATTAACAGAGTGCACAAATCATTTGTCTGGGAAGACTACCTGGAACACAACATAAGTGTTTACCAAATTGAATCAAACAATCTGCATTTGAGTGACAACCGGCCGCCTCCGATGGAACACCATGAAAAATTACAGTCAACGAAATCATTAAAACAACGAAGAGTAGAGGAATTTGGTAAAAATTCATAATGGAATGGAGTCGACACAACGTACTAAACGCACGAACTGACAAAAGTCAATGTTTAAAGAAAAATGCAGCACTTTTAATCTAAACTTGTTGGTTTGATTCTAGAGTGAAAATTATGAATTTTTATGCTGCTATATATATCAAAATTTTAGCAATTTGAATATTTAATATAAAACTTGATGGGAGAAAATGAACAGTACTTCATGCCTCCAATGGCAGCTATATTTGTGATCATAAATAATGGGTGGTAGTTACATATAATGATCGTCATTTCATTAATTTTCGTTATAAATGTTATGTTGTTTCTGTGAAAATTTATGTTAGCTCAGTTGGCGAAATTCAATAATGATGTAAGTCACCTTAGCGTATGAAAATGCGTTTTTCTATATTAGGTGAAATAGTTTGTGCAAATCATGTGTTGATACGCTATACGCAGGTGCTTTAAAGGACGCATGGTAACAAATTGAAGCGGAGATGTAGAGATGGTAGGGAGGATTTTTTTAGTGCAAATTTGGGAAAATTTCCCATAACTTGAGTAAACAACCAACATTTTCAATACCGCTCCTGCTTTTGGTTTTCCAAGTTTAAAAATGTTCATCATTTTCGCAAATTGTAAAAATTTACCACTGGTACACTTATTTTTCAAAATGTTTAAAATTGGATACTTGTCAGGTTTGTTTGCAATTGAGGTTATATCCACGTCTTTCCTAGTTTTGATTTTGAAAATTGTGAAGTTTTACACATTCAATGTGGGCAAATTAGTGAAAATACATTTTTGGTCGTGGAAGCTTTTATAGTGAAAAATTGTCGAAAGAAGTCTCCCGATGAGTCCCGAATAACTCAAGAATTACCACGTCCTCTCGTTAATTTTTTCATGAGAGTTCCGCCCTCCTCAAATACGTTTTACTTCTATCTCCGTTCTCCATTGGGTTTGATTTTGGAGTAAAAATAGTTCACGAGGGAGGGATCTTCACTCAAAGTAAAATTTTAAGCTGGAAGAAAAAAAATCGAAAGTATATCATAAGAGCAATCTATATCCAAAATTTCAAGGTCAGAAAATTCCGAAATTTTCTGATGGCTCCGTGACGTCCCAAAACCTCTTCCGAAAGATTTGGCAGATCATTGACGTAGCCAGAAGCGACTGAAAAGGGGAAGCGTCTGAACCAGTGACATCGGAAGCTTTTTTTTGGGGTTGCTGAAAAATAAGTGCAGGGACTTGAAAAACGAGAAATTTTGAGTTAGGGGGAAGAGGGAGGGGTAAAAATGAGCCTTTTCTTGCACTTCAGAAAAATTGGGTATTTGATGCCCAAAAAAGACATTTTTAATGATTTTTAATAATGCCCGAGCGAAACGAAGGCGAAGCTTTGATAAAATTGGATCTTTTAATGTCTATAAAAAAAGACATTTTTCACAAAAATTCTTGACCTCAAGGGGGGGGGGGGTCCAGACATCCAAATCTCTCCCTTGGTTGCACCCCTGTGGCAAATCGAAAATAGGATACATAGACATACTAAAGAACCTTTTTTAATAAGGGTCGAAAATGGCCCTTGCCCAGAATTGATCAGAATTGACCCAAAATGTTACTTATGGTCTTCAATCATCTCAAAATTTTTTGCCCCCACCCCTTTTGGAATTATCGCGCTTTCAATGTCGAAATTTCAATACACGATATCTCTGGAAGGAGTGAGTAAAAAATTTTGAAATTTTCACAGATTATACATCTTGTTGGGTAGTACGAATGAGAATTTTTTGACAATTTTCGGTTCACATTTTACCAATTTTTTTCACATTGAAATTTTTAATAACTTAAAAAAAATTGAGGGGCTGGCTGAAAATTTTTTTATTAAATCGGCTAAGTGGTCATGCATCACATATCATTTTTTTGGACCCTGAAATTGGGGGCAACATGGTCAAAAAAAATGAAAACCAAAAAAAACACGTGATTTTTACGACTTTTTCGTAGTAACAAGCTACGTATCCCAACCGAAATTAAGTAAAATTTTGAGTCAAAATAGTCATAAATTGAAAGGAAATCGTAAAAAAATTCCATTTCCAAAATTTCAAGCGCTGAAAAGCATTTTTCGAAATGTGGTGATTTTTTGAAATTTCAAAGTTTGAGAAATGCACTTTAGTTCTTGAAATTTTGGAAATAGAGTTTTTTTACGATTTACTTTCAATTTATGACTATTTTGACTCAAAATTTTACTTTAGATTGGGATACGTACCTAGCTTGTTACTACGAAAAAGTCGTAAAAAATAACCTTTTTTTTTGGTTTTGATTTTTTTTGGGTCCAAAAAAATTATACGTGATTCATGACCATTTGGCCGATCTAATAAGAAAATTTTCAGCCATGACATCCTCTCAAATTTGTTTTCAATATTTGAAAATTTCAATGTGAAAAAATCAAATTTTCAAAAAATTCTCAATCATACTACCCAACAAGATGTATAATTTGTGAAAAATTTCAAATTTTTTTACCCACTTCTCCAAGAGATATCGTGTATTCAAATTTCGACATTCAAAGCGCGATAATTCCGAAAGGGGTGGGAGTAGGGGGTCAAAGAATTTTTTGAGATGTTTCTAGACCATAAGTAACATTTTGGGTCAATTTTGACCAATTCTGGATCAAGGGCCATTTTCGACCCTTATTAGAAAAGGCTCTTTCAGCTTTTTTCTTTGATTAGATCAAATTCTGTTATTTTTCAGGATATAAAGCAATCTGTCAAAAATTCGCCAAAATTCGAGAAATGTACTTCAGGACTCGAAAGAATATGGAATACTCTTATGGTGTACTTTCAATTTTTTTGTTTTTTGTTTGGGCTCAAAATTTTACTTTTAATTTGGATACTCCTTTGTCAGTACTTTTGTTCTGTACTCAATTTTCTACGCTTTTCGCATCAGAAATAAGTAAATCTCGTAAGATGTAATGATTTTTGTGGAAAAAATTGTCAAGTCATTATGCATTTTAAATAATTTGTCTGCACAATTTCATCACGGAAAAGGGAAAGGGAAAACCCACTCCCTTTTCCGTCTTTCAGGAATCACATATTTGAAAAGTCTGGATTTCGAAATTTGATCTGGAAAATGTGGACAAGTCGGAGAAAATCATTTCTGGGATATAGTGGACACCCTTGGTAACTTTTTAGGTAAAAATACTAGGCAGTTTTTCACTTCGAAAAATCACATCCCTTATAAATCCTACTTTATTCCCAATCCTTCACCACTTTTCCATATTTTTCTTTTCATCTTCGAGTTACTAAGGAAATACCCTTTGACAATGGACCGCGCTAGTAATCTGAAATCCGCGATCAAACATAAAAGTGCCCCAAACGAATTGAGCGCTTCTGATTGGTCATTCGGCTCTTCTATGTCATGGAAAATAACAAGTTCTGCCGAGCGCCAGCCGAGCGCACCGAACGTAAACGCGCGCGCGTTTGCGTTCCGTGTTGATATTGGTTCATCCATCTCCTTATCAATAGCGCGACCAATCAGAAGCGCTCAATTCGTTTGGGGCACTTTTTCATGTTTGATCGCGATTTTGTTCAGAATCCCAGCGGATAGCGCGGTCCAAGGAAATACCTATACCTTGAACCACTCGGATTGTTTCAAACGCATTTACTTTATTCTCGGTATAATTATTAATTTCTATATTCGTGAAAGTGTAGGCACGTCGGTATAAATTGTAGTACAGAGTGAAGACATTTTAAAACTATTACCGTGGTCGCTTAATTAGAAAAATTAATAAGCATATCAGGATCAGCATATGAGTCTTCTCGCCTAGTTCACTTCACTTACATATACTCGCGTCAAGTTGAAAACAAAAATCCAATTTTGTTTCAAAAATAAAAGTATTTTACTTCTGGTCGAAGAAAGTATAAGTCACGTTATGCAATGACGAGTCACCTTGGGGCAGACTATAGAAACCGAAAATTTCAGATAATCGGATAATACGAAAAAAAGTAAAAACCCGATAAGCTTTTGTATTGTTTCAGCATCTCGGATGTGGGTAAAAATTACCATATTGTAACGATCTTATAAAAATCACTTTCTCCGAATCCAATGTATTTTGGAAAAAAGCCGGCAGCTTTTAAAATTCCATCGTCTGGTACAATGGCGGTATTGCTTTGTTTAAAAAAAATACAATGTTAATTTGTTCATTGGTTAAAAGAAAAGGCAGCGATGTTTTTTAACAAGATAACAACGTTGTTAAGAAATTACTAGAATAATAATTTGTTTTCCGAAGGCATCGTCTAACAATCATACCTCAAAGTCTTCCATAAGCAGCCAGATCAGTTGAAATAACAAGTGTGTCAGCTACATTCATCAACTGAATTATTATACTCTTTTCTCTATCTGTACGCTGCACTTTACTTTCTATATTCGTGCTTTCTTTGATGTAATCCTATTCGGCGTGTGCCTTGCGAGTCGACCAGCGGTTTACTATTTTCTGTAATTTTTACTGCATTTTTTGATAACGATTTTACTCGGCTATGAGGAAATATTGCTTGGAAAGATGGGTATCCGCGTCACGTGGCTGGCTACCTATTTAACTAAGCGGATATTTGAAGTCGTAGGGGCTCACGAATTTTATAAGGTGTTTCGTAATCGACCATTGTGAACAAATTTTATCGTCGTAAAATTTCTGTTTATTTGCGTAGTTGTTCGATACATTTTTTGTTAGTTTTCTTCATACTTCGATAAAATAATACCATAACGAATAAAAATATGTTTTGTAACATCAATATCAATATTAGTAAAATACGAATGAATATTCCGTCTTCGGAGTCGTCGGTATCTTGCGTATCGGCGGTTGGATTTTCTGTAGATGTTTGTTCAGTGTACCATGATGTCGATGTTGGTATTGTTCTATGTGTATATTGATCAGTGGATCCATTTCCGTAAATATTATACATATATTGATTGGTGGATCCATTTTTGTAAATATTATACATATTGTGAATTGTGGGTTCAGTTTCGTCGTAAAATTGTGTTTTTGTGTCTTGTTGGTAATATCCTGAGGATTTATCGTGTTGGGAATAGTCTGCTACCGAGCTCTGCTCGTAATATCCTCCTGTTGATTTATCATTTTGGGAAAATTCGGTTGATTTTTGGTCTTGAGAAGTGTCAGTGTTGTCTGTTGCGTCAGGTTCAAATGTTTTGGTTTCATGGTTAGATCCGTAGGAATCACTTGTTTCGGTTAATTCGTCTGAATTTTCATTTCCCTCTGGTCCTTGAATAACGTCTATTTTCTGTTGAGTATTATTCAGCTCCCAATTGCTGAAGTTGCAAAATTCGTGCAGTCCGGCGTAGTCTAGGTTGAAAGAATTTGGATCGAAGTCCAATTTTTTCAAAAAATTAGTGACTGATAGGTTTTGCGATGGTGTTTTTTTGATGTCTGATTTGTCAGCGTCCGGTTGAGGGATCAGTTGCTCAGGATCGATGTTGTTCGGATCTGCTGTGAAATTTAAGGGTTGATTAGAAGTTCGAACGAGGTTGTGAATTTTGAAAAAAATGTTGAGCGAAGAAGAAAAATTTCACTGAAGTTTTGAATTTTTTTTTTTGGGGGGGGGGGGGTTGGTACGAGTTTTTTTTGAAAATAGGTAAACTTGTTTTGATTTTTTGAGACGTTTACGTTTTGTGAAAAAAATCAGTTTTTAAAAAATATTCATTTTTTAAGTAGATACAAAGTGAAACGGTTGCGAGGTATAAATTTTATCAGATTTAAATCTCAAGTGGATTATTATTTCTCCCCTGGGGGCTGAGGCCTTGGAAAGTTAGAATACGTTATTTTCGTGCTGAAAATTCGATCTCTATAAGGTTTTATTTCAATCGATTTTTTTTCAAACTTGGCACGTAGGTAGAGATGCTCAAGGGGAGTATTCTTATTTTTGTTTTTAGATTTTTCCAACCACTTTAATGACTTTGAATTCAACTATGAAAATTTAAAATTGCCCTAAAAGAGATTCAAAATTGTGAGACGGGCAGAAAGAAAATTTTTTTCAAAGTTTTTTAATTCATTTCACATCTTTCAGAATTTTTTTTAGATTTTTTTAGAATGCTCAAATACTTTTAGCTCTCGAAAAAATCGAAAAAAATCGAGAGGTGTAAAATCTGTACGTAGAAAAACTTTGGAAAGAAAATTATTTGTCTGTTCATCCGCCCCATAAATGTGTCCTCGCGGGAGCAATCTTAAATTTTCAAAGTCAAATTCCGGGTCATTAAAGGTGTCGCAAAATCTAAAACAATTTTTGGGTAATCTTTTTTAGTACATACCTCTAACTACGTTCAAAGTTTTTAAAAAAATCAGTTGAAATCGCGGAAATGGAATTTTTAGCTTAAAAATCACGTATTTTTGGAATCTCAGCCTGCAGGGTTGAGATGGAAATTCACTCGCGTGCTCTAAAATCACTTTCTATCGAGGCGAATCGAATGGCATAAGAATTTTAATAAGGTTTCTCCAGAAACCAGAAGAGTCAATAATTTTTTGATTTTATTTTCAATTCGTATTTTGATTTTTCAATTTTTGGTAAATTTTCTATTGTTTTCGGTATTTTAAAATGATCTTACCATGCCGGAGCCTTTTAACTCAATTTTTTTTTGGCTCAGCATTGAGTTCCATAAAAGAAAATTTGATTGAAAAAATTTTCCAATTGAACCAAAAGAATGAACTTAGATTTGACAGGCAAAAAGAAAAAGGCGAAGAAAACCTAAGAAATCGAATGATTTTCTAAAAGGCTGGAAAAAATTGTTTTAACCCTAAAAATTGAAAAATCTGGTTTCAGATTACCTGGGTAGGTACATACATTTATAATTTTTTGGCAATAAAATAAATAATTATGATCAATTTGGTCATTGACTTTAAATAATTTTAATAGGCACTTGAGTTTTAAATCCAATTTTGAAAAACATCTGTGGCTTGTGGAGGAAGAAGATGATTATTTTTTTGATATTCTTTTTCACTTTCTCGAGTCAAAATTTTTTTGGTTTTAGAAAGAAAAATACGTAATTTAGAGAGAAAAAAAATTTAATCATTTCAGGTTCTTTGACCAACATTTGGTGACTATTTTCCGTATTTTGAAGTTTTGTGGAATTTTTGAATTGTTTCCAAACGAATGGTAACTGAAGCTTTATTTTTCCACTCCCTCTTTCCCATTTGATTTTTTTATTTTTCAACTTTTTGTTATCCAAATGAAATTTGAAGCAGAAAATGAAGACTTTTTCGCCCCCCCCCCCAAAAAAAAAAATACTGATAAAATCAAGAAATTCGAAAACCTGAAAAGATTTGAATTTTTGAATGAAAACCGGAAAATACATACATATTGAAGAAAATGCCATCTCAGCTGAAAATTTTTCAATTTTAGCTTTTGGGCACTGAAAAAAATTGGTCAGTTTTTTTTGTATTCCAGTTTCAATTTTAGTTTCTATTTGTTGTTTTAAATTCTCTTTCTATTTTTTCTCATCTTAAGCTTTTTTCTAAAAGAAAAATTTTTCAAATTAGTGACAGTAGATTGCCTTCTTTTTCAACAAAAAAATAACTGGTGTGAGCCTGAATACAGGAAACACCCTTAGATATCAAAAATTAGTTTTGAGTTGAGATTTTCCTTGATTCTTTCTTTTCTGAAAAAGTCAAAATCAAAAAACAAATTTTTGACGCCTGAGGGATGTTTCTATACCTAGGCTTACAGATTCATTCTCAATGATGAAACAGTGAAATTAGATAATACGATTTTTTAAAATTAGTAAATTTTTGAAATTTTGCATTTTCGAGTTGGAAAAATTGAAAAAATCTCATCTGATTCAAAAATTTTCATTTTTTTCTTCAGCTTTTTCTTTAAAATGGTAACCAGACAATATTTTCATTTTAAAAAAATCAATTAATGGTTTGCGAAAAAAAAGTTGAAAATAAACCTGTGAAAATTATTTCATTCTTCTACAATTTTTTCGAGTCTCATTTTCAGTTTCAGTTTTCCAGCTTTAAAAATAGCTAGAACTTGATGATTTATTATCCCCCCCCCCCAAAAAATACATTCGTTTTTTCCAAGACAAAAACTGTTTTTCATTTCATTTCTTCAAAAAAAAATTAGGTACCTTGAATGAACAAATTTTATTTTATCAATCTTATTGAATTTCAAGTGAAATTTTTTCAATGCCATCATCATTATTACACCTACTTATCGAACGAATTGAGCATATTTCCCTCTCACTCATCCAGTCCATAATGAAAAATCACTTTTTTTCACAACTTCGCTTTGGTATGCTTTTAATTGAAAGGTCATTTGCCTTTAATTTAAGCCGAATCCCACCCACCTTCTCGATCAAACTCAGTTTACTCATTTACCTCACTAAATACACTGCAAAAAATATAATGAACAATAAAACGTACCCGTGTTTTTAAGTAGACCCTATAAAAAGAAATTACGACGCCTTATTTTAATTACATTCTTACATAACTCGAAAAAATCTAACAACAGGTATATTGCAGAACACACCGATACTCTTTCTCCCTACCTATGCCGCCCTTCTTTCAGCAGTACATTAACCTTGTCAATGTCCATTGATCGAAAAATTATAATGCCTTCGACTTATAATACTGTCAATGCCTCTTATTTATATAAAACATGCCCGCATCTACCTACATATTTTAATAGAAAACTTACGCTTTGTGTAGCAGTAAGTAGCTGCCTAGAGCGGCGAAAAACTGTTATTTTTTCATTTCCTCGGGGTTTTTTCCTAAAAAAAAGAAAAATAAGCTTTTGGAATTTTTTTTCCAGAGATTTTTCAAATTAATCTTTTTTTAGACAGGTAGATAAAATTTATCGGTCGTTTACTCTTAATTACTTAATTTTTATTTCTTGTAAAGGAAAATGAAAACAACGTAGAAGAAAATCAAAATGCGTGTCTAATTAAAATCAGAAACCATTACCAAGTTTTTTTTAGGTACCTAGAATTAAATAGCGAAAGAAAATTAGCATTGGAAAATTAGTTTTCTCAAATATTTAGTTTTTTTTTTTGAATCCTTACAAAAAATCAGATCGAATATGTTTGTAAAAAGCAACGGTTTCTAATTAAATTATATTTTTAGAGCCGAAGTTGATTTTACCTCAATTCGTTTTCAAATTGTTTTTCGCCTCGCAACCTGTTATCGATTTTCTTTCACATTGTCGACTTTCGTCGACGCTAACGAATGATTAAATAATTACACGAAAAAAATTACCTTTCGAAGACGGAAAACATCTCGAAACAGAGCCCAAGCTGAGAATCAAAATAAATTCGAAGATGATCATTTTAATAACCATACTTGATACGAAAACGAATCGAAATGAAGGATCAAAATTCTTGATAAAGTTTTTAATGATCAGCCAGCCGAAACCCAACACAATGCTTTTATTTAATAAATATAGTGTTTGTTGAATATTGAGTAATTTAAATTTAACCACTTTATTGGTAAAATGTGTAAATACGTGATTATATTTCAAAAGAGTCCCAACATCTGGATGGAAATTTTCAATGCCAATTGCATTCACCTTTCTTTATTTTCGTTCTGTGTATTATGTGTTCTGTAATCATATCATACGAACATCTCAATTCCGTGTATTCGTAAGTTGAGTTGTAATAATCAACAAGCGCATTACACGTGCACCGTCATTCCGCCGGAGAATTTTCGAATAAGTACGTACGTGATGGAATAGATTAATTTCCGAATCCGAGCCGAAAACCACGACTTATGCAATATGTCCTCGTCCACAGAGGAGAATACTTACACAAAGTCACTCGTAAGATAGGAAATGAATATAGAATTTCTTTATAAATATCTATTCGCGAAGATCTGTCGTAAAAAAAAGGAACGAATTACCTAGGTTTTTTTTTCTTTCTTCGAGGAGGAAAAATTAATTAACTGTTTTACGATTGTAAATAATAATTCGTATAATTTAAAATGGATATATTGCCGATTAAATCGGCCACGTGGAACGTTATTGTTTGTATTCGCGTTTGAAAAAAAAAAAAACTTCCTGCGTTATAATTACCTTACGGGAATAAGTAAATATGAAATCTTTACCTATGTTGGGTGAAGAATGTGAGAAGTTTGATCTATTTTGAGACGATGTGATGAGCAGTCGAATCGCGAGGTATTTCATTAATCACGATTTTATATCCGGGTAACATTTACGAGTTGATTTTACGCGATTGTGACTGGTAAAATTTCTTCGACGAAATGTAGGAAGTATAGGAATTTATTGGCGATAATTTTATTGTACTTGTGAGATGGACTCGTTTTGAGGGTTCCTGTCGTTTTTTATGGGGCCGATTTATGGAATTTGAAGATTTCAAAGACGGTTTGATTCGGTTTTATGGGTTTAATTAGGTGCTTTCTTTGTATACAGGATTGCAGATGGTAGGTGGTGTTGTGGTGGGGCTTCTGTTGGAGAAATTGTGCTGGAAATGGGTGGATTTTTGAGAGATGAAGTGAAGTTCTGGATTTTTCTAACTTTTTTAAAGAATTATCATAGTAATATGGTGAAAGAGGGAGGGTTTGACGAATAATGATTGTGGGATACTTACATACTGAAATTACTGAAGCTTTTATTAATGTTATGGCTAGAATTTTATGTTTTACGATAAGAAAATTTTGCACAGAAGTATTTTTCACCCAAAATTCATGACCTCTTCACTCCTCCCTTCCGTCATAATCAAATTTTCATCTAATCCAGAACCTCCTACCTCATTTTGTGAATTTTTCTTTTGAGAAAGTGATTATTTCCAGGTAAGGAGATCTGTTTACCAGTACAGATAGAAAGGATGAAAGGAAGAGGCAATTTTTTAATAGTCAACTAAAGCATTCATTTTTTTTATTTTTGAAATTTTGTTGAATTTTTCGATTTTTTCCACTTTGAGCTTATTAATTCTTTTCAATTTTCTCATTTTCTGACTCTCATTTTAAATTAGTGAAAAATCACCGGGAAAAAGTCAGGGTTGCAGCTCAAGAAAAATCAGGAAAATTCTTTGATTTTCAACTCATTTTCGCGGATTTTTCGAAGAATTTTATTGATTTTTCAGCAAACAGACATTTTACTGAATTTTCACTATTTTTCCAAAAAAAATTTCACTTTTTGCTTTCACTGAATTTTTTATTGATTTATTTCTTTGCTGCAATTTTGACTGTTTTCCGGTATATTTCGATAATTTTTACAAAATTATTTCGAGTTTTTAGTAAATATCTTTAAATTATTTTTTTTTCTATTTTTTCAATTTTATTAATTTCCATCAAAACAAAATCACAAGTTGACTATGATTATTCAAATTAATTTTTATCGTAGATAGAATTTTTTCATTGAATTGATTTTTTTAGAATCAGGTGCATTTCTGGACATTTTCTCGTTGATTTTATACAACATTGAAAATTCATCTCAAATTCATTCTAGCTACAAAGCTCATAAAAATAATGGGATGAGTTTTATTATTATTTTTGGGATGAAAATTGATCCAGCCTCAAAAGCACGAAAAACCTTGGCATGATTTTTGGGATAAAAGGTAGTTCATTTCAAAAATCATCTTGCGATTTTTTTTAACATCTTGGAGTGAAAAATCCTTTGAAATGAAAACCATTTTCACAGCATTATCCCATAAAATCAGACGTGATTACATCTTGATAAAAAAAAAAAACTGGCCAACCTCCAGCTCATTATTTTTCCGAGTATAAGATGACCTTTGAGATAACTTTTGTAACTTGGAACATGAATTTTCATGCCAATTACAATCCCACATCTTTTTCAGACTTCTGAGGCTGGAATTAATTTTTGGGTGAATTTTAAGCCAAAAATCATTCCAATAACCATCCCAAAAATCACCTCACACTTTATCTGGACTTTCAAGGCTGGGATGAATTGGAAGATGAATTTGCATCCCGAAATCTTATCACAATAACTCATGTTACGATTTGGAATGAAAATGCATCCCATTTTGAAATTTTTCTGTCATTTTCCCAAACTTGGAAGTTTTTGGGATTTTAACAATAAGTATTTCGGTTTCAAAAATTTTCCATTTTTTGACAATAGTTTGATTTTTGATATTTGTTATTTTTTTTCAACTTCGAAACCTACTTTTTTAAATTTTCAATAGTTGTTCAATAAGATGGTTTTTTTTCGAAAATCTCGAAAAATTGGACATTTTTGTAAATCTTGAAAAGTCAAAGAATTTAGCAATCTTTACTATTTAATTTCCTCTAAAGTTTGATAATTTCTTCAATAGCTATCGAATTCTGTTCCAAATTAGTTTAGTGGGTTGTCGAAAGAAATTTAAATGTCGAATCGCAGTGAGGTCAAAGTTTTTGAAAAATTTCTATTTGTGATTTGTGAGGTAATTTTTGTAGTAGTTGAAAATTGAAAATTAAATATTCAAAATTCAAACTGCAATAGGTATTGAAATTTCAGTATTAAAAATACTGAAAATTCTATATTGAATGGAAGATGGAAGAAAGAGGTTGGAAGATTCAATATTGAAAATTGAAAAAAAATTATTTTCCAAAATATTTCAAGAATATTCATTAAAAGATTCACTTATTATTTGCAATGATGATTTTTTTAATCATTGGATACCTAATGTAACAACCTTGTTTTTTGAAAATTTTTCAGTTTTCAAAATGAATCTTTTTTCATTTTTGAAAAATCTTAGTTTTCAACGATTTTTAAATTAATTTTGATTGATAAATTTCCATTTTTGAAGCTTTCACTTTTCTGAGATATTTTTCAATTCAAACATTCACTTTTTACCTACCTTTTATTATACTTTTTTATTCTTAAAAAGTAAAAATCTCTATCAACAAAATTTCCCTTCGAATTACGAGTACACCACAAACACATGTAACTGCTCCACACTTGGTCTATTTCTCTCAATAAAATTCGTTAATTTACTATAAAACCGATGTTAATTTCGTAAACATCTCCACCTGGGCAGCTCTTTAATCGACCAAAGTATTACGATTATTAGTGTAAATTCGCCGACAAAGGGCATTCACATAACGTTACTGGAAGCGACTCCTCATCGAACTCGGGTACATCTTGTTATAATAGTGTATCGCTCCGTATTATATAAATTATTTCAATCTGGAAGATTAGCGCTGGTTAATTTTTATCTTTTTAATCTGTATGGAAATCTTAATTACTTATGCTTTCATAATGACCACTGTACCGTGGCACATTCATCTAGTGTAGGCAACGTGTTAATGAATAATTTCTTTCCTCATTTGTATAACTGTTCATTCAATAACAAACTTTAAAATACTATCTACGGCGATTTGCGAATGATATTTTGTGCCGAGCGCATCGTTAAGTGGTAAATGCATTGGTGTAGTTGAAAAGGCGTTACAATATGTTCGTGTTTCTTTGGGTACTTCTCGAAGGTAATTTAAGCTTACGATATTGATCGAGTTAATAACACATGGACGATACGATCGCTTATTAATTCATTAATGTTTTCGATAAAACGTGACGATATGGTCAAAAATTCTACCAGTTTGGTTGATGGAAAAATACCTGGCTAAGTTTAAAAAGTAATCCGTCGAATAACTTTCGTTTTTATTCATAAATTACGCTCTGTTTCTTTACTAATTGTTGATGTTAAAATTTAATGTTTTTGCCACTTATAGACAATTTTCAGCGTTTGCGACACTATTACCTAAATTCGCCGAGCATTCGGGTTTGTATTAGTGCTGAACAATTTAACATAAAAGTGCTATACGTAGATCACGTGTCAGATAGACTTTTTCCACCTGTAATTAAAGGTAAACGTACAATACTGGAAGAGACTTATACGCGTTGAATTCATCGTACGAGTATACTTGGAATTTTAAATTCATCTGCCAATTGATGTATCACTTTCCTTTTTTTTTTCACGTTTGAATTAGATGTGTGAGCATTTTCGTGCTCTGAAAAGTCGAGAGTAGTTTTGTATACGATTTTCGTTTTTGCTTTTATAAATTTTACATTTATATGGGGTTCAGTTTCACCGAATCAATACATATTTAAAAGGTTTAAGTAGGTATCGCCTAAATAAATTTGTATAATGATTGATGGCCGACATTTTATTAAATTATGCTTTTCTATTTTAGTGAAATGTTCCTAAATGTATTTTTTTTTTTTTGATTATGGAGTGAAAGGGGACTTGGACATAATACTTGATTTTTTTTTTAATATTTTAATTAGTGGTAAAAAGTGTTATAGAAATTGAAATTAGTATGCTTCTTAGGACACACAGTGGACCAGATTGAAAAAGTGGTCAAAAATCATTCTTGACAGTAGTTTAACATCCAAGCTCCAAAAAGGGGGAGGGGGTCAAACTTTACAATTTTGAAAAATTTTGATATGGATGTGGAAATCTAGCCAGGTATACCTATTTTAATTCGTCGATGACAATTTTATTTTTTGTTCTGACCCAATTTGAGCCCCAGAAAGAGGAATCAAATCCCAAAATTTTGAAAAATTCTAATATAGATCTAGGTATTTGAAGTCGCTGATTCTGATTTTGACATTTATTTTTTTGCTCTGACCAAATTCGAGCCTTGAAAAATTCAAGATGAATGTCAAAATGTTGGTATTTTCGGTTGTTGATTCCGATTCTGACATTAGTTTTCATTCACCATTTGTAAGTGCTGAAAAAATGAATGCATCAGTAATGAAGTAAAGTACTTTTCTAAAATTCAAGTTTTATTTTTCTATGAAGGCGTGGATTTGGTCAGAGTAAAAAATGAGTGCTAAAAACGGAATCAGCGACCTCTTAAATTTTTCCAAAATTTGAGTATAACCCCCTTTCCCGGACCCAAATTTGGGCGAGGCAAAAAAATGGTTGCCAAAATCGGAATCAGCTACCTCGAATACCCACACCTCAAAACCCATATAGAAAAACCTTCAAAATTTTGAGTTTTAACCTCCCCCCCTCCTTTCCTTGAGGCTCAATTTTGGGCAAGGAAAAAATGAATACCAAATTAGGAATGAGCGACCTCGAATTCCCAAACCCTGAAATTTTTAAAGTTCCATTTAACAAACTCGAGTCAGGACAATTTTAACTTTTTTAAAGAGAAGCAAAATTTATATACGCTTTTTCAAATTAAATAGCCTTATTAGAAAAACAGCAATTTTACCTCGCCTGAATCAGCACATCTTGAGGTACAATTTAGCTTAGTGATGTATTGGCCAATCTATTTTTGGCACTCCATTAAATGAACTTGAAAATGAAAAATTTGCGTATACTGCGATAATACATATATTTAAAAAAATGGCGATATATACTTAATCCAAAATAAAAAAGATTGGAGCCGAAGCCGTCATTTCAGGGTGTGGAAAAATTTTCAAACTATCGTTTTTCAAATAAACGACAGGAAACGACGGGTCCAACATTCCTAAAAAATAATCGTTTTTAGTCAATTTTCCAAAATGAAAAAAAATTTAGCCGAAGTTATCCATTCGGGACGTTGAAAAATTTTCAAACTGTCGTTTTTCAAATAAACGACGAGAAACGACGGATCCAACATTCCTAAAAATGATTTTTTTAGTCGTTTTTCCAAAATGAAAAAGATTTGAGACGAAGCCGTCATTTTCCGGGGTGGAGAAATTTCCAAACGGTCGTTTTTCAAAGAAACGACAGGAAACGACGGATCCAAAATACCTAAAAATGATCGTTTTTAGTCGTTCTTCCAAAATAAAAAAGATTTGAGCCGAAGTTGTCCATTCAGGACGTTGAAAAATTTTCAAACTATCGTTTTTCAGAGAAACGACAGGAAACGACGGGTCCATTATACCTCAAAATGATCGCTTTTAGTTGTTTTTCCAAAATAAAAAAGATTGGAGCCGAAGCCGTCACTTCAGGGTATGGAGAAATTTCATAACTGTCGTTTTTCAAAGAAACGACGGGAAACGACGGGTTCAACATACCTAAAGAAAGATGATTTTTTTTTAGTCGTTTTTCCATATTTTGTTTTAATTTTAGTACAAAAAATGAATTAACCATACGAAATAAACAATGCACTGCAGTTTTCATAGTGTATTTTGGGTTTTTGTCCTTGAGCAGTCCTGAAAAAAAAACCGTTGCCTCATTTTTTTTTCTGCATTGATCGGGTCGAAAAAATCTTTTGCACTGTGATTGCAGCAACTCCCCTGACCCCAAATACATCACAACCCTTGAGCCACCTGCACAAGTAACGCTGGACCCCAAAGTTCGATTTTTCGACAAATTTGACCATTTTTGGCATAATAATGCCTCTATATGCGACATGCGGTCTGGGGCACAAAAAAATCAAACGTAGTGTACACCCAGATTCATTCTGTATCTAATGAGCCAAGTTGAAGGAAAACGGTTCACAATACCTACGTCGTGGTGGAATTTCAAGGTTAAGAAAATGTGTGATTTTTGCCCCCTTTCATCATAAAATGAATTATCTGCAACTGGGATTGTGATCTATCATAAT
The DNA here is from genome assembly GCA_038380155.1 of Pseudococcus jackbeardsleyi. Classification (NCBI taxonomy): domain Eukaryota; kingdom Metazoa; phylum Arthropoda; class Insecta; order Hemiptera; family Pseudococcidae; genus Pseudococcus; species Pseudococcus jackbeardsleyi. Next base: position 21,966,005 of record CM076240.1, on the reverse strand, counting down.
AGGTTTAAATTTTACGAGAATTACGAAATTATTTGTGAAAATTGAATTCAAGCAAATTGGCCTTTTTAGAGCCTCAAATTGAGTTCTACAGAATGACACAAAAGTCTTGTCCACGAAAAACACTTCATGATATCTCGAAACTGAAAAGAGATATCGGGATGATTCAAACGACAATATGTTCCTGGAGACAAGGACATTGAAGATTGATAGTCAAATTTTCAGTTCTACCTACAGGGTGTCCACAAATTGAGAAACCGGTTTTGGTTAAAAAATGGGGGTCTGGGTTTTTTATGGATTTGAAGTCTACACACTGAGACGATTAAAATGTGATAATTTTTTTTCGAACCCGGTTCGATAATTTGCAACCGGTTGTCAAAAATACCCCAAAAATTGAGATTAGAAAAAATTTTCCAAATGAAATTTGTAGAGTTTTATAAGCCAAACATTGTCAGTGAACTCATTTTTTGAATTGGGTCACTCTCGGCAACTTGACAATTTTAACAACAAAAAAAGATATGAAAATTTTTTGATGAAATTTTTTTCAAATGAATGTTGAACACCGTTAAAAATCTAAGAAAATTTCACATCTTTTTTTGTTGTTGAAATTTCAAAAAATGAGGTCACTGACAATGTTTGGCTTGCAAAGCTCTACAAATTTCATTTGGAAAATTTTTTCTAATCTCAATTTTTGGGGTACTTTTGACAACCGGTTGCAAATTATCGAACCGGTTTCGAAAAAAAATTGTCACATTTTAATCGCCTCAGTGTGTAGATTTCAAATCCATAAAAAAACCCAGACCCCCATTTTTTAACCAAAACCGGTTTCTCAATTTGTGGACACCCTGTAGGTAGAACTGAAAATTTTACTATCAATCTTCAATGTCCTTGTCTCCAGGAACATATTGTCGTTTGAATCATCCCGATATCTCTTTTCAGTTTCGAGATATCATGAAGTGTTTTTCGTGGACAAGACTTTTGTGTCATACTGTATGTTTGAAGATGTTCTAAAAATTGGCATGTGATCCATGAAAATGGGATAGAATTTTGCCAAAAATTTGAAAATGTCATTCAAAACTCAGAAATGTCATCTGAAACAATTTTTGAGCAACTTTCGAGAATTAGTATGTACTCTATTGTGCAAATGGGCTCAGGGTTGTGACAAATATTTAGAGTCGCTGAGCAATTGCCGTGTCCTCAGACTGTAACGATAGACACGTGTAAATAGGCTTCTGTTGCCACTGAATCCGATGCGATGGGGGTAATATTTGGAAGAGGAAGACAATAACACACACTGGTAACAAACACGACTAAAAAAAAAGAATACCTACTTAAATAGGTAGTAGGTACATAATTATTATAGCCATCTACTGTAAATGAATCTGAATCCCTTTAGTACGATACGATGAAAAAAAATTACAATGATGAAACTTGAACTCAACAAATGAATTACTTATACAAACTACATATAGGTATTAGGTACGTAAGAAAAATTTTCAATTCTAATATTAGCATTTTTCACAACCTTTTTGATTAGGAATGGCAGTTGGACGGCAACACAATCCATTTCCAAAAAATTTGCAATCGTTATTTGTCTCACAACTGATCACCACCGGAACATCATAAAAAATTACTATCATCAAAAACATTAAAACAACCCAGAGTGAAGGGATTTGGTAAAGATTCATATTGGAGTATGGTCGGTGCAACGTACTTAACGAAAGAACTGGCAAAAGTCAATGTTGAAAGAAAATTGCAGAACTTTCAATCTAATGCCGTTGGTTTGATTCGAGAACGAAAAATTATGAATTTTTATGCTGCAGTGTGCTTATATGTATCAAAATTTTAGCAATTTGAATGTTTACCGTATGGGACAATTTGGAGTAGAGAACAAACACTACAATACTGCTTGCCTTCAATTGAAGCTATATTTGTGATCGTAAATAATGGGTTGCTCATATTTTTTCTGTAATAAATGTACGAGTAATGTTGTGTTGTTTGTGTGGATTTACTGTAAAATTTCGTTAGCACAGTTGGCAGAATTTAATGGAGTTACGAGTTACCTTAACGTATGAGAATGCGTTTTTCCATATTAAAATAATTTTGCACATTTTATAATTATGTTGATACACACATGTTATTCATTGTCCTTAACAAAGCATACAAGGACACATGTGGAAGCAAATTGAAGCAGGAACGTAGTGGTAGAAATGGGATTTTCCGTAGGTACTTATGCTGAAAAAACAAAATCATAAATTTTATCCCCCCAAACAAAATGATAACTGGTCCAAAATTGGTGAAATTTATTCTGAAAAAATAATATTCATCATGACGTTGGTAAAATTTCTTTCTACGCATTAGATTTTATCAAATTTTTGCGATAAGTACATATTACAGCAGAAGTTCGATTATACTTCTATTATTCGACCGAAAAATCGTATCCGATTCTTCTTGATTAACCGAGCCAAAAAAGTCGATTTTTTCTTATTATCCAATTTTGGGTGGTTATCGCAAAATTATGATGAAAATACGATACTTTGGTACTTTCTTTGAACAGCAGCCCGATATCACTGCTCGAGAATTACTCAATATTGTTCGAAAATGTTAAAAGGGGTAGGTATTTCGACTCGAAGTAAAATTTTGAGACGAAACAACAATAAGTAAAAAGTAAATTTTCTGTTAAAACTTAAAAGTATGGATTTTAACTCGTTTTGTGGTTTACTCGATCAAATAAGTCACCAATAAGGGTAATTCAAGATTATAAAATCTAAATTTCATACGGACTATTTTTTTAAATGGTCTTTTCTCAGTTGTTGGAAAATTCCAAAATTTTCTGGAAGCTTTAAAACTTATCAAAACCGCTTCCAATCGATATGAGAGGTTGAAAATAGGGTACTATTCAGGTTTTTTTTAAAAAAAAGAGATCAAGTTTTCATATTTTTTAAGGCAAAGGTACATAATTTTAAAATTTCAAAAATTCGACAATATATTTTTTAGGGTGTCCCTTGAAAAAAATTTCGATTTTTTGACCGGACTCCCCCCCCCCTAGTTTGGTTCCACTCCATGAGAAAACAACACACAAAAATTTTCAGCCCGATTGATGCATGTTAACCCGTGCCTCAGAGCCAATTTCGAAAAATTGACGGAGCGCGCCCGAGCTCATATTTCTCCACTACCGACACGCGGCAATGAAACGTTAAAATTACCCCTACTGACTCGGCAGCTTAAAACTGACGTCGAATGCGTCCAAATTAAGATAGAGCGTTCGGGTTTGCGGCATTCGATTCCTTATAAAATTTCGAATCGTGCAATATTTTTTTCAAATTTTTTGCGCCTCCAGGGGGAGAAGCGCGAGGATATTAAAAAGTGTGATTGAAAATGACAAACCAACAAAATCGATGCCGAATATTTCAAACAGATTCTTCGAAGGAAAAAAATTCCAGGAGGTATTCAGAGGGTCTGAATCCATTTCTGAGGTCATTTTGACTTCAAACTACATTCATGACCCAAAATGGGCCCTATGAGAAGGGGTGGGGAGGGGTCAAATTGAATATTTTCTATAATTATCGAGTGTGGTATCAAAATTCAAGTTTTTTTTTTTAACGCGGAGAATTCGTTTCCGACACAATGACCCAAAATGGGTCCATGGGGAGGTGGTGGGGAGGGTCAAACCCCAATTTTTTCCCCAATTATCGAGTGTGGTATCAAAATCAAGGTTTTTTTATCCGTGGATTCCATTTCCGAGGATATTTCATCGAAAAACCCGAAATGAGACCATGAGAGGGCAAATGGAAATAAATGACTGAGAAATTTTCAATTTGCAGCTCCTCACGAACTTTATGGTTTCATTTCGTGTCCCCCCTCCCCCTTTAGACAATTCTGGTTACTCCACTGATTTCAACAAATTCACATTTTGTCAGAAAGTTTAAAATTTATGTTGGTCACATATCGTCTCTCTAATGCTAAAAGGTCGTAACTCCAAAATTTAGGGATTTTTTTTTTTTTTTGCTGAAATGGCAACAATGAGACGTCCTCCACCTAGTAATAACAAAATTTCAGCTTGAACATCAAACAAATAACAAATCCTTAAAATTAGAAAAAAGATATGTTAGCGTAACTCCATGTTCTGAAAATTTGACTTTTTACAAAAGTGATAAAAAAACGGCGTTAACTTATGATTTTTGAATTTTGGAAGATGTGACGATTTTAATATGTTTTTGTAGTGTTCAGAATGAATTTTTAAATTAATTCAAAAATTTCAAGTAATACAGTTTTTTCTCTCTCCTGTTAAAAGTAAAATTTTGAAATTACGACCTTTTAGCTTTAGAGGGACGATATAGTTATTTGCTGTGATGCCAATGAATGGTGATTTTTTTCAGTTTTCACTACCTCACTGATGAATTGCCTTCTGGTTGAACTTTTGTCCAACTGAGTTAGTGATGGATGAAAATTTTTCAACCATATCTGCAATTTATTTGCTTCATTGTTTCGTTGATAAAATATCAACATTTCTCAATAAAATCAACTCAAACCCAACTTTTTTTCTAAATAATAAATACACTCAGCGACCATATCGATTTGGAAACATCGTCCTTGAAACATCGACAATTTCGAAAATTGTACACTATGGGCACCGTTTCATAAATAATGTCATAAAACTCCACGAATGGTTCGATCAATAGCTAAATATACCGTTACGAATACCCGTCCAAGACTTACCTCGCTGCCAAATGCAATATATTACATCCTCCGGTATCTTTTTCATTCAAACTGCAGCCCGTATGCTTTAGTAACCACTGAATGGCTGATAATTGGCCGGCGACAGCAGCCTCAAGGAGCGGAGTTCGTGGAACGGAATCGATGCGATTCTCGCTGCAAAATGCAAACACAAATATATAAGCTAGGCAAATGGTCGATGAATTTTCGCAGACATGATTGAGTGTTGAATGATTGCTCGAAATAATCATAAAGCATGGAACTAAAGATAAATGCCAAGTCGAGCGAATTCGCCCCCGGCACCGCGGCCCCCTTCGAATTGATAATTCAAAATGTACATATCGGATGTTACAAAATTCGGTCATAAACCTTCGTTATGCTTTGGTGAAGAAGATAATGTACTTATAATTTCATCGGTCTAACCGATACCTTTACCGATGGTAAACCTGGTATTAGGTTTCGGTTACGCATTTCTACGTAAGGTACTGTATTTTCTATCACAACAACGGTAGCAGTAGGCTTAATTTGAATACGATTTTTTTCTTCAGTTTTAAGGTAAACATTGATTTGATCAAGATTATGTTGAGGCAGAGGTGTTTGACTGTCTGTGTTCTACTTATGATCATAATTAATCATCCGCTATGGTACTTACGTCTCTGGTTGTAGGTGTTTAGAATCGTCGAACGAGTCGTATTCGAGTGATGATTTCGTGTAATCTGTGCCATCGCTGTCGGTAGGATTTATCAGCGAATTTAAACTGGCCAATGTGTAAATATTGCAAGTGGATTTTAGGATGGATGATCGTAGGATTGGAGCTGTCGACGATGTACGACTTAGCTTTCGAGATTTTTTCTTTTTGCCGAATGATGGGCATTTTTTGAACGGTTTTTTTCTCGGTAGACGGAATATGTCTGTTAGGCACATTTTTTTTCATTGTCTGTAAAATGAATATGATTCGAAGGTGTTAAATTTATACCTACATTTTTCAACTGATGAAATGCAGTTTCAGTGTTTTGAAGAAGAAGAGCATATTTTGAGAAATTTTCATTGCGTGAGGCTTTATAATAATTTTTCTATCAATTTTTTGATTGAAATTTTCGTGCATGCTTGAGAAATGCGTAAAATCTCATCAAAACAGGTTTATGAGGTGTAATGATGAAAAAGAATCATAAAATTGAAAAAAAAATCAATATGTCATCATGATCTATTGAAATGTTACTAAAATTGTTTAATAAAGCGCAAAAACACCTGAAAAATTGCTTTAAAATAATTATCTTTATTTAAAATGTTTTGAAACTGGTTTAGAAAAGTACAAAAATATTTTTAAAAATTTTAAAAATCGTTTCAGTGATGATTAAAATTGCTCAAAAATATTGAAAAAATTAAATTGCTTCAAAAAATGTTCAATTGCCTTGAAATTTTCATTTTTACTTCGAATTTTCTTGACTGGATTTTTCTGGAGGACAATAGTAGGTATCCAAATTGCCAGTGTATAATGGTTTTTTTTTGTGGCACATGACCCAATTAAGGGTTTTGTGAGACCATTATACCGATTATTGGATTTATTTTAAGACTCCACCCCCAAATTGGTTTTATCTACATTTACAATGATAGAGGATTCTGGGACTTCTTATCCAAATGGAAGAGATTTTAATGAATTTTGGAGATACCGTGCTCGAAATGAGATTTTTTAGACATTTTATACCCTCTTATTTCGAATCAGTGAAAAATCATTGAAAAAAGATACAGAAAAAATCATTAAAATTCTTTAATTTTAATTTTTCAAAAAATTGCACTGAATTTTCAGTAAATTTTAGATATTTTTCTGATTTTTAGTGAATTACTGATTTTCGATAATTTTTACTAATTTTTGAATGAGAGAGTAGGTACCTATGTTCAAATTGAGGGTTGTTGGGACTTCGGATCCAAATTTTAGGGGTTTGAGACATCATGTCCTTGAAAATTTTAGATATCATGTTCTCTCATTCGAATCGGTAAAAAGTTCACTAGAAAAAAGTCAGAATGGAATCCAGGGAAAATCAACGAAATTTTTTTGATGTTTTTCCAATTTTCGCCGATTTTTCAAAGAATTTTACCGATTTTTCAGCAAATATCAGATACATATTTTACTGACTTTTCGGTAAATTTTCACTGATTTTCCAGCACTTTTTTTCACTGTCTTTGACTTTTCGAATTATCCTTTAGTGTTGCCGAATCAAGGGATTTATCCTTAAATTTGGAGATTTTTGGTGCCAATGGTATAACGTGAGGAGTTTTTGTAATTTAGGGATTTTTTAAAAATTTTAGTGAATTTAAGAAAAATATAAAATAATAAAAACAATAAGCTAAAAATTCACCTTTTTAGACCAAAATTTTCATTTTTTTAAAAATATCAAAAATTTTCACCAAATGCCGCATATCGTAAAAAAATGTAAAATGAAAATTTTTGGGATTTTTCAACGATTTTTCGTTCTCAAATTTGGCAAGTTGGCAAACAACCTCAAATTGAGGATGTTTGTCATATTTCTATCTGGCAACACTGTATGTTCGAATTGAGATTTTTGAGACATTCTGTCCGAATTTTGGGTAATTTTTGGCCAATATGTATATTCAAGTAGTTCATAATTTTTTTTTCCAATTCAGATTTTTTGAAAACTGTTCAAATTGGGTAGTTTTGAGACATTTTGTCCAGTATGAAATTTTAAATTTTAGTATTTTGAGAGTATCCATCAGAAACAGTTTCAGCATAACTTTTTTGGGGGAGGGGTAAAATTGTCGACTGGAAAAACTCACCAGAAAAAAAGGGGTTTTCGAAGTTCGAATTTGGCGCTTACATATTTGTTGATTAGACATTTTCTTCACCGAATATTTGTCAATTTGCCTGCTAAAACAGCGTGAGGGAAGGGAGTGTGCCTCCCCTCTCATGTATCCGTTCCTGCGAGTATCACATTCAAAAAGATTTTTATTGGTTTTTTTTTGGGCACATTTTACGTCAAAATTATCTGATTAATTTTTTTTCGACGCCTTGTCCAAATTGTTCTCCAACATGAATAATGTTGAAAGTCAAGCCATAAAAGATGAGTCTAAATTTTTTTGGGGATGAAAAATTAAGAATTAATTTTGTTGGCAACATTTTAAAATTAAGTTACAAAATTCTTTCTTAGAATGATTTTCAGGTTTGAGTCAGACACAAAGTTTGAAAAATTGCAAAAATATTTTCGAATAAGAAATGATTTCCAAAATATATTTATGATTCAAAATCTGTGTATAATTTTTTTCTTTTTTTCTCTGTTTTTTTTTTTTATTGGTTCAGACTACTAGGAGGTCTATTAGTGGAGCTAATTTTTTTTTTTCATGATTGTTACAATTTAATCCCTACCTATATTTTGAAGAATTTTCTACTTGATTTTGACTAATATCGAATAATTTTCATCAGTTTTTTCAAAAACCTTATCCAATAATGTTTTTTTTTAAATTGAAGACTGTGAAAATTAATTCAACTTGAAATTCAACTTTTTTTGTTTTTTTAATCTTTTGTAGTTATTATTTTATGATATTTTACTCAAGTTAATAAATAGGTACTTAGTTTATGATTTTCAGCAATTTTTGTGAAAAATTCGACAACTATTTTTACAATTTTCCTTCAATTTGTTGCAAATTTTTTCAACATTTTGAATGAATTTTGCGATGTATCGAATTCGATCCAATTCCAATGTCATTGGCCTCATGAACTTGTAAGGAAACGTCGTATGTTAATTATCCACTTTCGGTGTCATGGTAGTTGCCTAATCAATCTCGATTCAGGTTTCACCCAACGTACGTTTACTTAATTTACAACACCGGTTGGATCATTTTTCACAAATTTCTCCTCTATAAATACAATCGAAGAATTTTTACTACATTACGAGAAAAAAAAAAATACGAGTTCTAAAAATCTTTCCTTTTCAACAACATAAATAATTTTTATTTTATTATTTTCTTTGTTACAGGTACGTCCGTAAGTGTTTAACTTTCATCGAAAATAGTGAAAATTTGAAGAGATTTGTGAAGTTTCGAACATCACTGGGATAAATTTATCGTTTCTAATTAGCCGTATCGTGATTACTTTATTACACGATTAACAGATTAACGCCTCTCTATATTTTTTTTATTGCGTAGGTATCTCGGTATGGTATTAAGACTTTGAGAGCATGATGGAAAAAACCACACGTGAATTTTTTCCCCCCTTTTATCAAGTTAAAATTAGCGAGAAGTTACCAACTTACTAAATGTAGGAAAATCAAAGATTTATGACTTACTCATTTGGTAACTTTATTATCATTGTAGAGATGATAACTTATCTAATTTTTAAACTCACAAATGCATATAACACCTTTTAACGAGTGAACCACGAAACAATCTGATGGTCGATGGAGATGAAGATGACCATATAGGATGCAGACTCTTGTAAATTAGAAGGAACCATTGTAATAAATAGAACAACTGTTACATATTGTAAATAGAATCATTGATGCGTGCCAGACTAATAATCGGTCACGTGCGTTAAGAAACATTTACCTAGGTACCTGAAAATACTTAGTGTCTTATTAGAAAATCATAATTTTATAAACGTGCGTTTAATAGATGTCTAGGTACGTCTAAGAAAAAAAATCATTTGACGATATTCGTAGGTTTTCTCGACTTTGACTGGATGCTTCGAGTTAATCTTCAGCCTTTGCCTTTTTGCTAAACGTGAAACGTGATCTCATCTGTAAAATGATGAGATATCGCGGTATTTAGGAGCTACGATTTGATGCGAAGCTCATTGAGAATTTATCTCGAATTCGAAAGAGTGTAAGAAAATTTGCGGCAGAACGTTGGTTTTTTACGCAAATGAACTTTATATTTCAAGAGTGATTAATTTTACTCGATAACGTGTCATTTACGTACACGTGATTTTTTTTAGTTCATGCGAGACAGGAAAAAAAAACGAATGAGTTATTTACATGGGTGTTTTAGTGGCATGGCATGGTTTCGTATTTCGTAATTTTCTCTTATCGCTGGTGGGATTATTGAAGTAATTGAAATCTGAAGAATTGGTGTTTGAGAAACGGGTGGAAAAATTGATTTGGGTATTTTCCATTGGAAAAAATAATTTGGAGGTGGGCGTTTTTCCAGGCTGTTGGGTTTGTTGGGTTGTTTCAACGGTAATGTTGGGTTAGGAGAGTGGAAATTTTTCAGTGGAAAGAGGAATTTTTGTGTTTCGGATTTTCTTGTACTTGACAATTTTGTATCTGTTTTTGAAGGGGGTTGTTTTACGTCATTTTTCGTCGAATTGAAGAACAAAGGGATATTAATTTTTGAATGAACAGCATTTCTTATCTGTTATTCAGAAATAATTTTTTATTCGATTGAAAAAAAATATTTTTATTGTCAATTTTTCAATAAATTTGCTCGAGGGTCAAAAATTACATGACTGTTTTTTTTTTCAATTCTCAATACTAGAAATAATTTTGAAATTGTTGCTTCTTTAAATTGTACTCGTAGAGACATAATAAGTAAGATGTCAGGCTATTTAAATGGCAGAAAATGTAAAAATTGTTATTAGAAATTTTCCCCTGATTTTTGTATTTGCTCTAAAACTCAAGGTTGAGAAATCCACTTGAAATCGGATTTTAATCCAAATCGACGAATTATTGCTTTTTTGAATTCAATTCACAATGTGTAGATGTATTTCGCTATTTTGTGAATCGAATTTGATTTCAAATCAATTTGCCCTTGTGAGTCTCCATGAACTCCCAACAAACCGCTGAGAAACAAATCCAGACAAATACTTAAAAACAATTTGAATCCGTTTTGCGAATTTGTAATATTTTTTGAACTCAGATAAATTTTTTCGGATTTTGGACCCTCTTTAATCGTGTACTAACTCGGAATTAAAATTTTTCAAAAAAAGACACTACTTTTGAAAAATTTTCGTTTGAAATCCATTTCTCGATTAAAAATGTAGTTTTGATATGGAAGGGATGGGAAGAGGGCTTCAGCTCAGTGGTACCTCAATTTATTTTCGTATTAAATAATGAAAAAACGACTTTTTTGCGAGCAGCTGAAGACTAAAATTAAAATTTACCTACTTACATGATTTCTTTGTGCTCCATTTTGCACATATCTATTTTTTCGTTTGTGCTTCTTTGGAAAGCAAAATTGGCTCGAGATGTTCTTCAAGTCTCCAGTCCCATCCATATTGGATGGGAGGCCTAAACCAAAGATATATCAGTTAGGAGTGTAAAACTAAAGTCCATCGTTTGTGCTTCGTTTGTGCTCCATTTTACACATATTTTTTCGTTTGACTTGATTATCACTTTGTCTCAAAAATTTCATTCAGTTTTGGAGTTTTGGCTCAAAATTTTTGAATTATTTTCAACTTGTAATTTTTTTCTCAACTACTTTCAATAAGTACCAAAATTTTTTAATTCAACACTTTTTCAGAATTTTTTATTCATTCTTTTTTGAATGTTAAAACCTTATCTCAAAATTATTTTCAACATTGAATTGGTTTTTAATCGGATAAAAGTATTATTTACAAAAAAAAATGTGTATGAAATTGGAAAAAAAAAACAAAAGTGTCCTGCAGGACAAAAATGAAGTCGGGTCTTTCGACTTCGCTCAAATTTTTTACGAGTTCCCCTCGGTGGTTTATTCACAAAACCACGATCATTTTTTTCCAAACCCGAGGGGGGGGACGGGCTTCGAAATTTTTATGTAATTACGATTTTTAGCAAAATTGTCCATCTTTGAAGGCTCATATCTCGAGATAGGTGGTACTTGGGGTAAAACTGTTTGCAGAGTCTGAAAGAGAATTGAAAGGAGATCCGAAATCGATAATCATATTTTGAAAAGCTGAAAGTTGAACTTTGGTCGTGAAAGCTCAACTTTCATGATGGAAACCAAAAATTAAAGCTACCAGTTGAAAATCTGAAAAAATTACAGTAAATAGCTCTTTTTACCCTTTTTATAACCAACAAAATTTTCAAGATGGGATCTCTAGGCCCCCTGGGGGTACAGGGGTCCACAATTTTGACCAAAATTCAAAAAAATCGAAAAAGTAAAGTAGCACATCGATTTCTACTAGTGGCGATTTTGAAAGGGAAAATCTGTGGAAGTCAATGGAGTTGAGAATTGAAAAAAATCAATTATTTTTGGGTTGGGAAAAATTGGAAAAAATTGAAGAAATCTAAGATGAAGACATTTTTAACGAATACTAATTTTGCAATATTTTCTCAAAATCTTTCCAAATTGAATTTTCAAAAAAAATCAAATTCATATTTCTTGATATTTCTCAAAACACTCCTCATTTTTTTGGGTTTCAACTTTTTATAAAATAATTGTCTTCTGACTAAATAATTAGTACCTAGGAATTTTTTAGAGCAAGAAATAGAGAAAAAAATCACAAAAATCAAAATTAAAAAGATAATAGGATATGTTTAAAAAAATTTGGTTTGAATTGATTTTACTTTTAATTTTAAAATTGAAAATGGATACAATTTTGAAAAAAATTTATAGTGGTTAAAAAAAAATCGCTATCTTTGAAAAATCAGTGAAAGTCTGACTTCCCAGACTTCCCTTGGAAAATCGCCACTGATTTCTACTAATTCGAAGGTGCTGATTACGAAAATGTACTTGGTTTTTTCATTCGACCCCTCTGAACCCCCTACTAGCCCTCCCTTCATAGGGTCAAAATTCGAAAAATGAAAAATAACGTGTGACCTGTCGTTTATTAGGTATTGTAAGGCGCTGAGTTCGAATATTTGCTTATTTTTTAGAGTTCACCCTTCAATGCCCCTCTAGCCCCCCCCATTCTGGGGAAATGTATTTTAATAAATTAAAATAGCATGTGACATATCGATTGTCACTAATTTGAGGTCGTAGAATTCGAATATCGACTTACTTTTTGATTTCACCTCTTTTCTCCTGCTCTAACCGGCCCTCTAACGAATTAATCGTACGTGTAGCACATAAAAAAAAACATAAAAATATCTATTGAGTAGGTAGGTTTAGGTACCTGCCAAATCATATGAAAAAAAAAATCTAAAATGAAGATAGGATGATACATTTTTTAATGGTCTTTTCTGGGAGCTTGGTGCTTCGAGATTGATTCAAAAAAGAACAAAACGCCGTATTCTCTAAATTTGGCTGGAAAGGAATTTGTCAATATGGCTGAAAATGTTTCCATATTCAGTAAATAGGTAACCTATTCCTAGTGCAAGTACCTATGTAGGTATGTTTACCTACTTCCAGAATTACAAGGGCAGAATACTTAGGTAAACAACTAGGCAAACGAATAATTCAGCAATTAAACAATATTGCATAATGCGTAACATTTCATTATTTTTTATTTACAAATGTGAGACCGCGAGAAGACTTTCTTTGTATTGCCGGAAACACGTGAATATTTGCTGTTATAATTGATGATAAGGAAACATGAACCTTATACGAACGTTAGTGCGTAATAATAACGTCTGCGGTTGAAGAATTCAAACTATTCAATTCTTTGTTGTGTATTAGGCATATACGTTTCTTTCTAACTTAATAGGTTCTCTAAAAACCATCTAACTCGTTTTATCGCCATTGTGGGTAAAAAAAATTAATCAGGCGCACGTTTTTTTTATTCGTATTAGGAACCTAATAATTATATTGACGAAATATCGGATTTTTCCTATTTTTTTTCTCGTATGTGACGTAAAACCATTTATGATGAATCAATGATGATGATGGTGTCAACAAACGAACATATTATTTGAAATCGTTCACGATTTGCAAGGTCATACGGTAATTCTGATATTTGCAATAACTGTGAATTATGAACAGCTCATAGGATGTGGCGTAGATAGACATTGTTTCTGATATTTCAAATGAACTTTATATAATTTTTTTTTTAAAAAAGGTTGTGTGGTCATATGAGAATACAGAAATAGATAATTCAGATATGGGACTACTATAGTGTAAATACTATCGGTTTCTTGTTCCCATTAAGCTTTATCAATAATGCTGAACTGCATCAACATCAATAAACTAAGAGAGGTTATACCAAAACCCGTTTTGCGCGAAAAACGGAGGAACCCGTCCCTCTTTACCGCACCAGAATTGTGACGTCACTGGGAAGAAGAGTTCTAACGCTTTATATGGCGGATGCATATTTTTTTATGGTTTTTTCATATTTATGACGATACCGAGAGGTTTAAAAAAAATTGAAGGGATCTATATTTAAAGAGGAAAAAAAATGCTTTCTGATGACGTTAAAAACTTTTTTTTTGGTTGAAAATTAGACAAGTTATGAATTTTTTAATATTTTCAGCTATGAAATAGTATGACATTTTCATTATTTTCGAAGCATAAAATATGAGAATTACAAAAAAGTTGAAGAGGATTTAATTTGAAACGAATTAAAAATGTCATTTTTAGTAAAATTGAACGTAATGAGGAGAAAAAAATTATTGAAAAAATACAACTCGAATTTTTTCCCACTCAATGTAGGAACTTTATGAAAATTTTTATATGTATTCTGTTTGTCAAAGGAAAAAGTTGATGAAAGTTCTAAAAATTTTTCTTTTTTCTGTATTTTTTAATGATTTTTTCATTTTTATGACGAACTTATGAGACATATAAAAAATTTTATGAGGTCGTATCTTACACAGAATAAAAAATAAATTTTTCATCATTTTTTTGGTCGAAAATTTGTGGTTTTTGAACTTCTCAACTACTTTGACAAACAAGTTAATATGATGTTTTTAATCGTTTTAAAACAAAAATATGGGAATTACGAAAATTTTGAATAAAATTTCATTTGAAGAATATAAAAAATTAAAAAATCTGGAAAAAAAATTATTGAGAAATGAGAAATCCAGTGTTTTGAAAATGAAAAATTTTTTGGTTTTCAATTCTATTTTGTTTTTATTTTTACAATTTCGTTTTCAATATTTTTTTTCGTTTTTGAATTTTTTCTTAAATACATGTTTGGTAAGCAAATACTTACTTACGTGATAAAAAGTCGAAAAATTTACCGACAGAGCAAGATTTTTTTTAAAAAAAATTGTCTTTTTTTTATTTTTTTCCAAAATTAAAAAAAAATGTTTTACTAAATAGCAAAATTTGTTGTAAATCTGTATATATTTTTTAAAAAAATTAAAATTATGCTATAAATTTTATGGTTGAAAAAAATAAATGCATCATATTTGCGATAAAAGTCTCACTTTCGTAACTTTGAGCTGCGATAGCTTTCGTTTGGTTTTCGGGAAAACTTTCAAACCTACGCCATCTTGTAGAGAATTCAACGTAGATCATTTTCCCTACCTCAAACACCTATGTCCTCACTCAAAATTTCGAGTTATTTTAATTTAAAGTTGAAAAAATGCATAATATTTTCGATAAAATCTCACTTTCGTAACTTTGAGCTTCGATAGCTTTTGTTTGGTTATCGGGAAAACTTTCAAACCTACGCCATCTTGTAGAGAATTCAACGTAGATCATTTTCCCTATCTCAAACACCTATGTCCTCACTCAAAATTTCGAGTTATTTTAATTTAAAGTTGAAAAAATGCATAATATTTTCGATAAAATCTCACTTTCGTAACTTTGAGCTTCGATAGCTTTTGTTTGGTTATCGGGAAAACTTTCAAACCTACGCCATCTTGTAGAGAATTCAACGTAGATCATTTTCCCTATCTCAAACACCTATGTCCTCACTCAAAATTTCGAGTTATTTTAATTTAAAGTTGAAAAAATCCATAACATTTTCGATAAAATCTCACTTTCGTAACTTTGAGCTTCAATAGCTTTCGTTTGGTTATCGGGAAAACTTTCAAACCTACGCCATCTTGTAGAGAATTCAACGTAGATCATTTTCCTTACCTCAAACACCTATGTCCTCACTCAAAATTTCGAGTTATTTTAATGTAAAGTTGAAAAAATACGTTTGTTTATGTCTATTCAATGTAAAATGAACGCGTGAATGCGTTTACCTACTTATCCGCTTCTTCCGAGTGACGTCACAACGCAGTCGATGGGCGAAACCGAAAAATAATTACCTATCTTGAATTTGGTTTAACCTCTCTTAGTTTATTGATGTTGGAACTGCATAAAATTATTTAAAGTAATCAGTGTAATTCTTGATAAGAGTGTAGTGAAAATTTGTTTAGTATATGGACATGAACCAGGAACATAATGTATTCTTTGTGATGGCAGTCCATACTCCATAGTACTATTAGATTTGTATTCGGTAATTAAGTACATATGTACTTATTTTGAGTACTTGAGATAACAAAATACATAGTATAACTCAAATGAAGTGTAAAGTTCAAATAATGTGCTACCAAGTCGAGCTGCCAAGCTGCTCGAAGACTGCGTGTTATGACGAATTTTGTAATTTCAGACCCAATTCTTAGGGTGTCGACGAGATGAGGAACCAGTTTTAAGAAAAGAAAGCTAGAGTTGTCAATTGAAAATAATTCTTCATATCATTTCGTCCTATTTTCGTGGATTTCCATTGAAAATCTGAGGTAAAAATTGAAATAAGTCCAAAAATTCATGGTTTTTTACTTTTTATTGATTATTCGAGAGAAAATTTTAGATTAGTATGCCTCTTCATTTTCAAAAAATAAGTTGGAATAAATTGTATTTTTTAAGTAATAGCAGGTTGAAAAATGACACAGGTCGACACGATTTTTGTTTCTGGGTTCCGATTGCCAAATTTTGGTTGCTTTTATGTAACTAATGAAGAGGAAAAAATTTTGATCAACGTTTGCTTTGGGGGGGGGGGGCAAAAAACTGATTTTACGAAAGCAATAAGCCTGAACATTACAAAAAAAATTGAAATTTTTTTTTTAGTGGATTAATCTTATAGAAAATTTGACGGCGAATCCAATACCACAAACCGCAGACCTCCATCTCTTTTAGAAAAAAAGTTACAGCTCATTCTTACTAAAATTTTGTGAAAAAATCGCATTTTATTTTTTCGCGAGAAAAGTACAAAAAATGCGATTTTTTCACAAAATTTTAGTAAGAATGAGCTGTAACTTTTTTTCTAAAAGAAATGGAAGTCTGCGGTTTGCGGCATTGGATTCGCCGTGAAATCGAAAATTTTTATAAGATTGGTCCACAAAAGTTTTTTTCCAATTTTTTTGTAATGTTCGGGCTTATTGCCCACGTAAAATCAGTTTTTTGCCCTCCCCCTCACCCCCAACCCGATGAAAAAATTTTAGATCAAATCATATCTGATTAAGATCTAATTTTTTTTAGATTTGATTTGATCAAATTAGATGTCATTTGATCACATCACATCAAACTGGATCTGAACTTCATAATTTTTTCAGATATGAATTGATACAATGAGATTATGATTTGATGTAATTTGATAAAATTAGATCGGGACATTTTTGAGATATGATTAGATCTGAAATTTTTTCATCGGGAAACGGGAAAGCAAACTTTGGAAGCCAGAATTGAGCAAGGTGATGTGTTTTGATGTCTAGAATCAGAATTTCAGCATGAGAATCCAGAAACAGAGCAAGCATTTTTTTTGTAGACCTGTGTGATAATTGTACATTTGAAGGAAAAACATTTTCAAAGAGTTCAAAAGAAAATTAACATTTATAATTTTTTTTTACGTAATTTCGTGATGAATTACGATTTTTAGCAAAATTACCCAAATTTAAAGGCTGATATCTTGAAACAAGCTGTACTTGGGGAAAAATTTTTTTGCGAAATCAGAAAGAGAATTGATACGAGATTCAAAAACGATCATCACGTTTTGAAAAGCTCTAAGTTGAACTTTGGTGGCAAAAGCTCGACTTCTACGATGAGAACAAAAGATGAAAGTTACCAATTAAAAATCTGAAAAAATTACAGTAAGTAGCCCTTGTTAACCTTTTTTCAACCTACAAATTTTCAAGGTGAGATCTCTAGACCCCTGGGGGTACAGAGGTCCACAATTTTGACCAAAATTCAAAAAAATCGGAAAAGTGAAGTGGCACATCAATTTCTTCTAATTGGAAAAGGCGCTGATTTTGATTTTTTCATCCGACCCCAAAAGAAAATTCAAGGTACCTAGTACCTACCTATGAAAGTGAAGTCCTCACTTTTTTGAACAATATTTTTATTTTCTACGTATTTTTTTCATCGGTAATTTAAATGGAAAAAGTTGCCCAATGCAAAATGATTGACTTTTAATTTTGTGTCGAAATTGTTTTCATTTCTCCATGGCAACCAAATCGAAATTTTCAAATCGATTTCATGCTATGCTGATTTTGGGGCTGGGCTAATGAACCTTGTAGCCCGAACACATTGAAAAAATTAATATGCTGAATCTTGTTTGAATCTTCTTAACTTATCAATTTGGAAAAAAATTGTACTCATTGGATCAAATTTTTTTGAAACTGGTTTGTTATTCGTTAGATATTAGAGAAAACAATACCTACTCGAAATTTCGATAAATATTAGCGAGGTTGTTTAATTTTGACACGAGAACCTCACAGAAAAAAATTGAGACCCATAGTCTTAAAAAAAAATCAATGTCACTTTTTACAAAATCAAAATAAATTTTATTTTACCCAATACCCAGACCTCAAAGCATTTTTCACAAAAATTCTTTGAAAATTCATTTTTCAATTTTTCCCCCTCCCCCGCTACCACTTCGATTGAGTTCGTGCATCTGCCTACATTGAAATTAAATTTCAATTCAGACTTTAAAAATTTGACATGCCAGTTTTTTCACGACCCTCTTCTTTTTCATTTTTTTTTTTGGTTCATTATTAAAATAAAATTGATAATAATTGAATGAGTTTGAAAGTAGAGCAGTCTGATTTTATTATTCAGGTCTATTAATTCAAAACATTATTTTTTGCTACATCTGTCCTTATTCTAGAAAAGCGATTTTGCGAGAAAAAAGATCAGCATGGGGTAAAATTTTCTGAGGAAATTCATTGTAAGCAATTGTGATTCTGTCCCATAGAATACAAGTTTCAATTTTGGGAGGCTGGAATAATTTTAGTCTTTATTCTGAAAAGATGCTTCATGATCGTTAAAAAAAAACTGAGTAAAAAATTTATAATTCCGAAGTCATTGGGCTGAGATCAAGAAAATACAGAAATGTGGTTTGCTTCTTTTATGTAGGTAGTTCTTTTTATCGTGTACCGAAGTTTCAAAACTGGAAAAAATTTTTTACCAATTTTTATCAAAATGCGAAGAGTAAGATTTTTGGGGTACTGCTGAATTGAGCTAAAAATTTTTTGAACATTTTACGATGGAAACTCTTGTCAGTCTTGACAACTTGAATCCATTTCATTATTATCGTTTGAGTTTTTTCGGATTTTGGAGCATCGTTTTTATACGAAGAATAATTATCTACTACTTTAATACGAATAAAAAACATCAAGAAGGTATTTCCGTCCTTTAGAAAGAAATAAAAATGATCGATACACATTCACTAATTAGGAACGAAAGTGTAGGTAGGTCGTAAAAAATACGTCATTACCTATAGAATTTCTTTAACCCATTCAATATTACCTTATGCTGAATTTAGTATGCATACAAAAGATCAATAAAAACGCTTTCAATTCATCGAACCGATGTCTAATAATTTTTTTACCAATCGATCCGTGTATGTATACTAATTAAACACGTGTAATTAGCCCCTTGAACGCAGTTGCTACTTGAAACGATTACAAAACATTTGTTACGTATGACAGCAACTTCTTCAAAAATTTAAATCAAGGTTATCCCATGATTTATCTGATCACTAGATGATCGACTGTACTCTGACTCTGGTACACTTGAACGTAGCTGTAGGTAATTAAAATGCACGTGATCGAATCTTGAAAAACCATTGCTGGCATATTAATGCGAATGCGAGAAGCAAACATTTGTAAATGTAAAAACACGATTATTGAGTATTAATTCTTATCAATAAAGTGTTGTTTAATAATATGTAAGTGTAACAAAATGACATGTAAATAAAGAATATCCTCGTTTGATATGTTTGTAGTTGTTGTGTAAATAAAGGAGAGGAAAAAATTTCCGTCTAGGTGAGCTTTTGTTATCTTACTGGGATTTTTGAGTACCGAGAACCTTTCCCTTTTTTCCTTTGGGTTGAATTCTAAGTACGAGGAGAAGTTGAATACGAAATTAGAATGTGGCCTGTGTTTATGATAATCAAGGCTGCAAATGCGAACAAGGTCATCTTGATGTGCTTATTTGTGACAGGTTTCAATTTTTTCTAGCTAAAACGTTTACGAATGTGTTGATTTGAAAATGCATTCAATCTGCGAATGCAGTTTGGGACAATTTTTCCAATTTTTTTTTTCACAGAAATTGAAAACACTGGAGGAAAATCGCAGTCACTCTTTTTTTTTCGTAACAGTTTAAAATTCCAATCGAGGTCGTCTAAATTTTCATTTTATAGGTAATCCAGTTCGTCTTCTTTCGAAATTCCTCAGTCTATTAGATTTCGACGATTCAAGTCCAAATTCAAAATTTTGAAATTTTAAGTAATTCTTAATTTTAAAATTTTTTCAATCAAAATTTTCCGTATAAAATTTTTTTTATTTTTATTTTTGAAAATTTTTTCGTATTTTTTAAAATTTTTTCCAATTACCTACTCAGTTTAAAGAAATTTGGAAAACATTAAAATTTGATTTTTTAAACGAAAATCACAGCTGGAAAAAATCTTGAGAAAATATCAATTAAAATTTTGAAGTTGAAAAAATCTGAGAAAAAATTTTAAAATTAACTGGAAAAATTCGTTAAAAAATAAGTCGAGTTGGTACTTGGTAAGAAAATTTTAAATTTGAAAAAATTTTACTGTTGAAAAATTTTTAATTTGAAATAAATTTCAACTTGTATCGACGAAATCCTATTTTTGGAAAAAAGTATTAGGAACTATGGTATATTCCTATTTCCTACTCACCTATACTTAATAATCTCGCATTCCTATTTGGAGAAGTCTATGACACTTCATCAAAAGTTTGTTTACCGAATACCTACGTACTTGGATAAAACAAACAAGATGCTAAATTTTTTTACACCTGCAAAATTTATAGATAGCAGGCCTATATCCAAAGTTTGTTGGTTCAACTGTACGATGTGTATTTCACGTACCTACGTCTAGTCGTCTCGTCTACGTTTTCCCTGACACAGTGACGTAAACGGTAGGGGTTTCCACGAAAAATTGTAAATTATTTAGTAACATGACGCAATCCCCAGAATACGCGATTAAAAGCTGACTCGCTAGAAGCATTCGACGAATATTTGCAATTCAACATTTCATTTCTGTGAATTCCCATTTGTAGAATCCCTTGTTTTCACCCTTTCTGGCCTCTTGTCTTGTAATTTATCCGAAGTTGGTAATTGGTAGAAGGATGGATTTTTTTGCAATATTTCTAAAATTTGATGGAGGAGGGGGGGGTGGGAGGGATGTATCAGTGTTATTGTACAATGATATATTTTTGTTATATGTATCTAACGTTCGTTTTTCCTTTTAAATTTTATTATAATTATTTTTCTAAAAGAACTTCAAAAAATCTAATTTTTTGAGATTCTCAAAATTTTTTGTAAAAAACATTGTAAATTTTGTGTAAAAAAATATATAAATTTTGCGTAAAAAAAATGTATTGAATTTTTTGTGATGGGATTCGCGGGGTAAGGAGTGGGTCTATTTCAAATAAAAATATTAATTTTTTTTTAAAGAAAGATTTGCAAAAAAAACACGAGGACTGGTTTTTCTTAGTACCCTGAAAAGTGGATTGTAGGCAAAAATTTAACATGAATGACTTTTTTTTTTTCAAAATGTAGTCATGTGGAGGGGAGGGGAGGAGTGTGTACAACTTTCTGAATTCGCCCATTTGAGTTGTAAAAACGAAGTGGAGACAAACATTTTGTGAAGCCCTTAAATTATTTGGCGAAAATTTTACCCCTTGACTCCATCATTTTTTTCATTCAGATTTATTCAGTCATAAAATCTGACCATGTTCAAAAAATTCGATGAATTGAAAAAGTTTTGTTTTAATATGCCGAACCAAAGGTATTATTAGCACCAAAAATTTTCATTTCTATTCACTCCATGTTTCACACTTTTCACTCAATTCTTGAGATCACTTCTTAATTTTTTTTTTAATTTCCAATAAAAAATTGGAAAATTATGAAAAAAAAATATCGAATAATTAAATTTGGTGCAAATTTACCATTATCATCCTTTCTTTTTAGAAAGTGCGTATAATAAGGATGATTTTTTCAATTTTTTTTTTTTGAAAAGTTTCAGGGGAAAAGAGGAAGAAGTAGTCCAAAAGTTGAATTTAGAGGTCCCAGACCTCAAAGTAACGTGGGTAGAATTTAACTCCTGGCTCCTCTCTTACCATGCCACCCTCGTTTATATAGAAAAAAATTGGACATTTTCAAAAAAAAATACCTATATTAAGTAAGTACAAAATGCTGAAAAAAAATTATTTTGCAAAAATGATTGAGGATTTGATTTTTTCAATTTTTGTTGAATTTTTAAATAATGAAACAATTTCTGAGGACTCCTGGTGTCGATGATTTTTTTATTTTTTTGAGTAAAAATGAAGCATTCGTGACAAGTGACAAGACAGTAAAGATAGAATTAGAATCTGTGGTGAAATTTTTCGAGATCGTTTTGAAGTACAAACTCCAACGTCCAAACACCTAGAGGGACTCAAATCAACACCTCAAATTTTTCTACTTCTTCCTCTTTGCGTCTATCACCGAGAATTTTCGAAAATGCTGAATATGAGACAAAAGACAAAAGGTATTAATATCAATTAGCAGAACAATAAGTTCAATATTCATTCGTGTTGAATTGCCATATATCTTTCAAAAAGTCTAAAAATTTAATTCTACGATAATTTGCTAAAAATTATACCAAATTTTGCGGTCCGGTCATTCAACCCAAAAACTATCGTGCCCTGAGCAAATTAA
The DNA here is from genome assembly GCA_038380155.1 of Pseudococcus jackbeardsleyi. NCBI lineage: Eukaryota > Metazoa > Arthropoda > Insecta > Hemiptera > Pseudococcidae > Pseudococcus > Pseudococcus jackbeardsleyi. Next base: position 21,943,331 of record CM076240.1, on the reverse strand, counting down.
AACCAGAAGAATATTTTGGCAAATCACAACACTCACTATTTTACCACCCACTTATCATGACTCACCTTCCTATCAGTTGTTATCAACGTAAACAAGACAATAATTCAAATTCGACGTGTCGATGATGAAAACTTGCAAAACTTGGTAATTTATTCACAAATTTATGAAAAATTTTCCATTTCAAAGGAATTAAAGTTCGCTCAAATCCTACGTAAAAGTTGGAACTTTCTATCTGCTGAGAAAACGAATAAACAAAGGTAAGTTCGGAGTACTCATGCGCAACTCGTGCTAAAATTGAACCGCTACTTTTACTTTTGCATTGGTCTTTCAGTTCATCGTGGCCTTCTCTAGACCGTCTACCATTAAAATATTAAATTTCACGATGATAATTTTCATATTAGAGTATTATGCTTAAATTTTCAAATCGTAATCGAATGAAGTGTCGTTAATGTTATCGCGTTTACGAATCATGCATTTATTTAATGGTTGGACTTATCTTTTAATTAAAACGCCTCTCGAGTGGTAGGGAGATAACGCTGAAACGTCATAATAATTTTACGTATATATATAAGTTACTTTATAACCAGAATAGTTGAATCATATTTCATTGTCGATTAGTGTTTTATTACTTCCTCGAAGAAAAGAAAGTCTCTTCATTGCTGGGTTTTCCTTGGATGGGTAAGTTTGAATTTTTTATGCGTTTCGATTTCTTTATTTTGTAGTTTTTGAAAATAATTTATCGTTCGATCGCTACGATCTGCGTTAAAAAAGGTGAAATTTTTTAATACGTGTAATATATCTAGCTTACGTCGAATGATGGTTCGATATAGGTCATAAATTTACCGTGCTGTTGCTAATTAAAATTTTTGTGGTTTACAGATCAGGGTAGTAATTTATCTAGAGAGGAACAGTTATGCCCTGTGGAACAAATTAGTCTCTGCAGGGATGGCAGCGATCATGGATGTCAACCAACGGTTGGCCGTTGGGGCAACGAATGGCCTAGTTGACTCAAAACCGCCCAAGAATGTATACAGAATTTAACTAAAGTAGGGGTCGAATGGCCTTTGGGCCATCCGTTACCTCTACCGAAATGGGGTCGACCTAAGGAGGCCTTATTTTTAACATCGGTCGAAGAATATGAAGAATTAGCTCAAGTTATAGAACTAAACGTACAACATATTTTGCAAGCTCATAATTACAACGCTGTTGAAAATCTAATCAAGTACGTGTCCGTAGCTACGAATATCGTCGAACAAAGAACATCGTTCTAATGTTTTACTTTTATTTTTCAGGTTTTACGACGAGTTTAAAAAGAGTAACGAACCATGTTTGATGAATTTTTACCGAAGCTATTGCCCGCCGATTACGTCCGAACATCATACTTGTGTTGGTCTAAGTTTAGAACTTATGAAAGAATTGTTCGTATTGGAAGAAAGATTTCCGGGCTTGATTGAGAAATTATTTTTGTCATCGTGCGAAGAATGCGTCGATGATGTGTCGTCTTACACTTCGGAGCTTCCTAATCCGTACGATTCAGAAAAAGAACACGTTTTGGTCGCCTTGAAAATTAATATCGCTGGTCGTCTTGGTATCATTTTGCTCGATCCGGGGTATCATATTGGACGAGTTATTACAATAATGAAGGATTGTTATTATCCCCATACTGGTAAATATTCGAAACGAGTTTTTAGATTCGTCGATGGTCAAAAAATTGACAATTTGGTTCTTCTAGGCTGGTTCTTACAATCTGAAGAAAACTCTTGCCGAAAAGAGTATTGCTATAGTTTCGATTTCGATAATGAAGACTACGTGTATTGGCAAATCAGGGAAACTCGACCGAACGGCGTAAACAAGATGATTGGAAATTTGATCTACGTGGGTGTGCCTTATTTAGCCCCAGTCGATGTTACGGAGCGAAGAAATCTTGTATACGAATTCAAATGCTTGGTTAGTCGTACGGTAAAGGGTAATTTAATAGCTGGAGTTTATTTCCCATTCAAAGCCGGAGTCGACAAATTCACCATTTTTTATCAAGACGGTGAAACAACGAAACGTGAAAAAATGCTATTCTCGATGTTCGACAACAACGTTAGTATTTTGATCATTTCTCGAAACTTTTTCAAAATGTAGAAGTGATTTAAAAATGTGTGTGTTTTTTTGTAGAATTTAACTCCAAGTGAAGAAAACGCATTATCAGTGTGTAACTCGCAGCTCGGATATAACGATGGGCGATTGATCAACATATTAAGATGCTATAATAACATCATCAATGATGACAGCTTCGTTCAACAGGCTACAGAAATCAACCAAAGCATTTATAATTTAGGAGAAGCCGAAGAATGACAATTAGATAACTAATTGTTTACACTTTTCCCAATTTAAAAAGCTTGCTATTATGTTAGGTTTAGTTGCTATTTTAGTTTTATTTTTTGGTGATGGGTTTTTTTCAATCTTTATTATTTTCCTTAGTCTTCATTTTCTTCACGATATTATTTTTAAATTTAATAAAATTTATTAAGATATTATTTTTTTCATTTTGAAGAATTTTTATTTGAGGTATAAAACGAGTCATTATTTTGTATTTTGCTTTATTATTAAATGGGTTAGCTTTAATTTGCTTATAGTGTATTGAACAAGTTGTCATCAATGTATTATGTTGTGCATAAAATAAAATGTTGCGCCACAATGTGCTGTCTTGGTTGCTTATTTGTTGCGTGATCGTGGCTAACGAACGAATCGAGTTGTTCATGTGATTCAAGTATGGTTGTTAATGTTGGAATTTCGGTGGAGTATTGATTTTTTTGTTCGGTGAAGAGAAAGAGTAAATTCCGACCGATGGGTTTATTTGATTTTAATATGTAATTGGGTATTTTTCGTCTGGAAAACGATGAGTTTGACATGATGGTTGAATGTGCCTTTGATTTTACATAGAAACTGGGAAATTACTGCGATTGAATGATTTCATGTAATGAAAGATGACTGTTTAGTAGGTATAATTTATTTGAAGTCTGCAGACAAAAAATTGAGAAATGATGATTTTCTTTATCTGAAAAAGCAAATGAGCTGATTTCATAAAATTTCGAAGTAAATATTTTTAATTAATCGTATAGGTACTTACAAGTTGTTTAGATTTCAAAGAATTAACGGATCAAGTAATCGCTTTAAAAAAAAAATATTAATGAAGTAAAGCACAATTTTTCCCACACTGATGAAAAATTGCTATTTCGCCTCATTCAAATTTTCATAATTTTTTCGTTTTTCCAAAAGCGAACTGTCTTTAATAATTTTCCAAGTTCGCTTTTCTCAACTTTTTTATTAATTCAAGTTTTCTCATTATTTTCTCTCCAGTCTCAAATTTTTTCATATCAATGATCATGTTGAAGAAAATTAAATAAATGATTAATTTCCTTGGCCTACTTTCTAATTGAAATTAGGGTTCGTCGAGTTGAAAAAAATTTCAAATTTGAACTGTAGAAATGTTTTTGTTCAAGAAAATTGTAAAAATTTGAATAATATGGAACATAAAGCACCTATTTACACAATTTGGATTCTCTAAGTAGACCGTACGCTGTCACTGTTGATGTAAAATTTTTTGGTTTTACTCACCTTCAGGGTGTCCAAAAAAGAAGAAATTCAAGGTCAGCTCTTAAAAGATGATTATCAATATCAATTTTTGAAACCAATTCTGAATTTTTTTAAAAATTTGTTTCCGATGAAAGGTAGGTATTTATCGAAAGAAGTCTGTAAAGTGAAAAGAACGTATGTAGGTCTAGGTATGTACCTGAATCGCTGAAAATTATTCACTTCAATTTCAAATTTTTCGAGCTGGGTTAATGCTTCTCAATCAGGAGTTGATATGAATTTTCCTGGACGAGAGGTGATTTTTTTTTCTCGATGCAATTTTTCTCCTTTTCCAAGTTACCTTTCTGAATCTGGCATTGCTTTTGAAAAACAATTACTTCTCAATTCAAAATCAAAAAATCTTTCTGATTTGTAAGAAACTGGTATATGTACATGAATGATATTTGATTAAATTTAATCTCTTCCCCTCTTCTTCTCTATCTCTTCTTTTCTCTTCCAGTAGGCCAGAAAATTGAGAAACAAAATGATCAATTTTTAAAATTATCTTCTACTCTTTATTTCAATTTTTGACGTATTTATTTTGGAATACCGATAAAAAAATTGAGTGAATTTATCATTTTTTTTCACAATTTTTTCTCATTTGTGGAATTAGTTGAGAAATCATTGAACCTAAAAATGAAATAAATTGAATAAACATTTCTAAATTTTTTATGACTTTATGGCACTTTTATAACTAGATACCTACCTGAAACTGAATAAGAGGTCAATGTTTATAATTTTCCCATTTTTGGAAATTTCTTTTTGAATTTTAAGAATTTCTTTTGTGAAAATTCTACCTCCCCTTTTTTCACTCCATCATAAATTCCGTTTTTGTTCGAATTTATGTAAATTGTTTATGGAATCGAAAAAGCTTGCACTTTCGTAGATTCAATATTGCAGTTCAGCCTTATAATAAGAAACGTTAGACAAACAAAAATTTGTTCAAGAAATTAACAGTTTTTTAAAAAAGTTTTTGATTGAAAAACTTGTTGCAGAAATAAAAATAGGCCTCTTCAATAAATAACTTTTTTCACCAACGAAAAAATAAAATTGATCGAGAAAGTGAAAAAAGTCACAAAAATGATACAAATGCATTTCAAACTACTGATGCTTTTCTCTGTAACGAAAAAAATAACACCTTTCCTTAATAATTTTCCTACAGAAGATAGACATCACCTCTCTTCTGATCGAAGACTTCCCCCACAGAAAAACTCACCACTCTTCATAACCCTTTTAATTGTATATTATATACAACACAATCAGACAGATTTTCATCGTATACAACATTTCAGAAAGTGCTCTATTAGTCTACGTAACGCAACAATAAAAAAAAGAATTGAAATTGAAAAAATAAAGGAACTTAAGAAATAGAAATAAAATTACAACTTAATTTCACCACGAAGCCACATATTTACAGATTCTAATCGTACTGTCGATATAAATAAAAAAGAAAAAGTCTGCATTGAATAGTACATGAAACGTTTTTAAAAATAATTGCTACAAAGCTTAATGAGTTACGAAGTAAAAAATTATTCCTTATTTCTTTTCTCTTTACGTTTGTTATATGGTTTAGAACGGTGATCTTTTTTCTTTTGTTGAGATTCTTCTTTAAGACTATGTTCAGGTTCAGCACTACAACACAAAGAATAAATTAAAACAACAATCGAGGAGACGAGGGCCTCGAGTGAATTCTCTATAAAGCGCCTCGCGGAATGCTTACAAGAATTTGATATCACTATGGATGAAAAAAAAATATAGGTAACCTACGAGATGGAGAGTAAAAAAAAAATCTCAGCGTAAAGCGAAGTGATGTTTTTGGCGTACTACAGCATAGTGTATGATTTTACACAGATAAGCGAAATAACAAGATAAAAACTTATGAACTAAAGATATTACTTACATAATAGGTAAATTTGCTTCTATGAAGCAGTTTAAATAGGTAGCCTACTTAACATTTTAATACCGCCGCACATACCTGTAAAAATTAAACTCGATGTATTGTAGGAATGCCATGGTCAGCATAATTAAGAGGTGTGAAGTGACTTGGGATTAATTTTCACACTACTCAAAGCTGCATTAGTGATTATTCAATAAGCAAGGCGTAGTTTTTTTAGACAGGTATGTGCGTTATTGGTTATAAAACTTCAATCGTCGAGTTAATAAAAACGTGTTCGGTTAAATTTTGGTAAAACCTGCTACGAACCTAGAATACGTAACAGGGGCAGGCAATGCCCTATATCTGAAATCGGGCAATGCTCGCGAGTAATTCGAATTACACGACGCAGCTTTATAATTTTTTCGAACTGGGCTGTACTTATACCTAATACCAGATGATCACAGATGTGTTACAACATGAAATAGACTTATAGTACGACTCCCCATCAGAGGTTATCGTATTGAAAATATGTAGCTTGATTTCAGTACCTAGGAGCTGGCGGTAGAGCTAAATATTCGTTAGGTTGAGCGTGATTCGAAGATCGATAACCGATCGCTTGGTGAGCACTGCGAGGCCTGTAGTGTTGCGTTTTAGTTTGCCATTCTCTGTTGAATTGTTCGGCTTCCTCTGCAAATGAAAACATCATTTTAGGGAGAGAAAACGAGACTGATGGCGATTAAAAGGAGATTAACTGTACCTTCGTCCAAATTAACGTATTCTTCGTTTTCTTCTAACTGACCAGAGTATACGTTTTGCTCTTTTTCCTTGATGTGGGCTCTGTCTCCGATGTGGTGGCCGATTGATAACTTCTTTACGCCGGAACGACTGTCACAAACGCTTTTCTTTGTTTCACGAACACCGCCAGGACCATTTCGAGTTGATTGCGAAGCTTGATAAACCTAAATCGATAAAAATGTCAGTAGTATACATTACGAGTGAATATAATGTACGAATGTTCATCAACTCACTTGTGGTTTACCATCTGGACCTGTAGTCATCGTCATAACTGAACTGGAACTAAAGGAATGACAATTCGGATCATTTGGCATCTGACTCATGCTTCTCATCATTTGGCTCATGTTGGGAAATCCACCAAAAGGAGACATTAAATTCATACTGTTCATATTGCCATCCATTCCGTCGTTGAACGGCATCAAAGACATGGAACGACTGCGGCCACTGCCTCCTGGACCAGCCAAGGGATTGCCACCGAAGAAGGAGTTCATCATGTTTTGCATCTGTCTCATGTGACCTCTGTAATAATCAGTCCACATATTAGAAAAATCGTGCAGAATTTCAACCAGATTCAATGGCAGGCTGAGGTTGGTGAGCTCATGAATGTAGGACAAGTCACCACACACGAGTTGCACCCGAAACATCAATGTAAAATAATAGGATAGATGATTATCACGGTGTATTCCTATCTTACATGCAAATATCGTGAATTCATTGCTAAGCATTGTATACGAAAGCATTTCTTACCCCATTATGTCATCGAATCCGTCACCCATCAATGAACCGAACATTTTGACCAAAAATTTGAGTCCACGAAAGCAAAATTGGAACAAGATCGATGCACAGCAGTGAAATCGCAATTACACAATATCGAATTACACTTCTGCAATTACTTTCGATGGAAATTAAAATTACAATTCTCAAAATGGATACTAAGGCCACTTGATTTGTCTTAATTTGCGATGCGTAACAGCTGAATCAATACAAAAAACTTTCGATCAGTTGATTCCGATATCCAACTTGCACTTCTCAATTCGAATTTTCCCCGAGTACCTACCAAATTAAATGGAAAACCTAGAAATTTCGAGAATTAGGCTGAAGTTCATTTCATCAACGCGTGTCTGAGAGGGAGAATTCCAAGGATTTTCTGGAAGAAAACGGATTCAAATGGGATTTCTCGGAAAATTTTCACTACGAGAAACATTTATAAACACTTCCACATGAATTTTTCACGTTTTGTTTGCCAAATTGAAAAAAAATTGATTGGAAAAATAGCGAATTGATAATGAATTTTTCTTTTCAAGTTGAACAGAGAAAAAGCGAAAAAAATTATTATTGGTGAAATTGAAAAATTTAATTAAACTTTATTTTTTATGTAAAACCATAAATTAAAACGAATAATATTTTAAAATAAATATTTCAAATTTTAAAAGTTTTTGAGCTCAAAATTGAAGCAAAAATTTCGAATATTTAGAAATTTTAAAATTCAAATTTCTTCAAAAAGAGAATTCAAAATTTAGATCTTGGTCACAATGGTTATATTCTTTTTGCGTATGTGTGTGTAAATACACATACATTCATTGTAATAAATTGAAACAGTGTGTTAGTGTGAGTTTGACAACATGATTTTCTTATCACTGAAATTTGGAGCCGTGATAACAAAACTTTGAAGTTCTGAATAATTGAAATGACGAACTTTCTCTTATAATTTTTCGATGACTAATTCAAAAAAGCAATAGATTGTTTCCTTCGGCCCGGAATATGTTACAATTTCGCGACTAAAATGCGCAGCGTGCTATTTCACAATAATTTCATTGATCTCAAATCGAAATGTGTTCAGTATTCGAGTATCATACAGAAAGCAGATTTCGAAAAATTCGCCAGCGAAGACTGTATAAAGAAATGCGTACAGAAGATGAGCGCGCTAAAATTGGTACCGGACGGTAAGAAAATGGAAAGTAGAGCATCCGTATTAATTCCACTATGTCACTCGAACAATGACCTCTGCTTGTTGTACACCTTAAGGACACATCTACTTCGACGCCATCCTGGTAAAATATCCTTTCCAGGAGGTATGTGCGACGAGAACGAGAACCCCGAGGATACAGCAAGTCGAGAAACTGAAGAAGAAGTTGGATTCCTAAAACATAGAATAAAAATTTACGGCTGTGGTGCTCCTATCCTTAGATCTGGTGTATCGATTACTCCAACGGTTGGGTATCTTGGGCACGTAGGAACTAATGATTTCAAACTTAACAAGGAGGAAGTTCAGTTCGCTTTTACTGTACCTTTGTCTATGCTCTGTGATCCGGAATGCTGTAGGTACACGCAATTTAGAAATAGTTACACGTTACCAGTGTATGTTATTGATGGGTTTAGAATATGGGGAGTTACTGGTTTCTTGACTCATTTATTTCTTAAATGTTTAGTCGATGATCTATATAAATTGAAACTAGTGCAGAGCACTCAAGTTTTAAAAGATATATAAATTTCGTTGCGCCTTTTTTTATGTTACCTGATACCTTGCAATAATTTATTGTATTTTATCTCGATGTGTGTTTTATGTCGTTGATTTTATTTTTATACGAAATATTAAACAGTTTGATAAGATATTTACATTTTATTCAACACTCGAATGTACAATTTTGACAAGAATAAGTTGAAAAAGTGTCAAGAGGGATTATTCCGTTTTAATTTGAGTATTTTCAGTAACACTATCGCCCGAAGTTTCTGTCAAAGGTAAAGGTGCTGGAAGAGGGACGTAAACGTTGGAAGCTCGATGCTCCTTCAGATAATCCCCTCCTTTTTCTTTATATTCTTGAGCAGTTATTAAATAATTTTTAAAATTTGTATTCGTACTGAATTTACTAGCGCCCAGCCAAGCATTTAAAATCGGTTGTTTAGCTAATGAAATAGAGAACTTTGATTGGAATGGTCTCATTTCTAGTAATTCTTTTTTCATTCGATCCAAAAAACCTGGGATTTGAGTAGGTCCGCCGGTTAAGAAAATATTATTGGCCAAAGTATTGGCTGTTTCTGCAGAATACCCTTTAAGAATGAATTCTACGGTTTCAGCAATTCCAGCTTGGCTGGACCCCAACATGGAGGGCTGGAAGAGAACTTCGGGAGCTCGCATTCTTTCTAATCCCAAATGTAGCTGATATGCTTCTTTCGTATTGATAGGATCATTCGGTGAGGAGCTACCGCTGAATAATGGATCGTAGTATTTTAATACTTCTTCTAGCTCGAGTATTTTTTCTTGTTCTTCTTCGCTATCTGTGTCACCTCCTTCCTAAATTAATTCAAGGTCGTTTTACTTAATTGTCATTTGCATATTACGTAATTTTCAAATGAATTACTTTATTGATAGCTTTGTAAACATCCCAGTCTTCGTCTCGTATACCGAAATCGTCGTCATTTTTTTCTTTTCGAGCTAGCTGACTTATCAGTCTCATTCGCTCTTGAGATGCGATGGTGCCTCGTTTCGCCATATCTTGACGTCGCTGTCGACGTAGCGTTCTTTTTTCCATTAATTCTTTTCTAAGAACGTAATAGAATTTCAATAGATAAAAATTGTACTTTGAAATGGGTAATAATTATAGAAGAATATAGATAGGTACCTTTTTCTATACACCGTGCCAAGCCATGGTTTAATATCTTCGTCATCTTTAGGCAATTTAATATCGGTTTTCATTATTTTTATTTTTGGTTCCTAAAATGAAAAGTTTGAATCATTTTAATCAAAAATTTAAAAAAAGGAAAAATAAATTGGGTACAAACTTCGGTAATGCTTTCTTCAATAACTCCTGCAGCAACAGCAATTTTTTGTTTGGTTTTTTGTATTTTGGTTTGTAATGTATTGATGGTTTTCTTCAATTCATTCAAATTGGATATCTCAAATTCTCGTAAAGATGCCTAAATTACAAAATAATTAACATCCATTGGAATAAATAATATCAAGAGTCGAGTTGTTTTATTTTATACCTGAATTTCCTGCTGAGTATCCATGTCTTGTATCATTTCTTGAAGAGCTTGCAATTTGCTCAATTTATCTTCATCTTCTATTAACTATTAAAAATAACGATTCTCATTAATGAAAAAATTTTAACCTTCAAAAATAATACGAATCTATACTTACTTTCTCATCTCTTTTTCTAGCATTTATTTCGACCAATTTTCTCGCAAGTTCTTTTCTTTTCTCTCGTTGCTGATCCGGAGTCAGAGGTGTGCTCACGGCGATGTTATATGGTAATTGAATACGTTTAACGTGCTTATCGTAATAATCACCGTCAGACCATTTGGCCACTTCTTCTTGATAATTGGTGCAAATAGATCCATGATCGAAAATTAAAGCCTGTAAAACATAATTAAATCATTAGTTTTTTTTTCAAAAATTTGAACATGAAATATTGTCTTACCTCTGCTCTACTCAAAGTTATTGCATTAAGATGGACAGGATATTTGAGCTGAAGTAATTTATGAAGATAGTACGTGACATGATATCCACCAATATCGATTCGTTTACATTTGGCAGTATCCACTTTACCATTTATCACAGGAATAACATGAGTGCAGTGGTAACCAACGCTCACAATTAATACTGAATTTCTAGGATTGTTATCTTGTAAATAGCTAAGCAAAAAATCAACTCCATAGCAAACTCCAGGAACATTATAGCCTTCAAATAACAACTCTGACATTACTGAAAAAAAAAAAACAATAAAAAATTAGGTAGGAAAAATCAATACTTGAGGATTTTTCAAACGAGAATAAATACCTACATATTCTAGAATAATTAGGATTTAAAAAAGCTTCAGTCATGAATATTGGATGATTAACACATTCTTCAGTATCTATACTAAGATGAGCAAAAGAATAGTCTAAAATTTGCTCTTGGACTTCAAACTGTGTGACTACATTACGATCGAATTGTGTTTTGAGTTGAAATCTAACAGCTTCGATGTTTGTGATATCATTTCCAATTTGAGTTTCTCCTTCCTTTGCAGAAAAATTTACAAATTATTCTTCAATATTCGAGAAAATAGCAACACTTTGTGAGAGTCGTACTTTTCTTCCCCGATCTTTCCGAGGTCTTGCGAGTAAATTTTTGAATATCAAATTTGGCTGTTTACTTGTAGCCCAGCCAACTCTGCAGTTATACGAGCCTGAAAATCAACAAAAATTAAAACGATCTACATTTTGAAGAGTTCAGAGAATAACAAAAATGTACTTACCATTATCTATAACTATGGGAGTATGGGCATTGCGAAGAGTAGTGGTGTATGGGTGATAGATGTCCGAGACAGTTTTAAAATCTTTGATGTCTAAAATATCCATAATTATTAATCTTTACACTAATTATTCAGTTTAATTTTCATCTCCGGCATTGAGAGAAAAAAAAACGAAAAACCCGAATTTTCTTATCACTAGAAAAGTTGTTTGTTTTGATTAAAATTTGGGTTTGTAAATAAAGTTTTTAAGCAACAACAACGTCTGAATTTCTTTTTTATTTCTTTTTTTTTTTCACATTATCCTTTCAATTTGGATAATTTATTATTAAAATTTGAAGGATAAATAGTGAATTAAAAATGTATAATGCAATAAACTTCTTTGAAAAGAAACTTTTCTTGAGTAAAAGTTTTTTTAATTTAAATTTTCTTCATTTTGGAACAGTTTCTTCCGCCACTGAAATTTTAGTGTTATCATTCGTTATCACGTGTTTTTATTTTTCAAAAAAAAAACCTCGTGCATTTTTCTGTTGGTTTTTCGACGTTTATTCTTGTTTCTGCCATATAAAATGAATTTATTTCAATTTTAATTCATTCTCCGATTATTATAGTGTGTAAAAATGAATAAACCAACACTAAAAAATTTAACCGATAAAAATTATGGGAAACCACCGCCGAAACAAAACCCTGTAAGTTTTACGATTTTTAGCTGTCAAATTAATATTTCTATCAATTTCATTGTTGAATTTTTTTTACAGATTTTACAAAAGTTCGGTCAACACCACGTAGATTCCTTTAACTTCATGTTAAGAGAAGGACTGGAGTGTGCTGTCAGAGACTTATTTCCAATTGAATTTATGACAATGAATTCGACCAAAATTAAACTACTGATTTTGGTAAGATTTTTCTGCGTGTTACATTATTTCACTTGGAATATTTATTTGGTTCTGTTGTACTCAGAATGCTAGAATAAGTTCGCCCACGATACCACAAGGCATTATCGGAACAAAAACAAAACAAATATATCCCAGCGAATGCAGACAACGAAGTGCTACCTACAGTGGCCAGTTACAAGTGCAACTTTTATGGTATAAAGATGATAAATGTCAGCCACCGATAGATATAGATTTGGCTAAAATACCCATCATGTTGAAAGTAACAATTTTCCATCATAATATGTTTACTATTTTGATTATCAATATTGATGGAAATTATTTTCAGTCTGAGTTGTGTAATTTGAAAAACCTAACTCCTGAAGAATTAATTAACCATGGAGAACACGAAGAAGAATGGGGAGGATATTTCGTAGTGAAAGGAAAAGAAAGATTAATTCGAATGTTACTTAATACCAGACGAAATTATCCAGTTGCTGTGAAACGATCGTCATGGAAAAGCAGAGATACGAATTTTTCTGATATTGGAATTCTTATTCGGTGTATATCAGAAGATCAAACGGCTGTGGTATTAATTACCTTCATCTTCAGCATTACTTGAGTATTTCGAATGAATATTTCATTTTTTAAATATTTGTTGCAGAATAATGTTTTACATTTTTTAACCGATGGTACCGCTAAGCTTATGATATCGTATAGGAAAAGTTTATACTACGTTCCCATTATTTTAATTATGAAATGTCTCGTCGATTATACAGATGAGTTCATATTTCAACATATCATCACCGGATATGAAAATGATTTATATTTTAAAGGGTTTGTAAATTATTTCCAAATATCGAATAGTCAAGATATTATGTCTAATCGTTGTAATTTTCCAGTTGTGTTATGGAAATGATGCGTTTTTTACACGAGCATGATATTCATAATCATGATGAAGCTTGTAAATACTTGGGAAATTTATTCCGAGTTCGATTTTACGATTTACCACCGTGGACTACTGACGAACAGATAACTCAATTTATTATGAGGTATGCTTCTTTCGTCTGCATTTGAAGATTTAAAGGAAAAAAAATTGAAAACGATTAATTTTTTCGATTTTACAGTCATTGTGTCCTAGTCCATTTAAAAGACGATACAGCAAAATTTCATACGTTGGTTGTCATGTTACAAAAACTATTTAAAGTTGCTCAAGGACATAATTTAGTGGAAAATCCTGATTCTGTGATGTTTCAAGAATTATTATTAGGAGGACATTTATATTTGAAAGTAAGATCTATTATTATTTGGAATTTTATCGACTGAGATATATTTAGATGCTAATTTAATTATTTATTTTTCCTTTTTTTCGTTAGATTTTGAAAGAAAAACTGCAATCCTGGCTCTACTCGATAAAAAATGTGATACTAAAATTTGATAAATTGAATTTCGTAATAAATGAAAGTTGGTACTATACAGTCTGTTATAACTTACCTCCTTATGATCCTAATTCTCGTAATATCGATTTCAGAGGAGCTAATAAATTTCATGAGAAGAGCTGAAACGTTGGAATCAACTTTAGAGACATTTTTTGCCACAGGAAATCTAATATCAAGTTCCGGTTTGGGTCTGCAGCAAGATAAAGGTTAGTTCACATAATTATTCGCTCGAATCATCTCGAATGAATTATTTTGTTACTTCATATTATATTTATTTTTAGGTTTAACAATTATGGTTGAGAATATCAGCAGGATGCGTTACATGTCTCATTTCCGAGGTGTCCATCGTGGTTCGGTTTTCGAACAGATGAGAATGACCGAACCTCGTCAACTGTTACCTGATGCTTGGGGATTTATATGCCCTGTTCATACCCCCGATGGTACCCCTTGCGGATTACTCAATCATTTAACCAGAACTTGCGAGGTTATTATACAAAATTTGATATTCCATCGTTGAAAACTTGATTCATGATTCGAGTGATTTTATTGGCAGGTTTCTGACTCGCCGAGTAAAAAATCACTTGAAAGGATTCCTTTGGCGTTAGCAAATTTGGGAATGAGGCCGATGAATGAAGCTCCTCTACCGTCCAGTATAGGATCTTGGTATATTGTAATGTTAGATGGAAAATTAATCGGTCATGTGATGGAAAAATTAGCTGAAAATTTAGTCCAACAATTACGGTTATTGAAAATCGCTGGTCAAAAGGTATCGATGATTAGTTTATCTCCAAGGCTTTATTCCAGTAGATCGAATTATATTTAGTATTTTCTTTTATCAGGTTCCAAAAACTATGGAAATTATTTTACTTTCGCGTAAAGACGACGATACGATTACACAGTTTCCTGGAATTTATTTATTCACTGGAAATGCTCGAATGATAAGACCTGTGTTGAATTTAGCTGCGAATGAAATCGAGATGATTGGTACATTTGAACAAGTTTATCTAGATATTGCAATGTGTCCTGAAGAAATTATCCCTGGAGTATGTAACCTACTTTTTTATTCTCAAGAAATTTCATTCGGATGAATTAATCAGTTTAAAAATTGTAATAGGTTTCTACTCATCAAGAGTTATCGAAATCAGATTTCTTGAGTTTTGCTGCGTCTTTGATTCCTATGCCAGATTACAATCAAAGTCCTAGAAACATGTACCAGTGCCAGGTATTGGAACAGTACGGTTGATAGAAACGCCACTGATTTATGTTATTTGACGAATTTAATTTTTTTCAGATGGGTAAACAAACTATGGGAACTGCTTGTCATAATTGGCAATTGGTAGCAGATACAAAATTGTACAGACTTCAAACCCCTGCCAGTCCTCTTTTTAGGCCCATATTTCACGATATATTACAAATTGATGATTATCCTATGGGTACAAATGCTATTGTAGCTGTGGTTTCATATACGGTTAGAAATTTTCATCATTTTATTTCATTATGCTGATTCAATTGTGAATTAATCCATGATATGATTTCAGGGTTACGATATGGAAGATGCCATGATTATTAATAAAGCTTCCTTGGAACGAGGATTCGCCCATGGATCTATTTATAAATGTGAAACTATCGAATTGAAAGTAAATAAATTGAATTTTGCGATAACTCGGTGATGAAAGATGGCTCAAAAATACTGCAGTTAGCTGCTCGTACGATTCCCATCTCTCATCGACCTTGAAATATCGGATTTCAGAAATTAACCCTTTTCCTTTTGAAATTAATTTTCTTGAGTCGATCATTTGAGGGGGGGGGGATGAAAAAGCTCGAAAAATCGTAATTTTTACCCTTCGAATTTTTTTAAAAATTTAAGTACCTAATTCAACGATTTTTTTCTACCTGAAACATTATTGATTTGGTTAACCGATCTTAAAATTTTTTATTTGCATTAGATCTATTGAAAAGGGCTAAAAAAATTTAAGGAATAAAAATATAAAAATACAGTGTGATGTATCTTTGGATATATTTTCGAAGATGCTGAGACGAAATTTAGACACAATTTTTCCTTCTAGCCCCTTCCACTCCTTATACCAATAAATTTGGATTAAAATTTCAATAAAAGAACAGAGTTCGAATTTTGGTCAAGTTTTGGGATTTTAATTTTCAACCCTTCGTATCCTCAAAATATTTTCAATATTTTTAGAACTAGAATGACTCATTCAATTTTTTAAAATAGGTAAATAAGAATGAGAGAAGTGGGAGAAACTGCAAGAATTTTTTTCAGGAGTTTTTCTGATACTTTTTGGAAATTGATTGAAAATTTTAAAAAAAGCTGCATTAAAGACTCGAATCCCCAAATTTTAGAAATATTGATTTCTGTTTTCATTTTTTATTTGTAGTCTAAAATTTTGCAACGAATCCTACGAAATTAGGACGGTGACCATATCATTTGTCCGAGTGCTTCGGAAAGATCTTCAACTCTAAAAGAATATTTTGAAAAAAGGACTCAAAATATCTGAAATTTTGGAGTCCAAAGCCATTTTGGGAGTATTTAGGGAGCCTTATATGTACAACTTTCAAATCAACTGATGAAATTTCCTCTCAGATTACAAAACATGATCAATATTTCCCAAACAATTTTTTTAAACTTAAAAAAAAAATTGTTTCTCAAATGTGCCCAAAAAATCTCTCATGAAATAGAAATCGTTCGATTCCCCTCACTCCTCATTTTGGACCAATTGACTCAAAAAAAAAAAAAAAAAAAAGGAAACTAATTGAATCTAAAATCCAGCGTCGTTTGGATTCTATTGAAAGATGTAGACGTGCTAGTATTTTTCAATATTCGTGAAATCACTAATATTTTTTTTTCAATTTTCAACAGCCGAATATGTATTTCGCTTTGGATCCCAATCGTAAAGATTTAGAAGACCTGATAGATAAAGATGGGTTACCTTTTATTGGATCTAGAGTCACTCCTGAGAGCGTTTATTACAGGTTCTTATTCTAAATTCTTGAAAATATTCTTCCTTTTGGACGATTCATTCATGAAAAAAATATTATTCCAATTTTAGCTATTATGATCCTGTGATGCAAGCCTATTCCGTCGGAAAATATACCGGTAAAGAAGAAGTATTCGTCGACACGGTTCGATTATGTGGCGATTTCGTCTGCGACAAGAATACTCCTCAAAAAGCCGGTATTTTGTTCAGAGTATCGGTAAATATCCATTATGAAATAAAATACGACGTTTAATTTCGCTGAAAAAACTCATCTACGAATTTTCCCCTCAACAGAGAAATCCTTCAGTGGGTGATAAATTCGCCAGTCGTGCCGGTCAAAAAGGTATTTTCAGCTTGGGTTACAAAACCGAAGATTTACCCTTTACCGAAAGTGGCCTCGTACCAGATATTGTATTTAATCCTCACGGATTCCCTTCTAGAATGACTATTGGTAATTTACCAAATACAGCATTCATTTCTGCTAGCAAAAAATTTATCTAAATTGAGTTTTGGTATTTTTCAAGCTATGATGATCGAATGTATGGCTGGAAAAGCAGCATCAATTCATGGAGGAGTTCACGACGCTTCTCCATTCCAATACGACGAAGACAGAACAGCGATCAATTATTTCGGAGAATTACTTCAAGCAGGAGGTTATAATTATTATGGAGACGAAATCTTATACAGTGGAATTGACGGTACTGAAATGCCAGCTTCTATATTTTTCGGTGTCGTTCATTATCAAAGATTACGTCACATGGTATCAGACAAATGGCAGGTTAGTGACTTGAACAATATGAATTAATTTTCTTTTCCAGTGTCATTTCATTATTATAATGTATTCATTCAAGGTACGGAATACCGGTCCAATTGATATCCTGACAAGACAGCCTTTAAAAGGAAGAAAAAGAGGAGGTGGAGGACGTGTTGGTGAAATGGAAAGAGACGCCCTTATCTCACATGGCACACCATACCTTATTCAAGATCGTTTTACCGATTGCTCTGATAAATCAACGGTACGTCGATTATATTTTCTAAATGAAATGTTGGTTAATGGGTTGAATTTAATTCGAATGTAATTTCTATTTTAGGCTTATCTGTGCCGTACGTGTAAGACGATAGTGGGTCCGACGATAATTATCGAGAAGTCTTCCGATGGCCATAATGTGAAAAGAAATATCACCGTTTGCAAGATATGTAATAGTAAAAGTTCCAATATTCAAGAGATAGGAATTCCTTATATTTTCAGGTATTTATCGGCCGAATTAGCCTCGGTGAATATCAAATTGAAATTTAATCTAGACGAAGACGACGATAATGTTACGATATCTGCCGAATAAATTTAATTGTTTTTTAATTAAATTGGTTTTATTTTTCGTCGTAGGCCTGATGCAACAAATATTCAACAGATGGAATAAAATGAAATTTTTAGTGTAAGATAGAGCTCGAGGGAATTTTACGAGTTCATATTGTTTGAAAACAAAAGCTGATGTACACAATGTAACGAAATCAAATGCAATATAATGGCTTGAAGCCAATTTCAACCTGTGAAATTGACTAAATTCATGGTCACTTTGAACAAAAAAGTTTTCGAATTCAATCGTTAAAATTACATCACAGATGATAAGTAATGATGAAATTAAGATAAAATACGAAAGTTCATACAAAAGTTGATAAGATTATTTTATCAATCAACCAAGTTTTTTCTCTTTTGAGAAGTGAGAAGGTGAAACTGGAATTTCAACGAAATAATTTACGTCTACGTTAAACAAATATTTCAAGAATATTGTCTTAAAAAACAAGTTTAATAGTACTGACCTACGTTAACGTGTTTTTCTAATCTAATGCAGACGAGATAACGTTAAAGAAATTCTTACTCGCAAACCCAGACGACTTGAACAGCTGTGCCAGTTTTTTTTTCAAGGACGGAGTGTTTCCTTCCTGGTATAATTTGAGCACCCTACATTTCCTCAAAAACTTGTTCAATTTTTGAGAACTCTTACTTTTGATAGAGAATGTTTTTATAAAGATTCTCATTTTTTTGACATGAAAAATGATTTTTTCAAAATTTGAGAACTTATTTTTTTCCAATTTGAATATTTTTATGCAATAAGTATTGAAATTTTTCAAAATATTTTGATCATCCTTTGGGTAATTCTTGTCATTCAGCTATGTTTTCATACAAATTTTTAATAAAATTCGAATAATTCCATTAATTCTAAGGAATTAAATTTTTCAAAATTCAAGTTTTGACGGATAATTTTTTTTACAATTTGAACAGCAGATTTTTCAAGAGTGGTGCCTTGAAATTCCACCAAGTTTTTAGAAAAATGAGATATTTTGACACGTTTTCCGAAAAAGCTGAGTGTTTTTTAAAAATTGTCCAATTTATTAAAACTTGGATTAAAATTAAGTGCATACGTGTTACGTACCTATTTTGTTCCCAAATTTAAAAAATGAATACCTATCTGAAAATCACCTAAAACGATTTTTTTCAAAATTAAATCGATTACAAAAAAATTATATCGACGATTTTTAGAACTTGAGCAATTTTTCAAAGCGTGTGAATTTTCCGCAAGACTTCACTCAACATTTTTAAAAAAAATTGGGAGGATTTTTTCAAAAATTTAGACTACACATATTCCTTCAAAATGAAAACTTTCCAAAATTTGTCAATTTTTTAAAAAAAATTTGAGCATTTTTTTTCTTCTAAAAAATAACAAATAGAATTCGAATGTTTCTTGAAACCGTCATCACTTAAATTTGAGAGCAAAAATTAGGTACTATTTTTGAAAAAGAACAATTGAGCCCCAGTGCCCAATACGGAGGATACTCTTAGGGACTCTCCTTCAACAAAGTTTTCTTTCGTATTCTAATTCGCCGTCGTTATACCTTTTCAAATAAATCAGTTTCAATGTCAAGTTGCTCAGATGAATTAGCCAAGAACGTTCGTCGGTAATTTACGCAACGTACGCGTACGGAACGATAGAAAAAGTTATTTCTAGCGATTCGTAACCTACATTGTAGGATGAAAGTTCACAATTTAGAACTTACAGCCAATATCTACGAGACGTAGGGTAGATAAGTTTTGAAGAGTTCTATCGGATTTTCATAAGCCGAGTTACAGGGTTCGATTTTTTATAATCGAAGGTTATTTAGAAAATCCAGTTAAGTAGCTTATCTCAGTTCCAAGTTCAACCTACAATTACATAATGACCCTGGTAATGATTTCCCAACAGCTGATGTGGGTGAAACCTTGAGACGATCTAGAAAATTCATCGAACACGTGCAAATTTTGATGTGAGTCACGCCTGTTCTTATCACCTAATCATAAAATCTAATTATCTAAGCTAGGAAAATGAGTCTGGCGAAAGAAATTCGGACGAGATAACAACACATTTTATTCATAGGACAAATAAATTAACAAGCAGGATGATTTCATATTTCAATAAATTACTACATAGAATAATTTACGGTAATTCTTTAAGTCAAAAGCGCAGATTGAATGGTCCTTAGAGGACAATAGGAATTTTTAACTATTAAACACGAAACATTTGTACAATACTGAAGATGATAGTTTGGTTTCTTATACGGTTACTTTTTACACGCATCGGTTATAAATGCGATAAGATTCGCTCTTTCTTTGTCGCTCTTGATTCCAGCGAACACCATCTTTGTGCCAGGAATATATTTCTTTGGGTTTTCCAAGTATTCGAATAACGTTTCTTTGCTCCAGGTGATACCTAAAGGGTTTAAATATTTAATGAATACTGTGCCCAAGTTTCAAGGTGAAAATAGAGCAAATGGAATTTACCTTTGGCTTTGTTAGCAT
The DNA here is from genome assembly GCA_038380155.1 of Pseudococcus jackbeardsleyi. Taxonomy (NCBI): domain Eukaryota; kingdom Metazoa; phylum Arthropoda; class Insecta; order Hemiptera; family Pseudococcidae; genus Pseudococcus; species Pseudococcus jackbeardsleyi. Next base: position 21,922,675 of record CM076240.1, on the reverse strand, counting down.
CCGAATACGAGAATCCAGCGGCTTGACCAGTTTTACGTCCAACCAGTCCGTGTAAATTTGGTCCAACCTTGTGTTTTGCACCGGGTTCGATGTTATGACATTGTCTACATTTAGTTTCGAAAACCTGGAAGATAAAAAGAATGAAGTGAGCAGAGGTTAGATTAGATGAATCATAGATTTGGCCTCTTTCATCAGTGTATAATTTTCACTCGAAAAATAAGCAAAATGTAAATGAGAAGGATGTATTGTTAGTTCAATAGAAACATGTATTACTATGAGATGATTTCAAAGGACATTTCAATCACTTGGCTAACTTGAGATAAAAATGAAACATACCTTTTTGCCTTTTTCAGCGCTTCCTTCTGGAATGCCCATTTTTACTAGTTTTTATTGCTGAAACAGAATAGAAAAAATTGATTACTGATAAGAAACTTTGATAAAGGGCGAAACTGAGGAAGTTTTTAAATTAGTGAGCACTTGACGACCAGACACACTCGACGAATATGATATTGGGCGAGGACGAATCGAGGATAATTGATGTCCACGTAACATAAGGTGACTTGTGGTATAAAATATGTACAATGTAGAAAAAATAGAAGAAAACTCTTTCGACTTACCTTAAAATTAATGAAGAAATTAGAACAACACCTTAACCTTCACCGAGATAACACAGATAGATGTACCAGAAACACACTACACTCGATTCGACTTTTGAATTGAAATGAAATTTGTTCAATTTCGCGGCATGCGCGTTTCAAAAGAAAAGATGATGAAATCGTATCACAAGTTTCAGAGGTCACCGCCGCTTTTCACCTGCTTCGTAGTTTATGACGATTCTGTAGAATTTTATATAAACTACCGAAGCCTATTTTTTCAAAATATTTACCTATTTTATCATTTTTTTTAGATTTTTATTTTTTTTTTTAAATTTCAGTTACTCGTTTTTTCCCTAATTTTTTTCCCCCTCTGTCTGTTTGCGACGTCGCGACTTTCACTTTTCTTGGCTTTTTTCTCACTTTTACCCGAGTTTCCTGATGCTTTGATACCATTTTTCAACTTTGTTTTGTGGTTTATCACCTTTGTGGCAGGAGTATTTCAGGGGAAAAGAAAAAATAGACGATAAAGTCTGCATTCCAAAATTATCTACTCTCTGAGCCTCAGATGAGGCTTAGAACTTTTAAAATGATACAAGTTGAAACAAAAATTAGAAGATTGGAATAATATGTTCGCAATCACATAAGCCATTCAATTAATTTCATAAACGATAGATAGGCATTACTACTTGAGGACTCCATGGCCAACATTTGAAAAAAATCATAAAGTTTCCAAAATTACAGACATGACACAATTTGAAAAATAGTAGCAACTTGGCAAAATATTTGAAATTTTTGAAAAAACTTTAGATTTCCAAAAAAGCCCTACCAAATTATGATAGGTAGAAGAAGGTCGGACTAATTATCTATCCCTCTTGCTCACCGAGCAGACGAGAAATTTTAAAATCATTTTCATATTTACGTATCTCAGGAAGAGGAGAAAGAAAAGTGCCAACATTTTAAAATAAAAAGTACAACACAATTCCTTTCTTTGCTTTATTAATTTCTTGAATCATATGAAATTCAGAAATTAAAATATCAACATTTCGATACGTAACGTAACCATGTAGATAGTAGGTAGCTAGGTACCTACCTACTACCTACCTAATGAATTTTCAATTTTGCTAACAAATGAAAATCAGAAAATGTAGGAAAAGAATGTTTCAATGTTGGTGCCTATATTTGATTTTGGTAGGGATATCTTATAATGTAACTTTATTTTTTTATTCCTGCGAAAAAATTTCCGGCTTTCTTTTTTACTTGAAAAAAAAAAAAATCAAAACAGTTTTCCAAGTTTTCAACTCCCCCCTTGTTTTCAGAGTACCGATCACAAAATTAAAATGCTCAATTTTTTATTAAAAATGTTTGAAATTATAGCGGTTTCAGAGGAAAAACGTCTCATTGTCATTACGTTCCACCCTTCCAAAATTTTTTTCAAATTTTCGTAATTTTTCAAATGGGTAAACAGTTGAAATTTTAAACCAATTTTTAAAACGTTTACGTTACATGCATAAGTACATATATAAACGTGATTGATTGATTTATTTCTGAAAACTTAGGTATTGATTCCTACTCAAGAATTTTGTCGAGGGAATAGCTTTATATCGTCAGTCAAAGTATGCGGAGTAATTTTTTAAAAAGTGTTTATGGATCTTTCATTTTTTTCTGGGCTTCTATAGGGTCTCATATTAGTTTGTTGGAAAAAATTCGGGCTCACCGCCGTCTTATCGAGATCTTAAAATTATTCTTCTCGCCGTAATTTAGAATATCGAATTTTCCCCTTGAAAAATGAAAATCTCGTCTTTCATCATTGTATAAACTAAGGGTAGGGCGGAGTGGGGGGCCATTTCTCGATTCAAAATCTATTCTAAAGGTATAGGTACCAAACAACTTATAATTGATGAAAATTTTAAAAATTTGAGGACAGAACATTTCACAATTCTCATATTGGAATGTTCTTTAGCCATAGTAAGAATACATGAAGTGGATGCGAACTTTGGAAAAAATTGTACTTAGAATTTTTCTCGATTTCTTAAAAAAGCACAGGTGAATATTGATGTTAATATATTTTCCCATTAATTCAGACTCGTCGAATTTGAATCCGCTCATCTTCGGCTCCGACTTTCCCTAAGACGCATACTTATTTGTGCTTGAGGGGAAAAAAATGTTCGTAGGTAACATTTTAAATTCATGGAACTGCAGCTCTATAGATTGAAATTTTCGGCAGCAGTTTATTTTATCTCCGTAAATTAGTTTTATTTTCCTGACACACCAAAGATTTTAAAATGTTTAATTTTTGACTTTACAATTATTTTTGCTCTCTCAAATATATCAGTCATATCACACTAATATTTCTAAAATCTGTGTCAAGGGCGGATTCTCGATTCTCTCATTTCAACTGAGGATATAGGTACTCTTTCTAAAATGCATAATTTGAGAATTTTCTGTATAAAATCAGTAATTTGACGAAAGTTTTAAAAATATACGCTATACCAAAGTAATATTGAAGTTTTGGAAGATATATGGTCCAACAAAAGAAACTTGTTGAAATATTTCTAATTCTAAAATGGGCAATTTTTGTGATATTTTAGCTATTGGCCAGGTACATGAACAACTCTACCAAAATATTATAAACGTAAAAAATTTCTAATGAAGAAGGAAAAGAGAGCTATAATTTAAAAAACTGGAAAAATACGCTGAAAAAATGAAAGTGGGGGACTCATCAACTGCTCAGGAAGCTCACAATATTTTTTCTTTGCAGTTTTAACTGGTTAATGAGGTGAAATTGAGTTTAATTTATTATTAGGTACCTACCACCTACCTAAGTGTAAAATTTCGAAATGGAAATGAGAATTATTCCTAATTTTGCTCAGAAAAAGAAGAAAATCAGAAGACGATGATAGAAAACGGTTGAAATGCTTTCGATATCAAAAACACCTCGGATTAGCAAAAAATCCAATTTCTCACTTTTTGCGATTTAAATCCTCGAATTACAAAATCACACCGAAAAACGCCAACAGTACTTTGATTTTAAATTGTTTTGAAATTGATAAAATATAGTGTTTCTGCCTATACCTCTTGAAAGTCAAAAACAACCTCGAATTTCTCATAATAATTTAACAACAATAAGGAAAATAGGCCAATTTTACCTGAAATTCCTCTTCAACTTTCAAGGTAAATCATAAATTTTCGACAGATATCTTGAAAAATCAGTCCCAACGTCGACATTGATTTGACATTTTCAAATTTTCAGCTTACTGCTACTTAGCCTTCACAATTCAAAATTTAGGACAATAATAATTAGTTTTTCTACTTATCTTGTAATTGTATCCTTGACAATTTCTTAGAAAACTACTTCAATAGCACAATTGGCTCTGTATGTTCTTCACCCTATTCTCAGAAACACTTGAGAAATTTACATACTCGAGTACCTCCAATGACTAAAATAATTCGTAAATTTCTGCGAAACGAACAATTTCGTGGAATCGTCATCGAAAAGTCCTTCGATTTAATTGACAAGGGTAAAATAGGTAATTAATATGTAGGTACTTAGTACTTACTACTTAGTCATGCAAGTAGATCTCTTTAGAACTTACTCATCGTTTTAAAAAAATATTCGATTCGAAATAATCAATATAATTCAATTCAACAAACATACATCACTTCGAATTCAAGTTTTACATTAAACGATAACGTTTCGAAAATACGAAATCGATACAGAAAAATACCTTCATTTCACAAAAATATAAAATATATCACTGGAAATTTGCTCGCAAAAATGCAAAATCTATAATAAAATGGAAATTTCATTAATCAGGGAATAAATTCAAAATTATACCTAGAAATTTCCATCAAATTAAATACCTTAAATTAACGTTAAATTCTATAATCACAATCAAGATAACAAATAAAAATAATACCGAAAACATAAAACAGGAAACTCTTTACTCACGGTAACAAAAAATGGAAAACTCGCAGTTTAATTTAGGAATTGAAATAATTTCTGTACATAGGATGAGCCATACTATATCCTATTAAATGGCTACAAGATGCGATATTACTGGAAATTCTGTCATGGGCTTCCATAGACATAGCTGAATTATACAAAGCATTCTTGATAATTTTCTTTTTTTTAGCATGATTATCTTGATCACTCGAGACCGTACATATTTCTCGATCACGTTTTTGGCCAAGTTTTTCGTTATACTGATTCGTTTCAACTGCGGCTCGTTTATTTTTCGAAGCATATTTCGCAATAAGTCTATTGTAATCGTTAGGTAAAGGCATTTCGTCTCGAATCCAAGGTATTGCTTCACTTTGGATCACCAAAGGTGCTCGGTTTCGAAGAATCAACGTTACAGCTTCGTTTTGAATTCGATGAGGTTCAGCTTCCTTATGAGACGTCTCTAGGTCTTTGGGTTTTTCTAGCTGTGCCAGAGTGTCAAGAGTTAAATCGGTCTGTACGGATTTTTCTTCGTACTTTTTAACGATCTCTGGCACTTTTGGAGGTTGCTTTTCGATACGAATTTCATGAAGAATATGGGAAGCCTCCGGTTCGTCGTCTTTGTCGGACATATCTTCTAAATCTAAATCGGATCGAATATCGATATTGACATCACCCACGGTAACCGAAGCACTTCTTCGTTTTTTATCGACTGATTGTTGAACTGGAGGCGTAATAATTTCTGGTAAACTGTCGTTGTTGGTGCTGCTTATCACATTTTCAGCAATATCGTTTTCTACGTACGTATTTGTCGAGTGCACTTCGTCTCGCGATAAATCATAAATCCTAGTCGGTGATCCAACTTCGTCGTTATTTGCACTCGTACACGAGGTCGAAATGATATTATCAAACGATTTGTAAAACGTTTTCGTATTCGATTCAGGCAAAATCTTCAGTACTGGTATATTAGTTTTGATGTCCATTACAGTATTCAAATTAGTATCACTTTGGCCGACGATTGGATCGGAGGTTAAAATAGGACTAGATGAATTCGTAGATTGAATCACACTGGTCTGATGCGAACCACTTGTACCTGGTGTGGCACTGTTGTAGAAAATCATATCGTTCGAATCGCCGGAATCGGACAGTAAATTATTCAACAATGATTCGTGTAAATTTTCAGATACTTCGATTCTACTGATGGCCGTCACTGATTCGCTTACATTTTGGTCGAAATTACTCGTGTTGTTAATATCGTTTACATTTTCGAGAAAATCGTCGACATCGTTGAAAGATTTTAGCTCATTGATGGCGTTTTCGATTAGTTCTTGTTTCTGAGCTGCGTCGTAAACGGTGATCATAGTCGAAGACGAACTCTGAGACGAATGCGACTCGCAAGTGTAAAATTTCTGCGAATTTCCAGCTTCGCAGGTGTAAAACTTCGGCGACGATGGTGATTTACAGGAACAAGGTTTTGGTGACATTGAACTAGTCTGTGTTTTGGATTCAACTAAACATTCTTCCTTAGAACACAGGTTATAAATACACTGAGGTATGACAGAATGTTCGTCAGTCATGAATTTAATAATTGGCTGGACATTGCGAGGTTTCAGGAACGATATGAAACGTACTAACTCCGAATGACTGCAATGGCCGCTGTAGGGAAATATATACAGCCCTGGGACGTCGAATTCCTCATTATTGCTCGTCCGACTACAATGGTAGAACGCGGTGAGCAAGATTATGATGTACGGTCCTTCCTGAGCTTGTCTGAAATATTCACATTATTAAATTTAGTTAAAAAAATTACCGAAATATGAAATAAAAAAGTTTAATTACAATTTCATGCATTCCTTTGGATTGATTATGTAATCACAAGCATATATTCGGCTTTTCTTTTTATCCGTCGTAAAATGATTTTGAAGATTTAGCCTTGAAAGTATGATAAATTTATCCTCGGAAACGTGTATTTTTTCCTAAAAAGTATAATTATATATGTTCAAACAAAATGTACATAATGAATGTGTAATATTGGGGGAAAAATTCAACTCACGTCTAAAGCTTTAGCAATATCTAACAGGATTTCTTCCTTTCCTAGACGTTTACCAGAAATGGCTATTTTATGCTTTGGATGTTGCCTAGATCAATAAACACATTTGATATTTGCAATTCGTAATTATTACGCGGAATAAAAATCGAAAAATACCTCAAACACGTCACTATCTGATTCATTATTTGACTTCTGGATGGAAATTCGCAATGTTCTGCCGCATACGTATTATCAATAAACGCCACATCTAATTCCTGAAATGATAATTACGAAATGAGATAATTTCCGAATGAATTTTTCAATAAAAAATGATCGAAACATACTCTTTTTTCAACCAGTGATTTCAAAACAGGAGCATCGAAAATTGAATCGAACGAGGAAGGTCGAAAAAATCCAGTGTACAAGATATTTCCAAACGAGCCTGTAAATAAGTCATAATTCGACAATAATTACAAAGTAATTTCAATTACGATGAAAAAATCAAATTTTTCTTCGCTGAAAATGGAAAGGATTCGAAAAAACCATACCTTGAAACAGGAACATCAAACTACCGGTATAATAATTAGCATCAAATGCTGTCACAGAAAAGGCTGGATTAGATTGTTCATCAAGAACGACCAAAGTTTCATTTTCACGCAATTCAACAATTCTATGTTCCGATATCTGTTAATAGACGAATTACAATTAGTAATTATTGAAATCAAACAGCAGCAATATTTAAAATTCCAAATACAAACCTGGTAATACGTAATCAGATACCATTTATTAAATAAAGAGGTATAAATCGTATACGTTGATTCGCAGATATCTTTGATAGATTCGTCAGCTCCTATTCTCAAATACGTCATGAATCTGTAATACTTATCCTGAAAAATAATAAAATGATATTTTAAAATCAACGTTACTGGTGTTTGTAATCAATGGATTAAAAATCTCACCTGAGACACAGTTTTCCAATAATCAATTAGAATGTTTGAATTCGGAATCCTATGCACAATTTTGAACTTTTTTGACGGCATCTTGAGCGGAGTGAAGAAACAATGTGTGAATAGTACGCGCAAATGAATGTGTAAATTGGATTACTAGGCTTATCGTAACACTTGATGCATACCTTCAGTTGATCATATTTCAATTATTTGTACTTCACTCGTGATGTTTGTTTTTCGTATCATTACATTAGGAAATTCGATCAGAAGTTTCAAATTAATAATTACTAGTAACACACTGAACAAGCTATTTATTTACATTTTTTTAACGAAAAAATTTTCTATCATTCTATCAGTTATGTTTGTTTACACTACAGACGTTCGTAGGTTCGCCGTGAAAAAAAAAAAAAATCGAATCCGATTGGTTGATTTTTACTCCCACCACTTTTTTAATACTTGGTGTTTTCGAATGAAAAACGGAAATGTTTGTTGACAACTGACAACTTGTCATGATAAGTTCGCAGATTTTCTTTACAATCATCAATAATTTGACAAATTTATCTAGTTTTTAATTGTATTTGTGTTAATTTACCGAGAAATTATGTGTATGGTGGTGGAAAATTCTTCAAGAAAGGACTGCCCTTCAATCTCAACGTGCAGGTTTTAAAATTTATGGTATTTAAAATTTTCCATTTTCATAAATTCAAGCTCTTCATCTAGACGAGAAAATTTTCCATTTCACCCATATTCATGATTCGTGGTAAAGATCTGCTGACCAGTTTGATAATTTCGTCTGAAAAAGCTGCGAGGGTTGCTCGAATATGTCGTCAAAATCCGCATCTGTTATCACTGCTAGTCGAAGAAAAAACTGAGGAAACTGATAGAAATGCTCGTTTCGTGAAAGATTTCAAAACCTTAGCCGATGTACTGGTCCAGCAATCGATTACTTATGATTTAGAGAAAGAGGTATGTAGCAATACTTCCACATTGAAAATCTATTCACCCGTATGATTCGAATAATTTACCGATTTTTTTTCCAGTTCCCTGATTTGAAAGGACGTATTTATGGGGAAGAAAGTGAAACTTTTACGAATACGAATGGCGATGGTGTTACGATACAGTTAGATGAAAATGAATCCAATACATCTCTGACTCTGAATAAAGTCTTGAATGGAGATGAAGAAGCAGCTAATACTCTAACAGAATGTATTCATTCTCAGGTGGACATACAAGATGTTCCTGTTCAAATGTTCCCCTCCGAATGTGGCGAATTGTCCATCGAAGAGGTGGCTATATGGATTGATCCAATTGGTCAGTTCCTAATACCGTGTGCTAATAACTCATTTTTAGTACACAAAGTTGATAATTTGATGAAAAATTTTAGATTCGACTGCAGAATACATCAGTGGAGAAAATACCAGTGTTTTCGAAAACGACTCCTTGCGTATTTCATTAAACGGTTTAAATTGCGTTACCGTATTGATCGGCGTATTTAATAGGATTACAGGAGAGCCGATAATTGGTGTCATCAATCAGCCATTTTATTCGAACTCGGATAACAAGTAAATTTAGAATCAAACGACTTACTGATAATTTATTCATGAAAAATTAATCGTTATTTTTTTGGTAGCTGGCGAGGTCGTTGCTTTTGGGGATACAGTTACAGAAATAATACGTTATCGAGTATTCCATCAAACTTATCAGCTTCTAATAGAAATGTGAGAATGAGTAATTATTATTTTCTGGAATTGCGAAATGATGACGTTCTACATCATTTTTGTAAATTTATTTTCAGATCATCGCTGTAAGCGCTGTGGAAAAAGAAGAAAATAGGAAACGGCTAGAAGACGCCGGATTTATTCTAATATCACCGGCTGGAGCAGGATATAAGATCCTGTGCGTTATTTTAGGTTTAGTTAGCGCATACGTTTTGAGTTTCGGGTCAACCTATTTCTGGGATACGTGTGGTTGTCACGCTATTCTTAAATCGCTCGGGGGAACTATTTTAAACTTCGAGGAAGCCGTACAAATTGGCAAATTAAATGAAATTATTTACGAAGAAAAACAAGAAACGAAAAATGTAAAGTTGTATTCCAATAAATGTGGTATTATCGCTTCGAAAGATGAAGGCTTGGCGACGAGAATTGTCGATATTTTAAAACAAACTAAGTCCGAATGAATCGTTTAGGTACTTGGAAGAAATTCTGAGTTATGTTAGTCATTATTTATTTCAAGTATCAAAATCAGTCTCTTAGCTTTTTGAAAATTGAAATTGGTCACGATAGTCGAAAGAAATGATGCATTTAAAATTATTTTAACCGTTTTCGAAATCTCATTTTTTAGATAGTAAATGTTGACAGTATTTTTGTGTTTTGTTGTTCTATGTTTTTTTTTTAAATTTTAGTTACCAACTATTCATCTGATTACCATTACCATGTGTTATATTATTTTCCACTCTGATGTTCCAAAACCATTTTCCTTTCTTTGTTTGATGTTATAAATTTAAATGTTACCTGTCTGTTGTAATTGAATTTAATTCGCGTTAAATTTTTTATTCGTTAAGTATATTTTCGTTTTTTTTTTCTTTTTAAGGAAATCATAATAAGTTATTTAAATTAATTTTATCGTTATTTTTATACTTTTCATTCCAATACTAAAAAAATTTCCATATTGTAACGTTGTATCAAATTGATACAATACGTAGTAGAATTTATGATCACGTCTCAGTCATTCCTTCATACTTATGACACTGAAGTGCATATGTGTATCATTTTATAAAAATGATAGACACTCACCTTTTTTTCATGGAATTGTTATGTAAATTTCTGCTAAAAAAGACCTGTAACTTTCCCAAGTACCTAGATAAATGTAGGTAATATAAAGGGTACGGTGTGATACGGTTAACGTTCATAGCGTTAATTTAATTCAATTACTTACCTATTGCTACTGTGAAGAATTATTTCAATGGCATGATATGGAACATGATATTGTATGCTTTTAATTAAATTATCATATATTTCTGTTGCAATAAAAAAATTTCGATATGTTTGAAATTGCAGATTATTTTCTTAGAGTTGTTTGTCATCTTAAACTTGAATGCATTTTAAAGCTGTTGATATTTCCCGTCTAATATTTATTTTGCATTCAAACGTTGCTATTTCAGAACAAAGTAGCTACTCATTTCCCTACCAAGACTAAATTTTGTTTAAAATATCAAGTACCTTTTAAATTTGCTTTTGAAATTAATTTGTAAATATTTGTTTTAGCTTGTAGATTTTCAGTTTCCAGTCATAAGAGAACCTCGTTGAAATTAATCCTTACCGAGTATTTTTACGAAAATTTTACGTGGGAGTTCGTTGAAGTTCTTTGGAATTTGATCACTCTTACTATGTTGGTAATTGAAGTGAATCAGCTTTTCATATTATGAAAGTGTCGCGTCATTTCCTTTTGATTTTAAAAGGAAGTCCTTACCGTCGCTGTGTCGCCGAATAGTTATTATAATCTTGATTTCCTCGCCGATGAAAATGATAGATACTTATTATTGAATTTTCGACCGAATGAAGTAAAATGCATTAAGACTACATGAAGTAGTTCAAAATTTAATATTTCTACTGATTCAGCGGTGCTGAGCACAGCTAAAAAATCACCAAAGATGAATCACGATAAAAAAAATTATGAAATGGCACCACTGGTTATATTTGTTTTTCTCGTTATCTTCACACCCCCGGTTCCTGCCCATCAACCCATTTTCTTGTGCTTTTTTAAAGCTCTCGAGTACTGTCAAAAAATATTCGTGACACCTTGAGTCATTTTTTCACACGAAAATATATTTTAATGTATGTAAGTCACTCAAAACTCAAGTTTTCATTAGTAATTACATTGTTTTCTACTCATATATATGTTTTTATTGCCAAAATAATTCTTAATTTGAGCTAAAAATGAACGCAATTATTAGAAACACACTTCATCGTCAAATTTCCCCCTTGGTAAATATTCGATAAATATGTAGTTTACTATTACGTAATGTTTATTAAAATTAATAACAAAATGTGTACTTCTTTTACAGAGTAATTTCATCAATAACTCTAGTTTTGTTAGATCATTGCACTTGGGAAAAACAGATAAGGCTAGTGAGTCTAATGATGTGAGTATCATGTGTTTTTTTCATCTTCAGATTTAACAAGAATCTCACACAAAGATGCCCTTTTTAGATATCTGGTTCGTATTCTGTAATAGACCACAATTTCGATGCAGTCGTCGTCGGTGCCGGAGGCGCCGGTCTTAGAGCTGCATTTGGTTTGGTTGAAGAAGGATTCAAAACAGCTGTTATCACGAAGTTATTTCCTACTAGATCTCATACAGTTGCTGCTCAGGGCGGTATTAATGCTTCTTTGGCGAATATGGAAGACGATAACTGGCAATTTCACATGTAATTGGCGATAGTTTAATCGTAAGATAGTGAATATGATGTAATGTTGTGTAATAAGATGCGTAAAATGATAATTTTAAAGGTCATTTCTAAGTATGCGAGTCAATTATCCATTAGGGTGTGTTTTTTGACAGCTAAGTGGCTCGTATTGAGTTATCGATTATCGTTGCAGGTATGATACGGTAAAGGGCTCAGATTGGTTGGGTGATCAAGATGCAATTCATTATATGACTAGAGAAGCACCCAAAGCTGTTTTCGAGTTGGAAAACTATGGTAATTTTTCTACGATTTTTTGGTTATCGTTTTCATTTTTGGTTATGAAATTATTATTAATATAGGTATTTTCTGATCAGGGATGCCATTCAGTCGCACCAAAGACGGAAAAATCTACCAAAGAGCATTCGGTGGACAAAGTTTGAAATTCGGAAAAGGAGGCCAAGCTCATAGAGCATGTTGTGTCGCTGACCGAACCGGGCATTCGTTATTGCATACTCTATATGGTCAATCTTTACGTTACGATTGTCACTATTTCATCGAATATTTTGCCTTGGATTTATTAATGGAGGACGGCGAATGTGTCGGTGTGATCGCCCTATCCCTCGAAGATGGCACTATTCATCGATTCAAAGCTAAAAATACTGTAAATATTTACAACTGAGCGAGAATACTGATATTTATGAACTCGTATCGATTTAATTTAAAATTATGATCTAGGTTATTGCCACTGGAGGCTATGGACGAGCTTATTTCTCTTGTACGTCGGCGCATACGTGTACCGGTGATGGCACTGCAATGGTTTCCAGAGCTGGCCTAGTCAATCAAGATCTCGAATTTATACAATTTCATCCCACTGGTATATTGCCTGATATGAATTGTATTCGTGTTTGAAAGTCGAATTTCCCAGGTTTACTGAATAATCGATCCTATGGAAATATTCTCCTAGGAATTTATGGAGCTGGCTGTTTGATGACAGAAGGGTGTCGTGGTGAAGGTGGTTATTTCGTGAATAGTGAAGGAGAACGATTCATGGAACGTTATGCTCCTGTCGCTAAGGATTTAGCTGGACGTGACGTCGTATGCAGATCGATGACTATTGAAATCAGAGAAGGAAGGTATGCATTATGTTCATAATTTTTTTGTTCTTTTTTTTTGATATTTTATGAGTAATTTTATCATCATTTGAATTTTTTTCAGAGGATGTGGTCCAGAAAAAGATCATATTCATTTACAACTTCATCATTTGCCTGCAGAACAGCTGGCTACGAGACTGCCCGGTATTTCAGAAACTGCGATGATTTTTGCCGGCGTAGATGTTACTCAAGAACCCATACCAGTGTTACCAACTGTACATTATAATATGGGAGGTATTCCTACTAATTATAAAGGCCAAGTAAGCGGTATTTTTCTTAAATAAATCAAAAAATGATAGAGGTAGTTTGAATTATATTTTCTGTTAGGTATTAATAAACGTAAACGGTAAAGATGAAATCGTACCTGGATTATACGCTTGTGGCGAAGCTGCCTGTTCCTCTGTCCACGGTGCCAATCGTCTTGGAGCTAATTCCTTACTAGATTTGGTCGTATTTGGTCGAGCTTGCGCGAAAACTATCGCTCAAGAACACATACCCGGTGAAGCAATCAGATCGACGAAAGATGTAAGCTCCACTCTGTCAATTCATGAAATTTGATAAAATTCTAACGGTATTTTATTTTAACAGAACATCGGCGAAGAATCAGTCGCAAATCTAGATAAAACTAGGTATTCAAACGGTGACTCATCAGTTGCTGAAGTTAGGTTAGCTATGCAGAAAACGATGCAGACTCATGCAGCCGTTTTTCGTACCGAAGAAACCTTGAAAGAAGGTTGTTCTAAAATGGACGATTTATATAAAACCCTGGATCATCTTAAAGTACACGATAGAAGTTTAATTTGGAATACCGATTTGATCGAGACATTGGAGTTACAAAACCTTATGACGAATGCTGTGCAAACCGTATACGCTGCTGAAAATAGAAAAGAGTCCAGAGGTGCTCATGCCAGAGAAGATTATAAAGTAAATTCACATCAAATTCAACGAATGAAAGTGAAAGTGAAGAATAACAAATTTATTTGTGTCTTATTTCAATTTTAGGTCAGAATAGATGAATATGATTATTCAAAACCATTAGAAGGGCAAACTCGTAAGCCTTATGAGCAGCATTGGAGGAAGCATACGTTGACTGCGATGGATCCAAAAACTGGACAAGTATGTGAAGAATTTTTTGCAGTGTAAATCGTAATGAGGTATCCATTTTTAATTGAAACTGGATTATTGAAAAGAGCATGATTTTCCTAATACCATCGTAGCCAAAAGTTCAGCTGGTATCACATTTTAGATGAAAAAAAACTGATTTTCACCATTCGAAAATCCGCTAATATTGAAATACCCATTTGGATAACTAACATTCTGGCTACAGAGATTTTACGACACGTTTTTTCAAAAAATCATCGTTTGTCTCAATGAGAGATGGACAGTTTGAGAAAACCTCTTGGGAGGACTAAAGAGCTAAAAGTATAGAGACGCGAGCACCTCAAAATAGTTCTGTTTCAGATATAAAAGCAAAGTATGTAATCTCAATTATTTTTCAGGTTAAAATTTCTTACAGACCAGTCATCGATGAAACATTGGATCAAAACGAATGTAAAACGGTACCTCCGGCAATTAGATCCTATTAATTTTCTTTTTAGAACACGTTTCTTCAGAAAGTAATCCGAATTAGGTATTATGTAAAACTACACTTTTCCGTATTTTCCTCTTCTTTATTTGTGTTTTTGTCCAATGAATTGTGAATACGATTTATCTGATATGTGTAAAATGAATACGTGCTATTGAAACTACTACCTACAATCGTATACGTGCTTCAAAAGATAGTAAATTTATTTTAAATTTTAATATTCTAATGTACTTAAACTAAATGCAAATCTGTTTTAGAAGAGTAAAATCTAATCTCGATTGAAGCTAATTCATCAACTTTTATTTTTGAAATTGAAGCATTTGTGTTGATTGAAAGTTTATTTTTTGTGTTTTCTTAACCAATGTTCTCAACTTCTCAGAGAATGGAAGTTACCTCATTTTACCATTTTTTTGTAGTTTTAGTTTTTTATTTTTTGTTTTATTTTTTTAATGAGATAATTATTTCATTGTTATTGTTGTTTAATTTATCTACATGAAGTATTTTTTTCCAAGTATTTCTGCCTGCAAAAGATATCATGGAAAACTAAATTCGAATATATTATATTTGTTACATTATTTCAAAATTAAAACTTGTAATAATGCATCGCAAATTTTTGTTTATTAAGGTCAATGTTTCTAATTGAGAACGGGGTAATTGAGAACGCCACTAAAAATCCCTGTAAAACTCTTGATTGGAAATTTCTCACTTTCTTACGTGTATTCACGATCACCAAAATCAAAATTTTCAAATTTAGATGATTGCAGAGATTTTTAGACGGTATTCTCATTAATGTGTTCTCCATTACCCACTGTTCTCAATTAGACTCATTGACCTTACGTTTAAGAGTCATACTGTTTCATATTTATCCTTAAAACAGCTGATGAAAATGAAACTGTACACTTTTTAACGTACTTATTGGAAAAGAGTTGCAATTTTTCAATAATACCGATAGTAATTGATGTATGATGCCAACTTGCCAAGTGCTAAATTTATCTTGTTACCTACGTATTTTATAAGTTAGATAATTGCATTTATTTAACTTGATTGTTGTTTTACGATATTTCCAATTTAAAAAAAAATTCTTATCTAACTGTTATTGAATTTCAGGTTTAACCTGAGTAAATATAGTGATTTTTTTTGAAAATAAGTTTCGATCGTCATAAATTGTACAAAATATCTTTACGTGGGAGAATGGCTTCAAATCAAAAAGGTATTTTCTTTGATTTGAATTATCAAAATGACGCTGTTTCATTTTAAATATTTTCATTTTTTTTATTACTACGCAGATATAGAGGTACGCTGTTGTAATTGTGCCCCATATCTGCCAGTTTATCGTTGCTAATTGGTGTAATGTAAATAATTACTTAATAACCATGTTCGTAAAGCAAGTCGTTATTCATTTTTCAGCCGAAAACCATCATCTCGATGAATTCTTTTAATAAATATTATCAATATCGTCGATTTATCAACTCTCAGATACATTTAATATGTGGCAATTTAGAATACATTCCAACAATTTCAATATTTCGTTAATTTCGCCATCAAAATTTAAAATTTCAACCAAGATAAGGAAAATTCAAAAAAATCTATCAAGTGGTAACACTGATTCCATCCGCCGTTTTCGTTTTTCTTTTTTCTCGCTCTCTGTCTTACCTGTGCCGTGTTCCTAATCTACCGTAGTGATATTTTGAGGACATAGGACATTATTTGAGTACAAATTTATTAAATTATATGTATTTAAGTGTATTTAATTCTTTAAACTTTCATGATTTGATATTAATTCTTCAGAAGAATTAACATTCAGTATTACTTTCATATTTATTCTCGGTGTTTATGTCAAACATGAATGCATTTATTAGAAACACGGTTCTTCGTCGAAAGTGTAATATTTCTCCTCTAGTAAGTACTTTGATCAGTATAAATATTCATTTTACTTCATAAATCGAATATATCTACTCAAATATTCCCCAGTGAGCTTAGGTCATTCGGTGACATTCCGTCCTGACGTATTATTGTGTAAAATGTGTGATTCTGATAACAAATTTTCATATGTAATAATTCACCGAGAGTGTGAAACGAATCCCTAATGATGTATTATTTTTACAGAATAAGCTTATAAATAACGCAAGTTGTCTCAGATCTTTGCATTTAGGGAAGACAGACAAGGCTAGTGCATCTAATGATGTGAGTATAATGCATCAATCATCTTCTTTCCTATTTTTAAATGAAAAATAATCAAACACGTTGTTTTACTCCAGATATCGGATTCGTATTCCGTAGTAGATCATTCTTTCGATGCGGTTGTCGTTGGAGCCGGCGGCGCCGGTCTTAGAGCAGCGTTCGGTTTAGTCGAAGAAGGATTCAAAACCGCTGTCATCACGAAACTATTTCCTACAAGGTCTCATACGGTTGCCGCCCAAGGAGGTATCAATGCCGCCTTAGGAAATATGGAAGATGATAACTGGCAGTGGCATATGTAATTATCGATACTAATTTAACCGTGTAATTCGCAGTATTATGAAATACATCTATTGTGCTACTGCAAATGATTCGACAGATCAATTTCTGATAAGTTTATCTACCGTTGTTTCTAATTAAATTTCACGTTACAGGTATGATACGGTAAAGGGTTCAGATTGGTTAGGTGATCAAGATGCCATCCATTATATGACCAGAGAAGCACCTAAAGCTGTTTGTGAGCTGGAAAACTACGGTAATATACTCGTTATCATTGTAATATTACTCGAGTTCGATTTAAAGTTCGTCGTCTAACGATGAATATTTTATCAGTCGGTTATTTCCGATACTGAATAAACAAAATGGTTCTGTAATCACGTTTGAAATTTTTCTGATTTATTAATATTTCTAATTAGGCATGCCATTCAGTCGAACTCAAGATGGAAAAATTTACCAAAGAGCGTTCGGTGGACAAAGTTTGAAATTCGGTAAAGGAGGCCAAGCTCATAGATGTTGCTGTGTGGCCGATCGAACTGGTCATTCGCTTTTGCACACATTATACGGCCAATCGTTACGTTACGACTGTCACTATTTTATCGAATATTTCGCTTTGGATTTATTAATGGAGGGAGGAGAATGCGTCGGTGTGATTGCTTTGTGTTTAGAAGACGGAACTATTCATCGATTCAAAGCTAAAAATACGGTAAATTGCATAATTTGTTGAAACAATGGAAATTTCCGTATCTAATCGATTTTAATTCAGATTTTAGCTACCGGAGGTTACGGACGAGCTTATTTCTCTTGTACTTCGGCCCATACGTGTACCGGTGATGGCACAGCAATGGTATCCAGAGCTGGCCTAGTCAATCAAGATCTCGAATTCGTACAATTTCATCCCACCGGTACGTCGCGTGACTGGAGTTTTAAATTATATACCGTGAAACTGGTTTTTTTGCATTAAATTATTGCTTATATCGTTTCATCGCAAACCGATTATGTTGAAAGAATTTTTATTTCTGAACAATGTTTTTTTTTCAGGAATTTACGGAGCTGGTTGTTTGATGACAGAAGGTTGTCGTGGTGAAGGTGGATATTTAGTCAATAGCGAAGGAGAACGGTTTATGGAACGGTATGCTCCTGTTGCCAAAGATTTAGCATCGCGTGATGTCGTCTCTAGATCGATGACGATTGAAATCCGGGAAGGAAGGTACGAAATGAAAATTCTACGTTGGAATTAATAATTAATATGATGATTTTTAATAACCTGGATTAGTTCAATTACGTCTTCTCTCAGATTGGTTATTTTTTTAAAACTATTCCATACTTTGATTTATATTTTTGAACGAAAGAATTTTCCTCCTATGGTTCGTTCGAAGTTGAAATCACGTTTGAAAATTAAATTACCCGGAGTCCATTCTGAATTGAAATTTTATCATCGATATAATTGAAAATTATCCTAATGGAACAGATAAGGCGCAATTTGAACGAATATCAAACGTACAAGTTGGTTTTTAATGGCCCTTCGCGAACTTTTCCCAGCATCTCGATACATTCGTAGGGTTCGTCGACTCCGAAATTTGTATTTTAATAAAAAAAATCCCATCTGTTTGTTTTTCTTTTCAAGCTCCATCGAATTTTGAATAAGATTAAGAGCTATGTTTTGTAATATTTAATGGCTTGTTTTGTACTGATTAAAGATGATTATTTTTTGCAGAGGCTGCGGCCCGGAAAAAGATCATGTTTATTTGCAACTGCATCACTTGCCACAGGAACAATTAGCAACGAGGTTACCAGGTATTTCGGAAACTGCGATGATTTTCGCCGGCGTAGACGTGACCCGAGAACCTATACCAGTTTTACCCACAGTACATTATAATATGGGTGGTGTTCCTACTAATTATAAAGGCCAAGTGAGTATTTTTCTGTCATTTTTACTAGAAAATGATTCTATTTTATCACGTACCTTTCCGATGTTCAGGTATTGAAAAGTGTCAATGGTAAAGATGAAATAGTACCTGGATTGTATGCTTGTGGCGAAGCTGCCAGTTCCTCTGTTCACGGCGCCAATCGTCTAGGAGCCAATTCCTTACTAGATTTGGTTGTATTCGGCAGAGCCTGCGCAAAAACTATCGCTCAAGAACACATCCCCGGTGAAGCAATCAGATCGACGAAAGATGTAAATTTTACTCAATCGATTCGTAATACCTTTTTTGAAATCAAATTTCAACAAATTTTATTTTTATAGAACATTGGCGAAGAATCAGTCGCAAATTTAGACAGCCTAAGAAATGCCAACGGCGATTCGCCCACCGCTGAGATTAGATTAGCAATGCAAAAAACTATGCAGACTCATGCAGCCGTCTTTCGTACCGAAGAAACCTTGAAGGAAGGGTGTTCGAAGATGAGCTCTTTGTATAAATCATTAGCTCATTTGAAAGTTCACGATAGAAGTTTAATCTGGAATACCGATTTAGTCGAATCGTTAGAATTACAAAATCTCATGTTGAATGCTTTACAAACTATTTACGGCGCTGAAAATCGTAAAGAATCAAGAGGCGCTCATGCCAGAGAAGATTTTAAAGTAGGTGTAGGTCGAGATGAGCCTAGAAAATGAAAAATGGATGAATTAATTGGAGTATTTTTCTTCTTAGGTCAGAATAGATGAATACGATTACTCAAAACCATTAGATGGACAGACTCCTAGACCTTATGAACAGCACTGGAGGAAGCACACGTTGACTTCGATGGATCCGAAGACTGGACAGGTGCGAGTTTTTCTGAGTTGAAATATCTATTTTTCCATTCTTTGGAGATGAGGGGAAGAGAGTCAAAAATAATTGAAAATTGGGGCTAAAAAAAAAAAAAATAGAAAAATTCATCTAATATTTTAAATGCCTATTTAGTCACTTTCGGGGAAGAAAATTAGGATTCAGGTTTCAAGAGGCATTTTTTTTTCTTTTGAATCCACTTCATTGCCATTTTTTTTTACCTTGAAGAAAGGCCTTTACGGATCTGAGGGTGTCAAGGTAAATGAAAGTCCTAAAAATATTGAGTATTGTATCAAAATCCATGGTTTTTGAATTTTCGAGTCCATTAATGTTGGTAAATTAGCGTAATTTCAAAAAAAATTTAGTTGCTTGAAATTTTATTGTTTAAAATCATCAAAGATGGTCTCTCAAATATCCTTTGAAAAATATCACTTCCCCAGGTCCCAGATCAATTTTTGATGAGAACCCCCCCCCCCATGATCCATTTTCCATGGCGAATTTTTGTGATGAAGAAAAACGCCAAAATTAATTTGTTCACTTAAAAATTTAAGATATGAAATATTCTTGAAAAATATTTATTTGCATTTCTAATCTCCTGTTTTATTATATTTCAGGTGAAAATTACCTACAGACCTGTTATCGACGAAACGTTGGATCAAAATGAATGCAAGACAGTGCCGCCGGCAGTTCGATCATACTAATTACCCACCCAAATATGTTTCATCTAATAACCCTAAATTATCTGATAAAAGTATCTCTTCGCCCTCCCTATTAATTTATTTTAAAATGACCCAATACGATACGACGGCTACATCGAATTGCATATCTACCAAGAAGTACGATTTCTCACTCAAAAGAATAAAAAACCTTCTCGAATTTCTAAAAAAAATTTCAAAAATATCTCTTTACGAACGGTGATCTCAAATCGTTCACTTTCAAATAATTATATGTACGTGTTGTAGCTAGTCTTTTTAGTTAGCGTGGTGGAGGAAATGCGCCTATAATACTCGCTTTCGATTTCCTAGGTTCTTACCTTAATTTCATTTTCCTCCCATGTTTATAAGTATTTAATATTTTTTCAAAAAAAAAAAAATGGTGAGGGTAAGTTTGTGTTTCAGAAAATTATCTCGACTTATTGTTCGATACCCAGTTTTAGATTATCCCAGTTATGCTTTTTTTAAAAAAAAAAAAAATTAAATAAAACCAGTTTTCAGAATTCGGTGATGGAATATAAAACGGTGGTGTAATTTTAGAATTTTATTTTTTGCAGTATTTTCTTCGTCATTTTATACTTACTATTCACGTAATACTATCTGATTTTTGTCCATTGTACGGAATTTTTCTGTATTACATTTCGTAGGTTACTTACGAAAATTCGGAAACCATTTGTAAAAATGATTTATTTGGATTGTACCGAATTTTCGTGGCCGTTGTTAATGTTTTGCTAAAATAAAGCGTTTCAAATGTTCGGCTGTTTTTATTTTCTAGAGTAGAACGGTTTGGCGTACTCATAAATTTTTTTGTGTTGAATTAAGATATGTGATGTAAAAATTATAATAAATCTGCGACAATTTTTTTAATATTCAGGAACCTTATAGAAGAAATTTTAACAATAATTAAAATTTTTTTAAATGTTGAAAATTTTAAAGTGTGGAAACGTTATTCACATGAAAACGCAATTAAAAATTTTTTACCTTCAATTTTTAATTTTTTTTCTCAGTTATTGAATTGTGCTTTAGTGTAAAATGCATTGTTTTCCTCTACTAATTTTTCACATAGAATCAGGAATCAGATGCTGCAGTCCTTGTTTTCAAAAAAATGGAAAACGTGGCATTCATTTTTATTTTATCAGCCTCCGTTTAGGTGTTCCGCTGGTTCCGCACGTTCTAGAGGCCGGAAACTTGAATTTGTTTCCCGAAAATTTAGAAAAAATTTTCTACACAAACATCGTCTGAAGCAACTTCTGTTTAGGTGTTCTGCACGTTCTAGAAGCCGAAAACTGAGTTTCCATAATCGTTTATCGTAATCTCCCATTCCAGAGATGCTCAAAGAATTTTTTTTTATAACTTCTAATTTTTCTGCTACAATCGAAAAAAACTTATTTGGACAAAATTTCTTGCTGTTCTCATCAAAATTGATTACATAATTGAGAATGCTTACTTACTTCACTATTATTCTATGTATTTTTGAAAAATTGCTGGGAGGAGGGAGTGGCGGTAAGATGAACACTTATCAGTAGAAAATTGTCTCAAATAGAAACAAACCTAACGCTGTTTTTTTCTTAAATCTAGGTATTCATTTTCTTATAATTCGAGAAAAAAAAACTAAAAATATTATATTTTTTTCTAGATAATGACCATAAAAATTTAAGATAAAAATTCATTCGGATGACATTCTATATAATAATAAGTTGAAAATACGAATACGTATCATCCATGTCTATAAAAATTGCAAATCGTACGATTCAAGGTGCACCACTTACGGTTATTAGCCTCTATTCGCTTTAATTCTGTACGGTAACGTACTCTGGTGAAATTTTCCCATAGTTAGGCTATGACGTACAATAATCTAGAAAGCAAAGCATCGTGTCCTGCGCCATGGGCGATAATTTTTGTAATTTTTCAAAACCACCGCCCAACGTTTGTTATTTCTTTGTTTAGGCGTATGTCTATTTTATGTTTGCATTTGGGGTGTGTTAATATAATCTCGAGAACAGAAAACAGAATATTTTATCTGTGTTTTCGACGGTGAAAGTTTACCTAAACAATTTCAACTTAGCTCATTGTATAATATTTTTAAAAAGCCACTAAAAATATTGAGGAATTTTGAATTGCTGAGGATGAACTGAATATTTAATGTTCTCAGTTGCTTGAGATCGATGTACGTTTTTGATTTTTTTTTAATGATCGATGAAATTTTTTATGATTTCGCATCAATTAATAATACCTACTGAAAAAAAAGTTTGTTCTTCGTAGTATTTCTTTCATCCAAGAGCTAAAGGACCCGATGAGAATTATTCACCATTTTTCGTTTTATTTTCCCCTTTCCGATGTTTACAATTATTCAGAACGAACTTTCGTGCTGAATAAATTGCATAAATCGGATAGCCGAAGGGGAGTCTGAGTATTACGCAGTTTTTATCCGTCTCGATTTTGATTGATGGATTTATGAGGGAAATTTCCAACATAACACGCCGGCTGAAAAACACTTTTATTTGGGTGTAGGTAGGTATTTTTGATAGAGAAAAAGCTAAGCAGGGAATATGGGAAATGAAATAAAGTGTATAATAAAAGTGTTTTTGGCATGACCGACGTTCAGTCTGGGTTTATTTTTATGGTAAACTCAACTGGGGATCGAAGATATTCTGGGTACGGACCATTTTTTTCATTGAAGGATGTTTCTACCTTCGAATATACCTATCAAGTTTTTAAAATACCTAACTCAAAGTTTTTTCATTTTTGTCAATTTTTAGAATGTTTTCAGAAGTCAATTTTTTTCAGTACTTTTAGTTATTAAATTATTAATTTTGATGACTTTTTTTAAAATTTTCCATTTACTTATCGGACGTTATTTTATCACCATTCGAAAAATAATTATTAATAATTTCAAATTGTAGGTACGAATAACTGTCACAATTTTAATGATTTTCATGAAAATTATTTTAGTGATTGTTTTTAATTTGTTTTTCAAGTATTTCAAGATTATTATTTAACAATTAATTTTTCAAAGTTAAGCATACCTTATCATTTTAGAAAAAATTTAAACGAATAGGAATTACATGATACTTAATGGAAATTGAATTGTCATAAACATTCTCTATTTCAAGTGAGGAGAAGAATAAAAGCCTTCAATTTTTTTAGGTATATTAAACAAGAATTAATCATCAGTTCAAAATTGTCTTCTGTAAACCTTCAATTTTCTAACTAAGCAAAAAATCATGAGAATTTGATCAATTTTCGATATTTCATTTTTTCAATGGCATTTTGAAAAAATGTACTTACCTAAGCATTTTTGTCGATTTTTTTTCAAAATCACTTGCTCCTTCAATTTTATGTATAGGCAACATATTCTATTCTTCAGTGTGAAATGAAAAAAAAACCACGCAGGTACCTTGGATTATGACAAACATAATGAATGAAATGACTTTGAGAGAAAGATTTCTCTGAAAAATTTTGAGCTTGCAGTCTCAAGAGAAGTGAAATCGGAAAAAAATTTGTGCCAAAAACGGGATTTCAAGAGCTCAAATTTATTCTAATTTCTGAATGTAAATTTTCTCAAGTTTAAATTTTTTCAGTCATCTCACTTATGAATTTTTATCAAATTTAAATGCAATTTCCAATTCCAACATTTTTTTAATAGTAAAATTATTGCAAGTTTCAATTTTCTCAAAATAGGTACTTGATTCATTTTTCTGAATTTCATGTTTTTAAAATTTTATTCCAATTTGCGCACGTAGGTGGCACAGTTAAAGAAGGTTTTTTCTCTTCTAAGTGACGCGACTTTGAAAAACTTTCTGATCCACTCTTCTCATCACCAAGGAGAGGAGGGTGCCTCAAATTTTTTCTAAAAGGTATTCCGCCCCCTTCCCAAAATAAACAAGAACTTCAATTTTACGTAGAATTCGAATATTTTTTTCGTGATAATCAGTTATATTCGAATTTTGAGTGGCAAATGAATTTTCAGATATTCCACAGATCAGTATATGAGTTATGGAGAAACAAAAAAATTGGAATAAATTAATGACACTGATAAACTTCAAGTTAATCAGTCCAATCTACATAAATAGATAAGAAACATTCCAATTATGAAATTAATCGCCTATTTTAATGAAACAACTCATTTTGAAATTATTCTTATCAAACTACCGAATTTAATTATCCTACTTAATTTCAAAACCGTTTTATTTTAGGTCTATGAAAATTTTTTAAAAATCTGTCATTCATAGAAAACATTGAACCACTCCAAATATAACAGAATGCCAGTCACATCAACCGTCGTTTTTATTACTAACCCGAATAATTTTACAAAAGCACTTGCATTTTTTCTTCCTGCCTAGGTACTAAATTAATTTACACGTCAAGAAAAATAAACCTTAATGGGGATAATTAAACGCATTACGCGACATCTGCATATGTTTGAGCACATGCAAAGGCAAAGTATCCGCTGACATGCGATTTCTTGCGTATAAATCTCGTTAAATAAAAAAATAATGAATAAAAATATGTATCAACGAAAACAGGAAAAAAACTGGAACACATTTGTAAGCGAATTAGAAGTCGGCAGCACGTGTCAGATTCAGCCAAAGTGTATGGGTAATTCGACTAACGGCGCGTAAATAATCATTGAATTTAGAATAAAAATAATAATAATTGTTTACGTTGCGTTGTCGTAATTGGTGATTTAATTATTGTGTATGAATAAAGCTCGGTGAGCTAAATTCGTAGAATGGCGCGTGTATCAGGTGTCCAGGTGAAGAAATTGATCGAGTGGATCTATGGAAATGAAATTTTGAAAAAATTAAATTTTAGTCAAAAAATCTACATGTTTTCAAGATTTTGGACAAGAAATTGAGTTTTTACAAAAAATTTCACGATGGATGTCTTATCCTATGCAATCGTTAATTTAGGTTCTACACCTAGAAATAAGATACCTGCAATTTTTTTCAGTAGCAAAAAATTTCCAAATATGATCTGAAAATCTAAAAATAAAAATATGATTTAATTTTGAGTTTTTATTATGTGTGAATTTTGAGATCCAAGGAGTCATCTAAGAAGAGGCGAAGGGGGGGTTTTAAATAAAAAATACGATGGACTTGGACTACGAAGAAAAAAGGAGGCTTAGGCTTCAAAATTTTAAAAATCTTCTAATTTGTCAATATTTTTTTGTGATTTTGATAAGTATCTAAATTTTAAATTTTCCTGCATTGAATCGACTTAGGATGTGAAAGGATAAAAATGAGAAGAGCTGGAATTTTCAATTTTGAGAAGCGAAGCTCCCACTTCTCTCTTATTTTTGTTCTCTCGCAATCAAATTTATTCCACCTAGCAGATTTTAAATTCTCGATACTAAAATCAAGAAAAAATTGACGAGTTAATAATTTTTTTTTTTCAAAAAATTGACAAATTTTCAAAATTTCAGAATTTAGGGACTTTAATCATTTTCTCTCCTAATATATTTTGTTTCTTCTACTTCTCGAAGGACACCCATTGAAAATTTCCCATGATCTCAAATTTTTAAAATTTTCATTACACATCGTTAAATACTTTTAGAAAAATATTTAGGCCAAAAATCTCCACTTTCCATTTTTTTTTACAGCGATGAAAAAACTTTTTTTTGCCAATTTTATTTTAATACATATTTAAAGAGGTCGGATGTTTGATGAATCCTTTTTCATCAGAAATGGTTTGTAATTCTTTCATGGTGGGGGTACCTATATTGTTCAAAATATCAAATAACGTAGGTTTTTAGTGGGTATTTTCCTAAATGGTTGTAGATATGAGCAAAATGTTCCTAACAAATTATTTTTCTCAAAAAATCACAATTTTTGTTTTTTCTTAGAACAAGGCCAATTACTTGAAAAAATTTCAAACCATTTTTAATAAAAAATTCTTATCAATTAAGTATATACTTTCTTTGAAAAATAATTGTATAGTTCAAAGGCTCTGGTTCGATAAGGGAAGCATTTGGTCGCTGATTTTTCATATCATTCGATTTTTTTTGGGAGGGGGGGGGGGACTTTTAGAAGATAATTTTAGAGAGTATAAGCGAATTTTTAACTCACCTCTGGGAGTCTGCGGTCCCTTGATACGTGATTTCGAAGCTAAAAAATCTATCTTCGAATTTTCAGCCGGTTTTTTTCAAACTTGGTAGTTGGCAGAGGTACTAAAGGAAGTGCTCTGAAATTTTTTCAGATTTTTTCAACCCTTTAAATGACCTTGAATTCGACTTTGAAAATTTAAAGTCGTTCCGGAAGACAAAATTCTGGGATGGGCAGAAAGATAATTTTTTTTCAAGGTTTCCCAATGTATTTTACCCCTCTTAGAATTTTTTCATATTTTTATTAGGTTCTGTTTTTTCATAAATTTTCAACAATTTTTTGAATTTTTTTATCAACTTCTACCACTCAAAAAAAATGTGGAAAAATTCTCAGAGGTGTGAAATACATTGGGAAACCTTGAAAAAAATTATTTTTTTATCCGTCCCGAAATTGTATCGCTTAAAATTTTCAAAGTCAACTCGAGGCTCATCAAAGAGGTTGAAAAAATCTGGAAGAAGTTCAGGGTCTTTCTCTGTAAAACGTCTAAAAACGTGACAAATTTGGTAAAAATCCTGCAAAAATCGATTGGAAACCCGCAGAAATAGGATTTTTTTGTATTTCGAGGCCCCAGCCATCCAAGGAGGAGTTAAAAATTCGCTCAAATGCTCTAAAATAATCTTCTACCAAAAAAATCAAATGGTAGTTACCTATAAAAACTTTTATCAAGTTCCGCCAGAGGCCAAATGGACCCCCTTCCCCTCCCTTTGTCCAAGTTCATCGCGCTTTTGATTTATAAGATTGAAAATTTTCAAAATAATGAGAATTTGTGGCAAAATTAATTTTATAGACAGTTTCACTCAATTTTAAAGCCTCTTCAGTCCTAAGGTAACCCTCGAGTTTCAAAATGATCCTTAAAAATTGAAAATGTGCGTTTTTTTCTTCAAGAGATCTGGACTAAAATTTTTTAATTTTTTGTATTTTGAAAATTTCTTGCTTCGAAATCAAAAATTCGCTAAGACGCTCACCTCATGCGAATTTTTGTAATCTGACCTACGTACCATGCAAAACATTTTCTAATAAAATTATACGTGCGTAGCCTACGAAGATATAGGTACTTCAAACGTCTGGCACTTTTTTTCCCGCGGCTACGAACCTTTGACGGAAGAATTCCACGTCAAAAACAGGAACCGTGTCTCTTTCTACGTCGTAAGACTATTTTTCGATTAAAATGGGGTTTATGTTGTGTCATCGTGATTAAGGTAGTCCGTAGTCTCGTTTTTGTTTACATTATGTCGTCAGTTCAACGTATTACGTCTTCATCTCTCTGCTGATGAAAGAAATTTACGTATTTTTCTCCGATTCAATTGTGCATTCGGTTGAACTGTATTAGTGGTAAAATTGCGCGTATTTTTTCGACATAGAACTGTCTGCAGGGGGATGATTTCACGGCTCGGTGAGATCGGCGTAAACAATTCTACGTTTTGGGGAAAGCCCTCGGTGTTTTATTGAGTATCTGTTTACGGTGAATTGCGTCACACCGCAGACAGCCGCAGCCGAGTTTTTGAATTTGACGCGAAGTTCTTTTTCTAGCTATTTGGAAAATGTTGAAAGAATGTGGGTTTAGATTAAACGTGAAAGTTTTTCATCTCGACCGATATTCTCTCGAGTTAAATTGATTAATTCAATTAGTTCAATTTCGTCGAGATAACCTCGTCAGATTTGGATTTTTTTATCGGTATTTTTAATGATCTTGATCATGGTTCAAAAGCTATGGATTTATAAAAGAAACAAATCCATTAAAAATTTGACCGATTTTTTTTCCTCCAAAAGTTCGTTCTCATTTTTTCACCGAAATCGATAATTTTTCGCTGAAACGAAGAAATAGGCTAGATTCTAGATTTTTACGTAGTTTTGATTCCAGTTGCAGGCATTCGAGGTTAACTGCATTGCATTTTTTCGCTTATCAGATTTGACAAATTTTATCGATACGTTAATGAGTGATTTATCTGCTGATTGAAGTTACATAACTCTTTGATTTTATTAGTCTATCAGGTTGACCAATTTTTTCCAATTTTCGTTGTCGATTGTTTTTTTTAATCGAGTTAACAGCGTTTGGATAAGAATCAGTCTTGTTTGCGTTGATTCGATTCGATTGAATGAATTATGAAAAATTTACTCCTTGAAATACCTAACCTAATTCATCAGGTTTATTAACAGATTTGGTCGAGCATTTCGTTCAATTTTTTCTTTTCGATTGTTGTTGGTAATAAATTTTTAAGTCAATTGATTGAAATCAATTTTTTTTTTTAGAATCGAAACAGGTGTACATCAATATTTGGTGTGTCAATTTGAGCTTTGAGGTTAACTATTTCGATCAAATAAATTAGTTTTGTTTACTTACTTATGTGATATAATTTTTTGAAAACCGCGAAAAAACTTGGTTAATTTTTTTAATACACATGTCTGATTTCCAAGATACTTCATTAAATTCAAAAAATTTTAATTTCACTGAAATTTTTCTTGAAAAAAATCATCAACATTTTTTTTTTTAAATCTCATGTGAATTGCAATTTTTTTTTTACTAAAAAAGGCGAATTTCTCTCCTTCAATATCACAAAAAAATGAAAAAATGGATCCTTGTGTACAAAAAATTATGATTTGATTGAATTCGAAAATTTAATGTCATTTTCAACAAGAATTACATAATTATTTTGTGTACCTATTTTAATTGATGTTTTTCATTTTTTTTTTGGCTCCATAAAATCTTAGTGTGATGAAATAATATTGCAAAGAAATACAGGGTGTCCCATGACTCGCCTACTGAACATATTTTTTTTTGGATGTAACCGATTTTTTTCATTTTTTTTCTAATGAACTAATTAAAGGGGGTGGATAGTTCGTCGAAAACAAAAAAAAATTTGTTCTGTACACTTTTTGCCTAATATCAGAATTAAAGGGGCCAGGGGTCATTCAAAATTGAGAAAATTTGAAATTTTTTTGAAGCGCACGTATTTTGCGCGAGCCTTTGCACCTTCATTTTCGACGTTAGGCAAAAAGTGCACAGAACAAAATTTTTTCAGTTTTCAACGTGCTATTCATTCCCTTGATTGGTTGATTTTTTTAAAATGGTTTTTGAAAAAAATTTGTGTCGCCCCTTCAATTTTTGAGTTGGCAAAAAGTCATGCAGTGAAAATTTGTTCACTTTTCAAAGTACTATCCATTCCCATGGTTAAAAAAATTTTTTGACGTAATTTTTTCAGTAGTAACATTTGCTCCTTAAATTCTCAAATTAGGCAACATGTTCATCTCAAGTTTTTTTTGTGGTACCCCTGCTCCTATCCGGTTATATTCAAAAAATATGTTTGGCAGAAGATTCATGGAGCACCCTGTTTTTGGTAATCACTTGAGAAAACCATAAATTCTTGCGAAATTGATTTTTTTAAATTCTCCGAATTTTTACCATATAATAAGAACGATTTTAAATCTTTTCCTCAGATATCTTCCATTCAGAAATTGCATAATTGGAAGCTGTTCGAATCGAGGCGAAGAAAAGGAAACCTATATACCCCTCCTTTTTATGCGAGTAAAATTGCATTTTCAGTTCAAAAATTTGTATTGGAGTGGAAAATTTTTTTAAATTTCATTTCAATCGAAAATCAAATGTTTTGTTTTCTTAAAACGTCAATTCTGCGGTTCGACTTCGAATCTCATTTAAACCGACTCATTTTGTGATGATTCTTAAGACGAGAATCAATTTAATTGATCGGATGATTTTTTAGTGTTCGAGTTTGAAATAATTTTATGGATGAATTTCTATCTCAAAATCACCTCAACAATTTTTCTGAGCTTTACGAATAGACCGATTTTTGAAATGAAATTCTATGTATCACAAAAATCATCCCAAGATTTTCCAAAGTTTGAAGACTTGGACGATTTTCTGGGCGATTTTTCACCGCAAAAATTTATTCCCCGATTTTTCGAGCTTCTGAGGCTGAGATGAATTTTCATACTAATAATCGTCCCATAATTTTTCTCATACCCTGGGATGAATTTTTAAATCAAGATTCATCCCAACAACCAACCAAAGAATTTTTCTAATTTTCGAGGATGGGATCCTATTTCATCGCAAAAAATCATCCCACAATATTCTCTTATCCTTTAAAGCTGGGGTGAATTTTTATCCCAATTTTTATCCCACGATTTCTCCGAGCTTTCAAGATTGGGGCGAATTTTGGGATGAATTTTCATCCAAAAAAGCATCCCGTGATTTCTGAGGCTGGAATAAATTCTGGGATGATTTTTCATCCTGATAATGAACCGAAGATTTTTTTAAACTTTTGAGGATGGAGTGAATTTTGGGACGAATTTTCATATTGAAAATCAAAAGAAAAATGAAAAATGATTTCACGATTTTCCCGAAAGTTCGTGGCTGGGATGAATTTCTGGATGAATTTTCATCCTAATAATCATTCTACGATTTTTTCAATCTTCTGAGGCTGGAATGAATTTCGAGATGATTTTTCATCCTGATAATTATCTGGAAGTTTTTTCAAGCTGTTGAGCCTGAAACGGATTTCGAAATGAATTTAGAGTAAACTCTCGTCTCAATAATAATCTTACAATTTTTCTCAGCTTATGAAGTCTGAATGAATTTTTCCTACGATTTATGCCAACTTTTGAAGCTAGAATATTTCTCGATTTATACGGCTGAAATGAATTTTATTTACGTATTTCAAATTTCGCGCTTGAATTCGCCGAAAAAGTTCCTATTCTTCTCGTCAAGACGAATCCAGTCAAATATGAGACCCTGCCGAAAAAAAAATCGATGTCTCTTTTTTCCACGTTTTTGGTCCAAATGAAACTGAATCTGGATCAAAAACATAAAAAAAGGCATGGATTTTTTCCCACATGGTCCCTTCTTTCCGGCAGAGTCATATATTCACAACTGATTTTCGTCAGTTACAGCGATTTTGATTTTTACTATGGGAGGGCTATTTTCCCTCTCATCGCTGATTTCGAATTTCGCTTTCGAATTCGCGTAAAAAGTCCCAATCGCAATGCCAAGGGCACCATTAATTCTTCTTGGAATAAAGTTTCATCCCCAAAATCAT
Source organism: Pseudococcus jackbeardsleyi (assembly GCA_038380155.1). Classification (NCBI taxonomy): domain Eukaryota; kingdom Metazoa; phylum Arthropoda; class Insecta; order Hemiptera; family Pseudococcidae; genus Pseudococcus; species Pseudococcus jackbeardsleyi. Next base: position 21,890,926 of record CM076240.1, on the reverse strand, counting down.
CTCACGTTTATTTTTCATTTTTTTTTTTGAGACTGGAAGGAATTTTCTATTTTCTAAAGCTTTTGAGGCTGAGGTGATTTTTAATCATTTCACGATTTTTTCGATTTTTTGATGCTCAGGTGAGTTTTGAGATGAGAATTCGCAAGGTTGGCTGAGGTTTTTATCTGGTAGCATGACTCAAAAGTAAAAAAAAATAATGAGTTTTTTTTCGAAAAATACTTACTTTTTTGTGGTCTCCTGGTTTTGTTTCTCTTTTCTCTGGAGGGGGGCGGCTCAGGGGGCTTGAGCCCCCCTTAAGCCCGGAAAAAATAATTTTTTGCTTCAAAAATGAGAAAAAAGTCAATTTTTTGCTCTTCAAAGTATATTTTTTCAAAAAATTTTCGCCCTTGCTTCGCTTGGGCAGTATTTTAGTCCTTTTATTTCAAAACTTGACAATTTTTTGATTTTTCAGTCAAAAATCACCGAATTCTCAATAAATTCTTTATTTGTCAGAAAAAATTGATGATTTTTGATTGAAATATCAGTGGAAAATGACTCAATTTGAAATTTGACCCCCTCCCCATTTTTTCTCAAATTCTCAGCCCCTCCCTTAATTAATTTCTGGGTGCGCCTATGGGGGGGGGAAGTCCCCACGTTATTTATTTTAAATCCGATGCTCACCAATTTTCATCAAGATCCATGAAATTTTTTCAAACGAACCTGACAAGAAACAAGGGGGGGGGGAAGTTCGTAATGATAAAAATTAAAAACTACCCCATTTTCAAATCTTCCTGAATTGATTGGAAACGATCCTAAGATATTTTGGAGCCTCTAAAATATCAAGAAACTTTAATTCGTTTTGAGCGAGAAGCCGAATAAAAATTTCGAACTTTTTTGCCCATACATCGATGAGGCAGGCAAAGGGGTCCCAATATGTTATTTTTCGAAAAAAAAGACTTTAGAGCAGAAAAATTGAGATAATTTTGCAATTTAGTGGCTCTTATACTTGAAAAAATGCATTTCAGATTGATGAATTCCAATTATTCTGATTTTGCGAGTAAATTTAGGTCAATTGGAATTTTCCTCTCTCTCTTTTTCGTAATTATCGCCTGCTAGACTTTTCAGCCATAAGCTCGAAAATATTCAGCTCCACCCAACCCCACAGACAACTCATTGGATAAAATGATGAATCTCGTATTACGCAATTATCTCGAACGTTTCATCGCCTCGTTATATTGTAATTCATTTTATAGGTTTTCCTTCTCCTCTTTTTGCACTCGAAAGAATGATAATTCATTCATTAAAACTCGAGATAAGGAATAAATTCAATTAGACAATTACCCAATCCGATAATGATAACGTTCGATCTAATATCATTACTATAAATGGCTCGTTGATAAGAAATTTGTCCGGATTAATGATTCAAACGTGATGTAAATAGACATGTAGTCGATTTATACGTCTCTATTACGACGTCGTGTCGGTCGCTCCACAGATGGTGGAAATTTTTTAAGACGACGATTTATGTTCGCCACGCAGCCTATGGTCGTCGCACGTTATGAATAAACGATATACGACGACGCTAATTTCAAATTCGTCGTTTTATACGCAATAAAAACGTTAATAGGGTTTTGGGCATGGAGTGTTTTGGGGGGCCAGGTCGAGCGGGGACGCGGACACCGAGTTTTATTGCTACGATCGTTAATCAGGCTATAGATGAGATTAAGATGGAAAGCCAAGGGTGCTGTGCAGATAAGGGTGCGAAAAGTATGAAAATACGCGGAAGTATACGACGTAGTAGGCGAGCTTGGCGCAAAGGCGTAAAATTCTTGGGCGTGGTTGATGCTTTTAAGCTCCCTTCGGGTACCTGATGCGGGCTGCGAGACGGGATGCAGACTTTTACGGCCTACAAACACAACCATCGATCGATTTACGAGACCAGCCGCCGCCTGGACTTGATGTCTACCGTGTTGCCAATTTGTTTTTTGAAGGGTCGTGTCGTGCCGCATTTCGCAAAACGCCACACAGCCTCGCCATGTAACCGGAAATGCGTTCTGTAATCGGCGTATCTACAGACTAGACCCAGACGATACCCTTTTATTGCGACGTTGAGGTCCATGCCCCGTAGGGGTTCTGAAACGTAGCCTATGCCGTGGTATCTTGATCGGGGCTTCATTTTTTTTTTCCATGCCGAAAAATAACGTACAGATCGACCGTATGCGGTATCTTGCTAGCAAGTGTACCCCTATGACCTCGGATGTTAGCCTAGGTCACGAAAGATTCGTCGAATTGTGTCGTATCAGTTTAGTTTCCTCGTCTAAGAGCTTTTCCCCGTATAATTTGTAGTAATTTTCGGCCCCATAATCCAATTAAATTTTGATTAGTGACTTTGTATGTGGCTGATTGACGAATTGATCCATTTTTAAAGATGTGTTGTCGAATTTCACGGTTTTGGGGGTTTCGACTAAATTACCAGCCGACGTCTTGTTTATTAATTTTTTTATAGAATTTAATTTCGATGAAAACAGGCTTGTGGCGATGATCGTCAGGGATGTTCCGTAAGCATTTTTTTCTGGGGAGGGGGGGGGGGGGGTAAACTTGGTGAAAGCCCAACTTGGATTTTCAATTTCAAATTTCAATCAAAGAAGTTAAATAATTTCAGATTTCATAAAACCCAAAAAAATTGAGCCATTTAAAAAAAAACACAAATTATTAGGTAGTTCGAAAAAAATAAGTAAATGAAGTGATTTCCAGGAAAAAAAACCTTTGCTGTTTTAACAAAAAAGCCCTACAAATCAAAAAATTAAATAAAAATATCGGTTCATAGAAAATGACTCCCCAAAAAAAGTGATGAAAGAGCAGGGCGTTGAGCTTTTCTATTCTTGCTCTTCCAATTGCTCTCCATTATTTCAGGCTCTCACTTTTCACTCACTTTTTTGAAAATAGATATTTCAATAAAGATAGTTCTCGTTCTTCAACTCTTCAGTTTTTTGAAATGATCCTTGCTCTTCGCTCCTGGCTTTTTCACATTTTTTCACTTTTACTCCTGGTTCTTAAAAATTGAATAATTTTATACTCATTTGAACGAAGGATGCTCTCTTGCATTGCTCTGCTTGTGAAGAGAAATAAAGAAAGAATGAGAATGAGACTAAAATGGACAATTGAACAATGATGCTTAAAATGATGAATATTTAATTTTTATTTGAAGCTATTTTAAAAGATGTTCCTTTCTTTTACATTTTTTTTTTTGCAATTTTTATGTTTTCAATTTTTACAAATACACTTACACAAAAAAAATGAAAGAGCAAAAGCCAATAGAAATTTTCTGGCTCTTGTTCTTCTCAGATTATTCAATCTTTATAGAGTGCTCTTCAAATGAGTTGGTAAAATTATGTATATGCAGGAGCGTTCTCATTAGTTTTGAGATTTTAAAAAATTATTTTTGCCGTTTGCTCTTACCCCTTCCTCTTTTAAAAAGTATCACTCTGTTAGGCTCCTGCTCTTGCTGATTCGCGGCACTTGCATCACTGAAAAAACCCAAAATACTTTTTAAATGAAACCAGAACCATTTTTTAAAAATAAACCATAGCAGGGGCGATTTTGGAAGGGAAAATCTGAGGAAGTCTGAAACTAGAAAGAAACTAAAAATTTTTCAAAATCTTTCGGATACGAATTGATTAGATAACTGCTCAAAATTTGAATAGGTTCGAGTTTCTCGTATTTTTATTACTTTTTAAAAATTTCTTCAATTTCATTTAGGTATTCATTTCGTTTGAAAGACATTTTGATAAACACGATGTTTAAGAAAATCTTTGAAAAATAATTATTTTCTAATTATTGAACACGTTTTTTTTTTGAAAAATTCTGTAAAACGTTTTCCCTTGAAATTTCTTCAATTTCTTCAATTTTTTCCAATTTAATTTTGAAATTATTTTCCTTTTTTAAAAAATGAATTTCTACTTCATGTTTTTAAAAATTTTTTATGATTTAATAATTGGAAAGAATTTTCAAGAACAAAAAATTGAAAAACAAGTGGAAAAAATCAAATTTAGGTTTGAAATAATTTTATTAAAGAAAAAATTAAAAATTAGAAATCAGGTAAAATTTTGAAAAAAATTACGATTGAAGTGATGGAAGAAATTTATTTTAGATGTGGAAAATTTTGGTCTCAAAAAATTGTAATCAATTCGAACTTACATCGTTGAAATATCGTTTATGGTCTCAGAAAAGAATTTAATAACTTGATTTTCCATTTTTTTGGGCACGTTTTACCAATAAATTGGTACTTAAAAATCTCAATCTTTGGAGAAAAAATTAATGGAAGTCTGACTTCCCTAACTTCCCTTGGAAAATCGCTTTTGAACCGTAGAAAATTACACTCTTTGTTTACAAAAAAAAAATACGAAAAAATCGAACAAAAGACAATTTAAAAAAAAAAAAAACAACCAGTATCAGAAAAAAAGAAACAAAATGAAGCAAAAATAATTACAAAAAACCGTTCTTTAGGAGAAAACATCCAGACAAATCAAACTTTTCAAAAATACCTACTTAGGTACCTATCTTTTTCAAAAACAAATGATTTTTCTAAAAACCCAAAAAAAGGTCAAAAAAACCAAAACAAATGAAAAATTAGATAAGTATCAAAACATCGAATCATTAAAAAGTTAGGAAAAAACCAACACAATGCCTGTGATTTGTGTATTTTCAAAAAAAAAAAAGAAACAGAATAAATCTGAACAATTAAACCATTTTTAGAAAAAAGCAAACCAAATACTTGATTTTTAACCCCTCTCCCCGGACCTCTCTAAAAAAAATTAAGGGAAAATCAAACAAAAAAAAAACAAAATTAATTTCCATCAACACTAAAGGATTAAATGATTTTCAAACCCCCTCAAAGAACTGATCATTTACTTGCCAAAAAGCAAATACTTTAAAATTTTTAGACAAAAAAAAAAAAACAAAACAAAAAACATTTTAAAAGAAGAAAAATCATTCCTCGGAAAATGCGGCAAAAATGAAACACACTTTTCATAAAACGTTTTCGGAATCAGAAGCAACTCAGCGCGTACTCTAACGTGCAGCTCCGCACATTTTGTGCAGCTCCAAAAAAAATTGTGCAGTTTGAAAAATTTGAATATCTCAACAATTTTTTGTTGTACTCAAACGACAAAAAAAATAACAAAAATTTCGAAAAATTATGTGAGGTGACAACATAAAAATTAAAAAAGTGCAATTTTTTGCTCTTGAAATTATATAAGTATTCCAAAAAATTTTCGCCCTCGCTTCGCTCGGGCGGTAGTTTATTCATTTTATTTTGAAAACTTATGATTTTTCACAAATATTCTTTAAAAAATCTCTTGATTTCTCAATCGGTTCCAAAATTGTAAAAAAAAAATCAATTTTGACTGAAAGATCAATATAAAATGACTGATTTGAAATTTGACCATTCCCCCATATTTTTCCTCGAATTTTGAGCCTTCCCTCCTTAATTAGGAGAGCAGTAAAACACAAAAAAGTTTTTAATGAAACTATGATTGTGTAGCTTCAAAATTTTCTTAGAATACGCCCTGAAGCAACTAATCAATCAGGTAATTTCTGAAAAAAAAAAACAAAAAACTTTGAAATTTGCCATATTAAACCATTTTTTAAAAAGAAAAAACAAAAAATTGTGCAAGAAGCAATAGTTTGAAGAAAAAAAAATCATAAAGGTACCTACTTAAGTCTTTTTTTAAAAAGCTGCACAAAAACCAACTCAGTTTTAGAAAAATAAATCATTTGAAAAAAAAAATAATTTTTCGGAAAAATCAAAAACCCAGTCAGAAAAAAATATCTCAGTTGGGTCAACTTCTTTAAAATTTAGTTTGGTCGACAAAATTGTAGACTTCACCTTTTAAATTTGTTAAGTAACTCGTTTTTGGGAATTTTGCTGTCAATCTTGGAACGTTTTTTTAAAAAAATTCCGGAAAATTTTTTTTATTGCTAAAATATAAAGAAGTGCATTTTTTTGCTTTTCAAACAGTATTTTTTCGAGAAATTTTCGCCCTCGCTTAGCTCGGGAAATATTTTAATCTTTTTGTTTTAAAATTCAATCATTTTAAACCAATTTTTCTCAATAAGTTCCCAATTTGTCAGAAAAATTGATGATTTTTGACTAAGAGATCAGTGAAAAATGACTAATTTAAAATTTGACCCTCCCCCTATTTTTCTCAAATTCTCAGCCCCTTCCGTAATTACTTTCTGGGTGCGCCTATGCTTGTAGCAAGTTATTTACCTACCTATTTTAATATTTTCGACCGTTTCAAAATACCTTCCTATTTAATTCATCCAAACGATTCAAATTTCTGTAAAAAAATTTCTCATCCAAAAGCACACCTACAAAAATATCCCCGCCTTCCAATTTACAACCTAGCTCCTTATATTATTCTACACCAGCAAACAATCCCCTTGCGACGACTCCAAGTGTCAAAGTTCTCTCCTTATTCGCTTCTGAAGAAACCCACCACCGCAGAACTCCACTCGTACAATTTTGAAATATTAAAATACAGGAAAACTTGGCATATTTTTTTCCCAAACTCGGAGAATTGATAACGTTCAACGTTCAATTTTAAATTCCAAAATGATGTTCGTGGTTCAGTAATTATTCAACGACGGTTATTTTTTTTCATCCTGCCAGAACTCCAATTCTATTAGGTAAATGTCCCCTACGAAATACCGCTGCGGTTAATTTATCGAATATTTAATAATGTCAATGTATTAGTTAATTTAACAGGTTCACCAAACCCACATCTAGGTCTCGATACGGAGTATCACTCAAACCAGCACGAGTATTTTTCAAATTACAAATGAGCCAGCGATATACGCAGGATTCTTGGAACGAAATGCTAATAACTTATTAGCAAGATCCTTTGTGAAGGAGGTAAGTTGGATAAATTGCTAAACAAAACTTATATATACTTACGTATTCTCGAGGTTATCGTTATTTTGCCTAACTTCCGTTATGCTCGGCGAATTCGCGATATCGTCGTAATTATAAAAGTAATTACGTGTTGAAAGTATTCTATACTGAACTAGGGATACAAATAAGGGAATTCGCAGTCGGTATATTTTAAAGGGGGCATTTAGGTACTTATCCGTGCTCCGCTTTTATTCCGCCAGTCGTCAGATCTACCAGACTATAATGATGGCTTACTTTGTAAACGATGAAAAGGGTACTTTTTTTCAGAATTAGCCAATTAAGTATTTCGCTACGATACTTTGTTTACTTATACCTATTTCTTCTTATAATAGGGTAATTATTGCCTCTTTTACTCGGCGATATGTTTAATTTGAGTAATATTTATTCGTTTTTTTCCTCACAAAATTTAGGCTTAATTTGATTCGAGCCTACATTTTCGTCAGAGCAGTTGAGAACAAAAGTAGGTAATTTGACGGTTATACGAGGTGCTTTATGAGGCTGAAATTATTAATTAAGCACCTTTGACCGATTTTTACGACTTGGATGGTACTTAATCCGTATTAAACGTAAGGGGAATTATACCCAGATGGGTTTTCGTTTGAGGGCGAATTACCGACGTATTAATTTACTCCTTCTGTTTGAATTACTCATGAGGGGGCGGGGTGATTCGAATTTTATGAGAATGAAATACATGATTAGGTACATCAAGCATGAAGATTTTAATAATGAAAAAGTAATTTAGATTTTTCAATGAGTATGATAAGAAAAAAGAGTTTGAACGATTTTACAATATGATTGTCGATTGTTCAAGTTTTACGTTTGTGAGGAATTTTTCGATTCGAATTGTTGTAATTTTATATGATTTTTTAAATGTATGAGAAGTCCTGGAAGAAACGAGGAGGGGACATTCGAATTTTTTTCAATTTTCATCTTTTTTTTTTACACCAATAAAATAAAAAATTAAACCAAATTTGCTGACACGTTCAAGATGGGAAGGGTATCTGTTTGTTTCCAGCTTGCCATAAAAATCTCGAATTCTAAGTATCAAAAAATTATCAAATTTCCTGAAGAATTTTAAGAATAAAATCTCGGAAAATTTATTTTTTGGTCTCTAGGTACTAATGTTAATTCACATAAAATTAAGTACATATAGACTGACTTCATGTAAAACCATCAAAATCTGAAACAATTTCGTTAGGATTACAAAATTATTTTTAAATGACGAAAAAAAGGGGAAATTTTAATTCTTTTAGATTCTAAGAAATGAGGATAACTTGGATTTAAAAAATATGAATTTGATTAAGGAAAAAGAAACTGATTTTCCCCTGAATTTGAATTTTACTGAAATTTCCTTATTTGGTAAGCAGGTTCGAAAATTTTCTGACTGGAACCAAAAAGTACTTATGAGTTCTGATATTATCAAGGATCAGCTTTGTCTTCACTCTTCAGTCTCTTTCTTTCCTGCCACTGATTTCATGAAGTGCAAAAATTATTGTAAATTTTGAAATTTCCGAAAAAATTGAAAATTTTATTTAAATAAAAATTGTGTACTTACGAGAAAGTAATTTAATTTTCAATTCTTATGAAAATGAAGCTCGTTCTTGAATTAAGAAAATCATTACCTACAATAATTGTGAAATAAAAAATTTTGAGTTTTGATAAAAATTGAAAATTGGAAGCTCAACTCTCCAGAAAATTAAAAACTTAATTGTGCAGAAGGAAGCATAATTTTATATTTACGATATTTTTGAGTTTTGCTTGAGAAGAGAAATTTGAATCTACGAAAACGAAAAAAAAAAAAAACTTGAAGTCAAGTACAAAATTTTTTCTAGAAGACCCTCGTAATGAAGAAAATTTTCATGAAAAAAAAACTAAAAATATTCAGCCTAGATGGAAGATGCGAGAGGAATTTGAAATTGGCAAAATACATTGCAAAAAAGGTACAAATCTGAATTTAGTTCGTACAGATGTAGGTCTAGGAGAAATTAGAAAATGAAAATAATTTAGTCGTGGAGAGGGGGGGGGGGGTAACACAGAAGAATGTTGCAATTCTGAAAATTTTCCGCCTGGAGGAGGGTGTAGGAAAAATTTTAACTTTACAAAATTCTGTCAGTACCTAGTTAATTTTTTTTTCAAACTTCGAATTTTTCTCCAAGTTTTTTCAACCCATTAGTAATTTCTTCATAATTTTTTGATTCAATTTTTTAAATTTACAATTTTTTTCTTTCTTAAAATTTTTTCAACTCGGAACTTTTTTTAGTTTTTTTCCAACTCCAAAACTTTTAAAATTTGTCTTTTCAAAAAAATTTTAATTAAAATTTTTCTACTTATAATTTTTTTTATTTTGAATGTTTCCTGAAGAATTTATAGTTTTTAAATTGTTTTTCAAATTTTTTCAAATTGCAAACTTTCAATAGAAATTTTTTCATACTGCAAAATCATTTCTCAATTACTTTCCAAACCTTGAAATTATTTTCAACTTGAAATTTTTTGCTTATTTTTCTGATAAGTATGAAAATTTTCCTCATTTTTTTCAACTAAAGTTTTTTCTTTCATACTCTGAAATTTTTCTTTTAAAATGGTTCTACCTCCTGAATTTTTTTCAATCTAAAATTTTCTCAGATTTTCGTCATATTTTTCATTTTTTTCTAATTATTTCACTCAAAATTGTTTTCTAATTTACAATTTTATAAAAAATTTTAATCAACCTTGAATTTTTCAAAAAAAATTTCGACACACAAGAAACGATGTTTTTATTTGATACATTCGAGACCGTGTGCAACGAGAAACATTCTTTCTGCATTATTTTAGACTTTTAGGATTTAAAAAATTGGACAAAAACTGAAGAAATTTTAAAATATAATTCAAGTTGAGAAAGTTTTAAGAAAAAATTGCATGGTTTAGAAAAACGAGGGGGAAAATACTTATTTGTGTTGAAAAATTCGAGAGAAAAACAAAATTTGAAAATCTAAAAAAAAAAAAAATGAAATGGCCACTATTTTTTCCTGAAAAAAATCTGTTTGAAGAGAAAAAATCATTGTTGAATCAATTGAACACCATTCCCCCAAGCAATTTTTGAACTAGGTAGTAGGTACCCAAACAATCCGAAACCATTTGTCTTCAAAAATATAATGAATTGTATTCTTAGTTAGGTACCTCAATAAAAATTATTGTCCAATCAAAAAAAATCGCAAAGGTGTTAATTTTTCATAAAATTTGCATTTCAAGTTCAAAAACCTGAAAAAATTTCCGTCAAGCACAAAATCCTCAATTTTCAGCTCCTTTCCAACAATGCCAAATTCAATTCTTTCGTATGCTTGTTTTAGGTAACCAGCGAATTAATATTTGAAAAAATTCTGAAATTAGTACCTATTTCGAAATTCACGATTGGCAAATCGTGGCAAACTAATACGACAATAATTCACAATAATAATGCTGAAGGGGCAAACGAGGGAGCAAAAAATTGCCATACATCCCAAATACTTTATTTTCCTCCGTATTTTTCCATAATAGCCATAAACCAATTAAACTCAATCTCTCTAATCTCTTCTCAAGCAATTTACCTCCGTCATTCGTCATTAAATCTCCCTAAAAAAAACCTCTAAATAAAAATCATACCTACGCACAAACGTGGAACTGCGAAAAACCATTCCAATTGACCTGTAATAACCCGAATGTTTTGATTCGAAATCTCCCACTCAGAAGGAGAGCAGGTCATCGAAAAATTTTTAATTACCTGTAACTATCATATCGATGAAAATTTAATCGCTTCGATGGCGCAATGTTTATTAATTTTTGGTTAATTTATTCTCGGCCATATCCTTGGAAAAAATTTCTAAAATTAAATTACCAAATATGAAAAAGCAGCTAATTTCGAAAGGTAAAGTAGCCCTTTTCGATAGGTGTATGAAAGGTACACCGCAGTTTGAAAACGTCACTTATAATAATATAGTGCACCATGCTTACGTCATTCATGTCTATGACGACTGTATGGCTTGGTTAAAAACTCGCGTGCATTGATAAGGGTTGAAGTAATTACAGCGGATACGAAATTTTATGACGTTTACAGGTACTTTTCGGCGCCCGAGTAGAAATAAATTTTCGCGATAACGGTAACGAAAAATGGTAAATTCGTATAATCAAAATATTGACGTATGTTTTAACCTTGAAAAAAGCGTTCTTTTTCATTTTCTTGATAAGCCTATTCGTAGTCGATAAATTACCCACGACCGTTGGTACATGGACATTTGCAAAGTACCACGTGTAAGAAACTCGAGTTTCGAATAATTTTCCAATATTACGAAAAAAGATAAGTACTGCGTCGAGTTAACATTCCGCCCTCCCCTAACCAACCGTTTCGAAAAAGTTGACGAGCCGACAAAGACCCGCTTGAAAATTTCCAATTGTTTTATCGCCTGTTTTGGAAAGAAAACGAGGTAGAAAATTTCGATGCGGTTGCAGTTTTATCGAAAGAGGCAACTTATCAGATTTTAGGTCAGTGGAAGTAGGAAATATCTCGACAATTAATTTTTCAATCCTCTTTCGCCAACTTCGATTGATTTTTTATTCGTAGGATGAGTTGAATGGTCCTGAAATCAGGCTAAGATGTTATCTCGATGGATGGACGAATCACCTAAAAGCTCGTGGAATTTTTTCAAGTGCCTTGAGAAAAGTTTCTTTTATTCGTGAAAGCCCTCGAGTCTGTTTTTTTACAAAATCCAGCTTGGTTCCTCAAGGTTGGAGTTTTTCGGTAAATTTAACGTTGAAAATGAAACGAATGGTCATTATTGTTCGAATATGTAAATCGGTCGTCGCTTGGAATCGCAGCTTCCTATTCTTTGATTACGCACCGTAGAAGGTTTCTGGGATTGTTTTCCTTAAGGCGGCGTCGTATATTTAGATTATGAAATTTTGACTGACGAGCTGGGCTGAGGTTATATGCGATTACACGGTATCGTAAACCTATAAACAGCATATCTGTCAACGAGCTTTATGTTTTACGTAATAGCTCGAGGCTTCAGGGGGTCGAAGTCGAATGTGCTTCTACGGTTACGAAACCTTGGATATTTTTGGTTTTGAAAATTGACGCGATGGGTTTATCAATTTTTTTTTTTCGAAATGATGCAAAAGGTCAATTATTATTTTTTGATTCGTTGGTAGAAAATTTTAAATGAAGAAAGGCACCTTAGTGGGTAATTGAAACGAGAATTCGAACCGAGGAAATGATAGAAATTGAGAATTGAGGAACTATTCGACCGAAAACCGCAATTTTGTATATTTTTTGAGGAAATATTCTGCGATGTTAACGGTTCCAAGTAACGATAAACAGCTTTTATTGGTAGTAACTTTTTTAAAATAAAAGTTTATAACTTTCAGAACTGGCGAGAAAGTTGTTTAATGGAGTACGTACCATAAAAGTGTTTCGAGTTTGTTGAATTGGCGTAAATATAAATATGTTTTGTTTTTCTCTCTCGAAATTTTGTCAACAATATTAGAATGGAATATTTTTATCAATTTTTAACCGAAAGTTGAATATATTTTCGTGCTGCTGGAAATGAAATTTGTTTGTTTTGAAATAGGTCAACGAATTCGCACGAGAATGTTTGTGAAGAGAAAAGTTTGAGTGGGAAGTGTAAAATTGGCGGAGGTTTTGAATTTTTTGTTGAAAATTTTTCGATGAAGTAGCTTCGAATTTAAGTTTTACCCCTTTCTCCTTATTTATTTCTTTTTGATTATTCATCCGTCTTCCTGAAGTTCCTATTTCTTGTCTATTTTTATAGGCAAAAGTTTTGAGAGAAAATAGAGAAATTTTTGTGTTTTTTTAATTCGTAATTTTCAAGCAGTCGTTAATTTGAAATTATTTTGTTAGAGGTAGAAATTTTAGTTATTTGTGTATGACTTCCTATAATTAAAATTAACAAATTTCTTTGATAGATGAAATCGTAAAATTTTAAAATCATTTTTTCAACTTTTAATTTGTCAAAAATTTCTCGATTTTGAATTTTTTGGAATTAGTATACTTAGCTGAATATTTTACAATATTCCCTGTTAAATTGAATTTTTCTACTATAAAAAATTTTCAATTGGATGAAATTTGAATTTTTTCGTGTAAAAATCGAATGAAAATAATTTGGAGTGTTTGAAAATTTTTTTTGTTCTATTCGCTTGGTATTGAAAATATTTATTCCAATTGCAACGAATTTGATTTTTTTTTTTTTCAAAAACCAACTTTGCTTTCCAAGGAAGCATAAACAAAAAAATACGTGCGAAATGGAGCACAAATAAAACACAGCCGATCGACCTTAGTTTCAGCCTTCCAACTCGTATGATTCAGTTTAAACCTCTCATCTGATATGGATGGGGCTGGGGACTTGCAGGACTTTTAAAACTGTCTTTGATCTTGGTAAAAGCACAAAAGGAAAAAAAAAGTGCAAAATGGAGCACAAATGAGGCACAAACGAACGGCCTTCATTTCACCCTCCTAACAGATATATCCTCAGTTTTGACCTCCCTCGTCACATGGGCGGAGCTGGGGACATTCGACACCTTCTATAGTTCCATATACTAATTTTATTGACCGTGGAAGCACGAATGAGTGAAAAACTGGTTCAAAAGTAAATTCCTCAAAATGGTAGGAAAAAGTCTAGGTTCTCTAGAATCTGCCTGGTCTAGTTCCAACTGTGTTAATGATGAAAGAAGTCTTTTTGATAAGTAAATCGCAATTCGAATTTTTCTGGTCTGTTCTACCAACTCTAAAAATCTGAAAAAATATCATTTAATTTGTATCATGATAAGACTAACTATATTTGTGCCAAAAAGAAAAAAATGCAGATCTTTTAGTTCCAGAATTATGGCGATTTTAAAGTTTCAAATTGGGGTTTTGGCTAGAAGGCAGTGCAAAAAAATCTGAAAAATTCTGAAAAATTGGTCACCACTCCCTGTATACACCCCATAAATTTCAGAATTTTTAGTTCGTTAAGTTCCTGGATTGGATTTTTTGACGAAAATTCGCTATTTTGCGGGTGAAGGTAAAGGGGGGTAAGTTGAGGAGTGAAAAAATTTCCTAAAATCATTTTTTGGGGTCCTTAATAATGTCTAATGATTAGTTTCAAAAAGTAGTTCTTTGGCCGATTTTTCTATTTTAACTGGGGGTACTCTTTTCGAGTTGGAAGAAAATTTTGAAAAAAAAAAAAAAAAACTGAAGAAATCCAGAATTAAGAAAGTTTTTAGTAAGTACAAAAAATCTTTCCAGTTTTAAAAATTTTTGCTCTCTATCTGACAATTATTTAAAATTTAAATTTTATTAAAATTTTTTGAACTTTGATTCTAAATCTAAATTATTTTCAAATTCAAAGTTCTTAAAATTTCTGCCAAACTAAAAAAATATTTCCTCAATTTTTTTTGGTTCGTGTTGAAAAAAAATTCTATCTTATGTTTTTCTAAAATTTATTAAAAAATTATATTCAAGAAATTCGATAATCCATGAACGTTCAATCGATTTAGGTTCATTTTCCACCCTTCCATCCCTCCACCCACCCACTCCGATTGAACGTTCATGGATTATCGAATTTCTTAAATATAATTTTTTAATAAATTTTAGAAAAACATAAGATAGAATTTTTTTTTTAAAACGAGCCAAAAAAATTGAGGAAATATTTTTTCAAGTAGGCAGAAATTTTAAGAAATATTACCTTATGAATTTGAAAATAATTTAGACTTAGAATCAAAGTTCAAAAAATTTTACTCAATAAAATCTAAATTTTAAATAACGTCAGATAGAGAGCAAAAAATTAAAAAACTGGAAAGATTTTTTGTACTTAAAACTTACTCAACTCTGGATTTCTTCACTTCAGGTGTTTTTTTCCCAAAAATTTTCTTACTTAATCAAAAAAATTGTCTCTTCAATAAACCGATCTCTCCCCTCTTGTTTTCTTGCCCATTCTGTCCAAAAAATTAGCCATATTCGCCACAGACTTCTCCAATTTCCATCAATAATTCACACACATCACGTGAGAATTCCATCAGCACCAGACACCAGACGATGCCTAAAACTGTCTCATCACTGCAATTCAACACCTCGCACTTTGTATCATTCACCACAATCCACGTGCACTTGCACACGGTTCAGATATTGAGGGAAACTGCTGACACGATTCTAACACATCCACCAAACCCGGCCAGCTACTCATTGTACAAACTGTCTACGTTGATTCCCAGAGACAGCAATTATGCTGGATGCTGCGTCTATAAAATACGCCAACGTTTGCGGAAACCGCGACATAGTTTCGAGTCTGGTGGCAAATTATGCAAGACGGATCGAATTTCCATCGCTATGTAATTTCTGCTACCATTGGAAGGTGTTTACGGGAAACGGTTCGAGCATGTGTAACCTTGATAGTGGTGCGTTTTCCAACGACGTGTGTGCAAGTTCAAAGGACGAAGCATGTGGTGCATTGCACGATAGCCTATGACGTGCATACCGACACTTTGATCGATTAGGTAATTTTTTACGAGCTCAAACCGAAAGTACATACAAATTTCGGGTAAATTTACCATCGGCAACAGTCTCGAGCCTCGATTCGGATGCCATTAACCGGCGAGTTCTTTCAACTTGGGCGACAGCGACCCCGAGTCTTTGAGAAAAAATATCCTTTTCAAAGACGACAATAAGTCGGTAGCTCGGTACGGAACACCGGTAACCAACGTCGGGGTATTAATTCCCACATAAACTGGAGTAGTAAACATTTACAAAAACAAGTAATAAATTTGCATAAATATCAACACCGCCTGCCTCGCGCCGTCAAAACGATAAACTAAAATCTTTAATGAGGTTAATTACGTCGAGTTTGTTTCGTTTTGGAAAAATACAACGAGGACGAAAATTTTTATCCTAAAATATGGTTCCGTCCGGTACGCGATCTCCGTCCGGTACGGCCGGGCTGGTTCGAATGGAAACTCGTCTAAAACATTAACCAATTACTCGTTTAACGCTTCAAGGAAATGTTTGTGATTTATTTGCGAAAATTCACCAAAACATTACTCATCGTAGGCATACCGCAGAGTAGAACGGTTCAAAAACCAGCTTGATAATGTTTCATTCATACGAATTAGCTATTTAACGTAATATGTCGTATTGTTTGACGTCAAATGATTAACGAACCGAACGTACGAGCGGATTCGTAATACTGCGGTAAATTTCGAGCTCATCTTAGAATTTTATTTATAACTAGTCTAGGTTTTTTTTCTCGCTTTTGATCGGGTATTCCTCTCTGTGACGTCGCAGAACATAGTCATAGAAGTGGTCAGTCTAGAAACGTGACTTGTGTTTCTATTTTGATGAGATTTTTGTTCTTTTCCTGGTTGCCAAAAAATTTCAGAGGAAAATAAAGTCAAATCGGAGGTGAAAAAAATTGAATGGAATTAGTCATAATTTCAGCTCTGTCGTTTCCTTCCCTTGTTTTTACAAACTAAAGTGTGGATTGGTACACCCACATTTTGAGAACACCTAAGTATTTAAATTTCTCATCATTAGGCTGTAGAGTTGTCTATTCCACTTAAGAGCATCTCCTCTGACGTCATCGTTCAACGAAAAATGTAAACAAAATTTACGACATACGAGAAAATCTACATAAATGTATTTGCTACATTGAAACGAGAACTAATAACGAAAAATTCATAGAATAATAAGTATCACAATACTTTCAAGTGAAACAGATTACACAATTTTTCCAAAATTCAAATAAATATTGTCGTTAACAAAAAATTGAAAAAATTCATCTTGAGAAATGAAATTGAAATTAAAATTATTAAATATATTGAAAAAGAACCAAGATCAAATTTTCAAACTGATCCGTCACTTTTATAAAAAGTACCTAATACCAAATGATATTTTAAAAATCCATAAAAATTTTTTCAATTTTTTGGGGTTTGGATTACCGGAAGTCTCAATGTTAAATTACCAGATTTGAAACATAAGAAACCCGAATCAAAAATCAGGTTGATATGATCATTGGGATGGATTTTGAAAAAAGGTCAAGATGAAAATTCATCTTTAGTCCTTACTTCATCCTAAGCTTGGAAATTTGAGAAAAAATTGAGATGAATATTGGGATGAAAATTCATCTCAAGTCCATCCCAGGACTCAAAATTCGAAATTCGGCTATCAGCTTGGAATAAATTATTGAGTTGAAAATTCATCTCAAAAGTTAAAAATTAAAAAAGCTTGGGATAGAAGTTCATTTCAAATTCATACCAAAATTGAAAATTTGATAATCAGTTTGGGATCATCCCAATTTCATTCCAGGCTTCAAAATTAGGAATTTATCTTAAGATGAATATTGAGATAAAAATTAATCTCCAGTTCATCCCGGACTCAAAAATTTGAAAAAAGCTTGGGATGAATACTGGGATGGAAATTCACACCAAGGTCATGCCAGACTTGAAAATTCGAGAATTAGCTTGAGATGATCATTGGGGTGAAAGTTCATCCTAATTTTCATTCCAAGATTAATTTTTAAGCCTGCGAGGAACTTGGGAAGAATTTCCATTAATATTTTATCCCAATTATTGCTTCCAATTTTCAAGCTTCGTAATATGAATTATCACCCCAGTGCTCATCCCAAGCTGAATTTTAAAGCCTTGGATATTTTGGATAAATTTTCTTCTCAATTTTTATCCCAACCCCAAGCTTTTTTTATTAGGCTGGGATGAATTTTCTTCTCACAATTTTGAAATTTTATCCCGAAGATCTTTCCCAGCTAATTCTCGAATTTTCAAGTCTGGCGTGACCTTGGGATGAATTTCCATCCACACATTGGCCCCATGCTTTTTTCAAATTTTTGAGTTCGGAATGGACTTAAGATGAATAATCCATTTCATTCAAATAATCATCCTACCAAAAAATTTCATTTTCAATTGGGGTATGCGTGGGGTAATGATTTTCCTCCCAAAGTACCCCACAAAATATCACACTACTAAAAAGTTGGGGTATTCCCGGGCTATACTGATCTACCTCCCAAGGTACCCCATAAAATATCAGGCCACTGAAAATTGACTTTCTAAATGGGGTACTCCCCAGGGAACTGATCTGCCTCCCAAAGTACCTCAAAAAATATCTCACTCCAAAATAATTTCATTTTTGATTGGGGTATTCCCGGGGTACCGATCTGCCTCCCAAAGTACCCCACAAAATATCTCACCTTAAAATAATTTAATTTTCAATTTGGGTATGCGTGGGGTAAGGGCAGGGTTGTGATATTGTGGGAAATTTCCCATATCGTGGGAATTTTCGAGCAAAAAAAATTAAAGGGAAAAAGGAAATTTTTATGAAAGGGAAAAAGGAATTTTTTGGAAAATTCGATCAAACATGAGGGGGGGGAATGGAAAATTCGATGAAACACGAGGAAAAGACGGGGAATTCGCCCAATGGAGCGAAATAACGAGAAAAAATCCAAATTTCTATAAATTTTTCGGTATTTTTGTGGGAATTTAGTCTCATTGTTGGAAAATCTTGTAAAATTTTCCCATATTGTGGGAAATTTCAGGTGAAAAAAAAGAATGGAAAAAAGGGAAGTTATGGCAAATTGCATTAAAACTAGGGGAAAATGGAAAATTTGCGCCATTAAACGAAAAAAAGGGGAAAAATTATGAATTTTCATTGATTTTTAGATATTTTCTTCATTTTTTTCAACAAAAACATAAAATTTTAGAAATTTATAAGGAAAAAATTGAAGGGAAAAACGTGGGAAATTCTACAATTTTCTGTGGGAAAATATGGGAAATTTGAGGATCTGGTTTGGGAAAAACTGCAATTTCAATATCACAACTCACAACTCTGCGACTTAAAATACCCCACCAAATTTCTGACCACTAAAAAGTTGAATTTCTAATTGGGGTATTTCTGGGGTATTGATCTGCCTCCCAAACAACAAGTGGTATTTAAACATTTTTCAAATTCAAAGATTCCAATGTTCCAAAACCCCTTTTTTTCATTTGATTTTTTGAAGAATGTTTCCAGCATTCACTCTCCTCCCCTTGTCTTTTCCTCTTCTTCCTTCACCATCGATTATCCAAAAGATCTGATTTTTCTTCAGAGTTTTCCTTTGAGGACTTTCCCCCATATTTTCCACCATATTTCATCCAAATAATCAGAATCTCTACTCTGTATACCTAACTCAAAACAAACACAATTTTTTTCGACTTCTATCACATTCAACAACTCTCAAATCCTGTTTTATTCACAATAATGCGAAATATTTATAAACCACAAATCACGTATCGTCATCCTATTATGGAAAATTTTCACACACCGCCCAAGTCCACCGAAGCTCGTATATCACTTTGTTATTGTCTAAACTACGATGTGAGCTTTTTATTGGCGCCATATCCGTAAAGTTACGTCGATTTGTGTAATTCTTCGAGACAACATCCACTTGCAACACGAGTTATAATTTTTTGTCGCCGCAGCGGCATTGTTGCCGTAAATTGTGCTACTTTCGTGTGATAAGCCCGGAGACGGGATTATCAATAAAATTTATGCAATTGATGGCGCACATAAAGAACAACTCTCATTCAATAGGTATACGATACACTATCGTCGTAAACCTATAGCTTATCAGCGAACTAGACAAATGCAAGTGTGTATTCTGTACGTGTAATTGTACCTGGTGTATTATGCAATGTAGGAAATATTGTCGAGAGAACTCCTAAGTATTACACGTATTATTATCTCGTGTTCTAGGAGAATGCTATAGATACATGGTACTTCATAAACAAACAAACACGTGCGCGTTAGTGCGAAAAAAACTTTCCACCGTTGAAATGTATACCATATTTCCACCTTATAAAACATCGTATCGTAATTCGCACCGTACGGAAATACGATAAGGATTTATATTTTAAATTTACGGGGTCATGTGTTATTGGTATTATTGAACTAACAGTTCGACCTGATAAGTGTTTATCGAGGAAACCGAAATGTGACGGGGTTCTGTCATGTGTTGACGTGTTTCCCACCAGTTGACCCGATAATTTTTTTGGTCTTCAAAGGTTTCAGGCTTTCAGGTCTACAACCAAAAATTCTTCGCCGAAGGTAAAATTACCTAGGTACATTGTTTTCAACTTTGAAATTTTTTATAGTTAGGTATGTTCATCATTTCCGGAAAATTTTCACTCGAGTTCAAATTTTCTCAAAATATTTTACCCCAAAAATATATATGTAACTTCTATTTTTTTTTAATAGTTTTTAATTTTTTCAAATCGTTTTGATTTATAATTTATTCTTTGACGTACATATTTTCAAATTGGATTCAAATTTCAAAGTGGAAAGAAATAGGGAGGGGGAGTTGAATTTCTGAATTCAGAAATGAGTGAATTGATTCTCACCTTTTTTGAGGTGTATGCGAATTGATTCCAATTTTTTCAGGGTATCCACCATAAAATCACTGACAAAAAATTAGAATCATAAAATAGGAAAAAGCAGGAAAATTCTTTGTTTTACAGCGGATTTTTCACTGAGTTTTCAATGAATTTTACTCAATTTTCCAGAATTTTTCCGGTGAATTTTTTCATTGTTTTTTCAGTAAATTTTTTCACTTGTGTATTTCGGTAAAATTTTTTCATCGTTTTTCCAGTGAATTTTACTGAATTTTCCAACAATTTTTCACTGTTTTTTTTAGTGAATTTTTCTACTTTTTTCAGTGAATTTTCCCACTTTTTTCGGTGAATTTTTCCACTTTTTTCGGTGAATTTTTTCACTCTTTTCAGTAATTTTTTTCATCGTTTTTTTATCAGTGAATTTTACTAAATTTTCCAACAATATTTCACTTTTTTTCAGTTAATTCCTTTTCACTGTTTTTTCAGTGAATTTTTCCACACACATATTTCAGTAAATTTTTTCATCGTTTTTCCAATGATTTTTCCTGAATTTTTCACTGTTATTTCAGTGAATTCTGTTCAATTTTTCAGTGAATTTTTTCACTGTTATTTCAGTGCATTTTCCACTTTTTTCCGTGAATTTTTTTCACTTTTTCAATAAATTTTTCACTTCTTTCATTGAATTTTTCCATCTTTTTCAATGATTTTTTTCACTGATTTACATACCTATTACTGTGATGCAATTCTGACTGTTTTCCAGTAATTTTTCATAATTTTCACTGATGTATAAATGAGAGAGTAAGAGATATGTATCATACGACGAGGTGGCTAAATGGTGTTTTTCAAATATGGTTTCAGTATTGAAGTTTATTCTTTAGTTACCCAAAAAATACTATTTTTCTCTCATTTGAATCGCTGAAAAATCAGAATTACAGCAAAGAAAATTCAGCAAAATGCTTTGATTTTTCAGTGGATTTTCACTGATTCTTTCGAAAAATGTCATTGATTTTTCAGCATACTTCAGATTTTACAGAACCTTTAGTAAATTTTCTCAGATTTCCTGGCATTTTTTTCATTTTTTGGTTTTAGTGAATTTTTTTTCTGATTTATTGTGTTGCCGCTCTAATTGATGTTTTCAAGTGATTTTCGATAATTTCCACTGATTTAATATTTGCACTTGGCAGGAGAAGAAATTTTCAAGAAAATTATGAATACCGTAAAGCGGGGTTACAATGTACGATTTTGAAGGTTTTTTCGATGTAGCTTTGCGAATAAATGAGTTAGCGATCTGAATTTTTTTTTCACGGATGTCCGCGTCCTTTGGCTACAAAACGTAATAAAAATAAAAAGTCTACCGGCTAAACTGAATTTTAGGTGAATTTTTGAAGTCAGTACCTTGAAAAAAGTCAAATGGGGTTAAAATGTACACCCATAAGAAACAATGAAAATTTGATATTGATAAATTCTTTTTTTAGAAAAAATGTCATATCTTCCATTCTAATGGGCCAATTTTTACAAACTAAAAACGAAATTGCTCCTTACTGGTTTCTCTATACGTAGAAATTACTTACAAGTTTCAAAAATTGAATAAAATATTTTACATTTCAAAAAAACAAAAAAAAATGAGGAAAAAAACGAAAATTTTTGATAACTTTCTTTCAGAAAAAACGTCATAGTTTCTATTCTTATGGGCCAATTTTTACAAACTAAAAACGAATTTACTCGTTGATAGTTGCTCTAGTGGAGGCACTTAGTTAGAATTCTTGAAAAATAAGTTGAATTTTTCAAAACGCTAAAAACGGGGACCAATTTTTAAAAGGCAGTTTTTTTCATCGTCAGTTACAAATTTTTTGTTGGAATTGTAAACCACGGAAACATAGATTATAGCATATGTATAGATGTGTCATGGGCTCCTCTATCACCGAAAATTTTTACCAACATCCTATCTTCATTTTAATGTGAAATAGGACAACAAATAGTCGAAAAAACGTGAAGTGTACATAGTTACCCGCCTGTACATAGTAACCCCGCCTGACGGTACCTAGGTTTTGATTTTTGATAAAATTTGGACTCCATAAAAGCGTGAAATTATTTGAAAAATTATGAAAATTAAAAGTTGAAAATTCCTGAAATAGAAAATTTCGAGAGAAATCAAATTAGAAAATTTTTTGATAGAAAAAAAAAAATGAAAACTCAAAATTTTGGGAGGATTAAAACTAAACTTGAAGGAAAGAAAATAATTGGTCTTTTTTCAAACATTACCTAAGGAAGAAAAAAAATCTCTGATCATAACAAAAGTGAACGATCATTTATAACAATTTCGAATTTTTTATGCAATGCATTTTCCCTTCAAGTTTAAATTATCGGTGAAATCACCGCACTTTTTGCCAACGTTCCTTGAAAACTGGTGACGTGAAATTTTAAATTTTCGCTTATAATATTATCAAGTCTGTTTGTTTTCGAAGAAATACCACCAGCGGAGTTGGAAATTGTTATTTTTGTCGATTATCAAAGCTATGCGCAGAATTTGCTTCCTCCGGAGATATGTATGAGTCAGTGTCAGTATCAATAAGCAAACAACTGCAGATTGTAAAGTTCATTATCACAAATCAATAGAAAATATTCAGACGATGATTGTTCAGTCTGGTTTCGGTCTCGATAAATACGTATCAATTTGCTCGATAGCTTACGAGGCAAAATTTTTCAATTTATTTCCAAA
This sequence comes from Pseudococcus jackbeardsleyi, assembly GCA_038380155.1. Taxonomy (NCBI): domain Eukaryota; kingdom Metazoa; phylum Arthropoda; class Insecta; order Hemiptera; family Pseudococcidae; genus Pseudococcus; species Pseudococcus jackbeardsleyi. The sequence continues at coordinate 21,867,899 of CM076240.1, read as the reverse complement.
GAGTATTTTTAGTTCAGGGGTCAATGGAATTAAACTCATGTTTATTTTAGTCGATCTTTTAATTTTATTATGGAGATATTTTTAATTACATTTGAGATGTTAATGAAGAAGAACTAGATATTATTATCGTATCGATGTCTAGAGGATTTTTATCAATTGTAGGGTAAATTTCCGGCTTTACGTAATAAAAACATCAACTTACGAATATAAACTGGCTTCGAAGAAATGATCGATTTGACTATTTGTTAGTCAAGTGTCGTTTTTACGATGTGTTTTTATTTTCGAAAATTTCGCACCTTGAAAAACAAATTTTTCTCTTTCGAACGTCGCAAAATACAGTGTTTTAGGTCAGTTACTCGTCTAAAAAGAAGTTTTACGAGTTTCCCTTTTATTTTCTCTGTTTTCCGATTCTATACCAGTCGAATAAACAAGACGGCTGGTACTGTGGGAATTATTTTTAAATCATATTGTTTCTGGTTTATTGATTTTATTTTCAAATTTTATTGTTTAAAATGTTTACAGCAGATTTAATCATCCGGATTAATTGTGATCACGTTTCTTCAAAATGTTCGAGAAAATATTTCAAAGGGAAAACCGAATTCACGTTTTTCCTAACAATAAAATGTCATTAGCCTGCAGTGTCGTTTGAAAACGAAATAAATATTTTGATCGTTCGCAGTAAAGTAGTTGTTGAATTCAAAATGCTAGTGCGATAAATTTCGGCGACGAGTACGTCGTCTTTAAAGGGAGGCTGAGAAGAGGAGGTGCGTGCGATAATTACCTTACCAAAAAAGTTTTAATTTTTCGTCGCAAATCTCGCTTTGGTTATGATTTGAAAAATAACATTGAAGAAAAGTGATGAGAAGGGGAAACAAAAAGGATTTATTTCCAAATTTGGTAAATCTACCGTCGCGCCGCGTCGTATCTCGTAATTTCATACCTATATGGCTATATTAGGATAAATTATTTTAAAAAATTCTGGATTTTGACAAAAAAAAAGGCGAGATACCTACCCAGTTTGATTTGAGCAAAAGACCTTCCAAAAAAAAATTAAAGCTTCCCAATTGAGTGGAAGGCGGATCCAGAGAACATCAAAGTGAACTAATTTTCAAAAAAAAACTTTGTTTCTACCACTTTGGGTAGTGCCACCCTTGGGAAAATCGGAATCGATGTAGGTACCGACTTATATTTTTAAAAACGAAAACTACAAAAAAAATAAATTACCTACAGGTAGAGGTACTCCAATAAACAAAAATTAAAGAAAATATTCCAACAATCGAACACTGAAGTAAATTGAAACTTACCCAATTTATTCTAGTTATTGAAAATTGAAATCACTTTCAATTAATAATAATCAAAAATTGAAAATTTACTTCCTGGTACCCGAAAATTGGAAATCAACCCCCATATTATTATTAAATTAATCAAGAATCAAAACTTGATAAGGTTTTGAAATATTAAGTTGATTGAGAATAAAATTTGAATTCAATTTGAGATTTTAATCATAAATGAAATCCATAGTTCGATAACTGTAAAATCAAAACAAACATTTCAACAACCAAAATCAAAAATCCAAAAAAGTATTCTAACAAAAAAAAAATCATATACTGAATAAGATAGTCAAAACGGTCTAAATAATTTAAATTTAGACAGAAATGGTCTCAAATATTACTCCTCAAACAAAAATTTTCCATTAAATTTTTTCAACCTCTTACTACTTTTTTTTTTCATAACCTCTTATAGTACAATGACATCAAAAAATCAATTATTTCCTGTGTCGGGGGAGGGGTGGAATAAATATAAAAGTTTACTAATTGTTGGGTAAATTTTTTATTTCGATTACATTTTTTTGTTTTTTTTTGCATTTTTGTATTTTCAGAAAATAATAAAAAAAAATTCGAGCACTTCTGAGTTTGAAAAAATGAGAGTATAAGTTGTGAAAAAAATCAGCGATGCACCCTCTCTAATTTTTTGAAAATTTCATTATCTTCAAAAAAATGTGAATCGAAAATGAAAATTTTGAAAAAGATTTTCAGGAACTTGGGACAGTAGGTAGTGCTGTGACGAAGGTGGAGGAGGGGGGACTTGATTTTTTTTTTACTATTGTCCCAAGAAACACCAACAATTCTCATGAAATTTTCAAGCTTCTTTTTACTAGTTTCGCAACTTTTCAACAATTTTCCCAGTTTGAAATTCAGTAAAAATTTATTTTTGACTAAAGATAACTTTCAAATTTAGGTACAACTTGTTAAATTTTTTTTACAAAATTTGAATTTTCAAAATATTTTATAATTTTTGAAGAAAGTTTTCAAATTCATGAAAATGATTTTTTTCATTCAATACAAGACAATAAAAGATTTGAGAGTTGAAAAAATTTTCAATTTGTTTGAAGAAAAGTTGGGGCACAGAATTTGAAAAAAAAAACATTCGTAGCATTCGAAAGCTAAAATTTCTTCATTGAAATTCGTGCTTTTTCTCTCTACTTTTTGATTTCCAAAAAAAAACGATGTTCCTTTTGATGTGCTCCTCTCCCACTGAAAAAAAACAACGAAAAATTTATGAAAATTTTATTCAAGATTGTCGCGAAGTTATCTGATAAATCAGAAGGGCACTTTTATTTCATTTGAAAATTTTCAATTGTTTGGACTAGAAGGGAAGAAAATTCATACCACCGTTTTCAATATGAATTGAGGACCTTGCTGCGAAGCAAGGGCGGATTTTTTTTTTCAATTTTCCAGTTTACAAATTTTTTAAAAATTTTTTAGAAAAATTTCATTTTTAAAATTTTTTTTCAATTTTTATTTTTTAAAATTTTCTATTTTTTCAACTTTTAAACTTGGGAAAATTTATATGATAAGTTGGGAAAAGTCCCAATTTTTTGAACTTTTTGCAACTTTGGAATGGTCTGGAAAGAGGGGATATTTTTTCAAATTTTCCAATTTTTTTAAATTTTCCAACGTTTTTAAATTTTTCAGTTTTTTCAAATTTTTAAATTTTTTTAAATTTCCAATTTTTTTAAATTTTCCAATTCTTTTAAATTTTCCAATTTTTTTAAATTTTCCAATTTTTTTAAATTTTCCAATTTTTTTAAATTTTCCAATTTTTTTAAATTTTCCAATTTTTTAATTTTTTCAACTTTTAAACTTGAGAAAATTTATGATAAGCTGGGAAAAAGTCCCAATTTTTTGAACTATTTGCAACTTTGGGGTGGTCTGGAAAGAGGGGATATTTTTTCAAATTTTACAATTTTTTTAAATTTTCAAATTTTTTTAAATTTTCAAATTTTTCAATTTTTTCAAATTTTCAAATTTTTCAAATTTTTCAATTTTTCAAATTTTTTAATTTTTCAAATTTTTCAATTTTTCAAATTTTTTAATTTTTCAAATTTTTTAATTCTTTAAATTTTTCAATTTTTCAAATTTTTCAATTTTTCAAATTTTTTAATTTTTTCAACTTTTAAACTTGGGAAAATTTATGATAATCTGGGAAAAAGTCCCAATTTTTTGAACTTTTTGCAACTTTGGGATAGTCTGGGAAGAGGGGATACCATTCCCCACCCATCGAAACGCCTTTGGTAATCCATAGCTACCTAAAATCAATCAAAATTTCACGACCAAAAGTATAATACCTAAATTATTGCATTTCAAAATAGAATTCTGTATTTTGAAAAAAAATCACAAACTTCAATTCTTCTATTCAAACACTTTTATTGAAAAACTAAGAAGGTATAAATATAATGTGTTTCTTTCCCGATACAAATCGACTTTATAAATCGCTTTCTTCGAAAAAAAAAACACCAAGAGGTCTTTGGAATTACACCAATTAAAATAAATCTTAATGATTCGTGTAAAATGTTGCGTTCAAAACTCATTTCACCAATATTCACATCCATTACCTCAGAATGCCAACATTCTAAACCATCTTTATATTTAAGATTGTGTAATATTTCCAAGTATTTTTTCCTCCATTCATACGTTTCTCCTCTTTCATTAATCTGACCACCAATTTATCAATATTTCAGCACACCATTATCTATACCTAGCCTAATCCTATCCATTCGAATTTTACTCACCACTGAGCCAATTTACCGAAAAGAATTCCGATTGTTTCCGTTTTGTGTCTGTCTACCTTCGAAAACAGATCGAGATATCATTTACTAACCCAAACTATTTCTGGAAATTAGTTTAAGACAATGATTCGAATGTATATTTAGTATGGAACGGGTTATTAATAGCGACGGCTACGTGTAAAATGGCTGTTGCTCTATGATGAGTATTATAGCCTGGTTAAATGGCTTATAGGCTACGGTACCTTAAAACCCATCGCGATGGAGAATTTAATTAACTCGCTCGTTTAGTCGGCACATTTACGTGCGCTTAGGAAAATTAAAAATTCGCCGAATTCATTTACAACATTGGAGGCCTGCTAGAGGAAACTTCGTATTGGAAATTTTAATTTTCATTTCGTATAAAATATAAAATATGATGTAACGAAATACGACGAGATAGGTAGCGTGATAAGATTTTATTTTAATATCAAATAAGGATAAATTTCACGTACGTGCGGTCCGGGCCGCCTACATACCGTTAGGTATTATTTATCTAATGAATTCTCTCGCTTGTATTCGTATAAATACAATGTAATCGCTAATTTCTCCCTGAAATTAATGCTTATCGCGAACAAAAACAACAACGAACCAAAAAACACCGAAAATATTTCAGAATCAGACACGCAGACTTTGATCCTGCCTAAAAAGTAAACAATGTATCGTCGTGATAAATCAAACGCGTGCATTGATTCATACCAATTCGTGCACTAATCGTGACTCGATGTATGTGAAAAAAATCGACAACCTACCTAATTTATCAATCAGTACTTTGTTTCGTTCCGAAATGACTTTTTTTACTTTATCAAGTACAAAAAACCCGAATTGTTCTTTTTTTAACCTTTGATTAAATGGAATCTATGCCTTTTGTGATAAATTTACAAACCTCGTGTGATACCTATAAATTAACCAGAGTTATTTTCTCATACATTGGTACGAATCAAAGCTCGTCTATATTCGAGGTTGAGTATTTTATTCTTAATTCCATCCTTATCAGTTGACAATTACGATGAACCAAGTTCTAAGTTCTCGTTAAAATTGTTTACACGCGATTACACATTCGCTATTAAAATTTTAATATTCGATGGCCTGTGTTCTGGTTCTCGACTTCTCGATACAAATTACTCTTGCATAGATACTTATACTTTATATGGTTTTTTTCCAACTTATATTTTGTTTTTCGGTTGTATTCTTTTTTTTAAAGGGCTTTATTCGAATTGGAATAAAATCAAAGGCAAATAAACCTGTCGAAGTATAAAATGTGCTCGTGGAATATTTTCAATGTGGGAAGGTATTTTTCCTTCACCTTCGTCCGCGTCTCTGTACCGAGATTTCGAGTTGGTTGTTTTTTTCGATTTATATTAAATTCGATTATGGTGTTTTTCTCTTGTGACTCATTATTAGATTTTGAAGGGGTTCTCAAGTTGCATGTTATGATTCTTTTTTGTTTGTACGAATTTTCTCCGTATTGATTTCGAGTGTCGGGGAGTTTTTTGAAGTGCTAGGACATGGCGTGGAGATTTTATAGTACAGTCGAATTACTGCATCCGTTCGCTTAGCTTGTAAAAAGCAATTTGACGACTGATTATGAATCTAGAATGTATTTAGAAAAAAATAAGCTTGGGTGCCATTTTTTTCCGCCCCTCCCCTTTCGAGGGTCCACCCCCCTTTCTTTAAAATGCCCATATCTCGCTTCCTGTTGGTTTTAGAAAAAAATTTTAAATACAAAAGTTGTTCCTTGAAGGCTTCTCTACACGTTGGTCATCACAGAATTTCAATTGGAGCCCCCCTTGCCCCCCAAATTTCAAAAATGTACTTACAGAAATACTCAAAAATGAGTTTTTCTCATTTTTTTTTGTGAATATCGCAAAATAAGTAAGTAAAAAAAGGTTATTATAAAATTAGAAGGTATTTAGAAAAAAATACGCTTGGGTGCCATTTTTTTAAGCCCCTTCCCCTCTTAGGGGCCCACCCCCTTCCTTAAAAATGCCCGTGTCTCCCATTCTATTGCTTCTAAACAAGAAATTTCAAGTGGCGGTTATTCCTTGAAGATTTCTATACATTTCTGTAATCACAAAATTTCAATTGGAGCTCCCTTGCTCCCCTCCATTTTACATATTTAAGTACAGAAATACCCAAGATCGAGTTTTTCTCATTTATTATAGTCCAGGCAAATTAATATTGAAATAGGGCGAAAGTGGAAAAAATTTAGATCAGCGATTTTTTTGCAGGAATGTGTTCAGAAGGGTCCCAGTAGTTATCAAAAAAAAACCCAAGAGCTCCAAGTCTGAGGGAAAATTTTATAGGGGGTGAAACATCCCCCAAAAATGAGTTTTTCCCCATTATTTCGTAAAATATAAATTTATGCCTTATGTTATTTTTGTTTTAATGAGTTCGGATTACAATTTAATTCAATGAATATGAATAGTAGAACGTCAAATCACATATAGTATGAAGCACCAAATATTTTAAAAGAATCACCACGGAAACAGTGCGTCAGGTACCTTAATGTCTGCAAAATTGCCGAAGTTTTAAACCCCCTGCTTCTTCAATGGCTACTCTGGGAGCCTTCACAAATGCTTAGATTCATTAGTCAAGGGGTCGATTGGCCATATCCGAATAACTAATGGTTCAAAACACTTATATCAAGTACGAAGTTGAAAAAATTGGGAAAAAAATTTGTAAAAACCACAAAATTGGGAATATTGTGCCACCTCCTGCTTCCCCTCTTGAAGACATGTGAAATTCAGATATGAATCGATAGATCAGATTTGACCTATACTATCGAAATATCGTATCGAAAATTCGTTCCTGACGGTTGTGTGAGGTATAAGGGCAAAAAATTGCGTTTTGGGGATATTTTTCATAGATATTGGTGAATAGAAGGGGGTTTTTGTTCGAAATAAGTGGCACTTCTAGTTATTGGTTTTCAAAAGTAATGACATTTTCGTGTTCAGGGAGGTCGATATATACTGAATCAACCGCAAAAATGTCAATTTTGCTCAACCCTACCACATAGGGGGACTGGAGCCCCAAAAAACCGCCCCCTCACACTCCCTATGGCAAATTTTAATTCACTCCCCCTCTCTAAAATTTTGTTTCGGTCTTATGGGTATAATACGTATTATGCACGTGAACTCATCAGAAATATTACAAGGGTCCACCTCCCACCATTGGGTAGGGGTGAGATTGTGTCCTTGTACTTTTGCAATCCCTTACAGACATAAAAGACAGCCGTTGTTACTCAAAAAACATTATTCGGGTACAGATTCACAGTAATCAAATCGGAATATCTGAGATTTTCAAAATTTTGAAATTTTGAACCCCCCCCCCTTTAGGGCTTATGTTTTAAGTGAAAGGGGTCATGTTGGGTATCATCTGATCGGAAATTTGACGCAGATTCCGAATTTGTTATTATTTTTTACTTAAAATTATATTTTACGAAATAATGGGGAAAAACTCATTTTTGGGGGATGTTTCACCCCCTATAAAATTTTCCCTCAGACTTGGAGCTCTTGGGTTTTTTTTTGATAACTACTGGGACCCTTCTGAACACATTCCTGCAAAAAAATCGCTGATCTAAATTTTTTCCACTTTCGCCCTATTTCAATATTAATTTGCCTGGACTATAATAAATGAGAAAAACTCGATCTTGGGTATTTCTGTACTTAAATATGTAAAATGGAGGGGAGCAAGGGAGCTCCAATTGAAATTTTGTGATTACAGAAATGTATAGAAATCTTCAAGGAATAACCGCCACTTGAAATTTCTTGTTTAGAAGCAATAGAATGGGAGACACGGGCATTTTTAAGGAAGGGGGTGGGCCCCTAAGAGGGGAAGGGGCTTAAAAAAATGGCACCCAAGCGTATTTTTTTCTAAATACCTTCTAATTTTATAATAACCTTTTTTTACTTACTTATTTTGCGATATTCACAAAAAAAAATGAGAAAAACTCATTTTTGAGTATTTCTGTAAGTACATTTTTGAAATTTGGGGGGCAAGGGGGGCTCCAATTGAAATTCTGTGATGACCAACGTGTAGAGAAGCCTTCAAGGAACAACTTTTGTATTTAAAATTTTTTTCTAAAACCAACAGGAAGCGAGATATGGGCATTTTAAAGAAAGGGGGGTGGACCCTCGAAAGGGGAGGGGCGGAAAAAAATGGCACCCAAGCTTATTTTTTTCTAAATACATTCTAGATTCATAATCAGTCGTCAAATTGCTTTTTACATTCAGTGCGAGCGGAAGCCTTTTTTTGCAGTAATTCGACTATACTATTACTGTTTTAGTGGAGTAGATTTGTAGATTTTTGGTTGAAATAATGAGCGATTTTTTTTTTGACAAAAATTGATCTCATTCTTTTGTGTCTAGGAAAGATCAACATGGAAAATTTGAATCAAGATCAACTCAAAATTGAATAATTTTAATTTTTCAACAGACATATGCTAAAAATTGAACGAAATTGAACGCAAAAGTAGTCTCACCTGCAATAGAAACAGACGAAGAAGAATTAATTCGGTTCCCAGTTTTCAAATGACTCCAAATTGAACATTTTCATCATTTTATTACCTACGTGAAAAAATTAAAATTGCGGATTAAAAATTTTTAGATTTGAACGAATTAAACCTTCAAAATTATATGGGGGTTGAATAGAAAATTTTCAAAAAAATTATTTGAAAAAGTATATGGTTAGAATATTTTAAATTTTTGTAACGTTTCTCTCTCTCCCTCCCCTCGACGCCTCCAAAAAAACTAAAATTTTGTATGATTTTGATAACAAAATTACAAAAAAAAAAAAAATGCAAAATTTAAAAAAATACATTTTTGATTTTTTTTGCAATCAACTCACAAGGAAGATACCTTAATCAACCATAAAATGTTAGACCAAACCGAAAATAAATACATCTAAAAAGATTTCCATCCGAAATTCCAGATGCTAAAGCTGAAAGTTTACTACTGAAATTTTTGAAAATTCAAAATTATTCCATGACCCTACAAAATATGAAAATTTGATCTAATCTAAGATTGGAAAAGGTTTCGACACGGTTTCAAGTTTCAAGAAAGCGTTGAAAGTTTCCAGCTTTTAGAAAACACCATGTAAGTAAAAAATGGTCTTTAAATCAATTAGAAACAATTTAAAGTCAATCTGGACCTTTCAGTGTATTTCGAAATCTTCCTGTAGTAGATAAGTCTGAAAACGTTTTCGTGATGGAAAAACATCAATATTTGACTCGGTAGGAACAAATTTTATGAAATTTGAGCTTTAATCGATGAAACATTTGTGAGTCTTAAGGTCTTATGGATTATTTTCTATTGATGTATTTTTTTTTTTTGCAATACTGAAAATTTCCAAAATTCTTTATTTCTTTTAGCGGTTCCAGATCAACTTGAACACTTGAAGATACTAGATTGAATATTTTTTGTATTTTGAAATTAGCAGGATTATGGAGTAACTTCAAATTTTAAAAAATTCGTCAAAATTTGAAAAATGAACTTCAGCATTGGCAGTTTTGGATTGGAAGTCTATAGATTTTTTTTGGTATATTTTGGTTTCCCTCAAATTTTTACGATGAATTTGTTTTTTCCGATATCCAAGGAAGAGAGGTGAAAGTTGGGAGAGGAAAAGAGGGATGGGGAAAAAATCCGAAAATACCATTTCATTTCTCCCTCATCGGGAATGTACATTGGAAAATAATCGCCTCTCCTCGGGTTGGATTCATTTATTTTTCCCCTCATGTTTTTTGTCATTTTTGAAGAGCAGAGGCGTGACTAAAAAATACTATAAATAGATGGGCCAAATAAATCCATAAAAAATGTTATGGCGGTAAAATAATATTACATCTTGGAGAGTGGAAGAGGTAATAATGAAGATAAGTGAATACTTCAAAATTCGACCAGATTAGGAATTTATTAACGTTACTAAAAATTAATTCACGAATTTTTCACACGAGCATCAAAATTCTCAATTTTAATATCAGTGATCAGATCACCTGATCAAGTTCAAGAAATTTTAAGGAAAATCTCGTATTTAAAATTTAAGAAAAAATTGGATGAAAATTTTTTTAAAAAATGGATGAAAAATTTGATGTCGAACGAAAAAATTTGAAAAAAAAATCGTAAAAATTATACAGCAATTCAAACGAATTTAATTTTCGAAATTTAACGAAGTACATACAAACAGCAAAAGAACAATAGCATCGATTCCAACGGATCTTCGTTTTTTTCGGGATTGGACTACCCAGGTTGATGGAGAAATACGAGAGCGAGTCGGATGGAGATTCCACGAATAGCGACGTCGAGTAAAATCTAAAAAAGTCGCGGTATCAAATTTAAAAAAAATTGGGTAAAACATTTGAAAAAATTGGCTAAGAAATTTGAAAAAATTTGAATAAAAAATTTGAAAAAAATTGAATGAAAAATTCAAAAACTTTTTAAAACATTTTGGATGAAAAATTCGAAAAAAATTTGGAGCTGATTATTTATATATTTTGAAACAAAATATTAACAAAAAACAAATTTTAAACAACTTTTGAAAAAAAAAATACTTAATGAAAAAAGGTTGGGATTTGAAAAAAAAAAATTAGAAAAATTCGTACCGAAAACTTTCAAGAAAATGTTGAAAAGCAATAAAAAGGGAAGGAAACAATGTTATTAAAACTCAGTAGAATTTTGAAAGCTTACAGGCGAATTTTCAGTTCAACAGTTCAAATCTGAAACTGTTGAACCTCTCAAATTTTATTTCCACGCGACAAAAAATGAAATTTTTCAATTTTGGGCCATTTGAAAGCTGAATATTGAAATTTTTTATTTTTTTTTGTCAAGTGAGCCAGATGAAAAAATATCTATGACTCGTAATATATTTTGAGAACACATTGATAATTCACATGGAATGACCCATGAATTATTTAATCAACATTAGATAGGTACCTATGTAAATAGCTGATGGAAGAAAATTTTAATTTTGGAACATCTTGGAATAGAACGCAGGTATTAGCTTATTATTAGATACCTACATATGTAATTAAAATATAAAACCTTGTAAATTTTGCCCTTTATGCAAGTACCTACACCTATTTGCACTTACGATGCATTTGCATATTCACCCATTACCTTTGATACGCTCATTTTTAATTACGAAATTCAATTTCCTCAATGCACCTGCACTTTATGACACTCGGTGCATTTTAAGATCATAACCTTATCGAAAAATTTCCCCCACCAATTTTTGTTCAAATCGGTCGTTGATTCATACGAATCACTTTTCAAGCTCATATCTTCTATCAAACATCCTATCCGATAATAGAATGCATAAAAATACATCTTACGCTTCTTTTATTAAATTAGGCCAAAAGGAAGTACCGATTCGCGATACTTTTTCTTAAACAGGATGCATAAAAAATTTGCTTATTCCAATGATTGCAATGTTTCCGTTGAGATATGTCAAAGGCGCGTGTACGTCGCGTCGAGAAGTAGGTAAAGTACGTAGGTAGGTTAAGTACACACATGCGATATGTGCAGCGAATTTATTATTAAATGAAACAACTTCAACAATCATTATGGCCGGCTTCGGATTCGTGTAAATATACAATAATAGCTCGAAAATGATTTAAATGCGACGAATTATTACAATACAAATAGTCGTGTTTACAACGTTTTACCGAAATTTTCCTCGAATTACGTTTCAATAAATTACCAACGACATTGTACCGGCGACAATTAAAGGCGATAAAATTCGTTTAATTGTCCGACTGAAGAGATTTTCAAAACAATTACCGAGCCGGACGTTACGTCGGATCGGAAAATTTGAATTTCCATCGATTACGTGTTTCAAACGCTGCCTACGTGTAATAAAATCGAAATTCTACGAAAAAGAAAAACTTTCGTATACGAAAATACCTAAAACCTATATCGTAAACTAAACTGGTATTTTTTATCGGACGAAAGTTGGAAGCTGCTGTAAACATTTTTCGTCGTAAACGGAGCGGTGAATTCTCCCGAAATTATACGATTTGTTATTAAAATCATTACCGAGAATTTTGACGAGTTTTTTTTTTTTCAAATCTGATTGATTAACCTATTACTTACCGTTATTATGTACGAATATGAAAGACTTGATGAAATTAAAATTAAATATTTACATCGAAATTTGAACTTAGACTGACGGAAATTTTGAATTGAAATGACAAGTTTAATTACTTGCAAGTAATATTTAATTGTACGTAGAAAATGTTTATTTTCATGGAATTTCCACTTCCTACGTATTATGGTATGCATATTGGATTTTTTTTACGAGTGTTTATTTTTCATCTTCGAGTAAGAAAAATGGCACAGATTAAATAGAATCGTTTGTATAAATATGTAGGTGAATTTTATAAAACACTTTAAAAATGAAATTAGTTTTTCCAGAAAATTTCTATTTATAAATGAATTGAGCCTTGAACAATTCAACGTGCTAGTTGAAAAAAAAAATTACGAGGAGAAAATTATGTAAGAAGTCTGATTCTACATGTGTTTATTTATTTCTACCATGGGTACGATATTTGAATTCGGAAAAGTAGCTCTATTTTTTAATATAAAATTCCAAGTACTACGAAAGTAATTCGAATACTTTCAGATAATTTGGATAAAATAATTGTTTAGAGTGATTTCTTCTTCCAAGTATTTTATGTTTTTTTTTTTTTTGGGGGGGGGGGGGGGAGAAGCGAAGATATTATTATTTTTTCCCCTCGCACCACCTCTCATCCCAATTTTAATAGAAAGATTGAATGGAGGGGGGGGGAACCCATTCAAACTTTTATTCTGAAAATTAGTCTTGCGATCATTTTTATTCAAGCAAGTAAACAAATGTTTGCTGAAAATAGATATTTTTCAAGTTTTTCGTCGAATTGAGAATAAATTATCTGAATTTTTAGCTGAGGGGAAGAGAAGGAGGTAAGAATCCGAATTCGAGCGATTATTTCATTATTTACAATTGTCCACATCAAGTGGAATTTTTAATTGAGATTTTTTAGAAAATACTGAAAAATAGTGGAAAAAAATGATTCAAATTTTGCTTCACAAGGGAGGTATTATCCCAACTTCCCAACTCAAATTGAGCTCAAACAAAAATAAATCGAAAGAAAACAATAGAAAAAATCCATATCCAAAATGTAAAGTACTAAAGTTCAATTCTCGAATTTTTGAAATTTCTTATCTCGCTGCCCTACAAAATATAAAAATTTGATCTAATGAACAAAAAAAGCTGAAATTGGGTACATACCCTATTTTAGACTTCCTAAATCGATTGGAAGTGATTTCAAGACGTTTCAGAGCCTTCGGAAAATTTTAAAAATTCCCAGTCCTGGAGAAAATTTTATAAAATGATCCATACGAATTTCAGTGTCCATAATCGCAGATTACCAATATTGATGATTTATTTGATCGATTAAAGCAGAATTTTCTGAAATTCAAAATTTTGAGTTCAAATTCTTATCATTTTTAGTAGAAAAATAATTTTTCCAGGAAATTTGCCAAAATTTGAAAAAGTAATTTCAGCATTTTCAATTTTAGATAATTATGAGGTTCTTTTATTGTATTCTTTTGAATAATTTTTATTTGAGATCAGAATTTTTGGAGGAGGGGTTTGTAAAAAGTCCATTTAGGTGATTATTTTCGAAATTAGATCATCAATCAAGATTATTTTGGTTGAAATTCCGGATTATGCATATTTTTTGAAAAGCAGTAAAAACATGATTTGCACTTTACCTGCGGGAAGAGAGAAGGGGGGGGGGGTAGATTCAGATGATGATACGTATCGCATCATTTCAAATAACTTTAATTGGAATTTTCAATTGAACAATTTTTGATTTTTTCGTATAAAAAAATAATTTTTATCAGCTAATGTGACAATTTCAATTGGAATTTCATGTTGCATTTTTTTTTAATTCGATTTTTTAATTGGGAGAGAAGAGGAGACCAAAATCAAGTCATTAAAAAAAAATCAGTACCCCGGTGACAATTTTGATTAAAATTTCTTATTGAAAATGACTTCTCGCGATTTCTTCTTGAATCAGTGAAAAATGATGCACAGTAAAAAAATTAATTTTCTAAATGAGGACGGATAAAAAAGGTGTGCCTAAATTTCAGAATTTTGATGAATTTTTTTTTTCACGGTCATCCATTCTTGAAGAGGAGAGGGTGGAGAGATGATCAATCTAAAAAATTCAATTTTGGCCACATTTTAAAACTTTTATTTTTCTCATCTTCGTTCATGTTTCTGAAAATTTTCACGAGATGCTTATAACCTACTGAATATTTTCATAGATAGGTCATTCCTTTTTTTTTCACATTTTGACGAAAATGTTTTATAGTGGGGAGGGGATAACTCCAAAAAACCACAGAAATCAGAAAATTACATTTTTTATAAATTTTATAATCAACTGAAGAATTGAAAAATTTTGGTGTAGGTAATTTGAATGAATTTTTTAAAAGACAATTTTTTGAAAAACGATCCAGAATCCACACTCTTTATTTAAAATAGAGAGTAAAAATCTATTCAGAAGTTCATTTTAGAATGAAATTTTCATACTCTGCGACAATTTTGATAAAAATATTTGAATTTGATTCATTCGAATCAGAAATTAGTGAAATTGGAAAATTAAGCTGAAAATTTGGTCAACTTCAAATAAAAAACTTTAGATTTCATTTTTTCTCAATTTATTTTTTGAAAAATTGTGAAAAATCATTGGAATTTTTGGCTGGGAGGAGAGAATGAAAGATTTAGGTACTCAAAATAAACTTTGATCGAAATATTTTCGTAAAATATTGCTCATTTTTTAAAAAATAATCCTCATACTGCTTCCATAAATTAATTACCACAACATTTGGTTTTAAAATGGCTGAGGTTTTTTTTAGTGGTGGGGATGGGAGGGAAGGGAGGTGGAGGAGAAGAGGGAAGTTACAATTGCAACAAAGTTGACAAGATGGAGTTTCATTGAAAATTTTGGTGGAAAACTGGAAACATACAATGAATTTTGCTAATTTTTATGTCAGAACTTTTAAAAATTTTTATGCGGCTTCTTCAGTTTCAAGTAGATGGTGGCTGATGAGTTCCAATTCGTAGATTTCATTATGGGTAGCAGGAGAGAAAAAGTGAAAAAAATCTGTAAAATTTCAATCGAAAAAAAATGTTGAAAGAATTTTTCTAATTTTAGATTTATCTAACATTCAAGAAAAAACATAAATCATTATTCAAGTATGTTTTTTTAAATCCACCTCCCCCCAAAAAATAGCCTATTCAAGCATAAGTTATTTATGAATCCATATGAGAAATGGGCAACGCATACAGAAAGGAAATGATTTTTCTGGTTTATCATAATTCAACCTTGTTTTTGATTTTTTTTTTCGATTTCGAATGGCTAAGATAGCCACAGAAAATTTTAAAAACAGATTTCTTACGTTCATTGAATATTCTTTTTATTTTTGAAAAATCCGTTCAATTTTCGTGATAGGTATCACCATCAGGTTTGGCATCTTCATGCACCAAATTTTTCAACTGAAAGTTCACTTACCAAAACACAAAGTTGAAAAAAACAATCGATCTTGTACACGTTTTACTTTATTTATAGTATTTTATAGTACACATCTTAGCATTGAACAAGCTGCACTTAATAAGTCCATTAAATTGTTATCACTAAACTCGTGCTAGGTGCTCGGTTATCATAACCAAAGCAACAATGTCTTTTCAAGTGATCATTTCTTTAGGTACCTGAAAGTACTTGGAAATCAACACTTCAAATCAGATAACTCGTTCCAAAGATTCGCGAGAAAGAACGTGGCAATTAATCGCAATTCGTTCGTGAAAAGATGTACCATTCTCGCTACTCTGGGCTGCGATTGCTGCACATGTGCTGTACGAGTTACGACATTTAACGGAAATTATGCATATTCGCTTAGAAATATAGTTACCTATTAAAAAACAAGCTAAACAATTTTAATTAATTTATTCACGGCGAACGATTTCAATTAACCTAAAATGATACAAATTAAGTTTTTAGCCGAGTCAAACAATTTCATAGTTTATCCGGTACATAGACATACACGTTTTTATGGATTATCCTTGGAAAGTGGACTGAAATTACGTCGTTTTCGCGAACGTAATTCAAACATCGCTTTCTATCGTGAAACATGATGGAGGAAACTGGGCTGAAAAAAATTAATTTGATTTTTTTCACGATCATATGATACAAATGTGAGAGAAGTTGATTTATATGTTGAAAAATATACCGAAGTCATAGGTTAATGGTATATTAAGTTGAGATTTTTTTTTCGAGCTCGTGGAACGACATTGTTGCAATGGCGAGGTGATTAAGAAAGACTGCGTAAAACTTGACTGCATGAAGGAGAATTTGCGTTCGGATTTGAGCAACTGAAGCTTAATTTTTCACCTTTGAACTATCAGCGATTTATCAAAATCAAAGGCTTTATTCGGTTTAAGCCACAGAAAAACTTATTTAATGATTAAATCATTAAAATTTCCTCAAATATGTTACAATGTTACCTAATTTATTTGAAGTACTTTTTCAGCAATTCATAATCGAATTGAAAATTTTCCCATCGAATGAAAATTTATTCAAATTTATTCTTTGAGAAATTTTATAAATTTGGCAACATTGGTGCAATTTTATTATCTGTATAAAAACCTATCTACATGTAAATTTGATATCGCCAATTTTTTATTTTATAGTTGAAATTATCTACTTCATTATTCCAAATGAATTGTTATTGCGATGTATTTTTCCCAATTTTATTCGAATTTCCCAAATTAACCACCGGCTGTTTACCTATTTTTCCAAACCTTTACATTTTTTAATTATTTGTCTCTTTGTCGAAGCTCACAAAGCGAGGTATAACCTTGATAAAAAATTACTTTCGGAAATTTGTTTTTCAAATTCAGCTCCGATTATTAATGTGTTTTTCAAACACGATACAGCAGTCGTACTTTCGATTTCTTGCATCTTGTATTTTTTTTTTCCACAGCCGATAAAGTTGCACATTTTCTGTAAAACCAACGTAATGTGCTCGAAGTGAAAAAAAATTCAGAAAAAACTTGTTTTTCGGTGGCATAGTGTGGTGATAATGAAATTGAATGATTATTGAGAGAACGATAAATTTAGCGAAATCGAAGGCGCCACATGTATTTCACATTGTTGATAAGGCGTATGTATGTGTTAATGATTAATCAAATCAATACGGAGCAATTTTACCCTCTAAATAATCACGCGCGTTTGGTTCGTGAACAAAGATCCTAAATCAATTTTTAACACGGATTTGCTGATGTAGTTGTTGTGTCGGGGAAGATTTATAGAGAAAGGAATCGGTGTAAAAGGTGTACACGATTATATGTTAGAGAGGTTTTGTTTGGGTAATTTGGTGAATACTTCACATGAGTAGTCAGCCGATGTGCATGTGTTTTTTTTAAAAAAATACAGAAGTATCATTTTCAGAAATGACGCAATTTAGAAAATCAGTCACTCTGATCAAATTGTTCATGACTCAACGAAGCAGATATGAGAAAAGATAGAAATATAGGTATGGTACCTATAGTTCTAAATTATTAACGGTTTTGTTGATTAATTTGGCGAATGCTTCGTATACGGCGTGTACTCGCTAGTCAGGCAGTGAGCGTGTGTTTTTGAAAAGTATTATTTCAAAAATGGTGCAATGTAAATTGTAACAAAATCAATCTTCTAATTACTTTGGAAATGACTTGGCAAAAATTATGGATAGAAATAGGCGCAGGTAAGTGATTCGCACACAATGTTTCAAGTTGAATTCTTGAATGTGCTTTGCACTTGAAATAAAGTTTGAAAACAAGATAGTTGAAAATGATTTTCATCTCGTAAGGTCATCATACCCTCAGAAGATTGGAAAAATCATGAGATGATTTTTACCTCAAAAGTCTTCTCACTCTTAGAAGCTGATAACATGATTTTCATTAGAAGCTTGGAAAAACCATGAGAAATTTTGTAAAAATTATTTTCATCTCAAAGGTCATCTCACCCTCAAAAGCTTGAAAACATTATGAGATGATTTGTGAAAATATTTTCATTTCAGAGATCATTACACCCTCAATTTTCATTTCAGAAATCATCACACTCTCAATTTTCATTTCAAAGGTCATCTCATCCTCATAAATTTTCATTTCAAAGGTCACTTCACCTTCAACTTTCATTTCAAAAGTCATTTCACTCCCAAAAAGTTGGGATAATCATTATATGATTTGTGAAACGTTTTTTTCATTTCAAAGGCCAACTCATCCTCATCAATTTTCATTTCAAAGGTAATTTCACCCTCAGAAAGCTGGAATAAGTAATCATTATATGATTTGTGAAAAGTTTTTTTCATTTCAAAGGTCATTTCATCTTCAATTTTACAATCGTCTCACACTAAATTTTCATTTCAAAGGTCATCAAATTCTCAATTTATATTCAAAGGCTATCTCACTCTAAATTCTCATCTCAAAGGTCATCTCATCCTCAAAAGCTTGAAAACATTATGAGATGATTCATTTTTGTAAAAATATTTTCATTTCAGATATCATTACACCCTCAATTTTCATTTCAGAAATCATCACACTCAATTTTCATTTCAAAGGTCATTTCACCTTCAGTAGGCTGGGATAATCATTATATGATTTGTGAAAAGTTTTTTTCATTTCAAAGGTCATTTTCACTCTCAATTTTATAATGGTCTCACACTAAATTTTCATTTTAAAGGTCATCTTACCCTAAATTTTCATTTCAAAGGTGATCAAATCCTCAATTTATATTTCAAAGGCTATCTCACCCTAAATTTTCATTTCAAAGGCTAACTCACCCTCAGAATTTTAGAAAAATCATGAGATGATTTGTAAAAATAATTTCCATCTAAAAGGTCATCTCACCCTGAATTTTCATTTCAAAGGTCATCACAACCTTAATTTTTATCCTAAAGGTCATCTCACCTTCAATTTTTATTTTAAATGTGATCAAATCCTAAATTAATATATAAAGGGTCATTCGACCTTAAATTTTTATTTCAAGGATGCTATACCCTTTGAAAGCTTGAAAAAAATCATGAGATGATTTGTAAAAATGTTTTTCATCTCAAAGGCAAAGGTCATCTCGCCCTTGTTAGAAGTTTGGGATAATCACGGAATGGTTCATGAAAAAGATTTCCATCTCAAAGGTCGGAAGTTCAAAAAGTTGTAGGATAATTTCTAAAAATTATTTTCTACTCAAAATGTTATCTTACATCCGAAGAAATGATGCGATGATTTCTGACCATGATTTTCATTTTACAGGTCATCTCACCTTAGGAAACTCAGAAAATTTTTAGAATGATTAGTGAAATTATTTTCATTTTAAAGGTCATCTCACCTTCAAAAGGTTGGAAAAATCATGGAATATTTGCAATGAAGATTCTCATTTTTTTCAAAGGTCATTTCATCCTTTGAAAATGATTTTTATCTCAAAGGTCATCCAACCTTTGAAAGCTCAAAAAAGTATGGCATGATTTATGAAAAATGAAAATGATAAAAAAACCATCCTACATTTTTGGAAAAATCATTTAAAAGTTTTTAAAAATAATTTTCATTTCAAAGGTCATCTTACCTTTGCAAGCTTGAAAAGAGCATGTGATGTTTTTTAGAATTCATTTTCATCTTAAAAGGCATACTTGGATATCAATTTTTCTAAAATGTGTTTTTCAATTTTTTTTCTCAAAATTTTTTTGTTTCCCAAGAAATATTTTTTCAGCTCAGCATTTTCTCTGTGAAAATTTTACTCCACCATCTAATCTTATGTCTAATGTTAAATTTCTTGCTCCCCCCTCCTCTCCGACCTTCTTTTGTTATTAGATACCCAATTCGACCTTCGATCTATCTTGCTCTGGGTATTTTTCAACGCTGTCGAACTTCATTCATCGTTGAACTAAATTAAATACCTATCTGTTGAACCTAAAATACATATTTTCAAAACGGTTTGTTTACAACTGGATCCATCATTCATCGTCCTGGTTCATTTCATCATTGACCATTATCATTAAGAGCACGTTTTATACTCGTACCTGTATGCATAAGGACATGGGGAATTTTCGCAGTTATTTATCATCCATCTTTACGTAATTATCGACTGGTAAGAGTAACCGAAAAAAATAAAACGTTTAGTCATAGTATTAGCAGAAATACGTTCAGGTAGGTATATCTTATCCATATGAGGCGAAAAAAACATCATAGCAGAGAGATGAGCTACTTTCCAAAATTGTTGACCTAATTCTCGAGAAAAATTCGTAAAATTAAACATTATTCTACCTATCCCACAGACTGAAGATATTACAAGTACTTGCATACCTCGATAGCATAAATCTATCACTATTCGAAAGCATGCCCATCACATTCTGTTCTTTTCCTCCAATTTTTTTCAAGCACCTAAACCGTCGCATAGTTAAAATATAACTCATGAAAATTTCCACGTATATTGGCGTGAACCCATCATCATGCGATGGCGCTTCACATTTCACTCTACTTGGCGTGTAAAAATATCCGAATGAGGAACCAGTCTATTAATTTAAATTTACTGCACGGTGCGAAGTTTGAGAATCCTTTAAAGCGAGTGATTCGTGTTTTGTCGTATGTATTGTTGTCGCAATGTAACCTTAACATCAATGAGTGGAATAGGTAACATATCAAACATTCGCATCTAATCTGCCGTTTTATATTGCGCTGTGAAACATTCGTGGAATTTTGTTATTATTTTCTCGATATATCAAACACTCTATGTACTCGTATGAATTCTACTAAGGTCGCACGTGAAACGACACCGAGATGGGTGTTATGCATCGATGTCATTGTATCAATATCGTAGATACCTAATTACATTACCATCTTCCTTTTTCCTTAATCAGAATACTTCGTCGGTGCCATGCCACGAGTGATCATTACGTGATGATGTATAACAGTTCACTTTCTCTGGAGACAAGGGGGTGGCTCAAATTTCAAGACCAGGCCGAAATAGATTAAATCGGAAGGTATTCGACGTCAACAACTTTAGATAGGCATTTCCTCCATAAGACGATGATTTTTTCAAAGGGTATTTACCTTCACAAAACCACGATTAACCCTTTTAATCCTCAAGGAGGGGGGTGGATGGAATTTTTATGCAATTACGATTAGTAGCCAACTTTGAAGGCTCATATCTCGAGATAGGTTATAATTTGGGAAAAACTTTTGGCGAAGTCTGAGAGAGAATTAATGAGAGATTTAAAAAGAATTAGATAGGACCATTTTGAAAATCTGAAACTGAAAGTTGAACATTGGTGGTGAAAGATAAATTTTTATGATCAGTACAAAATATAAAAACTACATACCATTTAAAAATCTGAAAAAATTACAGCAAAAGTAGCTCTTTTTCATTTTTTTTCGATCAATTAATTTTCAAGATGAGATCTCAACAGCCCGGGGGGGGTACAGGAGTCCACAATTTTGACCAAAATCCCAAAAAAATGAATATACTAATTTACGCATCGATTTCTATTAATTTAAAGACGCTGAGTTCGAATTTGTACTCAGTTTTTTCATCCAAACCCTCTGAACCTCCTCCTATTGACTCTTTTGAGAAAAGTCACAATTAAAATTTTTTTTAAAAATAACGTGACCTGTCGTTTGTTAAGATTTGACAGCCCTAAGTTCGAATATTTACTTATTTTTTGGATTTGACTCTTCATCACCTCCCTCCCCACAATTTTGGGAAAGTATGTTGAGAAATACTTATGTGGCATATCGATTCCATCTAATTTGAGGGTGTAGAATTCAAATACCTGATTCAACCCCCTTTACCAGGCTTGAACCGAAAGCAAAAAGTACAATTTTTGAAGGAAATGGTCGGTTGAAGTACGAAAAAGGAGATCGAATCAAAAAATTAGTCGATATTCGAATTCTACTTGACAATTGATATGCCACACGACACGCCATTTTAATTTCTCAGCATAATTTCCCCTAAAATTTGAGGGATGGGGAGCACTGAAAGCCAAATCCAAAAAAATAAGCAAATATTCGAGTGCTCTCAAATACCTAATAAACGACATGTCACACTCGATTTTTCATTTTTTAGAATTTTAACCCCATCGAGGGGCTAATAGGGAGGTTCAGGGGGGTCGAATGAAAAAACCAAGTTCATATTTGGAATCAGTGCCTTTGAATCAAAAGAAATCGATGTGCTACTTGACTTTTTCAATTTTTTTGAATTTTGGTCAAAATTGTGGACCCCTGTACCCCTCAAGGGTTTGGAAATCCATCTTGAAAATTTGTGTGTTAAAAAATGGGCTAAAAGGGCTACTTACTGTAATGTTTTCAAAATTTTAAATTGTAGCTTTCATCTATATTGATCATCATGAAAGTTAAGCTTTCATCACCAAAGTTCAGCTTTGAGATTTTCAAATTGTGAACTGATTATCGTTTCTGAATCTCCTATCAATTTTTTTTTCAGACCCCGAAATCAGTTTTTCTCCAAGTATAACCGATTTCGAGATATCAGTATTCAAAGTTGGGTAAGTAATTTGGCAAAAAATTGAAATTGCCAAAAAAAATTACGAGGTTCACTTTTGAGCCCCATTGAGAATTAGAAGGGAGAAATGGTGATGATTTTGTGTATAGATAATCAAAGAAAACTGGCAAAAAAATTTGAACGAAATCGGAAGACCAGACTTCATTTTTGATCCGAATTAGTATGGAATACCTATTACCTAATCCATCGTTTTTGAAATTTTACGAGAATAAATGGAAAGTTACTCGAAATGAGACTGATTAAATTAGCTAAAATTTGAAATCTACATTTTTCGAGATGGTCTTCTGATGAAGTTAGAATTTTCTCGTCAGGTACATCGAAAATTTTACTAAAAAATTTGATTTAAAAATTATGAATTTTTTTATGAAAAGTTATTAAATCCCTTAATCGTAATGTAAATTGGTAGGCAAAAGAGTAGGCGAACTGTTTCAGAGAATACCCTCTCGAGCGATATTTTTTCCTGCATGCAGTTTATAAAATGATTAGTTGATCTATGATCCAAGCCAAGATAACCAGTATGACCGAGTTTAAAGTCATATTCGTTTTTAGTAAATGAATCACGCGACGACGAACGTATTTCTATGAAATTTAGAGTATTATTTTTTTCTTTTCATACTACGCAAATCACTCGAGTGTAATTGAAAACACCACTTGACGATATTAATCGCCGAAAAAAGAAAACTTTGAAATTTGACTTGTCACCGTAGCTATGTAGTGTAAGATGACGAAATATGCAACGTAAAACGTAAACAATCTTGGGTATCTTTTTGTTGTGCAATTTTGTACTACGGATTGAAGCAAAGCTCTTAATGATTTGCTATGTCAGCGAAGTTGAATTGTACGAACGATGGAGATGTGATATTTATCTACAGCTCGAAGATCGAATTGGTGTAATTGTCTGAAGAGGATTATGGTTTTGGTGATAAGGTTTTTATGTTTTATGAGGTTATGAACTTGAACTGTTCGTGCCAGGCTTAATATTTAGCAGGTGGATAAGTAGGTGCCATAGGTAGGTAAGTAAGAAGTGTTTTGACGGTTCGGTTCGACTTGACAGGGTTTGAAAAATGGAATTTTTAGGTATACTTAATAAAAAATTATTGAAAAAGAATTCGTGAAAAAAATAGAAATTTTGTCCTAAAAAGACATTTGAGGCATAATTTATCAATTTTTCGATTCTTTCTGTTTCTTGGGCGGGGAGGGGGATGAGGGTTGTAGACTGGCTCTTTGGTCACATTCCCATTTGGTTTTCATCGAGCTAAAAAAAAAATGAAACTGAAATCGAAAAAAAAAAAATTTTAATGGAAAAAGAAACTAATTTTTTTCAGTTACATTTTTTGATTTTTTTTTTAAAGTAAAATATTGTTCATTTCTTCATCTACTTTTTAAAATCAATTAAGGTATGACTGAAATTTGCTATTTTTTCAAATTTTCCAATCCTAACCTGGGTATAATAACTTCTTTTATAAAATTTTGCTCCCCCCAATAATGCTGATTTCGGCTAACATCAAAGCTTAGAACTACAAAACTGAAACCGAAACTTTCCTCAAATTTTCCAATCTAAATAAAGTTTTTTTTATTAAAAATACAGGTGGGCACCTACTTAATTTTCTCCTTATATACCGAAAGAAAGGCGTGGTGCACTTGAAATAAATTCAAAAACGGAAGCTAAATTTTTCAGTCTGTCAGTTCTGACCTTTGCTCTTCACTCTTACCACTTTAAAATTAAAAAAAAATTGAGAATATTTTCAAGATTAAAGTCAAGGTCGAAACTGTCGAAACAAAATGGATGAAATGGAGAATTTTGCACCACATCTCTCTTTCTCAATGATAAGAAAATTGCACTCTTGTTCAGAAAATTTGAAATTCTGTAATTTTTGTTGAAAAATTAAAAATGAAAATGAGAATATTTTCGAATAAAAATTTTAAGATTTGAATTGGTTTCAAGCCGAAAAAAATGAAAATTTTCGTTTTGAATAAATTAGAAAAAAATAATATTTGCTATCTTTTTCACCCCTTGTCCCTCTACAAAAATTGACAAAAATATTGTTATCTTTGATTCTTCGGTGTCAGCAGAGCTAAAACGGAAACGGAAACAAAAACGGAAACGGAAAGTTAATAATCTATAAATGAAATATAAAACATTTTGTTTTGCCAATTTTTTGGTTCTTTATACCTATTTTTAATTTTTTTTGAGGGAAAAATGTCTGTTATTTTTTTATCAATACTTTATTTCGAATACGTAATTTTTTCCTGAAATGTTCGAACTCAAAAATGCCAAATTTCTCAAATTGTGAAAAAAATGTCATTAAATTTTCGGACTTGATTTCTTTGTAGGCCGGGGTGCAATTTTGTCATCAATGGGGTGGGGGGACTCCATTCCCAATTTTTCATTTTTCATATGACTGAAAAAACTGAGAAAATCTTTAACTTGAAACCGAAATCTTTTAATTTTCCAGAGTTTATTTTTTTAAGAAATCATTTGAGACTTGAACTTTGAAGCCTGAAGCCTATGTAAGGACTGATTATGAAAGGTATTGTTTCCAGACCTTTTGTTCCCTAATGACACATTTTTCAAATAAAATACTGATCGAAGTGCAATTAGTGCAAACTACATCTGCCAAAAGGCCGTTTCGTTGAAACCTGGTCAGAATCCGGTTGATTCATCGCCGATGTCGAATTGCAAATAAAATCAACGTGTTTATCAGATTTATCAGTCAATTAATCACCGTTCGATAACATAGTTTCTCGGATATCTTTGATTACAGCATTAGCAGAAGTTGAAAAACAAAACTCCACCGAAATAGATACCAAAAGTCGAAAAACAAGAGTAAAAATGATACCCGAGCTGAAAAATGAACGATGGACGGTCTATTTTTAAAAATCTCTAATTAGGGTATGCGAGTTATTTACGAGCAGCTATGCTGTATATTTCTTACTCTACAATTGATGAAACGCAAGCTTGTTTGTAATTTTACACGGTACCGAGGCTTAAAGTTTGTTAAACTGCAAGTAAACCACTGAAGAGGGGGAAGAAGAGCGGGTCCTACGAATATTTTCATTAAAGCTAGAAGCTGGAGGATAGAGGAGTAAATAAGTGGTGTAGGTCCAATGCAAGTCGAAGATTACATAGGCGTTATTTACTGTACGCTACGCTTCCATTTCCATTCTATTTTGCGCTGTAATTTAATTCTAGTGGAAGTTCAACGATCACTATGAATCATGCGTAAAACGTCTATGGTCTTTGGCGGTATTACTTTCAAACAATAACGTTAAAAGTAACTTCAAAATACTCGAAACGTTACCAAAGTACAGCTCTGGTAACCTCGCTGCAGAGACTATTTTTAACCAAATTTAATAATTAACATTAGTAATATTCTAGATAAAATCGAATATTAATTCTAATCTTTATTACAATTCGTAAAACGATAAAAAACCGTAATTTACTTTCGATATTGTAAACGAAACCGCGTTCAATGGGAGTCTAAGTTTACCTACGGGAAGGCAATTTTAGATCGTGTGGTGTATTTTTTCCTCACTCGAATATGTACGTCGCTAAATCGCTATGTAGCGATGTGATGTCATTTTAAAAGTTCAAATATTTTCAAAATTTTAAGCCTATAAAAATTTTTGATTTTTTTTTTCTCAAATCAATTTTTCCTTCAAATTTATTTCTCAAAATTTTTCAAACTTTATTAAAAAAAATTTTTTGATTCCGATTTTCTAATTCGCCTTTTTTTCTTAAAATTTTTCAACTCGCAATTTTTTCATTTTTTTTCAATCCTGGCATTTTTTCAAACTAGGAAATTTTTCTAGAAAATTTTCAAACTATTTTTATTCAAAATTTTTTGAAATTGTGAATTTTAATTTTTTTAAAATAGGTTGTAGAATTTTTCAATTTTTTTCAACTTGTCTCAAATAAAATATTTATCAACTTTTTTCTAATTACTTTTCCACTTAATTTTTCCAATTTACAACTTTTTAAAAATTCTCATAAATTTCAAATTTTTCAAATTACTATTTTCTGAGGAAAAAAATTCAAACCATGAGAAACAATTTTTATTTGATACCGTTACTCGGTAATGTATTGAGGGGGAGGGGAGGAGACCGGTGCACATTTTTGACATAGATATAGATGCATAATATTGAAGTTACCTGCATTATCCATGGTTCATGGATGAGCACTCGTTCGATGCGGATTTTTTTTCATCCTCTGAATTCAAATTACAGAAAATTGTTTCGACTTTATTGCTTGCGCTGGGGTAATAATACTTTTATTATCCACAAAAAATACTCCTACAAAACTGCCTCTTGGTACGTTTTCAAAAAATGGCTTAAAATCATTAACTCCTTCCTAACTTGAAAGAAAAATTTTTTTAAATCCTATTTTTAGTAAGGTTTTGGTCCATTTTGAGATTTTAGACCGCTTCAATTTCTTAGCAGACCTACCAAATTCCTTTGAGTAAAAATTTGCCACAAATCTTCAGAAGAAAAATCTTACTCATCCATTACATAATATTTTCAATGTTTTATTTATAATTCTGTAATAATTACCAAGCTTGGCAAATAAAAAAATCCAAGAAAGTTGAATGTATTAAAAAAAATTAAATCGATTTCCCTGAAGAAATATTACAACACATTTCGAATGAGGGAAGGGGCACAAATTTTCTACCCACTCGACAAACACTTTCTTTGCTACGCTTCCCGCGAGTCATTTTTGATATTATTTTGAAATTTCAGGGCTTGAAAAATTTTAGAGTTGAAAATAATAATTGCAAATGTTGGAAATTGAAGAAATTTTAAAACAAAATTCGGGTGGAAAAAATCCTGGGAAAAAAAAAAATAGTGATACTGATTTGAATAAATGTAAAAAATTGTAAAAAAGATCCCAGTTAAAAATTTTTAAAAAAATCGAAACTTGAAAAATAATTGAAAACATTTCAAATAGTGAGAAAAAAAAATTAAAAATAAAGTCAAGAACTCGTAAAAAAAAAGGTGCGAAAAAAGTACTTGCACCTCATCAACTAAAACCGTCCTTTCCTTGAATAAATTTAGACTCGCGTACCAGGCCACGCAAATTTAGTACACGCCGTCTCCGTTACGCGTCCGCAGCGCTGTCAAGCTACTTCGCGGAATGCGCATGCGTCAAAATTGTTTACAACTTTTGACGTCTTGTGTACAATTCTCACATGACCTTTTCCAAGATGGTTACATATTTTCGTTTTATCAAAGTGCGCGCAATGAAAATAACAATTTCAAATACGTTTCAGTTGTTATGGGAACATTTATTATTGTGCAGAACTTTATAACGTAACATTCTGTTTCAACGTTAGATAATTATTTAGTCGGTTTTTATTTTTTAATTTGTCGTTTTTGAACGTGAATGTAGTGTCGATGTCGCCAATATAACTTACCGAAGTCGTCCACGCGATATCTGTTTCGTACGCTTATTACGCATTGTTTTCATAGATAATTTGTCGTTTTTTTCGTTGGGTTTTCTCGTCGATCGAAACCGTCGCCAGTTACCATGTGTTTTATGATTTTTATCGTTAGTTAATCGGAAAATGTAGTTTAATTTAATTACTAAATGCAGTGTATGTGTGTGAACTCGTGGTGCAACGCCTAGTTTAGTTTTCACATAGGACATGCTCGTCAACATTGAAATCGGTAAACATCTTTTTTTTTCTACACTAAAAACGTAATCTACGAATCTCTCTAGTCATAATTCTATCTCAATATCATCCTGAAAAATTCCTACAGTGAAATTACACCTTCGATAGACTAACACAACGTTCGCCTTGTTTACGTATTTGTTTTGATTCTCAATGATAAATTCGCTGGCTGTAAATAGGTTACGCGTATTGGAAATGCAATTCCATTCATCACAGTGATGTGATGAAATACGTCGGAATTCGTAGTATATTTTTCTCTTTAATTACCAGAATTGAAATTTAGAATTTTTCACTCGGATGGATATTGTCAAATATTTCGTTGTAATTTTTCTATTGTAAATTTGCTCGAGTTAATTGTACATTGGAAGTTATTTTTTTTTTAATCGTGACGTACCTCGGTATGAAAAAATTACCGCGTAACGATAACTTATCAGGTAAAATGCCTTATCGTTGTAAATTTAGCGAATGTTTAAACTCTGGTGGTATTTCGTACGAGCATACATCCAGCATATGCATACAATGTGATAATATTAAATGGAAAATTTTACCAATTGTTTACTCATATATTTTGGTATTCTGTTGCAGTATCGTTCTAAAGGGAGAAAAAAAAACGTCACAATGTCGTCGGTCGGAAGTGAAGGTAGCGAAAGCAGTAACTCAAGCCGAGGCGGAGAAATCGTCAAAACAGGATATCTAAAAAAATTAAAAGTAATGGATTCGACGAAATGAAATATTCGACGGTGGTAAAATTTTGGATGGAAAATTAACGTTGTTTTTGGTTTTTATTTTGCAGACGATGAAAAAGAAATTCTTCGTTTTACGAGCCGACTCGTCCAATACTCAGGCGTGTTTGGAATATTACGATACGGGCAAAAAATGGAAAAATAATCATCCTCCTAAAAGGTAAACAATTTTTAGAATTGTCATTACGCGGTATTGCGCTGGCTTTGATTTCGACGAAGAAGTACTACTCGTGCATCGTTAACGTTGTTTATTATAATTGTTTCTTAATGTTCGTCTTTTTCCATTCGTAAACTTGGTAAATAAGTATTCGATGGTGAGCACGGACGCGAATTATGAGCTCGTGGGTATTTTTTTCGTTAGTCAGAGTTCGGAATGTGGAAAAAATCGTATTTGGAATGGAATGGACTGAATTGATTTGGTGAAGGGACAGATTATCGTTCAATTTTATTTTTGTATGAATAGGTCGTTTCATGTCTCTATTTTTGAAATCATTTCTTTGAAGTTTTTTCTTCGTCAGGAAGAAATGGAGATTGAAATTTATTCGAAGTAGAGTAATTATTTTAAAAAATGTTTTTTTTTTCCGCATATTTTCCATTCTCTTTTTAATGATTATTTTGAGGTTTGATTTTATTTTGATTTTGGTTAAGAATTTTTCAAAAGATCGCGAAGTTCTATCCAGATATCTCAATTAGATTTATTTTCAGAAACACGATCTTTTTTTGAATTGAATTTTTACTTCTATTTTCATCAAGTCCAAAAGTTCCTTTTTGGAAGTTTTTCCTCGCTAAAATTATGATTGATTTAAAATTCTCTTTAAATGAAAAACTATTTTGTGAAGAATTTAATTTTTATTTGGGTCAAAATTGTTTGTACTTGTTTTCATAGGTCAGAGGGACAGCTGTCCTTCGTATTGCTAAAATTACCTTTTTTAGATGAAAATATCAGGTATGAATAGGAAAATGTGCAGAAATTCGGTTTCTCTGCTATTTTGACGAATTTTTTCTTTTTTTTTTTTTGAAAATTGGAAATCTTGCTGCCAAGTTTTTAAACCATAAACCATAACAAAATTTATTTCTAGGTGAAAAAATTGAGTTCAAGTGAGAAAATTGACGTGAATTTTAATTTTTTTGTATTTGAGTTGGAATTCACACAGATTGCATTTTTTGGGGTTGGAAAAATTGAAAAATGATGTTTCAATTACTTGCTTAGTTGAAATAAGAAAAATTCCGTACGAATAGGATGTTGCCAATTTTACGAAAGCTGTTTTGATGCACAATTTTCTTGAAATTGGTGAAAATTCGAAATTTTTTTTTGAGAGTTGAAGGTAATTAATGCCAATGTTGAAATGTCACAAAACATTATCATTCGACGTTCATCTTTGATCTGGCTGTGATTTCAAAAAAGAAAATGGAACAATTGTTTCAAAAACAAAAAAATTAAATAAAATAAATTCTTGACTCGAACCTTACAATTTAAAAAAAAATTGTTTTCGTCAGAGCTTTGAGAATTGTAAAGGGTCAGTAGAATAGAAAATAGGAACTAGAAAGGGGGTGAAAAATATTTCGTAAAAAAATTGTGTTTTTGTTTAGATTTCATTAAAATTTGAAAATCGAAAGGGGTCAAGAAGTCGGAAGTAGAGTTTTTTTTTTAATTTCGAAAAATTTAGGTTAAGGTTATAAGTGTTACAAATCTAACTTTATTGAATGAAAATGTTCCACGAAATAGATGCATTTTTATTGAGAAAGGTGTTTTAGGTTTTTAAAATGTGATTTCCGAATAATTCGTGGGTATTTGTCACAAAATTCTTTCAGATCAATATTGAAAACTTGAATTATATTTTCTTGAAGTTAGATTTAAAGATACATGTAAAAATTCTCCCATAAATAATTTTTGGCTCTTTTTTTGATGAAGTCCTCTACGTTCTTCCCCCCTTTTTTTTGGTAAATTATCATTTGTAATTTCCGCCAGCTAAAAATGTACCAGTTTGTTGACTCATCGCATATTTCCTTCCCTTATTCGAATACACCAAAATTTACTCAACTGTGAAAATAAAAACAATCCTGTTAGAGTGAAATAAAGCGAAAATAATTATTTAGGATAAAAAACAATATCGGCATTGCGACCTTGCCGCGTATTTTTCTATTATTTTTCCAATTTTTTTTTCTGGGTCGATGAGATATTAATTAGAGGAAAGTGTAAACATATGTTGGCGTTTTCCAAAGGGTAAATTATTACGTTGTCTGTTTGGCGCTGTTTTAAACGCTGAAGTATCACTTTAACTTGTCATAATTTGTCGATGTAGTTGTTGGAAATTTCTTCAACCGTGTGTCTCCGACTCTAATGTCAAATGTGTTTTCGCAAATGTTTTATGACATTATTTTGCGTGACTAATCGACCCGGCGACCGTAATTTTCTAACGTAAAAAGTTCAACTTTTTACCTGTAAATCGTGATTTTTTCCTGCTCTGGTGATTTTTCTCGGATGGAATTGTAATGAGATTTTATTTTTTTCGCAGGAGTATCATTTTACGAAATTGTTTCAATATTAATCGTCGAATGGATACGAAACAGAAATACGTTATTGCCTTGTTCATCTGTAACGATAGTTTCGGAATTGTGTTCGATTGCGAAGACGATTTATTAGATTGGCTGCACTTGCTGCTGAAGTATCAGCAAGGCGATGAAATAGACGGTGGATCGCTGAAACCGTATTATGGTGAGTGGTTTTTTGATATTTTTTCGGAAGGGAAATTCGTTTTTTGTGAAATTCTTCGCTTTTCCCTTCATCAAGGAAAGGAGAATTTTTGGAAGGGGGTGTTTTTAGCTCATTGGGGTGGATAAATTTGAGATATCTAGAATCTTTGGTGATTTATTGACGATGATTGGCTATTTTTTTTCAAGGTTTGTCTGATTGGACCCCCTCCCTCCTCCTCTCCCTCATTCTCCCAATAACCAAATATGAGTATGAGGGAAAATCTCAAGTGTGGTACCTATCGAAGAATATTAAAATTGAACGCCAAATTCGAATTTTATGTTGAAATGCCTGATTTGAATTCTGTGCGATCAAATTTTAACCCTTTGGTGCCCGGCGAAAAACTGACGGATGAAATTGAAAAATTTTCACGCTGATGAAATGCACCAAAGCCCAATAGTAGAAAGCCAAAAAAATATTTGCTTCGGAGGAATTGATTTATTTGGAAATGAATAATTTTTAAAAATCTTTGAAATTTGGCTATATTTGTTTCCAAATCTATAGAAGCTCCAACTGAAGTGAAAATTGCGCCAAAATGTGATGGACTGCAAATTTAATTAAATGGTGTGAAAATAATACGTTTTTGTTCAAAGATCGAACTACTAGAAAACGAAATCGAAAATTTTTTCAAAAATAAGTGGAACCTTTTCCGCCGGAAATATCAAAACTTGATCTTGCTGGAAGCAAAATTTTCCGATATAAAAATACTTTGTGGGAAAACCGAGACATTTACAGAAGGAAATTCGTATAAGTATTTAATAATTTTTGGAATTCAGATTTCAAGATCGCACGGAGGCCCATTTAAATGCATAGAAAAATTTATCGAAAAAATGAAACATTTTTTTCCGTTGAAAATTTTCACTCTTTTTTAATTAATGAAGAGTTAACTTCGGTAAGAAATGAATTTTTTTTAAAAATTATAAGTACATGATTTGGAATATCAAAAACAATTTTTTTGAATTTTCTTTTTTTGAACAAAATTTATCAATTTTTTTCAATTTTTTGTCAAATTTAGCCTTGAACCTCAATTTCCAAATATTATTCACTACTTACACAAATTTCCTTCTGTAAATGTCTCGAATTTACCACAAAATATTTTTCTATCGGAAAATTTTGCTTTCAGCATGATCAAATTTTGATATTTCTGGCGGAAAAGGTTTCATTTTTTTTGAAAAAATTCTGGATTCATTTTTATATTTTTTTTCTGGTGATTCGACCTTTGAACTTATACATATTATTTTCACGTTACCTTACCAAATTTTCAGTCCTTTACATTTTGGCGCAATTTTCAGGTCACTTGGAGCTTCTGTAAATTTGGAAACGAATGTCGCCAAATTTCAAAGATTTTTAAAAGCTATTCATTTCCAAATCAATGAAATCACCTGAAGCAAATATTTTTTTAGCCTTCAGCTATTGGTCTTTGGTGTATTTCAGCAGCGTGAAAATTTTTCAATTTCATCCGTTAGTTTTTCGCCGGGCACCAAAGGGTTAAAATTGAATCGAATTCTACAGATTTTTTTCACCAAATGAACGAGAAATGATGAATTTTTGAATAATTAATCAGTTCTCGTTCACTTAATGAAAAAAAAAATCATAATATTCAATTTTATGGGTAAGTACCTTACCTAATACCTATCAGCAAAATTGGTATTTTCATTAAAAATCATGCAGATGATAAATTCCAAGAGGCAGCCCAAATTAGGCGAATTTTTCGCCTAGGAAAATGTTTATAAAATTTCGATATTTTGTCAATGGGTAATTCAAATTATGAAGGAAAAATGCAGTTTCCTAAATTGAGAGGTTCATTCGGATATAGATCTTGAATTAGACTTTGTAAGACTCAAACGAGGAAAAAAAGTATCTTTGTAAACCCTCTTGAATGATTTTGGGAATTTTTCATGTCCCTCTTCGTCTTCTCTTCTCTAAAATTTAAAAAACTGATTTTTTGATTAAAAATGCCCATTTTTTGAGAATTCTTAGAATATTTTCGTGATTCTCGAAGTGTTCAAAGTTCAAATTTTCAAAGTTTCTTTGCTTCATTGATTTTTAGTGGCATGCTCGATTTATGTTCTAAAAAAAAATGACCACTTCCAGAGCCCAAATTACTTCCAAAAGAATGGTCCTCTACTCGTTTCAGTTCGTTGATGAAAGAAGAGGCCAAAGATTAGAAAATTCTCTACTCTAGTTTCCATTATTTTGAGTGGTATGCAATTTTTTTCAAAATTTTCGTCTCGTGACACGAAATTTTTCAACCATAGTTTTCAATTTTTCAATTTTTTGAGTATTTTTGCAAATTTTCCGTTCGAGTTGAAAATTTTCCAGAAAAGAGCAAACTGACTTTTTCCCCTTTCTCCCTCTCCTTATTTCTTGAAAATCGTCTCTTTTCGTAATATTTTATTTATCGAAAAAATTTTATTCTGAGATCCATCCAAACTTTTCTATTTTCAAAAATTCACCAAAATGGCTATTAATTTCGAAAATTTTTTCAATTTTAGAAAAGGAGTAAAGAGGCTCAAAGCCCTATTCCAACAAGTTCTCAAAACCAACGAAAGGTTTAAAATTTTCGAAGAACCTCTGATTTAATGTTTCTTTTCAAAGAGACCTGAATTAAATTCTGGCCATCTTCGTGGAATCATGAGGTATTTTTTGCCCCCTCCCCTTTCCCTTCATCTTCGTAAAACGATGCATTAGACCTGGGTTTGAGATTGAAACCAATCGACTCAAAAATCCATCAAAATTGTGTTAAATTTTCAAAATTTATTCAAATTTTTGGCCAAGCGAGGGTCTAAAAATTGTTCCAAATAGTTCTCATCGAAATATTTTCTCAAAAAAGTTGCCAATTTCCGAAGAAACGAAACACCTGACGTAGAATTTTAGCAACTCAATGAGCCAGAAATCAGCTTCCTCGAATCCTCTCTGCCTCGGTTATTCGTTCACGCACCCAACTCGTTTCTATGGCTTATGCAAATGGAAATATTTTCGTTTCTCCGTTCCTCGTTGCTCGTTCGGGCCTCGCGTCATCGTTCGCAGAACAATTAATCGTACGAGCGAATTGTTATCGATACGCCAGTTGTTTTGCTTTTTTGTCGAGTCTCGATGCTGCGTCGGTGTTCGGTGCAGCGCCGCGCTGGTACGCGACGAACACGTGATTACGAGCTTATAAACAGATTAAATTGTTCATTAATGATGAAGAATTATGACGTCGAATGCAGCCAACGAGCGCGAGAAAGAGTGAAAAAATATCGTAGAAACGGATCGGCCGCTCGGATCTCGTTGAATAGTTTATAAAGAAGTCGAGTGCGAGAGAGAAACGCGAAGAGGAAAAAATTACATCATCGAATCACGCTCGTTTATACCGTTCATTGAAGAGAACTAAGTTGAGTGGAAGAAAACCTGCGCTATTCAAAGTTCACATCCTCATTTGGACGACGACTAAATACAAACCTAGCTCGACTATTTAAAGAAAGAAAAAATTGTAACGCGTGG
This sequence comes from Pseudococcus jackbeardsleyi, assembly GCA_038380155.1. NCBI lineage: Eukaryota > Metazoa > Arthropoda > Insecta > Hemiptera > Pseudococcidae > Pseudococcus > Pseudococcus jackbeardsleyi. The sequence goes on along the minus strand of CM076240.1, from coordinate 21,832,564 downwards.
TAGAAGAAATTCCAGATTCGTAGTGTACTGCGGGTACTTGGAAAAATTGTTATTAGGTCGTCGACCTTCGAAGGCTCGGACGAGTTTGGTGGATATTTTCTGTGCGAGATGTTTACCTAGTATTGGCTTAAACTCTGGTTTCTCAACATGTTTTGATCGTTTTGGTTCGATCAGGGATCTAGAGGGAAAGAACCTGATCCTCCTGGTTCCAAAATTTAAAAAAAAGTGCCTCTGGTTTCAAAAATTTTTGAAAGTGGCTCCTGATCCGGTTTCAGCTTCGGAACTTTCATAAAAGTTGCTCCAGCTCCGGCTTCAAAAAAATTACCTCAAAGGGGATCCACCTCCCCTTCCCCCTCCTCCCTCTGGCTTTGCTTCAGATCCCAGACTGATCTAAGGATCCGGAGGGGCCCTTCTACCCAGCTCCAGCTTCAGCCTCGAAATTTTTGATTCGAGTCTTTCTGGCTCAGGCTTTGGCTCCAGGATTTTGAAAATGCAGTCTCTGGCTCAAAAAATCGCTCATAGGAACCCTTCTCCCTTCGATTCCGCTCCGGATCTCTGGTTTTGATATCTTCGTCTTAGGAAGAAAAAGCTAAAAATCCAACTTGTGTAGGTGATAATTCAAATGCTTCGATATTCATAAAGGTAAAAGTGAATGTAAAATTAGAAAAGAGAAAAAATTACGGATCTAAAGTCGACGCTTACGTTCGAGTGTGAGGTATTTTATTTTTTCACTCTAAAGTGGTATATTTATCGTTTACAAAGCGTCGATAACGCGGGAGAGATTTTATTGTTATTTTAATCCGGTTAATCGACGAAAGGGAAAAAATTTTTCCGCACGACTCTTTTTATTTTATTTTTCGCATTTGAAGATTTTTTAAGAGGAAGGTATCGACGTCGACGCCGATGACGAAGAAGACCAAATACAGTTCACGTGAAGTCTGCCATCGGCCTGTTAATCATCTACGTGTAGTGGCGCTGATTCGTACCTCGAACCGTGGCATCGCCTTAAAGCAAATATTAATCGATGATTTACTTGGTCGTGATAACGGATCTGGTCGACATTTGTAACGATTGCGGTTCGATCTTACGTCTCGTTACGAGCATGGCTTATTTTCTGTTTGGTTTCTTCCTTTCCAATTGCTCCGGCTCGTCTTGGAATGGTATTTGAGGCTGATGTCGTATATGGACCTGTGTGCAGCACGAAACAGAGAGAGAGGTTCGTTGCACCGGAGTCGGCGGCGAGAAACGAATGAAATATGCACGTCGACGTGATCGCGATCGCGTTTGTTGACCATGATGCATTTTTACGACCAAAATTCAATTGTAACGGGTTCCTCGTGTCGTGTTTATTCGTAAATACTTATAAATGGTGAACTTTCTCCTACCAGAGGTGTGCCACCGTGGCTGTACCTGCGTCGAGTGGAAATTCGAGAGTTATTCGCGGTATTTGCCGAAGACGTAGAATGGAAAGCGTTCGCTGTGGCCGATTTCGGATCGACGAATCGAAGTATGAGAGGGAGTTGGTTCGATTTCGAGATCGATAGGGGGGTTGAAGTGGTTTTTATAAATCGATGCACGAATTTAATGCGTTTTTTTGAGAGGATTTTAGAAATTCGATTATTTGGTGGTTTTTGAGATTATTCGAGTGGTTGTAATTGGAATTGAGGAGGGGAATGAGGATTTAAAATTCGTAGATGTATTTTGCTTCATTTTCAGGTATAATTTTGATTCAAATCAAACATTTTTTGATTGAATTTTTGCATATTTTGATTTTTTTTGTGCCATATTTAAAAAAATTTTTTGATGATGTCCAATTGTCCATTTTGTCCACTTTCTAAAAACAAGGAAAAATCAGGAAAATTTCAGGAAATTTTAGAATTTTTCTTAGAATTTTTAAAAATCTAAAAAAAGTATGAATTATGTAGAAAAATGTATTTTTTTGCTCACTCTATTATACATTTTTCAAAAAATTTCTCCCACCGTCTGCCGGGGTTAAATTATTACATATTTTTTAAAATTCTCGATTGTTTTTTATTAATCGTGAATTCGTGATGTATAAGAAAATGAATTTCGATTTTTGCGGGGGGGGGGGGGCAGGAAAGGAGAAGTGAATTGTAAAGAAATTTTTAAAACTTCATGATTTGGTAGACGCGTCAACAAAATTTTAAATTTTTTAACACTTCTTCCTTTTTATTTGAAGTTTTTTCTGTAATAAATTTGAATTTTTAAAATTAAAATATTAAAGGGATAAAAAATTTTCAAAATTGAATCTGAATCGTTTTCGTGGCCTGAAAAAGAGTATCTGAAAATCTTGCAAGGAGTTATGATTGTTGAAAAAAAAAAAACATTTGACATGATGCATTTCAGTTTGTTTTTTTGTCAGTTTACGAGGTGGAGAGAGGAAATCTGAGAGGATTTTCGAATAACAGAATGTCCAAAATATTTCAGAAATGATTTTCCCCATTTTTCCAAGTTTTTTAGATCAATTTTCCGAAGTTTTCCGAACTTGAGAGTGAGACACCCCAGTTTCAAATACATGCCTCATTTTCCATATTTATTTTCATAAAAAATATAAGTGTCTCAAGTTTGGAAAACTTGGAAAAATTGGTCTAGAAAACTTGGAAAAATCGGAAAAAATCATTTCTGAAATATTTTGGACACCCTGTTATTCGAAAATCTTCTCTGATTTCCTCTCTCCACCTCGTAGAATGATTTTTTTACGTCTCGAGGCTCTACCGGACGTTATCAAATTGTTTCCTCCATCTCTTCGATGTCTTTCTCCTACTTGCATCGATGTTTTGAAATTAAATGCAACGTTACACCTCCTCTCCGATGTTCCCCCGCATGACCTCCGCTAAATTACATATTTCCTAATTTTTGGCGTGTGCTGTTTCTTCGAAGTAGGTTTATGTTTGAAATTTCGTAGCCATGACAAGTATTTGAAAAACGAATTGTACTAGTTGTGAATTTTATTGCCGAATTTTTATACGTCGAATGTAATTTTCAGCGGAATTTAAATGGTGCGAAGTTGCATTACTTTTGAATGTTGGAATGGTGGAAATTGTTTGATAAAAAGTGGAAAATTTGCGAGATTGGTGGATGATTTCAAGCGTTATCAACATATTTCCTGTTATTGTTATCAATTTAATTGAACGAGAGAAGAGGGATAATTTTTCTATTTTTAATTTTTTTTGGGTGTTCCGGTGATATTTTTTTAAAATTTTCCTCGCGTTTCCTATTTCGATAAAATTTTATCTAATTTTTGGTGCCAATTTGATTGAGATATCGATTTTAATTTTTTTTTCTTCAAATTTTGATGTTTTCAATTTCAAGTTCATTTTTCAAATTTTCTACATTTTTTGTGAAATTGATGATTTTTCAACTTTCGTATATTTGATCTTTATGAAGCGGATGATAACCCTGCGAATTTTTGGAATATCTTCGAACCTTTTCCACCCACATTTCTCATTTTTTCAACCGTTTGTTTTTTACGAGTTCTTGAAATAGCTTTATCCAGACTGCGATGGTTTTTCAAAATTTCTCGAATTTTTTTTCTCAAAACCCAGACTCGATTTGATACGAAACTTCTCGACTGAAAATAATTAATTCTTCGGTTTTCAAGGAAACTACACCCTCTCACTTTACATCTCTTCGCGTTCGGTAATCCTTGAAAACTTGCCGACGTTTTTCTCTCTTTTTCATCAAATAATCCTCGAAATTTCTTCGCGATTCTTTGAAAAAATTCCGACCTATTACGGTTCGATAATTCTTCCTTTTGTTCAAATACTTTTTCGTTGAAAAATTTTCAGCAGGTAGGCCTGCCAAAAAAATTGGAGAATTTTTCACCGCAGGGTTTAGAAAAATACCCGGCGTAAAAATTGTGAAAATTTGTTTCCAAGAATCAGACTAGTCGAAGTAATAAAGAAAAGGCGCGAAATATGTTTTTGCAATGACTCATGTACCATATTTTTTCGCCGAACTCGTGAACACCTATAAAAATTGTATACGAATGAAAAACATACTAAAATTTCGAGTAAAATGGCATTCATAAAATTGTGTCTCGTTCCACATCCTTCTCTCCTTATTGTCTGGCTACAGCCAAGGAAAGGCGATCGAGGAAGACCGCAGCGCGTAGTTTGCTCGTTTAAACAAAGCGTTACATCAAAGACATACAGAACGACGTAATTTTGGCTTTTTTCCCCTCCTCGTTTAATTTTATAAGCCGTAAAAGCCAAAAGGACGGCAGAAAGATAAAAGTGTTGTGAAGCGAGCGTACAATTTGAAGAAAACAATAACAATTATAATGGCTGGTTTGTCGTACGCCTTGAGCAGCATTATGTAGTAGTCTGTCGGGGATATTGAAAGAGTGATACAAGGTGCGTATTTTTATGTGTGTTACTGTTAAATGTGCGACTGCGGCTGTGATTTGAGTGAGTGTGCAGTAGGTAATTTCTGCGATACTAGTTATGGTGTGGCGCTTTCAAGGTGTCGGAGTCGCAGTAAGATAAGTGGATGGGAGGGTTTGGTCGGCGGCGGCCGATTGACGTGTAAAAATAATTTTTTTCTTGGTAAAAGGTATTATTTTTAGCAGGTCATAGAATAAGTAGTACTTACAATTAGTGAGCAAACGATAAGTTACTTTGTATCGACGATTGTGGTATTAGAGAACCAACTCCGGGTATTGAGGCGGGTTTCGGGGAATTTATCGGTATTGGTAATATCTTAACGTTCGTCCTAATTAGGTACCTAGGATAATATCGCAATTAACGAACAGAGACGCGAAGAAGATTATTTATTTTTATTAAACTCTATGCCGTAGAATTAAGGTACCTGAGTCTGGCGAGAATACGCCTCGTTCAAGGTTCTGTTTATTTGTTTGTGTGATTGTGCGTTTGCAACGGGTTCTGTACTCTTTCTCTTTCCATACCCCGTACGCTGCTTTGTCTAGCTCATGAAGTAATTATATGTATAAACATGTATGTACTGTATTTGTCGGCGGCGATTACGCGAACGTGTATACCGCTGCCGAAAATCTACAAAGAAGCTTGTCTTTTGTCGGAATTTCAAAAACGTAAACAAAACAAACGTAAGAAATTTATCATTGCGAGTATTGCGATTAAGGCGAGGCGCGGCGAAGATCGAATGTGCATGGACAGTGTGTCCTAGAACGTTTCCTGAGGTCCCGAGAAGTTCTGGGTGATCAAAACTATCAACCGAATTTTCAGAATTTCAGGATTAGGTCTTGAAAAGAAATTCTATTTGTTGAAACCAGTTCTAAGACTTTGAAACCAGTTGTCTAGTTTCTTAAAAATCTCAGAAAATGCGAAAATTGTGCCATTTTCTCAAATACTAAAATTTTTAGATTTTTTGATGTTCGCATCTTTTTTTGAGAAATTGGAAACCGGTTTGAAACCATAGAACCGGTTCTTTCAGATTAAATAACCGATAGGAATTGATTTTAGAAGTTTGTGTTCAGTATTCATTCGCTCAGTAAGAGATTTTCCTGAGTTGCACTTTGAACCAGTTTTGGAGTGAATTGTTACAAACAGGTTTCGTCGTGTTTCTGGAACCGGTTTCTTGGATTCTGTAATTTATCCGAAATTGAATTTTAGCTCTTGAACTTGATTTTTAGTATCTCTGCATATCTTTCGTTTCTGGAAAATGGCGAAAACCCGTTTAAAACGGGTGAACTGGTTTCTGAATGTATTTTCAAAACCAGTTTTCTTGTTTTTTGAGGTTTGCTATTGCCATTTTAAGTACTTTTTTGAGGAAAATCGAATCCGGTTTGAACCAGTTTCAGAAATGAATCCGGTCATTTTTTCATGATTTTCATCTTGAGAAAATGCAGGAAACCGGTTTGGGACTATTGAACTGGTTTCTGAATGCATTTTACCTGGTTTCTTGAGGTTTGTAGTTTCCATTTTGAATACTTTCTTGAAGAAATCTGAATCTGATTTGAACCGGTTTCAGAAATGAATCCGGCCATTTTTTCATGATTTTCATCTCAAGAAAACGCTGGAAACCGGTTTAGGACTGCTAAACTGGTTCTGAATGCATTTCTGAAACTGATTTTTTGGTTTTCAGTGGTTTGCTGTGATTCTTCAAATCAAATAATTTGATGTTCTACAATGATTTCCATTCATAGTGCTTTCTGAAAAAAATTGAAATTGGTTCGAACCGGTTGCAGAAAGTTCTATCACATAGTTAAACTGGCTGCTGGAATTCCTTTGCATTATTTCGATTTCTTGCTTTAAGATTTAGATTTCAATTGGTTTAAAAAAAAAAACATTTGGCTTAGAATCATTGAACCAGTTTCTAAAAATTTCATCTTTGGAATCAGTTGACTGGTTTCGAACTGATTTTTAAAGATCATTTCAAAGCCACCTTCCCTTATTTCATTTTCAATGCTTTCACGTATTTTGATTTTGAAGCTCGCTGGAAACTGGTTCAAACCGTTGAACCGGTTTTAATTTTCAAATATTCTTTCAGGAATTACCTTATGCTGTATTTTTTTTACAATTATTTCATGTTTTAAAATTCTGAAAGTCTGTATGAACCAGTTTGGAACCATCGAACCGGTTTTAGTCAACTAGTTTCTTTATTGAAACCGGTTCCTGGCGCGTTTTGTGTTGACTGATTAGAAAAATTTGATTCGATTTTATATTTCAAAGCGGTTTCTAGATGTTTTGATTTCTCTGAACCGGTTCACTGGTTCGAAACCGGTTTCTATTCTTTTTAAAAACCGATTCTACTGAAAAACGCTTCTGAAAACTTTTGAAGAGCTATAAATTGAACTTTTTGCTTCATATTTTTTCCTCAATAGGAATTGAATACTTGAAAATTCTTGACAAAGCTGGATTTTTAGGAATTTCATAATTCATTACTTGAGGTGATCGATGAAAAGAGCTGGTAATATTGAGAATAACGGTACTTAGGCCATATCCAACTTTTCACAGAGCTTTGGTATTTCTCTTCGATCAACCAGATACGTAGACATACCTACGATTTTGTTGTTACTTGCGTAGGTCTAGGTACCTACGTTTGACGAATGGAAAAAATAAAAGTAGATAGATACATATAAATACGATCTGTGTCTTTGTATAATGACTAATGTCATACGTACGACGAATTTAGTAATCGTTGCTCTCGCGCTCGCGGTCATAACTGGAGTCGGACGGGGCAGGCGGAGGACGTGTTTACTTACTCGACGACGACGGTGTCGATAATGAACGTAATTTTTTTCTCGTTCAAGTACCCTGCCTCCGTCCGCTTCTCGAGCGACTTTACCGTTGGAATGTTGGTTAACTTGAGAATCACTGTCCTAAATAATGAATTACTCGTACGTCTACGTACTACTCGCATAACATACGATGATGGCGACAGCGGTCGCGGCACCGGCGTGTGTATTCTTCGCCCAGCGTACTTGCCAGGGCTGGGGCAAGGGCGGTGGCCACACGGCTTTAAGTTATGCTGCTACATTTTACCTTTCTGCGCCCTCTCTCCGGCACTTCTCCCAAAGTCCGTGTAATATCGCCATTAACTGAGAGGCGGCCGGTGTTGAGAAACGATGTGTTCCGGAATTGCAGCAGCGTATGTAACGGAGACATATTTCTTTGTAGTAAAAATATGATCGGATCGTTGATTATACACGTTGTTGTTGTTGTTTTGCATGGTATTCGCCATCTCGTCGTCGTATGGGCTTGGACACGTATGGTGGTCAAGTGCGCCTGATGGTGATGATTGTTACGACGATGACGACGATGATGATGGGTTTTGCCGCATCGATGCGATACAATTTTTTACCCGGTCTTTCCGTTCGGCCTGGTTCTTCAGTCGAGAAGTAAACATAACCTTACCGTAGGATGTTTGTTTTTATTAGGATGGCTGATAAAGATGAGATAGTATTTAGCGGGTTATCTTTGGTAACGTAGGCCTCTGAAAAATGGGTCTGTTTATCGTTTAAATGCGGTGTTAGTGGCGCGATAAGAAATCGAGAACGTCGGCACGACCCGATGGTCATGCGGATTGTGGAATTCCAAAGGCCAACTCATCCGAGAGTGATGTAACCGCATGTGCCAATGTGTTTGTTCGCCAGCCAAGATAGAGAGATGTTGTTTCGGTATGTTTGAGCGGAAGAAGAATAGAAGTGGGTGGATGTGAAATTTCCTGTGATGAAAATTCTCAAATTGCGGATGACGATGGGGAGATGAGGGTTTTGAAGGGATTTTTGGGTCGAAAATTGGTAAGAAGTCAGAATTTGCGAATTTGTGAGGAGTGGAAGGCGTCTTTTGGGTTAGAAGGAGCAGCTTGATTTGGTATTCGAGTTCGAAAAATTAATGGGAATTGATTCGATGAAAGTAATTATGAAGTTCTGCTCAAGCGAAAGTGATCCAGCAGGAAAAAAGCCATCAGTCGAACATCAGAAAATTATTGTCCTGATTTGCGCCTTTCAATGTATAAAAAAAAGGAGAGAAGTTGAAAATTATTCTTATGCCAGTAATAATTTTTTACTTTCCTCTTCTTTGATTTCTATGGCTTTGATTTCGTTTAATTTTTATAGTTTATTTTTTCCTCTTCGAATTTAGAAGCTTTACAGTTTGATCCCCCTCCTTCTTGTCATTTCAGAAAAATCATTTTAATCTTATTGAAATTTTGTGTTTTCTGCCTTTCTCATCCTTTTTCATTTTTTCGCCCAAAAATTTTTTTCATTTCCAGGCATCTGACAAGGTCACTATTATAGTGACTTTGTCACTATTTTCAAGCAAAGTCACTATTGGTCACTATTTGTGCTCAAAAGTCACTATTGGTCACTATTTGTGCTCAAAAGTCACTTTTGGTCACTATTCTTTCAAAAAAGTCACTATTTTTTTAAAAAATTCACCAAAAAATCAATTTTTTTGTAGTTTTTCTGTTTTTGGGTTAAAAAAAAAAAAAAAAAAGTTGAAGAAAATCTCTTTGAGATATTTTATTATCTTTTCTTAGTATTCGTTATTAATCTTTGTTTTGAGATATTATCTTAGAATTCATTATTAATCATATCTACATATCTACACAAATATAATTTTTTTTTTGAATTTTTTAATATTTTCTGGGCTAAATAATGAATTGAAATTAAAAAAAAAGGTCACTATTTTGAACTTTTTTGGTCACTATTTCGACTATCAGAAGTCACTAAAGTCACTATTTTTTTTCAAATTTTCTGTCAGATGCCTGTTGGTTTGAGTAGTACTTTCTTGTTTTTTTGAGTGAAATAGTGAACTTTTTTACAGAATTTTACCCCCCCCCCAAACACCCTCATAATAAGTTGAAAAATAATTTAGTTCTCTCATCTTTATTAGCCGAAAGAAATTATCGAAAATCACTAAAAATCAGTCTGAATAGCAGCACAGAAATAAAGCAGCGAAAAATCTCACCGAAAGCTAACAGTGGAAAAAATTGTCTAAAAATTAGGGAAAATTCTTTGGAAATTCTGTAAGTAAAATACCTGAAATTTGCTGAAAAATCCGTGAAATTTCCTTTGAAAAATCAACGAAAATTCGCAGAAAATCAGAGCATTCTGTTAATTTTCTCTGTGCTGTAATTCTAACTTTTTCCAGTGACTTTTGACTGATTCAAAATGAGATAGTAGACTTGTTTTTATTTACCTACTCACTTCAGTTTTAAAAAGTCTTTTTAGAAAAATGGTTTCAATAATTTTTTCTTGTTGAAGATTTCTGTCCTGTTTTTCTTATCCTTTATTTTTGTCAGGATTTATTTAATTTTTTTCCAAAAAACCATTTTCATTTCTTTTGAAAAACGCTTGCTTTATGAGCATGAAATTATTCTAGAATTTTACACCCCCTTCCCCCTGAAAATGAAAAATATAAAAATAGACTTTTTTGATGTTTCTATTTAAAATTTTCTACTTTTTCGGATTGAAAATTTTGATTTTTTTTGGATGCTCGTTTGATTTTTTTGTGTGAATCATTCGTCGCTTGAAATTAAATTTTTTGGTGAAAGTTTATGGCTCATTTTGAATTCCGGAGCTGAATTATTTTGTGAATTGAAGTTCAAATTTCACATTTTGATTCCTCTGCTCGTTGGTGGGGAGGGAGGCTTTTCAAGTTTGAAATTTGAATTCTTATGACAATTGAAACCAGTTTTTTGACATTTCTTCTACCAAAACAATTATTTTTTGGTAATTTCTCAAAAAACGCAGAAAACAAATTAGACTGAAATGAAAATTTATGAAAATCCAGAGCATTATTTTCGTATAAAATATATTTACATATTGTCAACGACACGTTAATTCATCAATATCATAAAATATTCGCAAGGGTTGGAATTACGAACCAACACGAATCACTAGGGAGGAAAAGAGAAACCAAGAGCGAGAAAAGAACACACGTATAAATCGCGCGTTCAATTCCATGAATTACGAGAATTGTTTACCAAGTCTGGCTCGGCGATACCCGTTGATAAATATTATCGATTTCGAGAACGTACTACACTGTACGCGAGTACGGTAAACAAAACAGTTTTTTTTTTCGGTTGCATAAACAAATTAAGTAGTATATTATTCCGAGAACAATAGACGACGACGACGTCGACGAATCGAATAGAGAGAAAAAAAAACGACCTACGAAAGAGGAATGCAATGCGTTTCCTAGATATTTATGTAGACTGAGGCGGTCGCTCGGTCGCGGTCGTCTCGTAAGAAATTTTTTTTCTTTTCCGTTCGCCTAATTAAACTGGTTTCGATCGGTTTTCGCAAAACGATTCAAAGAGTTTTACAAGTTTGTTTTCCAGCTCCCTTCAGACGTGCACCCCTCCTCCCACGCTCGTTAATATATTTTATCGATTTTTCGGCTCTTTGGAGTTGGAAATGTGTTTGTGCGGTAAGGCACCGAAAACGACCGAAAAGCAGGCCGAACTTAATAAGAAAAATTTATTGTTGCGGCCAGTTTTAATTGTCGGATGTTTTTGCGAAGGCCAATTATCGAGTATTGTTTTTATATGTGTAATATGTGGTGGTGTGGAGGTGCTGTGGTGGTGTTCGTTGGAAAAGTATTTTTTTCGATTTTCTTTTGATTTAATTGCTTGAGAATCGTGGCCAGTCATTGGAAGAAAATTCAAAATTGCCGGAAAAAATCTAAAAAACCAAAAAACATGGAAATCACTAATCAAAATTAGTTTTTGCTTTGGCCCTCAGATGGCTCCAAGCACGAGTTGAAAGCAGATCGAAAAAAAAAAAAACAAAAAACCCAAAGTCAAAAACAGCAAACTCAAAACTGAAATCTAAAACAACCTAAAACGTTTGAAAAACCAAAATAAAAATTTGTTTAGTTTACAATGACATGATCTTAGCTGTGTATTGGAAAAATGGAGCAAATCACCGAAGAGAAAAAGAAACCGGTTCATGTTGGTTCGTCTCCCCCCTCCCCCTCAAAAAAAGACCCTTTTTTGGTCAAATGCTTGCAGTTCTGAAATTATTTGGGAATTAGTAGAATCGTCGATGATAGTTACATTCTTAAACCATACATTTGTCATCACATCAGCTTAGAATTTGAGATACCGATTGGTTCTCGCAGAAACGCCATGTAACTGTTCCAGGATGTTTGTAGGCTTTTAAAATGAAGGATTTTCTACACATAAGCTCTACACATGTAGAATTCAACTCGAGATAAGCTGATCGAAGATATGATGGCGTAACTTGTTATTGTTTTGTTCATCTGTTTGGTATTTATGGACGGATGTCGATGATACGAACGTTACGCGATGTGAGAAAGCGTTTTTCGTGGAATTTTTTTCTCTTCTATGATTTTGAGACCGGTTCGAGGGTCGTTTGAGTATAGATATGTGGCAAATAGATAAAGAAAAACGTACTAGGTGGTCGGGTATGTTTATTATGGGAAATAACCATCGGGATTTATTTATTTCGACGAGCGTGATAGGTTAAGGACGAATGATTAGGTTTGGAAAGAGTTTCCAAATGGCACGTATGTCGGGTGTGGAGAAGTGATAAGATAATTTCGAAGAATGACGATGGTTTTGGAGGTTTTGTTTGATTCCTGGTTGAAGGCGAGGTGAAATGTGTTGTACAGAGGAGACAAGGCTTTGATATTGTTCAGAGGGATTTTGAGAATATTTGGTTGATAGGAAGAGGATAGGAGATGAGAGGCGGTGAGCTTTAATTTGAACGAACCATTTTTCAGGAATTATTAAAAAAAAGCTTCAATTGTTGAATTTTTTCTTGAATTTTCATAGTAAAATTTTAATATTATTTTTTTTCACCTTTTTTTGTTGGAAAGAGAGGAGGAGAAAAGAAAAAATACCTCTCAAAATATCCATTTTTCGATAAAAAAAAACCATGCCTTTTTCAGTCGTCTTCAATTGTAAAAAAAATGTTCAGAGAAGGAGTAAGAACTTGAAATTCTTACTTTGAAACTTTTACCAGTCCAGATGTAATTTTTTTTAAATTTTCGTTCATAAACGTAATTTTTTTCGACTGGGAATGAAATTTTGTTATTGGAAGAACAAGCCATCCTTCTCTTCTCCTTCTCATTCCATCCTACAACTTGGTTCGATTCGTACTTCGCGATAAGGGTAGAAAAAATAATGGAAATTTAAAACATTTGAAAAGCATGAATTTTGTCGTTTCTAATTTCTTTCTTTGCTCAGTAGTGGAATTTGGGGGAAAATGAATCATTTTTTAACTTTTGTAGGGAAAATTTCTGAGAAAAATCGAGAGGGAATAGAGTGAGACTTTACTCTTTTTTAATAGAAAAGAGTAGAAATTGAAGATTGATGTGTCATATAGTTCATAAGTCATAAAAAATTGAACATCATTTAATGAAAAAGTTTCGAATTTTTATTAAAAATTTGGAAAATTTTCAATCCATTTCATTATTTTTACGAAAAATTTTTTTAAAAGTCGTGAAATGGTCATAAAAATCATAAAATTTCAAAGTCACAAAAAAATGAAAAATTTAAGCTTTTGAAAACAAAGTTAAAATAAATTAACGAATTAATCGAAAATTAAGGGACTTTATGATCTCATTTCTAATGATTTTTTGTCAATTTTTGACCGATTCAACCTTCCAAAACCTTCGTCTCATAAACTAAAAATTTGGAATAAGATCTCTGAATTTGGTGAAATTCAATTCATGAAAACCAAACTCCTTGAGAAACTGAAGAATTTTAAATCTTGAAAGTGAATATTTTTTTTTTGGGGGGGGGGGGAATTATGTTCTTGGTAGGAATTAAAATGAAACCTGATCTCATTCTTATTATTTTTACCAGTTTTTGAGTGTTTGGGGCTTTTGGGATCCTCCTCCTGAAAAATGGAACAATTTGCGAAGGCATGGAAAATTCGACTCTTCTAGAGCAGTAATTTTTTTCTCATTTCAAATCAGTCTGAAATCACTGAAACTAGTCAGAACTGCAGCACATAAAAAATTGGTGAAATTCTTTCACTTTCAGCAATTTTTTTTTTAGCAAAATACAGAAATTTTCCGACTTTTTAGTAAACTTTCGCTGATTTTTAGCAATTTTTTTCGCTGTTTGTTCTCAGTGAAATCTTTTTCCTTGATTTATTGCTGTGCTGCAATTTTGATTGCCAAAAATTACGAAGCTCTGGTCTCATTTCAATGATTTTTGTCAATTTTTGAATACTTGAAACTTCAAGGACAGTTTCCTCCTCCTTTCCTCTATTCCCTCCCAAAACGAGCATATTGAACCCTAAATTTTCGTACCATTACTCAGTTTTCAAACGGAAGTTGAAAATTTGAAAATCTCGACGAAAATCCAGTCACATTAATTATTTACTTACTTGAAATATGAATACTACTTTGAAACCGTTGCATTTGTAATTTATCATTCGAGTTGATAAAAAAAATACAATATTTCACCATACTTGTTAAATAATATTACGTTCACGATGCCTTTGGATGGAAGGGAAAGGAGGAGGAGGGAGAAGTCTCTGTACTCAATGCGAAGGTAAAACTTTCCCTCTTCGGTGCCAGAAATTTCATTATCACCCCTTCCTCTCCTTCGAGTCTTTTTTTCAAATGATAAGTCTAAAAAGAGCGAATGCAATATTCAATTCATTAACAATCAACTAATTTTGAGGGTGTTTGTGAAAGGGAAACGTTGATAGTCGAAAGGGTAAAATGTTATTTTCCCACACTCGAAGGAACCAAAATCGTGTACAGGTACCAAAATAACCATACTTTCCTAGATATACGTATCATCAAGTAAATCACATCTGGATAAATTCTCATCATCCCAACAAAAGCATCGAAAGTGTTAATGATATCGTGTGATCGATACACTTTTTCACCTCAGCTATATCCACCCTTCCCTCGATCACCCTCTCTTCCTACTTCCTGAGCCTTTGATCGATTTCAGGGCCTAGATCGAAATTTTCTCGCCACTGGTAATTTTCTCATAGGAAAATTATCGTTCTATTCTGTTCTCGAGATATAAAAAAGATCAGACAGAACGTGCGACGAGTATCGATGTAAATTGGAATAACAGAAGGCCTGTACGACCAAGGGGACGAAAAAATCAAGGTGTTTCGATTATCACCTGTGTTTTTGAAAAGATCGCGAGCAAGGAAGAGAGGACGTTGAACGAGGCAGAAGGCAGCCAGCTAGATGATGGTAGTCGTGCTGTCGGGGCGGCTTTTCCAAAAAGCAGGTATAAAGACGCGGGTATATGGACAGGTGTGCCTCAAGACCGATGCTCGCTGCTTACCTATGTCTAGTCGTTGTTTTTCTCCCCGTCTTCGTCTTATTTTTACCTATTAAATCAACATGGCATGGCGCTGGCTGGCGTACGCGTGCTCGCTATATCTGGTTTAACGTATCTTTCAAACGAGGATTCTTTTTGATACGCGGTAAAAGGCCCCCTCAGACGAGTTGAGGAATAGACCAGGTGGTAATCTGGATAAATGCGACATATCTTGGGACCATACGGCCTAGACGGCTGCTGAGGTGGCATGACCAACAAGGTGAAATCATATGGACCGCGTCTCATTTTCTCTAATCTCGCTCTCGGTCAGCTGCTCAGACGTATTCGAGACACGTAATGGAATTGGAACAATCTGCGTAGATTTTTACGTAGGTACAAAAGTTTACGAGTCTGTAAAAAATTCAGAATGGTGCAATGCACGACCGACGACGCTTTGATCGAATACGGTCGTCGGTCGCGAACGCCAAATAATGCGAATGAAGCGGTGGCGTTTGTTGGGTTGCATCCGGTGATGATGTCATCTGAAAATGTTTGTTTACTAAATTAAAACGTGTTTACCGTTTTTTCGCTGTGCTTCGGTTTACCTAGACTACGCGATTCATTGCCATATAAGAAAGTACCTACGAGAGCGACGCGACGTCTCTCTCACCTTCGGCTTCGTAACCGTATAGGCGGTTGAATGTATTTTGATCTATTTGTCGACGGTTTTTTCTCGCATTTCCTCTTCGCAGATTAGCAATTCGTGTTCGATAGTGGTCTGTGAGGGAAATATCGGATTCGCGTTGGCTGAACAGTTTGTATTGAGCTTAGAGGTGTTTTTTTCGCACCTATGGTGGGCGATTGAACTATTTGTGGTGTGTTTTTAACCTCGTCGATAATCAAGTGGGGTGTTTATTGATGGGTGATTTTTTTCAGCGATCGAAGAGGTATAATTATTGATTTGTAGGATCCTTGGACTCTGGTGGCCTTTTCTGCGTGGATTATTTCACCAATTTTGGTCTAAATATTGAGGTAGGCGGTGGTGAATTGTTCGTGGATTGAAAATTTCAAAAAAAGTTCAAAGTGATCGAATTTATTATAATCGTCGAGAGGTGGTGCAGAATTTTACATTTTTTAAATCAGAATTTAATATTTTTTAGGGCTACAATGGAATGAGACTGGGACGGCTTTCCCCCTTATTGAAAGTCGAAATTGAATTTCAAGCAGGAAAATTGTGTTCGAGGTGAAAAATTCATAAAAGTGGTGTTTTTTTCGAAAATTGAAACAATTTTCTATTTTTTATTAGAAAAATCGAAAAATGTCTTCTCAAAAGAATAATTTCAAGTTTCATTTTCTCTCCACCCCCCTCTCATACTCATACTTGTATTTTTCTCTGTAAACATAAACTCAAAAAATTGCATTACCAAAAATTGAGTTGAGATATTTTTTGGAAAAAACATCTCAAAATAATCACGAAAAAAACATGTTTGAGGATTTTTTCAGAATTTGAATAACAGCAAAAATATGATGAAATTGAATTTTTTTATTTTTTCAAAATTCAAAGTAGACACTTATTGATAATTTTTTTCCGAAAAAAGGAACTTGACTGAAATTATTTTTCCAACTTCAATTTTTCAATTTTTTGGATCTTTGTAAATATTGGAACTGACTCTGAAATTGTTAATAATTTTGCCTCAATTCTCAAAAATAGATATTTTTTTTTTTGGAAAATTCGATTGGTAGATCTGTTAAAATAGAAGCTTGCCCAGTTTGCAAATTTCAATCGAGATTTTATTGTTTGATAACCCTAAACATGGAAAAATCTAAAACTCATGGTCCAATTTTTAGTAGATTCGACTTGGAATCAGTTGAAATAAAATTTTAAAAATCATGGCTCAAAAATATTTTGAGAATTGTTGAATCGAAGAAATTCCGAAACTTATTAAAAAAATGATTCAATTGAAATGCAGGGTCTGATTGGTCAAAAAAAGTCCAGCCATTGACTAAGAGATCTAGCTAGTCATGCAAAGTCAGCCTTTTTGACTTAGTTCAAGTTTTTCTTTCAAAAATTTAAATAATTTCCATTAACTGGAATGAATTTAATTTAATTAAAAGAATGGCTTATTGTGATTATTTCATAAAAATTTCAATTTATAGTTTGTTTGAAATTTTTCGTAAAAATATAACTTCTCCTGGATGGCATGGAGGAGGGGGGGGGGTCTATGAAAAAATTACCAGAGTCGTGCAAAAAGGTCAAGCCAAATCAAGCTTTTTTCCGAACAAAATTTTAGTTACACAGCCTGAAAAATCGAATGATCGAAATGCAAGATTTTCATCCGAATTTTTGCATCATCTTGAGTATTATAATTTCGTATAAAAAATCAAGACATATGATCTTAATGTTTTGCAAATCTGCTCAAATTTTTGAAAAAAAAATTATAAATACAAAAAATGAAAGATTTGGCAGCCAACTGCTGATTTTTTCAGCACTTTTTTTTAAGGATGATTTCGTCAATTCCCGGACCTTTTCATCGCATTTATTTTCTGGTAGATGATTTTTTTGTTGTTTTTTCGGGTTATATTTTTGAAATAAAAATCCTTATGAAAATCAAAAAATTTACCTCGGTTTCATTTTCAAAAAATGACTTGGAATGGCTTTTTTCTGCCTATAAAAAAATGCAAAACTTTATTTTTTTGCCTCTCTTGTTCGTATGACTATATCGAGGTTGATCAAACAATAAAATTTTTGTTCATGCATAAAAATGAACCAGTGAAACAACAATCATTATTCCAGTACTCCAAAAAGTCGAAATATTTCAGTTATCGATTGCAATCTCCAAATATAATATCTCGAAATTTCCATTCAATACAAGAAAATAATTTCAAATTTTCAAATTTGGAAGCTCATGGGATCTCTTTTCCTCCCCAACTTTTCATTTCCCTGATTTGAAATCAAATATAATTATTATTATTATTTCATTTAAAAATAGCGCAAATTTTATGGAAAAATATAGAATTTGATTAAATTTGGTCCAAAGTGTGAAAATTTTAATTTAGATGCAAATTTCGAGTATAAAAATAACTCGAACTGTGATGATTATGCAATCTCCTGAGAGACACGAAAATGCATTTTAATGAATTCTATATTTGTTGATCTTGTATTTTAAAAAACCTGTAATTCGTTTACTTGTTTTGAATGTTTGATTCGGTGGTGGGGAGGGAAGATTACATTTTTTCTTTTTCTCTCTCTTGCTGACTAAAAAATTGAGTTAGAATGGAAAATCATACGAGTATATCTGTTAAATCGAGAACATCTGAAGAGAATATTGAACTTATATGTACAGCATCATCTCGTAGTCTTGATGTTTATTTTACGAGACGAAGTATACGAATACGACGAGATTATGCTTTTTCGTATATGTTAATGGAAAGCTTTACGTATTACAAGCTTTGTTTTATCCTCGTAATACATTTGCGAAGACGAACGAGTGCGAGGAAGCAGGGAGGTGAGAGATTTTAGCAATATGGAGATAGATATTACCTATACCTCGCTCGTTCGCGATTCTACGTACGCTATGTACATTAGATATACATAATACACAATGTAAGCATTCTATAAGTATATAAGAAGAAAGTTCGATACGAATGAAATTAATTCTCCGTATCGCGTGGTGGCGGGTCTTACCGCGTTAATCTGGAATATTTGCTGAGTGCTTTTCTCTCATCGTGCACAAAATACACCTCCGCATACTTTTATTTGCAACTGTGGAGGAAATTGATTTTCTTTTTTCGACCCCCGATCCACCCTTCTCACCTTATTTCCGCATTCAATATTCATCTGTGTCCGTCACCGGTAAAGTAATATATTGCGATGTTGTTTTGTCGATGATGCGCCGCAAACAGTGCCAAATCGTCGTCAATTTATTAATAACCGAATTCTTATTATAGAAATGTAGGTATCGATCGAGTTGTTTTTTCCCTCCCAAGCTTATTTTTTTTCTCGGATTTTATGTGTAAAAAACATAAACATGTTTATTGGCGATGGAAATTCGAAACAGCGGGCTAATTAAGGGTTGTCGAATGGGGTCCAATTTCCAGCTTGGTGCCGGATTGCGAGAAAAGTTCAATGAGTTTATGTAATATTTACGACTTTGTGATTCTCCTGGGTTGAAAAAGCGTGTCGAAGACGTGTTTAATTGACGGGTGGTAATTTTTATCAGAGGTGGAGTTGGATTTTAACGAAATCTAAAGTAGTATTTTATTAATTATGTGGGTAGTTGCGGCGCATCATGGTTCCTGGTATGAGGCAGTCGTGTGTTTTGGAGATGCGTTTAATTACCATGTGTCAGCTGTCTTTCTTCGGAGGTTTTTGTGATTGGTGGTCGAACGCATCAATTAAAGTTTCAGTCGAGACTTACGTACATTGACGAGAAAAAAGTAATTGACAGGTGTGAGTTTTCCTTCGTGTTGGTCAAATTCGGTCAAGAAACTATTGTCCCTGTTTTTTAGTAGATTTTGGGTTCGGTTGTCGAAGTTGTGCTAAATGGAGTATACGAGCACGTGGAACGAGATTTTGATGGGTTTTGAAAATTTTTATGATGAAACTAGTATTAAAATGATGTTGAATTTGGTTATTATGTAATCGAGCTGGATTTGGTTTTCTATCATTTTTTAAACGTTCTCAAATATCGATTTTTGGATGATCATTTTTTGTCAAGTTCTGAGTATTTGATGAATTTTCAGTCATTTTATTTGATTCAAAACTTTGATATTTTCTTGATTTTGATCGATCGATTGCTTTGAATAATTCGGGTTTCCACATTTTTCGTTTTGTGGAATTGTTCGATGATCGAAGCTTTTCTATTGTTATAGATCTTATCGATCGATCAATCGACGGTTTTCAAATTTCATCATTTTGATATTTCTCTGTAAAATGTTTCATCGATCAGTCGATTTTTATCGAAACAAATCGATTCTATCCCATTTCAATTAATTCTATTCAATTTCAATGATTTATCAGAATATATAATTTCACCCGATTATTTTCGATTTCGATCGATTTTCGATTTCAATCGATTTCATTCTATTTCAATCGATTTTATTCGATTTCAATCGATACTATTCGATTTCTATCGATACTATTCGATTTCTATCGATTTTATTCGATTTCAATCGATACTATTCGATTTCAATCGATTTTATTCGATTTCAATCGATACTATTCGATTTCTATCGATACTATTCGATTTCTATCGATTTTATTCGATTTCAATCGATACTATTCGATTTCAATCGATACTATTCGATTTCAATCGATACTATTCGATTTCTATCGATACTATTCGATTTCTATCGATACTATTCGATTTCAATCGATACTATTCGATTTCAATCGATACTATTCGATTTCAATCGATACTATTCGATTTCAATCGATACTATTCGATTTCAATCGATACTATTCGATTTCAATCGATACTATTCGATTTCAATCGATACTATTCGATTTCAATCGATACTATTCGATTTCAATCGATACTATTCGATTTCAATCGATACTATTCGATTTCAATCGATACTATTCGATTTCAATCGATACTATTCGATTTCAATCGATACTATTCGATTTCAATCGATACTATTCGATTTCAATCGATTCTATTCGATTTCAATAATTCATCAGAATATTCGATTTCAGACGATTATTTTCAGTTTCAATCGATTCATTTCGACTTCAATTGATTCATTTCTACTTCAATCAATCCATATCGATTTCAATCGATTCTTTTCGAATGCAATCGATTTTCGGTTTTTCCATTTTTTCAAATGCAGTTCATGAGGTTGTTTGTTATCGATTGTTGATTGGTGGGAAAATCGAATAGTTTGTTTCGTTTTCGATTTCAGCGATTTGACAATAATTTTGGTCAATTAATCAATTATTATCAATTATCAATTTTCATTTTTCTATCCATTAATCGATTGTTATCGATTGTAGATTTTCAAGATTTCTATAATTTAATTGATTACTATCGATTGTCGATTTTTGAAATTTCAATAGTTTGAAATCAATTTTTTTCTTTTGATAAATTTTTCTAGTTTTCCGATCTCGAGTTTCAGTTTTCGATATTCTTCCGTTTTTGTGGGTATACTTTTTATCGAAAAATCGATAATTTCGAACTTTTCAATTTTTCTATCAATTTTCTTACTGTGAGAAAAAATGTGATCGATTGATCGATTTTCAGTCAATTTTTTCATAATTTATTCGATCAAATGTTCTATTTCTGCACAAAATCCTCCCTTTTTTTTGAATTATTCGATTTATTTTCGTTTTTTTACGATTTTTTTTTGTGATTCATCGAATATCCAGAACTGATTTTATTTGTTTCGACAAACGTATAAAATTCAGCTCAGGTGTACGTGCCAGATAGCTACAAATTCGAAAGAATAGATGGAAGGGGGGAGGGAAATAATATGGATCGAGCGAAAAATACCACACGAAAACAAGCACATACGCGTTTGTGGGACGTAAACAACCAATAATATTGATACATTTGAACGTAGTATATCGATCGACGATGTCGACTGCGACGATTGATGGTTTCAAAATACACGTATGTGTATTTACCTTTCGACGCATGTGATACACTACCGTGTTTACGATGTGTTTTTCTGTATCATATGTGTACTTCCTTCATATTTTCATCGTTGTCGTAATTGGTACCTATATAATACACATGGTATCCGAAGTACGTAGAGCGAATTCTGTACTCACCATGTAAGTAGATATAAGTACCAATGTATGTATATTTTTCTGAATGTGTGAAAGCTTTCTCATCATAGTTGTGGTTGTTAACGTCGTCATCGATGCCGCCGTTTATACGACGACGTCGACCAAATAGTCAAGTGCAGTATGTCGAAAGGTCGCCGCCAAAGGAAGGGGAAATAGGTAGAAAGCGCACACTTTGTACGCTAAGTACACAGCACGAAGACAACACAGAAACAAAACAACGCCAAGTCGCGCCGTATCTTAGCACGCCGGCTGCACAATGCACATACCTTGCGATGATTATTATTATGTGGTGTACGTTTACACATACATACGTACACAGTTTGTATATTTATTATTACTTTTCTCGAGAAGAGTGACAGACGGGTTGCAGGGAAGGTAAGCTGAAGGGCGGGGGTGGGAGTGTACGTATATGCATCGTTGCGATTATATACCGTGCGTTGTGATTATTATTTTGTCGAGGCGAATCCATTATGAAAAATACATGGACGGGTATTTTCTTAACGTCCTTGCGCTATTTTCAAACTTACCACGCGGTTTTATACGTGTATGTTGTTTTTTCCAAGTATCGTGAAAGTTTTCGGAGAGGGGGAGAAGGGTGACGACTGAAATGTGATAAGGGAAGCGTGCGGGTATGAAGACGTTGGAAATTATCAGGTCGACAAAGTGATACCATAACGTTTGATTGTGGTGGCCTAGTTTTTCCACGTGAGGAAGAGTAAAGCAAGCTGGGAGAAAATTTGGTTTTTGGAGATGGGAGAAAAAAATTTCGAGTTATGAAAGATTTGAGATCAAATTTGACGAATTGAAATGATTTGAAAAGGTTTTTAATGTGAGAGAATTGGAATTGATTTAAAAATGGAACGATATTTTGGTCTATTCGAGTCTTGAATGGATTTGGGTCAAGTTTGGAATTATTGTTCGGTAATATTAAATTTTTTCAGAAATTTAAAAAAATGGTAAATTTTTGAAGAATTGATCGATTTTTACTGATTTTTTGATCAATTTTGATCGAATTCGAGAAAATATTGATTGGAAGATGATTTTTTGGTGATATCGAAAAATTGGGACACTTTTTTCTGAGGAAAAAATTCTTGAGTGAAGGAGGATTTGAGAAGAAATTGAATTACACATTATGAGGAGTTTTTAATAATTGTGAATTGATTGAAGAAAATGTACGATATTTTTAATGTTTGCCAATTCGAACATCATTATAGATTTTGGTGAATTAAAAGTATTGATTAGTACCATAATGATTGAAAATTTTCAAAAATTTCAATAATGGATGGATTTGGCTAATTTTTTAAATAATTGTCCCAATTTAAGTATGATTATCGATTTTCAAATATGTATCGATTTTTGGTTGAATTCGAGTAGGATCGATTAGGAAATTGATTTTTTGTCCATGCCGGTAGAAAAATAACAATGTCAGCTTTTGGTCGAATAAATGATTTCTGATCAATCGATCATTCTTCTTGATTTTATCGATTTTTGATCGAATTCGAAAAATCTCGATTGATTATTTTTTGTCGGAATTGAAAAATTACGCAAGACCGCATTTCGATTGATTAAATTAAATGAAACTCGATAGATGTCGATTTTCTTACTGTTCTTCACGATTTTAAAGCATCGATTTTTGATCGTTTCGAAAATTGATCGATTTTTCGTCGATTCCAAAATTTGTCAAATTTTGATGATTTTTCGATCGATTAATCAATTTTGGTAGATT
The DNA here is from genome assembly GCA_038380155.1 of Pseudococcus jackbeardsleyi. NCBI lineage: Eukaryota > Metazoa > Arthropoda > Insecta > Hemiptera > Pseudococcidae > Pseudococcus > Pseudococcus jackbeardsleyi. Next base: position 21,809,336 of record CM076240.1, on the reverse strand, counting down.
TCTTTGGAATTTGAAATATCGATTTTTCGATCTAAAATTGATTTGTCTTCGATTTAAAAATTTGTCGAATTTTGATGGTTTTTTAATCGATTAAGTAATCAGTTTTGGTATTTTTTTTTTTAGAATTCGAAATATTCATTTTTGAATCTAAAATCGAGTTGTCTTCGATTTTAGATTCAAAAATCTCTTATCAATTAATCGATTTTTTTAGGTATTTAAAATCAATTTTCAAATTGATGTTATTCGATCGATCATTCAATTTTGGTAGAGTTTTATAGAATCAAAAATTCATATTTTTGAATCGATCTTTGTATATTTTCATCAAGTAAAGAAGGCCGGTTTTTGAACGGAAAATCGATTGATCTTCGATCTCGAAATATGTTGGATTAGATAATTTTTTGATCGATTAATCGATTTCGGTAGATTTTCATCGAATACAAAATTTCGATTTTTGGATAACAAATCGATTTGCCTGTGATCTTGAAGTTTGTCAAAATTTCATGATTTTTCGATCGATTTCGATTTTGGTCGATTTTTATCGAATCGAAAATACATATTTTTGAATCGATAATCAATTCATTTCCAATCTCGAATTTAATCAAAGTTGAATAATTTTTTTCAATTGATCGATCTTACGTTAGTAGATTTTATCGAATTAAGAATTCGATTTTCGATCAAATTATTCATCGATTTTCATCAATAGTGAGAGAGTTTCAGATATTTTCAGTTTTAATGGCTGATTCAAAATCCGCAATGATTTTGGATCAAGTTGAAAAATCAGTCGATCGAATTTTGTAAAATCGATTTAGATTTGAACTTGATAAATTTAGATTATTTTTTTGGCTGTTTGGTTGCATTTTGGTAATTTTTATCGATTTTAGGAAGGTCGAATTTGTTCGATTACTAATTGTATCGATATATTTTCAAGTATTCCCAATTTTTGTAATCAAATTGAACTCTGTATATTATTTCCAACTTGCAAGGTGACCAATATCAGTCAATTTCTTAAAAATTGTTATTAATTTTCATAATTTTTGAAAAATCAAATATTTCATTGATTTTTTATGTCGATTTTTGGTCTTGTTTCAGTCCAATCAATAATCGACTTTATCCGTACAAAAAACTCCCCGAATTGATTTGACATTTCAGCCAAATTATCAATCTCAGTCGATTTCAAAATCATATCGATTTTCGATTATTAATCGAGCACCATTAAATTAACGAATTGAGGTTAATAATCAGTTCATTGAAACTGTTTTTTTATGTATCGCACGTGAAATGAAAATTAATACGAAATGTTCTAGTTCGTATCGATCTTAATCCGCCGAATGTTATTATTTTGGCGTAAAAATGATCGTAAAAAGAGCAACCTTTTTTATTCCACCCGGCTTCTTATTTTCCTCCAATGTTTTACATATTTTACCCAAATTGAAGGTCGGTCGAGATTTCGAAAAAATTTTCCTCGCGAGTCTCGCTCGATTAACGCGAATCGACGCGGGGGACCGGTTTATCGAATGTGAAAGTTTTGTAATATAAACGACGGCGACAGCGACGATAACGATCAAAGACGACGGTGCGGTTTTCCGGGGCCTGATTTCGACTTCGAGTTTTTCGCGGCTTGGAAATAATTGTTGTTACGCCTTTTCCACCCGTATCCCTCCTCCCCTCGTGGCGTGAACGCGTTCAATAACACATCCCGCCAGAATGGGTAAACAATACGTAGACGTCGCGTCGCGCGTCACATTACGTAACGCTGACGCGGCATGATTTCCCAGTATCTCTCATTTTTTTAGGCTAATGATTAGGAAATTGTTTTTCATATTTTTCCAACTTTTGTAACGATCTCGTGTTTTATTTGTTTTTTTACAGAACAAGTATGGAAAGTTACCGTTCAAAAGAAAGAATTAGCTTTGAAGCATAATCTTTCCGGGGTGTCCCTTCTGTGCTTGACCGATTGTACGTTAACGTTGGTCAAACACGGCACCGAAGAAGAGCAGGATACGAAATTTCACGAATTTTCGGTTAGTATTGCTTCTGTACTTCCTGTAGGTAAATTATGCAGTTGTGTAATTTTTTTTTAGGGGTTTACCTTCCCAAGTATTTACAAAGGTTATTCGTGTTGAAAAAAATTCTATGAGGGTATCTAACGATATTCTGGTTTGATGTATTTCCTCCTATGATTTTTTTATTGTGTATAAATTTTGAGACCAAAAATTTAAAAATTTGAAATGAAATTCAAAAAAATTCATAATAGTTGAAAAATTCTGGGAAAATTCGAAATTAAAAAAAAATCTTGATTACAAATTTAAAAAAAAAATTGAAATGATTTTTTTAAAAAAAACTAAAAAATTGGGAAAATTCAAGATTTAAAATTTTTAGGAAAATTCACGATGGAAAATTCTAGGAAAGTTTGGTATGAAATTTTTTGAGGAAAATTTTTTGGAAAATTTGAAATGAAATTTTTTGAGGAAAATTTTTTGGAAAATTTGAAATGAAATTTTTCATGAAAAAATTTTGAGAAAAATTTGAAATGAAATTTTTTGAGGAAAAATTTCAGGAAAATTTAAAATGAAATTTTTGAAGGAAAAATTCAAAAACATTGAAAAATTTTGAGAAAATTTTTAGAAAAATTCAAATTTTTTTGTACAATTTAAAATTGAAAAATTTGAAATCACCGATCGAAATTTGAATTTTTAGTATTTTTCCTTATTTTGAAGATTCTCTCAAAATTCAGAAAAATTGAGGAGTGTCGTTGCAAAACGCAACAAAAAATTTGTTTCGTTGCAAAACGCAACATCTTTTTTTTTGCTCCCCTCCCCTCCAACCCTCCTTGAGGTACAAGTGCGAAATGACCCCAAAACATGTAGCTGGGGTCCTAAGCTTTCCAATGAGACCGCCTCGAGCCAAAACCCCCCACCCAATTTTGAATGACAGTTTTTTTGCGATTTCCCAAAAATCAGGTCTTCAGAGATGTTGCGTTTTGCAACGACACTCCTCAATTTATCTACTTGAAATTTATTTTATTCATAGAATTTTCCATTCTAAAATTTGAGAAAAACTTCCATGTAGTGGGAAAGCAGATACTGTTTTTTTTTTGTGAATTAATTCTTCTATCTCAATTGCTCTTCAAATTCTCAAATTCCTCGTAAAATTCTACGACAAAAATTTCTCTGAAATTTGAGAGGATTTCCGACCAAGCTTGCCATATTTTTACGTAAAATTGTCGCAATTTTCTCGTTGCATCGAAATACCATAAATTTATTACCCTTATCGATAATGCCAGCACTCGAAACGCGAGTCGATTTGTATTCATTGTAGGTATTTATGTAATAAGCAGATATTAATTTATCTTTCTTAACCACATTGCGGTTTGTCTAACGTATTTTTCTCCTTTTTTTTTGCGGTACTGCAGTTACAAAGTATACGAAGATGCGGTAATTTAGATTCGTTCTTCTATATGGAATTAGGACAAGCATCTTCTCTGGGCCCTGGTAATTTATGGATGCAGGCGGAAGATTCGAATACCGCTCATCATATGCATTCGATTATTATGAAGTGAGTATACGTACAAATACGTACTGTACATTGTATCTAATGTCAAAAAATAGGTACGTCGGTGTGAGCTCATGAAGCTGTATGACGAGTATTTTTAGATAAGCGCCAGTGCCGCGCCGCTGGTCGTCTGTGTGCGGTTTCGGACGAATTTTTTTTTTGGCAAATGGCAAAGCCTAATCGACGTGTGTACCTCACGGTCGCGACGTCCGACTCGACGTTCTTATTATATTATGATGTAATTGAAACGATGCGACGGTAATTAACGAAGGTTTTTTTTCTTGCTTACTTTGTTGTTTCAGCGCCTGTACCAATTGCCCGAAGAAAGATCTTGGGCCGAAAGTGCGAAGTCGTTCGTCGTCCGCTAATGAAGCGTCTAAACCTCGCAGATGGCCGAGCAGCGGAGGTAAAATTCTTGTCCTAGTTCAGATAGGTAGTTGAAAGGAGGGAGGGGAGGTGAGGTGAAGGAATGGCCAATTTTTCGACGTTGACTTGAATTTAGGTGAATTTTGGTGTGGGAAAATTATTTTAGGGAATTTTTTTGGGAGTGGTTTTTTATTAGATGAGATGTGAGATTAATTTTTTTTTTAATTCTTTCGAAATGGACTTATTGCTTTGAATTTTGTTCGCGAATGGCTGACATTTAAAAATATTTTTTGTTGAGATTGTTTCGAATTTTTTATTCGTTTGTATTGAAATTCTGGAGTAATCTTCGTATTTTTTTCGTCGTATGATTTTTTTTTTTCAGTTTTATTGATCTTTTTGTTCAAATTGTTGTTTTAATTTCAAAAATTGAAGATTTTGGACAAAGATGGGGATTTTTTTTTGTTTTTGTTTACTTTTTGTATTTTTTTTTTGTTTTGAAAATGTTCTGGGTGTTCTGGGGTTTTCTTGTTATTTTTTTTGAACGTTTGTAAAATTTTTTGTATGATCTTCAACATTTTTTCAATCTTTTATGTAAAAATAGTCGCGGATATGTAATAGAAATTTATTATTTTTTATTAAATGGTTCGAATTTTTTTCTACAATTTCAACAGTTTTTGAAATTTTTTTGCTGAATATTTTTGGTTTCCCCCCTCCTTTCCCCTTCTCTTTCTTAACTCATCTTTAGGTATGTAAACTTTTTTCTTTTTTTTCAAAATTGCTTGTTTTGATTTTAAACAGAAATTTATTGAATGTTCATGATTTTTGGTGTTTTTGGTCCATTTTTTCCTAATTTTTTGAGACAATTTTCTTGTGTGAAGATGTTTGTGAAATCGTTCAAAAAATTTTTGATCATCATTTTTCTCATGAAAAAGTACATATGTTTTTTTTGAAAATTTACTACTCAAAAATAGCAATTGTTTTTTCGAAATTATAGTTGAAAAAATTTACAACATGATTTTTGTGATATTTTTCTTTTCTCTCGTGTTTTATTTTTCAATTCTTGGTCTCAAACTGACAATTTTGAAATTTTTCTTACATAATAATAATTTTAGTCATTTTTTTGTTCTTGAATCATTTTGATCAATTCCCGACCTAAACTCAAACAGATTGGAACAGAAGGGGGGAAGGAGAAAATCAAACATCGTCAAAGAAAATCGAAAATTAAAAAAAAAATTTTGAGCAGCCTATTTTAATCTGTTTTATGCTAAATCTTATGATTTTGATTTTGAAATAACGTTGACGAATTTGTCTAAATTATTACTAAAATTTTTTGAAACAATCTTTCTCGAAATAAAAAAGTTCTTTAAAATCTTAAATGAATTGAGTTCATTTCAAATTTATTAAAATTTTTTTAAATTTTTCTGTCGGATATTCTTTTGCCTCTACCCCCTCCTCCCCTCCTTCCTTGCGAATATTATCAATTTTTTTTTACGATTTTTATTTTTTCAAGAATCGTTGACTTTAATGTGAATTGAAATTGAATATTTTCATCTTCCACTAGTGATTTTTTCCAACTTTTTGATTTTTTTCAAAATTTTCAATAATGTTGATGAAATGACTTATCTGGATTAGTCTCGAAATATTTTGAGCTGATTTTATTCCAAAAAAATTATAGATAAGAATTCTTGTGAATTTATGATTTGAAAACAAGATTTTTTCAGTCGTGAATTTTTTAATAAAATTATCAATTTTGTTCGATATCTTTTTTTCTTCTGTCGTTTCCTCCCCCCTTCTTTTCAATAAGCTTTTCAAACCCTAATTTTGCAATTTTTGGTGATTTGAAAAAATTCTGCAAAGTTTTGTCAATTTTTTTCCAAATTATTCAAGAAAATTGTGAAAAAATCGAATTCTTGAAAAAATTATGTTTTCTTTATTAGATCATGACTTTTTGACTGTATTTTGTTCCCATTCTATGTCCAATTGTGTTTTCCTTATCTTTTTTTTTCTTACTTGGTGATACATATATATTTTTACTGCTTTTGAAATCAATTTCAGTTTTCAATTCATCATTATTTTTTTTAAAAAAAAGTTGTCTCTTTTTGCAATCCAGTCACTCTAAAGAATTTGCGTACCTCCCCTCCCACAAACGTCTCCGCTAGGCTGTTTCATTCACCTCACACGCGTCGATAATTTCAAAATCGAACCACTTAGCGAGTCTGATGATCAATTTATTAATTGACCGATGATCCTTGCTGATGACTCGACGACGTTCGCTCGTCGCAGCCTCAATTATTCGTATTAATTTTAGCCTATAATAATACATATTCCTTACCCATTCAACAATTCGACTAATTTACTCGATAATTATTTTGTTGAATATTTAGACGACGCTCTGTCGATATTATCTCAATCGAAAATGCAATGCCATCCTGAGCATCAGACCACCAGTCCAAATTCTGTCAGCCATTCTGGTAAGTTTACAATTTCCTCCATCTCTCAGCATTTATTTTATTTCATTACAATACCTACTTAAACGAATACGAAAAAGGGTACGATTAGGAACATACCTATTTAATAAGGAATTTTCATTGATGGCTTTGACGTTGTTTTTTTTTCTGTTGGTTTTCTTTTTTTTAATTCATTACGGTGAATGTAATTTTTTTTTGTATAAATGTGTGTGCGACTGCGTGTGTATATATTACGTATTATCTCTTTTTACTATCCCTATACGTATTTGAACGATCGTATACGCGTAAATTGTCGTTGTTATTGTAAAATTCGACGTATACCTAGAATCGAGTACGTGTATACACCGATCGTCGTATATGAAATTGAATAACGAATGTAATTTGTAAACATTTTACCCTATCTACCCTACCTAGGTATTTTTCACTCGATTTATGATGATCGAGCATCAGATACGTAATTTATTTAGCTCTTCCTCGCTATACTGTTAACTAGCTTGCTATAATTATACAAAAAAAAAAGAGGAGAAAAATTTAAAATGACAGTAATTTTAAAAAATGTCTAATTTGAAAAAAAAAAAAAAAATCAGCGAATAATTTACACAGGCTCGGACTCCCGACCGAGATAGTTAGAAACGAGAGGAAAAAAGTCGAAAAGACTTGAAAATTGACGTCTAGTATTTTTTTCAGTGCTAACGATGGCGTGTAGCTTCCCTCTAAACGGTATCAGTCCTCATTCGTTATTACACAGTATACGTTCTTTAAAAAGACGCCGTCATTCTGTGTCAGGTAAAAATGATCTTGTCTCTCAGAGTCTCTGGGTTTTATTCTTTTTTTTTTCCTACTCTAGCAATCGCTATAGATTATTTTTTTTCTCTCACCGCGCGCATCTTTTTTTCTATTTTTTTAAATTTAATTTTCCAAAATGCCTGTGTCTCTGTTACGTATTATACTTTTTTGTAAAATTATAGCCGCCGCTGGTCGATCTTGATACGTAGTTAGATGATTGGTAGATCGATACGTGCGTGTAGTGTGCTGATTTTATTAACGAAAAAGCTTGACGTAGTTGAGATTACATGTATAATGCTTTATTTGTGTTGAAATTACGGACGCGACGATTAAAATTTATCGGATTTTTTTTTCTCTTTCGATACGATATTGCGATTTGCGATATTGTGCCGGATTAATGATGTAATGGGAGATACGTGGTAGGCGTGGATTCCGATGGTTATGAATGGACGATGCATTGCGACGCTGGGTTGGGTGGAATTTTCATTCGAAGACGGTGCATAAGAGAGGAATGTTGCGGTTGTAGAAGGTGCGAGATTAATGAAAGATGTGGTTGGATTTAAATCGGGTGTTGGAGGATTTGAATTTTTTGAGGGTGGTGGCGAAATGCTCAAAATTTGAGTTGTTTGGATTGTAGGAAAATAGAGAAGAAAAATGAGAGTGGAAAATGCATTTTTCAAGATTTGATGAGAATTTTTATAGAAAAAAAGAGGGAAGGGTGTAATATGAAATTTTAATTTTTTTGAAAAGTGCATTTTTGAGATGTGAATTTACATGTTCTAACTTCCATTGAAGAGAATAAGGGAAAAGAGAGGAAGAGAGGGGAGAAAAATTGCTCAAAATTTCATTTTTTGGGTGAGAAAAACAATTTCAAAATTATATTGATTTGAGAAATGGGATCGTTTGAAATACCCACTCAAAATCCCATGTCTTGAGTTACTAATTTGAAGAATTAGGTTGATGAAAATGATCGAAATCTCATTTTTGAAAGAAGGAAGGTGCTTTAAATTTTGATTTGTGATATGAGGTGGATTAAAATTCTCAGAAATCCATTTCTGGAAGTAAAGAGATTTGCAATAAATTTTGATTCGAGAAATTTTGTTGATTGAAATGCACAAGATCATAATTTTTTGAAGAAAAAAAGATTTTCTCAAAATTCTACTTTTTGAGAAATGAGGTTGACTGAAATTTTCGAAAATCAATTTCTGAAAGGAGGAAAAATTTACTCTTAATTTTATTGATTTTAATTATTTGAAATGCTCAAAATTCCATTTTCGAATGTAGACAAAGTTTGCTTTGATTTCTACTAATTTGAGAAATTCGGTGAGGTGCTTAAAATTTTAATTTGGGAAAGGAGTTGGATTTAAAAAAATCCATTTCTGGAAGTAAAAAAGATTTGTTCAAATTTCTTCTGATTTAAGAAAGATGGTTGATTGAAATTCTCAAAAATTGATTTTTGAAAGGAGGCGAAAATTTATTCAAAATTCTACTCATTATTTGAGAAATGAGGTTGATTAAACGGCACAAAAATCAGTTTTTGAAAGGTGAAAAAATTCGTTCAAAATTCAATTTTTTATTTGAGAAATGAGGTTCATAAAAATACACAAAATTGAATTTTTGAAAGGAAGAAAAATTTACTCAAAATTCTACGGATTTGATTTGAGAATTAAGGTTGATTGAAGTATTCAAAATTCAATGGATTCTGGGAATAATATTGATCATAATCTTCGAATTTTATCCTTTAGACTTGAAATTAATTTCATTTCCAGGAGGACTGTTGGCTCAAAATTCTAATTGTTTTAGAATTAAAATTCGGTGAAAACGCTCAATTTTACATCATCTCGAAGATTTAAATTTATTGATTCTGGGAACATTGTCGATTGAAAATTTGAAATACTCAAAACTTTACTTTTTTGAAGAGGTAGAGTTTTTGCTCAAAATCTCTTTTCTTTTTTAAAAAGGATGGAGAAAAAAAGATAGATTATAGATTTGTTCGATTTTTTAAATTTTTTTGGTTTGAGAATTCAGGTTGATTGAAATATTCGAACATTTGAGTGTAATATTATAGTCTTCGAGGGCATTTCGGATAAGGTCTGGAAATGGCTCAAAATTTAAAACTGTTGAAAAAATTGGTTCAAAATCTTATAATATGTATTTTGGATCGAAAATTGGTTCTGGACGAAAGTTTGGATTTTTCAATTCATATGGATGAATTTTTTGAACCTATTTTGAGGATTTTAAAGGTCTGAAGGTGTGAGGAGGCTTTGATTAAACGGTGGGGGAGGGGAGGAATTCTCTATTACCGTACCACAAAGTTTCATTTTTGGTTAAAAATTTTTCAACCAAGTGATGGCCTGTTTTCTTTGAATTTTGAGTTGAATTGGAATGGTTACATCGGAATTTTTCCCCCTATTTTTAGCCCTCCCCCACCCTCTATTTATGTAAATTACGATTTATAACAAGGGTTAGCTTGATAGAATTTGAATTTGTTGTGCTAGCTTTGGTTTTTTTTATCGATTTGTTGTACATATTGATAATTTTTACGGTTTGAAATCCCCTCCTATCACTTAACTTTTTATTGATGATTTAGAGATAACGAAATTTTACTGAAGGTCATCTCCCCTCTTAATTATTTCAATTTACAGTCGAAGCAATTTCTCGATTTGAATTTTTGAGTTCATTCTTCATTCAGTTTGTGTTGGAGTGAAATGGGAATTAGTTTGATGGTCAAGGCTCGAAAATGGTTCATTTTTTGGGGGGGGGGAGGAGTCAAAAATCATGAAATTTTGACATAATTCATCGACAAAATTTATTCATAGTGAATACTTCTTTTTTTTTCAAAATGAGAAAATAAGTTGTGGTATTCAATTTCAAAAAATGAGAAAATGGTTTTTTTGATTGACTGGAAAGAAAAGGGGAAGGTGGCGGGGAGGGAATCAGCAGATGAATATTTCGATTAATTATTAGCTCAAAAAAGGCAAATTTTTGGTTTTCAGTTTTTTTCGAATTATGGACCTTGAAAATAGACTACGAGATCTAATTCCCCCCTCAAATTTTCATTTGCATTCTCTATACCCAAGTTGTATTTCTGATGGAAAAATATTCCCCAAAAAAATTCAAATCGCAACTTCAAAGCGGAATTTTCAGCTTTGCTCGTTCGATTCGTGCGTCCCTCTCAAAAGCGTGAAAATATCGCGCCTCGAACTGTGAAAATTTTAATTACCGTCGGCGTGTCGTTGAAATAATTTACCATGAGTTTAAGCTTTCGGAACCTGCCTCCTCGTCGCCCTACCATCTCCTTCGCGGCAAGTTCGAAGTACATTCGGGCGTCAGTCTGCTAATTACCTAATTTATGGCGCGATGTGGCTCGGCCCGGCTGATTTATTCTGTGCAGCGGCCGACCATATTTGTGGAAAGTTTTTACCTCGTCGGAGTGATGAACTATGTACGAGAATCGCCATAAAAAATTACCCACTTTGAACTTTATTATTATTAAAAACATTGTCGGTGTCGCCAGTCACCTCGCTAATAATCGGAACAGAGAGAAAAAACCGAAACCGAAATAAGAATTGATTTGTTGGTGCGAAATGGGAGATAGAATGCGAAAGAGTAAGAGGGAAGATGGTATTTTTAGCACCTATGTCGACCTTTTACCCAAATGAACGTAGGTACGGATAATATAATGTATAAAATTGAGAAAAAATTACACGTCGGGCTTCGGCATCGGCACCGCACCGTACGTTCGTATTTATCGTTTACACGCATTAAATGACCCGTTTCTTTTACCCCCGCTGTACCCTTTCGTCTCTGCAAATGGTTAACGAACCGCGAACGTTGGAAATTTTTTCGCGTATAGGAACGGATTTGGTATTAGGATAAATGGACGTACCGCATCGCATCGTCGTCCAGAGAATTCAGATCCGATAAATTTTTACGATTACGACTTTTTGAATAGGTAGCTTTTTTTTCGAAAAAAAAAAACATTTTAATTTCGCTGCTGTATTTTTTTTTTTTTTTTGTATTTATATCAATCGCATGTATTTTATTTTAACGTATCGCAGAATAATTTTTGAGCGACGTTTTGATTTTTTTTTGTTTTTTTTTTCTATGATATACAGTTTCGTCGATGGCAGACGGAATTCATCATCATCATCATCATCATAACCTTACGTCTGTCCCATTCTCGCCTTATCCTCCTATCAGAAGGGCTAGTACTGGAACAAGACCGGTGACCACTGGTCCGGCGGCCACATTGTTGTCATCTGTCGCCAGAACAAATTCATCTTGTATGTTGAATTCTTGTTTCTCGATCGATCGATTGGGGTTATTGTATTGGTTTATTACGGTGATGGTATTTTTTTCAATTTTTTTTTTTGAAAAAAAAAGAAGGCAGGTTCTATAAACGCGAGTGTAAATAAATTATGGAAAATTAGGGATCTTTAATGAAGCATGTATTTTGGTGATGGTTGATTTAGGGTTTTGGAAGGGGAGATGGATCTTGGTTTGGAAAAATTGAATGATTCTTTTTTTTAAGGAATATTGATGACAATTGTAGAAATTGATCAGTAGTATCCTTTTCCTTTCCTTTTTTCAGTGCAGTTGAAAAATTGTACGTAGAGAAAATAGAGAAAAATATGGCTATTTTCAACCATTTCCTGTTCCTTTTCCCTAAGTCCTGTGAAAATCTGAATTTTTGTAAATTTTTATCTACATATGTTATTTTATAGGCCTTTGCGTCGCTTTGTGCATTGCATGAATAACGTTGAAATGCTCAGTTTTTTTATTCAGCTTTGGAAATGGGAAATGAGGCTTATGGTGTAGCAGTTTGTATTATTTGGGATTTCGAAATGGTTTCTTCAAATTGGTGGAATTTTTTAGGCAGAAAAATTGATGAAGTTTTTTTTTAAAAACTTTCGAGACAAAAAATCGATTCGGTATAGAATTTCTGAATCGATTGATTGAAATGAAATTTGAAAAATCGTTTTAAAAACTTTTTTTGACTGGAGGAATGAAATTGAAATCAAAAATGGTCGAAATCCGACAATTTTTGCAAAAATTAAAATCGATCAAAATTCACGAAATTTTCCATAAATGAAAAAAAAATTATTGAAGTAGGTACCTAATCGAAAAAAATTATTTATCGAAATTTATTTTGAAATCTATAATTTATTATGCAAAATCGTCGAAATCTATTGAAAAACCTTCGTCCAAAATTTGTTGGAAAAATTAATTTACCTATTAATTCAAAAAATGAAATCGAAATCAATAAAAGCCAAAATCAGATAATCTCTCATGAACAATTTTTTTTAAAATCTTAATCGATCAAAATCAAATAATCGTTCGAAATTATCAATTTTCAAAAATCGATGAAAATTCACGAACGTGTCAATAGGAAAAACAAATCATTTTTGAAGCAATCGAAAAAAATAATTTATCGAAAGTCATTTCGAAATCGATATTACTATGAAAAATTCGTCAAAATCATTTGGAAAGTTTCATCTGAAATTTATCGGGAAAAATTAATTTATCGACTCGAAAAATGAAATCGAAATCAATCGATTGAACAAATTTCAGAGAAATCGAAAACGATCAAAATCGATTATTCCTTCAAAATTATCGATTTCTATTAATCGATCAAAACCACGAAAGTTTTCCATTTGAAAAGAAAAAACGATTTTGGAAATGAATTTTCGAAAGTTTTTTTGAAATCGATATTTGTTTCGAAATTATTTTTAAAATCTTCATAACAAATTTTTTAATGAGTATTGATTGACTCAGAAAATGAATTGAAATCGAAAATGTTCGAAATCTACCTACTTCTGTATTGACAATTATTTATCAAAAAAATCGATTCGAATCTGAATGGATTAATCGTTTGAAATTGATCGTTTTTAAGATGAATCGAAATTCAAAAAAATTCGAAATCGGAATTTTTTTTAATAATTGATCAATTTCCGTATCCTTTATTTTTGGTTGAAAATTCAAAATCAATCAATGATTCCTCGACTTTCGAGAAAATCAAAGCCCACATCATTTTGAAAACACATATTTCAAAAAGTGATCGAAATTCAGAAAAATTTAACGATGAGAAAAAGATGTACGATCATCGATAATGCGATATAATTGATCGATTTATCAGTCAGTTAACGATATTTTCTTGGAAATTTTTATCCAAATAGTTTGTTTTTGAAATGATTGAAATATTTTAGAATTCGATTATCGATTGAAATGGATTATATCCAAATTTTATTAATACATTAATAGTGAAACTCGATGATTTTTTGAAATTTTCTCCCTGATTTTGGATAATCGATCAAAATTAAAAATTTTGAAATTTTGATGAATTATTGAAATTGCTATTTTTTCAATCTGAAAATGACAAAAAAAATCGATTTGAATTCACAAAAAAATCGATTTAAATTTTTTCGAATATTTTTCAAATTGACTAAGAATCGATCGAAATGATCAAAATTAGAAACCTTTGAAAATTCGTACTTTCCAATTTTAAAATCAATTTCGACGGGTTTTCGAAATTTTCATTCAACTTGTCGAAAAATTGATAAAACTGATGACAAAATTGATTTATCGATTAAAATACAGAACATCCAAAATTGATCACTGCTGATAGTGCTGACTAAAATTTATTAATTGGTCGAAATCGATTCGAAATAAGTTAATTGATCTCTAAATTCTTCAAGTTTTGAATTCAATTATCAATTATATTCGATGGATCTAAAAATTATCAAAAAATTGGAATGAATCAAGTTTGATTTTGAAAATTCGATTATTTTTGATTAATATTCAATAAAAGGGATTATAAAATGACACCATGCACCAAAAATGGAGTCCCCAATTGGGCAATAAAACTCGATTTCGATTAATAATTCACGAATTAACATTTTTCGAACATCTTCGTTTTTTCTTCAAAATTATAAGAAAAGGAAGAAGGAAGGGAAAAGTCTATCCTTAGATCGCTAATTAGATGATTGTGAATAAAAACCAATCTAGCCAAATTTCGTCTAAAATTTGCATGACCGCTTCGCTTTTCCTTTATTTTTCTTTTTTTTTTCTCTCAAATCTACGCATTTTATGTAATAACCAAGTTATTCACCTATCTGCGTTGCAAATATGCAAAATCGCATATTTTTTTCTTTCAAATTGGGTACACTTGCGCTTATAGAATCACCTTTACTATCACTACTTTTTTTTTTAAATTTCAAATTAGATATTTTTAGTTTTATTTTCCGGCTCGAATGCAAATTAATTTGGATTATTTTCCATAGATACGGGCCGAGAACGTTGCGACAGTTTACCAACAAGACCGCGAATGACGTTGGATACGTTGTCACATGCCAGAAGCGGAAACGCAATGTCTCATTTGACACCAGTCAGCGGTAGGCCTCATTCAATGTATACCAGAGGTATTCTCTCACCTTCGGGATGTTCGCATCCGACTAGGTAAGCATATCGAGGGTATTCTGAAGGATGAGGGAGGAGGGAGTCGAATTTGATCGATTCCGGTTATTTATTTCGAATTTTTGTAATTTTCTGTTCTGTAGTCCAATGTCAGTCACGTATTCTACTGATTCAGCCGGATCATCTCTATCGGTCGATGGCGATAGTGAAAATTGGTCCGAGATGGATAGTATGAGAAAAGTAATCTTGGAAGAAAATCCAGAAGATTATGTACAGTGGGGAGGTATGTAAAAATAACCCAAAAAAATGTAATTTGATTGGATTTTTTTTAAATTGCGAATTTTTCCTTTAGGCAATCAAAATAAGAATTTCTTGGCTGAAAACATTCCTCATTCGAATAACACCTGTAGAAGTATAAAATCCATTTGTCATCACTCCAGTTCCAATTCACAAGTAAGCTGCTCCCCTTTTTGGAGTTTTTCAACCGATCTAAATCTCGATCAGAAATTAATCTCGAATTTTTATTTTTCCGCAGAGCTCGTGTAGTCCGTGCAGCTCGTCACCTTTAGATGCGGCCGGATATCTTCCTATGAGCCCCGAATCGGTGGCTGAGAATCGTACTCGACAGCAATTAAATCGATCCTACGATTCGGTTAATCATAGTCGAGAGAGCAGTATTCACGAAGACTTGACCGAAGGCTATGTACCGATGGCTCCGCTATCCGTTGATACCGGATATCTCAGTATGGATCAGAGTAGTCGAAAACAAGGTATGTGTTCGCCTATTCGAAAATTTTCCAGAAGATGAAATCGATTTTGAAACTGTGAGATCTAATGATTTTTTTCTTGGATTTTTGTTACGTAGGTGATTTATCGCCTGGGCTTAGCAGTTGCTCAATTACATCTGGAACTCCGTCGACGGACGCGAGATTTTCCGAATTCCATCTCGATAAAGTGCCCTCGTATTTTACTCCTTCCGATGATGATATCATATTTAACGTTAGACCAACCAGAGCCTATTCGACCGGGTCGAAACCGGATGTAAATCACAATAAATTCGTAAGGTATGTAAATAATTCGATTGAAAACGAATTAGGAGCAGAGAAATGTTGTTTAGTGGCTGGATCCTTTGAAATTCAAATCCTGACTGTATTTACTTTTTTTTGAAATTATCGATTATTCGAGTTATCAATTTGGAAGATGATGGAAATTTGATTTGATTTTATTAATTTTGCGAACTGGAGGAATATTTTATTTGGATTTTTTCTGTTTTTGATTTTTTTTCTATTGATTTCGATTTTCTAAAAATCGTTGATGTTGAATTTTCTTGATCAATTTCGACGTTTCTCTCCAAGATGTTTTCATGAAATGATTTTTTTTTGGGGGGGGGGGGATTACACTGATTTTCTACGAATTATTGATTTCGATTTAATATTATCATGTGAATTTTTCCTCAAATCGTTGATTTTGATTATTTCTCCTGGAAAGATCAATTTTAATGAAAATTGATGGGTAATGAAATTTCCTTACAGTTGATTTCTGTACAGCAAAGATAACAAATTTCGATGATTAGGCAATGAAATGATCGATAATCGAGTTGGTTCGATTCTGCAATAATTTTGATCGATTTTGATGAAAATTGAAGGGTAATAAAATTTCCTCGCGATCATGATTGATTTTAGTTTAGAAAATATGGCGAATTTGGATTTAATTTCTTTCGAATTTACAATGATCTATTGGTACTGGACTTTTTCAAAGTGATCTTTTGGTGTCAATCGATTTCGAACATTATCCCTAATTCGATTCCAAGCATGTAAAAATCGAAATTTTATATTTTTGTCTGTACTTTTGATTTGATAGATCAAAATCAATTTTTTGCTTGCTCACGAAGGAAATTGATTTTTTGTTTGCTATCAATCAAAATCGATTTTTGGTTTCATATCGATCGAAATATATTTTTTTAGTTTTTTGTTAACGATCAAAATCGATTTTTCGCTTGCCAACGATGGGAATTGATTTTTTGTTTGCTATCGATCAAAATCGATTTTTGGTTTCGTTCGATCAAAATCAATTTGATATCGATTGAAATCGATTTTGTTGGCTATCAATTCGATCAAAATTGATCATTTTCCCACTATCAATTGATATCGATTTTTGTTCGCTGTTAATTGATATTGATTGAAATAGATTTTTGGTGGTTTGAAATCAATCAACATCGATTTTTTGTTCGCCATCAATCGATATCAATTTTTTCGCCATCGATCAAAATCGATTATTTTTTCGCTATCAGTTGATATGGATTTTTGTTATCGGTCGAAATCGATTTTATTGCTATCGATCAAAATCGATTATTTTCCCGCTATCAATTAATATCGATTTTTGTTCGCTATCGATTGATATCGATTGAAATGGATTTTTGGTTTGAAATCCCAAATCAATCAAAATCGATTTTTGTTCGCCATCAATCGATATCAATTTTTTCGCTGTCGATCAAAATCGATTATTTTTTTGCTATCAGTTGATATGGATTTTTGTTATCGGTCGAAATCGATTTTTTGCTATCGATCAAAATCGATCATTTTTTCGTCATCAATATTGATATCGATTTTTGTTATCGATCAAAAACGATTTCTTTCTTCGTACAAAATCGATGTTATCGATTTCGATTATAATTTCGAAATTATCATGAACATGGATCATTCGTTTTCTTTTTTTTTTCTCATCAAAAATTTCACATCTTTCAACAACAAAAATCGAAAAAATTTTGATTTTCCAAAAAATTATGAGGTTATATTATATCGATTGAAGTTTATTGAGAATTTTGATTTTCTTATGCCCCCCCCCCCTCCTTCCTACCACCTAATGAAAAAGAAAGAAGGGTTCAGAGCGAATCCAGCCACTTTTCAAGCGTCGATTTGTAAAATTTTTTCTCGAATTTTCGTCAACGATTAATTTCTTATCTCGTTTATTTTCACAGATGCGACTCAGCGGACGGTCTCCGCGTCCGTGCGTTTTCCGTCGGCAGTCGATGCGTCAGCCACAACATGCCGCCGACCCCGAGACGAACGCCGGCGTCGACCAGCACGTCGAGCATCGAACCCTGCGAAGATCTGATGGAAATCGACTTCAGCGTGAATAAATTACGCCATCGGCATCTGCGGTCGCGTATCAAACATCAAGGCAGTCTGGGCAGCGCCGGCGGTATCATTCAAACCAGCAACGAAAAACTAACGGTACCCCATAATCCATCGGTATTCTCGTCGACAGACGGCTACATGGATATGTCACCTAAATCGTCTCCCAAGCTGGAATCGTCGTTCTGCGATTCACGCCTGTATTCGTCATCGTGCGCCGATCCGGCCAACGTTTCGCCTCCAAGACTGAGTAAACACTTGATCGGTAGATCGACGCCGATTAGCGTCGGATATTCGAGCAAGCAATCCTACGTGAAGGGATCGCCTTCGGCCGGCGGATCTGGCGCTTTGGAAAAAGTCATCGAAACGGAATCGTCGCACGGGAGTAATTCGTCGTCGAAGCAGCGTCTGTCCGATGACGAGAGCTCGTATATGGACATGAAACCGGGCGTTTGCGATATGCCCGATAATATCGTAGTCGCTCCCAAAGTCACTCCTGTCATCGCTACCGCCAGCGATCTGCATGCTCGCAAAGAAAGCTTCTCGATTGTCGATCCGAGCATGTGTAGGTCGGCTCCGGCCACTTGTACGACGCTGCCTCATATCAAACAACCGCTCATCGATACCGAAGGTAAACAGTTTAGGAATTGCAACGTATCGACGCCGATCAGCGCCAGCGTCGGGGCCGTCGTTGGTAACGGTACTCCGGACGGATACGTCGATATGACGTTTAAAAGTCGGCAACAGCCGACCAAATCGATACCAAGGATACCGGATAAGACGCCCGATGGATACGTCGATATGTCGTTCAAAGGCGTACGCAAGAATTTGGTCGACAGCAACTCGACGATCGGTCCGATGTCGCCGAATTATGTCAATAAACCCATCGAATCGAAGAATCACTGCACGACCGCTTGCTGTAGCGGTGGAAAAGAAAATCAAATGGTCGATCCTCGCCAATCCTCCAAACCGATCGCCATCCAGCAGAATAAGTGCAAACGAAGCAACAGCTCGGGGTTTTTTCGACGTAAACAAAGCGCCGACGAGACGAGCTCGACAACCAAACCGAATTTTCTACCTTTAGGTCTCTCCATTCCTACATCATTTGCCTCGCTGGGACGTAAAGGCAAGAAATCCGCCGGTACGTCGAAAAAAGATAAAATCGAATCACCGGCTGGATCGAATAGCGGTATTATGTTTCCACTCAGTCCGGATCGAACGCCTTCGTTGGACTACGATCCGAATTCGAAATGCGCCATTAGCGCGTCCGGCGAAAGTATCAAGCTTACCAGCGATTTTGAAATTAGATCTTGCGAAAGAGTCGATGAAATTGTCAACTGGGACAGGAAGTGTTCGACGAACGAAGACGACGATCATTCCGAGTACACGGTGATGACACCGGGGGTCGGATTATTACAGAGGAAAACATCCGAACCGGCGTGCCTGAGTCATCATTCGATTATGAACAGTAGAATGAATCCCGGTGCGTTGAAACAAGATCAGATTACGATGAGGCAGCAGCAATCCCAGCAGAGTAAGCTGTTACATCGAAGTACCTCGGTGCCTGCGGCGATATCGAATATGAAAAATAGATGTCCTTCGTATCCTGAATTCGGCTCGAGGAACGAATGCTGTCGCGAAGAGGATGATAGATCTGAATCGATGAGCAGTGCTCGCAGCTCTGATAATTGTAGCGTAACTAGCCAAAAAATGGATGTGGATGCGGCGGTCTCGTCGTCCTCCTGTGAAGCTAAACTAAATTCAATAGATGTTCCTAAAGCTTCCAGTAGCACTGATGTTTCCGTCATTAGAATGAGGTGAGTTTCTAATCGTTTACGTCGCTGAATGTAGAGATTTAGTCTGATGATATTTTTTTACATTTTTCAAAAATTTCTGGGTATAAATCTGAGACTGTTGATTTTTTAAATAAAAAAGAACGTTTTTTGGAATTGGTTGATATCCATAAACCGGTTTCTATCAAAAGATGCCCAAAAAGTAATTTTCGAATACCCTGCGGCCTTTAATTGGAATTTAAATTTAAATTATTTATTTTTTGAAAAATACCAAGACCTTGTTGAGAATCTGTGAACCGGTTGCCAAGAAGTTTGAAACCATTGAACCAGTTTTAGTTGAAAAAATTGCCCATAAGTTCCAGTTTTAGGCTTTTCCACTTTGGTTTGTAAATTTTTTCGGACATAGTCTGATTTTTAAAAAATTCCAGAAACTGGTTTAGACTCAGTGAACCGGTTTTCAAAAAGAATGAACTAAAAAAGTAAAAATATTTTAAAATTCTCGTACTTTCATTTGAAATTATTTGTCATACATGTAACGATTTCTTTTTAAAAAATAGAACTAAATGAAAATCACTGGAACTGGTTTAGTATTGAGGTGATATATCCTGGTTCATTTTTAATATCCTCCAAATTTGGTTACGCGGTCTTTTTGTATTCTAATTTTTAAAATAAAATAAAGAAAATTTGATTAAAACTTGATGAAACTGTTCAACCAGTCCGTATGAAGTTTATAAAACTGGTTGAAAACCAATAAACTGATTTCAATGCTGTTTTAAATTTGCTGGAGGTGGTCAATTTTAAATTTTTCCAATTTGGTTCAAAAAAAATTTATATTAATATTTTTAAAAATTGTAAAATCTGAAAACTCGTTGGGATCGAAATTTGCTAAACCAGTTTTAGTAATGAATAAGCAAAAAATGTTGCCATTTTTACTTTCTCAAAGTTCAAAGTCTGTTTTAAATCATTATGTTCAAAAAATTATAAAATCCAAATGAAAATGACCAAACCGGTTCCTTGAAAATTGTGAGAATTGGTTGGAGACCATAGAACCGGTTTTAATTCTTATTAATTTTGAAAATTGCTTATCTTCATTGCCCTCCAGTTTTGATTTAAACTCTTTTCGTAATAATTCTCAAAAATATGATGGAAACCGGTTTGAATTCAATTGAACTAGTTTCAGTGATGGCTCAACTATAAATTTTCCAATTTTAATGCTCTCGAGTTTGTTTCAATGCCTTTTTTTTGATCATGTTATTGAAAGAAATAGAGAACCAACTGAAACCCATGCACTGAACCGGTTCCTAGAGAATTTTAAAAATTGGTTGAGAACCACTGAACCAGTTTAAATTTTGAATCAACTGGAAATTTTCCATTTTGATCGTCTTCAAAGCTTTTATTCAAACACTTCTTGTATGATGATTTTCTAGAACATAATGGAAACCGGTTGGGATTCACCGAACTGGTTTCAGTTATGGTGTATGAATTTTCTATTTTAATTCTTTCAACTTTGGTTCAATGCCTTTTTTGTTTAATGATTTTCCTAGAAAAAAATTGAAACCAAAAGAAACCAATTAAACTGGTCCCTAGAAAATTTTTTAAAACTGGTTGGGAACTATGGAACCGGTTTCAATTATAAATTTATTGAAATTAATTTATTTTCAATGTCTTCCAATTTCGGTTCAAAACCTTTTATGTAAGTAAAACAATTTTTTTTGACGAAATGATGGAACCCGATTAAGATTTGAGAATCACTGAAATGATTTTAAAATTTCCATGGTTCTCGTATGATTTTTTGAGCACCCTGTTAGATATAAACAAGTGAAGCTCACTTTTTTTAGTTATCAGACTATTATCTCATTTTTTTTTTTTCAATTCCGTCACTCAATTCTAATGATTTTTTTTTTATTCGCAGAGAAAAAGTCACATACGCCACACTCGATATTCCTCCGGCAGCGCCCGAACAAGACGAAAATTCCAAAAAAGATGACTCGGAATCGACGTCCCACAATGCCAAGCTTCCGGAAAAATCGCCTCTGACGTACGCGCAGATCGATTTCGAAAACGGCAGCAGTTCCTCTTTTAATAATTAATTTTACTACAAAGACGATCCGACGTTGACTCGTCTAAAAATAACTTATTAAAAAAAACTTTGCAAAAAAAGAGAAAAATCATTAAAAACGAATTTATTTATTTATTCATTTCGAAAAAAAAAATGTAACGAGAATGCAATTTTTTATTCGTAACTGTCTCGATTTAAATTAGGACAAACTGATTTTTTAAATTTTTTGTTGCAATGTTATCAGTTTTTTTCCTTTGTTTAAAATGTTACATTTTTTTCGATCTGCTTTTTATGTTGTGGTTAAAAATTTTAAGTCGTTTTAACGGACGATTTTAAGCATTTAAGTTTACTTTTTTCGCTTTTACTCGCGCTGACTTGCGTGAATTAACGGCTTGCGTTTAAAATGTAACGTTTTTTAACGAAGTTTTCCTGTAATTAGGCTATTTATTGTTATTAGTATTATTAAATTTTAGTATTATTAAATTATACTGTTGTTACTGTTATTTTTATTAACATGTTGTACACGTCTTTTTTTAAATGTATTGATTTAGTCGTATTTTCGTTTTTCTGTGAAAAAAAAAAATTCTATACGAGAATGGGCGTTGTTAAAATATCGTATAGAACGCGACGATGTAAACGATTTCGATGTTTTAATGAGTAATAATGGAAAATTTATAGCGGAATTGATTTTATGGCGAATGTTAAATGTTTCATAGGTAAATTGGTCTTGTCCATTTTTACATTCCTGATTTAATTTACTAATTTTTTTTTTCGGTCGATTCGAACAAAACGATCGATTATTTTTTGATGTTTTACATTTTTTCATAACGTGTTTTTGATAAAAATAAAAAAATTTAGAAAATTATACGTAGCTACCGAATGGAAACTAAAAGCTAGAAAGTTTTCCCTTTTTATTGTTCTTGTTAAAACGCTTTAAATTAGTAGCGCTAATTAACTTTCTCTGTATTTTTTATTACTCTAATGCTCAATATGTTATGTGAACTATACCAAGGATATATTCCAGATTTTAATTTAATGACCCATTTTTATAGAATAACGGTTACCACTAATGGCAGTTTTTTGCTTAGAGGATAATTTTTCTCGCGTTATTGCGATTTTAAATTCCTCGTAATAGTTAAATTTTAAACGAATTTTTATGTACCTAATTTTTTTTTCTCTTTAATTTTCTGTGTCTTAGAGAATTTACTTTTGGAATTATACTATTATTAATAATTAGATTAGGTTCTTGATATTTTTAGTAAAATTTTATACGCAATGTAGAGATTTTTTGCTTGTTTTTTTTTTCTGTTTTTCTTTTTTTTTTGTTTTGTGGTATTTTACTTTCATATTCAGTATGTGGAAAGTTTTTCCGTTTTTTCCTTTTCATTTTTTTTTTTCGTAAGGTTTAAGAATTTCTTTTTTTTCCAACAGTTGATAATTTTTATTAGAGAATTTTTTGTACACTTTTATCATGTTGTCATTAAAATAAGAGATGGTAATATTTTGTATGAGATAATGGTCTAGTATGTATAATTGTTTTCTGCTTTGAACATAATTAAAAAATTTGGAATTTAATGGTCTGTGGTTTGTGAGTTGATTATTTGAAATGTTGGAATCATTTTTCAGCATTTGAGAAGTGATTTTCAGAATTCGATGATTAATTGGGCTGATATGGTATTTTCGAGATGAAATGGACGATATCTCGTGAACAATGATTTAGATTTAGACTGAAAATGAATTCCTGATGTGAAATTACGAAATAAACGATTGATCCTAGTTGAAAACCAAATTTTTGAATCTGAGGTTATGCAATTCTTTAACAGAAGAAAGGTGTAAGTATTTTAAAAAGCCAATATATTGCGAAATAATGGTCGTTTCGCGGTACCAATCTGATTCTAGGTGTTCCAGGAATCGTCTATGATTCTTTTTATTGATATCATTAAAAAGTCTGAGACAAATATGTTGCCAATCTTAAAAATTGAAGGGGCGAAATATTGCTTTTAGAAAAATTACGTTTAAAATTTTTTCAACGATGAGAATGACTTAGAAAGCTGAGAACAAATTTTTAATTCACGATTTTTTGCCTAACTTTAAAATTGAAGGTGCTACATGAAAAATTGTTCAAAGAAAATTCTTTAAAAAATGAACCAATCAAGGAAAATAGGCAATGGATAGTACGTCGGGAACTGAAAAATTTTGATCGAGAACTTTTTGCCTAACATTGAAAATGAAGGGGCTACAGATTACTCAAAATTGAATGAGCTTCAATAAATTTAAAATTTTCACAATTTTGAACCTCTTTTTTTTTTGATGTTAGGCGAAAATTCAACAGCACAAAATTTCTTCAGTTTTCATCGTATTATCCTTTCCCTTAGGTATAGGTACTTCATGTTTTTAGAATTCTTTTGAACAGTTTTTTTTCAGCCTCCTGAAATTTTAAAGGTAGGCCAAAAAGTCCTTACGTGAGAATTTTTTTGTTAACTCACAAAGAAAAAATTTGAAATTTTTTTCCATCATCTCGAAAAAAAAGTAGTTCGGAGGGATGTTCAAAAATTTTCAGTTGGAATATTGAATTGCTTTCAAGGACACGATTTTTGAGTGACTTTATGAAATTTTACATTCTTTACTTTTTTAATAAGTAAAAAATCGTCGAAAATGGGTTTTTAAATTTTTATTTTAGTTAAATAGGTAAATTAATCGTATAGCTTTCGATTGTTTCGGTCCATTTTTAGTAGATGGGCTCTCAGACTATAACACAGTATTCTCATATTTTCTCCTGCCAAACGATAGGTAATTCCAATTCCGTCCAATAATGTACTCAATTTGCAAAAATCATGAAGTTGTTAATTTTTTTAAAATAGGAATAGGATCATTTTTTAGACAATATCCGGAGGTTATTAATTTTTCACAATTTTCTCAAAAAAAAAAAATCAAAACTTTACAGTTTGCATCGGTTTAATTACCTACAACACAATATTTAAACCAATATCTAGGTATAAAATACAAATACCTAAGAAAAATGAAAACAAAAAAATAAAACCTTACCAATTATCAATAAAAATACCAAAAAAATTTAAAAATTACAATGTAATACATGGAAGCTTAAACTTTCTACATCAATTGTAAAAGTAGATAGGTATATCACAGATTAAGATGATTCAGCAAATCATATCAATGCTCTCAAACATTTCAGTTCCAGTGGCGTAGCCAGAAACGTCCGGGGGGGGGGACGGAAACTTTTTTTGGGTGGCTGCAAAATGAACACAGAGACTTGAAAAACGAGAAATTTTTAGAGGAGAGGAAGAGGGAGGGGTAAAAATGAGTCTTTTTTCGCATTTTAGTCTTAAGTAAAAGCATTTTACATAAAAATTCTTGATCTCAAGGAAGGGATCCAGACCATCCAGACCTCCCCTCTTTGGCTACGCCCCTGAATGGTTCACGGTGATTTTCACTATTCCTGTGACCTTTTTTCCAATGTTCATCTTCTTTGAATAATAAGTATGTAAAATTTAAAAAAAAATATTGTAAAACTACCGAGATGTTACGTTTTGAATCGAAAATTACAAAAAAAGACTAAAATTTCATGTCAAAAATCAAAACGCAACATCTTTTTTGTTTTGCCTCCCTCCAACTTCCCCCATGAGGTACAAGAGTGTGAAATAACCACAAAACAGGTAGCTGGAGTCCTTAGCTTTCCAATGAAACCGCCCGGGGCCAACCCCCCGCCCAATTTTGAATGACAGTTTTTTGCGATTTCCCGAAAATCGGATTTTCGGAGATATTGCGTTTTGAAATGAACCTCCTTAGTTTTTAATTTACTTCAAAAATAAAGAAGTTATTTTTTTTAGATGTGGTGATGGGGTGTTATTGCACTGAATCGGGATGGTGCGAATTATTAAAAATTCATCAAATTTATCATTTTTGTCAAAATTTTAATTCTTACGTTTATTACGTTCATGTTTATTGTTCAGCAATCGCTTAATTTTTAAAGCTTAGCGAGACAAATTCTCTCAATGGGTAGGTAAGAGGTAAATACTGCTTATAAACTTACAACTTCTTCATCATCTCCGGCGAAACAGCATCATAAAAAATTCGACATCTCATTCAGGCTCAAAAGGAGAACTTTCGACAAAAAAAAGTCGAATAAAATTAGGAAAAAACTATCTCTCAAATCAACGGCGACCACTTCCCATAGGTCATAACGTAAATAACGCCATCGCTTGACAGTAGTCGATAAACTCCTCGACCCAATACCAACAGAAATTCAAAAGCGGAGAAACCAATGGAGAAACAACTGAAACAAGTGCCTCGTTAATGAAGTAACTTTTCTATGAACGACATTTAAAAGAAAGACAAAGCTTTCTAAGGATCTTCCACATGTCAAAAACTTTCTGAAATTTTTTTTTTTTGGTGCTTTGCCATACTTCAACAAGTTTATTTGAATTTTCTTCAACGTCTTCAATATTTGTGTTAAAGAATAGATTTTGCAACTGTCTCAGCATAAATTTCTTCGGATCGGAAACTGTGTGCTCCATAATGACATTGAAGAAACTTATCAGGTTGATCAGGATTTGGGATTTTTTTTCAGGGGTGCAGTTAAGGTGGTTATTCACTGTATTCGCAATGTCCGGATGTAAGATGAATTCCTTCCAATGCCTGCAAAATGCGTTTCGAATTTCCATGTTGGGAATGCGTACTAGAAATGTGCCATCTTCATAATTTCGTGAATTTTTTTTGGGGGTTAAATACCCCATGAACGATAGCACGGATAGCGAAGTTATGAGATTTTTTATTGTAAATCCTTCACTAATGCTGTTGTTGTGGATGAATACGTAAAGATTTTCCAATTCCTGCCTATTAATATCTTGAACTGCAGTTATCGGCAATGGGTGGTCGCCGTAATCATATAAATCAGAAATCGCGACTTCAAATATTTTGAATCGGAACAATGTCCAAAAATCCTCAATCTTCCCTGACTGAATCCAATAACAATCCAACTTGGCCAAATTTAAAAACGATGCAATGGAAATAGAAGAGAAGGAGGAAAACGTTTGTTCATTTCCATAAGTGGTATAACCATCGTAGTATTTTTCTATGGCTTCCATCGAAAAATTTTCACGATTAAATGTGTACCAATGAGGTGTGTAATTCGGGTTTTTAGCTAACGACAAAAATTCCTTCACTTCATTCGTCGTGAATCGGTAATACTCGTTGAATTCTGTTGGCTCCATTAAATTTACCACGCGAGCTCCGCCTTCCCAATTCGAAAATCCGCACATCTCTCCGATCTTAACGATGCCGGTTAAAATTGCTTTTTGCAGAAAGGGATTCTCCTTACAGCTTTCGAGCAGAAATTTCCGGTAAAATTTTAAATGTTTGTCTATGTCCAAATTTTTATCACGATTCCGCGTTATTAATAACTCGTCGATAAAATTATCGTATTCGTCAATAAAAATCATTACTTTTTTCTTATAGTATTTGTATAGTACTTCAGATAAAAAAGTTACCGTATCTTTCAAATCATAATTCCCGATCAATGATTTTTGTATTCTGCGAAATTGATCAATGGTGTCTGCAGAAAAAATGTAACTTCTGCTGGGACTCGTCGCATCTAGTACATATTCATGCTTGGAGTAAAGTTTGCCAATAGTTTTTTTGAAATCTTCGAGATTATTATCTATCTCTATGCTCCCAAAACTAAGATAGATTACCGGAAATTTCCCCAGATATCGTTTGATTACCATTTCTTTTTTTGAAATGATTGGTGGAGGTATTACCTTAATATCGTCACCATCGGTGTTCTCCGATGTTATGGTACCCATTACGAAGTATTTGTAAGAAAATGAAGAATTTAAAGGCAATTCTTCATCATTGTCATCACGGGGGATTTCTACGAAAGTAGCGATCATGTTTAGATTCATGCTTTTTCCAGATCGTCTAGGACATGTTATTACATGGATCTTATATCTTGATTTCAAAATTACATCGATAAGATTTGACTTATCGCTCCAATAACAGCTATTTTCTATTAATTCCTGGTATGTAGAAGCTCCAACCATTATTGAATGTTCTGCATTTGAACATGGCTTATCTATTCTACATATTTGAATGTTCAAAGATGGCGGGTCTGTAAAAAAAAAAAGTGTACGATTTAGTGAACATTATGGTGAATACAGATAGGTACCATACCTAACTGTCTATTATAGGATCCTACGTATTTAGTGATATTTATGTGATAACTAGGGCTAGGATTCTTATGCGATAAAAAATCAATAATAAGCGGTTGTTAACGGTTTAAAAGTGGGCCGTGCGAGCGATCCATCAACTTTTGCTCTTTTTCATTAAACTTTCTAGCAATTCATGCTCGTTGAATTTATATTTAAAAAATATATATTTTTTTTTTAGAGAGAGAACAATCGCAATTGGTTGTTTTATTTATACTTCGTGGATTCATTATTTCATTAGGGGATCTGGAAAAATTGCAGAGGGTTGCATGGAAATTAAAAATTTGAAACATAAGTATAGAAGAAAGGAGAAGGGAAGCTGTAAAACCATCAATTGCAGAAAAATTTAGTTTTCAAAAATATTCTAAAAAGAGGTGATTTTGAGGGGAAACACCTTGGAGGCGCGAGATATTATAGAATACCTATTTTAAAAGTGAATTACAAAATTGGCAAACTTTGATTTTGATTTCATATTTTAAACAAATTTTAAAAAAAATCGATTCTTCTCTCATTGAATTAAAAATATTAGAAAAATCCAAAGTTCGAAAAATTTAATAAAATGATTCAAAATGTTTACAGAGCACAAAAGGACTGTTTCATTTTTCGAATTGGGGAATAGTCTCTGAAAAAAATATCAAAATTATAGCACAGGAAAAATCTGTGAAATTTTTGATTTTAGGCGTATTTTCAAAGGATTTTTCTTTTTTTTTCACCATTTGTTCGCAGTGAAATTTGTTTCAACTGATTTTTACTGTGCTGCAATTCCGACTGTTCTGCAGTGATTTTGATATTTTCACTGATTTATAAGTGAGCATAGAAATCTGAAAAATGTTAATTTTTTGAAGAAAAAAAAAACGTTTTTTATTATTTTTGAATTTTCTAAAAAATTACACTGGTCGAAATTAAATTTTTTTTCGCAATTCAATTTTGTAACAAATTATCAAGATTACAATTGAAAAATTTTTAGGGAAGTGATTAATTTTTTGTGTGATAGAATTGGGGGGAAAATATTTTCCTAAAAGAAAAGAAGGGTTGGGGGGATCAAAAGTTTTTCAATTTTTTCTTTAGATTGAGGGATATCATCTGCGGGTGTTGGATAGAAAATCAAAGAGGGGGCTAATTCATCTCTTATCCTGGGAGACCCTTCGGGTAATTTTTGGGATTTTTACTTGGAGTGGGTATGGAGGTCGAGATACCTTCATTTCAAGTTGGAAACAATTGATCAAACTTTTAGCTTTTGGAAGAGGGTATAATTGGCCTGGATTGAGTACAACTAATCTAATTTTTAATTCAAGGGAAGTGGAATACAAAAAAATTGTCTCGATCTGGGTTATTTAAAAAATTGGTTAATGGAATTTTGAATCAATGGAATAAATAGAATCATTCAAAAACAATGATAGGGGTTATTCAAAAAAAAAAATTAACAGATTGAATGCAACCAATCAATCAATTAATGGGAGGGAGATTTTTATTTCCCGTCCGAAGGACGGGTAGTGATGGCTTGTAATACATAAATCAAAGAAATATCTACGGAATAGGGTGAAAAAAATTATTTATTACTTGAGGATTCTGGTGATGATGTCGGTTGGCGGGGATAGTCGCTTTCGTAATTCGATTCAGGAATTGGGTTGTCGTTGGCTTCATCATTCGACTCGAAAAGTTCTTGTGACGGTAGCGCATCTAAAGTTACAGGTAACGAAGAATGTTATTTAGTATAGGTATCGGTAAAGGCACAGATAACATTTTATGAAAAATGAGTAGGTAAATTTTTTATCAACAGTTAGTGAACACTGCAATGTAAAAAGAAAAATGGTTTTTGAAAGAGGTACCCGCCTAAATGATACCTACCTACTCAATGGTACACATAATATAAGGGAGCGGATTTATATGCACCAAAAATCGTAAAATATGTAATTTAATTTAATATATGCGCTAAAAATCGAAAATATGCTAAAATATGCAAAGTCTTTATGGGTATCATCTGAAAGGTATTGAAAAAAATTATCCCTTTTTTACACGGATACTTTCTCAAGTTTGATTGAAATACACGTTATTGTCAATTAAATGTAAAATCAAATATTTTTATTGCAAAATTGTATCATATTTTCGGCACTGCAACTAATTTCTACATCGACTGAAACAAGAGGCGCAATTTGAACCAAATAATATCCTTTGATGTTGGATTCAGTGGCATCGAAAGCTTTTTTTTGAGTGGAGGCAAAATGAGTACAAAGAGTTGCAGTAGCGTAACTTGACATCCCCTCTGGGGGGGGGGGGGACAGAAGTCGAGGGGTGAAATTTTTTTCTTAGGTATATACTAAATGGGCATAAAGATCTCGGATAATGGGGGGGGGGGGGGGTGACGTGACAGAATCTTCTTTGGTACTGTCGGTTCAAATAAGAGGTCTGTTCAAAAAGTAAGGTAAGTACCTAATTAGGCCAATTACAGAAAAGCGGTAAAAAGTTTTAAAAAATTAATAATGCCCGTGCGAAGCGAGGACAGAGCTTTTGAAAAAAATTGATTTTTAATACCCGAAAAATTCATTTTTAAGGGTTTTGAGGGAGGTATTTACGCTACAGGCTTACATATTGAACTTTTGAATTACTTAGCCAAAATTAATAATAATTTAGGTTATTTACGCCCGAGCGAAGCGAGGACAAAGCTTTGAAAAAATTTGATTTTTGATGTCCAAAAAATTCATTTTTGAAGGGTGTCTGGGGGTTTTTTGTACCCCCCCCCCCCCCCCGTATTTACGCCACTGAAGAGTTGGAATTTGGAAAACCAGAAAGGTTTTTTTGGGGGGTAAAAGGGTAAAAAGGAGCCTTTTCTCGCATTTCAGCTTTAAATGGATTTTACAATTGAAATTTTTTATGCCGGAGCAAAAAAAGAGGGCAACGCTCTGAAAAAAATTGGAAATTTAATGCCCAAAAAATACATTTTTTAATTGTTTTAATGCTTTGAAAATCTTTCTCTGATGCAAAGCTAAAAACATTGAAAATTGAAAATTTTGAGAAATATGCGCTAAAAAACCGAAAATTGGAGAAATATGTGGAAATATGTACTAAAAACAGAGTAAATATGTAAAAAATATGTACTTGTTTTATAGATTCCTATTTATTTGCGTTGTTAATTTTTTTTCTTAAAATCAAACAAAAATAGCAAATGAAATTGCTAAGAGAATAACTTCAAAATGTTGGTAATATATCGGAACTTGGTTTCTACTTTTAAAAAAAAGTTTCCATTTTCCCTCAACCTTTTGATTAAAATCTCTAAAAAAAAAAAATCAGGACAGTATCTACTTACCAAATTTCAATAAAAGAACGAAAAAATATATAATAAATTTTGACATTTTCTTTAGGTAACGGCCGTGAATTGTCAAATTTAAAGAACGTTAAACATTGAGCATAGTAGAACTGAATATAAAAATCGAATCTACAGTAAGTACCTATGATAAATATCCGTAGATTCCCTTATCGTAAATACCATGGTTCGAGCTTATAGATTTTTACCGTGATTTCCGAAAAATATGCGTACTTTCAAACAAGGAAGGCGGAGCTCGCCTTTTATAATGGAACCAACAGAATTCAACGAAAATTACTGGTTCACAACGAATGAAGTGAAGGAATATTGCTAATGTTGGTTAAAAACTTCAAAAATCGGAGAGAAAAATTCATTGAAAACGAAAATTGAAAAAAATTCACTAAAATTATTTTAACATGATTACAGAAAAATTTCAGTGGAATTCTTTAAAAAAATCAACGAAAATCTGTTGGAAATCAAATAAGTACCTAACATTGTTGATTTTTCCTTTGTTGCAATTCAGGCCTTTTTCGTCCAGTGACTTTTCACTCTGAAAAATTCGCTTATGAATTTCATCATTTAATTACGAGTGAAATATTTTACTCTTTTACTTTTTCCCCATGCAATTCAAGAATTGGAGTCAGCTCGAAGGCATCGTAGCAGCTTTGGAATCTTGATAACCGTCCATAAACTTCATCCGATTTGGTGACGAAAAATATTTTCAAACCTTTCAAAAAGGTAAAAAAATCAATGCAATTTGTTTAACAGAAGAAAGATGTAAGTATAAAAAAAAAAAACGATATATTGCGAAATAATGGTCATTTTGCGGTACCAACCTGATTCAAGGTGTTCCACGAATCGTCTGTGATTCTTTTTCTTTTGATATAATTGGATACGGTTAAAAAAAATCTGAGATGAATGTGTTGCCAATCTTAAAAATTGTAGGGGCGAAATATGTACTTACTGCTTTTAAAAAAATGACGCTTAAAATTTTTTCAAAGTTGAGAATGGCTTTGAAAGTTGAAAACAAATTTTCACTTCATGATTTTTTTACCTAACCTCAAAATTGAAAGTGCTACATGAAAAATTGTTCAAAAAAAATTCTTAAAAAATGAACCAATCAAGGAAAATAGGCAATGGATAGTACGTCGAGAACTGAAAAATTTTGATCGAGAACTTTTTGCCTAACATTGAAAATGAAGGGGCTACAGATTACTCAAAATTTAAATGGGCTTCGATAAATTTAAAATTTTCACAATTTTGAATGACTGTTGGTCTCTTTTTTTTTCTTGATGTTGGGCGAAAATTCAACAGCACAAAATTTCTTCAGTTTTCATCGTATTATCCTTTCCCTTAGGTGTAGGTACTTCATGTTTTTAGAATTCTTTTGAACAGTTTTTTTTCAGCCTCCTGAAATTTTAAAGGTAGGCCAAAAAGTCCTTACGTGAGAATTTTTTTGTTTACTCAAAAAGAAAAAATTTGAAATTTTTTTCCATCGTCTCGAAAAAAAGTAGTTCGGAGGGATGTTCAAAATTTTATAGTTGGAATTGCATTGCTTTTAAGGACACGATTTTTGAGTGATTTTATGAAATTTTACATTTTCTACTTTTTTTAATAAGTAAAAAATCGTCGAGAATGGGTTTTTTAATTTTTATTTTGGCTAAATAGGTAAATTATTCCCAGAAACTAGACTTGTAGGGTAAACCTTATCATAGTAAATCAAATCATGATAATTCGTTTCACTTGATGGGATATTTCTAATACAGATTAAAAATATCCGAGTTGAATACTTTATCCTTATCTTCAAGATTAGTTATACTACTTCTCAGATTGAAAAAATATTTTCCTTGTGAATGAACAGACATTCAAGTATACATACTTCCTGATTTAAATAATTGTCTGATGCGTGTGAACTCGTAAACTGTGAAATTGTGAATTGAAGAATTTATCCAATCAAGAAAAAATGGATCTCACTCATTTACCGTACATTGGCTTTTTAGAAAAGAATTTCATCAAAGAAATTAAAACCGTGTGCTTTTCAGGTACCTAATTTATTATTACCTACTTATTACAGAAAAGTATAAAGTCAACGATACCTATAAAGATAGAAGACAAAATATTTTGTTATTTTGTGATCTTGAACCGATGAAGAGGTTTAGGTAGAAGAAGGAGAAGAATAAAAAAGTGAAATTAAATACTTAAAAAAAAGAAACGAAGATTTCATTATTCTTTTAGTTGAAAGGGAGGGTGAGTTGTCTGTAAAGCTTTGTTCTTTGGAGAGCGGACGGAGGGGAGAGGAAGCCTGAACATCTTTTTGCCTACCGAATTATTTCCTAAAAATTGCTCAATTTTTGTAATACTTTTTTAAATTGTTCTATTGTTTTTGTTTTCTATGGCTCTTTGAGTAATTTTTACTCGTGTTTTTTGTATTTCGTTCTGAAAATTGGCTACTTTTTGTGTTTTTTTTCTCGAACACGATTTGATTTTTTTCTGAAAGCAGTTGGTTTATTTTCTGATTTTTTTTGCCCTTTATCAAAGATTGCTCGTTTTTTTTTGAACAACGAGTTTTTGAATTAATATAGTGAAATTAGCTGATTTTTGAAGAAAATACATAATAGGTAGTTGGTCTGTTGTTTTTTTCTAAAAGGGGTTCTTTTTTTTTTGAAAAAATATTTTTTTTTCATTTTATTCCTGAAAAAGGTAGGTATCTAATTTTTTGAGGAGAAATTGTTTTTTAAAAATTTTCTAAAAATAGTTCGATTTTTTTGTTTTGTTTTTTTCTGAACCATAATTTCCATTTTTTAATAAATCTCTTGATGTTTTTCATTCATTTTTTGAATAAACACAAAAATAATTGAATTCCTTTGTTTTTTTGTTTTTTAATTTATTTCAAAATTTTCACGTCTTTCAGTTACATTAGGTAATAAGTGATCATTTCATGGGTTAAATTGATTGTTCGAATGCCCAAAATTGCCAGAGAGCAGGAAATAAATAAAATATATTCACAAAAATCTGACTTTCTTCCTCTCGTAAATAATTGAACGAAAATTCTCGATTCCCTAGGTCACGATTTAAAAGTTTTGGCTCCTGGGTAAAACTTCTGAAAACAATTTCCTGAAAAAAAAAAATAATAATAAAAATTATCACATTTCAAACATCTCATTTAAGTAAAGGAGATCGAAGCTTGATTTTATTGGCCATGAGGAGAATAACCGCTCCATTTGATATTTCGTTTTGCCAATTTACATACCTACCTTTTTAATAGGCTTGAAAATGTTGTTCGTCACCAAATCGGATGAAGTTTATGGGCGGTTATCGAGATCTCAAAGCTGCTACGATGCCTTCGAACTGACTCCAATTCTTGAATTGCATGGGAAAAAAGTAAAAAGTAAGGTATTTCAGTCGTAATTAAATAGGTACCTATCAAGTAAGTTTATAAGTCAATTTTTTTAGCCATCTTTCATTCATAATAATTGTTTTAAATTTTTGTAGAATTCTTTTTGGGCGATGAATTCTTTATCGCGTTGACAGAAAAAGGAGAAGTGTTCAGTTGGAGTACACTTTTCCTCATTCCAACCATAATCCCCTCGCTTTCGCAAGAGGAGGTTATCGATGTAGCTTGTGGACCAAATCATGCAATAGCATTGTGCAGTAATCATAAGGTTTGATTTATTGATGATAGCTTTCTTTTTTTTTCTTTTTGAAAATTGAAGCTAAAAATTCCATCTATCTGACTCTACATTTGCATACCTATATTTTCATCTGACATTAAAATTAAATTATGGTCTGAAATTTTTGAAAAAATGATTTTAAAAATATCATTAGTTCCCATTTTTCACTTTTTCAGTGATCCTAAAAAATGTAATTTTTTCATGTGTTTTTTTTTTCAAATTCCAATACAAAATCAGAAACATTTTTGAATCAAATTTTTCCATGAAAATCAACAGAATTTATTTTCCATCGCCACTCCTCCCCCTTTACTTATTTTTTCAAAATTAAAAAATTTCTCTTCTCGATTTTCCAATCGGATTCAAATCTCTCATGAGTCAGCATTTCTTCTGGAAATATTCTGCATCATCTTCCCAAATTAATGTCTCTTCAGGTGTATTCATGGCGCGATTGTTCCAATTTCCTCAATCATAATCCCGATCTCGTATCAAAAAATGGTATCGGAATCACCTGCACAGCATCGGCAACTTTTTTCCTAACGCAAAATGGCGAAGTAGGTACCATGAAAATTTTATTCGAATTCGATATTCAATTTTTTTATAAAGCTCGACTAAAAATCTTTTTTTAAAAAGGTATACGGGCACGGAACACTCTTTTATTGGTTCGACCTGGACAGTGAAATGAATATTCCCTGTATTGGAGATGGAAACGATGACACTTGCAAGTTCATTAAGTTCGTACCCGGATTTAGGAAAATCATTACTTTAAGCAACATCAAGAAAATTTGCGGTGGAAAACATCACGTTATGGCCCTCGACAACGAAGGCTCATTGCTCATTTGGGGCAAAAACGAATGTGGTCAGTTGGCGGATCAAAAACCATATCTCATGTCTCCTGAGAAATTTTCAGGATTTTCTGAAAAGTAAGCAGGTTCAAAACCTACAAATGTAATATTTTGAAAATAATTTAGAGTATAAATTGAGAATTTTTTGTGGTAGGATTATGGATATTGCTTCAAATTCACATAGTGATATAGCTGCAGCAATGACTGTATGTTCTAGAATATATGTTTGGGGAGGTTTCCAAGGTACGTTTTTTTGGAACCATTTTTGAAATTAATTATACAAGTACCTGGTAAGTTATCAACTTTTTTTTCTCGCAGGAGAATCATTTTTCAATCCAATTTTAACATCTTATACTACTTTCGATGAAGTTTTCTCAAATTTGTCTCATCCCAGTATGTCGTATGGTTCGATAAATGTCGAATCAATGGATCGAATCAGTGGTCCTCAAACTGGATCCTTGGAATCGATTTTCAATGTTCAGGTAGCCAGCTAAAATTCCTTGTGATTTCAAATGCTTAGCATCCTATTTAGCATAAATTAGGTACTTGATCTATGAAAATTTTCAGAATGATAGCGATCTTACCATTGAAATCGAAGGGAAAATTATTCACGTCCATAGGGTGATCCTAAAAGCAAGATCTAAATATTTTAATGCCATGTTTACAAATCAATGGAAAGAAAGCGATAAAAAGTAGGTACCAATTTAATATCTATTCAACTACTGGGAATAATTTTCCTCTGCTTGAAATTAATTTTCTGTTTTTTTTTTCTCTCTCTCTCTCTCAATAAGAATACTGAAGATAAACGGATATAGTTACGAATCCTTCAGAGATTTTTTATCCTATTTGTATAGCGGAGTGATTGATATAACGTTGGAAAATATTTTTGGTAGGTAATAATTTTCAATTTGAGTAATTTTGCATTTTAATCTACCAAGTCGGTAGGAGTGAGGCGAAGGTCACGAAGGTGTATTTTTGAAAAAATGCCCCTCATAACCCCCTCAAATTGGTTTAAATTTAAACCTCACAAATTTGGTCTGTTGAAGATATTGAAGTTTGGAGGATTTGAGAAAAATGAGGAGAACTCCGCACTTTTATAAACAGGCAACTAATTTTATTGAATTTTTTCATTTTTTTTCTCCCTCAGAATTAATGAATATAGCTGACCGGTATTCGGATGAAAATTTACTAGAATTGATCGAAAAGAAAATCCAAAGTGGTTCGATTTCCGGAGAAATAATCAACGTGATTAAAGAAATAATGAAATTATCGTCATCGGTTAGTAATAATAATTTACCAAAACAAAATGCCCATTGGCACAAATCAAAAAATTGTTTCATATTTCAGGACTACGAAAAATTATGCTCGGGGATGAAGAAAATGATGCTCTCACCGACGTCAGAATATCTAAGTTGATGCATAGAATTAGAATTTTACATTTTATCCACCAATGTACTTGTACCAAATAAAATTTGAAATTTAAAAAATCAGAATGAAGTACAATATTATAATATTTTGACTGAGCCCGCACTTTGTCCCATTAACCAACTTGATCTAAATTTTTTTGAAAATCGAATTAAAAGAGTAGGTAGCCAAAAAATAGACTCTAAATTTTGAAAGGATCCAGCGAAAATTCAGACCGGACCAATTTTTTTCAAACAGGTCAACAACGTTTTTCAACACGGACATAATTGCGGATGCGGATTAGTTCAAATTCACATTTTTTATTACAGAAAATAAAATTTCTTCAGGAAAATTTTCAGCTTTAAAAAAATGAATTCGAACCCAAAATTACGAATTTTGGAAAATTCTGCTTTGATCGAATAAAATAGGTCACCAATTGATTATTCTACAGATGTTTATAATTGTCTATGAATCAATTTTATGGAATTTCCTTCAGCGTTGAAAGAATTCAAAAAAAATGCTGGTACCTTCGGAACGTAAAATCGCTTTCAATCGATTGAGCAGGTCGAAAATAAAGTATCTACCAATTTTCAGCCTTTTACCTTAATACGTCTGTAGTGAGTGCACTTTTGAATTTTTCCTAGGAAAATTTACTGCCTAAAAATGCAAATTTAAACAAACGCTGGAAATTTCCGATCTTTGATATTTTGCAGGCTAAAAAGTAATTTTAAAATTTTCCAAAATTCTAGACACGTACCTGAGCATATGAAATTTTAGATATGGGGCTCTCTTAAGGTGTACTTTTGATTTTTTTTGGTTTGGGCTCAAAATTTATTTTGAGTTGGAATATCTACTTTCCTTTTTAGAGAAAAAGGTGCAAGTGGAAATTACATTTATAAACTATTTACGTATAGGTACGATAGGTACATAGATTAGATACCTACTTACCTAAGGTTATCTGAAGTTTATTTTTTTACCAATAAATCTGTGTTTGCATTGTCTGCGCCATGGTTTGTAATGTAATGGTATCAAATGTCACATATGTGCCTAATTTTACCATTCGCATTCCGTTTTTTTTTTTCAAATTTTTGGTAAAACAGCACGGTGTGAAAAAAACAAAGTTGCAGTTTATTTATCGATTATGTACTTATCTATTTATCTAACGAAGTTATAATTTCGAAATTCGAATCAAATTCAAATCGACTCGGTATTGATAAAGTTCAACGAGGTATTACCTACTTGAATTTCGAACCGTGATGACTGTATATTTTTAAGGAGAAATTCCTTGTTAAATATTGGTGAGGGGAAATAGGTCTTTTTTCTGAACAATTATAAATATGTATCTGGACGAATTGAAAAAAAAAAATCGATAGAAAAATTTTTAGCACACTATTTCCTTCAAAGGTAAATCTTAGATTATGGATAATGGATATGTTCACATAATCTTGTTTTAGAGGGCAATGCTTCTTATTTTCTTTTCTCCCTTATTTCTTAAACTTATTTTAAAATAGGTACCTACTTATTTTCCAACTTTCCCTTATTTTTCAAAATATTTTTTTGCTTCAAATTAAAAAAAAAATGTTAATATTTTTCTAATCCTCTCTATTTATTTTTTTTAAAAAAAATACCTCGACATTATTGAACAAAAAAATATTTTGACCATTTTTCTCCACATTAAAATTTAGAAAAAGAGTATACGAAAAGTTCATTACATTGCTTGGTTAAAATTTTAAGGATTTTCTCCAATTTTTTTCAAAATAATTATCATTACGTCAATAGTGGGTGTAGTATGTCAAAAGGAACGTTAGGTATCTAACGTTCCACAAAACCCGTTACATTTTTCCAATTTTACTTTCATACCTTGACCTGAGGCATATCTTTGTCAAAAATTATAAAGCTCTCAAAATCAAAACTACAGATTTTTTTACTCATTTTTTTTATTGGTACCCCAAATTTAAATCACCACCCAACATGAGTTAGTGGGGG
Source organism: Pseudococcus jackbeardsleyi (assembly GCA_038380155.1). Classification (NCBI taxonomy): domain Eukaryota; kingdom Metazoa; phylum Arthropoda; class Insecta; order Hemiptera; family Pseudococcidae; genus Pseudococcus; species Pseudococcus jackbeardsleyi. The sequence goes on along the minus strand of CM076240.1, from coordinate 21,770,334 downwards.
GGGGAATACAAAAAAATCCAACTTGAGTACAACAAAGTAATCCAATTTTCAATTAATGGGAGAAGGCATTCAAAAAAATTGATTTGACGCCTACACCTACTGGAAATTATTTTGAGGGAATCTTCATGACGAATTTCGAATTAATTGGTCGAATTTTCAATCAATGAGAAAGGACATCCAAAAATAATAATTTGCTCTTAAAATTAATGGGAAGGGTTGTTCAAAAAAAAAATTAATTGAATACAACTGATTGAATTTTCAATTATTGGGAGAACTGGAAAAGACATTCAAAATTATTGATTCTATCCCAGCAATTAAAATTATTTCAAAGGTACCTTCACGGTGATTTTCGAAAATTGTGAGGGTACCTCCATCGTGATTTTCAAAAATTGTGGGAGAACTGCATTCAGAAAAAAATCAATCTGGAATTCAAATTGAAAACAGTTGTTCGAATTTTTAGTTAATGATGAGGTATTCAAAAAAAGTTGATTCGAATAGGAATATTTTTCAATAAAAAATGGTTTGACCTATTGATTCGATCTGGGTCATGGAATTTTTTTTTGATTTCTGTAAATTTAAGTAATTTGAAATGAAGAATTAGGTACCTTCGAGAGCTAAAAGTGGAGATTCGAGCCTTTTAGGTATATTTTTTGGTATTCCTATTTGCCCATTTTTTTTTTTTTGCTAATAACCATGTCAGCAGTTTGTCCTAATTTATGGCAAAATCTTTCACCTGTCTGCTTTTTGATAAGGTACCCAGGATTAAATTATGAGCAATTAATAAAAAGCAATTTAATATGATCCCACAGCAACGATTTTATTCAATTGTTTTAAAAATAGAGTATCCACATACTTAATAACTTTACTTAATCAAAATTGAAAATAGTTACGGGGTTCTCACTTATGGCGGTGATGCTGTTGATGGTGATTGTGGCAACAGTGTTACAGATGGTGATGGAGTAGTTGGTGTCAACCATTGGTATGGTGCTGCAGGGATCGGGTCAGATGGAGTTGTCTGTGAGGAAGGCGGTGGATGTGTAGGTTCCTTTGGTGAATTTGACGGAGGAGTTTGAGGTTTCTCAGGTGGTGGAGTCGGAGGTTTCCCTTGTGGAGGCGGCAAATATGGAGGTGCCGGTGGTGGAGGCGGTGGAGGCGAAGGTGGAGCTGAATGTTCTTGCGGTGGCGGTGGCGGAGGAGGTGGAGATGGAGGATTTAATATCTCATTAAGAACGAATCCAGCAAGCAATCCTGTGCCGAAGTCACTACCCGAGCTAGAATATCCTCCTCCCATATGAGTCGTACTACCCCCTCCCCCACCAAATCCTCCTCTCGAAGACGATCTACCACCGCTGGACCCTCCTTTCGGTCCAGGCTTACAATTCACGACGCATAAAAATTGAAAAAAAATCAAGTTCAACGTGATTTTCATTTTCAACATACCAAACTCCAATTTGAATATGAACTGAAAAGTGAAAAAAATGTTGACTAAACATTATGAAAATAGGTATTTATGAGGATAGCTACACTTGCGAAATCGAATCGCTGCACGCACTCGTGCTTTATCTAAATATTTGCAAATTCTTATAAATTTCGTTTCGTAAGCTATGCAAATAATAATGCTGCGGTAAAATGTATAAAACCAGAAGTTATTTATTTTTCATGGCGAATGAAATTTACATTGGTGATGTACAGAACGGAAGCGAAATAGGAATTTGCCCTTCACGAGATCGAAAATGTCTCATTAAAATGAACAATTTTTTACATTTTCGACATAATTTTTCATAAAAATTTTCGCCCTCGCTTGGTTTGAGCAATAAATACAGATGTCTGATTTTCCATAAAAAAAAAATCGCGTTAGTTTTAGATTTCTTATCATTTGAACAATTCAGCCTAGGTGTCCTTTATTTTTCGATTTTTTGACATGACTCCTGTGTAGTTAAGCTAGATACAGGGTGACCCAAAAGTAACGCAATGTGTTTTTTTTTGTAATTTAGAGTGGAATCGTTCAATATTGTCTCACGTTGATCTGATGATCTGAACGAAGGGTTGCCTACATATGGGTCGACAAGGGGCGATGCCAACGCTGTACTCAAAATATCCGCGAGTGGTCCAGTGGAGGGGGGGAGGCAGTGTTGTCAATTTTCCACAAAATTGAATTTTTTGGAAAATTTTTCCTTTCAAATTTTTTGATTAGGCAAAATCGGCATGCAATGATTTTTTATCATTGTTCAATGGCTTTTCATAATGTAAATATTATTTTTTGAATATCTCAATTTTTAAAATTTTCAGAATTTTGAGATTTTTTTTGAAAAATTCAAAAGTCTAAAAAAGCAGAAAATTTTTTAGTGATTTGTGAACAATGAGGATGGAGTTCATATTTTTTGAAGGGAAGATTTCATTATTTGCTTCAGGTAGAACTTCGTCAAAATTTTTATGCCATTCGATTTGCCTATACTATGATAATTTTAGAGCACATGAGCGAACCTAGAAGGCAGGGGCCCCAAAATAAGTGATTTCCGAGCTGAACATTTAAAAAAGTTCTATCTCCGCGAATTTTCAACCAATTCATTTGAAATTTGACGTAAAGGGGAGTACCCTGAAATTTCTTCAGATTTTTTCGGCCGCTTTGAGAACCTTGAATTTGATTTTGAAAATTTCAAATCGCCATAGACATTTTTTTTTGAGATGGGCAGAATTTTTTTTTTCATATTCCTGAATGTATTTTACAGAATTTTTTCAGATTTTTTCAGTGGCGAAAGTTGGTCAAATATGCAAAAAAAAAAAAAAAAACGAGTTAATTCATCATTTTTGTGGCCTTGAATCATTTTTCGCCAATTTTCAGTTTCTCGTTTTAAAAAATACCATTATTCACTTTCTGTGACCTATTTCGACCTTTATTTGATAATTGACGTTTTGAAAGTAAATTGGCAAAAAGAAATATGAAATAAAGGGTTACTCTCCTCATGGCTAATAAAATCGCATGCTTCTACCTCTTTCACATAAAAATAAAATAAATCAAAGTAGCGAAAACCACCTTTGATTTTTTTACCTTTTTGATAGGTTTGAAAATGTTTTTCCGTTTTTCTTTTTCGTCATCAAATCGGATGAAGTTTCAAAAACCACCTTTGATTTTTTTACCTTTTTGATATGTAGGTTTGAAAATGTTTTTCGTCACTAAATCGGATGAAGTTTATGGACGGTTATCAAGATTCCAAAGCTGCTACGATGCCTTCGAGCTGACTCCAATTCCTGAATTGCATGGGAAAAAGTGAAAGAGTAAAATATTTCACTCGAAATTAAATGATGAAATTCATAAGTGAATTTTTCAGAGTGAAAAGTCACTGGACGAAAAAGGTCTGAATTGCAGCAAAGGAAAAATCAACAATGTTAGGTACTTACGGTATGTATTTGATTTCCAACAGATTTTCGTTGATTTTTTAAAGAATTCCACTGAAATTTTTCTGTAATCATGTTGAAATAATTTTGGTAAATTTTTTCAATTTTCGTTTTCAATGAATTTTTCTCTCCGATTTATTCACGTGCTGCAATTCTGACTGTTTTTTAATCATTATGTTTTTAATGATTTTCTCCTACTTTTAAAAGAAAGAGAAGGACACAGGGACAAGGACAATAGTAAAGGGAAAAATGTAGAAAGACGAATATTTTTATAGTTATATTGAGTAGTTCCCTAATATTGAGAGCTGCGAAAAAATGAGGAATATTAAAAAATGGAGAAGAAGGAGGGTGCAAAAGAAAATTGAGGAAAAGTTCTTGAAAGAATTGAGGTTTCGGCTTCACTGTGACCTGTTGAAGATCGGAAAAAGGGGAGACTTTTCATAGACTTCAGTTGAACCACCGTATCTACTTTTTTCCGTCAGGAATGAAGAAAATGATGCTTTCACCAACATCAGAATACCTTATTTGAAAGTTGAATAAGAATTTGGTGTTTGATTAACCAAATAAATAGGTATTGAGGTATGAAAAATCGAAGTGAAATACACATCCTTTTTTTTGCTTAACTATATTTTTTTTAGACAACACCAACCCAGATTTTTTTCCAAAATTATTTTCCGTGGAAAAATGCAAAAATTTACAGAAATTCACATACTGATGGTTTATTACCTATACAAACACAAAGTAAGGAAAATGAAAACTAAAAATTAAAAACTGATCAATTATCACAAGATATTGTAAAAAAATTTAAAATTTACAAAGTAATACATTAAAGCTCAAACTATCCAAATTAACACTGAGTTTTTTTTGAAGGGGGGGGGGGGGAGGTGAAATGTAATATAAAAATCTAAATTCAAAATCAGCACCAATATCGATAAAATTTTCATCATGGATCGGAAAAATTTTATAGAATATGATTTTTACAAATATGTACAATCGCCAATACTTACCTACCTAGTTTTTGAAATGAAGTTTATCAAATTTTATTGCATGAAAATCTATTCTTTGCGATTACGTACGTCAACAAGAAAACAAACAAAAAATATACAGTTGAAAATTAATTACCCACGCGCTACCTGCGTACAATACATAGATCGGGTTAGGTACAGTTAATTTTATTAGGTACCAATAAATCTTTGTATTTACATTACCTTCATAATGGTTTTTAATGCAACTATCTAACTAACGTCACATACGTGCTTAGCCTACCCCATTCATAGGTATTCTATCTTTTTGAAAAAATTTTGCATTGCTGGGCGAAATGAAAAAAAAAAATTATTAATCAGTTATTCAATTCATGAAGTTATTATTTCGAAATTCAAATTCTGTTCAAATAGGTTGAGTATTGATATATGTAGTTCAACAAGATATTGCCTATTTGGTATTTGAATTTGAAAGGTGTCTGCATGTGGTGGCTATATTCCTATTCGTGATCGTGAGGAGAAATTCTTCATTGACGATTGGAGGGGGAGATACGTAGCCCCTTTTTCAAAATAAATAAATATTCACCTGAACGGACTGAAAAGAAAAAATCGAGGAAGAAAAATTATAAAGCGTTTAAACCACATAAAAATATTATGTACATAGAATTTATTATTGTATTTTCTTTTTGGATCCCTCAAAATTTAAATCACCACCCAATACGAAAACACTTTCAGAATTTAAATCATCTTTACACGAAATAAAAATGCCTTCTCTAAAAATAGCAACCTTTGATTTTTGAAAAATGGGTCCGTTGGGAAATAAGGGGCTTTTGGAAATGTTTGAAGGCCACTCCTGGCACTCCTCATAACTCATAAGTTTTGAACAGGAAATAGGAGCCAGTCAAGTTTCTTGAGTTTTGACTCCGCAATCAATTTCAGATATTAACTCTCGACTCTGGAGTTTATCTGTGACCTTGAATTCTCGATTGGCTCATGTCTCTCTTTAGAGTCAATTTGACTTCGACTTCGGGGTCCTTTCAATTTTATTTTTTCTTCTTAATTACATATCATTTTGATCTATTAAATTTTCGCTTTATATGTAGGTACCTACTTCACAATCTGGATTCAAAATTAGGAAAAAAAATTTTAGAGAAAAGCCTGAAGCATTAGGTACTGAATAGTTGCAGATGTATCTGGTTCCTCCAATTATAGGAGAGGCTTCTTTTTTAATGATTTTTTTTTAAAATTATATTTTAGGTATTTTAATTGACAGGTTTTTTTCTTTAAAATTAAAAATTTGTATTTTTTATACAAATTTTATTCGTGGTAATTTGATAAGGTCCCTAAATTTTTCATCAAGAATATGCCCTCACCGCACCCCTGCTCCTACCACGGAGCATAGGCGGATTTAGGAAAATAGAACAGGGGAGGGGGCTAAGCCCCAAGTCAATGGCATTGGAAGATTTTTTGGAAAGGTACAAACTGCAAAATAGATACAAGGACTAGAAATACCAGAAAAATCTTATGAAGAAGAAGTAGGAGGGAGCCTCTAGCCTTGTTTGACACTTGTCGCCTCAAGTAAATTGAATAACTGTGATTTAATTAATACCCGAGCGAAGCGAGGGTGAATTTTTGAAAAATTGAATTTTTAATGGCCAGAAAAGTGATTTTTTCGTAATTCGTATAGGTACCTATTAATGATTTCAAAATTCCTATTTGATATTATTTTAGGGGGAGGGGGAGGGGGAAGCTTTTTTTGGGAGAATACAAATTGAGGAAAAAGCCATGAAGTACCGGAAGGAATTTCGAGGGAAAGGAATCTTCTTCTTCAACGTTGTCTAAAAATAATTTGTGAGGTGTGAATTTGGTCATGTCCGAGCGAAGAGAGGGCGAAACTTTGAAAAAATAGGGTATTTAATGCCCAGAAAATACATTTTTTTCATGTTGATTCAAGACCCAGACTCCGGAGTCAAGCTCACGCCCCAATTTCTGACTTCATCTTGACTTCTTGACTGCAGGGTCATTTTACGTCACTGACTCTTGACTCCGGAATCCATCTACCTTTACTTCCAGACTCCAGAGTCAAGCCGGAATTGGAGTCAATTTGAAGTCAGTTTGGCCCAGACTCTGGAATCTTCGAGATTCATCGCATTCCTGGTTCTTGCATTTCTGTAACAGTCAAATAATTTTCTGGTAATAATTATGCATATGCACTTGCATATAGTTCCAACCTTGTGGTAAAAATTTTCGCCTGTCCACTAGCAATCGAAAAGCAATTAGCTAGAAGCAATTTAATAATTTCACAGCATCAATTTTATTCAATTTAAAAAATAATAATAATAAAGAACATCCATTAGAGAATTTTCATTTGATTAAAATTTAAAAATTGTCAAGAGGTAATCCTACTTTATGGTGGTGGTGTTGTGGATGGAAGTGGTGGTATCGCTGATGATGGCGGTGGCAGTGCTGTAGGTGGCGGCGGTGGTGGAGTTTGTGTCAACCATTGATATGGTGCTCCGGAGGACGGTGTTTCTGTAATTGGCGTTGTTGTCAAGGGTGCTGCTGGTGCCACTGATGCCACAGGTGCCACTGGTGGAGTTTGTGGCAACCACTGATATGGTGCTCCGGAGGACGGTGTTTCTGTAATTGGCGCTGTTGTCACCGGTGCTGCTGGTGCCACAGGTGCCACTGGTGGAGTTTGTGGCAACCACTGATATGGTGCTCCAAGAGGTGGTGTTTCTGCTGATGGCACCGGTGTCACTGGTGGAGGATTTGGTGGAGGATCTGCTGCAGGGTACACACCTTGTGGCTGGATTGAAGGTGGTTGTATTGGTGGATTCGGTTCCACTGGTGTTGATGGCAGTGGTGGCGGTGGTTCCCCTGGAGGCGGTGGAAGTTTCTCTTGCGGAGGTGGCAGATATGGATTCTCTGGTGGAGGCGCAAGTGGAGATGGAGGTGCTTGTTGTGGAGGCGGCAGAGGTAGAGGTTGCTGTGGAGGAAGCAAGACGACAGGCGGTGGAGTTGCTAATGCTTGGAGAGCTAAAGCTCCTCCAACTCCTACAGCGAATCCCGTACCAAAATCTTCTCCCGAGTCAGACTTGGATTTCCCAGATCCTCCTTTCGTTGGAGACTTACTGCTCCCTCCCCCACTAAATCCTCTCGAGGAAGATCTACCTCCCCCTCCGCCTCCACCTCCCCGACCCCCACCCCCACCTCCTTTTGGTTCAGGCTTACAATTCACCACGTATAAAAATTGAATAAAAATCACGCACGATAAGATAATTTTCATTTTCAACGAACCAAATTTCGATCACGAGTACGAAGTGAACAAATGATGACTAAATATTATGAAAATAGGTATTTATGAGGATAACTACAATTGCGAAATCGAAAAGCTGCATGCATTGGTGCTCTATCTAAATATTTGAAAAGTCATATAAATTTCATTTCATAAAATTTGCAGATAGCAATGCGACGGTAAAATCAAGGTAAAAAAAACACCACAGAAATTTATTTATTATTTTATTTTTTATGGTGAATGAAATGTCGCAGGCAAAGCGAGAATTCGCCCTTTACGAGATCAAAAATGACTTGTTAAATGATTAATAGATAGGTAATAATTTTATACTTTTTAAACACGATTTTTCCCGTCGATTCGCTGAAGCAGTTAATAAATCCGTGTTTTCCGTCAACTATCCCTACATTTTTGGGAAACCTGTTGCAAAGAATCGTGTTATTTTTCGATTTTTTTCACATGGTTTCTGAAGATGGTACTTCCTGAAGATCTTGTAGGTGTTTGAAAATGAGCAGATTGTAGGCTATGTATTTTTTGAAAAAGTCGGGGAATTATGCCTAGATTTCGAAAATACCTGGACACATTTCTTCACTCAATTGTCCTTTGAAATTAACCAAGCCTAGGTATTTATTCAAAAAGAAAGAAAAATCTAAAAAAAAAAAAATGAAAAATTTGCAAAAGTCATCTCTTTGCGTAAAGCAAATGTTTTCATTTTCAACCGAAAAAATTCCATTGATGTTTACTTCTCACTGTGTTCCCGTTTTCAGGGATGCCCACTTGAAAAAAAGGTCACGAAAATGTTGGGACTGGGAGAGAAAATGAAGGGAGGTGGAAAATTTTTGAATACGCCATTTATCTGCTCTTTTTGAGTACCAACAGTAAATATTTTCTTTTTTTTAAATTTTTTTCCCAATTTTCCTCTTCCGTATTGAAATTGGCGAAATTTTTTGAGGGATAGGAGAAAAAACAGAGCAGCGGAAAAATTTTGAATTCCTAATTACCTATATACCTACGTCTTTTTCCTCCTCTTGTTGAGATGAGTACATGGTGAATTCAAAATTTTCCTTGCTTTGTGTTCAATTCATTTCATTCTCCCAAAATTCAAAACAAAGGGGGAAAATTTCCCGCTCTGTTTTGAATTTTGATAAAATTTTGAGGGCGGGTGGGAGAATGAAACGAATTGAATAAAAAGGAGGGAAAATTTTGAGTACGTCATTTTATTCAGTTTCTCTTGTAGGTGGTAGGTAGTACTTTCCTACTTTCATTGCTTTTATTTCAATTGTTAGGTAGGTACCTATCTCATAGTCATAATCATAACTCATATTTTATCTGTGTGTAGCGCCACTTATGGAGAAAAGGGAGATTGTAACAGTAACATGCGCTTGCGAATTGTCAAGTCCTAAGTAATTCATCTGTGTGATACGATGGCGGGTTAAAGGTGGGGTAATCACCTTTGGGCTTTGAGTATCTTTCATTTAAAGTAGCACGTTTGGCGCTTAGAATAATTTTCAATTTTTTGAATAATCACAATCAAAAACATTCATTACAATTATTGTGAGTACTGCCTGCATGATTTTTTTTTTCATGTTTTTCACTTGAGTAATCAATTTTAGTTAAAACAAAATCTGCAGATAAAAAATTTAGGAGATGTTACGAACCATATTCAAAGGATTGCGGTAATTGAACCATTGCTTGTATATTTTACTCGGGTTAATGAAAATTTCCAAAGGAATCATCACGATAATAACAATTTTTTTCAGACCAGCCGAGACACTATCATCATTATTTCTTCGCTGGACCGCAGGAGAAAGAGAATGTGATAGATGTTCCGACGAATGTATCGAATACGTGCAACAAAGTGAAGAAAGAGTAAGATTTATCAAAATACTTGATGTATAAATTTTTGGAAATGTTGATAATGTCGACACGATATTTAAAAAAAAAATAAAGATTGTTTATTTCGTGTGGGAAATTTTTAAAATAATTAGGTCATGACTCGTGTGAAGCATGATGAAGAGCAGGGGGTTCAAAATCAGTCCTCGAAGTAAAACGATCGCATTTTTCAGAAAAAATAAAACTGATACTCCGATCAGTTCCCTGAAGAAGTTTCTTTCATTTATTTATTTACCCACAAATTGTTGTAAATCACAAATTGAAGATTTCTGAATTTTTAATATTAAATTTAAATTGCCCGAGAGTTCATTCAATAGTCTGAAAAATTGACTAATATTTTGTTGACATACCTAGAAACAATTTTTGAATAATTTTTTGGAATTGTTCTGTTGCAATCTGGCCAACAGAAATTTTATAAAATGATTTTTTTTCAATCCGCCCCTTTATACTACTTACTGTATTGTATGTTTCACTTTTTTTTCAGGCCATCCCTTTAATAACATCCAAAGGAAATAATCCGTATCTTAGAAAACTGCTTGACATCAAACTCTACCTGGATTGCGATCTTGTATTGAGACACGGTTGTTTATCACTTGAAGAGCTTTCAGAAATTAATTCTTCAGATGATTTCCTGAGCAGAGTAAAAAAGAACGGTGAACAGGCTATGCGTGAATACTGCGACGAAATTTCAAATTTAGAATCGGAAAATTTGTCCAAGAATGATGAACAAGAGGAAATTTCAAAAACCTCTATGGGATCGTTAATTAAACATCCAAAAGATGATGAAAATTCTTTGAGATGGCTTTTGGATTACACGCTGTATAATTACGTGATGGAACAACTCGAGGAATTATTAGTGCGTGAGGAATTTATTGAGAACGCAGAAACTCAAGACTTGGATGGATTATATATACGTGAAAAGTTCATACACATTGTTTGGAGAAGAGGTATCCGAGCTCTCAAGGAATTCGATGGAGATGATGATGTCAATGAAGAGGAGGAAAAAGACGATAATCCTAAATGTAAGGTTCCGAAAATTTCTCAACCTGAAGACACAAGCGATAATTGATACGTTCACTTTTGAATTTTTATTTTAATATACATGCTTGTCAATAAAAATAGATAATCTTGTTAGACGTCGAAAGTTTTCATTTCAATATCTTATATCGAAATAACTGAAATGTAGAAAAAAAAAGTAAGATCGGGGATCGAGAGTCGATCACTACATGGTAATTTTCCAATCTAACGAGCTAAAAAAGGGGGAAAACTCGAGTGGCATATTATTGTAGGTACCTAATTTTTTCAATTTCGTTAATTCTCACTTTATGTTTCAAAGCTGTGGGTAGTTTTAAAGTTACCTACACAATCAATAAATTTTCCCATTGATCTGATTTTTCAAATATTTTCTTCAAAAAAGAATTTTGTGAAATTATTGATCGAAAAAATGTTTCAGCTGAAAAAATCTGAAGACATAATATTTTTTAAATTATCGGCAAAATGTTTCCAGTAAAATAAATTTTGAAAAATATGAAGTTGGAAAATTTTCAATTTTAAAATTTCATCAGTGTCAGAATTTTTTCCAACAAATTGACTCCTACAAAAGCTAATATTTCTCACTTTCGCACGAACTGTTCTCTCACCCAAAAGTTTTCAAGAACAGGTTGTCAACTGCCAAGCGGTGAAAAAATTGCATAGCTTGAAATTATATTTGTGAAGATTGAAAAAATTTTCTAAAGCTTTTAAAATGTATGTAGGTACTGAAAAGTAGAGAATTTTTAAAAAATTAGACAACGAATCGTAAATGCACCCAGAAATTAATAATTGAAGAATTGAAGAAGAGGCTGAAAATTTGAGAAAAAATTAGTGGGGGGAGGGAGGGTCAAATTTCAAATAAGTTATTTTCCACTGATCTGTTAAAATTATTGATTTTTTCCAACAAAATGGAAATAAGTAAGTATATGGAGAAATTTGTGATTTTTGATTTTAAGATCAACGAAGAATCATTTTAAAAATTAATACTTACCTACATTCAAAATATTGCCCGAACGAAGCGAAGACGATAATTTTAAAAAAATGCAGTTCGAAGAACAAAAAATTCTTTTTTTCACATTTTTGTGATTCAAAACAGTCTCTTTTCTTGGTATAAAGGAGGAAGGGGGAGGCTTGAGTGGATAACTTTTCAATTATTGAAAAATCTCTCCAACTTCGGATAGTCGATTTTATGAAAATGACAAAATGAGTCGTTGAGTCGTTCAAAAAAGAACTAGAACAATCTTGAAAATTTAATAATTTCACAAAATATTGCATTCCGTTTTCCAAAAAATTATGAATTATAAAAAATGTAAATTATAAAACAACTGTGCAAGAAAAGTACGATTTCTTTAAAACGGCAATAAATTTTTTTTCTTGAAAAACATTTCAAAACATTGTCTTCTTTTTAAAAAAAATTTGACCATTTCAGTCCAAAATTCTATAGGTATTTTCTAAAATTTTCAAATTGAAAAGATTTATTTTAAAAAATGAAAAAGTTACCTCAAAAGTATCAACCATTGAAAGCACTTAAAAATCAAGCAATTGTCTCAAATTTCACCCCCTCTCCGCCAAAAATAAATTACTACCTACTAGAATTCTCTGCAAATTAAAAAAAAACTTCGATTTTAAAAACTAAAAATCTGAAACAGTGTCGAATTATTTTTGACCGTTTATGTCTCTCAGGTTCAACACCATTCTAAGCAATTAATTTGGTTCAACTTTGGAGTGTCCTTTTCAACTTTGAAATTCTTTCCAAAATTTCAAGAATTTCAGTATGACCATGACCAACCTTCAAAACTAAATTTCTCCTTGAACAGATCAAGGACGAAAGATTTTTCAAAGAAAGCCGAAGTCAATCTAATTCTGAAATCTAAACAATATTTTTCCAACAGGTACTTCAGCTTTCCAAACAGTGATTCAAATTTTTCTGTTAATCTTACTCCTTTAAATTTCGTTAGTGACGGTTTAGAAAAAGTGATTTTGGAAATTGCGATGAAAATAATAATTCAAACTGGCCAATCGGGTAAATTTGATTTTCGAAAAAATCCCTTCGCGAAAAAATCATAATTTCCCACCACCATTTTTTTGGAGATTGACGTCGTTAATCTAAAAAACAGCCAATTCTTCGTATAAACTGATTTAACGAGTAATACACTCGTAAATCTAATAATTTCTAGTTAATTTATCTAATTCGTAGAACCAACACGAATTATATTGGATAGATACACGAATCGATATCTCTGCATTAAAATTAACACAACATATCGATAAAGCAGTACCAAAAAAATTATCAATACCTACCTAGATTAACTCGAACCAAATAAATACGCCATTAAAATAAAGAAATTATATTTCTTTGGTTTATAAATGAAAATGTTCACATAATCAAAGATATTAAATAGTTACAATATTTACATTACGTAGTGCTTCTTGGTATGTATACGACAAAATATAATGATAGAAAAAATATCCGTATTATTCATCAGCTTATTCGTACATTGTTCACCAATTTTTTTAGTACATTACAATCACACTAATCAAACCGGATGGAAAATTCTTCCAATTATCTCGTAAAAAAACAAAAACTTCATATCCAATCCAAACACATTCTTAGAGAGAAAAAAACCACATCGAATTTAAATTACCGATAAATTATTCTAGAAAGATTGTTAACCTATTCGAAGCTCTTCGCATTCTTAATTACTTATAAATGGTGATTATATTACCAGCGGAGAATTTACTCCAAAAAAAGGGGGGAAATACGTAAATCCGCGAATTACTCTCGGATGTGTAAATTCTTGCCGGTTAATTTTTTTTTTTTACATTCACAGCCCTACACATTAATAAATTACCTACTAAAAATTCAACAAAAATAGAAGAAATCGGTAAAGGGATTAATAATTAACCCGCGATCCATATTTACAACACAAAAATACGACTGTAACATGTTCTAAATCATCGGCGTTTGATAAATGGTGTCATTTTCGAGCTGTCGGCTGATAACGAACCTCCCATCAGGCCAATCGATGCAATTTCATTGCACGTATCGTCGAGAGAATTTCAAACAGCTATGACTAGTAAGAGACCATAAGTCATTAAAAACAAAAGGAACATATTCCTGAGTATAGAGAAAAACGCGGATTTGGGAGCTGCCTCTTGTACGGTGATCGGCAACATCAGGACGGATGTCGTTTTCAAGTAACGATATTCCGATCGAATCATACGTCCGCGTATTTCTACACCATAAATCAAACTTAAAATTTATATGTACAATTTTTAAAAAAAAATGAACATCAGACCAGTGTGTTAATTAAAAATAGTAAATTAAAAATTTCTTTAAAAAAAAAACAAAGTTAAAAGTAATTTGCAACAGACAAGGTACTATGGGTGATGTATAAACATCTTTTATAGTAGTGCAGTGCCGGTGGGTTGATTTTACGGGGACAACGGCTATCAAACCATCGATATGGTAACATTAATACCCAAGTTACCATTATCGGAGAATAACTGAGCCATACTGATATCGAATACTAAACAATCGGAGTTCATTATGGCTGTGGCGACTCCTTCGTGAATACTTCGCGGTGTCGCTTCCCACGTTAATCGTCTCCGAGGTCCGTTCAGTTCCAATCTGAAAAGATAAACGAGTATTATGAATGAGTATTATCGGTCGACGTCACGATCTAATTTTTTCCTTGTCGAATTCGACGACCCGTGACTTTCTACGATAAGGGGATTCTTTTTCTTTTACAATTTACGTCGTGGTTTGGTTTACATGTGTTGGTTAAAATATGCACTTATTTGAAAGTACAACCAGACGACGTATTTGGTTCGAGATTCTTCGCTTATCGTATGTAGATGTAAAAATAAATCACGACAGACGGATGGCAGTACCGAGTACCAACCTATAAGCGAAATTTTCAGCTTGTTTACGAGATCCGATTAATTGTACTATTGCGAAGAACTGCTGATGCCCTTCGTATTTTTCTTGCTTCTCCAAGACGAGCATGAAATTGTAACCGAAGCAGGATTGCATCATGACCCAATCGACAGCACCTGGTAGATTGATATCGGTGGCCAGGAATACAATATCTTCGCCTGAATAGAAACATATTTTGGTTGAAAAAATCACGGAAGAAAATATATATTTTCAAATTTTCAATGTAATATTTTATGATATTATTACGAATCAACTCCAACCAAAAATGAAATGGGGGTCCTTAAATAAGTCAGAACCGTAGATAGTCATCGTGGGCAGTGGTCGAAAAATCCAAATAATTATCATTTTCACATACCAATAATTATTTTTTATTTTTCATCGAAATCAGATTCTAGATTGGTATCGAAAAAAAAAAAGAAATGAAAAGAGGTAAGTAAACAAAACGAGTTGAATTTCAAAACATTTTCAAAGGTTTTCAAAAAATATTTCAAGCTGCTCTGTAGCGAGATTCGGCTCCTTTGAACACCTGGACTCTGACTTGTAGTCTAAGCGGTTAACCGGAGTATACTTCACTTTTTGAACACGGGTTGAAATGTGGTTTTTATTTTAGTATGACCCATAACAATATTTTTGAGAAGGGGAGGCATCAAAAATTTCCCTTAGGGAGGGCGTGAGGGGGAGTTTTAGGGGGAGTTTCACCCCTATTTTTCCACATTGAGGGATCGGGGTAAATTTGGTGTCGTTTTCGTGTAATTCGACCCTCCTGAACACGAATCTGCAGTTAGTTTTTCGATCAAAGACGTACAACTCGCGCAATCGTACTATTTGTGTCGCAAAAAATGGCTAATTTTGAGGAAAAAGGGGTAAAATTACGATTTTTTACATCTTGAGACAAGTAATGTTGACGAATTGGAGTTTGAAACCTGTTTTCTATACAATTCGAACCTTCCGAGTCCGAATTTGTTATTGGTTTCCGGATAAGAAGTGAAATTCTTTCTTATTTGCCTATTTTTGGTAGTGAAAAACAGCCGATTTTGGTGAAAATTGACTCCAAACCGCAAGTTTCCATTTTCCCAACCCAATACCTCGAACCAATCCTTGTATGGCATAATTTTTAGACATAATTTGAACCTCCTGAACACGAATTTTTGATTAGTTTCCCGATTGGAAGCAGAGAATTTCCTCAATCGTGAAATTAACGTAGCGTAAAATTCCCGATTTTACCAAAATTGGCATGAAAGGGTCTGGCCAAATAAGGGGTGACTTTGGCCCCCGCTCCGATTTTCATTCTAACCCCCTTAATTGGTGCCCCTGGACGTGAAAACATTCTAAAAAAAATTTTGACCCCCCAAGCCCCTCCCTTTTGGAGATATGACCATTTTATTGGCTGATTTTCATGAATTTTTAATTCCAACGAAAGTGAACGAAATTTTCTGTTCTTTGGCACAAAGTTACATCTCGTAGAGGTGTATTTATGAAAATTTTTTCAACCCCGATAGATACCATTTTTGCAAGCGTTCTGCTTGCATTTTCAGAAGTGACTTTTTTCACTGATTTTTCATGATAAAAAAGCTGAAAAGGGGTGAAAATTTCGAGATTTCGAGAGAAACAAACGCGACAAGAGTGTTAATCGGTGTATTTTGACCCACTGCACCTCTAAGAGATGTAACTTTGTGCCAAAGAACAGAAAATTTCGTTCACTTTCGTTGGAATTAAAAATTCATGAAAATCAGCCAATAAAATGGTCATATCTCCAAAAGGGAGGGGCTTGGGGGGTCAAAATTTTTTTTAGAATGTTTTCACGTCCAGGGGCACCAATTAAGGGGGTTAGAATGAAAATCGGAGCGGGGGCCAAAGTCACCCCTTATTTGGCCAGACCCTTTCATGCCAATTTTGGTAAAATCGGGAATTTTACGCTACGTTAATTTCACGATTGAGGAAATTCTCTGCTTCCAATCGGGAAACTAATCAAAAATTCGTGTTCAGGAGGTTCAAATTATGTCTAAAAATTATGCCATACAAGGATTGGTTCGAGGTATTGGGTTGGGAAAATGGAAACTTGCGGTTTGGAGTCAATTTTCACCAAAATCGGCTGTTTTTCACTACCAAAAATAGGCAAATAAGAAAGAATTTCACTTCTTATCCGGAAACCAATAACAAATTCGGACTCGGAAGGTTCGAATTGTATAGAAAACAGGTTTCAAACTCCAATTCGTCAACATTACTTGTCTCAAGATGTAAAAAATCGTAATTTTACCCCTTTTTCCTCAAAATTAGCCATTTTTCGCGACACAAATAGTACGATTGCGCGAGTTGTACGTCTTTGATCGAAAAACTAACTGCAGATTCGTGTTCAGGAGGGTCGAATTACACGAAAACGACACCAAATTTACCCCGATCCCTCAATGTGGAAAAATAGGGGTGAAACTCCCCCTAAAACTCCCCCTCACGCCCTCCCTAAGGGAAATTTTTGATGCCTCCTCTTCTCAAAAATATTGTTATGGGTCATACTAAAATAAAAACCACATTTCAACCCGTGTTCAAAAAGTGAAGTATACTCCGGTTAACCGCTTAGACTATTGCAAGAATAACTGGACTTCAGAATCCAGCTGATAACAAGGTTTTGTCAGGTTATGACGTCAGTAGCCCTTCCGTCGATTGAAAAAGAGGAATGGATAAAACTACAAATTACGTCGATATTTGAGCTCGGCGTCTTCAAGTTATGGAGAATCAACGTACCGCACACTTTTTTCATCATTTTTTTTTTCGTATCTTTCACCAAAATTGTAGAAGTTAGGAGACACTGAATTGTCGTACTCGAAAAGGTGGATATTCGAACAAAATCCCCTCAAAAAGTTCACGAACGACTCGTGATATTTTTCGCTTTCTCAAAATTTCTACTTCATCAAGGAAGCTTGTCTAGAAAGTGGTTATTTTCAAATTCAAGATTTTTTTCCTTCTTATATGGAATAAAAATTATTTATCACCTCAGATCCCTGATAGGTTAGAATGAAATTGATAACAGTTATCGCTTCATTTCTGGTTCGAATTGATACGAAATATTTTCAGGAAATACTCTATTCATACCTTGCAGTGTGGTTATAGATTTATGAGACATCATAAGATGAGCCATAACTTGCTCCAGGCCTCCTTGCCATTTACACGAAGCTCCAGGACATGGACAAGTATACGGTCTCCATTCACACATTTCCTCATGTTCAACTTTCTCGGTATGAAGTAAAGAGAGCGAACATCCCGATGACGAATATTTACAAGGGAACATAATGGTGCTGGCTACCTTCTCCATCGCCAGATTTCGTATATTACCTGCCAGAAAAATAATAATATTACATCGGGATTCCCGACATACTCTCAATCTTGCAATACTAACCCAAGGGTCCTCGACAAGTAGGACATCCGGTGAGCTTAGGTCGACAATTGCTACACACGAGATGGCCGCTTTGACACTGCAATATGGGCGGCAATACATAATCAAAACAAACCGGGCATTCGAATAATGACGCTAAATCTGCAGTTATTGGTGTTTGTGCGGTACATGTCGGAATCACGATGGCATTCAGGCCTCTTCGTTTAGCTGCTGGTAATGTATTCGCTTGGTTATTGGCGCCGTTACCGCTGTTAGCATTATTACTGCTGTTATTCGGGATCACGCTGGCGGCAGGGCTTGTGATACTACAGTTGTTGTTACTCATCGTTACGCTACGTTCTGTGGAAAAACAAACAATGTAATATGCTACCGTTACGAAACACTGAAAAATATAAAAAAGTTACCTGTACTCGAGACGATCAAATAAAACGATTCAGATATTGTCAGGATTCATGAGAATGAAATTCGTTAAAGACAGATATTCTATACACGTACATTTTATAATCAAAGCTATCGTATGAAATATCACAGTTGTACGACAAACTCGTTAATTGTAGGTCAGCACTAAACAATCATTGTGTTTTCAATTCCACATTAAGCAAGCAATATAACCAAGTGTGAGTGATGTTGGCGTTCTAGATAGTGAAATTAATTCCACATCGTTTCGATATTGTCAATGATGACTAAGAAATGGTGTTCGATCGCGATCGCGCAGATTTACATAAAATACGTTAACGGAATCGGAGGCGGAGAACGCGCACAACACATCAAATTTTCACTTGGTCGCCATGCAACGCTGGGCACTAGAGAAACGTTAATAGCACACCGATTAAACTTACAACTGCGTTATAAATCGTATAAAACACTGAAAACAAATGCACAATCAGCCAACGAAGGACAATAATTAATAATTATGCAAAAAATTGATTACTTTTTTGTTTTTCGATTTTTTTTCTACAACACGTCATGCTCGTACCATAATTGCGACGCTAAATTTGGCCAAAGTTGAGTTGCAGTGTTACCACAAGAGGAAATTTTGATTTTTTGAGATTCAGCGCCGAGGCATTTGCAAGCAAAACAATAAATTGAATAGTTTTTTTATTTTATAAAAAAATGTTTTTTTTGTTTTATTGTTCAACAAATGAATTATATTATTTATTATAAATTTTATTTTTGTTTTTTATATTTATTAAAATTAAAATTTTTCAAAAAACACAAAGATTTCGTAGGAAAATTGAATTTTTAATTAAAATTCTAGAAAATCACGAAAAATGTAATACTTTTGATAGTTTTGAAAGTACAAGTCGGCTACCGTGATGAAAGTTTACATACAAACCTTATCAATGTTTTTATTTTTTTTTAAATTTCCGCATTATGTAAAATTAAAGTTTCTAAGCTTGCCATTCCATTTCGTTTTTGGGGTGTATTGATTCGTAATTAAATTTCGTAGTTAGCTTACCATCTAGCGCAATGACTGACTTCAAAAACCAAAGAAACCTTAGGTTTTTAGAAGACTACCTCACCGAGAGGACTTACATCGAAGGGTGTGTTTTCGATCTAACACAAGATACATTCACGTTTCAGATGGTTTTAATGTATGCTTTTTAATTTTACAGAAATCGACCATCTCAAGCCGATGTTTTAGTGTTGAATGCTCTTAGCAGAGCTCCCACCAAGGCTACGCCTAATGTATATCGTTGGTACACCCATGTACAATCCTTCAACGCTGAAGAGAAGAAAAATTTCGTTGAAAAAAGTTTGAATAACGAAGTAACCAAGTTCTTAAATAAGTTAGGCACTGCTACTACAGGCGACGATAACAATGGTGACGATCCGTTCGAATCAGGCGAAGAAGTACGTAGAATCATTGTACTTTGGTATGTTTTGATGATACCTTTACCATACTTGTTATTGTAGGATGCCGAATCAAACTCAGACATGATTGTACATGTTACAATTACTTTAGACCATAAGACTGATGTGAACGTAATAGAGTCCCACGTTAAATCTATTGAAATGCCGGGCCTCGTATGGCGCGATTGTAAGTATCAGTATAAACGATAACGAAATATTTCTGTGTTTCACGATTTTTACATTTTTGTGTCAACTGTCAACAGCCAAAGTAGTTCCAGTTGAATATGAGTTACTGGTTACAGGCGTTGTAGATGTCAGTAAAGTCAACTTTGACGAAAAATATTGGAGAGATTTAAATGATAAAATTGGTGATTACAAAGAAGGTATCATCTATTCCTACGGTATCAACACGATGCGTTCAAAGCAGTCTTAATTTTGTCCTTAGGTTGCATTTGAAGATTATTTCGTTTTTGTATTTTTCTATTTAAATTAACTCAGTTATCATTAAGATAATTTTTAAATTTAATTCATAATTTTACCTGGCGTATTTATATTTCGATTTTTTCCCCTATTTATTGTAATGAGTATTTTCAACAAAATTATAGCTTATTTTGGAAACATGTTCGGAAAGAACGATGTTGAGATGTTCGATTGATAGCTCTGTCGCATTGAACGAATCGGAAGAAATGTATTTCGGCGCACCAATCACATGATAAGAAATCTTCTTGACAGCAGTCTTAAAACGAAATTATTAATTTAGTTTCTTTTCGGTCGAGGTGATTAGTGCTGTTCTGAGTGAAGTTCTCTAGATACAACCAGTAAGTACGAATATTTGCGGTTTTGCCAACAATTTCAAGTAGATACATATTTTAAAAAGAAGTCAAACTCAAAAGTCGGTTCCTCGTGAGTATGTGATTGGGAGACTTCTCTATTAAAATATTTATTGGTAAAAAATTTTACAACAAGAGGTGACTTTAGATTGAACCAAACCAAGATTAAAGTAGATTGAAACCAAATTAACTTAATTCTATACGATTAGCGGTGAGTTGAATATAATTACCTATCTGGGAATCGATTGCAAAACAAACAAAAGCTGAAAAGAAAAAAAATGAAGATACATGAAATGGGCTACATTCTTCATTATTGGGAGCATCTCTCAACGACACATGATTTCCAGAACCCAAAGTATTCAGCATTTCTTGAAAATTTTTGAGGTTAATTATAACGGGGATGGCAATTGAAACCTTGAAACTATAACTTTTCAAAACTTCTATTTAATTTTTTTTTTCGTGTCTTTATCATAATTCGTCCATTGTTTGTTTGTTTCACCATTCTACTCTTTTAAGGCTCAAGTGCAATCCAAAAAAAAAAAATAAATACCGCAAAGTCGCGACTTGTCTTCCAAGTAGTAGATTTGCCAGAATCATTTCCGCAACACGCAAATATCCTCTTAATCGTTGATCATTTTCCTAATTTTAATTATTTGTTATATCATTTTTATAGCACAACTATCATTTTAAACAATGTCTGTCTCAAAAAATCTCAAGTTTTTGGAAAATTACCTCTCAGAAAGGACTTACATCGAAGGGTAAGTGTGTTTACGATTTAACCCTGAACACATCCACGTTTCGATGTTCATATATATTATATCATTTTACAGAAACCGACCATCTCAAGCCGATATTTTAGTTTTAAATACTCTTCGATCAGCTCCCACCAAGGCTACACCGAATGTCTATCGTTGGTACACGCATATTCAATCTTACAGCGACAGAAAAAAGAATAAATTTGCTGAAAAAAGTTTGAATAATGAAATAGCTAAGTTCTTAAATAAATCAGCCGCTGCTACCACTGATGATTCTATCGAATCAGGCAAAGAAGTATGCAGATTCAGTGTCCTTGGGTATCAATATATTCTTGAATTATTACATGTGATATCTTATAGGATGGCGAAGCGGAAAGAAATGAAGATGGAAGACTGAAAGCTGATTCAGTGAAAGACCAAAGGAAAAGGTTAGGCCTACTTATTACAATTCCTCTGGACGAAGACTATGGCGCTTCTGACGCGCCTGCAGTAGAATCCCATGTTAGATCTGTTAAAATGCCTGGTCTCGTATTGGGTGATGGTAAGTATCAATGTAAAATGATACTGAAATATTTTTGTGTTTAACGACATATTTTACATTTTAATGTCAACAGCCAAAGTAGTCCCCGTTAAATATGAGTTGCGAATTTCAAGCGTCATCGAAGACCATGAATTCGACAATGACTATCTGATAGAATTACAAAGTAAAATTTTAAGTACGAGATTGTTCAATGCCATGGGTATGGAAACATTCGATGTAGTCTAACCTTTTCGTACATAATCATTTTGTTTTTGTATTTTTCTATTTCTATTGACTAGTTTGCGTACGAAAGTTGTCACGTGAAAATTTTTTTTAAATTAAAGTCATAATTTTACCTGGCCCTCATTGGCATATTTAGAATTTTTTCTACTGATTGATAATATTTTTCCTCGTACAGATGTATGGAAAAAAGAAAAATTATATTCGGCAAGAGCGATGGTACGGTGTTCGATTGATAGCTCTGTGGTATTTAAATGATTCCGAGGAAATGCATTCGGGTGTAATTAATCATAAGAAACTATCATGATTGCAAACCTAAAACAAAAATCATTCTTTTAGTTTCTTTTCTAATGAGATGTGTAACTGCAGCCGTTCTCTGCGAAGTTGTCTAGAAAACCACCGGAGTACGAATATTTGCGGTTTTGTCAAAAAAAAAATCTGCCTACTTGTCGGGAAAATCATTGAAAAATATTTCTCGAGAGTTGATGACCAAGAGATTTTTTGATTAGTGAGTCGGGGGAAAATCCAAGGAGGCGATATTAAATTGATCCGAAGTCAAAGTGGATTGAAACCACATTATTGACGGAGATGAAGCGTAACTTTTTGTTGGCGATTGGGAGGCTTGATTCTCAGTTAGAAAATCCATTTTTTTTTTTTACTTTTGCCATCACGTTATATTTGTCTATTTTTTTTTTTAAATATGAAGAATCGATGGAAGGAAAGAAGGTTCATATAGTAACTTACATCATCATTTTGAGAAGGACGAATAACATAGGTAAATTCAAACATTTTCGGAAACAAATTCAGATGCTACATTTCTTCATTTTTTCAAATAAATATAGTATTAAAATAGAGACGAAAATAAATCGACCTAATTTTTGAAGTTTTTTCCAGCATTTTTGCCCTATTCGTGCTTTTACTGTACTACTTGCCCAAGTAGGTAAGTATTTTGAACAGAAATAAATTTAATTTTTCAAGAGTTTTTCCTCGTAAGAGCATGAAATTTTTTGATCAAAAACTTTCCAGGAAAAAATTTCACAAAAAAGTTGACAGTAGATTCAACCATACTTGAAACAAATTTAAACCGCAATAATATATTTGATACTCAATTATTTACGATTGGTGGTAACTGGTAAGTCGAATGTCGAATTACTTATCTGAGAATCGATTGAAAAACAAAGACTGAGGGGGAAAAAATGGAAAATACGATGAAATGGGCTAAGTAAGTATGTACTCATCTTCTTTCTTATTGGAATTATCTCTCAGCGACGGCGACAGATAGGTAATTTCCAAAATCCAATAAAGGTAAGGAGTAAGTACATATTTCTAACATTTCTAATTATTAAAATCAATTCATTCCAAAAATTTGAGGAAGAAAGGTAATGCAAGATCTTGCATTACCTTCCTTCTTCAAAAATATTTATCGATAAATATTTATTTTATTACCTTCTTTCTTCATCTTCAAATTTTTGGAATGATTGATAATTTAAAAACGTTTCTGTCGGAGGAGGGCGGGGTGGGTCGCGAACGCGACCCTGGATTTAATAGTTAGAATGGAAATTGAAACTTTTTCATTTCTATTTTCTTTTTTTATGCCCTAAATAAAAATAAAAATCATACCTGATTTGTCCATTGTTTGTTGGTTTCGTCATTTTACCCCTTTAAATGCAATCCAAAAAAAAACTAATTCGTAGTACGCCGTACGCCTTCCAAATAGTAGATAGGCAAGAATTTTTTCCCGCGATACGCCAGGTATGCCGACCACCCTCCTAAACGTTGATAATTCCTGATTTTAATTAATTTTTACATCGTTCTTATAGTACAATTATAGTTTTAAACGATGTCTGTCTCAGAAAATCTCAAATTTTTGGAAAACTATCTCGCAGAAAGGACTTACATCCAAGGGTAAGTGCGTTTTTGATCTAACATTTATGGTATCTTCACATTTTCATGTGTATATTATCAATTTTATTTTACAGAAACCGACCATCTCAAGCCGATATTTTAGTTTTAAATACTCTTCGATCAGCTCCTACCAAGGCCACGACGAATGTTTATCGTTGGTACACACATATTCAATCTTTCAACGACGAAGAGAAAAAAAATTTCCCTGAAAAAAGTTTGATTAACGAAGTAACCAAGCTCCTGAATAAGTTGGCCATTACTACTGTAGGCGACGATTACAATGATGTCGATCCTTCCGGATTAGACAATGAAGTACGAATAGCTAAGTTCCTAGATGATAATGCCAGTCGCTTCTACCGCGGGCGATAATCCCAATTTGTTCGAATCAGGCAAACAAGCGCGTAGATTTTGTGCCCTTGTACTTACTTGAATTGATTTTAATAATCTCTTGACCCTTATGTGATATCTCAGGTTACCGAAGCTGAAAGAAATGCAGAAGGAAGACTGAAATCTGATTCTGTGGAAGACCAAAATAAACCCGCTGTTATTGCCAAGTTAAAGTCCAGTGTATATCTTATTTCATTTTCTCTGGAAGGCGATTTCAGTGTTACTGACGCGCCGGCAGTAGA
Organism: Pseudococcus jackbeardsleyi; assembly: GCA_038380155.1. Classification (NCBI taxonomy): domain Eukaryota; kingdom Metazoa; phylum Arthropoda; class Insecta; order Hemiptera; family Pseudococcidae; genus Pseudococcus; species Pseudococcus jackbeardsleyi. The sequence continues at coordinate 21,745,677 of CM076240.1, read as the reverse complement.
ATCCTATATAAGATCTATTGAAATGCCCGGTTTCACATGGGGTGATGGTAAAGTATCAATGTTAAAGATACTGAAATATTTTTGTCTTCAACGACATAATTTACATTTTCGTGTCAACAGCTAAATTAGTTCCGGTTGGATATGAGTTTCAGTTTACATGCGTCATCGATAACGACTATGCTGAATTAGACGACTTTTTTTTCGATTTCTCCAGAAGATATTTCAAAAAGGACCGAAGAAATCGTTTTATCGGCCGCGTCTCTTTACAACCATGCGATAACGTCTAATTTTTTTGGTACGGTTGAATTTGTAAATTATTTCTACATATTTCTTTTTTGTATTTTTCCAATCGAATTGAATAATTGTAATCGTAAGTTGTCGTGTAAGAATTGTTTTGAACAAATTATTTTAGCTGGCGTGCCTACGTATGTCATCTACTTGAATTTTTTTCTATTACTTACTAAGTGTTTTTTATACATAGATGTATGCAAAAAAATTGAATATTTTACTGATGTAAATTGCAGTTATAACTCCTCTGGAAATATGTTTATAGATTGTTTGGAGAGAGCGATAGTATCTATAATGATGTTGGATTGATAGCTCTGTCGCAGTGAACAAATCCAATGAAATGCATTCTGGTGTAAAATCATTTTATGGCAAGAATCTATTACGATTGCAATCCTAAATCGAAATAATTTCCATTCGATCGAGATGATGAAACTGTTTTGTGCGAAGTTGTTTAAGAACCATCAGTAAGTACGAATATTTGCGATTTTGCCAAAAATATGTACTTACTTGTCGGAGAAAATCCTCGTGAGATATTTCTTGTGAGTGATCAGAGGAGATTATTCGATTGAAATATAATTTCTGGGGAAGAAATTCTGCAGGTATGTGATTTTAGATTGATCTGAAGTTGAATTGAATTGAAGGCTCATCATGGACGGAGATGGACCTTTTCAACTTTTTTTTTTTTGTGGAAATAGCACTTAGTTTTTGAAGCCCTCTCCTCACAAGATTTTTAGCATTATAAGTAAATGAAGTTTAAAACTGAGATATTATTAGAAAATGATCCGTTATGAATGTTCAACAAAGTAACTATTTTTTTTTTTAAATTAACTAAGTATACTTAATTATTAAAAAAAGTAAAGGATTTTTCGTTTTAAAAAAATGATGCTCTTGTCTCAATCGGAAATTAATTTTATACCTATTCTTACATTTTAGAAAATATTTCTGTCTTTCGAGTTTGAAAAATTCCATCAAAAATCATACATTTCTCTTCTCTTTCTTTGGTTTAACACTAAAATTTTGATTTTTTGACATCATCATTGATGTATAACATCCATGTCTCCAACGTCCGGCCCTTTTCTTGAAAATATTTCAGCGAAAAACAATGTTTCACCTTATGAATTCATCTTTCCATTTATTCTAAATGACGTCAACGAGTTCAGTCCCTTCAACAAATTATAATATTCAGTTTTACCTCTGTTGATACCTACAAAAAAATTTAATTAAATTTAAGTTAACGTTTGTCAATTTTGTATTTTTAAATGAAAAATTCCTCATTTCATCCACTTAATAAAGATTCGTCATCATTCATCATTAGCGATGGTTTCAATGTAAGAAGAAAAGATCATTTAAAAAAACTCGCTTTTAATTTTTTAGAAGATGGTTGGAATAATGAGGTGTGGGGGAGGCTCAAAAATTATCCAGCTCCTGCTTGATTTATTAATTACGAAACTGTTCTTCGTTTCCATTATAATTTTTTTTAAATAAAAATTTAACCTTTTTTTTTTCATTCCTTCCACTTTCAATTTCGTTTATTATTAAACATTAAAACCCACCCATTCGTCATTTTTTCAATCATTCAGCAGTTCCTCGAATCCATAAAATCGTAAAACACATATCAATGTTTCTATCGTTAAATTTCAATTTGAAAAATTATAGAAGCTTCTATCCGGAGCATAAAGTCGTGATAAAATTTTAAACTCCTCGTTCAGTACCTAGTACTAAATTGTTGAAGATTTTTTTGTCAGCAGAATTTTAGAAAACTATAAAAAACAGCTTACGGAATAAATCCTGAATGTTGAATTTTATTTTCTAAAATAATACTTAAAAATCTCGAGTGTTTTCATCCGTGATATAATAAAAAAATTTTATATTCATTTGTTGCTCTCATCGTAAAGGGGAATCTTTGGTGTTATAAAATAATAAATAATTTTATGTTCGGATATTTTTCCTCTTAGAAAAAGTACGTTACTCAAGTATTTATTATTTAATCAGTGTTTAGAATCGGATTGTTAATTTTCCCCTCCATTTAATTAATAAATGGGAAATTATTTTATTGCAATTTTTTCAAAATATCTGTTGAGGGTGAAAATTTTACCCCAATTTTTCCATCATAATTTTCCATCGGATTTAATGAAAATAGGTCCTTGCCTATCTAATTTTACACCCAGAAAAAAAAGCGAATTATTTCGACCTTGGCAATACGAAATCATCGAAAGAAATCGAACATTCACGTATAAAAACCAATCCCCTAGCCCAGTTTTTTCTCCACTAAAAATGAGTGTAAAATGGGATGAAAATACAGAATACTAATGAATCACGAGGGACGTGCTGTCATTTACAGTTAAAAGAACAAGGAAAATGAACGCCGATCATAATGCTCAGAACGGGATATGGATTTGAAAAGATACGAAAATAAAGAAGACCGTTGTTAATTTGATTTAGCGTACAAAAATACGAGAAAAAAAGCTAGGGGAATTACAGTCACGAGAACGAGGAGGAGTGCCATGGTCGAAAATCACCAATTGCTCAAAAAAATAAGTAATAATAATAACAGGTCATTTATGTGAAAGATAATTCTTCTGAAGGCACGAACCGAACTCGAATTCGATTCTTAATTTTATTATTTTTCAAATAATTATAAAATACGTTTCGTTGTAGAATGAATAATAATTAATAAAAGCGCAATCGACGAACGCAGATTTTTTATACTTCTATTTTTCAAATGGTCGATTAAGTTTTAAAAATCTCATTGAAATTAATTTTGCTAATCTTCGACGGTTTGGGGTTTTTTCAAAGATAAAGGATTTTTTTTAAATCGACCAGCCAAGAATTCTGTGGAAAGAAAAATGTAAACATTCGACTAAAATTAATTTTAAAAAATGCATCAGTGAATGGAACACGTGCTTTAGGAAGCTTCATCGAAATCGAAGGGATGTACACCTGGATAAGAGGACAGGTGCTGTTTTCATGGTCAATTTTCTTTCTTATAACTAGGTCTAGATATGAATTTCAAAATCTGGTTCAATTTTCCCATCATTGATGAAACAAACATTGAAAATTCTATTCTCGTCGCATGATTAATTTCGCAGCCTCATTTTGACGTCATTTCCACCACCTGACCATAATGAATATGCAAGTCCCATGTTCTGTCAACCACCATTTAGCCTATTTTTTTTTTTTTTTTTTTTTTTTTCAGTTTTCACCCTATTTACCATTTTTCAACTCTGCCATTTTTTTTATCTTTCGTAGGTAACTTTATTTCACCTTTATTTTTATTGTTTCATGTCTACATGGTAGCGTTGGTTTGAAAAGGACCTTGTTTTTGGGGTCGCTACAGCTGTAGAATGGGAGACGATGAAATTACCTAAGCTTCTTCCTGACTCTCCTGCTTTTTTCTATTCGCGTTTATCGCAAATTAAATAAGACTGTCTCGAACTTCCGAAAGAAAATTTCAACGTTGCTTTTCTTCACTCCAATGAATTTTCGTGGTTTTTATTTTTCTCCCTCTTTTTCTTACCAATGTTCGTAGGAATGACCGAAAAACGAACGGATGTAAAATTTAAAGCTTTTTGAACATTTGATAATTTTTTTAACCCACGTTTTATAACTCAAATGCGATGGAAAATTCGATATTAAAGATTGATATTGGTACCCACGTAATGATATTCGAAAAACTTGAATTTTTTTTCAGTAATTTTAGGTTATTTAAATTTATTTATTCAGTTGAAGAAATGATCCAATTGTTTTTTAATTTAAAGGGAAAGAATTTATTCGAATACTTACCTACCTATTTAATAATTTAATACCCAACCAATTACCTATGTGCTCATTTAAGAAACTTCTTTTTTTTTTTAATGTTTCTAAGTAGGTAGATAATTGAAATTGTTGATTTCATCATAAAAAATTTCTGGTTCGATTAGGTATGTGGTTTTGAAATTTCCCATTCTCATACATTAATAGGGAAAAAACTTTTCTAATATCTAACATTAAAATCGAACCGTTTTACAATTTTCAATTTTCTTATGTAAAACTACTTCGTATTTTCGAAACGAATAACTTTATGATATCAAGAGAGAAGAAATTATTTGTTCGTTGTCAACAGAAGAAAAGTAAATATGCTTTTGACGGTACGGTGACTAAGAATACAATTTATTCGTTCAGATAAACGGTATGCTTACAAGTAGATGTAAAAAATACTTATAAGTACCTGCGTGAATTTTGAATTAGCTGTCATTTCAGTCTCATTTTCTGCTGCTTTTGTGGATTGAAATTTGAAAATGATGAAATTGAAATGTGGACTCTCAAAATGTAAGATTTTACAAAAAATAATTTAAAGGTTACATACATGGAATATAGGGGCTAGGGGCCCAAAAATTTGAAATTGGTTCGGGCCAAAACATTCAGTATTGAGTAAACCTATCCTTCTGTAATTTGGTGATTTCAAGTTGAATCTCATTTTTTTGATTTGAGCCCCTCTTTCAGATGCCCCTGTGGACGTGAGGCAAACATTTTGAACTTGGCACGAGGTCAAAATTTCAATTTTGAGTAGGTATCAACTTAGAACTTGATACTAGACCGAAATTTTAATTTTGAGTAATAATTTGAGAAAATTATAAACACCTATGACTAAATCTACACGAAAGAGGCTTCAGGCACGAAATTAAAAATACCCCTGCGAATGACTGAATCGTTTTTTTTTTCAACTGTATGATTCAAAGTGGTCCACTTGCTTTTTTCCAAGTTCGAAATTTTTTATTTCTTCTTAGAGTTCGAATTTTCTTCTCGATTTTTTTCCAAATTGCAATTTTTTCCAGAGTTTGAATTTTTTTCTCCATCATTTCTTGAAATTTTTTTCCAAGTTCGAAATTTTTTTTCAGAGTTCAAATTTTTTCTCGACTACTTTTTTCCAAAATTGAAATTTTTTTCACAGTTCAATTTTTTTCGATTATTTGTTTTCAAATTAAATTTTTTTTCCAGAGTTCGAATTTTTTCTCGATTTTTTTTCTAAATTAAAATTTTTTCCCGAGTTTGAATTTTTTTCTACATCATTTATTGAAATTTTTTCCGAGTTCGAAATTTTTTTCTTCGAATTTTTTCTCGATTATTTTTCCCAAATTGAATTTTTTTTCAGAGTTCGAATTTTTTCTTGATTTTGTTTCCAAATTAATTTTTTTCCTGAGTTTGAATTTTTTCTACATCGTTTATTGAATTTTTTGTTCAAATTTTTTCTCGACTACTTTTTTAAAATTTCAATTTTTTTCCAAATTAAAATTTTTTTAGAGTTTGAATTTTTTCTCGACTGCTTTTTCTCAAAATTAAAATTCGAACTCCGAAAAAATTGATGATGGAGAAACAATTCAAACTCGGGAAAAAATTTTAATTTTGAAAAAAATAATCAAAAATAAATTCAAACTCTGAAAAAATTTTAATTTTGAGAAAAACTAGTCGATAAAAAATTCGGACTCTGAGAAGAAATAAAAAATTTCGAACTTAGAAAAAAGCAAGTGAACCACTTGAATCATACAGTTGAAAAAAAAACGATTCAGTCGTTCGCAGGGTATTTTTAATCTCGTGCCTGATTTTAATTTTTTCATGATATTTCATGAAATTTTTTATTGAAAAATTTGAATGAAAATTTAAATGATAATTCATGTATCAGCATTTTAAAAGTTTTTGATTTTTGAAAAATTGTGATTTCTATAACATACCTACCATAAAACCGTGCTGTGAAGTTGCAAAATGAATCAAAAGCATGCAGAATGTGAGATTCATTATACTTATACTTTTGCTTTCCGAGCAGGGGCACGCCCGAAGGAGAGGCTCAGGGGCTCGAGCCCCCTCCACAATTTCAGTAAGAAGATTTTATCATTACAAACAATGTAGGTACATTTTTCTGCTCTTCAATCAGTATTTTTCTAAACATTTTCACCCTCTTTTCGCTCCTCGGGCAATATTTCAATCATTTTATTTTAAAAAATGATTTTTCACGGATCTCTCAGTCAAAAATCACTAATTCCTCATTGTCAGAAAACATTAATAATTTTTGATTAAAAGATCGGTGAAAAATAACTGATTTGAAATCTAAACCCTGCCCCATTTTTTTTTCAGCTCCCTCCTTTAATTAATTTCTAGGCGCTCTTATGTTTCCAAGGTTCAGCAGAGATCGATCACTTTCGAGACATTTTCTAAAAATCATCCCAGAAAAACGAAAAATGAAACATTTCTCATTTATTATTCAACCAAGTACAGAGTACAGTCTGAATGAAAAACAAAACAATTGCCAGAAAATTCTCAAAATCTGTACCTACCAAATTCAAAAGATTAAAAAAATTACATACTACGTGGAAATAATTTTTAAAAATTGACCGCAATCAAATTTCAAAATTCAGCACCGATTTTTCAACTTTACCGGAATTTCATTCCGCGATCATTCATTTTTCATCCGCCCTTGAACAAAGCCAATTTGCTTCATTACCTCCCTAACTCAAATTGAATAATTGAACGTATTTTTAAAGACGTTTCGCACAACATTTTAATATATTACAAAGCAGAGACTGCGCATCGTATAAATCTTTGCGTTAAAATTTAATCTTACCGATGCTATATGAATGTGAAAATGTAACGACGAAGATAATCAGGCTTTATTGAAGTATACGTTATTTTGCAAAGTTTCAAATTGAACTGCATCGTCGTCGTTCTGTTCTGACGATATACGTTTTGATTTTCTCTCTGTATAAATTGTGTTATACCGATTCGCAATATAATAATATACAGAGATGCTAGATATGATTTCTTTTTCTCTATTTTTTCGTTTCACAAAACGAATGATGGATAAAGTACTTGAAACTTTTAATTTCGAGAAAAGAGAATCGTATTTTTTTTTTGTATATCCAATAATTTTAATATTATTTTTTGTTGATTATTATTTCGCTAAGAGAGAGGATGAGAGGAAGATTGTATTAAAGTATAATTGCATTTTTTTTTTTCAAAATTAATATCAATACTGAGCTAGATATGTTGGTCTGAACCCTCCTCCCCCCAAAAAATCCTCTTATGCTACCTAACTTCTTTTTTTGTAAAAATATTGATTCCTTCTTGAATTCCAGATTTCATTTGGCATACTTGTCCAAATAAATAAAAAACTGAAAAATATTTTGCCTATCACTAATATCGAAGGAGTTAATTCCCAATTTCCCAATATTAAATCGAAAGCTGATTCGTAAAACTGTTCAAGAGTTCACTTCGGATAGGTACTTAGTACTTACAAATGAAACTCTCAAATCAACTAAATCGCTACAGACTACTTCTATGCAGCTCTCAACCAAGTAGCTTACTCCAATTAAAAATTTCCCGAATAAGAAAAAAAATTACCCAAACATTCTATCATTTTCCATATTCAGAGCTTGTTAGCAGTGAAAAATTGAAAAAAACGTAACGTTAATTCAAGTTATTAAATTTTTCTCGGTTATTTTTTGCGGTTGAAAAGAACGCGAGGAAAATTTTAGCATATTATAAACTCGAGTAGAAAAAATTTCAACTCATTAATATTTCAAGCTGTGTTTTATATGATAGAAAAAGTTTGTTACTTTCTTCGCCCTATTTAATTTGGATTCCGGTTATTGCGTTTATTCGCATCGGATTTAAATTAAAAACGACATTTTTTCTTTTCCAAAAACATGGCCAAATTTTCCTTTTGTTACCGACGTTTGTGTATTAATAAGCGGTATACATGAACACCTACCTGGTATTTCTTTTTCTTTTTTACAAATCATTATAAAATTATTAATGATATTTCAGAATCACACGTTTTTGGTAAAACGGAATTTCATTCAGTTCATTAATCTTGAGCAGTTCTTGTTACATAGCGTTTATTAATGATGGATTTTTGCTCGACGAAAAGTTTCATACCGACGAGAACCGTATACATTTTGTAATTACATTCATCGAACAGGTAATGCATTCTTTTAAATTTATTAACTTTGTGAGATTTATGACGATGGCTCGAGTTGATTAAATTTGACGTTACAAAGTATACAAAATGGTGCGATTTTTTTTTTTTCATCTGATGGGAAAAAATAATTTTTGTAAAGAGTGCGAGAGCGACCAAAATGACAATGAATGGTAGATTAAAATTTACAGCAGTTTTGAAAAAAGTGCTCTGAAAATTAAAAATGGTGTGCTTTTTTCAGAGGAAAACACATCATAATGTGTTTGAAAGAACGACAATGGTCGAGCCTAAAATCTATCAAAATTTATTGATTTTCCATGCATTCTCAATGTTTATGAAATTCTCTGATTTTTACAGATTTTTTTGAATGAGATTACTGTTTTATTTCAAAAATTCGTTCAATAACCGAAAGCTGTAAAAGTGTGACGTTTTGAAAAAATCTCTTCCGGTTGAAAAAATCAGAAAAAATGCACAAATTCTGATTTCCCCTTTCTTTATGCCAATACCGGTCTTTTCTTTTAAAAAAATGATATTCCGACAAAATTATTTTCTTTTTCGAAATATTCAAAATAATATTTTAATCCTTCCTCAAAAATTGAATCTTGGGTGCAGCGTTTTCAATTTTGAAGTGGTAAAAATATGAAATTTTTTGTAACTTGTTCTTCTTCCTCCCCCAAGCTAATTTCAAATCCTGTGATGGTTTAATTTTCGCTTTATGTACGTAAAACGACCTCCCACTTTCATTTCCTTTTTCGCCTTTTTTCAAGAGTCTCAAATTGTCACGAAATCACCTCAAATTACGAGCAACTATCCTCCTCCCTCCAATCGATTAAAGCCCTTGTAATCATTTTTTGACTTCGTCTTCTATAATTTTTGAAACTAAAAATTTTTGTTAAAAGAATTTAATATGAACCAAAAATTTTCAAATTTTTATCAAGTAGGGACTTAGGTGCCTATTTTTGAGATAATTTCTCAACAATTTTTGGTGGGTCTACAAATCAGAGACCACTTGAAATTTTTGTTTCAAAAAAAGTCAAAAATTTTAAATAATTAGTTGAAAATTATAGGTATATGAGTCTGAATATTGAACCACGTGGTCAAAAATTGATTTTCAAGTTGAGATTTCTCCTTGACCCTTTTCATTCTGAAAAGCCCAATATCAATGTCAACTTAAAAACTAATTTTTGACCCCCTAATAATGGTTTCCATATTCTGAAAAATCCAAAAAATTGATTCAAATCTGGTTCTAAAAATCTTGAAAATATTTTTTTCTAATTCATATACAAATCATGATTAAGATAAGAAAAATTACTCAACAGCATATCAAAGAATCTTGCAGCCAATTTTTTTTCCACCGAAGATCATATGATTTTAGCGAATTTCTCAAAAGCAAAATGCTCTGTAACGAGCGAAAATGCACAAAAATTTCAAAAGAATACTGTTCGGTTCGGTGATTGTATTTTCACCATTGAAAGATTTTTTGAATAAAAAAGATTATTCAGAATCCAGATAGGTCGAAAAATACGAAATTGAAGACTTATAGGGACGTCCAAAATTTAATTTTTTTTTTGGTACATATTTGAAAAAAAATCGCCGAAAATCAGAAATGAATTTTAGCAAAAAAAATTGGTGAGAGGGTGTTTTTTGGCTTGTAAAAAAATTATACCCTGAGTTTTTTTAAAATCAAAAGCCGCAAAACTGGAAGTTTTCGTCGACAACTTTTTTAGAACTTCGAAGCCTTTCTATTGAAATTGCCTAAATTCCTCAGAGAACGATGCAAACCTCCGAAAAATAAAAAAAGTGCAAAGGTATCTATTTAAGAAGTGGATTTGCTAACACTATTTTCAAATGTTTGGGACCGAAGAACCTGTAAATTGCAATAAATTTTTTTGTTTGAAAATTTTAGATTTGTAACCCACCAAAAAAGTTGAAATTTTGCTAAAAACCTTAAAATTTCAACGTTTTTTCTTTTAGTGAAATCATCAATTTTGGGATCAAAATTTTGTTTCCTACTCCGGAATCCCTTCTCTTCACCTAACAATAAGAAAAAATCTCGAGTAATATGGATTTTTAAGACTCATCTTTCAATTATTGTGCCATAAAAAAAAAATTAAAAATGACCATTTTCTTGAATTTTGATCCTCCTCCCTCTATTACTTCGAAATAAGTTCGAAAAAGTCAATTTTTGGAACTCTACTCTTCCCAGTGAACTATTCTAAAAATTCAAAATGTCTATTTTCTTGAATTTTGGCCCCTTCCTGTATTATTTTCCCTCAAGTTCGAGAAAAGTGAACGTTTGGGGCTCAGCCCCCATCTCATAGGGCTACTAAAAAAATTCAAAATGTCTATTTCCTTGAATTTCTTCCTTTATTAATTTCCAATCAATTCGAGAAAAGTGGTGTTTTGAGGCTCAGCTCTATATTGCGTCATTCCAAAAATTCAAAATGTCCATTTCCTTGAATTTGGACCCCATCTTCTTTATTATTTTCCAATAATATTGAAAAAATTGGGGTTTTAAAGCTCAGTTCCCAACCACAGTGGGATATAAAATGGTTCTAGATGGTAAAAAATCTGAAAATTTGTAATTGTTTTTTTGACACGCTGAATTCATTTTTGGGGGAATTTTGACCTCGAACCCAATAGGAGAGGGTAAGAGAGGGAGTTGGAACCCAAAATTTTGAAAATTTTCGAGTGGGAAATCAAAAAATATGTTTTTTGAACCTTCTGAATTCGAAACCGAGAATATTTTTTCAATTCAACCATTTGGGAAGGTGGGGAAGGGGATTGAAATCTAAAATTTTGAATTTTTTGAGTGAGATATCAAAATATCTGTTTTTGGAACTCCTGAATTCGAGATCGAGAATATTTTTTCAAGTCAACAACTTGGCAGGGTGAGGAAAACCAAAAATTTTGAATTTTTTTGAATAGGTTATCAAAATATAATATGTTTTTGGACCCTCCTGAATTCGAATCCGAGAATATTTTTTCAATTCAACCACTTAGGAGGGTGGGAGAGGGGATTGAAGCCCAAAATTTTGAAATTTTTCAAGTGGGATATCAACATATATGTTTTTAGACCTCCGGAATTCGAATTCGGGGGTATTTTTTCAATTAAATCTCATGGGAGGGTGGGAGATTTGGTTGAAACCTAAAATTATTTCTCACATGAATCCTACTATGCTTCTCTGAAAATTCGAAATACCCATTTCCTTAAAATTTTGACCCCTCCCCTCCACTATTTCTCAAAAAATTCGAAAAATTGAGTGTTGGGGGTTCATTTCCCCTCATTGTGTCACTCTTAAGATTCAAAATAATCATTTCTTCAAATTTTCATCTTTCTCTTGGCTCTATACAATTTCTTTATTCCCCGAAAAAAAAACACATCGTTCCCAATTTCTCGAGTATACTTTTTCGAATTAAAATTTTTCACTACGAAGTTACCATCGACAAACCAAAAACCAACCAAAAAACATAAAAATAACGATGATAAGTAGACGATTTACTTTACGTGTTCAATTGTTCAGAGCTCCCTTCGAATGATTCTCGGTAACCAAAGTACCTGAATAATTTCCCATATCTGGCGAATTTATCAGCCAATCTGATGCTTGATTACATTTTTCCAGAATGTAAACGTTTAATATTTTTTAGTACCCAGCTAGCTATCGTAATGACTCTAGATATTAATCGTACCAGCTAAACGCTCGAATACAAGTAGAAAATAGTTATAAAATGGCAACCGAGACTCAACTCGTGCATTTTTTTACTAATATAATTTTATATTTTATAACTCTGGTTTTAAAAATTTATCCTTTTAAAATGGAAAACATTAGATGATTTTTATATACAGTAAGTATACACATTTCACCGTTAATTATTATTTTAAAAAGTATGCTCGACGATTTGTTATATTTTTTCGCAGATAAGCAGTCGTAAAAAAGGACGCTATTAAAGCGGAGTCAATGCACGAAATAAAACAAGGAAAAAAGTCGAACGTGAATTTTCTTTTGGTAGACGACGACGAAAGGCGAGTACCATCGTTTACCCTTTTCTTTTTCTACGTGTGTAACGTCAATGGCGAACGATAAAAAATATCAATATTTTCAAAATTGATTTTCCTAAGAAATTCATGTTTTTGGCGTTAAAATTGGAAACCCGGTGCGAAATTCGTTGTTAAAAATACAACGAAAGGATAGTGTTTTTTTTTCCAACGCCGCCACCGTGTGATAATGTTGTAAGCAGTGTGCCCGTTAAAGGCGAAAATTATTTCCGCATTGTAGACATGTTTAACGCTTTTTAAAAGGGCGGGTTTTGCGAAAACTTTTCCGCGCCGGAAAATATTTCACTGGGCGAGATTCGCTATACGACGAAAAATTACCCCGGCGCGAAATTCAATTTTTCAAAGTTTGATTAAAGAATCCGTATTTAAAATGAGACCGGAGCTGGAGGGGCGAAAGGGGGAGGAAATTTACACCTTTATAACCTTGAAACCTCCGATTCTCATTTTACTACTACTACGTGGTTTAATGGACTTCGTAAAATGTAAACGTTTCGAACTCGAAATTTTTCAACTTTTGGCCTCATTTTTTTACTTTAATTCCAAACTTACAATTTTTTCGGTATTTTTATTTTTCTGATTTACCATCAAAAATTGGATCGAGCAAATTTTCAAATATTTTATCGATTATCAAGACCTAGTTTGAAAAAAAAATGCAATATGCAATTCGAGAAACACCCTGTTACTTGTATCCGCTCATTTTATACATCGATGTTGCGAATATAACTTACGTAAGATGCAATGCTTTTATTTATTTGAGCGGAAGACCTGAATTCAATGTTCTTTCTATATAAAACGCCAGCTCGAAATGTCATCGTGTATCGATGCCATGCCGCAAATAATACGAGTGTGCTCGCAGCTCTGACATGACGTAAACACGTAGGCATGGGTTATTTGTTGCTCGACCCGATATCATACCCATTTTGAAGATTTTTTTCCGTCGTTTCGTTTCTTTTCTACCCCACTCGTCCGCAAATGATGAATGAATTAGTTCAACGTTGAAAAATAACACCGTCCGAATTTAGTTTATAGATTTTTTTCCCTTCTTTGAAAAGTAAATCGAGAGTTGCGGTCTTGCTGGCGCTATGTTTCTGGCGTTGGATGAAAATTTGAATTTCTCCGTGTTTTTTAACGTTGCCAATTTTATTTGAGGGAGGATTTCGGGTTGTAGGAAGAACAGCTCGAGAAATATTATTCGGGTAAAAAATTTTATAGATTAGGGAGATGAAATTTTCGAAGAAATGATACCCGGTAAAATTTACCCCAAAATGGCAGATTTATGTAGGTAGTTTATTTATAGCGAAGAATGTTTATTAAAGTGGACCGAAAAAAAATATCTTTCGGAGTTTGATAAAAATTGGTGAGGTAGTTTTTAGGTTCTTTGAATGGGAGATCAAAAAAAAAATTGAAAGCTTTGGTCCAAAACATGAGAAATTTAGAAAACCTCAAAATGAAGTTATTTTTAAGAAAAAAAATAAACGTTTGATGAAGTAGAAAATATATCTCAAAAAAAAAAGAAAACCAAAATCTAAAAACAATTATTTCACCTTTCTCCAAAAAATAAATGGTTATCCATTAAAAAAAAATATATATAGTTTCCAAATCCAAAAACAATATCGAAATTAGAATAAGTAAATTAAAATTGAAAAATGAAAGAAATCATTTTTGAAAATCGAAATGTAAATAAAATTTAAAATAGATGAGTCAAACTAAGTAAGCACTTTCTTAAAAAGAAAGGTATCCCAACTCGAAGTACAAACAAAACAAAATCGAAAATACGTCTTAAGAAACCCCCATATTTCAAATTTCAAATGTTCTCGAATTTTGACGAATTTTTGCTATTTCAAAATTACCCTCAAAATTTGAACTAACCGATGGAAAACAAGAAAAAATCACTTCAAGATCCAAAGGATAAAATCTCCCTCCAGCTGAGAAAACCAAAACTGCTGGAGGTGACCAGATTTCAAATAAGGAAGTATTTAAAAATATTCGTCTCGACGAGTGGAATTCAATGGTGCCCTGGATTTTTTGCTTGGACCTATTTTCGCCGAATTCCTGTTTTCCGGAAACCGGAAGATGGAAGATGAAAGTTGGAACTTGGAAACAGGACTTTTCCCATCGAATTGAGCGGGAAACTGAAGAACTCTGACCATATTTTAGATAATTTTGAAATTCTGAACGACGATTTGAATTTTTCTCCATAATTTTTAGGAATATAAATTTACTTTTGAAGCGACCAGAAAATTTTTGAATTTTCAGCACCCAAGAAAAGCCCATAAAAATGGTCCATTATGAACTTCAGCACCTATAATGGCCGATTTTCGATACTAGTGACCTATTTGATTGATTGAATCACAATTTCTCTAAATTCGTATTTTTGAGTTCAAACTTCAAACTCACGTTTTTGAGCAGGAAATTTTCTGAAAAAAAAAAAAATTATTTTCTGCCAAAAAATATGGATTTGAACTCAAAGTTACTAAGTTACTAATGTTGGAAAATTTTGCTTCTATCAAGTCACCAATATTAGTAATTCGCGTTCTTGAAACCAATTCCAATCGATTTGGAAGATCGAAAATTGGGTAATTATATACCAAATTACAATTTTTTTTGGTCGATCAGATGATTTGATTTTTTTTGTTTGGGCTCAAAATTTTATTAAGAAAGGTTATCTTTCTTGATAGTAAAAATAAAAAATTTTATTGAAAAATTTGAAGTCTGTATGAAAACCAGAATTTGTAAAAAATATTAAACCAAGTCCAGAGGTGCAATTGAAAGAAAAAACAATTTATACCCCCCGGTTTTAATTTAATAACTTAAATTCGAGTTGAAGAATTTTCACAAATTATAACCTATTTTCAGTAAAGGGAAAAAGAAAAATTTTGATTTCAAAAAATTAATCAATTTGGTTGAAAAAGTTGGGAAAAAATACACTAATCGGCTCAAGGAGACAGAATTGGTACATTTGAGCCAAAAAATTGTTTTTTGATTTGAATGAGAATTAAACTAGGAATTTTCCTGGTTTCTCGATACCTCTTCGAAAAAAACCGGCAGAAGAATTGGACAGGCAGCGTAGTTGAATAAAAATTATGATCTTTCAAAAAAAAAAATGTCTTATTAAATTAAAGAATTGGAAAAAATCAGAAAAATAGTGTTGAAATTTTTGGAAATTTGAGTTCAAGATAGAAGAATTTTTTAAAAAGATGTTCAATTTTTAAATTTTTTAAATTCATGGATTTTGTGTTTTTACCTAAGTATTCCATTTTTGATCACCAGATTTCTTTTTTTTTTGTTAATCCTTTTCTCCTTTTTGAAAATATTTCACCATCCTTGACATGTCATTTCTTGTATTAAAAATTAGAAAATCAACCAACCAAAAAATAAATGTTTAGAAACTGACAACAGCTTTTTTAATATGATTCTAAAATCGTAAATTATTGGCTCTTTTCTTTTTCCTCTCTTTCCATCTAAAAACCAAACTAATTCCCCGAATTTTGAAAATCTGGCTTATATTTTTGATCTTCTTACCCCCTTTTTCACCTGTCACGAAAAATCAACTCCCTTTTCCCGTCCTCTGCACAAAACGTCGGGTATCTACGTGTATTGGAAATATACGACGAATACCCTACTTTAGGATCAAATCATGCGATGTTTACTTCGCATTAATTCAAACAACCGATTAGCTCAGCCATATTATACCAAATCCCACACGTCTTTGTTCTCTCACATCGAAAATCTTTCAGTTCGTAAATTTTCATTATTTTTGAAAATATCGATTTCGACTTACGACGTAAGTACCTTGCTATTTACCAAAAAAAAAAATCCTTTTATCGTAAAAGGGTGAGATAACACAAAGGACTCATTTTTTCCACAAAAATAAAAAAAAAAAAAAGCAAAAATACATACAAATAATTTCGCACATATCACCGAGGGCCAGTTTTCTATTTTTTTTTTTTTTTTTGCAACTTTAATGCATTATTCAGAGGGATAAAATGACAAACGGTCGTTTATTGGATTTGCAGGTTATCGAATAAAATATGGGCAGATTATCGAAAATCATGCATATGGATTTTTGCAGCTCGCAGCCAACACCAGCATTACTATTGTTGCAATGCAACAGGGGCTCGTGCGTGCATTACTGCCAATATCCATTCACTTCAGGCTGGCAAATATTCATTGATGGTACATTATAGTTTACAGATTGCGAGATGACAGGCGACGTTGTTAGTAATAGGAACAGGGGAGAGGAGGAAATTACCTGGAGAGTGGTGCTGTTCCTATGTAAATCTGAGGCGGAACTAACGTTTTTGAGAACTGTAGTGTAAACAGCCCTAAAAGGGACTATCCAAAAAATGCTAACCGGCTAGGAGAGCAACACAGACTTTTGAAACAGCACAGGGCCGAGGGGAAGGGAGGCGAAAAACTACATAAGTAAAAGCTTGTGGCTCAGTCCACGTCGAATCCAAAATAAATTTTTACTATAGGCATCAGAGATGGAAGGAGGCATCGTAAGAATATCCCTTCCATTCTGTACTACCTAGAAAAGAAGACAGCCAAAGCTGCAAAGACTTTCCTGCATGTTAGGTCCGCGTTTCCAGTTCCAAAATAGGAAAACAAATAGAAACGGGTAGGTACCTATGAACCTAACATGACGAAAAGAAAATGCCATACCAAATGGTATACTTTGGCTCACACATTCTACTAAATAGGTCCCTACCTAGCCTAAACTACATAGCTACCTACCTAATAGAATGTGGTGAAAATAGGCCATGCCTATATCACCTAAATGCCCTAAGCAGACGCTATCTTGGGGCGAAGTCAAACGCAAAAGGGAGTACCTGTTAGAAAATTCAACCCATTATTTTCAAAAACACCTTACCTTCTCTAGGTCACCTGGTTGTGCCTAGCCCATCATCATTATTGAACACATGTTGAAATGCACCTAATTACTGCCGTTATGTTCGAAAAATAAAGTTTAAAAAAGGTTTCCAAAGGAAACAGAACGCGATGTATTTACTTTTTACATCATAACAAAACTTTCAACAGACGAAAATAAAAATTTACACTAATTTACACGAAAATAAATTGCCAATTTTGGCAGGAAAAACTACTCATAAAAATCAGTCACATGGCGAAAATTTAACAGACAACGGATCTGTACGAAAACGGGTATAAAAACGTACTACCTACAATATCATTACGCGAACCTAATTACCTGTACAGAGCAAAACGATCAGATAAGAGAGGCGTAGTCGGAGAAATAAATGAGGGGAAAAAATTCTGGTTTTACTTGGACTCTATACCTATACGCTATACCACAGAACGTGGAACTAATCGACAGATGACTGGTAAATTGTTACTTAATTTGACTCGTGTGGTTACCCTTGGGTTATTTTTTTATGTAATGTAGCAAAATACTTACCCTTCTTATACTTTTTTTGAATGAAGTTTATTTTATTGTAAAACATAAATTAATTTCAAGTTTTGATATTAAAGTCCCTGTCCTATGATCGATCACATTAAAAATTAAAAAATTTCATGGTATGTCATTAAAATTAATCTAAAACTGATTCTTATTTTTCAAGCCTTGCAAGTTTACTTTATTTGAATTAGACAGAAAAATGAAAAGTGACCGGATCTGATATGTTGACCCACCTTTCCTCATAAAATAATTGCCCTATTGATTTAGATTCCAAATCTTTTCAAACCATGACTTGTTTCCATCATTTTTTTTAATTTTAATTTTTTTCCCTAGGAATTCTTGTTGTCTATGATTATTTTTGATAATTGTTTTTTAATTTTCAATTTCTCTCTAAAAATATTCAGAAGTTTTGAATTGTTTTAAATTGGTTCGGATTCAATTTTTTACACCATGATTTTCTTGTACTTGACTGTTGTCATTGAGAATGAGTTAATTTTTTCAGTTTTTTTTTTTGAATGTATGACTTTTTTTCTGAAAATGTTTCTCATTGTTTTTTTTCCAGAATGATTTGTGTGTGTGTGGTATTTTTTTTTTGGGGGGGGGGGGAGTGTCCTAAAAACTGACGATATTTTTAAAAAATCCGCGATTTTTTCTTAAATGAGAAAATTTTTTCTAAAATGAATAGGTTTTTAGTTTGGTTTTAAAAATTGGTTCACTTTGTGTTTTTCTCCCGAAAATCGTTTGTTTTTTAGATTTTTTGGACGAACGCTTGATTTTAATTTTGAAACTTTTTCAGTTTCTTTGTTCTTCCGAAACAGTTTGTTTTAGGTTTTTTGTTGTTTTTTCTTGAAAAGAGTCTGTCCCTTTCTCTTATTCTTCTTTTTTTAAATCAAAAAACAAGGATAATTTTTTGGTTCGAATTTAAAGTTGGTTGATTTTGTTTTTTTCTCCCAAAAAATACACGTTTTGAAAATTTTTTATGGAATGACAACGGCTTATTGGTTTTATTCTTCTTCTTTTTTTTTGTTTGAAATTTTGGCTGAATTTTGGTTTTTTTCTTCTTTGATTTTTTACAAAAATGGTTCATTAACTTTTTTGTTTTTGAAAATTTGTAATTTTCTGATAATTTTTTTTTTATTTTCCTGCATTTGATAAATTAATTTTTCTCGATTTTTAATTTTTTTTTTAATTTCTTGGAAACATTTGCTTTTTGTTTTGGTTTGTTTCTGAAAATGGTTTTGTTTTTTTTTTATTTTTGTCCAGCAATATGTGACTTCGCCGGAAAGAAGGGACCTTGTGTAAAAAAAAATCGATTTCTCTTTTTTCTCGTGTTTTTGGTCCAGATGACACCAAATCTGGACCGAATACATAAAAATAAAGACATCGATTTTTTTTTTTCACAAGGCCCCTTCTTTTGGGCAGAGTCACATATGAGTTTTTTACCTACTTTGTTTTTTTGAAAAATGTTTTTTTTTCTAAAATTGATTTCATCATTTCAAAAAAAAAATGGTCTGTCAATGGTTTCCAATCTTCTTATAAAAAATTTCAAATTTTCTCAACTGCGAGTGACCATAGTGGTCTATACACCTAATTTTTTTTATAATGAAAAAAATTATCAGAAAATAAGTTTTTCAAGTTTTCAAAGCACCGAGTACGTACCTATTAATTTCCTGAATTAGTTTTTTCTGATTTTTTGGCAAACACCAATTTTTGAATTAAGCAAAAAATTATTGTTATATTTCAATAGTTATTTGCCCCTTCAATTTTTAAGGCAGGCAATATGTCTATCTAGCACCCTTTTTTTTCATAGTATCCGGTTGCATCTAAAATTTCGGTTCGGATAATTGCTCGCTAGACACCCTGAATTGAAATTCAAGACTTCACGGTACATTATTAATATATCTCTCTCAAATATCATTTTTCAAGATATCACCTACCTACTTTTCATCTCGCTCCTGAATATTCATTAGAATTAAGTGCCTTACAATACTCATTCGATTTTGGGATATTTCAACATTTTTGAAATTCAGGAATCAAACTAAGCGATGTATTTTTTAAAAATATTTTGAACTATTGAAAATTTTCAGAATTATTTTCAGTTAGAATTCAACACTTTGATATTTTGAGTAAATGCAGCATTTTTTTTTTAAATCATCAAAATCTGACTGAAAATAACAGACATTAATTCCTATATTTTTTATTGGGAAATTTTGAAAAATAGCCTTTTAAATCAATTTTTCAATTCCCCCTTCCTCCCCTGCCTCAAATTGCTCCGACGAATCTATGCTGAGTAAGTGCTGAATTTTTTTTTGAATATTCTTCGGATTTAGCCACATTTTCAATAAATAATGAAATGGATTATGAAACTTCACTACAGTTTTTTTTTGGCATGCATTTTTACATTTTTAAGCATCCCCATCTTTTCTTTTTTCTTCGCTTCTTCGGGGGCGTTGGGCGAAGAATTGACCCACCAAAATCCACCACTGTTTACCTACCTGCAATAAGAAATCTCCCGAATCCATCTCTGTATAGGCAAATACCACGTTGAAAATCGATCAATGACGTCGAAAATATAAAAATTACTCGTCCAGGTACATCATCCCCTCCCACCCTCCACCCCTCGGGCCAAAGGAAACCGAAAAATGATCTGGGTATTTTTTCTTCCTCGCTCGACCGTACAAAAATTGTTATTTAATGCCGTCGACTTGTTTATAAGGTCCAGGACGTCGACGTTGTCGACGTAAGACGAGCAAGACGAAGACGATTTTTAAAAAGAAGGGCATCGTTCGGACCGGACCGCTTCTAGCTGGCGGCAAATTTGCGGTACGGCGCGGCGCGGTTTTCGTGTAAAAACGCCAAGAGTTTGGGGTGCCGAAGCGAAGCTCGCGCTATATTGTACGTGGAGAGAGGTATATAAGAGAAGAAAAAGACGATGGCAAGAGGGTGCAATGTGGAAAGAGCAGATGTGAGGGACAAAACCAACAATATGAAATATAAAAGCGGATTTAAAATTGAATTTCGTGTGTTGTTGCCACTTTCTCTTTACCCGCCATTGTTAAAATACACCCCACGAGTGACGTCACGCAGACATCAATCGATAGCGAATGTTGTGTAGTGTGTATTTTTCGGAAAAAGACGAGGGAATAAAATAATTACGGAGTGGACGTACACGCTAGTGTGGTAGTTTAGTACACAACACACAATGTCTGTCGTTTCGATGTTCAGTGGCTCACTTAGCTTTCTCGATACTCGGCGCTCGACTGGGCTCGACTAGTACACCTCGTTCCTTCAACTTTTCACGACGAGCAGAGACAGAAAAAAAAATCCAGTACAAATCCGAGAGCAGAAAAATTGCAATTTTTTTCCCCCTCAGCCAGGCCTCATTACTCAAATTTCACCTTTTTCTCGTTCCGTTTCCTTCTCGTAACGAAAGCTCTTTTACAAATCTTAATTCGACGACCCACTCCGCAGACGTGTTCGCGTTTTTTTTCCTACTTCCTTCCTCAGCAGCGAGTATCGTCGATGTACGTAATTCTTGGGTGTTTTTTCTCGCATTCTTCGTTCGCAGCTTCCGACGTCTCTCCAGTCTATTTTCTCTAGTCATGTGTCGCTTTCGTCATTGTGAAATTCGGTTAGTTCGCGAATAACGATAGAATCAGCGGCGAGGAGGAGCGAGAAAAAAAGCAGAGGAAAAACAAAAATACGGAAGAGTGAAGAACGACGTGCGCCGATATCCGCATGTCGTGAAGGATTAAACGTTAACTCCGTACTCCAGTCTCACAGTCATCTGATGGCCGTTTCCTCGTCCGTACGTTCGCCTTTCCTCCCGCACGGAATCGCCACCGCGACCACGAGTTTAGCAGCTACGAATATGCATTAATTGCTCCATACCTGTGAAAACCGTCGCCGCCGTCTTTGACCGCAAAGGTAAATGTTTGCTTACGTTTAAGTTAACAAACTTTCTTTACTACGAGCCTTTTAAATACCTAAGCTCGATTGTGTCGTATTTACAGCCGATGGCTCGGTTTAAGCTTAATTTTTTATCGTGCGTGCGGTTTGGAGATTTTTTAATGTGTTGAACGAAGAGCGGATTGGTTTGTTTACAATTTTTTTTTCGCACGGTGACGTTGAAATGTGTGATTTTTCGATGGTGATTTTGTAAAAATTGGAGTAGGTTTGGCGAGTGGTTTGTGAAGGATGAATTTTCGAGTGAATTTGGTAATAATGGGTTTATCAATAGAATTGGTGATATGAGAAGGATCATTTGACACGTGGCATTACAAAGAGTTTTGAAATTTTTGGCGAAAAATGACTAAAAATTGGAGTAGTTTCGTATTTAGAAGTTTAAAATTTAGATAAAATTTGATTTTTAATTTTTTTTTCATATGAAATTTTGAACAAAAAAGTAGTATAATTGGTTACATGGTGCTTTTGCTGATTTAAAAATGCTTGTTGGTGAAAATCAAAAAAAAAGAAGGAGAGAGAAATGGGTGTTCCAAAATGTAGGAAAACTTAGCTACAAAAGTAGGAAGTAGGTCTACTTTTAGATTTTTGAACGTGCCTAGAAACAGAATAAGGCTCAATTTTTCTCTATAAAGGAAAAAGTTTCCAAGTTGTGGATGTGTTTTTGGGACTTTGTTATCAATTTTTGTTGAAATGTTGAAGTAGTGAAATGAAGAATATCGTGTTAATTTTCTTCAAAATTTTTTTTTTGAGGAAAATAAAAATGTAGTTTTTAAATAATTTTTTATGTGAAAAACCCGCTTGAAAATTTTTGATGTGATGTAAAATATGATTAGAAAATTTTAATAAATTTCCAAATATTGAATAATTTTTCAAAACCTCAAAAATTCAATTTATATTAGATTTAGTTTGTCAATGAAAGTTCAACCACAAAATAGAAAATACCTATGTTGGTAAATTTTTTAAAATTGTCCATTTTCAGAAATAACGATTATCTGCTTAATAAACATATCAAAACTTATGAAGAGACGTCAGAATTTTCAAAATCGGAATGATTTTTTGATGAAATTTCTTAAAATTTAAGGATTAGTCAGTAGGTATTTACAAATAGGTACGAAAATGTTTTGGAAAAATTAGCCGAGTTGAGCAATGGCTATTTTACTTTTGAACATTGAACGAAAAGTTTTCGTCCTCTTAAGCAGAGCAACGAATTGTTCAATATTTCATGACAAATGATTTTTAAAAAATTTTAAAATAAATATGTAGGTACCTATTTGAACAATTGAATTTTTTCCAATTTCTTAAATTTTCAGGTAAAAATATAGGTAATTATAATGAGCCTGTATGTAGAAACTACCCTCGAAGATCCAAAATTGGTTTTTGAGTTGAGATTTTTCCTTGATTCTTCCTCTCCTGAATCGTCCAAAATCAGAGTCGACTCAGAAAAAATTTTTTGACCTCTTAAGGTTGGTTTCTCTTTCTACATCCAAGCTCACCCCACATACGAGTAGGTACGTAGAATTCCTATAATCAAAGGGTACATTAGTTGAAAAATAAAATATTTTCGATATTTTGATGAAATTTTCAAAATTTTTAGAAATTAATTTTTGACATTTTTGGACCACCTTTTAATATTTTGTCAAACTCACGAAACGTATTTTTCAAAAAATGTACTTAATGAAAATCATCTTTAAACCTTCAACATTTTTTTTTTCAAAATATTCAATGGAAGGTAATACCGAATTGCCAATTTGGATTTTTTGGGACATAGGGGGGGGGAGGGGGTAAAATTTCCAAATTTTTAAAGCCAGAATTCCAAATAATGTTTTTTTTGGGTGGGGGGGGGGCATTATATGCATTGAGAAGAGAATTTAGGACACTATGTCCAAATCAGGAATTTAGACGAATGACTCATTATTTTCACAGATTTTCAATTAAAAAATTATAAATTAATTCTTGTTCATTAAAAAAAAAAAAGTAAATAAAGAGAGAAATTGATGAATATTTTTTTTTTATTTTTCAAAATTGAAATTCTATCATTTTAATTTTTAACAAACATTAACCTTACACATTTTTGACTTAGACATTTTTGAAGTATTTTCCATTTTTATCGTAGGGAAAAGGGCTCTTGATAATTTTTCAATGAATCCAATTTTTAAAATAAATTTCAATTATGAATTTGTATTTTGATTTTATAATCAACATTTATGAATTATTTAGTCTTGAATTAAGTACACCAAAAACAATAATGAGATGAAAATTTTCTAAAATCTCCAGCATCAGCAGATGAAATCAATAAATATTTCTAAAAAAAAATAAGTGCAAAAAAATTCAGTAAAAGTTTTGAAAACTTGGGAAATAAAATTACTTATCAATTTTCAAGACGATGAAAAAATGAAATGAATGGGAGAGGGGTGGTATATAGCTTGAACAAAAATTGAAATTTCTGAGGTTAAGAGAAAATCGAAAATACTGACGTAGGTAATGGAATTGATATTTTTTTCGAAAATAGGAAAGTAAAAAAAATCAAATAGGCGTTTAAAATTTTTTCATTCAAAAAGGGTAAATATCGATTAAAATTTGAATTTAAGAATTTTCTGAAATTATCAAAAATTTAGAAACACTAATTAAAAATCGAGAATTCATTAAATAGGACTTTTTTTGAAATTTTGAAATACTTACTTACCTATATCAGAAAATTATATTTTGAGATTGCCAAATGAAGGAAAGAATTTTAGATTTTTTCAATATAAAGCAGTGTTATCTGCTTTAAATATTGAATTTTTTAATCAACAAAATTTTTCTTGCAATTTTTTTTATGTCCGAGTACTTATTTCTAATTAGTACCTATCTATTTTTTCCATAAAAATCTGAATTTTTTGGTTTTTCAAATTTTCTTACTCTTTTGAACCCGTTTGAAGTTTTTTTTTTTCCATTTAGGCTGAGTAAAAAAATCTTACATAATTTCAAGATTACAAATTAGAATATGATGAGTACTAAATTGAAAAAATTGCTCAAATCTAATTGGCAGAGGGGAGAGGAATAGGTGAGATAAAGGAGGTGATTTTTGTTTCTCCTAAATCTGGAAAGTCGACATGTGAATTTATTGTTTTTTGAATTTAATTTCTCCAAAAATTTTCGTCCTTTCATTTACAAACATAAAATTTTCATGTTTTGAAATTTTTTTCAAAAATAAAGTCCTTTGATTTTTTCACCACCTAAAATCTGTAGTAAAAATTACATTTCCAGAATTACTATTTAGACTCACAGCAGCTATTCGAATAGGTACAATTTTTTTTTTAAAATGCATAATTTTTTCTAGGCTTTTGTAGAAAACTAAATCTTATTTCATATTTTAAGAACGTTTTCTGCTCATAAAATACACAATTACTGAAAATTTCACCTGATTTTTAAAATATTCCAAATGATGTGTGGTTGCGATCTGCCAATTGCCTTATTTTCCAGTTTTATTAGGTAGATATTTTATTTTCCTGGATTAATTCATTTGAAGAGAGTCTAAATTGAACAAAAACCTCTACCTAAATTCTTTCGAAAGTAGAGAATTTTTTATCCTGGAAAGCAATATCAAATAAAAAGTTCATTGCTCGGAATATCACCCTACTTACTTTGACCCATGGATTTTTTTGTTGCTTTTACTGTAAATTTTGAAAACGCACAAAAAATCGCCATTTCTTCCATTAAGTATAATAATTTCATTTGACGAAATTTTTTTCTTTTGAGACCTCCTCTTTTTCACCATAACCGAAGAAAACTTCATTATTATAAATTTTTTCGAAAAATTCAAAACCCTTAACACCGTCTATTTTTTCCTCGACCATAAAAAAATATCCAAACATCTCGAAAAAAACCACCTATTCGAATACGTTCAGTATGTGAAAAAAAACACCCAGATTAATAGGGATGGAAATGAAAAATGAAAATTTTCAAAATGCCATATCTTAGCTCCCGCATGAGTGAACATAGGCAACCCATCTACGAATTTCGTTGCGGTTTAATTTTATTTATTTTTCAATTTTTCATTTTTATTGAGTCTGTCTGGATGCCTATGCGTACTCTTTTGTTGATAACTTCATTTGAAAATTGAAAATTTCGATGGAAATAGTCGTTCGTTGGTGAACGAAATTATCATTTTTTCCTACCATTTCGTTGACGATTACGAAAATAAAATAACGCGAATTTAACGGGAAAAAAAATTCTTTCGATAGTCGAAATTCAACTTTTTCGAATGGTAATTTTAATTAGATTATGGCGCCGGCGAGTACCTTGTTCATTATTATAAAGACTTCACTGGGAGGAAAAAGAGGAAAAGATTTTTCAACCTCAAAGAAACACTTAGTAGCTTTTAAAATTTTCTAAATTTAATTACGTATTGTTTTACGAGTACTTTATTCAACGAATTTATTCCAGATTCGTGCTATTTCCAAAGAAAAATAGTTCAAAGGTGGCGTTTTTTTTCTCCAAAGTGGTCTTTTTAATGGGTCATTTTTTCGTGCAACGATTTTCATAAGTAGAGGAAGTGAAGAAGAGTTGGGGGAGGGGGCGTTGTGAATTAAGAGAAAAAAATTATGAAATTTTTGGCTCGTAAAAACTGTACAGATATTTTGAAATACAGAATTGTAAATCAGCGGAGGAGAAGAAAACGAGGAAGGAAAATCTTGTTCAAAAAGTCCTACTAAAAAACTCTTGTACCTAAATTCACGAAGTTTAAATTTAATGAGGCGAAAAAAGGGAGAAAAATTGAACGAATTAGAATTTTTCGTTCAAATTTTTAAAGATTGATTGATAATTGCCCACTATGAATCATTTCTAGGTTTTTTTTAGTCGTCAAAATAATAATTCGAAATTCAGACTAATTTTATTTTTCTTTGGGGAGAAGGGGGGAAGAATTTAGACATGAAAAAATAACTTTGTTTGAAATCAAAATGATTCGAAAAAATTGATCTCCCCCTCCCCAATCTATATTTAGCTCAATTATACCCACTTCTGTATATTTCCTTCAGAAGAATAATTTGCAATTTCATAAATTCTTATAAAATGATATGTTTTTGCTAGATTTTTACAGAAAAGACCGAACGAGGGGCAGCGGAGGGCCACACCACTTTCAAAATCACAAAATTGGATTTCCTATTTGAAAAATTAGGTTTGAAGAGGGTCTTTGAGTTGCAGTATAAGGATTGAGTTCATCTGAGATCATTTACGTGGGTGAAATTTTGGCCTTTTTTTGGATTTCTGGAGTCCAAGTTGAAAAATGTTTAAAAATTGCTTTCTTTTGGAAAAAGTACAAAAATATTCCAATGTCGATTTTCAAATTTTTGCTCCTTTTTCCCCTTCAGTTTAAATCAACTTTATTTTAACTTTCATCAATTTAGATGTTTAAAAATAAGGTTTGAAGAAAATTATTGGAGATCCAGTGGGGGAAATATTAAAGAAGTGGGGGGGGGAGGAAAAAATAATAGATTCTCCTGTGAAATATTATCTCAATTTTAATTGTAAGTTCAATTTTTCGTTTTTTTTTTCAACTTGAGATAGAAATATCCAAAAAAATTGGTAAAATTACCTACTTTTGGATCTTATGGAAAACCCAGGGATCCGAAGGGCGGGGTCTGGTCTCACAGGCTTCAGCTCTGACTCCAATAAAAATCGTCTGGAGTAGGGCCCTCCTCCCTCCGGCTTTGCTCCGGATTTCTGGCCATCCCAGGCATCCGGAGGGGCCCTCCTCTCTCTAGCTCCGGCTCTGGCTCCAGGACATTCAAAAAACTGCCCCGATCCCGACTCCTAAATTTTCTAGCAAGTGCCTCCAACTCTGAAAAAGTTGTCCAGAGGGGGCTTACTCGCTCCTCCCTTCGACTTGACTCAGGATCCTTGGAAAAAACTTCAGCGGCAAGACCCCCTCTCCCTACCCATCAAAAGTATTAATGTTTGATAGGTACCTTACCTACTTCCGAAATTAAAAATTTACACATTTTTGAATTTTCCAACAATTTTCCTCAAATTATTTGATAAAATGATTTTTTTTTTAGATTCATTCTATTTGATGAAAATTTTAAAAAAAATTTTACTTCCTTGCAAAAGTGTTTTGAGATTTCAGATGCTTCTCTTCAATTATCCAACTGTTTCCTTGAAATTTCCAGCGCCACAAAACTCGTAAATTATTCAAACAATTTCTACATTTCGAAAAAAGCTCCAACCAAATAATATTTTCCCGGAAAAAACATCCACATCTTATTTTTAATCCCACTTTTCCACAAAATAAAACCAGGAAAACTTCGGGATCATTTAGATCACCTCGTTACCTTCTTTTCAATCTCCTTTCTGGGAAAAAGGTAATGAAAATATAATATTCGCGTCCCTTTTGCTTGTAATAGGTTAGGTAATCATTTTAAAATTTTCATTCGAACGCTTTTCTAGACATTTGGCCCTTTTCAACTTATACGAGATCGATAAAATCTCTCGTATGTGAAATTCAAATTCCCGACGAAAAGAAGCGTAATATCGCGTAAAGAAGCTATAAAATTTTCCATCTATCGATAAATTGGCGCTCGTTTTTCATTTCGGTTTCCTCGTTTTTTCTCCTTTTTCTCGATGCATTGAAAATAATACAAAATATAAATTACGTATGCGCTTAATTGGCACCTTGTTAGAAGTCTGCGCAGCCTTGACCCGATGTAAATAATTTCTCGACGAATGTTGATGGTAAAAAAAAAGCGGCGAAGAAAAAGCAATGCATTAACTTTCATAAGCACGATGAAATGATTTGCTTGTCAACTTTTTAACAAATGATAAGTACGGTATTTTACTTTTGATCTGATTTGAGGAGTGTGTGAAAAATAGAGGTCGATATTGTGTTATGTATTTGTACGCGAAGGCGAACGCGTATGTTGAAAGAAAACGACGACGACGTCCGCTATTCAATTTGAATTTTCTATTATCTTTTATACCCGCGTACATGGTGAAAAGTCGCAGCTCGTCGGTAATTTTTCAATATTTTTCTTATAGTGTTTTGAAAATTTTCTAATTTATTTTGCCCTTTATAAAGTCGATCATTTTGATGATATTGAAAGATTACGACGAACTCGTGCCGTGTGCAGTCGAAATAACTCGAGGTTGCGTATTTTTTTTCCAATTCGGAGGCGTATATAAGTCGACGTTTGATCTTTTTTCCTTCTTACCCCTACGGTAGGCAGACCATTAGTGAAACTAATCATATTCTCTATAGTCTTAATCAACGATTGATTCCCCTTTTCGAATTAGAAACGGGACGTTCGTTTGCCCTTTTTTTTTCGACTTGTCGATTTTTTGCCATCTTTATATTCCTTCGACTGGGGAAAATATTTCATTAATGAGAGAGCGAAAAATTCATATCGTTTGTCGCCTATACTTGAAATATCGACTTTAATAAAGAACCGTTTGACCATTTAGGTCCCCGAAGCACCTTGAACTTTATTGAAATATGAAATTTTTATTACCACGGTTTCCTACCGAATTTGCCTGAGGTGATTTATCGCCCCGAGTAGGATTTTATGTTTGGGCGTTAAATAAATGGCTAGGTGATTCGGTCTCGAATGTAAGGGTCTTTTGAGGTATATTTTGGACCAGAAAGGTGATGAAAAAAGTATTGATTGGGTTGAGGGTGAAAGTTGATTGGAAAAATAATAAAAGAAAAGGTTCATTTGATAGAAAAACGAGGAACCCTTCGATTAAGAAATTTGGCAAATATGGTTTCCTAAAAGATAGAAGAATTTTTGACTGAAACAAAAACACATTTATTAAAATTGTACTCTAAAATAATTCCATATTCAACATTTGGTGCTGAAATTCATTTTACGTATTTTAGCAAATTTTTAAAAATTTAAAATTACCTTTGGCCCTACAAAAATGCAAAATATAAAAATAGAGTGTCATCGAGATGAAAAATCTGAGATTTGGAATTCCATCATTGAAAAAAAATGCCGATTTCGCTCAATTTTTCTACGAGTTTCCCTTGATGGTCTATTCATCGAGTGAGAAATACGATTTTTCCAGCAGGGGTCGGTCAGAGCACGGGGAAGAGGGTCGAATCAAAAAGTAAGTCCATATTCGAATTCTACGTCATCAAATTAATTAAAATCGATATGCCATACGCCATTTAAATTTCTGAGCATACTCTCCCCAAAATTGGGGGCTAGGGGGAAACTGAGGAGCCAAATTCAAAAATAAGCAAGTATTCGAACTGAGTGCCCTCTAATACTAAAAAAAGCCAAGTCATACCTACGTTATTTTGCATTTTTTTGAATTTTGATCTTTTCAATGGGGTTAACGGAGGGGGGGGGGTCGGATAAAAAAACTGAATTCATATTCGAACTCAGCCAGCATCTTCGAATTAGTTGAAATTGATACGTTACTTTACTTTTTCCATTTTTTGGAATTTTGGTTAAAATAGTGGATCTCTGTACCACCCCCCCCCCCCTCCGACGAGAGAGTGTGGAAACCCCACATTGAAAATTTGTTAGTTGATAAAAAGGTGAAAAGGGCTATTTACTGTAATTTTTTTAGATTTTTAAATAACAGCTTTCATCTTTTGGGCTTATCAATAAAGTTGAGAAGTTCAATTTTGAGCTTTTCAAAATGTGATTATCGTTTTTGAATCTCCTATCGATTCTCTTTCAGGTTACCTAAATTCAAAGTTGAGTAATTTTGCAAACAATCGCAATATTGCATAAAAATTACGAATTCTATCCCCCAGCCCCCTTAAGAATTAGTTGGGAAATAATTATGGATTTATGAATAGATCATCAAAGAAAACTCGTGAAAAAAATTGACCAAAAAATTCGATCAATCAAATCTAAATTTTTTCTCTAGAAAAAAATGTATTTCAAAGCTGGAAAATCTTAAAATATTTCGGAAATTCCAAATCGGCTCAAAATTGCTTCCAATCCACTCTGGAGATCAAAAATAGGGTATACATGGACAAAATTTTTTGACCATTTTTTTTGCTGAAGATAAATATGAATTTGGCCTTCTAGTCACTAATTGCGGAATATTGTGCTTTGATCAATCGAATGGGTCCCTAATATGGGTAATTTACGTTTATAGCAGCTTAGGAGTTCAATTGAGTCATTTCTATGGATTTTTTTCTAAAAATGGAGAATGCAAAAATCTCCAAAGTCCCCAGAATATCTGGAAACCGCTTCCAATTGATTACCTAGGTTAAAAATAAAGTGCATTTAGCACAGAATTTTAGATTTTCACTTTATTTATACCCAATTTCCTTATATTTTTCATTTTTACCGGGTCATGGTATGGTTTTGAATTTTTAAAAAATCGTCCAAATTCAAAAAATGAATTTCAGTAAGATTACCTGAAATTTTGGTTTGGAGATTCTCATTTTGCTTTGGTCCAGTATTTCACTTCTGTTTGGAATACTTCCTGGAATTTGTATCAATTGAATAATTGAATTTTATATCAACATCAGAGTTTTTTTTTGCATTTGAATTATTCAACGTTTTGAAAATTTCCCAGATTTGATTTTTTTAGGGGAGATTTTCTATAATTTTTTTAAAATGAAAGTTTGAAAAATTGGATGGAATTATTATTACTCTTTTTAGCAGGTAAAATATTCGATTAAAAAAAATTATTTTTTGAGATTTAGGCTCTTCCCCTTTCCCCTCTGGCCGTCCTTTTCCATTCTTTCACTCATAAACATAAATTCGATCAAAACTCTTAAATTTCATTCATATTTTCTCCAACTTGAAAAAATTTTTAAAATTAAAATCCGTACACTTCATATTTTCTCATCTCAAATATCGATTCCTTCCGCATCGAGGTAATTTTTTAATTTCAGAAATTTCTCGAATACCTAATTTATCGATTGAACGAAAACTAATCGTGGGTTAATTTGTTCATCAGCAATTTGTAAAATTTTTGACACGAAACGAGTTTAACGAAAGGGTCCTGGGGTGGTTGAACTTTTAATTCGAAACGGTGCCGTTCTCGCGTCGTCGTCGCGGTATCTATATTCATTTTAATAACAACGAGGAACGACACGACCGAGAACCGACCGAAAAAAAAGATTTTTGAAGAGTATTTATACGCATTTTTCAACACATCGGAGCAAAAACCTTTGGCGAGAGCGTTTTACGCGTTTATGATTAAAGATTCAATCGTAGTCGCTTTGTAGTCACGTCATCGAGGTTACGGTTGCGAAGTTAAATTACAAAAGTTCCACTGCGACCTTAGCTTTTAGCGAAAAAATTCTTCCAACTGTGCATTTTCTCTCGTATATGAGAAGAATTTGTTTGACTTGGAAATCGGATTTAATATACTTTGGTGAAAACCGTGAGTATTTTTTTAAAGGTACCTAATTTTTTCATGGAGAGGGGGTTTTTCAGATGAAGAAATATTGTGAGAAGTGTGAGAGTCGATTCGAGTTTCAGTTTTTTCTGCTACAGAGTAATGATAGAAAATTTCGTAATATTTCCTATTGAAATAATTTTTTGAGAATTTTTACATTTTTGATATGAATCTTTCTAATGAAAAGTTTCGATCGATTCGATCTTATTTTGGGTGTCGAGAAGCCACGGATCTTTAAAAAACTATTAACCAAAGTCCATTAATTCAAAAGAAAAACGGAAGTTTTCATTCATTACCCAACAGATACCTGTATCAATTAATTGGTTCCTATCTAAACAATTTATTTTTATTTTTGTTTCAGGTGAGTTACGAATTTCCATCCTCAAAATAAGAAATACATAGGTACTTGAGACGTAAATAAGTAAGTTATTTTTTAAAATTATTTTTGGGAAAATCTTATTTCAACGTAATTAAGTAAATGAACTAATGCTCCATTTTTTGGAAATTTTTTTAAAAAATAAGGTCATTTTATTTTTTTTTGTTACCTATACTCGTTTTTTTTTTAGAATATCCTGAAATTTTGACATTTTTATTCGTTATTTCTTTCCTTGAGAAATTTCAAGTGTAGGAAAGCAGGGAGGGGTGGAAAGCGATTTTGAAAAAAAATGTTCAAAAATGTTTTCTTTCCATCGATAAAATTATTTGTGATCAATTTTTTATACCCTTGCAGATGACTATTTTTGATTTTTTTTTTGCGAAATATTTTCGGTATTTTGATATGGATCCACTCTCAGGATTTAACGAATCATTCATTAATGATTTTTTTTGTGGAGTTTTTCCTAATAAATTATCCATATTGACAATAATAGAAAGATAGGTAAGTAAGTGAGTACTTTTTTTTTTTTGCAAAAAATGAAAACTCGTATCTATGGTCATTTTTACAAAATCATCTTCGTTTTCGATGAATCTTTCATGAATTTTCGATAATTTTTAAAGCAAATCTAATAAATTTGGATAAAAAATACATACTTAGCTCAAAAGAGTTTAAAAATTGAAAAATTTTATACCGCTGAAAAGTTGTGATTTTGAAAGACTAAGAAAACATTTTTTGAAAAATTAAAATCGTTGGGATTCTTTTTGTATGCACATGAGCCCAAAATTTTTCAAAAATCAGCCAAAATTCAATATAATTATGTACTTACCTAATTAAAAATTTGGAAATCGCAAGAAACAGCCTCAAATTTTGAATTAGAGCTTTTCCTTTTCCTTTTTCTAAACCTCCGTTGAGGAAAAATTGAAAACGAAGATGTTCATTGAATTAATTTTTTTTTTTCAAAAGAAGTGCTTTCAGTTTTCGATCATCATTACTTAAATGAGTTCTGAAAATAATTTAAAAGATTGGATTACAAACAGATATTGAATTTTTGGCAGTTTTTTAAACAAAAAAATAGATACAAATCAAAAATCAACTTTTTTATTGAAATTCTTGAATCTCAACTTTTCTGTGGTAGGAAGTAAGTACATATAAGTACATTAAATTTCGAGAATCAAATTTCCATTTTTTTTTTGAGTTAGGCATCTTAGATATCGAGTTTTTGAATTTGAATTTGTAAAATTTTCAAAAATTATCCAACAAGGCAACTTTTATATTTTGTTCTCACCAATTGATCCGAAATTTGGAACACTAAAGAAATTGTTTTCAACCTCTCAAAATAAGATTTTAGGATGAAATTTCCTCCCAAAAATTATCCCAGCCTCAAAAGTTTCGAAAAATCATTCCGTTTCAAAAACTGGAATAAGGGGAGGAATGTTTTTCTTTGATTGATTTCTATCCCAAAAATCATATCAACTTCGAAACCTCGAAAAAAGGATGAAATTTCATCTCAAAAATCATCCCAGCTTCAAAAGCTCAGAAAAATAATTCCAAAACTTACCTCAGTCTCAAAAACCCGGAATATTTATTCCGCAGCCTCAAAATCTTCAAATGATTACTTACCCCAATCTCAAAATCTCGAAAAAAATCCTGATATAATTTTTAGAAATGAACTCACCTCACCTTCAAAACATTAAAAAATTTATTCCAGCCTCAAAATCTTGGAAAAATCATCATAATCTCAAAACCTCGAAAATATCTGAGGATGATTTTCGAGGATGAATTAAAAATCATCTCAGCTTCCAAACTTCAAAAACTCGTGAGACGGTTTGTGAGATTGATTTTCATACGAAAAATCGTCCCGGCCACAAAACCTCGGAAATCGAGGAGCGATTTTTCGGGTTCCAAAAATTTTTGAATTTAAAAATGAAATCAAAGGAAAAAAAATTCTCATTAAAATTATATCAAGATATTTAATGAAAAATTTTAGAATGAACAGGAATTTTTTAAAAAAAATTTTTGAATTTAACTCACGTCAGATTCATTTTCTAAAAAATCAAAAGAAATGCTATTTGCCCAATTCAATTAAAATGACTAAAATTCGGATCATCCAAGTTAACTACTGCGTAGGTAATCTGAAGCAATCCTAGGGCGTTGGAAAAAATCCAATTTTCACTGGAAGCTCCAGATCGACTCGAAAATAGCCTGCGTCGATTAAAAAGGCCGATTCCACGACATAATCAGATTTTCCAATTTTCGCTTCCCAATTTCCAATTATCATGAAGAATCAAACCCTCGAAAAAACATTTTAATAATTTTCAAAAATTCACCAAAAATTAAAAAATCAACTTCCGAAGCTTAATATTTGATCCTGAAATGAGAACAATAAGGCCTTATTCTAATTTTCTTTGAGCCAAATTTCAGCCAGAACGATTGCAAAAAATCCCCTCGTTCATAAAACTACTCCTCTCTTTGGAAATATTAACCCACCACAACGCCTAATTCCTCCACCAAAAATCGTTCACTTATTATTTATCGATTCTCCAAATCCGGCGATTGGTCATCAGTCGACCATTTCACTTCGACATTATTTCATTTCCTGACCAACCCCCCATTTCAGACCCAAATACAACCGAACAAGTATTACGAGAAAAGAACTAAAACTCTATACACGAGTAAAACTCCTCTCCATTATTAAGGACGAAACAACTCCAGAAAAGAAAAAAAAACTACGTGGTGATGTCTTTATACGTATACACGTTCTTGAGAGAAATAGAGAGGATCGCGTAGTACGTTGACGTGATAAGCACAGCGTGGAAACTCGGTATACACGTTGTTATAGTATTGTAAACGAGACTGCGAGACGGAGACGCGGATGAAAAGGCGCAAAACAACGAGCAGCGCAGCGCAATCACGCCGTTTAAAAAAGACCCAACGTTCGTCCAAACAATAAAAAACGCAACGTTTACAAAAATGAAAGAAAAAAACCATCGAAACAACCCGAACGTGGACATAGCCCTGAGAAATATCGGCGTGGCACCCTCATCGTCCCTCTTCCGTTACCATAAACACCTCCCCAACCTCCCCACCCCTCACTCCTCAATAAATTCGAAAACCGAAAAAATGAAATATTCAAAAAAAAAAACGACATTAAAATATCGCCGTTCGTCGCCTTCGAAACCGAACAATTAGCTGGCCGGACTCGTTTTCGTATTTACGGCGAATCGATTAGGCAATTTTATTCACACTCGATAAGAAATTTTCCATCAACGATACCTTTCGTCGCGTTCACTCCTCGCCAACGTTTCTACCGGCGATTCTTCTTTTTTTTTTTCGCTCCTGGGCAACAGACGATGATTCAAGGGTGGGAATGGGCAAAGGGAGAGGGAACCCAACGGGAAATATTTAATTAAAAAATATAGTCGAATTGAGATAACGCGATAATTCTCTCCTTTAATGATTTGAAAATACACGACGGTGGAAAAAATCCTTCGATAAGGTCACGCGAGTAGTTTTGTCCGTTTAATGGTCGAAGCTTCCAACTTTCGTTGGTAGCTTTTCAGGTGAATGCAACGAACAAGACTGGGCGACGTTCTTGGCGAAATTTACGACTTCGCTGCGAACGAGTGTGTATCGAGTTACTACCCTATTCGATAAACGACACGGGATAAAATTCTACAAAAACGGATACGAAAAAATATTTTTTTATTTTCTTTCTTCCGGCATTGTCGTAAACGTTGGTAATTTCGTATTCGCGTTGTGCAGGAACAAATAAAATCGATGATAACCTTCAATTCCCAAAATAGTTTTTTTTTTCCTTGTTGAGTGCTCGAATCCGGATGAGGATGTCCATTTTGATTGGTGCGGTCGACGATTACCGAATGGTAAAGCGTCGCTCGTCGCAACCGTACACCGTTTTTATCTTGTCGAGAATACCTCGTGCGTGAGATTTTCCTAGTTTTTTCCTCCGTTCGTTTTCTCGTTTCTCTCGTCGTTGCTTTTTTTTTCAACACTTCGCCGAACGTTTCGCGAACATCGAATTTCGTACCAAATGTACAGCTTCGCCACAAATGACGAGTTATTAATATGATTAAATTTTTCCACCTTAGAAAAAATATCGACGTTTTACCAATCAATATCCCGCCCCACGACTCCGCCAGTTTTTGGGTCACAACGATATATTCTCATATGTCAGACTTTTGGCGGTTTTTTCTCCGTCTTGCTTCTCTCTCCAGAGCTATTTTTCGTTTCATCTTTTTTTTTTTTTAATATATGTATTTGTCGCATATCGTGTTATCCAAGGGTTTTATACTTTTTTTTTTTGCTGAGTTGTGCCATTTTGTAGTATGATGTACGAGTATTTGTACTGGTGCGTGGAATTTTCCAAAGTATTGTTTTTTTTTGTAATTTTTTTTTCAAGATTGGATGAGTTTTGAGGAAAAAATGATTGAAATTTTTCGACAGAATGAAGTTTTGTTAAATTTCACTCGTGTGTAATTTTTAAATTGGGAGAGGGAAGAATGTCCCAATTTATATCTAGTGGAAAATTTTTCTTTGATTTTTATCTCTCTTGCTGTGCTCGAAATGCCTGTTATGAAAAAATCGTGTTTCGAGTTTTAGCCCTTCAAGTGAAGTGGAAGTGTTGTCAAAATACCTTAAATTCTGAAGGAAGTCGAAAAATGGTTGAAAATGACAAAATTTTACAGAGTTAGTTTATCTACAAGAAATTTTTGTACTTGGTTGAAAAATTTTGAGAGCCTTAATAGAGCTGTTGACAAGCTTCAAATTCACTCAAATTTTCAGGGAATGAAAAAAAGTTTGAAAATTCGAACAATTTTTAAATGTTTTACAATAATTTCTCAGTTCATTGCTTCAAGTGGATAATAATTTGTGAGGGAAATTCGATTTTTAGTACCTATCAAGATTTTTTTAGTTATTTTATATAGAATCACAGAATATTTTTCGCTTTAAAAAATTTTGGATTTTTTCAAAAATTTGGATCATCTTTTATCCAAGTAGGAGATAAAAATGATATTAAGTAGGGATGTGAATTAAAGCAGAAGTTAAAATTTAGGTACAATTTTTAAGAATTTTTGGGATTTTTGCTCCGTTTGTAATTCGAGAAGGTACGTGAGTGAGGGGGAAGTGGAAATCATTTTCTTAAGAAAATGAACAGCTATGAAAGTTGGAGCAATTAGGAAGCTATTTTTCAAATATCTGCGACAAGGAATAACCAAAATCATGGAGAACAAAATATTTCAACAATTTACGATTTCTTTTTAGATCTAAACGTAGTTTTAAGTGGGAGGGGAGGTTGCTACAAAAACTTATTCTCATTTTTCTATTTCTACACATAGGTACATATGACGTTGACTCGCAAATTCAAAATATTGGTTTGTTGGATGTTGATTTCAAGGGTTCAAAAAATTGTTCCAAAAGTTCTTAATTTTCTTAAAAATCTATTCACAAATTTTGATAGGAAATTTTTATATAGATTTGAAAAAATTAGTGTCAGGGCCATATTAGTAGTCTCCAAGTGTCCTGAAAAAGCTCAGGAAATCAAAAACTTGGATGGACTTTGATTTCAGAAATGGCGAAACTGAAATTGTGCAGAAAATTAAGAGAAAATTACTGAGAAAAACATAACATGCTCCCAAATTCCTCAAAAAAAGTTCCTAGCTCTAAAATTTGAAAATTTTGAAAAAATGAAATCAAAAAGTAAAAAGGTTTGATATTTAGGCTCTTTTTGCAACTCTAAATTACGGTAGATCCTTCAACAAATTTTTCAAAATTTCAAAAATTCGTCTATTTTTTGATTTATTTATGAAGTACACAAGAAAAAATTCAAAAATCTACTTCGATTAATTTAAATTTAAAATTCTGTGGAAAAAATGGAAACATTAGTATTCAACAGGTCCAGAAAATGATGAAATTGATGAAAATGTCTTGCAATGATGAATAAAAATCCTCAAGTCTCGTTCAAAAGACTTGAATTATTCATTTCCATTTCGTCCTTTTTAATGCTGAAATGTCGTTACTCCAAAATTCAGAAATTTTTGTGGTATTTTTTTGGCTGAAATGGCAATTTTAGGACGTCCTCCATCTGGTGATAACATATTTCAAGCCAAAAGTCAAATAAATCCTTAGAATTAGGCGAAAAAAATATTGGCATACCATTTCCATATCCTGAAAATTTTGAAACCAAAAATCGTTCTTTCTAATGTGAATAGTTTGTAACTTCAAAACTTGACTTTTTACAGAAACAATAAAAAAAATTGTATTACTCAAAGTTGAAGCTGCATTTAAAAAAATTAAAATCGGTATTTTGACAAAAAAAAAACACTGAGAAAGCACAGTAGGTAAAATCAACATCTCTTCCAAGAAGTTCAAAAATTTCAAGTAATAATACAATTTTATTTTTAATTCTGTAAAAAGTAAAGTTTTGGAGTTATGACCTTTTAGTTTCAGAAACACGATTTGGATCATTTTTAGTCAATTGATAAATTTTTGTGAAAATCTCTCCGAGTGTCAAGTGAATCTACAAAGTTGAAGAATTTTTAATTTTTCGCGAGGGAAGATTTGACAAGAGGAAAAATCGCGTCAAATGAAAGTTTCTGTAAAAATTTTGTAAAAAGTCCAACAAAAGCCAGTATTTTGATTCGAAAAACTTTTCAGACACCTAACTCATAAAAATCAAAGGGAAACAAAAAAAATTAACTAAATCAGGTATACTTATAGCAATAGGTACCTATCCAACATATAAAGTTTTGTATGTATTTAGATTTTAAAATTTTAAAGGTCTTTTTTGTAATATTTTCTTGGCAAATTCTAAATCTAAATATCAATTTACTCATTCAATAGTTCAGCTCCCTCAAAATCTATGAGTATTCCAAATAATTGATTTTGCTTACGTCAAATATTGAAAATATTTCAGTATTTCTATAGGTAACTTGAAGAAGACCATAATTTGTAATTTCTATCCTCGTTGAATCAATTTTTCGTGAACTTTTTTCAATATTGAAAAAAATTTCAGAGCATTTTAACAGGCCTGAATATTTTATTCTTTTCTTCTTCCTTCCCCCTTCCTTTCAATCTCGAGTACCATAAATAAGAACCGTAAAAAGAAGGAACTTCCTTTCCTCGGCCCTACCTCGTCTACAACTTGAAATTTCTTTTTTCTACCAAGACATCGGCGATGGAAAAAAATGAGGAAAAATTCGAAATTGATTTATACCGGTAATTTATATGAAATACGAATTTTCCATTTTGCGAAAATTTGAAATAAAAAAAAACCTGGAAGAAAGAAACGCTTAAAAAATAGGGTATTTTTTGCGCTTCTCGGCATCCATTAAAAACATCCTGAATACGTCATTGGCCTCTAATCGTATTTCGAGCGAGTTGAAAAAATGAACCAAAAAATATTTGGCGACTTAAATAATATAAATTTCATCCTTTATCGTATTTTCGCAACAACCAAGTAAAAATGATTGAAATTACGAAAAAGAGAGAAGAAAATGAGCCGAGAGAGAACGAAAATAAGAGAAAAACAAATAACGTATACGCTTTGATATAAAATTTTACGTCAGCGTGGACCGTGATGAATGAAATATGAAATCCGGCTTCCATTTAGGAAATTTTTTTTCCTTTAAATTAATTTTTCAAAAATACAGATTCGAAATGTTATAAAACGACGGGTAATGAAACGATGGTAGTTTTTTGTAGGGAAAAATTTTTGGAAATAAGGCGGCCTCAATATCGACTTTTATTTGCTTTTCTGCCGTCTAGAAATTTTTATGTACTCGAGTTTTTAATTTTAAACAGGAAAATATTTTGAAATGGGAAAGTCTTGCGATACGCGATGTTATAGCCAAGGTACAGAGACTACAATTTTAAAAATTCTGTTTTATTAATTCGAACGGAGAAAATTTTATGACGGAGGAATTTCATTTTGGGATTTTTAATTTTCAGCCGGAGTACATCTTATGAGAGTGTGTTGGGAACAAAAGCTATACAGATTCGTTTATTGTATGTACAATCTTTAGTATAATTAAGCTGTATTGAAAAAGTGTCGAGTTGATAATTATAAGATTTTTTGTCTGAAAGAAAACCAACTCGACGTGTTACTCTTATTCAGACCTATTTTTTTTCTCGCTTTTGTTCGTTATGCGGATAATCGATGGTACTCGAGTCGAGAATTTTGTATGTTGGTGGGTTTTTCCCACTTCGGTTTGACGAAGGAGTTAATTTAAAGTAAATTTTTACCGAGCGGAATTCGAAGGTGTATTGAAATCGTTACGGTGCAACGTATCTAATTATTTATTCATGAAACTAGATTAATTAACGAGATGCTTTTTTTCAATGATTTTCCGAGAGTTGTGGTCGGTTAAATGTCGTCAATTTGTCTAAATGAAGATTCGAAAACAGGTAACAGGATTGTCGAGTCTGAGACAAATTTTACTGAAGTGCTATTAATGTAGTTATAGGTAAGGTACTTGAACTTGAAAAAAATAACAAAACAATTTTTTTTTTAGAAAAATCTAATCCTACAAATACTTATGTTTGTTTTTGTAAAAAAATCTTGATCTTTGGGGTTCCAGAAATCTGAATTCAGAAATCTGATATCTAATCAGAACTCCGATAAAAACAGAAATCAGAACCCATACGTCTGAAATCAAAGCTCTCATGTTATCTGAAGCCAAGCGTCTGATGCTATCGGAAGTCAGAACTCTGATATTATCTGAAATCAGAAGTATGATGTCATCTGAAGTCAGAATTGCGAGATAATCTGAAATCAGAACCTCGACATCTGAAATCAGAACCCTGATATTATCTGAAATCAGAACTCAGATGACATCTGAAGTCAGAACTCTGATTTATGAAATCAAAGGTCTCATCTTATCTGAAGTCAGGTCAGAACTATGATGGAATCTGAAATCAGAACCCTGATAGGCTGATATCATCAGAAATCAAAACCCTGATATCATCTGAAGTCAGAACCCTGATATTATCTAAAATCAGAACTCTGAAACTCTGATCACATCTGTTATCAGAACTCTGATATATGAAATCAAAGGTCTCATCTTATCTGAAGTCAGGTCTCTGATACCATCTGAAGTCAGAATAGCGAGATCATCTGAAGTCAGGTCAGAGCTATGATGGCATCTGAATCTCAAATCAGAACCTTAATATCTGAAATCAGAACCCCGATATCATCAGAAATCAGAACCCTGATGACATCAGAAATCAAAACTCTGATATTATCTGAAATCAGAACTCAGATGACATCTGAAGTCAGAACTCTGATATATGAAATCAATGGTCTCATCTTATCTGAAGTCAGGTCTCTGAAGTCAGAACTCTGATATTATCTAAAATCAGAACTCTGATATATGAAATAAAAGGTCTCATCTTATCTGAAGTCAGGTCTCTGATACCATCTGAAGTCAAAATAGCGAGATCATCTGAAGTCAGGTCTCTGATACCATCTGAAGTCAAAATAGCGAGATCATCTGAAGTCAGGTCTCTGATACCATCTGAAGTCAAAATAGCGAGATCATCTGAAGTCAGGTCTCTGAAGTCAGAACTCTGATATCATCTGAAATCAGAACTTTGACATCATCTAAAATTGGTACTCTGATATCTGCAATCTGCAATCTGGAAACTGAAACAGGACAAATCAACTTGAACGAAACAAGAGCAGAACAAAAAATCATTTTACCTTGAACGAAACACCAGAAAGATTCGTTTATTTTAAAAATGATTTGTTCCTATTCTACTCATGTACCAGCTCTGTTTCTTACACCAAAAAATCTAAAACAATGAACCATTATAAAAAAATTAAATAAGTAGGTTCCTACCTGAAAAAAAAAAAACAACAAAAAATATACAGAATGACTAATTTGAAAAGACCCCAAATAAACTCGAACTTAGGTATTGTTTGAAAATAAGAACTCAAGAAAATGAAGTAGATAGATAGTTTTTGGGAATAAAACAGCTATCTTAAGAGAAAGAAAAAAACAAAAAAAATCTCAAACCATTAAAAAACCACATTTCAGAAAAAAAAATAATATTCAAAACATCCTAAAAAAATTTTTAGCTGAGGAAAAATTCAAAAATGAATAAATAATAATTAGGTAATTCTCAAGAAGTTTAGAATAATTCATCAGGGATTCTTAAATTGAGATTACCGGTGTGGGCACATAAAATGAAAATCTTACATTTTAGGTATCCTACTCTACATATAAAAATTTACACGTTGTAAAAAAAAAAATTACTTATTAAAAAAAATAGGTGCCCTTCATCACATACCATAAAATAAGTGCCATACATTTTGAAATTTTTTCAATATCGATATTCGTTAAATTCGATTATTTATTCATAATTTTCCAGTTCGAGGTTTTTCCTTCCCAGCGTGAGATCTCATAACGGTTATGTAAACAGAAGAAAAGTTGACGATCGGAACCGTTCCGAGGAAGTTTTTCGAAGCTCGGCGAAAAAAAAAAAGAACCCCCTTTTCAGGTGAAATTTACACCATCTCATCGGCGCTGCGGCTATTGTAATACGATAATATATTTAACGATATCCATAATAAAATTTATCGCGTTTTCAAACCGTCTAATTTTAGTAATAGCTTGGCTTTCAAGCTGGAAATTATTTGGCGTTTTTTCCTCGTATAATTGGAAATATTAAAATTTTTTCAAACGCCGAAAACGTTTTTAGAAAATTTCTCCGTTATGTCTGCTTAATGGCGGTATTAATCCGGCAGAATGTATCCAATTACAATGGCGATTAAGATCGAAAACTTTCTTGGCATTTGCTCGTCGAATCGAATACATATGACGTTGGTTCAACAAACCAGATGGCGTTTGATAAGCAACAAAAAAAATTACCGAAGTTTTTTTTACTGCATATCGACTCAACTTGGGCAAATATGTATGAAAATTTTCCAGTTTTCTTGCACCAGCGTTTGGAAAAAATTCAATTTGTAGAAATACCCGATTCAAGGGGCTAGGTCGAAATTAAAATTCGTCAAGTATCGATACGGAATGTAATATTTTTCAAAATTAAAACTAGGTAGGATATAAAAATTAATAGCGAGCGGAGCTATTTTGATATTAACGAGCTGAAAAATGAGAGAAAAAATACGTTATTTGATTCAAAACAAGGCCCGAAGGGAAAAAGTAAATTATAAAGTTAATCTCCGGAAAAATTAATTTATCCGTATACGGATAAAAAGTGTTCGCCTTTATTATTTTAACTTATAAAATGCTGTTATCTCATACTCCGAAGGTATTAAAATTTAATAGAAAAGAGATTGATCTGTTAATTGACGTGTTGTTCGCGACGCAGCGCTATAAAAACACCGGAAAGGAATTAAAAAATATTCAAATGCTGCGTAAAAAAAATTTGAAAAAACGTATTTCGATATCAATTTGAAATTAGAAAAAGAATCCGAAGGCTGGATACGATAAAACGAAATGTAATTGAAAGCCGAACCGAATTCTCAACTTGGTATCGCTGAAGGGAGCAGTGAAGAAGAGATTTAACCTTTGAATCGGTCGTTTGTATGTATTACAGCGAACAATACCGTTAAATAAACATATTATTGTACAAAAGCCACTGGTTTTATTGAGTATTTCAGGTACTAATTTTATGACGATTTAACACGTGCAGAATAAAATTAACCTAAAAAGGTGATTTTAATCTATCCCAGTAGGTGCATTGATATTTTGATTAGGTACCTATTTGTGTGTGTTAATTACCTACGAACTTGGGTATGCAGACGTGTAGGTCAGTGGCGGCAACTTGCGTGTTGCTCGGATGCTCGAGCAACACATGAAAAAAAAATAAGAGGGTTGAGCAACACATGAAAATAAATAAAAAATTTGTGAAAAATGCTCTGTAAATTGGGTACCATATTAAAAACCTATGTTGCAAAATATACCTAGACCTACCTATCTTTTTAAATATTTAAGAATTGAAAAAATTGCATATCTATAAAATTTTCAACTTGAAAAAAATGATCAACGTTCAGAGGCGTAGTCAGGGGGGAGGGGTGTCTGGACTCCCTTGAGGTCGAGAATTTTTTGAGAAACTTTTTTAGGCATTAAAAATTCCAATTTTATCAAAGCTTCGCTAGGGCATCAACAACATCATTCAAAAAGTACCTTTTTTAGGCATTAAATATCTAATTTTTTTGAAATTTCGCCCTCGCTACGCTTGGGCGCGAATATGAACTATTTACAGCTGAAGTACGAAAAAAGGCTCCTTTTTACCCTTCCCCCACCCCAAAATTTCTCGTTTTTCATATTTCTGTACCCATTTTGCAGCCACCTAAAAAAAAGCTTTCGACATCATTGGTTGAGACCCCCCCCCCCCCCCCTTCAGACGATTCTACACCACTGTCAACGTTGACACCCCACCCCCTTCCCAAGGGCCCCAAGTGAGTTTCAAAATCTCAAGATCAGCAACACATGACAAAATGCTAAGTTGCC
This sequence comes from Pseudococcus jackbeardsleyi, assembly GCA_038380155.1. NCBI lineage: Eukaryota > Metazoa > Arthropoda > Insecta > Hemiptera > Pseudococcidae > Pseudococcus > Pseudococcus jackbeardsleyi. The sequence goes on along the minus strand of CM076240.1, from coordinate 21,700,788 downwards.
GCCCCTGGTGTAGGTAACGACATTTTATTAGTGAAAACATCTTGGAGTATTTTTTTTTCCATTTCCTTTTTATGATAAATCTGTATTCTTTTAAAGGTTTGCTGTTTTTCTTTCTCTCAAGCACCTACGTTGCCGTCGAGTAATTTTGAAATAAATGCGGAGGTTTTTTCCTTTTTTTTGTTTACACTTTGCTCTTTTGTAAACGAATGTTTTGCTAATGGCTTTAAAAAAGAAGTTTGATCGATATCTCGTTTGTGAAATGATGGCTGAAGACAAGTGTGTTGTCATTTTTTGCCAAATAATCGTGCGGCTATTATGCGTCGTTCCTTTTTCCTTTTTTTTGTATTTATTAAATTTAAATTTGATTATTGTGGAAATTGATTTTCCTTCGCTGAGAGGTACAGGTGTCGTTTTCTTATCGAGTTGTAAACAACGGTGTTGAATTTTTCTTAAATTATTGTTCGAGATAATTCAGTTTCAAATATTGTTGAAGGTATTTGAAGTTAGGAAGAGGAAAGGGCAGATAGAGAAAAAAAGGAGACAGAGAAGACTGCTTGCTTTCCCTAATAATAAAAAAAATCGCATTTTCCAGTAAATTTCGAATTTTGAGGCAAAAAATAATCTAAAAGGAATAATTTTTTGGAAAATTTCTGTTTCAAGCTGAAAAAAACATTTCTCAAGTTTGAAAAATTGTATTTCAGTCTAAAATTTGGATTTTTAAACCCCTCCTTCATCATACAGCAATCAATTCTGGAACAAGTTTGATTTTTAGTAAAATTATCTGAATTTAAATTTAAAAAATGAAATTTTTTGTCTGAAAGTTGATTTTTTGATTGTCCAGAATTTTTTTTAAAACAAAAAGCAACTTGGTGGTGAAAAAAATTCATTATAGAACAATTTTTCAGTAAAGATGTTTTAAAGTTTTAACGATGATATTTTTATGCAAAAAAAAAAAAAAAATGTTACTGAGGAAAAATGAATTTTTTTGCCAAAAAATGTAACAACTAAAAATTTTTTAGTAAGTAAAAACAAGATACGAAAACTGATGAAAAATTTTTACAAAATTAATTTTTATATAGGTACTTAACAATTAATTTTTGAGGAGAAAATATAAAAAATCTGATTTTGAGTGAAAAAATTGAGAAATTTCATTACAAGTGAAAAAATTGAGGAAGCGAATTCTTAGTTAAAAAAAGAAATTTGAACAAGACGACTGATTTAGTGAAAAAAATGGGCAATTTTATTTATAGTGAAAAATAGAGAAATTTTATTTTTAGTGAAAAATTAAGAAATTTTACCTATTTTTACTTTTTAGTAAAAAATTGAGAAATTTTCATTTTTAGTGGAAAAATTGGGGAATTTTTATTTTTTAAAAAAATTAAGGCATACTTAATGATTTCCATTGAAAAAATTAGGAAAACAGATTTTTAGTAAAAAATTAGAAAGTTTGATTTCCCGTAAAAATTTAAGAAAACTAATTTTGGTAAAAAAAAATGAGCAGTTTTATGTTCAGTGAAAAAAATTTGAAAACTTATTTTCAGTTGACAAAAAAAGAGAAAATTTTAATTTCAGTTTAAAAAATTCAGAAAATTGATTTTTACTTGAGTGGAATAATTAATAAAATTAATTTTTATGTAGGTATTTAATAAAATTTAATAGAATTAATTATTTTAAAAATTTGGTGACTTGACAATGCTCCAAAAAAAAACTTGATAATCGAGTCGAGAAATTTGTCTCAAAATTATGTAACTTTGTAAACTTTTTATCAGTCAATTCGGATATTTGCTTAAATTCAAAGGCAATGGTAAAAAATTCCATCCTCCTCCACCCTCCACCCTTCATCTGCCACTACCATTCCAATCCCAGCAAAAACAACCGAAAAAATTCACGCCTCGTGCTGAAAACTACCTTCATCTGCGTAGCACAGAATTACAAATGCATCAACATAAAACCACTGATTGGTATTTTTCGTTTTCGCAAAAACTCTCAGCACCGAAGTAATAAATCGAACATCGATCTCATCCAAACGGAAAAAGACACCAAACATGCTTATATTCCCATAGCTGCGGTAACCATTTAAACAGGCTGCAAATCGTCGAGTAAAAAATTTTTTTGCGACGAAATTCGACTCCGTAGAATTATTGAAATCATCCCGGCATCGTATACCCGTTACACGTGTCCCAATTGCCTTCGCATTCGGCGATGCATTCGTATCGGTCGATAAATTTAGTCAACTTTGGGTATACTTAACGTCAAAACGGTTAAATTTACAATTGCAATTGAAAACGCACCAATACGCATGTAAAATTTACCAATGTACTCGGTCTCGTCCATAAATAACCTAAAATTTTCCGAATAATTGAACGCCAGCGGGGAAGTGGGCCGGACTTTGAGTTTGGTTAAGAATTTTTCCAACAGATTTAGCCTGCTGGGTGACGGCTGGTTGGTGGCTTTTTCTATTCAATACGTTCGAGCCTCTAATGGTCATAAATTTTTAACAATAACGAAAGGTAGGATGCTTTTTTTTTTAACTCGCTGGCCTCGGCCTCGTCGCCCTGATCCCAACACAATAAATACTATACGCAGTGACGCGTTCATATTAGCAGTTTTTGTTAATAATATTAAATAGCCCTCGTGCCAACTTTCTCCTCGGCTCGTAGCGGCGGATATTTGGCCGTTTTTAAAAACCTCTCTTTTCGACGCATAGCTCGCCGTCGATGGGAAAAAAATACCGGGTGGGGGGCTCCGGCCGATGGCGGCGTCCACCCTTCGAAATAAAAATCGACGTTTCGACCCTTTTTACTTATACGTCGGATTTATTAAAAATTAGAAAACACCCCTCTTTTTAAAAATCTAGATACATATAGGAAAAAATACAATACGATGTGTCGTAACTCGTGTTCGTTTTCCACATCTGTGTGAATTGTAAAAGCTTCGAATTCTATTCAATATGCAAAACGCGCGTGAAAATATAAAAAATGCCCAGAATTAGCGCAGACAGTGGTATATCGTACGTATTGTGAAAATTTTTATTATCCGAAGAGGGTTTGTATAATAATAGAACTGTAAGAGAACGAGAGAGAGAAAAAAAAACGACCCGGGTCCAGCACCAGGCTTAATATTTTCTGATTTGTCTCGATATCTTTATGAATAATTAAACTCGATTCTATTTTCGAACGATTTCGATGCCATTTTTCGCTCTCTCGTACAACATGTCGCGTATTATTTAAACATTTTTAAACGAGAAACACCAAACGATATACGCGAACGCGCCGTGTAAAAATTTTAAATCATTTCGCAGCTGTCGTCGTTCGCTTTATTGTTTTCTTCTCCGCGTAGATTTTTTTCCACGACGAAGCCCCAGTCGCCCATATAGAATTATGGAAAACTATTGCAATTTCGTCCAATACTACGTTCGATTTTCATCGCGCCAACTCTCGGCACAGCCATGTATCCGTATTGAATAATAAATTAACATCTTGCCTCGGTCGAGATACCGTACGATAAAGCTTGGGCGAAAATTTTTTTTCCACCAGGCTTCGGCTAATTGATGGTAATTTGTCGAGATTTGTGTAGGTCGGATGGAAAATTGATTTGTAGGGGGTTTTTCGTCTCGCGAAGGAAGGAAAGGGGGAAAGAGAGGTCATTGAATCGACCCGTGTATACCAGCGGTAAATCTAATTTTAATTTAACGAGAAATTTTTCATCAATTTTCCAACTCCTCTATTCGTGTATTGGGTTTAGAAAGGGAAATTTTACGTGCTGTAAGACCATCGGCGTTGAAATTATCTGCTTTTGTGCGATGTTGGCATTTTTTCATATTACGTCGTCTCATTTGTCATTGAGAGGTATTCGATTGGGTAAGGGTATGCAAACCATGACACATACCTACAATCACGATAATTGCATGAGAATGAGAATTAGGGGTACGAAAAATATCGATGATGATTTAGCTGGACATTTTGACTTTGGAGTGGATTACTGTGAGGACCAATGCACAGATTTGAAGGCGTAAGATTTTATGTTAGAAGGAGAAGGGAAGTTGGATACTGGGGGGAGGGTGAAGGAAGATTCAGACATGTGATCTTCCAGAAGACAATGTTTAAAAAAGTTGTTCGCAAAAAAAAACCATTTAGGTGCTAATTTTTTTGTTTATATGTATAGGAAGTTTAATACTTAAATTCAATAATTTAAGAGCTTATTTTTTTTTTAAATTACGAGGAATTTGTTACTAATTTTTTATGATTTTCTTACCTCTGCAATTAAATTCACAATTTTTAAGAGCAGTGACTTCCAACCATTTTTATGCAACGAAATGTATTATGCTAACGGAATGTAATAGTCACCAGGAGAACGAGCTGGGATGAGGGTGAAGGACGTGGGCTAGTGAGCGTTTTTTCTTTTTCTATGCCCACGCATTTTTCCTGCTCCGATTTTTTTTCAACTTTAAATTTTTTTGACGAAGTCTAAATTTTTTTCTTGAAATTTTTTCCGACTTCAAAAGTTTTTTGGACGAGGTCAAAATTTTTTCCTGTATTTTTTTTCGACATCAAAATTTGTTGACGAGGTCTAAATTTTTCCTGTATTTTTTTCCGACATTAAAATAGAGAAAAAATTGGCCGGGAAAAATTTAGACCACGTCAAAAAAATTGATGTCAGAAAAAAATACAGGAAAAAATTTAAACCTCGTCAAAAAAATTGAGGAAAAAATTTAAGCCTTGTCAAAAAAATTGAATTTGGAAAAGAAAGGTCGGAACAGGAAAAACGTGTGGACTTGAAAAAAAAATCGCTCACCCACCAGTGAGTGTAGCCAACAGAAACATTTTTATTGTTTCTGATTCATTCTCAGAATATTCTGGAGACGTTTGAACCATCCTATTTTTCCCTTGATGAAAAGTTTGAAAAGCTAAAAAAATTAAGTTTGGAAATTTTAAAACTAATTTTGTATTCCCCCCCCCCCCCCAAAAAAAAATTCGAATTCTTTGATTGGATTAAAACTTTTGTGCGCTTAGATTCCTTACATTCCTTATTTCAAAATGAGGGGTGTTTGAAAAACAAATTCCATTATTTGCAATTTTTGAATTTCATCTCATGTAAGAAAGTTTGCCAATTATGTGATTTAAAGGATGAAATTGATGAAATTGAAATAGATATCCTTTTTTTTAAATGAGGAAATTCTAAAAATTATCAAATTTTGTGAGTAATACCCATGTCCAAATTTGAAATCAAAGGGGCTAAAATTTCATGAAATTTGGATTTCATAGTCCGTTAAATTTTGCTTTACACATCCCAGCGAAAAATTTTCTGGCATGGTCAGGCATGAGCACGACTGGATTACCCTGCTCAGGCCTGATCATTCATGCAAAATGGCGTAGCATGATCATGCATGATCGTGCCTGGGCCTTAACAATGGAAATTTATTCAAAAACCTCTTTTTTTTGTCCTGTTCATGCCTGATCAGGTATGATCATACATGCTCATACTACGCCATATTGCATGCATGATCATGCCTGAAGATTTTTCCCTGGGATGTTTTTCTGTAAAAATTCTCTATGCATATTTTTCTTCTTTCTTCTGGTCAAAATTTAGAGTGTAATGAAAAGTGAAAATTTCAGTTTTTGTCCTCTATTGCTTTATATCAATTCCAAATTTATATACAATTTTTGTAAGATGAAAATATTTTCTGTTAGATTTAAAAGTACTTTCTTTTATCATATTGAGAATATTAAATATTCTGAAAAAATAACATTTCAACTTTTTATAAATACCTACACCTTTATATCCTAGCCTATTGCCTGTTTTAAGAAGTTATCAAACCCACATCATATTTTTTCATTATCTTATTTCTATTTTCTTTGTTTGTTCACAGATTTTGTCAAGACGAAGTAAAATTCAACCAGTCTTACAAAAGAATTCATCCCAAAGACAAAATAAATGTCGACACTATTTTCAATGACAACATCTAATGAAGATGTAAGAAACACCTCAGTACAGAACACCGCCATCTGTCTATCCTTACCAAGGAAGCATTTACCATTTGATGAACGTGAACGCATCAAAAAACGCCGCAAACAACTAAACCCAGTTAGACTTGCATTGGATTATGTTCGTTCTGAAGATTTTACCAATGATAAAGAAGATAATGCTTCCAGTACAGATTCATCATCTGAGAAACATATCACCTACACTTATACTGAACCTTCAACAAGTTCCTTCAACACAAAATTAGACAGTAATAGCACCGACCCTTCTCTTGAATCTATCTCAGTACCTTTAAATTTAACAAAAAACTCACGAGTTGATAGTTTCACTAATTCTATTGGCTCACCAGAGATAACCAAGTCAGCAGATGGATATAATTCTGGCAATAGAATTGTTGACAATGACATAAAATTAAATCTTTATGCTGCTCATAAAGATGACCTCTCTTCCAAGTACACCACCTCAGAGCCTATTAAAGGTCAAATTCAAGAATCTAACAATGACTTATCTCCAAATTATGATCATTTTATGGTCAGTAATGCTTCCTCATTTCAAGATGAAAAATTGTCAAATAAAGACCATTCGCCACCATTTTCACCCAGAACTCCACCTGTATCTGTGATGCGTAGTCTATTTACCAATGCTGTGACTCGCACATCCTGCAGAATTTTCAACCCAGAGGCATTTTGCAACATTTGCAACAAAGAATTCTGTAATAAATACTTCCTAAAGACCCATAAAGCCAACAAGCATGGTGTATATTGTGAAACTAAAGATAGTAATTCACCTGCAGTAGCTGATACTAATGAAACATTATCCAATCCAGTACCATTAATGTTTACATGGAATGTGAAAAATAATAATGTTAAGTTGCCATCAAATCCTTACCTCATAAATGCCAATGCAGTTAAAGACTCATCAGCATTTTGCAACATCTGTGAAAAAGAATTCTGTAATAAGTACTTCCTACGTAGACATAAGGAAAAAATGCACGGTATTGTGTCCTATAATGATAGTCGTAAATCTGACACTAGCTCTGATTCTGATAACAAAGCAGGAAAAGAAAATGATGATGGTGACAGAGATTTTAGAATTAATAATCAATTAGAAGACTTGAAACCATACCCAAGTAGTTTTCCAGAGAGTAAATCTAAAAACGAGCTTAACCAGAATCATAAAAGTGTTAAAGAAAGTAAACTTAAATACCCAAAGTATTCAACAAATGTAAGCGCAGATGCAGTATCAGATTTTTTGAAAATCTGTCTCACCAATACAGGAGTAGTTCCTAAAACATCTAAATCTTTGGATGAACATCTCAGAAAAGAAGATAAATCCAAGATTTATCCTGAGGTTGCTAATGATCTACAAGATTATTCAAAGCCCTTGTCAAAAGACTGCGATAATAGCATTGTAAATCTCATCATTAAAAAGGAAGATGCACCTCAATCAGATTTTAACTGCCATCAAAACATATCCACAGCAGCAGCTGTAGCAGCAGCCCTTAAATTTGAATCTAGAAAATTATCCAACTCAAAGTATATTGTATCCACTGGTGAATTTGGTGTCCAAGCTAAAGAAGAAGATTTTCATGACATCAATGATAAACAGCACATTATAAAGACTGAAGATCTACATCAGCCTGATGAAGATGCTGAGAAAAGATACAGCTGTGAATTATGTTCCAAAAAGCTTTCAACATTTTCAATAATGAAACTGCATCACAAATATGTCCATGCCTTAAATGTTGAAGACACAATAAAAGCTGAAGGATGTGTAGAAGAGGCGGAATTCAAGAAAATGGAAAACATCTACTTCATGATACTAAAATTCAGTTTACTTAACACTGTAGTAACATATTGTGAAATCTGTAAAACTGAGTTTGACAAGAACGATGTGCTTGAGATGCATTTGATGAATAAGCATGGTACCCTAGTGGATGAAATCAGTCGAATAATTGAAGATGCTGGAGTCAATGGAATGCTAGTGCCAGCAATGAACATGGCCGATGGTAATTTGCTATGTCAAATATGTAACAAAACATTTTCAACTAATGCATCCTTCCAGCAGCATGTGTATGAAAAATGTGGCCCAGCTCCAGATTTTAAAGACTATTCTGAGTATTTTCCTAGTCTATCATTAGATGATACTATAAGTGACTCTTCCAAAACTAGAAATTTTTGTGAAATCTGTAAAAAAGAATTATGTAACAAGTATTTTATGAAAACTCATATGCATAGAATGCATGGTATATCACTCCAAAATGGTGTTAGGATTGGTGGTGTAACATGTGAAATATGTAACAAAGAACTTTGTAGCAAATACTTCCTTCGGGTGCATAAAAAGAACTGCCATGGGATTATGGAAAATGTTACACAGCAGGCTCAATTTTCCACCAATAGAATAATTAATCAACAGCAGTCATCTAATGATATTGATAAAGATGACTACTCAGCTCAAAAACATGTATCACAAATCTGCTCTATTTGCGGACGTATTTTCAAAAGCATGAAATGGCTGAAAACTCATCTGTACAATGATCATGGTAAAATAGGAGCTGCAAGGTGGCAAGATATTATCAATAGTTTTAACACAGAGCATGAGTCATCAACAATCAGTTCTGGTACAGATGATCAAGAGTATGCTGTAAATCAATCATCTTATGTAGAAATGGATGAAAAACCTATCCAACTATATCAATGTTCTAGTTGCCAGTTCCAGACTTCCAATGTTGAGTTACTCATCACCCACCAAAGACTGCATTTAAAAGCAGGTGAGTTGCAGTATCGCTGTATGTACTGCTTTGTTTTTACCAAAGATAAGAATTCCCTAGAAGAACATATCGCCTATCATCATTTCTCCAGCAGTAGCAATGTGAGCGAGTATCACAATTCATTGTCTCCTTTTGATTTAGCCATAACAAATGGTAATTGTGCCAGGGTGATAGATTATGACAGAAGTAATTGATAGGTAGCGATTGCCATACTTTTCTTTTTAAACGTCGAAACTCAAAAATTATTATTCCACTGAATTACCTACGTCTTCCTTTTGAAAAATTTTATCTCGCTGTAATTTTTTGTTTTGTTCTGTTTTAATGATGTGTTTAAATTTTTGTTTCCAACCTTTTTTTTTTTTTTTTTTTTTTACCATACCTTACTGATTATTTTTGGTAAATTGTAACTTTTTGCAAAGCATACTTACATGCTGCTACTTAAAAAAAAAAAGAGTAAAGTTGGGATGGAGACTGATTCTTCTGGAAGGTAACTTTGCAATAAAATAGAAATGCCAAATATCAATAATGAAGCTGTCAGCCCCTATTTTTTGCTCAGCAATAATAAAAAAGAATGTACCTACTCTTCCATTTTGTTCATATTTCAGGTTTGGGATGGCAGGAAGAAGGAGTGGGGAAGAGTTCATTCTTTGAAACTGGTTACAAAATTGATGAAAATTGAAAATGTTCAATAGGAATAGGCAATTCTTCAATCATTCAGAAATTTTTGACCCCTCATGAATTTCAATATGTCACTTGAATTTTAAGTATGAGAAGAGTGGTAGAAAAACTGCAAGATTGTGACATATTACTAGAAGCTAAAATTTTACTTTGAAGATTATCACCCTCCTTTCTTTTTAAATCATCAAAATTTTGTCAAAAATTTAAAAATCAATTTCAAACCTTCAACCTCTGAAAGTCAACTTCTGTTGCTTTCTTTTGGCAAAGGATAATCCCATATCCATTCCATTTTCATTCAAATCATCAAAATACAAAACCTCGAACAAAACGAGACCAAGAATGAGCTAACCCATCGTACCCCCTGAAATCTACAAATTCGACTAACACACACACCCAACTCAATATTATTGCCAAGTTACTGATCAGAAGGCTTCGAAAATCCATCCCAGCACACCGAATACAGCGATTACACTGCCTTCGTCGTCGCAGCATCCTCACCGTAGCGGAATTAATAGGCTTTTTGGTAAATATTAAAACGCGGCGGCGTTATTTTGACGCTCGAATTTGGTATTTTTGGCATTTTAAATACCTACGTAGTCGTTGCTCGGCGTGGGTGAGGGAAAAACCGCAGTAGGTATTTTCACACCATCGTCGTAGACTCTATTTGCCCGTTCTGCGGCCTTTCTTATCGTTTCTTTCTCGATGATTGATTTTATATTAGCGACTGAAAAAAGTGAAAAAAACGTCGCGAATTCGTTTAAATTTTCCCTCCCTCCTTGCACGTCACTCAAAGATGGTAATTATTTTACGCGTTCGCGCCGCATTGGCCGGAAATGTCACCAATATTTAGCCTTGATATTTGAACGTATTTTTTCGTATAATTTCACGCCGCGGTCGCAGCTTTTGATAATTCTCAATTAGCGCACATCCCCTGCCCTTTTCTCCTTCCCATTCCTCTTAATACACCGTCGCTTATTTTTTTTGCCATTTTTAAATTACGAAGCCGCCTTACATTACTAATTACAATTTTAAATTAAATCTTTCGCGGTCTTGCATCTGATGAAATTGTGTCTAACGTAGTAATTGTAACAACAAAAATTAATTTTATTTTGATTAAAAAAATAAATAAGTCGGTGAAAAATGCGCCCGTTTGAAGTAAATACCGGCGTCAGCAAGGGTTAGAGGAAAAAAATTCATTAAGCTTGAAATAATTTTACAGCTCGTTCTGTGTTAAAAACGTTTAAATGTAGGAAGCTCTTGCAATTTGATCGTTACCGACGAATGTTATTTCAAAGTAATTATGCGAAGGGTTTTTTTTCTCACCCTAAGACTGGTTTTTTAATCGACTTTTTATACACGTCGCTAAACGTAGGTGTGAAAATTTCCTCTTACTTTTGACGTCCGGACTTTATGTAATTTCGACGTTGGATTTTTTATAAAAAAAAAAAAGATGATAGAAAAAACGCAACGAAAAACTCTTAAAAAATGTTGGTAATTTTCCATGCAAAAATATTATTTTACGTCATTCTGTAAAATCGGTGCATTTCAGTTCGACCACCTACATTTCGTAATTCGAAAATTCTGATTGGATAATTTCTCAGTCCGGTGAAAAATTCGCGAAAACTTCAAAACAGCGAATTATAACTTGCTATTTTTTTCATCTAAATTATTAAAAAAAATTTTAAATATCTCTCGGGATACGACGGTAGATACCGTTGTTGAAAAGGTCAGATTCTTGATGCTTTTAGTATCCCTAGCTTTTATACAGTTTAATGAACTTACAGTCCAGTGTGCCCCATCGCGTGCTTTCGTATTGTTCTTCGCGCAGTTTCTAATTTATTGCTGATGAAATTTATTCCTAATTCAATGGAATATACAACCGGAGCTGGAGAATAAAGTTTTGAATAATACAATAATAATCGATTTAATTACCGAATACCCGAAAGCAAAAATGCCAAGGTTTTGGATAAAATGATTCTTTTTTTCGAGAGTCCCATGTATCTGTGGTCGTCGTCGTTGTAAGTAGATTAAGGTTCCGGTCTGGGTTATTTGCATTTTTTTTATCACGATGAAGAAGAGCAGGGAAGAAAGGGAGGAAGAAAATTGTTTTAAAGTGTGTAATAGGCATTTCATATCGTGTTTTGTGAAGAAAAATCCATGTTGGGGTATTTACTTGTTGATTGGTGGTATTTACATTTCGTTTAACCCTTCTTGTTTTATCTCGCAAGTTGCTTGTATTTTTTTTTCAGAATTGTCGGTGTGAAGGTTTCTTTAATTGAATTCAGTTTCGAGAGATTGGTCAACAAAATTTCGTAGTCGACGTAAATTTGTTACTTACCAACCTTTTTTTTTTTATCAAAAATGTGAGCATTGTGAGCTGAAAGATGGAAAAATTAAGCGGAAAGGATGCTCATTTGATAAGAAATTGGAAATTAAAATTATTAAAAGTTGAAGAAATACCTATTTAAAAAACCATTTTGAAATTTGAAATTTTACTTCTAAATTTGCACCTAAGAAATATTGTTTGACGAAAAATTGAAAATTTATCTTTTTTAGGGGATTTTAGAAATTGACTGGTTATTTTTGAAAAAAAATTTCCGATTTTAAAATTTTTAATTGCGTAATATTTTTAAATTATTTATACAAATTGGAAACGAACATTAGAAATCAAATAAAGAAATTTTTTGCATAAAAACTATTATGAAATTTGAAAATTTACTTCTATGGATTTACATTTAAATTGTGTTTTTTCAGAAATAATTTTTGATTTTTGTCTATATTTTGAAATTTTATAATTATTGATTATTATGAATAATCTTAATCAGAAGAGCTGCGATTTTCAAGATTTTTTTTTCAAGAATTAAAGGGAAATCGTCAATAATTTTTAAAACCTAACTAATTGAATATTCATTTCTAGACTTATTTCAATAAATCTTTTGGTAATATAATTTTTCAATTCTTATTTTCTGATCAGTTTATGAAATCATGTAAAAATCTTCAGTTTTGCCTTCGGTTAATTTCCGTTTCAGAATCTACGCCACGATTATTTTTCAAATTTTAATCAAACGAATTGAAATTGAAATTATTCCTTACCTAGGCACGTGAATGAAATTGAAAAATACTTACGTGATCCAAGATTCAGCAATGCGACACAAGTGAAATAATGATTTCAAAAACTGGATTACCTATTCAAAAACTGAAAATTGAATAGCATTACCTAAAATAAACTTTGCAGTACCTACCTAACATTGGACTTATTCTATCGTTAATAGGTGAATTTTGACAGCCAATAAGTAAAAAATTACTGATTCAATTAGGTACTGAATTTTAATTTTTGAATCAGTAATTTTTCCCTCAGCTACTGAAATGAATCAGTAAAAATTTTGATTTACTGATTCAACCAGTTGATAATTTTAAACAGATAAGGAAAACCAATTGAATCAGTACCTACCTATATTTTTCACTGAATAAGAAGTTGGGCACATACATTTTCACAAAATTTACTTATAAACGAAATTAAGAAACACAAAATATCAAAAGATACATATCTAAAGATCAAATTATTGTAACGAGGGGTATAAAAAGCAACAAATTATGCATTGGTAAATAGAAACTCTAAATTTGATCAACTTTATAGAAGAAATGATGTTTCTTGGTGGAAAGTCAAGAATAAATATATTTAATTGCAGCATGGGAGTGAAAATTGAAAATGAAAATGCATAAATTAAATTTTGTATTAGACAGAAACAGTAAGATTTTAACTTGAAAAGAAAATTACTTATTTTCAAAATCGTTTGCAATAGGAATGTGAAAGAAATTGTATCAAAATCTCAATTATGGAAAACACAATGTCGAAAAAAATGATCTTACCTACTAAGTATTGTGAAGGGAAAAGTTGAAGATTTATGACATATTCTTTCATCGTTTTTGGATAATTTTGAATTTTGAAGGTTTTAAATGTTATCCACCGGCTCCGAAATATCTGTCGATAAATCAGGTTCCTAGAAAAAAGTATTTACCCACTTGACCTTTGGAAATCAAATGTTTTAAATCTTTTTTCTCTATTTCTCTCTATAGAAAGGTGAATTTGAATAGGTAATTATTTTATATAAAAAAATGTAAGTAAATAATTTTTAAATTTTTGATAAATTAATTTCCAAAAATAATTCCAATTTAAACCCATATAAAATTTAAATGTAGAGAAATGGTGCAATTTTAGCTATAATAATGAATAACTTTAACAATAATGGATCGAATCAGATCAATACTAACAAATATTCTTGTCGTCACTGATGACGCAAATTATATCCTTATTATTTGTATCGAGCATATCAAACATCAAAAACCTCCCAACCCTTTGCTTTAAAAATAATCCGACATCAGATTTAATAAGACTAAAAAAAGGACGAAAATCGCAAAAGGAAGCACGAAAGAGAAAAACAAGTCGAAAAAAAAAGCGAAACATCCAAAGTTTAAAAATATCCTAAGAGTATAAACATACTCCTACTCGCGAAGGGAAAAAAAATCGAGGAAAATACGTACGAAACGTATAACTGAGGAAACATTCAGCGATTCCACGTGCCATATAATTCTTATCTACGGGCAATATTTGTAATTTTGATCAGAATAAAGCTACTCGTTTTCTCGCAAATGGTCCTCAGAAAAAAGAAACACAATTCTGTTTACACGCGTGTAAGAAAATTTGAATACTCGTCCGCATCCTTTCCCCCGCCATCCCACATACGTCGAACCAAGAAGAAAAACCTAGCTGGAAATTTTCTAATGGTATTCTCTTTTTTTGGGGGGAAATACTTTCCCGCGCATGATTATTCGTCGCCGTGGATAAAATTCTTTTTCTTTAAATGTGATTTTTTTTCGGCCATTACGAAGCATGCGATAAAATATAAAATTTTTCCGCCTCGAGATACCGATGTACGACTGGTTGAAAACTGAAAAGTGTGCTCGTAATAGTCTCAGGATTCTTCGACTTCGTGCAGTTCATCGAATTCGAGTAATTTGCGCGTTATTTATAAATATCACGCAGTTTGTATTTTTACGCGGAATTTTTTTCTATACCGAAGAAGAGACTAGACCCTTATTTTAAATTATCTTTTGAAATATGATCTCGAGGCTTTTTTTTATTCGATTTAAGGCGTATAAATAACCTTGATCCGTTTTCGGGCATTATTTTCGAGTTTCTTTCGAACCTGGAAATCGAACTAATGTCTGAATCGACGTGAAAAAATATTTGGAACGGGATTCGTATCCGATATTAGGCCGGATAATCTATCGAAGATATCGGAGCGAAAATACCGCCGTAATTTGAATTTTTTTTCGAAATTTGGTTATTTTATGACGTGCACGAAATATGTAGGGCTTTTTTCTGTGAATTTTTTATGTGCAATTTTTTTCTGGCTGTAAAATTGAAAGAAAATTATAGCCCTGTAAATCTGAGTATTCGATAACTGCTTCAATATGCAGGGTTGATAGCAAATTTGTGAGATTTATGAAATTGATGGTTTAGACTAGAGATTTTGATGAGTTGCAATTGTGCTTTGAAAAATTCAAGGCTTGGTTTCCCTTTCAACAGATATTGCAATTTGATTGAAATTTCGTTTTTGGAAAACCTTCTAGTCAAAAATCAGCTTTCAAATTCTTAGCATATTTTTGAAAAGTTTAAAGTTTCCAATTTCCAAAAATTGGTTCAGTTTTGAAAATTGACCGGAAAATGGATTTTATTGACACATGTTTATCAATTACTGATGAATCAATATAAAAATTTGATAAAATTTCAAGGATCCAGAAATTCGTTTTTTTTATTTTTGAGAGGATTTTCTTGATCTTATCAGCCAGTTTGACTCTTGGACCATTTTTTTAAAAATCTCAATCGAAATTTACTGATCACTGATTTTTAGAAATTTCTCAGTGACTTTGGTCACCTATAACGGTTATAACAGCAGAATATCAAGTCAATTCGAGTGAAAAAAATCATCCAAAATGTAAAAAAAATCAATTTTTCGATGAAAAAAAATGATGAAAAATTTCAACTCGAATTTTAATTGAGCGAAATTGAAACTTAGTGTTGTATAAATTTTACTTTTGCTCTGTTTGAACGGATATTGTTGCTCTTCAAAATAAGGCACCTACTTTTAAGAAATTGAAAAATTTCATATAAAAATTTTTAATTATAAGTGAGAACAAAAAAGGATATTTGGCTCGTATTGAGTCAGAGCTCTCTAATTTCGAATCAGTTAAAAATCACTGAAAAAAAACATAATTTCAGCACAAGAAAAATTAGCGAAATTCTTTGATTTTCAGTGAATTTTCGCTTATTTTTCAAAAACTTTTACTGATTATCTAAAAAATTCTATTGACTTTTCATAAAATTTCAGATACTTTATTGACTTTTCAGAGAATCTTCACTGATTTTTCAACTTTTTTTTTACCTTTGCTTTCAATGAATTTTCCAGCGATTTTCGATACCTTTCACTGATTTACATATAAATGAGAGTGAAATAACGAATCTGTCATTATTTTCATCTCTTGGGTTCTCTTTGCTTATGAGCTGAATTCAAACTTTGAAACGACGATTCTAAAGAAAGCAAATTATACTTAATAAAAAAAAGATGATTGAATTCGTCTTCAATAAATTCAACTATGCTCCCTATTCATTATTTAAGCAGCTATTTTACTCGAAGCCTTGAAATTCATGTTTTTCATCACTTGAAAATTTTCAAATTTTGAGGTATTTTGGACTAAAAAATATTTTGATAAACTCACTTTTTATCAATATTTCGGCGAAATATTCAAAATTTGAAATTTCATCTGATTTTTTCAGGTATGAAAAATCGGTAAAAAAATCGAATTTTAAAATTTCGAGTAAAATGATTTCAAAAAGAATGCTTATCTTTAAGATATTTCGACCTGCTGAACGTGAATTCAGGGAAATTTTTTCATTGAACCACGCATGTTTTTGCGTAATACTCTCAAAATTTCGGAGGTCTCAAGTGGAAAAATAAACTTGATGGTTTTTAGTGAAATGTTTTCTTAAATAGTAAACATGAGAGTACGTAGCTAGATTTTCTTTTTGCTAATTTTTATTCTTTTCAAAATAAAGGGCTCAAAAATCAAAATTTAAAAAACCAATTTTTTGAGCCAAAAAATCAGGGGAGGCAAATAAATAATATCAGATTCGTATTTTACGATTTGAAAATTGGAACTCAAAATTTTTCCGATTTCGAAAATTTCAGGTCGAATTTTACAAACGCATGACTTGAATATCCAGTTTGAGGAGCTACAATTTTCGACCAAAAGGAGCGGAAGTGAAAATTTTTCATCTTTTGATCTCCATGTCCTTATTCGCTTCAAAAAAAAGCCAAAGATTTTCAATTTTACTCAACCAGAACACGAGTAGGTATTTTAATTTTATTTTCTCTGAAAAAATTCGATTTTAGTCACCAAGTCGTCCAGCAGATTCTCCAATTACCGAAAATAGTACTGAAAACGAAAAAAAAAGAAATGCTGAAAAATTTCACCTCAAAGTAAAAAAATAAATAATGGGTACTTACCACATTTATTTAAGTAGTTGAGTATACCTCTATCTTATTTTTCGAAAAATCTGAATTTTTGAACACCTTTTATTGCAAAAATCGTGATCCTTGCCCTGCTCCAATCAGATACCTCCCACTCGAAAAACGTAAAACAAAAAATTAAATTTTCGTACCATTCTCTTCGCTTTTCCCTCCCCTCCTCCTTTCCCAAAAAGAATTAGGCATCAGCCTATTTTAATTTCATCAGAAACATAATATATAATATTAAAATAAAATAAATCCATTTTTTCTCTGCACGAAGCCTCAAAAACTTAAGAAAATTTGCCTGAAAAACTTGGAAAAATTCAAAAAAATATATTTTTTTAAATTGTGACAACCCTTTTTTTTATCAAATTGATGAAAATGTTCGAAAAATTTACCACTTTTAAAACGATTTCTACCTACCTCATTCAGTGTGTGTTCTACATCGCTCCATTCAAGGTTATTTCAATACCCTATAGCACATTTATTTCTAGAAACCAAAAACTCTTTGCTTCAGAGTTACCCAAAACGTAACTTTTCCACATTCGCTCCAACTCCACGAAATTTTTCCCTCCGCGGCGGAAAAAAGTGAAACCACGCTGCCGCGCCCTGCTGGTTTAATTAACAAACTCTTATTTTTAGTACAAGTACCGGTCGCGAAACTGATTAATCACAGTTATTTCCACACGAAATGAACATAAACTTCGGTATACGAGAATTCCCCCTTCGGCCTTCTCGCCCCACAGTCCATAACGGAGCGAGCTTTTAATTAGGAAATTTATTATTTTCACGAAATTATGATACGAAGATGGGTTAAATGGACACGCGAACTCGACGATCGTCGACCTTCTAATACAGTCTATGGTGAAAATTTCCACCCTCCTTGACTATTTTTTTCCATGAAATGGATAATTAAGTATATTCCATCGGTAGAAATGTTATTTTATAATGTATCATCGCCAACCAATAAAATACTCTTTTTTTTTTATACCATCAAAGCTTCGTTATAACTTCTGAAAAAAAATAAAAGGATTCGTTTTCGTCTGATCCAAGGTACTAATTCGTACAGGCCAAAAAAAATCGCAACAAAAAGATACAACGTGCGAAGAATACAGACGATGATTACGTTTAAATATAAAGAAATCGAACGAAAAAAATACGCAAAACTGAACCTGGCGAATGACTGGAAAAGCTCATGTGGTGGAAATCAAACGAAGGATTTTTTCAAAAGAATCATCAGAATTGCGTATGATTTACCACGTGCGTCTTTTTTAACGAAAATCCAAAGGCCAGAATCGGCGCAGGGGGAATTTCAACACGAGGCCTATCGTAGGAGTAATCATGACGCAAAAGATGCCCGACTCGGGTGCGGAATTAATTAAAAGGACACAGAACGTGGTTATTTGAAATCAATCGGCTACACGGTGGGGTTTTTTTCTCTGCTTCTTAATTTATACGACGTTTGGAACGTATCCGAAGAGGGGGCAGGGGGGCAGTGTACTCGAAAATCATATCCGGTCGTTTTAAAAATTAATTTATATTTTTAGTAGCCAACGTTGTTGAACAACTTTTGCGTTTCGTGACCGGATAAAATATTAGAAAAGTAGTTTGTGTGTTAAACTTTTGTAGTTGTCATAACTTTGTTATTGGCTTTAAAGATATAGCTTTGTGTAAAAAATCTAGGTTACGCCCCGGCTTTTATTATGAAATAAACATTTAACTCGATCGCCAACGATTGTAGTTAATTGGAAATCTAAAATCTGAAGCATCTTAGGTATTTCGCAGTCGCTCGCGCCGACCTATTCGAGTGAAAATTATTGTACGCGAAGCGAAATCGTATCCAGCCCCGAGTATGTTTCCGCATTAAAACAATTTTTATTAACCTCGATTTGATTTTTAATTAAAAAATACTTAGCTGGAGCTCGACTCGAGGGTCGCCAGTTGAAAATCGTAGCGAAATTTCACACGTCGATTACCTATACCCCATAAAATTATGACAATTTTTTTCCCCACCCGGTCGTTGGGTTTTATTGTAATTGATTTTTTTAACGCGGCGAAACAAGGAGAGAGGAATTAGAAGGGATGATTTCTGACCTACATAAAAGATTAAAAAAATTTCAGTATGGAAATTCGAATTTTTTTTTCAATTACGTCGAGCTTCGAAGGTTCGGCGAAGGGTTGGTAATTGAAATATTTCAAATTCGAGTACGTAATACGTTGTCCGACCCAGAAATAGAAAAAGTTTGAAAAGAAAACGCCCTGGCAATAATTTCATATCGATCGTAAAAATTATATAACTGTTGTTCTCTCATAGTCTACCTACAACCGTTTCAAGTTCTATGTTGACGGCTAAATGAAACGTTGTATTTTATTTAACGAATTAAATTCGGATTCGATTCGTCTATTTCCTTAATTAAAAAGAATTTTCAACGTGGATACAAAAAATTCCTCTACCTTTCGGTTTTTTTTTTCGATTCAACTTTCATTAATTATTGAAATTTTCATTTCCTCTTGGTCGATTAATACACGTTTCGAGGAATAAATCGAGTATCTGATTTGGTCCCCCCTCCGCTGCAGGTTCCCCAGCGAAAAAATTTCCCACCGAATGTGCGTTTCAAAATAAGAGAATTTATTACGTGCGGTTTACCGTGGAAAAGCTCGACGAGTGTAATGGGCGAATCGTGCGTTATTGTGAATATATCGCGGTCGTGTTATATTAGTTGCCTAATTGTCATCGTGTCTGTCGTGTAGAGGCTCTCGTAGGCGTAGTTAGACAACTTGTTTAACTCGACGGTGCCTATGTTGGCGTGTAACGCTGCGATGGCGATGACGATGCCGCATACCGATGCCGGATGTTCTTTTACTGTAAACCGCACACGAGACTGTATATTTTTGTTGTTTCGTGAGAATTATTTAGTCTGTGTCGTGGAAACATCGGTGGCGTTTGTACCTGTGTTTTTGGGCGAATGGGATGTGAAATTGGGATGTTTTTGGGGGGGTTAATTTGAAATTGTGATGTTAGAGGGGGTGTGAGGAAGTGGGGGCGCGAAGATGAAGTGTATTATTATTCGATTTGATCTTTGTACTTGAAATTTGGTCAATGATGGTTTTTATTTGATCATGCAAAAAACTTCACCTACCTTTATTTTCCCTCCTTTGGTTTTGATTTTGGGTAATTGATGATTAAGGATTTGAATAATTAGGAAAATTGTTGAATGCATTTTCATATGAAAAAAAAATTTTCTACGACTTCAAACCACCAGCCTAATCTTGGCATTATGTACAATATTTGCAACTTTAAATGTAACTTTGTCAATACCTACTTCTCATTCCATTCGAAAATAATCTAAACCTGTCCAGTCGATCGAAAAGTCGCAAATCCACTTACCCTCCCAGATGGGAAACATTTTTGCATCGTTCAAGTGGTTAATAAAGTGGTTAAAAACTTTAAATTTCAAAAAAAAAGAGTAAATTTTGCCAAAAATTTGTTGGGAAATATTTACTTAAAAACTAATCAAACCTCAATGATTAAAAATTTTTCAAAATGAAATTAGAAATGGAAGATACATAATCAAATTTCTATGAAAATTTTTCAAAAATAGACAAAATTTGGAAAAAACGGAGTGAATTTTTCGGTTGTTACAAAAATTTTTTCAAAATATTATAACCAGGAGCTCTGAGTGGCTGTAGGTATAGGATTGTGCTGTGTTATTGCATGTGTAGGAGAACGATTTTCTATTGGAGTTTGTGGTATTTTTTGAAAAGATTTTAAAATTTTGAATTTTTGCTAATTTTTGAAAACTTTAACGCCAATGCGCGATCGGAAGATATGAATTGATTTTGATTTTTTTTTTTTATTCTTCAAGTCTCATCAGCCAACAACTTTTGCGGGGGTATGTTTTTGAAAATCGAAAAAATTGTTTTTTCGGCCCTCCCTATTGCCTACATGTAGGTCGACAAGGAACGATGCCAACGCTGTACTCAAATTATCCGAGATAGGTCAAGTGATGGAGGCAACGTTTCCAATTTTACAAAAATTGAATTTTTTTGGAAAATTTTTACCCCTTCAAATTTTTGAGTAGGCAAAATTGGCATGCAATGATTTTTGATCATTGTTCAATGGCCTTTCATATGCAAATATTAGTTTTTAAAAATCTCAATTTTTAAAATTTTCAGAAATTTGGGGTTTGAAATTTTTTTTTGAAAAACTCAGAAATCGAAAAAAGCAGAAATTTTTCAGCGAGTTGTGAACAATGGGGGATGAGTTCATATTTTTTGAAGGAAATGGAGCTTCAGCTACGTTGTAAAAAGAATTTCATTATTTTCTGGGCTTTAAAATTTTTTTTACGAATCAATTTTTGCGTTCCGGAAATTTCAAGTCACCCTGTATCATGAGTATCATTGAATGAAATATTCTGAAAATTCAATATGTGCTTTGGAAGATTTTTGAGATATTTTCAAAATATTCGTTCAATTTAAAGGGGAAAAAAATCAAAAAAAATTAGACGAAAAATGTTGTTGTTTGTCTCAACTTTTTCTGAAATTTTTTCTCAAACATTGAAGAATATTTTTGAGAATATTTCAAAAGTCCTCCAAAGATAACGCTGTTCCAAAGCACGTACTTATTAAATTTTCGGAAATTCAGAGTATTTTATTCAATAATACTCATGATATCTTTATTCCCAATTTTTCACTGATAAGAAAAGTAGAGCATACTCTTGCCCCAATATTTTGATTTGAGCAGTCACAATTGTAAAAGTCAAACTTGCTTAAGCCTCAAATTTTTCCCTTAGGCAATTTCATTGTAGATTTTAAAAAAGCTGAGAAAGTGTACATTTTTACCCCAAGCGAAGCAAGAATAAAAAATTTCGAAACACTTCAAAATCTAATTTAAAAAATATTAATTTATTTGTATACAGTTCAGCAGTAGAAATATGGTAAGGTCAAGCACAGCGTGGCCAAAACTTTTAAAAAATCTGATATTCAAACATCGAAAACGAATTTTAAGAAAATAAAATGTAATATACGTAGTAGTTGAAATAATTGAAAAAAAAAATCACTTTTATATGATTTGAGTTATTTTAAAATTATGAAGGAAAAAATACAATGAATCCAAATGCAGCGAAATCAATGTTTTTGAAAAATTTCTATTTGGGAAGTAATTTCAGTGGTGGATTGAAGAATTATGATTTGGATTGTGATTTTGGGGAGTAATTTCAGAGATGAATTATGATTTCTGAAATTAGGTTCCCAAAAAATCTTTTTGAGGACTTGAAAATTGAAAATTCTGTTATTGATAATGGGGAGGGGGACACTGGACAGTTCCAAACTCAACAGAAGTGAAGAATGACTTACTTATCAATTATGTAAATGAAAATAAAGGCTTTGAAATTCTTGGAATGTGCTGAATTTTTCGTTTGTCATATTGTAGTGTCTTTTGGGTTTTCTCTCAAACGCCCACGATGAGAAAAATTGAAAATTCCTCGTAAATACTTTTAAATAAGCTAAAATTTTCAAAAATATACGAAAATCCTATCATATATTTTTTATTAAAATTAAAAAAAAAAAAATTATTTTTGAACTATTGACGGATTTCAAAAATGAAGGAAGAAATGAAAAAATGAGAAATCGATTACAAATGCAATAAAATTTGTATAAAAGTTACGAATTTTTTAAAAAGACGTCATAAAGAAAAAATTGAAGAGGAAAATGAATTCACTCATGCCAGCATTACAAGCTATGTAATGCAACGAATAAAATCACTCTATGGATTTTTCATTGAAACAATCGGTGATCTGATCGGGATCCCATTAGTTCTTTCAAATATCAAGGCTTATAGCCAAAAAATTTTTCTTTCTTCGTTTTAAACGACGAATTTTTTAAAATATCAATCTCTTTCTTTTTTGATGGGATATCAATAATACTTGGTGGATTTCTTCATCGAATAATTTCCTATAGAAATTCTATCATTATAACTCAAAATGAAATAAACTTTTAAAATAATTTTCAGAATAATATTCTAAAATGAGACAAATTTAGTTTTTAAATAATACAATTAATTTTTGATCTCGGGTAGTTTTATTATTTTTAATTCATAGTGCAACGACCTTTTTTCAAAAAAAAAAAAATGAAGAAAATAAAAAATTTAATGCTATTGCTTGGAAACTAAATTTCTCAGGGTTTTTGAAAAATTATGACGAAAATTTTTTTGAATTTTTTTTCCCAAGAGCATGGTTCTATAAATACTGAGCTGTCTTGGAAAAATTGATTAAAATACAAAAGAAATCTAAAAAAAAATCGTAAAAATTGGGATAAAAAATTAACAGAAAATCATTTTTGAGAAACTATGGCTACCTACTACATGGAATTTTCATAGAGTTTTTGATTTTTTTGTGAAATCGAATTTTTAAAATTGAATATTTTTGGAAATAAAAAAATAGCAAGAAAAAATATAAATATATTTTCGTATCTAAATAATATACGATTCTTTTAAAAAAAAATCATGAAAATGTCATTAAAAAAAAAATTAACTTTCAGTTCTTTTTTTTTAATGAATCAAGTAATGAACTTCTCAGAACAATGGTTTACAAATTCCTCTATCAATTTATTCAAAATTTCTGTCCCATTCGACTAAACGTACCTTCAAAACAACCTTCACACCTCCATACTGAAAAATCACACACCCAAATTCCAAATAGAAACCCTCTCACACGACGTTTTTCTTCACCCCGTCCTTATTTCCAATCCGTTTCAAACAATTACACCCGACGAACTAAATTCCTCGAAAACATATACCTTTGAATAATTAGCCGGCTCATAATGAGAAAACGTCGCCTTGAAATTGGTTTCTCGCTTGGACTCGGGCCAAGAGTCGAAAATGGGCAAAAATCTAGTAATTTCGTCTCGATATAAACAAAAATCTATCAAAGATTATTGGCAACGTTGGCAGAAATGTAAAAAGGAAATTGTTGATGAAGTTTTTGCTATCGGTAAAATTTCTCGCTATCGGTCGATATTTATTAGAAAGTTTTGATTCAAAATACGGAACGAAGTTGGTAGCTTTTCACGCCTGCCGTTTAAATTAAATTTTCGTTTCGACCAACACCGATTGCTCGCTGTGCCACGGTGTTCTAAAAACCCTCCAAGAGTGGCGAAGACGTCACGTCATGCAGGTGAAAAAAAAATTCCACCAAAAACATATTCGTGTCACGTAGAAAGTTAACACCAGCTTTGAATTTTTCTTCGACAAATCAAAAGTAACTGGGAATTTTTTTTCAACGTGTTAAATTATACGGTTGGGTTGAAATTTAAATTTCAACTTTTCGTCGATTGTCTACGTACGATTTATATTCGACGAGTATATTAAAAGATTAAACGTGTGTAAAGTTCCAAATCAAATATTTAAAAAGATATACCTCCGGGCCTTAAAATAAGTGTGGTTTTAATAAAGTTAATATATTTTGGTATCTCATCCATCATCGGGTATTTATAATGTTTATTCAATTACCAAAATCTATGGCACGTGTCTTTACTGCTCTCGCTGAAATATACCTCGATCGCATACATAAATACCCCCCTTTTTTTTCGCCCCCCAATTTCGAGCATATTTATTAACCGATTTTCTTAACCTTTGGATTAACTGTACTCGCCGAATGTAAGAATAAATTCAAACCCATTACGCTCAAATAAGTTTCAGTTTAATTTTAAATTAGATGGCGCGAAAAGTTGAAAGTTAAGGTCCCTCGTCCGCGCAATTTTCTCTGATTTACGCTTCATTTGTGTTAAATGTATCGTGATAGCCTTTTAAATAATTCAAAAGTAGGTATCGGAATTGTAATGAAAAATGCTTCCATTTTTTCCCCTCTCTTCTCTTTCGTCTCCGTTCGTTCGAATTTGATGGTCGAAAATTTTTATTACATCGGATTATATTCGTCGTATTCGCGATAGAAGAAGGGGGGAGGGGATGGAAAAAAACCATACATACGACATTATATCGAACAATGGTGTACTACACGTACGGTTATTGGATAAATTGGCAATTCTTTAAATGCATTGTCGACCGAAATACTTATACGAGAATCGAAATACCAAAATGTAGAAATTATTCAGCTCTTAAAAAGTAACGATATTTAGAAAACTTTTTCCAGCGTCGTAATACGGCGTACCTATACCGCACTCAGTAACGCAGAAAGGGTTTCGTTTAATTCAATACATTCCCCCGGCCCCCTTCGTATCCGCCACTTAGACGCTAATTTTCCAACTTTGTGTGTGGCGTCTTGACCTCATACGAATGTATAGAGAGAGAATCGAGGTATAGGATTTTTTTTCACTTTACGGTGTACGAGAATGCTATACCATTCAAAGGGTATTACCCACTCGGATGAGGTAATTAGGGAATTTTCGTCGACCGTTTTTATCAAACGAGCTGATGTCGTATTAATGTTACAAGTTTTTGTCGCGCTCCGATGCTCGGCTCTTTTGACTTTTGGCCGAGTGTATTTTTAAACGTTTAATTAATTCGGTGTTCGATTACCCTCTACAGAAGGGTGTATCGAGTGAATCGAATCATGCGGATGATTTTCAGTAGATGGAGAGGGTTTTGAGTGAAGGGAAGTGGATTTTTTTTTGGTTTGGGGATTCGTACGTAGAGGTTGGTTTGATGAAGGGGATTGTGGTTTTAAAGGGCGGGGAGATGGGGGAAGAATTGAGGATTTTTTTTGAGGAATGAAAGACGTAAAATTTTAAGGAAGTAGGTACAAATTTAGGGTTTTAAGTTGTAACCAGGGAGGCATCCCAACTCGAGCTAAAATTTTGAGTCCAAACAAAAAAAATTAAAAGTATACCATAAGAGTACTTCATATCCAAAATTTCAAGTGCTGAAGTACATTTCTCGAATTTTGGCGAATTTTTGAAAATTTCAAATTGCTTTATAGCCTGCAAAATATCAGAATTTGATCGAATCAACGAAAAAGGCTGAAATTTAGTATATATCCTATTTTTGACCTACCAAATCGATTGGAAGCGGTTTCAAGACATTTCAATGCCACCAGAAAATTTTGGGATTTTTTAACTCTGAAGAAAAGCAGCCCATAAAACAGTCCATATGAGCAGGCCCGACGAGAGGGGTACAGGGGATTCTTTTTACCGGACCCGAATTTTTAGGGGGGGGGGCGCATCCAAAGAGAATCTTTCCATTACAAAAATGTAAAAAAATCAGTCTTTAAACCAGGGTTGTTCTTTTACACGTAAAATAATTATTTTTCATTATGTGTAAAATAACGTAAAATAATGATGTAAAATAACGTTGATGTAAAATAATGTAAAATAATGTAAAATAACACTGATAAGAGCCAAAAAGGTGATAACGTGCTTATAATATTTCGTTATTTTACGCCATTTTATTTAATTTACATTATTTTACAATTGTAAAATAATGTAAAATAACCGAAGTTATTTTACACGAGTTATTTTACGTTATTTTACACATTATTTTACTGTAAAATAACTCATGTAAATTTACAGCACAACCCTGCTTTAAACACCATTTTTTGAAAAAATTTTGCCTTCGCTTCGCTCGAGCAGTATTTTAATAATTTTAAAAATTGTTGATTTTTTATTCATCCTTCAGTCAAAAATCACTTTTTTGATTAATTTTTGATTTAAGAAAAAAAAATCGAAAATTCTGACTGAAAAATCACTGATTTGAAGTAACATGAACAATGAAAATAAAAATCAACTAAGTATCTAGCTATTGAAGCCAAAATTTCGATTTTTTCTAACTTTAACCAAAAATTTTCGCCCTCTCTTTGCTCGGTCTGTAATCATCATGATCGGACCAAAAAGTCGTTTTTCACTTTTTTGGCTTAATCCATGTTAAATATCCCTAAAAATCGACTGAAATTGGTTTCATACCTTGAAGTAATTTTTTGATCGCGAATGAGAAAATGGACCTTTCGACCAAAAAACGACTGAAAAATGACCTCCCAACTAAAATTACGTTTCGATTCACGAAGGAAAGTTGAAAAGCGATTTTTTTTATTATTTTACTAAATAATAAGTATGTGATTCGTGTACCCTGAATTTGCGAAGTTCTGACTTTCTCCTTTTTTGACACAGGAATGAGAAAACCGTCCTGCAGACCAAAATAACGTTTCCTTGATGAAAAAATTGATGAACTTTTTTCACTGAGGAAACTTACATTAATTTTGGTCTTCAAGGCGTTGTTTTCATTCCTGTGTCAAAAATGGGGGAAAGTCAGAAATTTGCAATTTCAGGGTACACGAATCACATATTATTTCATTAAAAAAATCGTTTTTCCATTTTTCTTTATGAATTGAAAATTTTAGTCGGGAAGTCCTTTTTCAGACGTTTTTTGGTCGAGGGGGTTCCTTTTCCATTCGTCATCACAATTATATTACCTATTTCTTGTTTTAAAAATGTTCACTCGATTTTGACTTGATCCAAAGAATGAAAAAAAAAATCATTCTTATTTCCAAGTGTCACTTCAGATCCTTGCTCAAGTTTATTCGATTAAGTAGGTGATGATGTGATGAAGATGACTTGAAGAATTGCTTGAAAAAAGGACCCTACAAAAAAACCCTGTACCAGGCCTGAATTTTTTCTCACCGGCCTTGCATATGAACTTCAGCACCTATAATCGCGGATTATAAGTATTTGTGGTTTATTTGATCGATTAATGCATAATTTTTCGAAATTCGTAACTTTGAATACAAATCCACATTTTTGAATAAGAAATTATTCTCACATTTTTAGGCAAAAAATTCCAAAATTTTTACGGTTTCTCCGACTCGACTACTTCTAGCCAATTAGACATATCTAAAATTGGGTATCTACTATTTTTTCATCTTTTTCATCAATAAGTGTGGTATGAGAGGGATTTTCACTTTTTTTCAGAAAAATTTCCTATTCAAAAATTGGAATTTGAGCTCAAAGTTACTAATTTTGAAAAATTATGCATTTAATCGATCAAATAAACCAAAAATATACCTATAATCCGCGATTATGCGTGTTGAAATTTATATAGACTGTTTTCATGGGCTTTTCTTCAGGGTTAAAAAATTTCCAAATTTTCTGGTGGCTTTGGAACGTCTTGAAACCGTTTCCAATCGATTTGGCAGGTCAAAAGTTGGGAATATACTAAATTTCAGCTTTGTTCGTTGATTAGATCACAGGAGGCGATTTTGAAAGGGAAGTTATGGAGGTCAGACTTGCATTGATTTTTTCAAAGATTAAGATTTTTTCAAGTACATACAAATTCTTTGGTTAAATGTGTCCAGAAATTTTTTTTCCAATTCAAACAAAAGTATATTTTTTCAGCATTTTCATTTTTTTTTTTTTTTGGTCAAATTATAGTTTGAAAAACATGAAGTTGGATTTTTTTTTAAAATGAGGAATATTTTAGAATTATTGGAAAAGTTTTCAAATTAGAAGAAATTCCAAGAAATATGATTTTAATTTTTTTTCTAAAATCGAGGTTCGAAAAATTTTTACCTACTATTCAGACTTTTTCAAATTTTTTTAGATATTTTTAAAAATTTTATCCTACTTAGAAATGACTTTATTTTGAAAAAAAGTTTTCATCTGCATATTTTTCAAAATTATTTCTTTCCAACACAACGAGAAACCTAAAATCAAAATCAAAAAGTAACAGAAATACAAAAGACGTGAACCTATTCTCGAATTCTGATATTTTGCAAGCTATAAAGTAATTTGACATTTCAAAAATTCGCTAAAATTCGAGGAATGCACTTCAGCACTTGAAATTTTGGGTATTTGATGCTCTACATTCAATTTTTTTTGTTTGAACTCAAAATTTTACTTTGAGTTGGGATACCTTCCTTGTAGAGATGGTAGAAGAGTTACAGAGGGACACTCGGCGTCAGCAGATTATTCGATCAATGTTCTATAGAATCTTACATATTTTTCAACAGTTCTTTAAAAAATGATTTCTTTGATATATTTCAACATTTTTATGAAACGATTTTCTTGAAAATTTCTCAATCTAGGTACCTACTTGTTTTACTCATTAAAAATCATCATTTGAAATTTTCCATTCGTATTTTTTCTCTTTCCCTCCCCCCTTCAATCTTAACATTTTTAAAAATGAAAAAAGTGCAATTTTTCATAAATTGATGAAGTAAAGGCTTGGAAAATCTTCATCAATGATTTGTTTGAGAAAAATATTTTCAAACTAAATAAAAATTTCTCAAGAATCAAAACCTCAAAAAATGAAATATTGGTGAAGAGTTTGTAAATGTATTCACTTACTTACTAACATACTTACCTACGGATGAAAGAAATTTTCATCAGCGGGATTAAGATTCTTTCATCTACTTACTTTATTGGAAATTGAATATCTAAAATTGGATTTCTATCGATGAATAAATAAAAGTAAATCTAAAACGTATACTTACTAAAAATTTACCAAAAAAGTAGTTAACAAAAAATAAAAACAATCAGCATGATACAATTTTTTCAATTCTAAAAATAATCCAAAATTTGATGTCCATTAATTAAATTTGTTTTAATTTTAACTTGAAAGAGCCACAGTGCTTTGGTAAATTTAAAGGAAAAGCTAGAGAACAAATTCCTCATTCCTTGACGAAATTTACATTTTTTTTGTTGGAAAAATTTGAAGTTTGAATTCGAAAATTTTTCGAAAATAATGTTTTTTTTTTTTATCTCGGCTTGAAAATGATGTTTCATTTTACGCCTATCACGTCTTTTTTTATCTTTCCTGGCTCAATTTAACAAATCCCACAGACTCTTAAAATTTCACATTGTAAAAAAATTAAATCAAATTATATTTCAAAAATCGAAAATACCAATCTCGAACTTGTAAAAAAAAACTACTATTTCTAATTCGTAAATCGTCCGATTCTGAATTCCGAAAGATATAGTCTACAAATGTACATCTATCTGTAACATCGAAAGAATTAATTACGCGATTAAATAACATCCCTTCTTCGAATCTCGAAATCGACCAACCTATTTACATTTGTGCGGTTTGGGTTGCCGTATTACGCCGCGATAGGCGACGAGGGACGACCGGAACACACTGTATAAAGTTGTTTCGTCTATTACACCGTGTTTATCAAACAAAAATGCGGTTTAATCCTTAATTACACCTATCCTCGAATATTTTCCCGCAGTGTTGCCAAATTCTCCGTGAAGGAATCAAATATAATCGCTATACCGAAAAATACTCGGCAATTAGAGTTACGAAATATTTCTAGTATTTGGCCCCCAGTACCATGCAGCGCTTTTATAAAAAGCGAAGATACTTTGTATCAAGACGAATATTGACTATTTCTCTGGTTATCTGCCGGTCTGGTGGTTTCAAATTTCCATCATTTTTCTCTTTCTCGGGGTAATTTTTTTCACCGCCCACGATAGCGATTTTTCTATGCAAGTTGCCATCGCGCGAAATGTGTTTCCCTGTTACACGAGTTCGCAATCTTTTCTCGTCTTTTTATTATTTCATCGCGAGAACGAGTCGCTATCGTGAAATATTCGTAAAATGAGTATTTCTATTTGCGTGTTCGAAAAGTGATACCTACGTTCTTCAAACTTTTGCGAGAATTTTTTTTCGTTAATTCGTATAGCTGATTTGTATTTCAGGAAGTTGCGTAGGTCGAGTTGTCCAGTTAGAAGTTGGCAGCGAGGTAAATTTTTAAAGGCCGAACTACGAGGAAAAAAATTTTATCTGTAGGTTTTTGCACATTCGTGTTTTACAAATTTATGTCTTTTTTTTTTTAATTTTGAACCCGAGCCAATTTTCGTTTTAAAAAATATTGTTTATTAAAAGATACGATACGTTTGGATGGAAAAAAAATTCGTTTAAAAAAGTTTTATATACGGTCGAGGTTTTAAACGAAATCATTTCCATTCGAGGATGAATGTGTGCGAGAGAAAGGAAGGGGAAAATTCACACGGTGAGATTAATTTGTGCGGTATAATGGTCTTTTTTTCTTCTATCGTTTTAATAAATGTATTAAAAAAAGTATACGAACAGATTGTATGAAAATCAATGTGTGTTGGTGGCGAAGCAGGGATACAATGTGGGTGACATTGTTTCATATATTTTGAAAAATTTTCCACCGAAAAATACCCGTCGAATTGTAACCTTTAAAAAATGAAATATTAAAAAAAAAGGTAACGTGTCAGTCATAGTAAAGTTTTCATTTAAAATCGAGGTGAAAAAAAAAATCGCGCGTATTTTGTTATTGAAGTTTGAAATGAAATAAAATTCAATTCAAAATTGTTCGATTGGGTACCAATGATTTATATGACAGTGAATATTTCAATAAATATGGTAATCTTCTTTCGTTTATATAATACTAGAATTTTCACCAAAAGATACGATACGTCGTCAACTGTACCCAATGTTCTGTTATAATCCTTCACGCGCAGTAACAATGGGTATTGTCGCGCGAAGCTTAATGTATTTTCCAATATCCACGCTACGGGGGATTAATCATTGTAAATTTCCACCAAGCTGCTTTTTACATTTTTAACGCATAAATGTATTCAGCTTCTCGAAGAAATGTACGATTAATAATGGCGACTGAAATGTTATCAAATTAATCTTATTGGCCTGGGGAGTGTTTTTTTCGATTTTTTTCCTCCTTTTTTTTCTGGTTCTATTTCAGGTGCTTATTCGGGACGGTGAATTTTATTTTGGAAGGGTTAAATGTAGCTGGATCGAAAAGTGATAGGTGTGCTGTTTTGGAAGACCGTTGCTTATTTTATAGGATATTTTTTGGGTCGATTTTGAGCTGGTTTTTGGAAGAGAAAATTTAAGTGATGAATTTTGCAGAATTTTTGGAAAATTTTCAAATTTTGAACCATTGTTTTCGAATGTTGATATTTGATTCTTTTCAAAAATAATTACTATCTCTCTTCAAAAGAGCTTTGAAATCGGATCAAAGGTTCCATTGGCCATAAAGGTTGCTGAGAGTCAATAAAAAGATCACAATTGTTGAAAAACAACTTCTCAATTAATTTTCTCCTTTGTCTGGGTGGTGCGAAAAATTGTTGGTTATTTGGTAAGTATTTCATCAACCAAAAAAAATTCAAAAAATAGGCCTTAGAAGGGAAGATGAACTTCAATTACGAATTCTTTCGTGCAGTGAAAGTGTAATTTAATTTTAGGCTCATAAACCATTTTATCAACACCCAGAAAAATTTATGCAAAGTTGAAAATTTTTAAAAATTTGAGATTTTGAAAGCCGAAATTCTGATATTTGTTAACAACTCGATACCCCTCCCCCCCTCCCCTCATGCCCCTGTCAGAAAAAAGTGTGACCTCCCAAAAGAAAGAGTTAAAAATGAGAAGATGCATAAAAGAATAACATAATTATGTGATCCTATCGAAAAAAAGAGCCTTATTGTGGAAAAAATGGAAAATTTTTTCACTTTTTTACGTTTGAGTCTTTTTTCCTGGCAGGGTCAAATCAGGGTTATGAACAAAAACTTTTAAAAATTTTGAAATCGTATAGAAATAGTTTCAAAAAATTTTTTTCAAAATTTTGAACTTTTTTGGCTCATTTTATTGCATTATAATCGGAAACTGGATTGAAATTTGAATGAGGAGTACTTATGATCAAAAAAATGATGTTTTTAGAAGTCAAAAATTTTTTACAGTGGGTATCTGCGGTGAGATTTTTTAAATTTTGAGTTATTCGAAATTTTTTGACGTAGGTGGGGTAGAAGAATCTCATTTTTATTTAAATATTTTTTTTAAAGAATTGAAGACTTTTTTGGGAGGGGAGGGGAGGGGAGGGGAGGGGGTCACTGTGAAATAATTCAGGAAGTGTCTAGATGATCGAAATGTGAATTTTCGCTGTAACTCGCCTTTTACTCCCTCTATAACAAAAAATATCTCAAGTATGCAACTCGGGAGATAGGTAAATGATTATCGACTATTTTGAATAATTTCCCTCGCTTCGCTCGGGCAATAAACCTCAGAATTCATCGAAAAACACTTTATCTCCCTTGTTGCATAAAATAATATTTCGAATGTGTTAGTAATATTTTCTCACAGCCATTTCTCTCTCCTCTCCTTGCCCAAATTCCACATAGGAAGATTCAAAATCAAAAATATTTTAAAATTTAAAGAGAATATTCAGATTTACCTACTTACCTACTTGAATTAGCCAAGTTTCGGTAATTTTAGAATTGTTTTAGGTATTGTTTCAGATATTTTCTGCGCTGACGCTGATTTTTTTAAATTTTAAGAAGGTACTTTTCTTCTTTAAGAATAGGTACTCGGTTTAAAATCTTAAAAAAAAATTCAAGTTTAGCATTGAAAAATTCCTTGAAACATATTCTTGATAAAATTCGCAACAGCAAATGAGCACGTGGATTTGTTATTGAATTAAATTTAGATAAAAAATTTTAAATTTTAAAACAGAGATAAAAATGACAAAAAAAATCAAAAAATCAGATAAAAATATGAAAATTTTAAAACTAAAAAAAAATGATGGAAAAATAGTAAAAAACTAACTAAGTAAATAATTTTTTAAAACTATAAATATGTTGATACCCACCAACGTCGATTAATTCATAATTGAAGATTGAAAACGAGAGTCTGCCAAATTGAAAAAAATTTGGAGACAAAATAATTTTCTTGAAAAATAATTTGGAAATTTGAACTTGGAAAAATTTTTGAAACACATAGTAAAATTTCAACTCTGAAAATACTTTAAAAAATTTAAGACAAGTCCAACTTCAAGAATTCTCGATTTTGTGGCTTTTTTTTCAAATTTAAATTTTCTGAACTTTTTCAGTCTGTCCATTCTGAAATTTAATTTTTACAATGCTTGCCATTTATTTATCCGAGAATTTAAAAAAAAATAAAAATTGAAAAAGAATTGAGAAAATCAAACTTGAAAAAATTTTGGAAAAAATAATGAAATTTCAGGCTTAAATTTTAAAAAAAAACGTATCTGCGAACAATGCTCACAGACCATTATAAATTCAATTGCGAAATTCAATTTCTTCATCTTGCAACACTGCTCGCGACAACGTTGTTAGATCTCATTACGCGTTCGACGCTGCTGGAGAGCAGACGTGCTTCATCGCGCCGCTCAAAAAAATAAAATGTCAATTTGGCAATTTTACGAGTTTCGAATTGTCTCGGTTGAATTCTTTAAAGTGTACAAAATTCGTATTTCCAATTCGAACACATACGCACACATTGATCTGCAAATCGACGAGATTATACGCTACATAAGAACATAGGGTTACGTTCTGCATCGTTGAAACAATACGCTAACGAGCTCCTCGACCTTGTTAACTATAGAAATGAAGTGCAAAACTAATTTTTATACAGTTACTAACGAGCAACAAATGAACACATTGAAAATTTTGCGAGTAAACATAAACATTTCACTATAACGAGTTCGTCCTATTTCCTCACACATCGACAGCATAATCTTTCTGCTGGTAAATTTCATCGCATCATACATTGATGTAATTCAATTTCAGATTGAAATGACATTTTTGCTTCTACGCCGATACCTACGTAAGAAAAGTTCGGGGGAAATATTTCGCTAGGTTTTTTTTTACTTCCAAAATTTTTGACTCGCGAAACCTGCATTGTGAAATTAATTTCGCACGAGTCTTGATGCGAAATCGATTACTGTCGAATGGCATTTTCGACGTTTGCGTTCGGTATTCCGGAATCGCGCATCAAAATTCATATACTCGATGAGTAAACCTTAACAACATCGTTTTAAACTGCGAATATAATGATAGTTTAATGAGAGTCGAGTTTTATATACCTACTGTACGTATAAGATGCGCAATGTGGTATTGAATTTCTCAGAATAAGTTGCGGTTATGCATTCTTGTGTACAATAAAAAGTACTACCGTCTGGGTAATTATTGCTGGCGAATATTACAATGAGTCATATTTTGATAACACACTCGTTCAATTTCGATTATTTTTTCGGTTTTGGAAGAATAGCGTGCAATTAACATTTTCATGAGATTTGTAATAGATCGAGTGGTTTGAAGCCTTGAAGGACATGGTTCAGGAAATGGGGCAGAAGTGAGGTTGTAATGTAGGTAAATCTTGAAATAAAAGTTTTCGATGTAAATTTTTAGTTCAGTTTTAATACCAGAAAAAAAAATATTGGTGATGCCATTCATTTCGTTGAATTTCCACTTCTTTTGAGGAGATACGTTTCTAGTCTGGAAAATGTTATAAGTTTTTGGAATTTTTAAAATTCAGTTTAGTACAATTTTGAAAAATATTTTCTTACCTACTTGAAAATTGAATGGGTACCTATAAAATCTTGGAATCTTAAATTATTGTACGTATAAGCATCGATATATTTCAAAAATTATTAATTTTCGTGCCAAAAATAATTTTGTTTTCTTAAAATTTTTATTACAAGATGTCGACTTCACAAAAAATTGTGAGGATTCTACAAAAATAATATTTTCATCCAATAATTTTCTTGTATTCGAAGGAGAAAATTTGCCCTCTTCATTTTTTTTCAAAAATGCAAAAAAGAACTTTGTCAGAAATTAAATTTCTCAACCATAAGAGATGGAAAGGGAAAAGGGTCAAAAATATTTAAGTTTGGTAAACATTTCTTGGGGGGTAATAGATTGTCTGAATTTGTGTTTCTCGTTCCACTCGAATATTTCTTTTCTCAATCGAAATTATTCGATTCGTATAATTTTAAAACGATTCAAGTCTGAAAATTTTCAAAATTTGCTTTGCTGCAGTTTTGAAAATTTTAAAACTTTTCTCATTTTGAAAGTAAACAGACAAAGAAATATTCAAGAGATACTCCTCCATAAAAAAAAAAAACGACCAATGAGAAAAATTTGGTGAAGAGAGA
Organism: Pseudococcus jackbeardsleyi; assembly: GCA_038380155.1. NCBI lineage: Eukaryota > Metazoa > Arthropoda > Insecta > Hemiptera > Pseudococcidae > Pseudococcus > Pseudococcus jackbeardsleyi. The sequence continues at coordinate 21,664,909 of CM076240.1, read as the reverse complement.
GAAATGAAAAAAGAGTGCTTTAAGTCATTTTTTCCAATTTTCAGTTCTTTATTTCTAAGTTGATTAAATTTTCAAACTTGTTGTGGCGATCCTTAAAATTATTTTAGTTCAATATAATATTTATTTTAGAAGGGGGGGGGGGAAGCTGGATCAAAGAAATGATAAACGGATAATTTTTTCTAATAGGCAATGAAAAAAATACCTACATTTTTTTAGTCAAAAAATTTGGAGTAAAAAAAGTAAATACCTAATTTTTTTAAGTAAATAATGAACTTCTTGAAATTTGTAAATTTTTATTTAAAAAAATCTAGAAAAATTCTATTTTTATGATGGAAAATTTTTTTAAAAATCTTGTTTAATAATATCTAAAAGTTGAATTCCTCGAGTTTTTAGCCTCCCCCCCCCCTTCCAAAAAAAAACAAATAATGCCTATAACGATTATTTTGTCTCCGTATCTGTCCAATCGAGATCTTCAACTCCAAAATTGACAAAGTGACGCCCCATACTAAAAAATTATTCAACAATTCAACTATTATTTTATAATTATTTTAATACTGTCTCGTCTTACGTTTTCATTTGAGATGTAGGTACCTACCTATACTACCAAAAAGAACTTTCATTGGTCAAATTTTAGAAAATTTGAAAAATAATATCTAAAAGTTTTCATATGTTTATTTACCATTTAATTTTTTTCTTCATTTTTGAAAAATTAGGTCAATTTGAACCCCCTAACATTTCATCTGAGGCAGTTGAGATTTTTTTCAGCTGTTTCCTTTTTGTAGAAAGATTATCTTCGAAGATTAGAACTTTTTTTTTCAATCTACCATTTTTTTATTTTCCGTCAATTTGAGTCCTTTTATTTGAGACACTGAAATTTACTTACTGAGGGGGGGGGGAGGGAGGAGGTAATAGAAATTTACCATTCAAATGGATTTTTTCACTTTTTCTACTCAAATAATGCTTCATCCAATTTTTCCAGACTCATTTCTTTTTTTCGAATATGAAATGTAATCATGTCATGATAGAAGAAGAGGGGTAAACCGCCCCTCTATCCTTTTTAGGTCCTATTTTACTTTTGAACACCACTTGGTCTTTCATTTCGAACACTAAAAATTCAATTTAAATTATCAGAAATAATCCCTGAACTCCTTCCCCACCCTAATCAGATAAGTACATTATTCATTTGAATATTTCCTTCTAAAAATAGGGTAAGTAAAAGAGACTTTTTTTTAAAAAAAAAAATATCAATTTAAAAAAAGAAAATCATAATTAAAAACTGATTACTTCTTTCACTTCAGTTGAGTACATAAATCGATGTTTACCTCCTTCCTCAAAATCATAATCACAAACAATAAATTTTACTCGCGTTAAATTATACTGAAAATCGATTTACAATTTAATTATTTTAATTATCGAAACCATCTTTCGATCGAAACCGCATTTTTGAAAATATTCCAAAATTCAGCCTACATCGGCGAATAAATTACCTCGTCGATTCGAAGGAACATCCTCTTTGGGGCAATTTTCAACACTTTCACACATTTCGTCGAAGAAAATATTTAGCAAAAAATATTCCATAAATATATTCGGAAAATTCTCACGCTTCGTCCAGGGTCTCGGCAATATTTACTGGTATTTACAGTGTTGCCAAATCTACGCAAATACGATATAGGAAATAAAACATAAATATACATAAATATTACTCCGGTTATTTCCAACCCTTATTATTATTTTTCAGCCGGATGTAAAGAACTAGCGCATGAAAATTGATAAAATTTCATAATTTACGACAAATTAATTCATCGTATTGCGGAACCCTTTTGCTTTTTTTTTTCGTCAGAATGGAATTTTCGCCTGATTTTTACGTACTGTAGGTTTGTAGCGCATTATATCACGGAGAAAAGGAGCCCCCGGCCTTGCTCACATCGTATTTTTCATTTTGGAAAATTACCAAATTTTGAGATTGGCATCGTACCACACATTGGGGTTATTTTTTCTTTGCTCTGTTAACAGTTGGTAATACCGATTTAAAACATCTCACATACCAGAAAAAAAATATACGAAATAGTATTAGAAAAAAATAGGGGTCGTTAAATACTTAAACTGGAATATTGTAGAAGTCTCCAGTGTACCTACAACGACGACGAGTTCTGGGTATAAAAAAATATGCAATGGCGGATGTATTTTCACGTATGAAATTTTTCCATTTTGAAATTTCATATAAGGTATTTTCTCCTATAGTAGCCGCATGCTTCAAGTTTTTATCCCGGTCGTAGCTCTTTTTTTCACCCCCGAACGTCTCCGTCGACGTGCGCTGTAATTCTATTTGGTGGAACGTTTTTCCGGGGCGCACATACTCGGTGGATGGAAAAAAACACGTCAATTTTTTGTCGAACAATGAGAATTGAAATTTAAAAACGGTTCGGCTGCGGAAGGGGTTGCCGGAGGTGGTTTTTGTATTCGGATGAAAGACGTCGGTGGTAGTTTTTCATTTCGGTATTATTATAAAATTACATAGAATGGGAAGATAAATTTTGTGTTTTCACTTAACTAATACTAATTTTTCTTCCTTTTATTGGGCGTTGGCAGGCAAAGACCATTAATCAGAATCGTGCCCAATTTTTTGCCGGAAAGATATCGATTGACCCGTTTCCGCCGATCTTCCATCGTTGCACATATGCCCCCCGATTCCTTTCACCCTCTGAGGCCAACGTATAGGATACAACGTGTGCTTTTATAATGTTTTTGAAAAATCTTTCAAACGTATGAAATATAAAACGAAAATATTACGTATTCTTGGATTTTATTTTCTCGCTCGTCTAGGGCTGTGTGGGGGAAAAAACCCAAGATTTTTTTCTTCGCTATTTCCGCAATAAACACGTCGTCGCGACGAGAACAAAGTAAACAAAAAATCGATACGACGTTATTCCGTTTTGTAGGTATTAATTTTTAATATTTTCGCAGGCCGAGAGGAAAAAAATACGCCAAATGTTCCGGTATAACGGTCAAGCCAACTACTCTGTCAAGGTATTAAGATTAACCCTTAACATTTTAAATTGGCCTTAATTTCGTTACACTGTATAGAATAGCTAAGGCCAGCCCTGGCAGTGCTGCTGCCAGTAGCCTGAAAATAATGTCCATATACGTATGGGGTAATAAATTTTATAAATTGCGCTTGTCAGATTTTTAAAACAAAAACTGACACGATAATAAATTTAAATTTTTAAAACGTTTCGCAAAAGCGTAATTTTTTTCGAAAAAAAAGACCGCAGCTCCCGCACGTCTCATGCGAAAATGTTTAATTACGGTGGCTTCGAAAATTTACCATTTTATTAAGACTTATAACGCGTTACGGTTTTTTCCCTCCAGTCAGCTCGGTGAAATCGAAAAACCGCAGTGTAATCGCTGTGACTGCTTAAATATTCAGCGACGTTTAAAAAAAAATACCATTTTTTTAACGGCTATATGAACCAATTACCAAAAAAAATGCTGCCTTTTTTTTCCTCCTCCTCCGTTTCCTCTACATTCCTTCGTATGTGTAGTTTTGTTAAGTGTTGTAAAAAATTTTTTTAGGCATGTATTTGTTACAAGACTGAGAATCACTGTCGATTCTTTTGTACACATTGAATCAACGGTGATACATTACGAAAGTTCCTATTTATTTAGCCTTGACGTCATGTACTATATTATATGGTATTAAATATAGCAACTTTTGAGTTTTTAATTAAACCCAGAATAGCCAATTCGAGCCAATGGTAGGGTTAGTTTTAAATGGATCTGTATTGACGGGTAATCCGACGAGGGTTTTTGACCTTTTGACGTTGGTAGTCGACTTGAAGTCGTTTTCAAAACGCAACGGAGAATGTTGATTTTTGTGAGAAAAATTTCACGGTACGAGATCATCGTCGTATATTGTTCGAATTTTATAAATCCGAATTGTATTTTCAACCTTTTTATTTTTTGCTAACAGAAAGTTTCTCGTGATGGGAAATTGAAAATGTTTATTTTTGTGGGTTGAATTTTTTTGGATTGAAATTGTTTTTTGGGGTGGGAGGAAAGGGTTATTTGATGGATTTGGGGGGAGGGGGTCGAGTGAACGTTTTGGAGAAAAATACCAGGGAAATAGGAATAATAATGATCTGAATTATTTTTTTTAAATTTGAAATGTACGTGTTTGAAATTTTTTTGGTAAATTATGACTTCGTTTTTCGATTTTAGTAACCCCTTAAATATTAAATTTTGACAAAATTATGTTCTTACTTATGATATTTTTTATAGTTCGTGATGAGAGCTATTAAAAAAACGAAATTAAGTATTAACCCAAATGAGATACCTACTTAAAGAATTGGAATCAATTTTTGAATTTTTTGTTTAAAGAATGAGTGAAAAAATAATGGATTGTATTTTCTGGCACTTTAAATATTAAAAATAGGCAAAATTTATAGGCATATAATATTTTTTAAAGCGTGTAATATGGACTATAAAAAATGCCAAGTACCTATATAAAATATTAATTCAAATTAATCCTACTTAAAAAGCTTGAATTATTTGTGTTTTGGTAAAAAAAATCTAGTCACTGAAATAATATTCCGAAAAGGACAAAAAATTCATGGGTAATTTTCGAAATTTATTCGGATTTATTATTCATTTTGATAAATTTTTTCTTCTTCAAGAATGAAAAATTTTCTGTTTTCCTCAATAGAAAATTAAATGATTTTTTCAAAATTTTGGAAATCTATTTGTGAGAAATTTTTTAAAAGGTATTGATTTTGCCAAAAAAATTGAAAATTTTTTCCAAAAACAAAATGTCCTTTAAAAAATTGAGTCATTTGAAAAAGCTATGCGAAGCTATCACATTTTCAGCATAATTATTCAACCATCAAAATAGAATAGGAAATTTTTCAAAATTTTTGTTCTGTCATCCATTTGACAAAAATTAGATGAGATTATGGTGTTTTGAACGGTGGGAAGGGGGACATAAATTTTACGTCGATTTTTTTTTAGAAACAGGGCAGAAAAAAAAAGACTTAAAAATTTTTGGAACAGGGCCTAAGCTAAATCGTTCATTTTCACCGACTTGGACTATGCCAAAATTCAAGCTGAAATCAATACATTTTTTTTCTTTATTTTTCACCAAAAATTTCTCAAAAAAAAAAAAAAAAACAGAATGTATTTCGACCCTATGATGTGAAATATAAGTAGATGTTCATAAATGTACTATCTATGTATTTAATATCAAGTATGTAGTTGGAATCAGAATGAGCTGCCCATTGGGTGGTTTGAATTGGGTTTGAAGGAGATATCTCACAGATGACGTTAGTTCAAAATTATACTCACAGGAAATACGATTTCTTTCACTGCGTGCGAACGTCACTCAGCATCTTCTTTTTCTGAGCTGAAATATTTCCGCCATTTTTAAAATGTTCACATTTTCTTAATTTTTCTTTAGTTTTAAAATTTTCTACCAACACTTTTCCGGACTCAGAAATTTCTTTGAACTTTTAAATTGAAGTGGTACTCAAAAAAATTTAGCTCTGAAATTATTCTCAACATTCTTCCGACCTGGTAATTTTTTCTAGAAATGTATTGTTTTCCAATTTTTTTGATTTGAATTTTTTCCAAAAATTTTTACGTAACTGTAAAAGTTTTAATTTTTTTCAACTAGGTATACACAGGAGCAATGAGGGTATGTGGAGAAAAAAGTGCAGTGCTCTAGAAATATTAAAATTATAAATTTTACAGTTGAAAAAAGTTATGAGAATAATTTAAAATTGTGGAGTTGGGTTAATTTTTAGGAAAAAAATTCAGAGTTTGACAAATTGTAAGGAAAACTTTACTTTTATAGCTAAGAAAAAGTTGAGCGCTGATGAACATTAGGAAAATATTTTTCCAGAGTTTGGAAAAATTGGGTTTTATAAAAAGTTGAAAAAAATTTAGAAAATTTGGTGGTATGAAAAAATTTTGAAAAAATGTCTCGAAATGTAAAAAGAATTTTGGAAGAATATCTTGAAGTGTTTCAGAAAGAAATTTCAGAACTCGAAAAAAAAGGTTGAGAAAAATTTTAGGTTCGAAAAAAATTCAAGAGTTTGAATTTGATAGAGATGAAAAAATTGGGAATTTGATTAGGTACTTACATTTTGAAAAAATTGCATTGTTTGAAAAAAATTTAATTTCGAAAACTTTTTAGGAACAAATTTTAAAATTTGAGTAAAAATTTTAGAAAAAATTTTAGATTGGAAAAAATTAAAAATTTATAGTGAAGGAATTGAAAAATTGAGAAATTGATTTTATTTTGAGAAGATTTCCTTCGTTGTTCGAAAAAGTTTCAGGATTCGAAAAAATGTTGAGAAAACGTCATGAATTGTGGAAAAATTAAAAATTGGTGAATTTTTAAACAAAAAATTTCAGAGCTAGAAAAAAATTGGAAAAATTCTGGGTTAGAAAAAGATGAATAAAAGTACTTAGTTTACCTACTATAGTGAAAACAAACTTTGAGAAAAATTTTGGAATTGAAAAAAAATTGAGAAAAAATCTTGGAATTTCATAATAATTGAAAAAAAAATTGGAGTTGGAAAATTTTCAAATTTCCAAGTAAGAAAAACTATATGTCAGGGGAAAATTTTAAGGCCAAAGAAAAATTAAGAAAATTTAAACTTTCAAAAGTGACGAAAATATGTGAGTTTGAAAAAATAACTCCAAGTACTCTTAAGGTCTTACCGAAAAATTCTTCACACGAAAAGAATCATCTATTCCTGAGTAAAATCAGATTCGAGTTCACTTAAGAAAACAAAATAATTTTTGCTGAAATGCAATTTTGAATATGTTACGAGCATTTTTTGATATCTCATGAAATGCAAAAAAAAATAAAACTGCGTTTTGAAATCTTACTAAAATTGTATCAACTTTACCAATTATGTTTGCAATTTTCGCCCATATTTGAGACTTTTTAAAACTTTTTTTTGGTTACCAAATTCAAAATCTTTTCAAAATTGAAAATTCAGAAGGGGAAAATCCGCAGATACATAATCCTCCACTACCATTACGAATTGGCAATTCTGTAAAATTATCCATTAATTTAATTATAATGTTACCTACGAAGATACAGAGATACAAAACTATCCTCATGTAACGTTGAAAAAATTAGACCCCCTCCCCCCCAACTAAAATCCTCATCACCAGCTGCACTGTCCTACACTATTTATCTGTATCATACAAACTCCTACGGCACTTTATATAGGAAGAATTATAGTGATAATAAAAATATCCGCCATGTTGTGTACATATAAAGAATCAATTCCTATGACATAAAATGTAAATATGAACTCGGCTTCTTATCCATGTCGTACTGTATAAAACGTCAATTCGCAAATACATATCTTTCGATTCACACTACATTACTCTCTATATGCGATGAAAAATAAACACACGACTGAAAAATAAAACACAGAACGAAGGTTAATTTGCCGATTCATATGTAACACCAGGAATTAAAAACCCATTCGAACTAGTCCTAATATCACTCGATTCTTCGTACAAATGGTTTTTTCCTAATACGCTTTTTTTCCCCATTTTGAAATGTATATCGATACGAATGCTTTTGGAAAAGCGTGTTTTAAATTAGTGACGTCATTGAAGAAAGCATCGTTGATGGGTTGACTTTTGTGTAGTTATTATGAAGAATGTGATAGTATTATGCGGCTTATACGTATAAAATAGATTACTTTGACGTCACACTAATTAGACCTATTAAGCAAAGTTGCAAGCTATGTCCATAACAATGAAGCTATTCACTGAATTAAGCTTCACTACGCCAGCCATTTAATAAGTTGGCATAATACAATGATAAATCTGTCACATATAATGCTTTTCGGAGACGTTAAAATTCTTAATTTAAATAGCTTTGTGCTCAGATGGGAAAAAAATGCAGACTTGGGAAATCCACCGTGTTTGATTTTAGATTGATGGCCAGAATATAGAAATAGGTACCTAGAATCTAAAAACAAACTGTTTTCTTTTTACGGTCGGTTGATTTAAAAAGTATCGTTTTACCGAACACGTTTTACGTCATAAGTTCATTACACCGATATCTTTCCATGGCTGAATAAAAAATATAAAAAAATCATACGCCATTTGGAAAAAAAAATGAAAACGCGTATAATGCGTAGGTGTGCAGGACGTTTGCGAGTCGATATTGTAAGAAAAACATCAGAAATGTAAACGTCTTATATTGCCGCGTGACCGTTAAGATGTAAAATTATCTCCAAGGTATTTGCAAAGGACATTCACCTTAGTCTGCGTTTTTTTCCACATATCCTTTTTTTTTCATCAATTTCGGCTGGCAATTTCATTGGTGCTTCTGTTTTTTTTTTCTTGTTGACACGAAACGAAATAAAAAATCGTATTTTATAAGTTGTTAAATCGGTGCTGGAAAATCGAACGGTGCTGAATAAAATTATGGTGCTGATTGTTAAAAAAAAAAAAGAAAGCTTCGCAAGTGCCGAGCACGATTTCATTAAGTTTAAAGGTGCTAATATTAATTAGGTGCTAGATGCTGTCATGTTACATGACTTTTGAAGCAGCTACTACATAAATTATGTGAACTAGTCATTATGGTATTTTTTTTTTTTTTTTTTTTTGAAGCAATGTGCAATCTGAGTATTATGTAGAATGTTTCTCGATATTTTATATAAATCAGTATTACTGCGATATTATTTTCAAACACTTGCGTTATTATAGAATTTATAGAATATAGGTATAAAGAAAAACGTAACTTATTGTATTGTTCACTTGTGTAAAATTATTACATTTTAAACATTTTTATTGTAACTTATTGACTCGCATTCGTATTTCAATTTTATGTATACTTTTTATTTGTATCACTAAATTTTTAATGTATTCATATTGTGTTTGTCATTAAATCGTAAAATTTTTAGATTTTTGCTATTTAAAATTCAAAATAACATGTATATTGGATATTTCGTGTGCTTTTATAATTTGTATGAAATAAAACATATTTATTCTTTGATATATTTCAATTTTTAAATACATTTTATGTAGGTACCTACCTAAGATATGGACTATGAAAAAATATCTGGGAGGCTATAATGCCATGAACCTCGTTCCTGAAAAAAATTCAAATTTATTAAGCGAAATTGAAAATTGAAAAATTCACCTTGGTATTTGTCTGAAGGAGAAAAAAAATAATTTACCTTGATTTTGATAATGGATTTGAAATATTTTGAACGGAAATCTGACAAAATCAAAAATAGGTTCTAGATATTACTTATTTGTAAATACCTATCGACCAAATGAAAAAAATTCAGGTACCTACCTAAGAGAAAACGAGAAAATAAAACAAGAAAGAAACATTGAGGAAATTTAAAAAGTAAAACATGCAGCAAGTAAGTAAGTAAAGCTGTTATGAAATTTATGCCTACAAAAAATTATAATTTCAATGAAGAAATTTGTAAAATTGATAACTTTTTGTTTTCCGAGAAATCAAAGAGGAAAGTTGAAATCCTTTTGATCCCTAGTCCCCTTCTAAAACAATGGTCGTTTTGGTTCATTATTTCAACATGTAAGTACCTTAAACTATGAATTTTTAGAAAAAATCGTTAAATTTTGAGAGAAAAAAATTGTTGGATATTTTAAAAAAGTACAATAATAATTGAACAAGTAGGTACCTAATATTCTGATTTTTCATGAGAGATTTTTACCTCTTCGTACAAAAAAATTCCGAATTAAAATGAAACAAGAAGGTAAATAAATGTATGAAAGAAAAAGTCATAACTAATTGAACTCAAAATTAATTTTTCATTTGGCTCAATTCAGATTTCTTTGCCCCTCCCCAACTCCCACACTTTAAATTCTAGTAAATAGGTAAAACGAGTACCTACATACATCACAGCAGAGTTCAAATAGGTAAGTATTTTGAGACACCAGAATAAAGTAAAAAAAAAAACTATTAAAGTAGGTAAGTGCAATACTTGGTTATGCTTTTAGAATACAAAATGTAAGATGATAATGATCCAAAACTACCAAAGCTTTAGCTGTTTAAATTGATTTTTCGATTTTTGGAAAATTTTTGAAAATTTAATAATCAAATAAAAAAGTGTTATACTTACACTATTTTTGAAAATTATGTACATATTAACCAACTTTCTAATAAATCAGATGAAGATCAGGTATTTTTGTCATACTAAGTATACTTATAGACCTCCCAAAACTAAATTTCACGATTTCTAGTTATTTTGAAACACCCCAAAGTGATTTTAGTTGATTTTTTTCACCATCTTCCTACTTGAGTATTGAGAATTTGGAAACTAGATTTTTCAAGAATCCTCGAGAAAAGAACGACTAGAAATGAGTAAAATATTACATAGTGGAGCAAGAGGTCGGTTTATCAAATGAGAATTAATAGGTAGATATAGGTAGATAGCAAGATTACTTCATTCAGTTGAAGAAGATTTGATTTTACAATAAATACGTAGGTATAATTATTTATTGTCAATTTTTTTGTTTAACTAAGTATTTTTTTTTAAATTTATTTAATTGCAATCTTGAGGAAATATAAACTTGAGCAGCCCGAATCAATTTTCTTTCCTTCGGGAAAAAATCGAAAATATCGGAAAAACTGAAATCTAGAAGGCTTTGCAATGACCGGAAAACGGTGAAACTCAGTGTTACAATTCAGAAAGTTAATGTGCATAAATGTTAATATTAGGTAAAGTAAAGAGATGAAGAAGTCTAGTCTAATTCCTATCAATTCCACTAAAAAAGTAGGTATCAACTTTTTGGCGAAAACATCACGACTTTTAATTTTTGAAAATACCCATAGAGTCAGTTTGAGCTGTTGAAATTTAGGTAAACAATGCGTACGTAATTCGTTTATTTCAGTTTAATTTAAGCGTCAAGCTGTCTGTATAAAAAAAACAACCATGGTCCAAAATGAACTTTTTCAGAGGAATAAAATAATAAACATGAAACGTAACAGTTATTAAGGATAAATTACGAGCGGTGGATTTTGGTTAGAGTCTACAGACATAGAGCAGAGTTTATCGTTAAATATCCCTCGCAGTTTTCAAATATTGAAATTTAAGTTTTTCCGTGTGTTTCTAAATCAAAAGTGTTCATAGTTCTCAAGCTTTTTGTTTAAAAAGTACCTATCCACAGCCCATCAGCAAGGTATTAGAATCAAAATCAACCTAGTGGACTACATCGTGCAATAAGGCTTTCTCAAAACAAAAAGCTAGAGAACCATTAATTTGAAATTTTAAAAATACAAAAAATTGTCGAAAGTCAAATCTTGTTTGGATCCATCGTCCATCCAAACTTCAAATAAAAATAGTAAAATTACCATCGTTTTCTCGTAAAATTTCAGTACAGCTACAGAAACAGCACTACCCTAAAAAATTTACGGGTTTGTTAAACAAACTCCACAATTTTATTTTATCAATCTTTAAGTTTCAAGGCAGTAAAATCATTTTTTGAATTATTTTAAAAAAGAATAAAAAAAAACTAAACTTGTATCATATCATTGTAAATTGTACATTTTTAATTTTAAATAAATTTTTTATTTAAAAAAAAAATACTCATTATTTTTTGGTGACGTCATAAAGTGACGTCATCATCTCATTATTTATGATCTGTGCAAATCTGTGTTCTGTGATGTCTGTGACAAACATCAGTACCTTTTCCATTTTCCTTCCGAATTTTATAGAATCTTTCTTTAATTCATTAATTGAAGATTAATGAAGTAAAAAGTAATATTAAACAGTCTCTAATGAAGAACGATGAAGGTGTTTGTACATTGCCATAATCAGATTACGATAATTGTCGTCTTTCCGCGGCTTTCCGTTACGCCATGTGTCGACAAAGTGAGTACACTCAATATCAGTTTACATTTCCTCAAATCAGTCGATCAAGATTTTATTTCAAATTCAATTCATTCAACATAGTTCTTGTGATTTAGATACCAAAATCTTTCATTTCGGCAGGGATGGTCCACTGAAGGAAAGCAAATGCTGCGTAAAATCAGTACAAAATCACGAAGTGATCGAAACACCAAACACGAGTTCATTCTACAGTTCAAGCTCAAGTAAGTTTCATTCGATCATTATTCATCGATTTGCTGATAATACTTGTGTACTTACATCGCTATTTAAGTATAGCCGATGAAGAATAGAAAAAGGTTTTATTATTTATTTATTCATAACTTAGGATCAACGTGTGAGAGGTGATTGAATCTCAGCCGGCGGCTTCTGTTTACATTCAAGCGAAATTATCATCAATGCTCTCTTTCTACGTGATATCGAACTATGTACCTTTTGAGCAGTTGGACGAGCTGATTCTATAATTTCACGGATTTAGTCGTTTCACGATGGTGAGTAAATCTTTTTTTGTAAGTATTAGAGTTCATACTTCATTAGTTCAGTTTTTAAATTTTATCCTCGATAGAAGCGTAGGTATGCGATGATCTATTGATTTTAGTACCGAACTGATCAGTGATCTGCGAACGTAAGTTCTATCAAATTTGTGTGTTCTCTGATTCTTCCGGGAGATCTTCATCGATACATGGATTACGTTTCTATTCATATTATCAACAACTTATCAAAGGATCAATATCCGAAGCTAAAAGAGATCGAATCGAACTGCGATGAATTTATCTTTGAAGTCCGTTCGACAATTTCGACAGTACGAAATTTATCTTTTCTGGTTTCTCTACTTTCTAGCACACTCTTCTGTGCAATCGTTACAACTCTAGCTGCGTTATATTTCACGAACTTCTCCACAAGAGTGTTCTGCTCGACACGCAACAATTATGAATCGTGTACGATGTAGCTTAATTGAGATTTGAACATTTGAACGATTAATTATTCGCAGCATATAATTTCGGTTTTTAATTACATAAGAATTACATAGTTACGATGATTAAATATGTATACAAAGCGATAACAAATAGTTATCAATGGTCGTGATAAGTTCATTCAATTATCGAAACAATCATTATTAGTACAGATTACAGGTATCGCGATGGTGTTATATCAATTATGGCTAATTTACTTTAATGTTTATATTATTATTTTAGTTAATGATAAAACTAATATTACGTATTAAACATAATCATTACAATTTCATCTTTCATCTGACCCATGTACTTAACGTATGTGATTTATTTTGCAGGATTCTGCGATACGTCATGTGCCAACGATCGACACTCGATAGAATTTTTTCCACCGGTAAGTTTCCATTGGCGGTGGCGTCGCTCGAGCCGTTGACAATATTCTAATTGCGCAATATGTAGGTACGAAAACAAAACACACGTACTTTTTTTTTCACTAAATAGTGTATACTTCGCAGTTGCTAAACACGTGACACGAACGATATCATTGCTTAATTATACGCCGAAAAAACCGTGTTTTTTCAACCATGTCTAAGGAAATTTACGCGGTTTTAACCTGAATTTTTGTTAACTCTCAAAATCGCGTATTTAATCAAGGACGTAGTTCCTACGACGACAATACGGTTCCATATTAATTTGAAAATTTTTTTACAGATCGTCGTGCTAAAAGATTCGCACTAGTGACACGATAGTAATTGATATCGCAGAATCTAGCCGTTTTCAAGGTCGCAGAAGACAAATTTTTTCAACTTTGAGGTCTACGAGGTCGCTGAATACGGTGAACATTGAAGAATGTCTATTTAAGCTGAAATTTCTCATCACACTTGGACTGCCATCCGGGTACTTGCCTATGGGTTACGTACCGCCTTCCAACATAGTTGTAACCTTCGAATGTACGATGTATGCTCGGTCGTCGAATAACATCGAGCTGAATAATCTACCGAGTAACCAAGAAAGGACGTTGGGAATATTCAATGGGTATGTCGGTTGGGTGGCCGATTTCAAGCTTGAATTTTTTTCATCATTAATTGTCGATAGCTGATGTATTGAATTTTCATTTTATTGGGATTGTTTTAGAGCTCGAGATCGATGAAGCAGGATTTTCACAATGGTTTAGCCGAATACCGGAAAAATCAGGTACTTGAATGGAATTTTCTGGCAGTGAGAGACAGTTACTTACGATGGACTTCGATCAAAATGCGTTTGAGTCGAAAGTATTCTCAAGCAATAACTTGAGAATTTGAAACAAACAACAAAAAATTCGTTTCTTTATAATAATTTTTGTGGTCGAGGAATAAGGCAGTGTTGCAAATTTTTTTATATTTGAATTACTTATTCTAATTCTTTAAATTTTCCAAGTTCACGTTGCCATAGTTTTCGCAATTTTATTTTCTAGTTTTTTAATATTTTCATTTTTTTTTCGAGTAAGTAGGTACCAAATTCTTCAGCAATCATGCACAAAAAAATTCGATCAAAATTTTTCATGATCAAATCTTTATACTTACCTAATGTTTTCGAATTTTTTTCTATTCAAATAATTTTCAAGTTAAAATTTTCATAATTTCCTAAACTGAAAAAATTCTGAGTTGGAATTTTTTTCAAAATTGTTTTTAACGCCAAAATTTTGCTCAGTTCGAAAAAAGTCACTATATAATTAGAAAATTTATTATTCCATCATTAAAATTTTAATTTTTCTTTAGACATTTAGTCAAATTTCAATAATATGAACTCGAAAAAATTTAATTTGCAACTTCGCCCCCACACCTTTCTCTACTTTGACCACGAAAACAATGCAGAGGATGTTATTTTTAAATGGGGTTGGCAATAGTATAGTGTAGGAAATTGATTTCTCTTTGAAGATTTAGAGTGAGAGAGACAGTTTTTTTTTTTTTTTAATGAACAACTGGCTCATCTACAGGAACTGAAAAGAAGAAATTCGCAAGAAAGTATGGAACATTCAGAAGTAGGTTTTGTTTCCAATTTTATTTTGGCATCTCCATTAAAATGGAATGACCCTCCAGAAACCTACTTTTAAAAATTTTATAATATTTTTCTTATTGATTTCTTCTTTTCAATTCGTACTGGTGAGTTTTCGTTCATATATTTGAAAAAAAAAGGGCTCAGTGGTCTCCCCCTCGCTAACAAGAATTGTATTCGCTACCTGCCAAAATTTGAATGATTTTCAGAAATTAAAGTTGTAATTGAGTCAGCTATTCGAAGTGTTGAGTATTTTGTTGAAAACCCTTAGTTCACAGTTTTTTGAATTACGACCATTTTTTTCAAACAACCTTGTTGAGGAAATGAAGCGTTTTTCAGTAGGGGGGGGGGCATTCTGATTTCACAAGCTTTAGTAAAAAAAAACTGCTCAGAATCTTCGCAAACATTAGAGAAATTTCTTAAACTTTGTACATATAGCTTTTTACTAAAATGCTCTTTTCGCTCCTAAGTCATCCTCTTTACTCTTTAGTCAAAAAATCTAAAAATTCATGATTTTTACGTTTTCTTTCAAGTTTGAGGTTGCGTGATTTTTTCACTTGAGTTATCCAAGTACATAAATAGCATACAGATTTTTACAAAATCATTTAAAATTCAAAATTTTTTGAAACAAATTTCTTTAAAAAAAAATTAATTGGAAATTTATGGATGAGTATAAACTTTCCCAAGCATGAATTTCCTCAAATTTTTTCTAAATAATTATGAATTTTCTGAGAATTTTTCGAAGTGTGAATTTTTCTAAATTTTTTGTATAGCACTTTTTCTCAATTTTTTCAAGTATTGTCTCAAAATCTTTTCAAGTTAAGTTGAAAAACTTTTTTGATACAAATTTCCTCCAAAGGTACAAATTTTTACTATATTTTCTAAGAAATTTCCAAATGATTTTTTTTTTAATTTTTTAAATTTTTGCCCAAAATTTTTCAGAAACTTTTGATTCATCTCAAAACATTTTCAAGCTCAAAAATCTTTTCATGTTTAAATTTTTTAAAACAATTTTTTTGACTGAAAATGTTGAAAATTCGTCAGCTCAGTTTGAAAACTTTTCCGGTTCGACCATCTCTGGAATTTTCATTTCAACATGAAAAAAAAAATATATTTTTCTTAACGTCTTTCGAGTTATGACGAGAGTGATCGTTGATTTTGAACAAATTTTGACTTTCAAATTTGGAAGATTTTCAAATAAATTAAAAGTGTTTTTCTTAGAACATTATATTTATTTACATTCAAAATATCCTTTAAAAAAACCAGTTAAACCATTGATATTGAATGTTTCATTCAATCTCGTAGAAGTAAAAAATAATAACTCCTTAATTAATACAAAATTTTTTATTTTGGTTCTAATTCAAGGTTTAAAATATCAATTCATCATACCGTATTTTCCACCCAAACGCAAAAAATCCGAATTTCGTTGCCCAGTGTGATTTAATTGAATCGAGAATCCAAAAAAATCCTGATTACGCCACGAAACCGGTTCCACATCGAAATATACCAAATAATACACGCTTCAAGTGTGAACAAACGAAAATCTAATTTACAATAGGGAGGTAAAAAAACGGCAGAAAAAATCAGACGACTTTGATAAAATACACAGAATTCCTTCCACAGTGAAACTATATTAAAGCGTACATCCCAAAGTGAAGTAATAAATACATTGCATTGTACGATCTATTGATTCCTCGCGACGGCGTTATGCTTTGTTGTCGCTGCCGACGACGATTGGAATCACACATAACATTTCTTTTATTTTCCGCCGAGCAGTTTGTCAAAAAGAGTAAAAAAACTTGTACGAAGAATTTACCAGTAAAAAGCTCCGGTAGCGGAATTAGTATTCCGATTGATGCGCTACAATTATAACATCAGCTTGAAAAATTAGACCGAAGGCTTTCACCGGTATAGGATTCTCGATACAAAGAGGGAAAAAACACCGGCGGTAAAAAGAAAGAAGCCTGTGAAAGTGTAAACTACAATAAGTCGCGATACGTTTTACAAAAAGAAGGAAAAAAAATGTAGCATTCTTGGTATAAAAATTGTAAGACTTGGTTTAACTATAACTGGAGTGATTTTTTCGAAACCGCTTTATATGTAATAAATGTTTAAGCAACGAAAGAGCTATAATGTAACAGAGTGTTGCCAACAAGACCGGAGAGGTGTGGTAAGCGGGTTATCAAACGACCGGCTCGGATCGGATTTTATCCTCCGAAGGCATATTTCTTGTTTTTATTACTTTTTCCGCCTCCTTTTTACCTGTAGAGGCGTCACTGTTTTCTGTATTAAGCATTTAGAAAGGCGCAGAGCTCTGAGCCGAAGACAAAAAAAACAACAGACCTTCGATTTGTAGTTGGAAATGAGCATTTTGTTTCAAGTGGGCCGAATTCTATCTCACGTTCATTAATTTATAATAATTAAGTTCTTCCCTAAATCCGTTAAAGGACTGTTTCGTTTACCTGAGCCGATCGACTGGTGAAAACTGTCTGTTTACGAAGTGACACCGACCTGATGTAATTTCCAGGGTATCGATGGTTTGATATACGGCTCCCAAGTCTTGAGAGATGTTCGCTGTTACGCTCGCCGACTTTGTAGCTCGAAGCAGAAAGGGCGCCGAATTTCGGAAACGCCTGCATCCTTTGGTCTGTTCCGGTCTTTTATTTATTGTGTAGGTTACTTTTGATGGTAATCGATTTGGAAATATATTGCGGTTAACCGTTACACTTTTCAAAAAGACAACCATAGCTTGAAGCTCTGACAAGTGTCTTTTTCACAAACCGACGAGATGGCTTTCTCATTTAACTACTAATTTTAGCCCGGGTTAGGTACAAATATTGTAGCATGCACCTGTAGTCAGTATCGGTTCTATTGTTGGTTTTCTTCGGCGAGGTCGGAGGTAATTAATTTTCGTCCTTTTGGCCCGAGGTATTGGGATGAAATTTTCGTAATGTTTGGGTGTTTAGTCTATATACAATCGGAGGAGAAAAAGAGGGCATTAGTAGATGTGCTTCTTTTGAGCAAAGAAAAATTCGTTGGATTTATGTATGAAGTCAATGATTTTTTTTAAAGGCTTAATTGAGAAAAATGAGCACCAGAGCTCTCAAGTTTTGAAAAATTTTCAAGATTTTAAACATTTTTTTTCAGGGTTTTATTGGTGTGGGAGTTATGAAATTTTTTCTGAAAGTTATTGGTTTTTTTCTCGAAATGATTTTTTTAATTTTTCCTCCTTTGAATAATTTCGAAGTTTCAATTTATTTCTAAAAACGCCTTTTTTTTCTGAAACTGGTTTGGTTTTTTAAAAAACGTGATTTTTTTCTCAAAAAAGGAAAAATTTTTTTTTTTGAAATTCTGAAAATATTTTGTAGAGAGAGTTGGTTTCTAAAGATTTTGTTTAATATGGGTTCGTTTTTTTTTTTTTTTTGAAAAATTATCAATTTATTATTTTTGGTTTTTTGACATATATTTAGTTTTTTGCTAGGATCCGGAGGGGGAGGGGAATTGGTTGCTCTGGCTGCGGCTCCAGCTTCAAAATTTTTAAAAAGTGGCTTCAGTTTCAGCTCCAAAAAATCGTCCGGAATGAGACATCCTCTCCCCTCCCTCCGGCTTTCCTCCGGATTTCTGGCCGTCCCAGGAATCCGAAAGGAACCTTTCTCTCTCTGGCTCGAGCTTCGAGATTTTTTGAGAAATAGTCTTATCTCCGGTTACAGCTTTGAGATTTTTAGAAAAGTGTCGAAAAAATCGTCCGGAAGGAGGTCCTCTTCCCTCCTTACATCCCTCCGGCTCCATTCTGGGTTTCTACTTTCTAGTTGTTTTTAGTGGTTTTTGTTTTTATTTCTTCGAAAGGTTTTTGATTTCTTTTTTAAAGGTGACTCAGATTTTTTAGAATTTTTTTACACCTTTTTTTATTTTTTCTCTTACCGGTTTGTTCTCCCCCTCTATTTTTTTTTGATTTTTTGATGTCCTTAAGGTCAATATTTTTCAAGACTTGGAATTTTGTTTTAGTTTCTCTAAAATTAATTTGTTAGGTATTTCAGTGTTTTATTTTTTTTATTCTTGAAAATAATTTCGTCTTTTGATTTTTTTTTCAATTAGTGACTTGATTTGCTTAAAGATTCTTTTAGCTTTTTTCTTGACCAAAATCAGTTTTTTTTTCATGAAAATACTTTGAGGATTTGATAGCCATATTCTTGAGAAATGTTGAATTTTTAAAAATGCGTTTGACTGAAATTTCACATAAGATCGAAGGTTCCATAATAAATTACGCATTTTTTACTTCCTTTTTTTCAAAAGCTGGTTTGATATTTTTGTTTTTTGTGTTTTTTTCGTTGAATGGGTCAAAATTTCAAGAGTTTTCTTAAAATGCTTCTGTTTATTTATTTGTTCTGAAAATATTTTAAATTTTTAGCGATGCCATTAAATTTGGGCTCATTCATGATTCATGAATATTGGTTCACGAGAAATACTTACTCATACAAAATCAAGTTGAAATTTTACAACGAATCCTAAAATCACATTGGAATTTATTTTTCAGTCATGTAATCGACATTGAGGTCAAAATTCAATTTATTTAGGGAACAGATGAAACATCAGTATTTCAGAAGTGTGGGCTTCATGATTTTTTTACCAAAACAAGTTGAAACACCACCCCCTTACCCCCCCCCCCCCCAAAAAAAAAATGCAATAATTCTAATAAAATTTATTTTAATTGATTTCGATTATCGAACAAATTTGACTTAAAAACTGACTGTACTCGTTGAATTGTCTCTGAAAAATAATGCTGAAGCTCAAAAAAATAAATTGAAATGAGCTACGAATTTTCAACTTTAATGTGACCAGTTGGTCAAATTTGGAAACTTCTACAAAATTCCAATTTTTGATACCTAATTAGGTATATTTTCTGAATGTATCTGTGATTTCCTAGTTTCTATTTTTATCTCGTATTTCTGGAATAATTTGATATTTTGTACCTAAATTCTAAAGTGATGTATTTATAATTCCAAGTTTTGTTGCCACAAAAACAGCGAAAGATCAAAAGTTGCTTTTAGGTATTTCAAAAATAAAAAATTTCTCTTCTATTTTCAAACCAAATATGACCAATTAAATCAATAATTGCAAAGAAAAATAAAACATTTTCGCCTTCCTCGCAAAATTTTAGTCTTACCTGTGTATTTTGGTTGGTTCCCAGTCCATATTCATAAAATTAGTAGATAACCTAAGTATTTTTTCTCAAAAGTTTTCAATTTTGAAATGAATATTGATGGTATTGCTAAAAATAAATTCCCCAAAAATTGTTGGATGGCAAAATTTTAACCACTTTTGATCGGTCTCAAGTTCATATTTGCAAAATAAATGCTTCCGTAGGTACATTCTTATGATTCATCGATGGTGTAAAATTTTGAGTCAAAAATTGATGGAATTGCTCAATAAGAAAATTCATTGGCAATTCCGGATTCCCCGTCGAAATTTTAACCTACCTATTTAAATAGGTCCACTTGAAAAAATATCATCATTATCATCGAAGTCCATTTTCGATGTATTTTCCACACACTTAATTTGAAAAAAATCATTCAAAATGACCATTATTTTTGAAAAAAATATTGAAATCAAATCCAACTAATTTTTTTTTTTATCGAAAAAAGCACACGATTTTCAATTTCTCTTGATTTTTATAAATTATACCTGGATAGCGGAGAAAATTTCATTCACCCAAATTGTTTTCAAGAAATAATATCGTCCTCGTTTGCCGCACCGAGGTAATTTCATTTCACCATGGAAGTAAATCTCATTTACGAATTTAACTACCACTGATGAATTTCGATCCTGCAGATTTACCCATTTTTATTTTTCACTTAACCGAATAATTACATTACGTTATAGAATAAATTAAACAGGTGATGATTGTTTCAAAATTTCCATTTTTTTTTTTTCACAAATAACCCAAAGTTAACGGCGCGACGTAAATAGCATCACCCCTTACGTCGTTTCGACTCATCTGCATAATATGCATAATTCATAAACAACAAATTAACTTCCCCAATAATATATAAAAAGACGTTCGCCATCGCCGGATTTGGATTTTGTAAATAACGTAATTAAAATTGATATTTCTTTTCGGCGATTTTTTTCCTCAGAGGTGTAGCAACATAAAAGAGTAATTGGTAAACGACCGTTTCGTCGGGGTAATTAACAACAGAACGATTTTCTAATAGATTTCGTCCATTTGACTAATTGTTTAATCTAATTGGTTCGTCGACAGGTCGACTCTAACATAGTTTTCCAGTGAAGTATAATTTTCTAATAAAAATTTACGTGGGTCCATTGTCTTTTTTTCGAGTTCATTGGTATCCATGCTTTGAGGTGCTTGGGACTAAAATCACTTGTGCATTACAGTGCAGTTCATCCATAGGCTTTGCAACAATATAAATAACGACTTTATTATGGGCGTAGTTATTATACGAAGCGTGCTTAACCCATTATTAAACGGAATTGAACGGAATATTAGCTTACTTATAAACTAATAATGACTCAATTTAAATGTAAACTAACTACCCACTTGTATCAATTTTGAAGATTTGTTTACCTCTTGTCAGCCATATAAACGTATCAAAACTAATTTACCTTTGGATGTGTAGTGATGAGACAAATTCCAACGTATGGGAACTGAATAGCTAGAGTGCTGTTGTTCTGGTTCAAGAATGTGAGGTGTTTGTTTTACTGCTTGCGCTTTTGTCTGACATAATTTATACGTATTATACTACAAGTTTTCAGTTTGACGGGTAATTGTAAAATATAATGTAGTGGCTTTTTTTTTTTTTCGTTTCGTAAATTATTAAACGAGTACTAGGAACGTTGTAATTTTCACGACTGAAAAGTTTACAGTTTATGGGTATTTTTACCCGATGTTTCATGTATTCATTTTATTCTTTGTAAGTTTATGTTCCATTTTTTTCTGAATTGGGTATCAAATTTTTATATTTTACCTATTGATTTTTTTTTGATGGTTTGGATTGATTTCGGTTTCGAAATTCAAGTTCAAGGAGTTGAAATTTGAATAGGATTTTTTAATGTTTATTTACGTCGAAAATTTCTCATCAGATCAAAAATCAAATGACTAATTCAGTCAGATTTCAGAATTTATTTGGCTAGTTTTTAATCATTTTTGCCAAAAAAATGAGTTTTTGACTCTCAAAATCCGGAATTTATTCTTTGTTTCAAGTTGATAAAAATTTTTCTAAAATTTCTCCAAGTTAATTTTTTAAAATATTTGTTTCAATTACATTTTCAAAAAAATTTTCCAATGATTGATTTCGAAGAAATTTTGAGAAAACGTGAGATTGAAATTTTGAAAAAATTCAAAGATGGAAAAATTCCAAGAAAAAATTTTCAATTGAAAAAATGGTCAGGTTGAAAAAATTTAAGGATAAGGTGGGCAAATTTTCATAAAATTTGAATTCAAGTGAAGAAAATTTCACGTTTGAAAAAATTTCAAGATTGAAAAAATTTTTTTTAAAAATATTAAAATTGAAAAAAAGAAAAATATTTAGTTGAGAAAATTTGAACTTGAAATAAAGTTGGAATTGGATCGTCAAATATTATATTTTTAGCAACAAAAATTATGAGCTTAGTTTTATCATTTTTTGTGCGTTTTTTAAATACATATTGTTGAGTAAAATCATGTGAATCCCCCTACCCATCTTTAAAATAAAAAAAAATGGAAATTTTTATGTATTTTTGAGGGGAAAGATTGAAAATTTTGAATCTGATGTTAAATGGGTGTTTAGAGGTGGGGGAGGAGGTGTGTGGGAGGTCTAGTTGCCAGATCGTTACTATTTGAAAAAAGGCTACCTCAAAATCGTTCCTGAAAATTACTTTTTTTGCTGGAATGAAATTTTTTGGTGTCTACTACCTATTTGCTCGACAAGAGAAAAAGCAGGGTGCTTTCTAATTTTGAATTAATGAAAACTGAAAAGTCACTGGAAAAAAAGTCAGAATTACAGTTCAAGAAAGATCAGTGAAATTCTTTGATTTTTTGCGGATTTCCGTTGATTTTTCAATAAATTTCGCTGACTTTTCAGTGAATTATTACTGATTTTCCAGAAAATTTTTTCAATCTGCTATCGGTGAATTTTTATCTGATTTATTACAGTGCTGCAATTCTGACGATTTTCCAGTGATTTTCAATAATTTTCAATAAATGATAAATGAGAGAGTGGGAATGTCTCAAAAAATCACATGATTTTTTCCTGAAAGTTTTGTTGAAAATTCATGAAGAAAAAATACCTGCTTACCTATTTGAAATTTTTCCAAACGTTATTGGGATTTCGTTGACAATTTGTAAAAACTTCATCTCAATCTACAAATTTTCAAGTACCAACCTTTTTTTTGATTTTTTTTGGGAGGGGATACCTTTGTTCTCTTTGTATATCGAAAGTTCAATAGGCATGCACTATTTTTCTAAAAATTATGAATTAGAACCAAAAATTTGAAATTTTTACATACGAGGTTAGGTTTTTTGGAGATTTTTTCAAAATTATGGTGTTTTTTTTTTATATATATTTTTTGATGTTTCGGGATTTCCAAAAAATAGCAGATGAGCAAGTGCGAGAATAAAACTGAAATTTGTTTCTCAGAATTGAAAAAAAAACAACTTTCAGTTTCAATATTTTTAATCAAGTTTCATCAGTACATTAAATTTTATATTAGTTTTTGATTGAAAAAAAAAAAAAAAAAATCGCAGGATTGAAGTTTCACGGCTCACTTTTTTTAAAGATCTTTCACTCCTCCCTTTTTTGCTGATTTCTCAGAATATGTTATCATTTGGTTGCTATAGAAAGAGTTACAAACTTATACAAGGAGACCAACTATAGCAGTATTTTGGGATACCCTTCTTATAATTTGTTCATTATGAAATGATGAAAAGTTTGAACGCGACTAGTCATCAATTGCAAAAAATCTTCTCTTTTTACATTGAAACCTACAACTTCATTGAACTTTGATCCAAAACACCAAAGAATGTTTCCATACAAAACCATACTTTGTTTTGATACTCGTTACATCTTTCAACCATCGTCATTAACAATAATATAATAAATATTGCATAATTTTTATCGACCACGATAATTATAAAAAACGTTTTGTTCCATCACAGCGCGGCAAAAAAAAGTGTGGTTAACGAAATAAATCGATTTGTGGTGAACTTGTGAACTGGCTTTCATGCAGTTTAAAAGTAACCTTAAGCCTAAGAAAGAAAAACGTTCGTGATAATCATGAACCTTGAAGCTTACTTAATGTTATTTGGGTAAAGGACCATAGATATGGTCACTGATTTCTTGGTGCTTGATTTTACATCAAGTATGGCTGGTATTGTTCTTTGAAATATGTCACGAGGCGTATTCCAGCGCTATAGGAAACGCGTATAGCTCGATGCTCGGGTAAATTTTAGATACGAGTGGGTATTGATCGAAGAATTTATTTTTGTGTTCCAGATTGATCTGTCGTAGAATAATATTTCCAGCTGAATGAAATGTAACATAACGATCGTGTATTGTCAATTTGTAGTCACGAGTTTGGAGCCGGTTTTAATTACTAGGTATGTACTTACGATTTATAATCAGTTGAATTATTGTTTGATATTCTGTGAGTTGGGCGCCTTCGTTTTATATACAACAATTGAATATATCCATGTTCGATAACTAGGTACCTCTACTTATTGAACATTTTAGATCAAGTGGGGGGGGGGATGACACATCCCTCCTTAGATTTTTTTTCAAAAAGTTGAAAAATTTTGTTGTGAATGAATTGACAAATTTTCTTTAAAAGTGAAAAAATTCACATATTTCCAACTGCTTGCAAAAAAAAACCAGATGAAGTAAAAAAGAAGCACTCTCAACTCTGAAGTAGAATTTTTTCTGAACGAACCAAGTTTTGAATATCGAATCATTTTCCTTCAGAAAATTATTAATTTTTCAAATTTTAGTCTTTGCTTAGTTTTAGCATACTCTATCATAGTGAAAATTTTTGAAAATCTTTGGAAAACAACAAACGGTGAAAAAATGATTGAAAAATCAGTGAAAATTTATTGGAAAATCAGTAAAAATTCACAAGAGAATTGGAAAAAGCCATTGAAAAATCAGTGAAAATTGACTTGGGAATCAGTGAAAATCGAGAAAAAACTAGTAAAGAAATTTACTTGGAAATCAGTGAAAATTTGCTAGAATTTCAGTGAAAAATCTTTGAAAATCAAATGAAAAATCAGTGAAAATTGAGTGAAAAATCAATGAAAATTCACTTGAAAATCAGTGAAAAAGTTCACATAAAAATCAGTGAAAATTCGCTAGAATTTCAGTGAAAAATCTTTGAAAATCAAATGAAAAATCAATGAAAATTTACTTGAAAATCGAGTAAAAACCAGTGAAAAAATTCACTTTAAAATCAGTGAAAATTCGCTAGAATAGCAGTGACAATTCAGTGAAAAATCAGTGAAAATCAAATAAAATATCAGTGAAAATTGAGTAAAAATCTGTGAAAATTCACTGGAAAATCAGTGAAAAAATTCACTTGAAAATCAGTGAAAATTCGCTAGAATTTCAGTGAAAAATCTTTGAAAATCAAATGAAAAATCAATGAAAATTTACTTGAAAATCAGTGAAAATCGAGTAAAAACCAGTGAAAAAATTCACTTTAAAATCAGTGAAAATTCGTTAGAATAGCAGTGACAATTCAGTAAAAAATCAGTGAAAATCAAATAAAATATCAGTGAAAATTGAGTAAAAATCAGTGAAAATTCAGTGGAAAATCAGTGAAAAAATTCACTTGAAAATCAGTGAAAATTCGCTAGAATTTCAGTGAAAAATCTTTGAAAATCAAGTGAAAATTAAGTGAAAAATCAATTACTGGGAAATCAGTGAAAATCGAGTAAAAACCAGTGAAAAAATTCACTTTAAAATCAGTGAAAATTCGCTAGAATAGCAATGACAATTCAGTGAAAAATCAGTGAAAATCAAATAAAATATCAGTGAAAATTGAGTAAAAATCAGTGAAAATTGAGTGAAAATCTGTGAAAATCTGTGAAAATTAAGTGAAATTCTGTGAAAATTAAACGGAATACTAGTGAAAATTTACTGGAAAATCGGTGAAAATCCACCTAAACATTTAAAAATGTCGTTGATTTTCCCTGTATACTTACTGTAATAATTGTAAGTATTTATCAATGACTTTTTACTGATTCAAAAAGAGGGAGTATGAAGTCAAAAGTATCTATGAAGAAACAGTGATTGTGGATTTTACCTCCCTTTCAATTTCAAAAGTTAATTTGAATTTGAAAAATGAAAAAAAAAAAGTTTTTGTTTCTCTCGAGCTCAATGAATTCACAGAATAACTCATTCAGAATGAATCCCCTCCCCCCAACCCAAAAAAATGAATATTTTGAAGTGGAATAAATGTATCCTTCTCATTTATTAGGGAGACAATCTGGAACATAATTTTCAACAATTTCTTCTCTTGTTTGGTAAAATAAGTCATTTAGGAATAGGTATAGATTTTTTTCAAGAGTCATAAAAATAGCTCGAAAAACCCACGAATTTTGTTTTCCTTTTTTAATTTGACTGGTCCATAAATTTTCCTCTTTTAAAAAAATGATTTCCCAAAATTTTCATTCCCCTTCCCTCCTCGAGAATTCTGCTCAAATTTCCTCTCCGCTGATCACAACCCCCAACGCAGATTATTTTCAATGAAGAAAAAAATCATTGAAAAAAAGTAACATATATTTATACGTTTTATTAAGGTAACAATTACAATCCCGAATATATATTAAATAATCAGCTGAAAAACTAGAATAAAAAATAATCATATTTTTACACTGTTCAAAAATTGTCTATAATGTTCTACGTTTCACACTATAACACAATAGGGTAGATCAAAACGGTCCGTCGAACAATAAGTACAATAACAATAAAACTTTATAATACACAGAAGAAAAAAAAAAGAAAGAGAAATTCTTAAATACACAACTTAATCCTACTTTACTCGATATCAACATTGCTTTAATAGAAAAAAAAAACACAGGGACAAGCTTATTTGAGAAAATAATGTACAATAAATAACATATAAGCTTTAACGAGACACAAAATCAAAAGAATTTTTTTTCCTTTACAAAACGACATAGAAAATACGGAAAACTACGAAGAGGATGGAACGACTTGCTACTAATTAGCTAAAATTGGGTCAACGAGAGAAACATGTTTATGTAGTATTAAGTTACCAGTTAGCAGTATTTGTAAAATCGCTGTAATGGGGAAATTCGCTGATTCAATTTGGTTCCGTATTATAAAGATACTAAAGCTTAATTTTACAACGCGATATTTTACATTCTATAGGCGCGTTTTTTTTAAAGCTCTTTTGAACTTTTTTTTTTGTTTTTTTGACCTTTTTTTTGTGTCGGCTTTCAGAGCCAAGTGAACGCCTATAGTGTTAACACCTATCAAAGCCTGGTGTTTTATCTTCACAGCCATATATAGAATGAAAGCTTATGGGGTTTCGTATTCGAAGCTTTCATCCCATTGATTTGAATTTTGGTATCGTGGACTGGTCGAGATTGTGGTCGGGTTATCGAGATCTAGAAAAATTTTAATCTGTCGGAGCTTGATGGATCGAACATCGATAGAAGCCACTTCTGTATTGGAAATTTTAAAAATAATTTTTACGCCAGTTGCCTGAAGAAAAAACAATTGATTAGGTTGATATCCAGATAAATAGCTTAGATCCGAAAGCAGCAAAAAAATTGGCAATCAGAGGTACCAAAATGCACGATTTCTTAGAGATCGAAACGTAAGCTCATCGTTACCACAGATTTTCAAGTCCACTTTTTTTTTAGCGAATTACAAATTTAACTGCTCGTAGTGTAAGCAATTTACTAAACATTTTTTCCAGAGAAGAAAAAAATCATGAGAAAAAACAAGAGAGGAAAAAAACAAAATTATAAAAAAAAGAAAAACAAATAACATTAAAAAAGCGTCCGTTCCATAGAAGAGAGAGAAAAAGGCCGTTAAGTAGAAAAAAAATGAATCAGACACGATGAAAGTTGAAGAAAAATAAAATTTACGTTAATAATCCATGGTTGGTGTCTGGTTGGTACCAGCCATACTGGGGCATGTATCCGCCATGATGTCTGGGAGCTAGATGAGGCGATATCGAAAGATTTGGTTTTATGTCCCAAGATACTTGATGGTTTTGAGATGGTCCTACGTCGCAGTCTGGGCTAGGACTTGGACTTTGGTGTCTGTCTTCTAATTGTGCACAGCCTAATTTCGGGCTTAAATGGTTTCTTGACATATTATCTGCAATTTCAACTCGATTAGGAATCAAATAGGCGCCATGCGAGTCGACTCGTACCCGAGTCGACTCTTCGTCGGTGGAAGAAAAATAAAAATATGTATACTGACCCACTAATATTCTGACAGATGATTCGGGACTATCTGTCATACTAGAAGTATTTGAGAGATCTTTGCTACCGTGTGTTGTATCCAAGTGCGAGTGTGGCCCGCCGGCGCTGATATTATTATTATTGTTATTACTATTGCTGTTAGGGGTACCGGTCACTTGAGCCGCTTTCATCATTTTTTTAAACTTGCTGCGTCTATTTTGGAACCATATTTTTACCTGCGCCATACAAAGTCGAAATGTTAACAACGAATATAAATACCCGGTCTACCTACAGAACTAAATCTGTGAAGTTTTTACGTCTCCTTCTTTTCCGCCATTTCCGGTGTACGAAGAACAAGGAGAAGTAAAAAAAAAAACCAACTAAATCGATTAATTGTCGAAAAAAGTTACGGTAAGCGTAATAATCGTGTCCATAGGCTAAAATGAAATTTACATCGGTATATACGGATACTCCACAGTATTTTTCTTCTTTTACTTTTAAAACTCCGTGAAATAATGAAGGAAAAAAAACGGTAGTTTCTTTTTGTCTTTTTTTTTCCATCTATCTCGTTCTGTTTCTCTCGTGTTACACAGCTTCTTTGGTAAGAAGCGTGGTACGGTGTTGGGAAGATGTGGAGAATCAATCAGATAGAGTTGCATGGAAGAAAATACGCAGAGCGCAGGACAAGCGACGAGGAAAACTAAGCGCGAAGCGCGGATAGGCGTTTGCTATTCAACTGGAACCGAGATCCGAGACCGAGGAAAACAGTAAGGTTGAAAATGGAGAGTCTCGGTTTATTAAAGTGGAACCTTCGTATTTAACGTGGCCGTAAAATCGACCAAGAAAAACCATGCGAACGAAATGTTTTCGGTGGAAACTCGCAGCTGTGATTTTTCCGAGGTGTTTTTTTTCCTGCGAGTTGAGTGGGTTGGATGAGGTTTTTTTCAGTGTGTTTTGCGGAGAGAAATCGGATGGATTTTAGAACGATGGAGGTTTTCGTAATGGGTTCCTAGACTGATGTGATTGTGGTGGGTCGAAGTTGAAATTACGAGTGTTGATGGTTTTTCAACTAATATTTTCAGCGGTGCAAAAAAATATAGATCTGGCTTAGTGAAATAATGTAAAATTTGATTTGAATTTTACGTCTCAGAATAGAGATTTTTCATTAAAAAAAAAAAAAAAAAATTGAAATGTAGGCTATTTAAATGCCTATATTCATTTAAAAAACCAATCATATGGGAGAAGGGGGGAGACACGCCGAATGAAAATGCATCTATTGTCACATTAGGAGTGCACAAAATCAGCTTGTTACACCACACAACCAACAACTTAATGTTTGTTCATGTGTTGCTCAATTATTTTTACCCAAAGAGAAATGAAAATTTTCTTTGTAAATGGGTTCTTTCTGAGAAGGTTTGATTGTTTTTGAAAAATAATTTTTTTAAGTTTTACTCTGAAAATCGCTGGGGTAAAATTATTTTATTAAATTGTTTAAATTTTCAGTATAAGATTTTACAAAAATGGTTGGGTTTGGTTTCTTTTTAAAAATTGGTTCAATGTATTGAAATTAGTTTGTAACCGGCTTGAGTTTTTAGAATTTTTTTCAGAAAATATGTAGTTCGATTATTTGTTTTTGTGAGGTTTGTTTTCCTGTACCGATTTTTTTTTCAACTGGAGTGATTTTTTTGGAATAGATTTGGTATATCAGGAATTTTATCTTGAAAATGTTTCTTATTATTGCTTCTCTGAAACTGAGTGGTTTGTTTTTTTTCTCTAAAAGTGATTTTTTTCCAATTTTATTACGAAAAAATTGCTCAAATTTTTTTACTTGTAAATGACATTTTTTTACTCATTTTGTAAATATGCTTTAATTTTTGTAAATAGCTGGAGTTTTTTGGTTAGTTACTTACGTTTTGAAATTGAACTGGTGGGTTTTTTTTAGGAGGATCGAAGCTTCTAAATTCAAAAATTTTTCACCTTTCAAAGCTTTTCAATTTTTCAAGAATATTTGAAGCGTGTAGAATCAAAAGTGGCTTTCTCCATGCGACACTCTCTGTAGAAAGGGACCTTACGTGGAAAATTTTTTCTTTCTAGTTTTGGAGGGCTTGGAACTTAGAAGTTCCAAAATCGCCAAAACCAAAAAAAAAAAATTTTCCACGTAAGGTCCCTTTCTACAGAGAGTATCGCATGGAGAAAGCCACTTTTGATTCTACATGCCTCATTTTCAAGTAATTTTCAAACAAAGTGGAAACACATTGCAAAAATGTCTGTTTTTAACCTCGAAGATCACGATTTTTTGGAAAATTTTTGTTCGAGTGAAAATTTGGTGCAGGAAAAAAATTAATTTTCTTATCATTTTTTGTCCCACATGCCATATTGATGCACTTTCCCTGCAGGAAATGATTACAACATTGAAAAAAAATCGTTATTTAAAATTTTACTCAAAGTTTTCGATGAAGAGTAATTTTAAAAAATTGATGAAAAATGAGACGAATGAAACGTTGACGATGTTCGAGAATTTTTTTGATACCAATTTGAATTTCTTCAATTTTTGGTTGGCATCCTTAGAGGCTTGTTCTGGAAATGCCCTTTTTTCTATTAATCGAAAAATGAATTTCTTTTTGAAAGCGAAGTTTTCCGGGATTTTATTCTGATTCTTGATTTTTTTTCATTCAATTTATTTCATTTTTAGATGATGGGTTTCTTTCGGAAAATGAAAGTTTTTCTAAAAAAAAAAATGTTTCTTCTGGATAAATTGCTTAATTTTCTTTATTTATGAGTTTCTGGGAATGATTTCATGTTTCTTTGATTTTTTTTTTTTTCAAATACATTTTCTTCACTTCTGAAAATGTCTGGCTTTTCAGGTATATTTTTGAAATTTTTTTGTTCTGGAATTGGTTTATTACCGACTCTGTTTTTTTTTTCATGGAAATTACTTGTTTTTTCTGTTTTTTAAAAATGTATTTAATCATTGTTTTTAGTTGGAGGGAGGGGGGGGGGAGTTCATTGAAAGGCTGAAATTTTTCTTTTTCGATGGTATATTGTCTTTCTTGATTTGCAAATGCTGTATTTCTTTTTTATATTTTTTAATTTTATGAATGATTTCGGTTTTTGTTTTTTTTTACTATCATTGTTTTTTTGTTGTATTCTGAAAATGGATTGGTTTTTTTTTCGAAGCAAATCCTTATGACTCAGAACTTCCTGGTCCAGTTAATAGAAAAAGACTTCAGAAATAAAAAAAAATGACCTTTTTAAAACTACTGCATTAGTTTTCTTTTGATTTTTTAAATTTGAATTCGTGTCAATTTGAAAAAAATTGTCAAGATATTTTTAAATTTTTGTTTTCAACTAATCTGAATTTTTCATCTGGGATCTCCGATTTGAAAATAGATGATCTGATTGATAAATAATTGACTAATTTTCCCCCAGATAACATAACACAGAGAACAATGAACACCTTTTATAAACTAGACAGCGATCCATCAGGGATTCCCTTCTCCATCATCAAAATTACCCACGTACCAACTTCATCCAATCGATTACGAAGTATAACTCCAATAAAATCATACAGTATAGCCTAGTTAACAATCCAAACAACCCAGACAACTTAGTAACAGCGCCAGAACATAATCACGAATAAAAAAAAACAACAAAACTTGTCAATCGTTTATCGAATTCCTATTTATTCGTGCCAATTACCCCCCTCGAGGTACGACAATAATATACGCCCGAACCATAAACACGCGTCGGTATAGATGAAAAGCTCACCGCGTTATAATAATTCATATTTACGTAGTTAATTTAGGTATAGGTGAAATTGATAAGACATAATTATAATTGATTTTAAGTAATCGTTTCGATGATAGACGCGGCGCGAAGTTATCATTAGTTATGATTCCTTTTATGTGTAGTTTCGTAGACAGCTGAACGTAATTAATTCGTAATATGTTATTTGATAGTTGTAAATTTTTTCTGCTTCGCAGGCTACGCGAGCGTGAAAAAATTACTCGCGTTTAATGAACGACTCGACGTGTTGAATACGAATAATTTGCTGACGAGCTGCCCTGAAAATGACGTTTTCAATGATCCGGATTTTTTAATAAAAAAAATTTATTAGGCTTCGTGCGAATTCCACAAGGTGTCTCGAGTAAGTATTTAATTTTTTTTTGCCCTTTTATCGAGGCGTTATCAGAATAACAATGTAAACGATGTTTTTGTTTCTGTATCTTGATTATTTTATTATATTCGAATTCATTTACATATATTCCCAAATATTGTTTCGGTACGGTAATTACTACATTAAACGCGATGTTTCTCGGTTGTAGGTATTACCTTTAGCATGCGCCTACAGCACACGAATACGAATGTCGACGAACGAAGACGTCTTTACACACGTACGATTCTCCAACGATGCAAGATTACATCTTTTTTTATCGAATATCAGGTACATACGTTAATTTGAAAACCAAATGCATACTCGTACTTATACGATTAAGGCCTCTGCGGAGCTGGAGTGGAAAAATGTTGATGAAGTTGGATTGCAAGATGATCGTCTTCGAATTTCGTTAGAAGAATTTACACGGTGCTAGTATAAGTCGTAACTAGTAAAAATCAGATTACGATTTATTCCCAAGGATGCCGCACTCAAGGGCAGCACTTTCCATGATTCTGATAATTTTTCAAAACAATTTTCCATACTTGGAGGTGGGGGGAGGGGGTGACTTTTTGTTCAGATTCGTATACCATTCAATAATTCTCAAGTTTTTCTGAGTCACGTGGGCTGAGTACCACAAAACCAGTGCTATTGACTCTTAAAGGACCCTCATCTTCATCTCTAAAAGAAGTTTGAACAGTTTTCCATTCATAAATTCCAGGGTCTGAAAAATTGAGGGAATTTTGTAAAAATTCTGAAAAAATGATAATTTTTTTTAAATTTCTTGGTCCATTTTATGAAGTAAGGGTATGAATTTTTAAAATTAATTTTCTCCATTTTCCTTCCGTTTACTCTACCCCAAAAGTGGCTTGTAAGATGTTTCTAAAAATTCCAATTTTTGTATTCCAAAATTTAAACATCTTTCTAGAAAATTTTGTTCTTATTCTAAACGAGCTGAAGAAATTTTACTTTTCAAAAAAAAAAAAAAACGAGTAGAAAAATATCCAGCGTATTTATTATTTTTTTTTTTCAAGAATTTGAATATTGTATTAGTCCTTGTGCTTGCTGTGTTTGGAAAGAAATCTGAAAAGAGGACACAATTTTTGTTCTTGAACATAATTTTTTTTTAAAATTCGCCTTCACTTGGGTCCAATAAATATCTACTTCATTCCTGATTTTTTGTTTAAAAATTTTTGTAAATTTTTCAAAGAAGAAGATTTTTCAAAACTTAAATGTTTTATGCTTTATCGTTACGATTTCAAGTTTCCTTTCTCAATATTTATAAAATATTGATTTCAGATAATTCTTTCAAAAAAAAATACCTCATTTTCAATTTTTTATCGTTCAAACTGTTGAGTTAATCCAAAAACAATAAAGTCATACATATGAATAATTTCATCTCCCCTTCAAAATTATTTTCTCATGCCAAATACAGTTCCTACTTATTTAGGTACTAAAAAATTGATTTTTATTTCTGTTTTTTTTTTTTTTTTTTTTTTTTTTTAAATAATAATTAATCATAGAAAAATCAACTTTGTTCTGCGGTTTTCTTGTTTACTTTAAATTTAATCAATCTGAGCTGATATTTGACAAAATGAAGTTTTCATATGTTTTTACTCTGGTCATAGGCGAAAATAGATCACTGGAGAGAGATGGGCTTGAGTATACCAGATAAAAAAGAAAGAAACACAGCATAAAAATTTTTATTTTTAATCTCTCTTTTCCCACCCACAAAAAATTGAAAAATTTTGAAAATTCCACCATTTCAGCTGAGCTAAAAGAAATAGAATTTTGAAAAAAAAATTAAAAGATGTAAAAATTGAACTTTTAAAAATAATTTCGACAGCAAAAAAATTTGAGAAAATAAATTTAATTTTGAGAGAAAATTTCTGGAGTTGAGAAATGAAAAATATGTAGTTACTTTTAGAAAAAATGCCAGAGTTGAAAATTTTTCATACCTACTTGAGAAAATTTGAAGGAAAAAATTTCAGAATTGGTACAATTTTATTCCAGATTAAAAAATTCCTATGTATTTTCCTCGCTAAAAAATATTCAGTTATCCAGGTTGGAAAATAAGAGAGTTCAAATCATGATTTGAAAAAAAATTTACCCCCCTCCCCACCCTTCGCAGGAAAAAAGGGGAAAAATTGGCCTGGTAAATCTGGGAAAGATCTTTGGTATATTGTGGAAACCCTGATTTTGGAGAAGAAAATTTCCAAAATTGAAGATATGTATTAACTGGTAATTGGATTTTTTCAATTTCTTTTGAATCATGTGAGTTGGGTGTTACAATATTGATACTACCACCTCATAGGGGACCCTCTATCTCAACAGGAAAAATTTGAGGCCCTCAAATCTTACAGTGGTAGTATCGACATTGTGGCCCTCAGTTCGCATAAATCAGCAATAATTAAAAAACTTCAAGAAAATTTATAAATTCAGCATAGTTGAGAAAAAAAAACATTTTCAACTTTGTTTTCTATTTTCTCGAATTCTATGCTTTAAAAAATTATCAATTTTTTCCCCGAGTTGAGGTATAGGTTTCTCTCTGAGGTGGTGGTATTAGAATTGTGGAACTCGGCTCTCCTTAATCGGCAGAAATTGAAAAACTTCATGTAATCTCATTTTTTTCACATTCAATTTTTGTTTCTTTAAATCAATGCAGAGAAAAATTCTCAATTTTTTCCAGCTGTACGATAATTTTATTGCGACACCCAGTCCGAATGACTCATCAGAAATTAAAAAACTTCAAATTCGTTCATATTTTTAAATTTGAAATTTTTTTCCTCCAAATCTATGCATAGAGAATGGCTTAAATTTTTTCCAGATATGGGGTTGAAGGTCCTTCATGAGATGGCATTATTGATATTGTGGCACTGCTCGAAAAATTGTTGACGTTTTCAAGAAAATGGCCCACTTGGTCACACATGTCGATTTTGAATTTTTGACCTTTTCGTAATCTACATTAAATTACTTTTCAAAATGAGCTATTTACGAGCATTTTTCGTAAAAAATTGACGATTATATGGAGATTTGAAGTTTACAGTGGTAAAAAAACATTGTTTCGAGAAAAACTAGTTTAAAGTTTTTGAATGAAAATTTTCAACAAAAAACGTATTTCTGGGTCAAAAAATTGATTTTTTTTCATCATAGAGGAATTTTCTCATAGAATCCGAAAAATTGTGTTTCGGAGCCCCATCAGACCTACCATTGTTCCAAAAATAGCAACAAAATTCCCAAAAACTAGTCGAAAAACTGAAATCGATAATTAAAAATTTTTTTTTAAGAAATTGATACAGTTCCATTTCTTATTTCGTTTTAAAACTTTGTTCAGGAGGTCTGGATCATCACATCTGATAGTCGAAGGATCATAGTAATTTTTTTTAACCCAAATTATGTTTTTCTTGAAATCAACTTTCTGACCAAGTGGCCCCTTTTCTTAAAGACGTCCACAAAATTATAAAACTTAAAAAACTCGTGTCTTCAGATTAATTTTTTTTGGAAATTTATGCATAGTAAATGGCTCATTTTTTCCTAAGCTCAGAATAGAGTATTCTATGAAGTAGCAACACTGATTTTGTGGCATTCAACCCGCATGACTTGGCAAAATTGAGAATTACTGAGCGGTGTATGAATCCAGATGTAAAATTCTCCCTCCTATTCCATACATAAAAAAAAGTTGAAAAAATTGTACAAATCATGGAAAATATTACCCTTGAATGGGACATCGCTGGAAATAAATCATAATTTCATCCTTACCAACGACGTACACTTGCACCGTACAAAATTCTCCTACCCAAATCCAAATACAAACATCATGCTAACTTCACCAGCGCAAGAAAAAAAACGCATTCTCATGCATTGGTTCATGTCTTATGCCTCCGTACCTCTGAAAGAGAAAACCTAAACCCCTCTTTAACCCGAGATGCAATTTGTTGGCGGATTTTGCAACCGCGATCAAATACAATAGACTCTTTTGGCCATTCTACCGGCGCGTTATTCGCTACGCTTTAGTGTGGCTTTTCGTGGCGCCGTCATTTACAACAAAAGCGGACAAAAAACAATGAAAGAAGTTGAAAATTTAAAGCTGACAGCTATAAAAACCAAGTAATAACCTGTTGTTGAAGTAGTAACATTTTTAGGGTCTTATTCCGCGTCCGCGAGAGGTGTTCGGTTAAGTTTGCGTTTCGATGGTAAAAAGATGCGCCGGAGATGGCTACACGCGGGCATAATTAACGACGTTATCGTTACTCAAGTAGATACTGTTCGCATAAAATATTACCAAGCGCGAAATTTATTACGAGTTTGTATACGATATGAAGTAATTTTATATTTCACTTATGGATATACCCGGCACTATCCGACCGGTGTTTGTTTTCTATTTTATTTTTATGCTCGCTAACTGGCCACTTAAGAGCACGTTTAACGTATTTACCGCATGTGTAGGTACCAGATACGATGAAAAATTGCATTATTGACGTGATTCTTCCCATATCGCACCGTTTTTCCTTGGAAAACTCGATACGTATCCTTCATGGAATTATACCAATATACCGTATAATTGTCCGAACCGAACACGATCTACGTATACGATTTGAGGAAAAAAAAAGCATTTTCCGTCCCACCATCCCCATCTTTGATACCAATTTACCAGATAATAATCGCGTATAGATTTTATAGCGGAAAAAAATTGATAGGTAGGAATGGGAGTATGCGAAGAACGAGAAAAAAAATCAATCAAGGAAGACGAATAAAAAAATTAAAAAATATGTCGTTTGGTCAGTTCGGATTACCTTTCACGGTTTGTAAATCTTATATTCGTTATTATTTGTGGTCAAAATACTACGGTTGCGAATCCTACCTTGAGGATGACCTTCATTCGGTATTGACTTACGTCACTTGCGACGGTGTGTTTGAAAAAAATATTTTTTATGACGTATATCTAGGTAGCTACGGGAAGGTGTGTTGTAAAGTGGAGTTTTTTTTCCGAAGGAAAAGTGTTGGAGATGGTGTGGAGAGGAATTTTGTGTTGATTTGGAGTCTTTTAAGGAAGGGAGGTGAAGTTGAAGATGATAGAAGTGGATCGAGAGGGAGAGCTGGTTGAAGAGAAGATGAAGAATTTGAGGGAGAATTAGACGAATTATCGATTGTATTGGTGGAATAAATTCGTAAGTAATGAAATCATCGTTAGAAATCAAATTTTGGGTTATTTTTCTATTAAATTTTGAGCGAATGTTTTTTGAAAAATTGAAAAATAATCTGGAAATGAAGATAATTGCTGGATTAATCAGTTATAATTTTCTCAAGTTTTTCGTGTGATTTTCATTCATCTTCAGATTCTCTTTCCCTCCCTCACTTATGAAAAATATCAGGTCAAATGTTGAAAATAGCCATCTTATTATCGTTTCTGAGGTATGATTTTTCCAAAAAAAAGAGGTTTTTTTTCGCCCGCGACGTATCAAATGTATTTTGTCAGGAGGGAGGGAGGAGGGATGTAAAAATCTCAACTCAGATTTTCAATTTTTTCTAATCTGATATCTAAAGTTGCGTATATCCTCCCACGACAGTCCTTTTTGCCATGTTTTTCCCCCGGATTTAAACCCAACTGAATTTGATTTATAGAAATAGCTGCACCGAATATGATTAAAATTTTTAAAAATCAATTTATTCAAGCACAAAGAAATCTGACTATGGTGAATTTTTCTAATTTGGGGAAAAGACCGGTAAAATATTTTCAACTCGAGGAATTATGGGGATTTTTTTCAACCTTGTAAAATATGAATACAGATGGTAAATTTTCTCAGCTCATGAGCAGAAATGGGAAAGTTTCCCATCTAAATACTGAAAAATCCGTGGAAGGGGAGTCCAAGTCCCCCCTCACCCCTCATTATCGGCATATCCCTGGATTTTTCTCGATTCTAATGGTAATTACGTTGTATTTTGCATGAAGAGATTGTTCTGATACTTATATTTTAGAAATTGAATTTGACGACATGTCACTGAAATGTAAAAATGGGGGGAAGGGAGGATTTGAAAGATCAAAAATCAAAAATTAAGATTTTCAGATTGAATATGGTTTTTGAAGGGAGGGGAAAAGTAGGATTCAAATCTGAAAATTTTTTCTGGAAGCCAGACTGATTTTGAGATGTTCTTTAGCCGGACCTGAGGCTTCCTTTTGACAACTTTCTACAAAAATGATGCCAGTTTTATGTTGTTTCTTCACTCAAATGGCAGTTTTTCTGACATTTTACGTTTTTATTGCTGTTGCTTACATATTGACCCCCTCCCCTCCCCTCCCCCTCACTCAAAGAAAATTTTGGCAACGTGTTCGAAATCATTTTTTCTTGTTCTCATATCACTACAGAAATGAAAATTGAAACTGAAATGGAAAAACTAAAATTGAATAAATTGTGTGAGAAAGCTAACATTACAATTTTAGTATTTTTTTCGCTGTTCCAGTGGTTTTTTTTTTGCATTTCTGACTTTTTTCCGGAAAAAAGTATTATGTACTTTGAAAGTAATTTTGCAGTTGTGCATTTTTTTTTTCTCAAAATCGTCAACGTTTTCCGAACATGCTCATTTTTTAAAAATCAAAATCTTATTTTTGTGATTGTTGAGAGAAGAGAAAGCAGACTTTCCTTTTTAATGTTTCCAGTTTTACCTACGTCCAGTGAACAATTTGAAAACAACCTGAAAATGGATGAAAACTTCTATAAAATACAAATCCTGAAATCCTTTCAAATTTTCCAACCCAGGCTTTTAAATTCGTGCATGTAATATGAAGTTCTACCTATCTGAAACTTTTTTTTTGGGGGGGGGGGGAGGTGCAAAATGAGTTCTAAGACATGGAAAACCAGAAGAATTTTTGGAAGGAGGTGAAAATGAGCATTTTCCCCCGCACTTTTGCCTTAAATAATTCATATAATTGCCATTTTCATTAAGCCCTAGCGAAGCGCTGAAAAAATTGGATATTTAGTTCTCAAAAAATACATTTTTTCATTGTTTTCATATGTTGAAAATTTTTCTCAGATGTAATGAGGAGGAGGGGTGCAGTGTACCTCTTGTAGCACATTTTTCGACGACACTGTAAGTTTTTAAGGAAGAGGAAATGATTCATTAAAAAAAATATAACGACCTTCTGATCAATTCATTTTTCTAACTGCTCTTTATTTTGGAGAGAATTTCGTTTGAATGAAAATTCTACCCAGAAAAGACCTTTAAAATATAAAATCGCGTATTTTTTTTCAGTTTTCGAGTCACCTGTATAGTTTTGAATTACATACGATTTTGAAATGTCTAATATTAGAGCCAGCGAGTGCAAACTTTTATATGTGACCTTCCAGGAAAAAACCGACCTTCTGTCCGAAAAAAAAATGAAAAAAAAAGTGTCCCAATCAATCCAAAACAAATGATAATCGTGGTTTTGGATTGATTGGGACACTTTTTTTTTCAATTTTTTTTTCGGACAGAAGGGTCACATTATGTTCATAGAACTTAGAACACTTTTTTTTCTTGAAAAATTACCTGAATTAAGATCAGAGTTTAATCTAAAAAATTTTTTAGACTGCCCAAATTGGAAAATTTTGAAGGAGGACGGGCAATTTTTTCACTTTCTCTCGTCAATTTTTTTGAACTCAGTTGTCATGATTATTTTATGTTTTTTTTTTTTTCAATTAGCTCAACATAAATAAGTCATTCCGTTTTAAAGCCTTTTTAAAATTTTTTTTATTCATCTTCAATTATCTGTAACTCATCTTTAGCTATAATGATTTTTACACCGATGTGATTCGATCCATTCAAAGCAATCGTATCTGAAAAGCATTCAAACATCTTTCCTTTTACATTGTTCCGAGATAAAGGGAAGCAGCTCTCCGATTAAAGGGGTAATCTGACCTCATATCAACCTCCGAACAAATATCGCTAATTTTAATTCGACGTAATCCCTAAAACGTGTCACATTGTGGGATAATGATTTCAAAGGGGTTCCCTTCTTTTCTTTCTCGTGTACATGCAACTTTTATTTCAACAGCTTTGAAATTCGTAATAATTTTTTGTTTTCGTATTGAATTTCGCAAACGTTGATTATTGTATCTCTTTGTAGAAAAAAAGCACGGTTGGTTGTTTCAGATTTGTACAAAAATATACAAATACGAAACACGATGTAACCTCCCCGCATCATCGTACTTATTCTTTAATTAACCCAGCTTCGTGTAGTTTTTCTGTTCGCGTCTCGAATTAATATCGTATAAAGATTACGTTGTTCTCTATAATCACGAATTGCTTATTTAGGTACAAACAAGTTGTACTATAGTTATCGAGAGACACAGAAACATAGATTCGAATGAAGTGCGAACCTCGATTGTTTTTTCAACGAGCACTGACGCGATAAAATTATTACCACAAAGACGTAATATAAAATTGAATGAAAAAACGTATAAGAAAAATAAACTTTGAAAAAAACATTTTTTTTTCATTTTAAACGCGGTCGTAATTCCAAATGCACGTTTGTACGGTCTTTTTCCACCTTTATGGTGTTTGGAAATGATAAACTTATGGCGAAGGTAACCAACGATATGGAAAGTCCTCGAGGTACCTGGATCACTCTGGGATAGAACCAGCGGAGAAGGTAGAAACGAACCTTGAGGAGGCCACACATTTAGTGAGTGATACGAATTGAAATCTGGAAGAAAAAAAAGCATCGGTGAGATCTGACTGTGGCGTAGAGCTACGTAGAAAACACGATATTGGGCGTCCAAAGGAAGTCTCCACTGGTCACGACGCGATACGTGTACGCGCAGTGGTGCAGCACGATTCGAAAAGAAATAAACGTCTAATCGAAAATCAACTTCTGTTGGCTTGGTGGCCAACAGACCTGCCAGCCTGCCCAACAGATACGTAGAACCGATTATCGACCAGATCATGGTGGTATTTAATCAGATGCGAAAAATTTCGAATTTTAGGAATTCGAGAAGAGTCTATTGGCCAGAAAAACCAGAAAATGACAATCATTTTATCTTACAAGGGAGGTTTCTCAATCGATAGTAAAATTTTGAATTTTTATCCAAAATTTCAAATGCTGAAGTTCATTTCTCGAATTTTTGAAATCTCAAAATTGCTCCATCGTCCTGCAGAATATGAAAATTTAATCTAATCAACAAAAATAAGTAAAATTTGATATTATACCCCATTTTCAACCTTCTGAATCGATTGGATGCGGTTTCTAGACATTTTGGAGCATTCAGCAATTTTGGAATTTTCCAAGAAATGAAGAAAAAAGCTCATAAAAATAGTGCATATGAACTCTGGCTTCTGAAAACTCAAAATTACATTGATGATCTACTTAATTAATTAATGAATCGAAGCCATAATATATTTTTCTTCAGTAAATTTTTTTAGAAAATCTGCCAAAATTTTCGGGAAAAATTGAGAAATACGTCTATTTAAAGCTAAAAGTTGATAGATACCTTATTTTTGATCGTCCAAATCAATTGGAATAAGTCTTGAGACGTTTTAGAGGCTCCAAAAAATTTTGGAATAGCATTTCACATTGAACTATTATTCCTTTATTTCACTCGCGTTGTGGGTTTTGTGGGGATTTGGCCAGAAAGCTACCCCTTGATTGCACCCTTGGTTCGAGAGATCGAAAAAAATGTTGCAGGAGACAAATGAACATAAAATATGGATTTGCTTCTGCAATTTTGAATTTCGTAAAATTGCGTATTGATTGATTAGGTACGAGTGAGTCATCAATGTAGGTAATCTGAGATTTTAGGTGCCGAAGTTCATATCTATGAACCAATTTTATGGGCTTTTCTTCATGCAAAATTTCAAAATTTTCTAGAGGCTCCAAAACATCTCGAAACCATTTCCAATCCATTCGGGAGGCTGAAAATCAGGCAAATAGCAAATTTCAACTATTTTAGTTGAATGGGTCAAATTTTTATGTGTGAACCTGGGTACTAAAACCACCCCTAGGAGTAAAAAAATTAGTTTTTGAGTTGGAATTCCCGCCCACAATTATTGTCAACTCAAAAACCAATTTTTGAATCCGAAGTGTAGTTTGAGAATCCATGGCTCACATATTTTTCAGGACGATGGAAAAACAATGATATGAATAATTCAACCTCCTCTGTAAATTCTTTTTTCGTTTTTCTCTCATTTATAAATCAGTGAAAATTAATTATCGAAAATCACTGGAAAACTGTCACAATATCAGTGAAAAAATTTCTTGATAATCAGTGAAAATTTACTGAAAAGTCAGGAAAATATCTCAAATTCTTTACAAAATTAGTAAAAGTTCGATGAAAAAAAAAATTTTTGTTAATTTTTCCTGCGCTGCAATTTTGACTTTTTTCAGTGACTTCTCAGTTCTGACTGATTCGAAATCAGAAAGCTCAGAGTAAAGTCATATTTTCCAAAAAAAAAAATGATTTTTTGTTTGTTTTACCCATAAAAATCCGAAGAAAT
This sequence comes from Pseudococcus jackbeardsleyi, assembly GCA_038380155.1. Classification (NCBI taxonomy): domain Eukaryota; kingdom Metazoa; phylum Arthropoda; class Insecta; order Hemiptera; family Pseudococcidae; genus Pseudococcus; species Pseudococcus jackbeardsleyi. The sequence goes on along the minus strand of CM076240.1, from coordinate 21,621,988 downwards.
CAATTCTGTTCTAATACTTTTTTTTTTTCGTTTACTTTGAATCAGACGGAGGCATCATTCTCAACAAAATAAAATATGTGACCCTGCTGTAAAGAAGGGACCTTGTGTAAAAAAATCGATGTTTGTATTTTTATGTGTTTGGTGCAAATTTGGTGTCATTTGGATCAAAAAAAGTAAAAATGAGACATCAATTTTTTTTTACACTAAGTAGGTCCCTTCTTTACGGCAGGGTCACGTATTCATAATTCTGTTTGAAACGACTTATTTAAACGAATTTCATTTTGAGACTCATCATGGGTAAGCTTTTTTAAAATAAAATTCATTCCTCCACCACCACCCCCCCCTCTCGGAAAAGTTTGGAAAAGTGAGTGAAATTGGTATGAAAAATTCGGAAAAGTCAGGGAAATTCATCTCTGGAGATATTTTGCATAGTCTGGACACCCAGATGGAACAATTTTTAAATTTCAAAAATTCACTAAAATTCGAGAAATGAACCGAAGCACCTGAAATTCTGGCTATAGGATTCTTTTACGATGTGCTTCCAATTTAATTTTGTTTTTGCTCAAAATTTCACTGTCAGTTGGGATACCTCTCTTTCCAGTTAGCAAAAAATAACCGCAGGAAAAACAGGACGTAGCAAAAATATTACTTGGTCATTTTGCTACAAAATTCAAGAATTTTCAACATCCATTTTTCCCTCGAAATTTTTAACAGACATAAAAAAAGGAGATTCTTTTTTAGCCTTCAAAACAAATAAAAAGCCCAAAAATGGCAAAAAAAATCCAAAAATTTCCATTTTTCGTCCCAAGCTTACACATAATTCGGCATAAAACCGCGAACAAGCCTACAAAATACAAGGGAAAAACAGAAATACGCGATATTTTTAATACTCTAGTAATCAACAGGTGGTTGGAACGCCGCATACGTTGGCCCAGGCGAGGGAGGTAGTGCTGGGTTATATATAGCGGAAACTACATCGCAGCATTCGGTTGACGGTAGTTCATTGTTCTGTCAATGAAGAGAATGATGTTACGAAGACAGGTAGACAGATAGACAGAGAAAAAGAGACCAGACACGGACGGACGTAGTGATTGTAACGCGAAGCACCTATCCAACCAAGCAATAGCAACAAGAACAACAGCGTACAAAAAAGAGGAAAAAAAACGCCAAGAAGAACAACAATAATACCGAGGAGCGGAGAAGAAAAAAAACACCGAGGACTTTCCACGCAGAACAACAGGTGTTGGACATCCCTCCTTTCAAATAATGACAATATAATAGTTTCGCTTGTTTGGTTACTTTGCCTGGCTAGGCGTTCAGGCGCATCATCTCTGGAAGCTCGACTCCGCTCTTCGGCGTTCTTATTCTCGTGTTTTTTTGACGGCTAACTAGCGGCGGATGTAACGTAATCGCGGAACCATTTGATTTCCGAGGATCGAGCCCGCAGGCAGATCCAAAACAACCCTCCTGGCTTAATATAAATCGAATCAACGAGACCGGAAAATTTAATTAGTTTGGTTGCCGATGGTACCTCGTATAATCCCTGTACCGGATAAACTGTTGTCAACTAAAATGCTAAGTCATCGTGCTACCGTCTCGAGTCTCTCTATTGACAACTCAATGATGGAGCAGCGACGATTAATGGTTTTTTAATAACCTGTTTCGACAATTAACCAGCGCTATGTTGGAGATCGGCGCTAAGCCGTGTGAAAAATGGTTTCGCACTCACCTGAGTCTGCGTTAGACCTAGTGATGCAGCTAATTCGGCTCGTTCTGGTAATGCTAAATATTGCGTCCTTTGGAATCGTTTATTCAACTGTTGTAATTGAAGACTCGAATAGATGGTTCTTGGTTTACGCATTTTTTTACCTTTACCATTGACTCGTAACGAAGTATCGTCCAGACAACATTTTTCTGCAAACAGAAAATTATCAAAAAATTAGATCGATGAATAAATTGAAGTTTGAAAATAAAACATGAAAAAATCAATTGAAAAAAAATATCAGATGATTAAAAATTTCAAAAAAAAAGATTCGCGATAAAAAAATACTCCTTGGTACATCAAAGATTAAAAATAAGTGTCTCTGTCTGCGATACCAATCTACATAGATGAACCTACCTACATTCACACATCGACACCTCAAACATATTATGAGCACATTTCGCAATAATCACGAATGAAAAAAAATACAGGTATACATTATTTTGTCTTATCGCTCAGTAACGCCTCGAGCTTGTAAATGTAGTACTTAAAAAAGTAGAAGAGAAGGTGTTGCTACTTCGCAATGTCTTTCTTCAAGACCACACTCACGAATACGACGTACAGGTGTAAACGCAATATACCTGCGTGTAGGTAACCAAGCATGAGACGTAATTAGCTCTGAAAAAAATTTTTCCACAGATTAATGGCTGAGATTAGAAATTGCGAGCCTACGCGAGGATCGTCTTGTCGGTGGAATTGATACCGAGCTGTCGGCTGATTCGGAGTCGTGTTTGTTATTGCGAATTAATTTCACGCTGTTGTTTCGTGTCTGCTAGAGACTTTGTCTTTGAATTATTGCTGTTCCACAAAAGTACACGAATTAGGTTTTTTTTTCACGTGCGGGTTTTTAAGGTGTTGCTAATTTTTCCGAGTTTTTTGTAATGGTAAACAGGCGAATTTGTCACTGTGTCAGAGAGAGAATTTTTTAGGGTAAAAATAGATTGGTGTTTGTATGGTGTAGGATTGGAGTGTTTCTTGGAAAATGAAAATTGTGTCAGTGTGTTGAAAATGAAATTAAGCATACTGAAAAAAGGATGAATGATTTGGGTGCTTATTTGAATGCTTGCTAATTTGTTTCCCTTTGGAAGGGTGGAGGAGCTGGGAATTTTTTCAAAATAAAGAGGGGTGGAGATAATTTTGATTATTTTGGTCTCAAAATTCGTAAAAAAATTGATAAATTGATTAAAATCCATTCTTGCTGTCCAATAATCTTCTAGTAATCTGCAATCTTTGAAATAATTTTCATTTTTCCAAAACTTTTGATTTTTCTACATCACGTGAAAATGAACAGTTTCCAAATAGACACTTCAAATGAGTTTTTTTTTTTAAATCAGATTTTTGTTGTTTGTAAAAATTTAGAAACAGTATCTGGTGAATCTGGATTGAAAAAAATTGAAATTTTAGTAGAGAATTCTAAATGTTTGAAAATGGCGAAATTTGATTTTAGATCAAGGATGGAATTGGACCCCTGCTGCATTTATCAATTTTATTAAAAATTTTGCATTGTTGCTTAAAGGAGTGTTTTCAAGAATGAAGCGTTTTTGCTTGAAAATTATAAATTGGTATTTGAAGAAAATTGATTTTTAAGAATTGAATTTTCGGTTTACCCCTCCCCCCCAATGGTAAATTGGTATCTTGTTCTTTGAACAAAGAACATAAGTTTTAAATGATGTGTAGTGATTCTATTTTTATCTTCAGTAGATATTTTGGCTCAGATTATATTTTTTCAAGAATACTTGTGTGAGAACTTCAAAAATACTTGAGCTTGACTTTTTATTTTCATCACAAAATGTAGCAGTAATGCAAGATTTGATTATCATGACTTGATATGAGGAACATCTACTTATTGATGAGAAAAATTTTTCTTTATTGAAGTTTCTTCTTGAATCTCCCTTGACCCCCCTCCCTCCACCCCACCAACGAAAAAATTAAGAAGGAAATGCAACAAATTATGAAAAATTTGACATCGAGAAAGTCTCAAAAATTATTTGAGATCTTTGATTTAATATCAAACGGTGTATGGTATCTATTGACTAATCCATGTCTACTGGATCGAGAAAATCGAGAAAAATTCAAAGTTATTGAGCAAAATACAAGTATATTTAACAAAGTTGAGAATTTCGCATCCAAATTCTTTAAAAATAAAAAATTTAAAAAAAACGAAAAATTTGTGACCATATTTACTTGAAACTGCAGAGAATGTTTTTCAAAAATTCTCATCTTCGGCTCGATAAATTCTTCGTATGAGTACTTTTACTTTCTTTTTTCAGGGGGGGATATCCCCAAAGAAAATATCTTGGCATGCTAAAATTTTAATCTGCATTCACCATCATTTTTACCCCCCCCCGATTGAAACAGCAATATTGAACTATTTTGTCTTAAAGATCAATAATAATTAATTATATTTTATAGAGTGAAAAATTTTTTCTAATTTTTCAAAAATCTATGACAGTCCAAAAATTTTTTTTTAATAAAAACATAATTTTTTTCGAATTTTTATCAGTGAACGTGGAGGAGGAAATGAAAAATCATGAGGCGAGAAAAATAAATTTTCGAAAAATTCAATTTTTAAATTTTTGTGGATAGGCGTTGGGAAATAATTTTTTTCATTGTCTCTAATTTTTAAAAATTCAACGAAATCTTTAAAAAATTCTCGATTTTTCAGATTTGTATATTGAGGGGAGGGGGAGAAGGAAAACATGGCAGGTTAAAAAAGTAAATTTTCGAAAAAATTCCAGTTCTAAATTTTAGTTTATTGGATAATTTTTTGTATCATCTCAAAAAAAAAAACAACTTAGAAGCATAGGTATCATTCTCGTTCATAAATCAGTCGAAGTTTTCAGAAATTTCTTCTACATATCTCAAATTTTCTGAAAATCGGTGAAATTTTTTAAATAATGAATAATCAGCAAAAATCCACTGAAAATCCAAAATTTTCGCTGATTTTTTTTTTGCTGTAATTCTGACTTTTTTTCAGTGACTTTCCACTGGTTCGACATAAATAAGTACCTAACTAGATGTTTGAAAAAAAAAACATTAAAATTTAATTTTCTATAAAAAATGATAATTTTTTGATTTGAATCAGTCATTTTTGTATTGTTAGGTTTCATATAGTCACCCCTCCCCCCTCCTACATGAACTTAAAATTTTTACATTTTTGGAAAATTTTCCATCTCTTGCTCATTATTTTTCGATAAAGCGACCTCAGTTTCTTTTGATGCCATGCGATGTAAATTTTGAAAATTGTGGGTTTTTTGAAATCATCCAAATTTTCAAAATTATTCCTATAAATTCATTCAACCATATTCCTGATTCTTTGATTCAAATCAAGATTTCTTCTATTTTCTTCAATTTCTTCATAGATTCCAAGACCGGGTCACTTCGATACATGGAAACTGCCAAATTCTGTAAATTTCTCATTGTTTGTATACAATATGACAAAAAAAACTTGCGTAGGACACTATTTTCTCCCATTTTTTTTTTCTTTCATTATCTAATACAAAACTTGTGAAAGGTAAACCCAAACTTTGACTTCATAACATTTACTTGCATTTACTAGTTAGTATGCATTCGCGCCTCGTGTGGTACTCCTACATAAAATATTTCTCAAGTATTAGTAAACGCCTATAAAGACGAATATTTTTCGACTAATTATCATTGAATGGTTTGGAAGTATGGTTGCCTGCGATAATCGTACGTAACAACTGATAACAAAAACTAAAATGGTATTCTTGCATATGACGTTCATACCTAAGGATTAATTCTCAACGTGCACAAATTTCCGAGCATTTGGTATACAAAAGGAAAGGAAAAACATATGTTGGAGCAGTCATGCTATATTCCTACACCTCCTAAGTCAGTTATTACGTTCGCTGCGCTCGGGCTGGGAAAAACAGACCCAATGCAGTTTTTGGCCCCAGGTAACAGACTATCATCTGCTTGTTATGCGGCCATTCACGGAACACCGCAATTTGAGGAAAACTGCTTTTTTCGCGTTAAAATATCATCGTCGAAAAACTGTTACAATGTTTAGCTAACCTATCCGAAGAATACGTACTTATACGAACGTTAATATTACGCAAAAAAAAATCTCGATGAAAAAAAAACCTGAGAACTGGTTTGGTTTAAACAGAACTAGTTTATATGTACCTATGATGTATATACGGATCATATTAATACATATCTTTTAATCATAAAAGAAGTTATTACAAAAAAAAATCAACTACTGGTAGTATCGAAGAACGTGGATGCCCGAAGGTTTAAATATTTAGTGCATAATGAACGTCGTCCCGTTTCAGGGCCACCGAAATCTAGCCCAAGCCCCGGGTTCCGATCACGTGGTTATAAAATTTTCAATGTTGATCTATCGAAATGATATTGGCAGGTCTTTTGTTCTACGTAAGATTCGGCGTTCGACTGCATGTGATGTAATTCGAGAATATACATAGGCGGATAAAAATTACCCTCTTTTGTGTCGTAGATTGTAGAATTAATAAAACTTACGTTAGATATTCTCTTATATTTTGTATGGCTCCCGGAATACATAAATATTTCAAATTCTCGGTAAAAGTCTACACAGGTGTAAGTTTTTGGACGAGGGAATTTTACCAAGGTGAACTGCTCACGCCCTGCAGAAATTTTATATATTTGATTGATTATTGTCGCGGTTCGATTTGAATTTATGGGTTCAATTTTGACGCGATGGGTTTTATTTATGACTCGGATGGTATAACTTTTTAACGTATTTGTATACGCGATGCCTTCTAGATACGACAACGGTGTAGGTGTTTCTTTAAAACCAGTATTGATTTTTTTTGGCACGATACGACGATGAGTTTTATTTATCAAGTCGAAAGCTTGAGCTTGAAGGTGAGGTTTTCTAGGGGGTTGGTCAATAAGAGGCGTATGTGGAAATATTCTCAGTTTAGGAGGTATTCCGGTGTAAAGTCGGTAAAAGGAAAAAGTGCCCAAAGGGGTATGGAATTCCTTCCATCTGTCTCACTTGTCTCACTTGCAGTGTTCGATTTAATGATACATTGTAAAGAAGTGATGATTTGTGTGATTATCCGAGGAATTCGAATTGAAGCTGTCGTTTGTAATTTTGTTTCGTGTATAATTTTCAATTTTTTCGGATTTAATGTGAATTTGTGTATGAAGATCGGTTTGAGAAGTTGAGAAGAAGAATGAATCTGTTTTCATCACTGAATCATTTATCCTTCGAGGATATTCAAGGAATGAAATATTGAGAGTAATTGATTTGAAATCTCCTATTAGAGCTAGAATGCGTTTTTTTTGAGTGGGAACAGAAGCACTTGCTAAATTGCTAAATAAAATGAAAAAATGTGTATTTTGTAAAAAAAAAAAACTGGACGTTAGGGATTTTTAGGATTGTTACTTCCGAGTCGATTATGCTTTTTCAAAACCAAGAAATTTTCTGAGAAAACTTGTACTTAATATTTCTTCTAAAAAAAAAAAAAGAAACTGTACCTTGAAAGTGTTATAGGTAAATTTGGCTACCACCTCGCCTTTACCTATATCGTGTGGCTACACTGGGTGCATCGAGTATTACGACGCTCCGAGCCGGTACTTGGACGTCCGAGTACCGCGATCAGTAGCAGTCAGTTAATTACGTGTGTAATTAGTCTTGTTGTTAGCGTCTCGGCCACGAGCAACCGCTCGTGCCCAATGTTAAATTGTTCTTTTCTGCTAATTTGTCAGTTCGTATAAAGTGCCGATAATTCGCCTCGCGAATTATCTTATTTCCGTTAATTTGTCAATTTCAAGTTAAAGTGTCATTAAACAGTCAATTTTCAGTTAATTTGTGTTTTTCTGTTAATTCGGTTATTGTGAGTGTAACAGTTTGCAATATACGTTGGTCATCCAACACATGCTAAAAGTAGTCGTTTCGCGGACCTCTATTTTTAACATTGGCGCCCTGGTCGTGGTGGTTTTTGGTGGAGTGCACCCCCCAGAATCGCACACCTGAGTTGAAGGTAAATCCACGGATTTACAGGTGAGTGTTTTTATACACTGGTGAACTTTTTGAGCTTGTATTCAAGCTAATTTTCCCCCTAAAAAGATCGTTCTGAGAATATTGAACTTCAATATTTCTCAGTTTTTATGTGTATTTCTTAATTCGACTCGAATTAAGAACCCCCCCCCCTGTGAACATTTATTTTACCATCTTTTTATGTACCAAGATTTTCGCGATCTATTTTCGTGTTTGAACTGCTCTGGATTTTTGAGACATTTCCATTGAGACCTGATCCACGAAGTCGTGAATCAAGGTGGCTCAAGGTGCCCTTTTGGACATCGGACCATATCGTCGCCATCTTGGAATCTTGGATAGACGCATTCCAGTGCGGCTCGAACGTCTCGACGAGCTCAGCAACGGAAACGCGGCAGGTACGAGCACTCCGCTCCCTCCCGCACCACCCGGACTTGAACAATCATCAGCAACGATTTTGCAAACGTAGCGTCTGGCATCATCGAGCTGCGACTTCGCGCTGAATTTTTTGCCGACCTATCGTAGCTCCTTGAGATTGTATGGCCAACAATCTCGGAACTCTAGATCAGCGATTATTTATCTGACGAATGCTTACGTACCTTGGCATTGCCGGACATCGCAACTGCTCAATTTTATTGCTGACCATACTTGTGATTTGTATATACGTACATATGTGTACGATTTTACTCAGATTTGTCCAGTCGTAAATAATTTTTGAATTATTTACCACTTTGTGAACTCGATTTTTGACTTTTTAATTTTCAATTTGGAAATTATCTGACGTCAGATAACTCAATTGAAAATTACCCTATTTTGTGTACTTTTTGAGAATATTTCAGCACGGCTTGAAATATCTCTACGAACTATTTTATTGGTATTTGTGTATTTTATTTTTATTTTTAGAAGCAGCCAGTTTGCCTATAACTTTTCTCCAATACATTTTATAGGTTTTTACTGCAATTTGACTTCAAATTGCAAGCAACGTTATTCTGTTGCAATTTTCAGCTGCAAGAACTGACAATATCTACGACTTCGTAAATATTCATTTTTTTTATTTTTTAGGAATATTTTAACTTTACTTAGGCGCAGTCATTTGCCTGTACTTTGCTCTCATATTTTCGCACTGCGAAAATATCCTGACGAACATTTTATTTTTTTAATAAAATGCAGCCAATTTGCCTATACTCTGCTCCATTATTTTATTATTTGTCCATTTATTGCAATTTGACTTCAAATTGCCAATTACTTTGAATATTTTGTATATTTTTACGTGTGCTTTGTGTGCTTGGGCTCTAAGCTTGCAATTATACGATATTTTTTATACCTATTTGATTTTGATATAGGATTTTTGCATTTTTTTTTTTGGAAATTTTTATTGACGTCAATAAAAATCCACGATGTCGGATATAGAGTTAGGTGTAAACGAAATTAGGGCTATTCCAGAACCTGGAACTGCTGACGCAGCAGCCATCAGTGCTCGTACTCGTAGCGCCGCGAACCGCGCCGCGCAACCGATCGTAAATAACACATCTACCGTGACGACATCCGCGAAATCGAAAAGAGGTAGGAAACGCAAAAATCGTATTACGACCGAAAACAATAATTCTGAACGTCAGAATATTGAAAACGATCAACCGCTGGCTGACCTAAATAATCCACTGCTCGACGTTCAAGCAGTGATTAATCCTCGACCCAGCCAAGAATTTGGACCACCAAATCTTGAAGATCAAGAATTTGAGAACCAAATGTTAAATTTAGACATTCCTGTGCAACCGGAAATCCAAGCTCCGCATAATTCTCCCGCGACCTCCGAAAATGTAAATATCAACTCGAACATTTCATCGGATCGACCTTTGTCTGACCCCGGTAGTCACCCCTCTGGTGTAACGGTGGAGAACGTCTCCACCTCTGACACCGAAGGGGACAGCGTTATTCATCATAACCCCAATCCAGACACCGATGAATCAGGAATTGAGGAGAATTTTGCATCGGCATCGGATTCGGATCAAAGTGAGGACAACGTGCACCAAAATTCGCCAAGTACGATATTGGCTCTACAAGGAGGTAATGGGGCACAAACCCCTCCGACCCCCTCAGCATTCCAATACGTAGGATCGCGACCTGCATCCACGGAAAGTCACGTTTGGGCCCATGAACGATACTTGAAAGATCGTAGACATTTACGTAATGGTACCCCTTCGCGACCAATACCGCCTATGCACAGCGTAGGCAACCGTATTGACTCGCCACGTTTGATGACTAATCAACCGAATAGTATACTCGTACCAGTCACCGTTCATGCGCCAATGAATCACGATACTACCATCGTGCCAAGGGGCACTGGAGTAATTATGAATCCTCCGACTCATCAAGTTCCGGTTATACAAATGAATACCTCCGGTGGGGGCCAAATGTTAGGAAATTCGGCTGTCCCGCCCCTCGCCATCGGGGGAGGTAATTTTGCAAGCAATACCTTCCAGCAGATGCTGGAAGAAGAAAGAATGCAAAATAATGCCCGTTTTACGTCAATCGAGGGACAACTCGAAGATCAAGCGAAATACAATGAAGAAAACACTGCGACGTCGCAGTGTATTCAGAGTGTTTTGAATAAACAACATCTTCGAATCGGTGAAACCGAAGATGCTCTAACCAAAATCGGCGAATTCCTCAAATTAAATTCGAAACGTATGGACGATACCGTAAAAGAAATTAAAGAAAATACGAAAAAACGGCTTGAAGATATCGAAAAAGATATCGACAGTAAAGACCAAAACATACGGTTTCGAATGGGGCAACAAGAACAACTGGGTTCCGTAATAATCGACCGTTTAACGGACGTCGAGAAAAACGTCGGCGAAAAACTCGATGAACGCATTTTTAACCAAGTGCGAGCGGCTACTGCCGTCAAAAATTTCGAAGAAGGTAGGCACCCAGAAGCCCGAAAAAGTAGACGAAGGACTATGAAAACGGACACCTCCGTCGAAGCCTTTCGAACAAGAGGAATAATCCTCAACAAGGAAACTATACACCAGCCGATGGAATTTCTGAGCCGATTCGAAGATCACATTGAGGACCTAGATATGACGGAACATCAAAAATGTGGCCTAGTTTTAACCCTGATAAACGAACATCTCGCATGGGTTAAACAACAAGCGACCGCCAATAATTGGGAGAAATTTCGTGATGATTTCGAAACGGAATTCTGGGGCATAGGAGCTCAAGAAAACTCCTTTAGAGCTTTCCAAAAAACGATATTTAAAGCCGAAAACTCCCGTGCAATGGCTGGGAAATACCTAAATTGGTATCCAACTTTAATTAACATGGATAATGTACCCGACTCGCGTGTCATATCCGTCATGTATAATAAAATGCCTCAGACAATGAAAGATAAATTCTCACTTGACGACAAGTCAGAATTGGAAAAATTTCATAAACGATTATACGAAATTTCGCGTGATAACGAAGAAGTTCCCGAAGATGCGGTCGGCGTCTTTGAAATCGAAACGACCCAAACACGCGAAAAATCACCATCACGTCCCCAATTCACGACGAATCCGGTTCAATACAACCAAAACCGGAATCATAACCAAAATAGGAATAATTATAATAATAATAGTAATAATAACCAAAATTGGAATAATTCCAATCGAAATCAGAATTGGAATACGAATTCAAATCCGAATAATAATCAAAATCGCTCGAATCCGAATACTCGTACCAATAATGCACCGCATCCGCGACAGACAGATGCCGGTAGTGCACCCAGACGTAGTGACGACACTACGCCTATATTGAAGAAGGTACATTTCAATGACGGACGACCGCGGACGCCGCCGGTCAACCACATTGAAACCGAGTCGAATGAAAACCCTCAATACGAAAATGTTGATGAGATCATCAACGAACAATTCTCGGGAGTAACCCTAGAAGACGGCTCGGAAAACGAGTGAAGCTAGGGCCGAGAGGGCCAAGCCCTAGCAAGAGCAATATTGAGCCCGAATATTTCAAAAAATATTTTGCGGATTATGAATTCATCGGCGACGGAGTTCCACATTTCTTAAAACGGGAGGACGCGAGAATGAAACCGCTCCCTTCGTATCTTAAACATCAAATTTCCTTCGGTGACTTACTGAAGGAAATCGAAAATGTGGAATTCGATAAAAAGAAAGCTATTCTCGGAATTGGAACATTAGAATTGAATTATTCGAAGAAACCCTTCGAAACACTAGACAAGGAACTGCGAGCCGTAGTTAACTGTTTATGTGAGAAAGGATTTGAAGAAATAATCATATGCTTTCCGATTATCAAACCGAGAATACAAGGCGAAAAACCGGTTCGAAAATACCGGTACGTCCAATTCCGCCGAATGTTTACTCGTCTGACGCAAGACGATCGAATTTCGATATGGCACCAACCCGCTCATTGTTACGCCGAAATGGTGTGGGAAAATAATTACCTCGGACGACGTATTGCGCGACCCGCGCACGACTCGGACGATAATATGATCCCGAGAATGGATAAATTCCATTATTCCGAACCAATGAAGAAATACTTCATATCGGAAAGGACATGTGCCGAGGTGGCACAGGCCCTTCTTCGTGACAAACAACACCATGATTCGAAACCCCGAAAACGCACGGCGTCAGGGAGAATCAAAATTCGTAACGATGATCCGGATTATTACAAGCCAGACCCGAATGGGGCAAAGAAAAAGGAACGGAGAGAAAAACACGAACAATTCTACGAAACCTACACGCTTCGTCCCGAAAAACCTATGGCCCCGCCGGGTATGTCAACATCGAATATTCCATCCTTCACGAAATCGAATGAAGGATCCGACAAATCGCAGGAAATACCTGCCAACGATTCCCGCAGACGCCCGATGCGTAATTCCGACTCGGAATCTAGTTCATCTTCCTCCAGTGACGACACTGAAGAGGATGAACCTCCGATACCGGCTCCGGTATCAGGACAAACGGGAATCAAACCTATAGATCCGGAAGAAGTTCATAAGTTGAACACACGTCATCCTCGACGACGACCGTCGAAACGTGCAAAAACGGACTATAAGACGGCTGACGAGAAAAGTCAGACCGAAAACTCTGATGGTTTTGAAACGGGATGCGAGTTCGCATACCCCAGTTACGATGTGAAATTCGTTGACCCCATCGAAAATGCAAAAATTTCGGTAAAAGATCTCGATCCGATCATATTGCAACAGATCGTAACCGAAACATCAGAAGACCCGACTTGCGTAATCGAGATGGAATTCGGTGATAAGATGCTTCACTCGGTCCAATTGGACACAGGGGCACTCCCGAATGTCATGTCTCACAAGATGGTTGAAGAGATCACGATCAACCATCCAAATCACATCATGTACGTGCCTCTCGCTCGCCCGATTAAAATGAAATTGGCAGATGGCAAGCTCGTTGACTCGATGACCAACATTGTGTTGGTGGCCATGCATTTCATGGACATCCCAATGATTATGCCATTTTACGTGCTTGAAACAACAGCACGGATCATTATCGTTGGTCGATTATCCATGAAAATACTTGGAATCGAGTTAAACCAACAAGAAGGATATGCGTGGTGTAAACCACGCGGTCGCGCCCACAAGGCGAAAATACCATTCTTGCCGAGCCATGCATTTCAAGGGGCAGATTTATACCAGATGGACATCCTGAAGGTAGATGTCCATAAGAACTATCAACACGAGTCGATCCATACGACGAAGGATCGAACACGAAAACTCGACTGGTTGCCACTCGATCCCGAAGATCGGGACCATGGTCCGCAGCAATTTCGCGAGAAATTACGCAAAGACCTTAACGAGGCGGTCCAAGGTGGGTGGATAACACAGCGAGAGGCCGATGACACCTACGACGAATTAGTAACTTTCGACGATTGTTTTAGCCGATATCCCGGATTATACACAGGGAAAGTAGACGGCAAACAACGGGAGGTAGATTTCAAATTCAATACCCCCGAAGAGAAATGGGGCACCTGGAGAGGTGAGAAATACCGCCCGTCGAAAAAGTTGAAATTACTAATTCGAAAAACGATCAAAACGATGTTAGCGTTGAAAATAATTCGACCATCAAAATCAACGTACATTAACACCCTCGCACCGGTCGTCAAGAAAAACGGCGAATTGAGACTATGTCTCAACGCCGATGAATTGAATAAATGGCTTGAAAGAGTCTTAACGGAACCAAGATGCATCGAAACGATAATAAACGAAGCGCAAGGTGAGTGGTTCAGTACCCTTGACTTCGTAGCCGGGTTCTGGCAACTCATCTTGAGCGCTCGATCGCGTCAGTTCACCGCCTTTCAAGTCGACGGCCAGGTTTACGAATTCAACAGAATGCCGTACGGATTAAAGATCGCATCGGCCGAATTTATCGAAATGATGAACGAAGTTATTCCAATAGGCATGGAAGGCGTTCAAACTTTCGTCGACGACATTTTGATCGCCGCAAAGACCTTCCAAGAGATGAAAGAGCGTTTAAAGAAAGTACTAACGCTATTACGAATAAACGGATTGAAACTCAATCCGACGAAGACCGATCTCTTTAAACGAGAAACGAAACATCTCGGCTTTCGACTCGCGAAAGATACTATTGGAAAACAGAGCGAGAAAATTCAGAAATTTAACGAATTTAAGCAGAAACACACTAACGCGAAAGGCGAATTTTCCCTGACAAAGGTGAAACACGTCCAAACGTTAGTCGGCTTAACGGGACTTTACCAGCGTTTTATCCCGAACTACCAACAGATTCTCGCGCCCATTCATCGCCTGGTAACCCCAAATAAAGAAAATTGTGAATGGGGACCAGAGCAGGCCAAAGCCTTCAGACAACTCGAGGCCGAGTATGTCAAGGACTTTAAATTGCGACCTTTAGATCCGAAATTAGACTTATATCTCGAAACATTGACCACCGACGACGCAATGAATTCGGTCCTCTATCAGATTGTAGAGGACCAAGAATGCGTCGTCATGTTTACAAGTTATTCGTTCCGCCCGCATCAGAAGAAGTATACAATACTAGATCGGGAGATGCAAAATCTTGTAACTACGATCCATAAGATGCAATCGTGGTTACACGGATCGAAGATTCACGTGCGATCGGACCTAAGACCAGTAGTCCGAAAATTCGAGTCGATCGTACAGACTCATCGCAAAGCAGCCGGTTGGATTACCGAGCTGAATAGCTATGATCTCGAATATGACATCAAGACCCCGAAGCGATATCTACAAAAAATAAACGCTCCGGAAATAACTCTATGTACGATTGACGTCGCATTAAAATCCTTGGAATGGACCTCCATCGAACCCTACACGGTAGAGTTCGTCGGAGCCATGACTGGCGACCTATTATCGAATTTAGACGATATCGCACTATACCAGAAAGATGACGTAGCCTGTCAGAAAATTGCGGAAATCCTAACGGGACCTCCCGCGGAAAACGCAAAACTGAAGGCTAAACAGGAGAGACATAAAAAGAAGTTCGCTCTCGTCCCCGATGAACCGGGACGAGACACACTAATGCGAACATACGACAGCGGAATATCAGTGCCAGTTCTGCCTCGTGAACTGTTCTTTGACACGATAGATTATTTACACGATATCTACGGGCACCCAGGTGCGGCGAAGCTAGAGTCGATTTTCAAACGACTGTATTTCTATACTAACGCAATGAAATACATACGCACAATATGCAATCAATGCATAGTGTGTAAAATTAATAAGAGCTATTCGCCGCGAAAACACCTGGAGTACGCACAGATCTAGGCGTACCACCTGGGAGACGTTCTCTCAGTGGATCTTTTTGGGCCGTGTGGTCCAAAATCGGGCCCGAGATATTTACTCGTTGTAAAGGATGTGTTTACGGGGAGATGCTGGCTCCGCCCTCTCCACAACATCTTCAACAAGACTATAAACCCGGCAATGGAAGCAATAATAAGAAACATCCTAAGCTTCCAAGTGAAAATTAACAAGGTGATTACGGACAACGGATCACAGTTCACGAGCGACTCGTGGACTAACTTGTTAAATAAATATGATATCGAAGCCCGTCATACTACGACGTATAACCCGCAATCGTCGCTCGTAGAACGAACGATGCGTATAATCGGAGATAAATTGCGGGTCAAGGTCAACGAACGGTATAATCCGAACGGTAGTCACTATGGATGGCACGAATACATCCATGAAATCGAATTGGAAATCAACAACACTCCAACACCGTTCAATTTTACACCGAACGAGGCCTGGGGCATTTCCAACGAACTGTCGAAAGAAATCCCCGCGAAAACGAACATCTTCAATTTTCGCCACGAGCTCCAAGCACTGCTTGAAACTCTGACGAAAAATGAGCCAACATCAGTGACATCAGAATATTTGATGCAAAACAAGTTACACTGGGCCCCCGGAGATCCGGAGAAACCAGATGACTTTTTACACGACGATGACGACTTCGTACGTGTAACGGCTGATGGAGCATGTTCGCACAACGGGCTCGATAAGGCGATAGCAGGCATCGGAATATGCTTTTCTCCTGACTCAGAGAGAAACGTATCCGAAAGAATTTCGGTGGCGAACTTCGTCAACTCGAATAATTTAGCCGAAACTGTTGCAATCCAAAAGGCGTTGGAAATCTTGCATTTCAATGACGTGAAAAAAGTAAAACTATTTACTGATTCACAGTACGTTGCAAATGCAATGAATAAATACATGCCGAATTGGAAATTGAACAACTGGAAAAATGCTAAACGTCACGAAGTGGTGCACAAGGACCTCTTCCTGACGATTGAATCACTGATTCAAAAATTCGACAGTTTTCAATTGCACCACGTTAAGGCTCATGGCGACGATTACGCCAACACATTCGCTGACCGTCTTGCGAAGAAGTCTGTCTATACGTCTGAACTTAAGAAAATTAAGGTCGATTCACTTTCGCAGCGCGAAATAATTGAAACATATATTCGGGAACGGCGCATGCAGCAGCGTGCGCACGCCGAATATTTACATAATAAGAATAATTTAGATCCGCCTTTGCTGCGCAAAGGCGACATGATTTTGCTGAATGAGCATAAATCATCCGCTGCTGGCTATGGTATTTCCGAGAAGCTTTTACCGAAAAAGCTCGGGCCATACTATATTGCCAGAAAAATGACGCATAATTGCTACAAAATCGTTGAATCTATTGAAGATACGATAGGTAAAACGGTTAATGTGCGTCAAATTTCCCTATTTTTAACGGTCGCGCAGCAAAATGATTTGAAACAGGACGCCTGTTTTAAATCAAAATTACATCAACAAAGTATTGAAGAACGTATCTACCAATACTTGCACGACCACGAAAAAATAGGTAAAGAATTTTCACCCGCTCAATTTCGCAGGCCGGTGAAAATTACAGCGGAAAAAATCGCACGCGATGCTGCGAAAAAACTGCACGACGAACGTGCAGCACGCCGCGCCGCGCAAGCAGCGTCAAACAGCAAAGAAAAATCGGCACCGCCGATTAATACATCGAACATGACGCTGCGATCAAAGGCAAGCACCTCCGCACCGCCGACGTCGGCGGCAACGAGAAATAATCCGTCCAGTGACGTCACGGTGAAATCCAACGAGCTGAACGAACAGCCAACACCGTACGTCACCAACGAACGGGCGAAGTCGCTACGTTCAAATAAAAATCTTCAATCAACGGCCGCTGCCAACCCGCCGCGTAATAATACGCGGAAGAATAAAAAATCATTGCTGGTCGCGATGATGAATTTTATTCCAGAGTCGGAAAAACAAAATTTCACGGAAATTTTAATTTCCGACTCGGAAAGCGAAGATGAATTTGCGCTTGCGAATTCATAATCTTCAATACGTAGGTTGGCAATCAATAAACGTTTTTTCGCACTCCAGGAGGGTAGCACTGCTATCTCCTGGCGATTGATACGCAAAGGCGACCGGTTGGTAACGTACCAACCATTATTAATTTTCTCGTTTTGATTGACAGATCTCATGTCAATGTTTGCGTATATAGCTTTTGCTTGTCTGCTTTTCTTTTCGCATTGAACTCTGCGTATTTTTTGTGCTGTTTTAACTTTATTTTGATGTATTGAACTTTAATATCTCGCGAGTGCGAAATATTTGTTTTTAAGTATTTGCATAAATCCTATCACCTCGGTAAAGATTTTATAAAATAATAATCGGTTTCGAAGTTCGAAACTTTTTCGTTTATCCAATTGATACATTCCGACGTCGGAATATTTTTCGCATCTATACTGAATTTACGTTGCTACAGAATATTCGGTGAGTTCATTTTCCTTACTAAATATGCTTTGTAGATTTGATTATGGTAATGGTTATAATACCTTTACCCATCCATGGGTACTGACAGTTAATATCTCATTCGATATTAAAATAGGAAGTTGGAATTCGACGTCGAATTCCAACGATTCTGAAACAATCTCCACTCGAAAGATCGAGTGGAGACAAGAAAACATTTTCAGCATCGAATTCATTTTGTTTATCGCCCACCTCAACGTATTTTTTACATTTACAACCGAGTAACGAAAGTCGTTACTCGAAGGTGGAATACAATATTTAGTAATTCATACTTTTTCGACGTGAAAAAGCTATAAATTCGTGAGCGATATTGCTGAAATATGTGTATAAATGTATGTGAATTTCAGGAAACAGACGAATTCAATACACGACGTCGTGTATTAAATTCAATCTTCGTCACATGTACCTGCATTTTATTACGCTTATTATTATTAAAAATACACGTGAATATATATATTTTGAATACTGTGTTTGCGAATTAGAAAATTCAATATGCGAATCTGCCGCGCATGATTCAAATATTGAATTCGACTAATAAATACGGTTCAACTTCATTGAAAAGTCGTCGCCATGCCGCGCTGCAGCATGTCGCCGAGCTTTCTTGAAGAATATTTTTACATGTACATGTATAGAATATAAGATTTCGATATACGAAAATGCACGGCATTTTCAGGTTCGAAAATATGGTAAAAATAGCTTTAATCGAATGTACGAATTCGGCACCATACTGACGCCAGTATGATGCAATCGTATACCTACTTACGTTACCTACCTAACGTTACGCAGTTGAAACGCACGGTATACGGGTCCGTATACCCATTTGGTTTCGGCACGGCCGAAAAACACGTTTCTTTTTGAAAATCTATTGTCTAGTATTATGCTGCAAAACCTTATCGCTACGAACGACGGTCGTCCGTAGCCGATAACGTGTTTAATTTTAGAAATCCAGTCCATTGTCGCGCTGCAAGAATGGATGGATATTTTTTTTTGTAGGTTTTATTACTCGTAGCTGTAAAAATACAAACGGATAATTTATTATGGGTAAAAATGAACCAGCACGGCTGAATTCACGGCTTCCCATAATAAACACATTCGATCGAACATATTCTTGACGAGTAGGTACGACCTACTCATTTTCTTTCTCGAATACGTCGATCGAATATTTTTTCTTTAGCTTTAAAATACTTTTTAGCCCTCAATTTCCTTCTATCAGTATTAGATGAAATTCAGTTAATTTTGCACGTGCGAAATTAATGAATTTCAACCTAGAATATTTTGAAATATGATACAGTGATTTTTGAAGTCGAAAATCAATTCGTACTCATATCTCTTATTTTTCGCTGCAAATTTTTTAACCTATGTCTTAATGTAAGAATTCAAATAAAACACTGTGAATGCCGTCACATTCATAGATATTTACTAAAATATGTGTGGTGAAATATTGTATATTTATTCCTCGACGTCGAGAAATGAATAGGTACGACCTATTCAATAATTTTCAATGTTTCCCAAACATGTTCGAATTAGTTACATTAAATATAGGATAAATTTTCGTACGACGAAAATATTTTTTTTGACTTTCACTGCCTATATTTAAGAAATACGAGTCGATTTTTTTTTATCAATTTCTCTCCTGTCAACGTACGGATAAATCTGCAGGCAGATTTATTGGTAACTTGACATTTGCTGTTCAAAATACATCAGGAAAATGAGCGAGTCGCTCATGGTCACGATGTATTTTTGTATTACAGCAAATAAAAAAGAGAGAAATTCAAATAAAATATTGCGACGCGCAATATGATTTTGTTTTAGTATTTCTAGTCAAATAGGTACCTGATCGATACCAGAAAAGTAGGTATTCCTACTTTCTGGTATAATACTCATAATTTTACCTATTTTGAATACCTATTTATTAACGAACACATGAATTTGCACTGCAAATTCGATATCGTTTCTTCTTATTCAATTTCGAGTGAAATTGAATACAGGTTTTCGCACGTGCGAAAACAAATAGGTACCTACCTATTTAGATCGAAGTCGATTTAAATACACCTATTGGGAACGTGTTAGGTAATGGTGCGCTAGTGTCGTTTTTTACCTACCTAAATTGAAAGGGGGATAATCTTATCAGTTACATGTATTCTTATGGGAAAATCGTCATTTTTGAAAATTAATTAAAAATTCTGTTGGATCATTAGAAGGATAATTTTTTTTAATGTTGTAATTTGTACCTTCTACTATGAGGGAAAAATATTCATTTTTCCTCAGTAACTATTAAAGTCTGGAAAAAAGATGTTTTCTTGACCTCTTTCTGTTGCCTTGAAGTTATCATAAAAGAGTAATAAAATCATCATTTTGAAGGAAAATGATTACTTTAAACATTTAAAAGTGGTTGTTTTGTGTATCAAAGATGATTTTGTTTCAAATTGCTTCATGGTTCTTCTTCTTTAGTGCTATTTTATGTGAAAGCAAAAGTCGGAATATGTATACAGAGGTATACAAATTTATATTATTCAAATGAGACATTTATCACTTTAAAACTCGATACTTTAACCACTTTTAGTTAAACACTGACATTCTAATCCAAGTTTTTCATGGAAACCAAAAATTTATTGAAATTTTAGTCCGAAATCAACTTACTCTGACATGGAAAAAACCTGACTTCTTTGCTGTACAAAAGGTGGGAAAATAAATACGTAATCACCTCAAATGAATTGTTTTGTGTGCTACAAGGTCCATAAAATATTATTTATTTCAAAACACCCCTTTAGCTTACTTGGTAATGTAATTATTTATTGCCAAAAATGACGATTTTTCCATAAGAATACATGTAACTGATAACAGGTATCCCCCTTTCGATTTTTATCAGTAGAGAAATGGTAGTTCCACGAATGCTCGCCAGTGCGCGCCTCCTTTGAAAACTCGGTCCCAATTTTAGTATCTTGCTGTAGTTTTTGAACCTCGCTTCGTATTTAGACGTAGTTCGATGTAGTTTCGACTGGTATTTGGTAGATAGGTTGGCAAAATTGCATGAACTGAATTGACGACGAGATAACGTTGACAACGCCGCTCGTCGAAGGTCGACGAAAGAATTCGGTACATCGGCAATGCTTTTCGAAGCACGCTGATGGACTTAGTCAAAACAATCGGCCGAGTCTCAACCTTATCTCTTATCGATTCTTTTCATCGCAATTTTGCTTTCGATGCTTTCTTGGGTTGTTGAAACGTAGCATTTAACGTATACGAAGTCGTATATCGTTTCTTTATTTTTTTTGCAGCTATGCTCTCAGACAATCCCAAGGAAAATTCAGACAAGCAATTTCAATTATTGCATACGTCTGAACCGCTTCTCGATCGCCTGATACAGGCGGAGAAATTCGAGAAGCCGCCAAATACAGTCGTATCTACATATATTCCGTCGCTGGCGGAATATACACAGCCGAAGCGACCGCAAGTGCGGCCGCCGACGCCCGACTTATTTTTTGAAATGTATGAGATCATCGACGTCGATGATCTCCGATCTGATGTGTCTTCGCTCACGGATTTTCCGCTTAGCGACGACGAATTTGACATAAAAGACCATCCGGCAAACTGGTGCGAGTGCGCCAGTTTAGATTTTAGCACCCGCGTGACGAATGCGCACACCGGCGGCCCGATTATGACCGCCAGATTATTGACTCAATAATCTGAACCGTGCTCTTGACGATCTATTTCGTGCTTTTTTACAGAAATGCCGGAAATTATTTTATGTTCCTGGTGTCGTCGAAACCTCGCCGAGCCGTCAGAAGAACCATCAGGCTCCAGTCGGTATCCACCGGGGATGCCAATATATGTATATTGGTCATGCGGCCATGCGTTTCATCCCCCGTGCGCGCGCGCGGGGGTGGAACAGGAGCTCCGGGAAGCCAGGATGAGGAACCCGCCTCGTCCTCAAAATTCGTACGTTCCTGACTGCTTCCACTGTCCGCTTTGCGACGCGTTAATCCCTGCTGCTCGGATGGCAGAAACGATACCTCTGGTCGGACCAGTACCCCCGCCCGCGCTGCAGGCGGCGGTACTGGAGGAAAACCAAGTCCTGCGCTCGCAGGCCTTGGACCAATCCGCGGCGAATAATATTCTTCGCGATCAAGTGTCCGCGGTGAACAACACCCTAATCGATATTACGCGTGCGTTCAACCATATTGTACCACGTTTTAATTTAGATGATTTCGTTCAAGCCCGCGCGGCGGGCCATATCGAACTTAACCGATACGTGCAATCCCTTCGGTTACAGGCTCGCGAGCGCGAACCGGCGCCGAATAACACACTTCCGCTGAATCAACCGCGACCGCAGTTGGACATCGCCATCCAACAGGCAGCACGCGACGGTGTACCGCGTGCAGTGTTGGCGCAGGATGCCGCAGCTGCGGCATCCGGCCAACCAAGACAAATCTTCTGGCGCATGCCAGAAGATGCGGCGAATCGATCTCCGCTGGTGCAACCAGTTGCACCAAACGCCGAATTCGCGCAGAACGCGCCCCGTTACGAACAACCGCCGCGAAATAGAGCCCAACATCCTGCACGGCAGGATGCGCCGCAACCCCGTCGCAATCGCTCGGCGTCACGCTCCCCCGCGCGGCGGGGCCGTGCGCCACCTGCAAATCGTTCGAGATCCGCCAATCGCGCTGCGCAGAATCGACCGGCGGCACGACCAGCGCGCGCGCGCGCTCGGCGTCCGCAAATCCGGGAAGGAACCAGCCGCCGGCGCCGCGTTTCGCGGGCCTACCGATGCCGGTAGTGTCCCGCGATATCGCGACGCCGAGCTGGTATGGTCCTATGCTGCCGACAGCTCAGACCATAAGTTCGGTACTGTCTATTGCATCCTGGAACGATCGCCCGGTGGTCGTTCTAGGTAGTTATGTTCTTTTCGGCGACCAATTCGTTTGGAACATCTTACGTTCGGTTCTTCGACAACGATGCGCGGACTTAGACCAACACCCCTATTACAGTCCGCTGCTGCCGGTTGACGCGCTGCGTCAAGCGGTACAGCAATCCGGGACGGCGCCGCGCCGTATTATATATTCGGCGGGCAGCGCGGATCTACTGAACGACGCCAATAGACACGCCCGCTTCATATCCGTGACGCAGCGTTTCGAAGCTACAATTACTGAAGCCCGCGCGGCAGGCTTACAGGAACTGATCATGCTGACCCCAGCACAGCCCGATCCCTTGCCCGAAATACGCGGTATGTATATTTCATTTTTGCGCGCGAACTTGGGACAGGATCCCAATTGGTCATTCACGGTGGTGGACTTTAACCACCACCCCGACATCAACTGGCGACGCGCCGAGATTGATGGAGGCCGTGTGACCATCCCCTTCGGTACCTGTAAGGCGCTGACGTCAGCGCTCTTACAGGCGCAGGAAGGGGCCCAGTTGGCCTACATCCACACGACGCGCAGCTTACAGTTCCCGCCGCAAAGAGCGGTGCGACCGGCGGAGCCGCCGGCCGTACCCGCTCAAAACGTCGCGCAACCGGATATTCCGGCGATCCCGCAAGCCGGACCGTCGTCGTCAACAGATGGTGCGAGCAGCTCGACGTCGAACTGCTCCACCACCCTCGCCACCTCTGTACAATCAGTTGATCGTCTGCCGGAGCAGAACGCTGTCCAGGCTGCTGGACTCAACCCGATTGCAGAGATGGAGGAGGACGAATCTGAAGGCGACGATTGTCTGAATATTGATTTGGACGCGACTTCTCAAGACGGCAATAACAACGACGACATGGAACTGTAAACTGCTCGAACTGCTCGATGACGTCATCGAGCAATAAATTTCGGTTTCTAATCTTTCGCGTGTCGATATTACGGGTCTTTCGATCGATATTTTTTATTTTTCGCCAGCGATCTCGATTAATTTTGCAAATGACACAACTTCGACGGATGTCATTTTGCATATATTTTTTCTTTTTTCGAATTTGTATATTTTTTTATTTCATATCATGTTCTTGTCTTATGTCTTGTTTAATTGTACAAGAACTTTGCATTTTCTTTGTTTTTATTTGTATTTCTGTCTATTTTGTACATATTATGTTATAACCGAATACGTATGGTTCCCGAGTGCCGACACGATTCATGGACCACGATTATTCGAAAGGAAACCAACATCGACGTCGACGTTATTTTTTCTTGTTTCTATGTGTTCATTTTTTTTAGTTATAAGATTGCACTATTTCATAAGAAAACGTATATAACTGTTGAAATTGTTAACTTTCAACAATTTTTTATTTAATTTTAAGAACGTATATTTTTTTTCTTTTCTCCATGCATTCGAATTTTCATGCATTTATGACTGTACCATCATGCATTTTTGACATTTGTTTTGTTTGTGTTTTTCCTATTTTCTGCATTTCGAACTTCGAAATCCACGAATTGACAAATTTTGCCACCCTTTTCGAATTTCGGTAACTGTTGTCCAAAGCGACGTCGCCTTGGACACAGTTCTTCTAAAAATTTTCTCTTTCTTTTCTTCCTAGTTACGGGCATAGACGTCGAGATGATCTCCGTCTACAATTTTTTTTCTTTTTCCTTTTGTGTCTCGTGGCCGAGTATTTATTACGACTGTTGCGAGGTGCAAGCGCAAAGGCGCTCTTTTCAATCGTAATTCGATCGTGTGATCGTTTTACCTGATATCTTCGAAGATATCGTATGGTTTTGAACCATACTCGTTTAAGTTCAAAGTTCAATGAACTTTTGATAATTTGAGGGTGAGTTAGTTCCCCTCCATGCACCTGCTTGGAGTGTCGTGACTGACTTCACCCAGTGCAGCCTCCTCCCCTAGGAAAGTACGATGGGGCAGGTAGGGGCGGTGCCGTCAAGTTCATTTATAACGCTCGCCTTCCCTCGGTTAGCATTGCTGCCTTTGTGAAGCCGGGGGGGCAAATGTTATAGGTAAATTTGGCTACCACCTCGCCTTTACCTATATCGTGTGGCTACACTGGGTGCATCGAGTATTACGACGCTCCGAGCCGGTACTTGGACGTCCGAGTACCGCGATCAGTAGCAGTCAGTTAATTACGTGTGTAATTAGTCTTGTTGTTAGCGTCTCGGCCACGAGCAACCGCTCGTGCCCAATGTTAAATTGTTCTTTTCTGCTAATTTGTCAGTTCGTATAAAGTGCCGATAATTCGCCTCGCGAATTATCTTATTTCCGTTAATTTGTCAATTTCAAGTTAAAGTGTCATTAAACAGTCAATTTTCAGTTAATTTGTGTTTTTCTGTTAATTCGGTTATTGTGAGTGTAACAGTTTGCAATATACGTTGGTCATCCAACACATGCTAAAAGTAGTCGTTTCGCGGACCTCTATTTTTAACAAAAGTTTGGGCAACAGAAAACAGTACATAGGCAAATTGAAGTAAAGGAAAGATTTAGACGATGAGCTGAAAAATTGGCTCAGATACTTTCTCACTACATAAAGCAAGTAAAATTACGATATCTACGACACTCATTTCATTTTTTTTAAATCTAAAAATATCTAGAACCGAAATAAGCTTTAATTTTGTAAAAGGCCTGAAAAATCCTCTCTCCCCCTCCCCTTTCATTGTCTGATGTTACTTAGAAAATTTTGAAAAAAAAGACATTAAATATGTACTTGGAATTATTGAAATCTTTTTTTTCTTTTTTGTAAATTTATTCATGGGATGAATTCCCCTCCTCTTGTGGTAAAGTTTGAAATTTTTGGTGGAAAATTTGTGTAAAAATGGTATTTTTTGATTTTGTGATTTTATAAGGTGAATTAATATTGAGCTTGAAAAACGTTCAAGAAATGGTCTGAAAAATTCAAAAAAATCAATGAAAATTATTTCTGAAAAAATTGAACTTCCTGTACAAGTTGATTAATTTAAGACAGTCAAGAAATTTATCCAAAAATACGCTAAAAATCAAAAATATATTTGAAAAAAAAAATACGAAAAAATGAGAAATTTGTGAAAAAACACCTTGCATTGATTTTTTAATTGCTAACAAAATGAAATTGAAAACACATCTAAAATAGAAAATGAAGAATAAAGAAATGAATTATTTTGTTTGTGAAAAATCTCCATTTTTTAATTTCTAGTCCCAATTTCGCTGAAAACCGATGAATTATCTCGAGACATACGAAATCAAAACTTTTAAAATTAAAAAAAAATTAATCAAAATTCATTCTCTTGATAATTTTTTTTGTGTGAATTTTAAATTTCAAATTTTGATTTGATTTTTTTTCTTTTTTGAGGAAGTTACACTTTTTGTCAGGAATTTGAATCCGAGCCAAAGATATATGTAGTTTCAGATGTCTCACTCATTAATGACGAAAACTTTTCATTTCAGTCCCGCTTTTTCCACTTTGAAATCGACCTTTGAATTGAAGGTCAAAAAATCTCCAAGGCTTGAGATTATTTACGCTATTCGTAATTTTTGATGCCCTTTATTCGCAGCAAAGTTGAATCTCCTCTCCCCCCTCCAGAAAATTCTCAAGTTATGTTTTTTTGGATCTCCTTTTGGTTCCCTCCATCTTTTCCAAAAATTTCAACAATTTTTAAGGCAGGAAAATTTTATCCTCTTTTTGACTTGTTTGCAAATTTGCTTCTCATAACGAATAATCAAAATCAAGGCAGATAACAAATTTAATAGGCACTCTCTCATTTCGTATCAGTAAGAGCCACTGGAAAAAAGGTCAGAGCAAATTTCTTGGATTTTCAGTGGATTTTCACTGATTTTTCAAAGAATTTCGCTGATTTTTTCGAGTTTTCAAAGAAGTTTAGATATTTGACTGACTTTTCAGTGAATTTTCACTAATTTTCCACTAATTTTTTTCACTTTTTGCTTTTAGTGATTTTTTTTCATTGATTTATTACCATGCTGAAATTCTGACTGTTTTCCAGTGATTTTAAATAATTTTCACTGATTTTTAAATAAAGAGAGTACTGTAAGTACATTTATTAAAAGTCTGAACAATTTGAAAAAATGGTTGGAAAAATTGAGGAAAATGGCAATATCATTTTTCAAAATTTTGATGAAAGAGAGGTTGAGAAAAAAAAGAATATTACAAAAACTTATGCGGTTCAATTTCTGAATTTTAATTTTCTTCAATCTTGTGGTGGGACAAAGTTGTATTTTTGGTCTAAAAAATTGGATTCCAATTGAGAATCTTGAGATGATCATGAATCTAAAAATAAAATATATTTGTGAATTTTTGCATTTCAAAATGATAGTAATTAAGGCTGCGGGAAAATTGTAAATAATTCTACCAAAATCAGTCCAATTCTTGGCCCTCTTTTTCCAATGATACCATTTCTGGTAATTCGCTGACCTCTAAAGCTCAAATACAGAAAAAATTATTGAAATTGGGTTCTGAAATGTTTTTTTTTTTTTTTTTTTTTTTTGTCAGAAGACTTGTGTCTTTTGACTGCTACAGCTGAAATAGTGAGGAAATGAGTTGATTTTATTTCTCGTGGTTTTTTTTTCACCCAGCTCCCAATCCCCATACTTATTTTTTTTTTTTCAAAAATTCTACCATTCAAATTGTCTGACCTCGCGTGATTTTTTTTAGGGTGGAGGGGATTGGATTTCAGAACTAATCCTTATTAATTATCTATTCAATATTTTGGGAGTAATAATTCAAAGATCTTGGAACATCTGGAAAAATTTCAGGTTATGATCTCGTGCCAATCGAAACTTCCCTCTATCAAAGTTGGAATAATTACCACTTATTCTCAATTTCGATCGATATTCTGCCCCTCATTTCCTTCTCAATGACGTCATTCGTCTCAAATATTTTTCAAAATCAGTTCATTGAACGAATTCGATCACCTGCATTTATATTTGTCGCGTCGCACATTTATAGTACACAACTCGTACACTATGGCATATTTGAAAAGACAATAGGTCGAAGTTATGCAAATGTATACATAAAGGGCCATTATGAGGGACAATACGTCGTACAAAAACCCATACATACGAATACTACACGTAGTACACACGTCGCCTTGACAACTTACACACGCGTTTAATAGGTCGCTGACATAAATACCGCACCTATATCTGCCATAAACTTAAGGGCTATTCGGACTATAGAATTTGCTTCGGCTCGTCGAATCGGCGCGCCATCCGCCGTCGCCAATATTCCTAGGGTAGGTGTACAGTATAAAAATATTCACATACGTAAAAATTTGCAAGTACTATAAATTTATGACGCGACGCCAGCTCGAGCTTGATTTTCTCGCGAGTTTAATTGAATCGCGCCGTCGTACGTAAAAGACGCGTTGAAAAAAAAGAAGTAAAAGATACGCAAAGTTCAATACAAAACGATTGTAAAACCGCGTGTGTGAGAAAAAAAAAGTCTATTTTACCCTGGATACGAGTATCAGTATCCAACCGCAACGTAGCTAGCACGAACCAGATTTTATTGCTGTAGTAAAACGCCTAAGTACAAGTATTCTTTCAATTTGTACTAGTTTTTTTGCCCGTACCATGATCGTACGGCTGGTGCGCGGATTAGATATAAGTATAGTGTATGTAGGAATTGAAAAACACGTATAAAAAGAGTACCGTGGCTGGGTATAGACCGAAGGCATAGCAGGTGGATGTGTACCTAGTATTCGAGTAAAAAAGACAAAAGAAGGAAGTAAACGTAGCCAGGGAATTCGAAACAAGTATCGTAACTAGAATGGCACCACTATACAATAATATAACAGTTTACGCAGTAATACAAAAACATGCGGCAATCGTGTACACATACCGAAGATTCCGACCTTCAGCTATGTGTACGACTAACCGTTTCTTGGGCTAAAAGATCTGTAAAGTGAGGTGTATGTGGTATGAAGACATATGTAAGGTAAATACCCTTTGTGGTGTAGGAATTGAGAAATATGAGAGAAGGGGAGAGGATATTTTGAAAAAATGGTCATTGATTGGATTGAAATTGCCAATTTTTGAAAACCTTTGAATTACATTTGATTATTTTTCTGTAGATTTGTACTTTTTCAAATCTCAGGAGTTGATTTTTATTGTTGAATCATTTTTTGAATCTTCATGGGTCAATTTTTTTCGAGGAATGAGGAATTTGAAGAGATCATGTTGAAAATCTAATTGTAGAGGGTGGAAAAATGGATGAAAAGAAGATGGAAGAATGTTTCAAAATTTTTAATCCTGTCGAAATTTCTGATCAAAAATTGATTTTTGGACTAGAAAAATATTTGCATCGGGTCTGCTGCTGGTAAAAAAAAAAAAAACACAAGTAAAGCCAGAAAATGGCAATATTTTCAATAATTTTACCTACAGAACCAACAATTTTTAATGTTCCCTCTTGAATACATATTTTAATCAAAAATACCCAAGTATTGATTTTGAATGCTACTTCAAGTTTAATTTTTTATAAAAATTTATATCCTTGCTTCGCTCGGGAAGGACTGCCGTTCTTTTTTTCTTTGAAGTAGCCTTATTTGAAATTTTCTGTCAAAATCTCAACATTTTGATTTTGCTGTTTAAAATTACTGCTGAAGTCGTATTCATATTTGGCTTCCCTTCTTAAGAAAATCTTGAGTGCCAAATTCTTCAACTTTATTAAAAATTGATAAAATTTATGCTGACTTGAAATTATTTTGGATTATTTTTAGGTGAGAGAATATCCATGCTGAGCTATATTTTGTGTGTATTTGATATAGGTATACTTACCTAATTATTCGATTTTTAAGCATTTTCGTCTTCGCTTAACTCTGGGCCAAATTATCATTTTTTTACTCGAACATTTGGAATTTTTATGGGGAAAAAAGTCACGAAATTCATCTAAAATCTTGATATTTTTATTTTGTGTTCAAAATTTTCATTTTTTGATTTGGGATTGAAATTTTTATTTATTTATTTATTTTTTTAAATTCAGACGTTCAGTATTCAAAACTGGAACTCTGTACATGCAATTGAAATATTTTTAATACCTAAAAAATTTTTAGAATATTCATTTTTTTTCGTCAAAATGGTATATTACGATTCAGAGAGAACTGACGAGGGCATTATGGGTTGAAGGGGGAGGGGAGAATAAGGTGTAACGAAGTGTTATATAAAGTTCTCCACTTGTATTTTGGTTAAATAATCCAGATTTTTCAAAAAAAAAAAAATGAAAATGAAAAATTGCCCTTTTTCCAAATTTTGCGTTTTGCCATTTTTTCGCCCTACGTTGTATTCATATTTTTAGAATTATTTTACTGATACATGTTTTTACAATTTTTCGAATGATAAAGTTTTTGGGCGGAGAAGGAGGAGATTTCGAAGTCCTGCAGAAGTTTTGCTAATCGTGGGTTGTATAATTTTTCCGAGTAAAATTTCTTTCAGTTTTTTGAGTCGAAATGTGATTTTCAATATAGGTACTTATCACATACTCCTGAAATTTTTATTTTCAAAAATTATTTTTTTCCAGTCATAAATGCAGTTTTGTGATTGGAGGGGGAAGCAGACGAAACTGCTTTCTTGATTGATCCGGCTTTGGATGGATACATTACACATTCTCTATGTTTAACAATTTTTCGTCTGTAAATTTTTACGTATCTCGGATTTCTCTGTCGATGTATAAATTTTTTGATGGATCAGTTTTCATTGAAAATACTTATTAACTTTTTTTTTATTGAAATTTCAGATTTTAAGGATATTTACCAAATTGTTTTTTTGGTGGAGCGGGAGGGGGTCAAAAAGTGATGTACTCTTTTGAGATTTTCATTCGCTTTTCATTTTTTCCGATATTTTTTAAACATTTGTACAATGATTAATGGTGGATTTTTTGCATTAACGTTCAAGTCGATAAAGTTCAGATTTTCTGATAATAAAAATTTTTAAATGTGAAAAGGGTCAGATTTTTAAATTTCAATAATTTCAAATTTTGATCAAAATGAGACAATTTGAAATTATCAAAGAAATAGAATTGATTTTTCACTTCAATTTTCTTCAGTTTAAGTGAATACTTTTACAAAAATTACGCAGCTAAATCATAAGTAGCTAGTCATTATTTTGGCGTTACTGTTCAACTTTTTGAGAAAAATCGATCGCAAATTTTCAAGAAAATATCATTAAATTTTTTTCATCACAGAAAATTAGGCGTTTTTCATTCCTGAATACCCACATTTTGTTGTCAATTTGAAGTTGTATTGAGAAAAGAGTTAAATGAAATCTGGTTTTGATTTTTCAACCTAACGTGCTTGAAAATTCTATAAAAAATTTCCAAATTCCTAAAAAAATGACTACTTAGTTTGAAAATTTTCTAATCCAAAATTTGAAAATTTTTATTACCAAAATTTGAAAATTTTTATTACACAAAATTTGAAAATTTTTATTACCAAAATTTGAAAATTTTTATTACTAAAATTTGTAATTTTTTTACCAAAATTTGATTTTTTTACCAAAATCTGAAAAATTTTCTTACCAAAATTTTAAAATTTTTATAACCAGAATTTGAAAATTTTCAACATCAAAATTTGATCATTTTCAATTCAAAGTTCTAAAACTCTTAATACCATTTGAAAACGCGTAATTCTAAAATTTGATAATTTTCATTTCCAAAATTTGAAAAATTTCAACACCAAAATTTGATCATTCTTAGTACCAAGTTCTAAAATTTTAAATATTCGCCAAATTTAAAAATATTCAATTCCAAAATTCAATTTTTCGACTTGAAAATCTATTTCACCAACATTCGTAACAGAAAGCTAATTATTCTATTTTCAGTCCAAAAATTTCATCCCTCATGAAGACAACCTCAAAGATGAATTTTTCCCAAACCCCAGAACATATAACTCAAATTAACCCAATTTTTTCCAATACTATCGCCTGCGTCAATTCTGAAAAAATCACCTCGCAATTCAGCCAACTTTTGATAAAATACCTCCGCAAATATTTCTATTGTTCTATTGATTCAGCTCTTGTTGCTTTCCGTATAATTACTTACTCCGCAAATGAATAATGGTGTTTGTGTTTACAAACATATTTATACATACTAACTACACCATGCACGTCCGACGCGTTAATTTCAAAACACATAATTTTGCGTTAAATAGGAAAAATATATACGGAACGGAGAGGAGCACGGGTACTTGGCGCTGCAATCAAACAGCGAAGAAAAATTGTTGCTCGTACCTGGCTTCATAGAGGGTGGTCAGATTTATAGATGTCGGGTAATTAGTATAGAAGAAAAGGAAGCTATAAGGTTATTTTATTAAATAAGGGTAGAGAGTAGAAAGGGAAGGGCATTTTGACGACGTTAATTCGTAGCGTGCCCGGAAACTATTAATTTTACTTTTATTAACTAATGTTGCTGCCTTCTCCGTATATATAGAGCTGTGTTTGTTGGAAAAAGCTGCCGACTGTGTTATTATAGGTACACATGTAGCTTGTACTTTGCAAGTTTTTTTTCCAAACGAATTACGAAACAGTCCGAGAGTGACCAAGCGATACGAAGGCGAACACGAAGTGATTTTATTCACCGAGGAGACCCCCCCTCTTCAATTACGCCTATCTGGCCTTTGAAAAAAAAATGTCCTTTGCCAACATCGACGCAGAATGAAATACTCTCACGTGTCTCGAGCTATCGAGATGTTTGATTGGATTGAATCGACGCAAGCGCGCTTTCTATCAACTTTTTTTCACTCGCCCGGCGTCGGCGTGTAAAGAAAAAAAGAACCGGGAGCCGGCGTAATTAACATTTTGGACCGACGAACAAAGTCACCGGGAAAAAAAGCTGTTGGCAAAAGAACGCGCCAATGCGGTATAAAGTACGATGAGTAACGTGCTACGTGCACGAATTACCTTTACGTGTCGGTATACTTTGTATTCGCAGCGAAGTACGAACTTCGCCATGTCGATGTACCAAGTATTTGTCCGATGTCGGTGTCGTCGTTTTATTCGTGGGAATTTCACGTACCCTTCTGCCCTTACGAAACATATGGCTCGTATCGAGTTCCTTAGTCGTTGCGAAATCGTATATCGAACTCGAACTATGGGTGGATTTTTTAATGAGATTGTTCCAATGTGAGTTTTCCATTTCGAGGTTTTATCAAAACTGAATTTTTACGCTGAATGGGGAATTTTTCCCAATAGATGAGAACTTTTCAAAGGTGCGAGTATTTGTAGGGGTGTCTCATGCCCGTGTGTCATTTTTACTGCATATCAGACGTGGGTTAAAGTTGGAGTTGAAAAAAAAAAATGAATTATAAATATTTTATATGGCGTATACGTACGTAGACGTACGTCCCATGTATACAAGTGAAGAATATATTTACATTCGTGACCAACTGCTTTGAAATATTGCCCGCAGACTTCATAAATTATTAATTACACAAGTGTAACTTATCCTACGCTACTTATTCAACAATTGTGTTAAAAATTTGATAAATGGAGTTAATAATATGTCTAGAAGGGCACGAAAATAGTTCGATAAACATGTCAGATTTCCAATTCTATTGTATCGATGGGCTAGGTATAAAAATTGAAAGAGGGGGAAGGGTTGAGGTTGGAATCGTCATTTGTGTTTCGTATGTGAAATGTCGCCAGAAGGATGAGTTTCAAGATTGCGATGATTTCGTGTGAAATTTTTTTCAGTTGAGGTTTATTTTTGTGAGTTATTAAATTATGGATTTTTGTTTTTGAATTTTAATGATGACAATTTTTTTCATCGGGTCAGTCTGATGAAAAATCATTATCAGTATCATTTTTTACGATTCTAAAAAATTGTTCATTTCCAGAAATTACGTTGAGATGGATCAGGTTCTGATGGACAGATGAGAGGGAGATAGGGAGGGAATGGAGAGAGGGAGACAATCATTTTGGAATGATATTGAATTATTTGAAAAATTCGTGAATTTGGCCATTTTATTTCCTTTTCATTGAAAGATAGAAAAGGAGGGTGGTAGAAAGTAAAAATGAAAATTTTCTCGTATTTATGTAGTACTAGAGAATAATTGCCACAGCTTTTAATCTCATTTGAAAAAAAAATTAGCTCGAATTCGATTTTGTTCGGTCATACCTCATAACGAGGTGTTTCTTTCTTCTATCTTTTCAATCGATCTTATAATTAAAATTAAAAGCTGAACATATTTTCCCATGTCCTGTCGATTAAATTATGTCAATTCTTTGATCGATTTCTAAAATAAATTATTTAGAAATTTTCAATCATGTACGTTTCAAATATTAGTATTTTAAATTCTTTTTTTTTTTTTGAAATGATATTCGCTGATTTCAATCAAATTATTGGTTTAATTAATTCTTAATTTTTTGATTCAGCCCTGAAAATTATGAATTAAATCAATTTTTAATGGATTGTTTACCTCTCGACAGCTAAGTACCTATTATTGAAAGAAGGAATTAAGAGAAGTTGGCTTCATCTCGAAGGGCAAAAAATTGAAAAATTTTGACCGAGGTGGTATTTTTTCTAATTTTTAGACTTCGAATTATAAATAACTATAAGTTTTGAGGCATAATTTATTCAAAATTTTCTAAATTGAACCGGATTTCTTCATTTAAAATTGCAAGTTTGTGAATATGAGTAAAAAATCTATTCCCTTCCCTCTTCATTCATTTTGGCCCGGTCAAAAAGATGATCAATTTTCAAAATTGATAACTTTCAATTCAATTCTGAAAATTATTGATTTAAAACTTTCGGGCTTCTTATTTGTGAGAGATTTTTAAACAATTGTAAAAAGGACTCATTAATTTCCAACTAGGTACCTACTTTTCGAAATAATAGATTTTAATCAGTTTTAGATCTGTCAAATTTGATTACAAATTCTGAGTTGATGTTTGATTTGAATAAATTTTTTAAATAAGTAATTGAAAATTTTTAATGCGGCCATCAATTCTTTTAATGGAATTTTGACACTAGATTTTTGTAAATACTTAGTATATCTCCTAATTTTATACAAAAAAAATGATTTCTGTTTTTTCAATTGAAAAATGTAATTCAAAAGTTTTGCAAGGGTTTCAATTTTTAATGAATTTTAAAAATAGTTTCAAAATAATTTTGGTTTTGACTAAGTTGTGTTAAGTATTTTAATATTCGAAAAAATTCAGAATATTTTCAAAAACGAATCATTTGTAAAATCCAGCGAGTTATTTTTTGGGAGGGAGGGAGGGAGGGAGGGAGGGAAGGAGGAAGGGGATGTGATGAAATTGCAATATATTTTTAGGTACTACTGTTTTCAGAGTTTTTATAGATAGGTACCATTATTCCATGCTTGTTTTGCGAAGAATTGCCATCGATTTTAATCAGATTTTCATTTGAAATTGAACGAAAAACGTGTCAGAAATTCCATGCAAAATCCTCTATTGCAAATTTATAATTAATTTATTTCGAATTTTCACGATTATTCTTTTTTTTGGGGTGGGGGGATTATAGAATGGGGAAATTTTATACAATTTTTTTTCAAAATTATAAAAACAAATTTACTACCAAAATTTTATGTGGTTGAAGTGGAATCACGGTCAATTGGTTGAAACAAGAGTTAGAGGGGGGATAGTTCTTCTATAGTGGAATTTTTTTTGATATAAAGACCAGTTTTCAGCAGTGTTGGGAAAAAACATTTTTTTTTTTTTAAAAAAAAAAAGGCAAAAACAGTGTTTTTTTTTGTTAAAAATGTTTTTTTCTGTTTAAAACTTGTTGTAATTGAGAATTAGAAAAAAAAACATATTTTTGGCCTTTAAAAAGTTTAATAAGGTACGGTTACAGTTACATTGGTTTCAGTTTTTGTTATGCATGGTATCAAAAACTGCCAAAATTTTTGAAAACTCAGGAAAATGTGATCGTGAAAAAGTCAGTTCGCACTTCTCAGTTGTGTTAGAATTTTTTAATCATTTTTCTCGCACTCAGCGCTAAAAATACTACAAATTTCATTCATTTCTGCATATAAAAAACACATTTTTCAAAAAAAAACCAGACAGATGGAAAAAAACATGTTTAAAACAGAAAAAAACAATTTAAAAAACGATTTTTTGTTTAAAATAAAAATTTTTTTCTTTGTTTTAAACACGTTTTAAACAAAAGTGTTTTAAACAATTGGCCCACACTGGTTTTTAGTCAAAAACTTTTCAAAATTAAAGAATTTTTTTTGAAGGTACTAAAAATGTTAATTTGTCGAGTTGAAACAAATTTAAAATAAGAAATTGTATCTATTTCGATTCAAGTGAATCAGAAAAGATTCAATTTCAATTGGAGATTTTTGATTTTTTGCCTCCCTAATTTCTCAATTTTGGCTCGTCCCTGAAGAATATGAGGGGGGAGGGGGTGAAAATTTTTGAAAATCTTTTTTTGCTCTCATAGCTTTACGTACATTTGTTGAAGGGGACCAAAATTTTATACACATAAATAAGGTGTTTTGAGTTGGTACTCATGCTTATAAAATCTTAGCCCCTTTTTAATCCATTATTTCTGCAGATGGACTCTCAGAGCCGAGTCAAAAACATTAAGAAAAAATTCTACCTTTCAATTTGTAAATACACATAATCGCATGATTATACATACATACATATGCTACATTTAAAATTCTTCAAATTCGCACTCACAAAAAATCTCACCTCCCTTCCTTCTTCCCTCATCCAAAAAGAAACCACCTCAACCAACCCATTCAGTTCCCTCTTAGCCATAAGACATCCAGCACCTCCGAAAAAAAACCTAGCTATAAAAAAACGATCATTCAACGTCTAATCCGTCACCAAAATCACATTCAATCCTTTCGGCTATATATGCAGTCGTTTCGACAAACAATACAACGATCTCGTCAAAATAATGAAAACTTGACTGACACGCCGTGGGTAAACGTTTCAAAAACCGCCGTCCGATATCCGTCCGCTGTCCGGGTCCATGCCCAGTAGATTCCAGTTACTACAATATGATCCTACACATCATGTTATGTTTCATCATCAGCTCGTCACTCAGATGCTGCTTTATCCGCTGCACAATGGTTATTGGTATAAAAAAAATAATGAAAACTGTAATACCCATATGGAGAGAGGTGAATATTTAGAGTTAACCGTTAGTGTGATGGCAGTAGCCACCAATACACCGCTGGTTACGGATATTGCCGCATATAGACAACTATGTGTGAGTGTATGGCCCATGTAGCGCCCTATGTTGCAGAATACCATAAGTACGTGCGTACTCAATGACGTACATACACCTATGGTCCATGGTTTGAAAAAAAAAAAACGTGAAATAAACTCGAAGCTATACGCATTATTTCGCCTCTCTCCATCGATCTGGCCATTCACTATCATGCACGTGTAATTGCAACGTTAAATTCGTACGGTTTGGAGCCGTCGTCATTGCTGCTGCCCTCGTCCCTTACTCCATCCGTGGTTTCCATTCATGCTCGTACATAGACGTAATAAGTGTGTGCTGTTATTCGAGATATTAAAAATTACCAGCTTCTAATTATTTTTCCCAGCAGTATGATTTTTGACGATTGTTCTGTTTTTTTAGAATTTTTGTTTAATTTCAATTTTTTGTTCAAAATTGTATCCAATTTTATAATTTTTGCAACTGCAAATTTTTTAATCTCAAATTTTCCAATTTTTATCCACTTTTTCAATTTTTTTTTTCAATTTCATATTTTAAAAAATTTTTTTCATTCAAAATAGGAAAAAATTTCGAGAAACACAAAGATAATTTTTTTTGATCCCGAGTTGAAAAAAAATTGTAAAAAAATTCAGAATTATTGGAAAAAATTCCCGAGCTGAATGAAATTTTAAAAAGTACAAATTAAAAAATTAGAAAATCAACGGTGAAAAAAATTTTGAGAGAATTAATTTCAAAAATAGATTACAGTTGATTGGAAAAAGTTTCTTAATTTTGATCAGGGAATAGGAGTCGACTCTAGAATCAGAATCAGCCTGACTCCTTATTGACTTCAACGCTGACTGGACTCCAGTCAGGAAGTCAACTCCGGAGTCAAGTTTTTGGTCAATTTTTATTCCCCGATATTGATTTCTTCAAAAAAAAATCGATTTTTAATTTAGAAAAATTACTTTTAATTAGTTTTCAGTGGAAAGAAATTTTGAAAGACGAGAGGTTAATTTTTTTTAATAAGAGGAAATTTTAAACTGTTGAAAGTCGAATAGAATTTTCATGTTTGAGCTTCAACTATTTTTTTTTTTAAATTTGAATGAAAAGAAATTGAAAAATCATAATAGTTGAAGAACAATTTTTTCCAATTTCAACTTGGAGTATGTATATGTGGCTTTGCCGGAAAGAAGGGACCTTTTGTAAAAAAAAAAATCGATGCCTTTTTTTAATGTGTTTGGTTCAGATTTGGTGTCATTTGGGCCAAAAATATGAAGAATGAAACATCGATTTTTTTACACAATGTCCCTTCTTTCCGGTAGGGTCACATATTTATTTTTTTCAGAAGAAAAATTGAAAGAATTTTAAGAAAATGTCAGTTCGAAAAAATTTTACTGTTGAAAAAATTTCAGGAAAAAATTAGTACTTGATAAAGAAATATAAAAAATTTCGAATTAGAAAAATTCAAACAGAATAAATTTGGACTTGGTTAATCCAATTTTTGGCAAAAATAATTACGAGCCAGTTTGAAAATCGACCTCGTATCGTATTACGGCGAGAAATTCCAACTCAACCATCGGTCGTACTTCTTCGATAGAGTGCTGATAAAAATCTGACTTTTTTCACTACTTCTTTTCGATGCAATAGCTTCGCGACTCTCGAGCTGTTAATTTATTCATGAGAAGCGTTCTTTTCATATTTTTTTCGAAGGTATTCGACATGTTGCGAAATTCTCACTTATCTTTCAGACAGGTACGAATCAGGGTTGTTCGATATCTAGGCGTTGATATGTTCGCGGAGTGATCAGTTGATCAATGCTTAAGGCTATTTTCACGAATACCTTTTTTTCATATGTATGGGGAAAAGAATCATTTTTTAGCTGGATTTTTTTTTTGATTTTTTTTTTACTCAGAAAAGCCTGTTGAAGTCTTCACTCCACTAGAGAAAAAAATTACCCAAATTTTTCCAACCCTTCTACTGTTTTTTGTCGGATTTCCAAACACACGTTTCAAAAAATATTCAACTCGCGTATTGAAAACCAGAAACGACATGTTAACTTGAAAATAACAAGAACAGAAGCTTATTCGAACGTCAATTTGCATTTTCCATGGCTTATAAATCGTAAATTAATAAATGAACCAGCTTCCAGGTATTCTTATTACACTACGAACTAGATGTTCGATCGTAACCCGCGGACAAGCCGCGCCATCCGACCTTACTAATGTTTATTTTATGAAATTCGATTTGTTTTTTATGTAAATGCCGGTCGCGTAATTTCGTCGCAGCGCGATGATTTAAAAAATGTTTTTAAATTGAAAATTATAGTAATAAAAGCGCATCGGTATGATATTACGTTCCTTTACAGCGCCTTTCATGTACACAATCGCCCCCGTTGATACTGTTGTAATCTTCCCGCCACCTCGTCCGATCCTTTTCCGCATTCCCTTCGTGTTCTAGTCTGTCGCCGTAGAGTTTTTCTTCGCGGCCACCTTCGAGCTTCGATGTGGCGCGGAAAAATTATACGACCATGGGTCCCAGTGCGGAGTTATTTCACCTATCAATGGGGGTAGCTATTACGTGAATTTCCAATCTGAACCGTTATGTGATTATGGGGTATATTGGGAACTGCTGCGTATGCATAAATAACGTCCGATGAATTATATATCGACGAATCATAAATAAGTTGTATCGTAGGTCGGGTTCTTCCCTCCTCTCTTCTCCTATAGATGGTATGCTCATACTTTTGAAGATTCATTTGACCTAATTAAAGGTTTCGAATGACATGGTCACTGATTTCTTGTATTTCTTACGTCGTGAAATTGAAAATTTTCATAAGTGGAAAATTATCAGCGATGAGACACGATATTTACCGATTTTTTTGTTAAAAGTGGATAATTGCTAAGGAAGAAAGCAATTTTAACACGAATTTTAGAGCTGTAAGGAGAGAGAGGAGTCGTAAAAAATTTATTGGTTTTGTGAACATCGTCGAAATATTGAAGTGAAAAAAATAGAGTTTTTCGCTTTTGACGTCATGAACGGTGTAATGCGTGGCAGTCTAACTGATTTGCCTAAACAACTGGTAAAATGGAATGTTTTCCCTACGTATTCATGACGTATTCCTACCGGATTCCTACTTCCTACTCCTACGTCATAGCTAATCGACGGTGTTTCGTTTTCGTTCACTGATAACATTTTACCAGTAATTCGGGCAAACAAATAGGCTACACGCATTACACGAAAAACTCTATATTGGGAAATAAGAAAATTGAAAAATAACTGTTTTCAGAACCGTGTGAAAACTTGTTGAATTTTTTAGTTTACTGAACAAAAACATTCAATTTTTACGATTTTTCATTTTCAACGATCTTCTCCCAATGTAGTACCTACCTAATTTTTTGAGCCTGCTCATCGTTCTTGGTTTTTTTTTGGTCTCAAGCTCTACTGTGTTCAATAATTAGTGGAATAGTTCATTCTTTTTTATCCTTTTAAAACTGAAAATTTTTGAAAATTCAGATCCATTTCTATTATTGAAAATTCACTTCAATTTTTGAAATCGATTATACCTAATATTTGTAGTAATCGATAATCGATGGTATTTAATAGATAATTGGCTCAATTTTTTGTTCATTGATGGTCAAAATTGATTTTTATTTAAAAAAATAAAATATCCATTGGTAATTTCGAGGCAGATGATCGATCCCAGATATAATTCTACTTACTTTTTATCGATTTGAATCAATCAATATTAATTAAGTAGGGTACTCCGTCCCTAACAAAAATATTGGAATAATTTAAATTGAGTTTGGAACTTGAAAAATAATTTATGGTAATTACATTTACGATATTTTTGATCGATTTAGGAGATTCAAAATTTACGGAATTCGAAACAGTCTTCGATCACGTAATCGATAAAATTATGTTTTCAACATTCAAAAAAATCGACATTGATCGATGCCAACAAATCTCATATATTAATTATTTTTATTGATACGAATATGAAAAATGTTTGGCATCAAAGAGACATTTCTCAACATTAATCGATGGTTTCAGGAATTAATGACAAACTTGGAAATTTTAGATTTTGAATTGAAATGTGATCGACCGAATTGAGCTTAGTTGAGAAATCCAAAAAAATCCAAAATTTCCAGATTAAAGCTGAATTTTTAAAAAAAATTTTCAAGACTCGAAAATATTAGGTACTTTTTATTGAATGGATAAATGAAACAGTGTATAAAATTTGTATAAATGCTGGCAAGAAAATTTTTTCATCACATTCTCTTGATAATTTCGAACCTCCATTTTTATAGAAAAATCCATCTTGATGATTTCTTGCTGAAATCTGAATTTTCGCTACAATGTCAAATGAAAAAAAAAAATCTTGAAGGTGAGAAACGATTTTTTGGAATTGAAAAAAATCGCAGGACAAGTGCTTGAATGTCTGAAGAATTTTTTAGTAATTATTTACTTTAAAAAATACCAAAATAGTTTCTGGTGGAAAAGTTGAAGAATTTGGAACTGAACTATTCAGCATTCCAAAATTATGCAAATTTTTTTGGAGAACTAATTTGTCGAAAATCATAAAATTCAGAGGTTGAAAAAATTAAGAAATTTTAGTCTTTGAATGCCTTTTCCTATCCGCTTGGAAATCCTCGTTATTGATTCACCCATCAAACTTGATAAATTGGAAAATTTATTTTGAAGAAGGCAAAACAAAATAATTTTGATTTTAAATAGAAATTGTAGCTACTTTTACCATTTTCTCCCACCATCTCCCTTCTATCTGAAATTTTGAATAGATGTACCTTACTTATCTTCTTAGGTCGATATCTATTTTGAACAGAAACAAATTGAACCTCTCTGCATCTTTGTCAGAAGTCTTATCCCTGTTGAAATAGAACCATAGGTACCTACTACCTACACTTTAATTTTATTTAATACCTTTCGTAAATGAGAGGTCTGAAAAACCAGGAAAAGTCGAGGAAAATCATATCCGAAAAATAATTGACACCATGGCAGGTCATCAAGGAATAAAGTTTTTTTTTCAAGTCAAAAAAAAAAAGTACGAATTTTTATTTTTTGGATTCCAGTATGAACTCTGGTATTCCAACTTCAAGGTGTCCTATCCACTTTTGGAAAACCTAGAAAGAATGGGAAAAGGTCAAGAAATTTTAAAATCTCATTGGAAAATTTTTTTAAATCAAAAAGAAATATGAATCATCCAGAAAAATGCTTCTTTCATTTTATTGCAGGGACTATAGAATTCTTGAATTTGAAGCATATGTCTTTCTTTTGATGAAGGAGAGGAAAGATTCAATGAATTGTGGAGAATTTTTTGGGTTTTCAGCTCTGGAAAATCCGAATTTTCATAATTTGGTAGACACCCTGAAACAGTTTTTCTTTTTTTTTTTGAATTTTTTTCTGTAGTGAATTGAAATTCTCAAGTTTTGAAGAGAGTGGAAAGGCAGGAGGGGAGGGGGGAGGTCAGAAATTTTCAGAGTTGAATTTGAGTCGTTTTTGTGGTCAGAAAATGAAATATCTGAAGGTCTAGTAAGAAATATTATAATTTTTGAAAAGAAATTCGTTGGGATATCTTGTGAAAAACTGCTACTTATTTCTTTCATGCTTCATAAATATCGTGTATGAATCTCAATGTAAAAACCACCTTTAGGGGTCAAAAGTTGGTTTTTTAGTTGAGGTTCTGTTTTGATTCTACTCCTTCTGAAAGGCCCAAAATCTGCCTCAATTCAGAAATCAACTTTTTCACCCTTAGGGGTAGTTTCTATGCATACGATCTCGAAAAATTGATCTGGAAAATCTAGTAAAGTCAAAGAAACTCGTTTCTGAAACATTGCGAACACCTGTCCCCTTTTTTAAAAAAATAAAGTCGATAAATTCTTATTTTTTAAAATAATATATATTTGCGAAAATTTTTCTTTTTCGCCCCCTTTCCTTCTCCTTCTCGAGATTTTTAGCCCAGTTCCGTCTCTGCATAAAATATGCCTCTTAGATTTACCCACTGACATCTAATTTTTCTCTGCAGAAGGTTTTTCCGCATACTCGTATTTTTTGCCTACACGAAAAACATACTCTTCCAGTTCATACCTCATGCCATATGTATGTGCGTTTTCAAACCAACTAATAGATCTACATGTAAAACAGCGTCAAAGATTGTTATCAGTTTCCTACAATTTTTTTCATTCCACAAAAACCCATGCCAGATTGATTTTCACGTGCATGATTTTTTTTTTTTTCATTCCATCAAATCTACGTCGTCTTGGCTGCGAGGAAAAAACCTAACCCGGGAGCATTTTCACGTTTTACCGATCCTTATATACGCAGCAATTATCGGCTCGCTGGCGTGTAGCATTTAATGAGACTATTTTGATGGTCGATTTCATGGACAACGCACGTCCATTACATACAGTGCCTTAGCTCTGAAAATCAGCGCAAGGGAGATCTTTGGTATGGGCACTTTGCATATTAGAAGATTATCCGCAGTATGAGATTTTTGGATATTACGAAGGATACGTGCGCGTATAATGTCCCTACTGAGCTACCAGGCGATAAATATAGAAAGGCGTAAGCACATAGAGAAGCAGAATAGCGTAATGTATGTAATTGTAAGATAACAACAGCAGAAACAGCAACGGTGGCGATTAAACGCGTCGTTTGACGGAATACCGACATAAAAGGTTGTACCAATGGCTGGCGAGGCAGCCTCGGCAACGGCGACACAAGCGTACCGTATCAAAGTTCATTTACACAGTGGAAAAAAATTTTCTCCTGTGTAGAAATGGCGGCCGTTATATGGTGTAACAGCTTACACACTTAGAGCCAGTAAAAAGCTTCATCGGATCGAAACGTTGCGCGTTATGCATGACTTGCTCGTATTAGTTTCGGTTACCGATTCGGATTGACTGGATGTCAGGTTCGATGTCTGCTTTCACGCAGCACCGTTGCCCGCCTTGTACCCTATTGGTGTGATTTCATCCCACGATTTACAATGAAAATTCACGGTTAATCGTTTTACGTTTTCGACACGAAAAAATATGGTAAAAAAAAAATACCAAGAAGAATCACGTGAATTCGGTGCCATCGACGCCGCCGAGCCGAATCTTTTTCGATACTGGAACGGAAGACGCCGCAGTTGAAAAATTTTCTAACCGACGATTTATACCTACGTAGGTAAAGTCGATATGTAGCCTAGTGCCGGAGTACCACTGGCACTGGCGTGCAGAGTTCACCTGCGCGTGAATCCGCCTTGTCTGATGCGAATTTTTCATTGTGGATGGAAATACGGGCTTAGCCGAATGGTGGGTAGCAGATGTGCTAGCACGCGTATGAATTTGCGCCACTTTTACCTGTTCGATGCTCGATGGATCGAATCCAATTTGACGATGGGAAATTGCATGAGCTGCCATGACTGGCCCGCATGTTTGCCAATTTTTTTAGCCAATACGATCGCTTCGGTGGTGGAAATTTGAATATTTATGAATATTTAAATTTTGGTTGAAGAGATGAACGAATTGAAATGGGGTTTCAACTAATGCTTAATGAGAAATGGGTCCATTGGTAATATTTTTTACATGAGCCTGGATATAAAAATCACCTTAGGGGTCGAAAATTGATTTTTGAGTTGATACTGCATGATTTTGGGACTTTGAGATAGAGTAGAATCGAGGAGCAAGCTCAATTCAAAAACGAATATTTGACCTCTGACTCTGAGGGTAGTTCCTGAATCCTATGGCTTACCTATTTGCCTACATGCGAGAAATATT
Source organism: Pseudococcus jackbeardsleyi (assembly GCA_038380155.1). NCBI lineage: Eukaryota > Metazoa > Arthropoda > Insecta > Hemiptera > Pseudococcidae > Pseudococcus > Pseudococcus jackbeardsleyi. The sequence continues at coordinate 21,577,042 of CM076240.1, read as the reverse complement.
TTAAGATCTATACCAAATTTCAGGCAGGGCTAGTGGAACAGAACTTTGATTTGTTTTGTTCTGTTCAAAAGAACGAATTATTCTCAAAATAAATTAATCGTTCTGGTGTTTTGTTCAAACGAAAATAGTTTTTTTTTTGTTTCGTTCAAGTTGATAAAATGATCTCACACAGTAGGTAAAGTTGGACCGTGAAATCAATCAAAATTCGATTCATCTATTTCCAAATCAGGGGAGGGGAACAGAGGACTGAATTACGGTCAAAAAAAATTCGGTAGGTACATTGGAATACCATCTGCAAGTTTGCTTGTTCAAAATATTGTTCCCTGCATTCAAAAATCACACTGGAACATCTGGAATGAACTCTACAAATCTTCTTTTTCAAATTTTTCATCGTGGAAATGTCCAAAGGTGCACTTTTTTGGCTTTTCTGATATGATTTCTGGAAAAACGGTCTCACTCCATTCGAATAGTATTTTAATCAATTCATGTATTTTTTTTTTTTTTTTTTTGAATGAATAGGTGCGTACGAGTAATTAATTTTTTAATTCGAATCAAACCAGTCAGATTGAATTTTGGCATTTTGATTCAGTGAAACCAATTTCACTAAAAATTAGTGCAACAAATCTTACTAGAAATCAGTGAAAAAATTTTCTCCAAAAATCGATAAAACAAATCTCACTTAAAATCAGTGAAACAAATTTCACTTGAAATTAATAAAACAAGTATCACTAAAAATCAGTGAAACAATTTCCACCAAAAATTGATAAAACCAATCTCACTAGAAACCAGTAAGTAAAACAGATTTCACTTGAAATTAGTGAAACAAAGTTCACTTGAAATTCACTTGAAATTAGTGAAACAAAGTTCACTGGAAATTCATTTTAAATTAGTGAAACAAAGTTCACTTGAAATTCACTAACAAAGTTCACTTGAAATTCACTTTAAATTAGTGAAACAAATTTTACTTGAAATTCACTTGAAATTGGTGAAACAAATTTCACTTTGAATTATGAAACAAATTTAAGTGAAATTCACTTGAAATTAGTAAAACAAATTTCACTTTAAATTAGTGAAACAAATTTCACTTTGAATTAATGAAACAAATTTAAAGTGAAATTCACTTGAAAATAGTGAAACAAATTTCACTTTGAATTAATGAAACAAATTTCACTTGAAATTCACTTGAAATTAGTGAAACAAATTTCACTTGAAATTAGTGAAACAAATTTCACTTGAAATTAGTGAAACAAATTTCTCTTGAAATTAGTGAAACAAATTTCTCTTGAAATTAGTGAAACAAATTTCACTTGAAATTAGTGAAACAAATTTCACTTGAAATTAGTGAAACAAATTTCACTTGAAATTATAGTGAAACAAAATTCAACAAATTTCACTTAGAATCATTGAATTTTTTACTGAAATTTTGGTAGCAAATCATTGATTTCCCCATCAGTTTTCAATTTGAAATTCAATAATTTTTTGACTGAAAGATCAGGAGAAATCATTTAATCACTGAATTTTTGTTGAATTTATTTCACTGATTCAGGAAGGCAGACTTTCGCCAAATAATTCAAGTACAGAAAGTATAATGATCGTGTTTTTCAAAAATTCTGCAATTTTTCTCATCTTTTGTCAACTAAAAACACCCTGGACTACCATTGCCCCTAAAATAACGAGTTGTTCAATTTTTCCATTGGATTTTGACAACCCTTCCTAATTTTTTTTTTTGAATGCCAAACCCCTCCTTTGCGTAATTTCTTGGTGTGCTTATGTTCGAATGTGAAATCGAAATATAGCTATTTGCTTATGTAACTAGAAGTTTCAAAAATTTCCATACCCAAATCTTTCACATCACTGTAGTTTTTTTCCAACATTGATCATCAATCTACTAAGAATGAGTTGATTCGTGTATATTTCGATAAAAAGTGTGCAAATCAGTGGTTTTTTTTATAAAAAAATTGAACAAAAATGATGGATTTGAAAAAAAAAAACTAAAAATAACTATAAATTTTTTTAAAAAATTCCATGAGACATACACTTTTTTTTAAATAAAAACGATCTAACATATTTGATAGGATGAGTTTTTGACTGGAATCTAAAAAATAAATTTTCCAAAAATTCTAACAATTTCCGAATAATTTTTTGGCTTCAAAAACACATACCTAATTTTACTATATTTAATTCAAGTATTTTGAAATACAATACAAACATGTAAGTAATTACTTTGTAAATCAAAATAAATTAAGTAGGTATGCAACATTTTAAAAATTAAGTTGAGAAGAAAAAAATGATTTCCTTTTAGTCTACAAACCCAGAAGAGGGAGAGGGTGGGTAGCCAGAATTAATCGGACACCCGATATAATAATTCTAACAAATAAATTAGTTCCGAGAGCCCCAACGAGATCTTTTGCTCATTACGACGATGCTGCGTGGTACGGAATACGGATGATACGCGGAGGCATTTAAGGTACCCTTTATCCTCCCATTTTATTTAAATGTTGTTGATTAAAAAAAAAAAAGTTCTATTTGTAATTAAAAAACTGTGTACGGTTTTTCATATGTGTGTGAGAGGTGGTCGCAGTATATGAACAGAGCTGCGCCGGATACCGGTATAGTTTTTGGTCAACGCGAGTAATTAATTTTATGTCGAAAGTACGCTCAAGGCGGAGATCGGACGGTGAAGTGTTCATATGTATTGGTGAGCGTACAAGTACGTAAATGTGTATGATGAGTATTCAGGTATAAAATATTGTGATGATGTTTTTGCGGTAAAATGTACGAGAATGGATGCTATGATATCATCGAGAGATTTTAAGAATCAGTGTATGCATATTAAAGAGGTTTGTGAAGCTAATTTATCAAAATATCTTGAGGTGGCTCGTGGCTGGAGACTGGTGCTAGGAACGAATTTTGTGTCAATAGCGAAATTTCATCCTAGAAATATTATTTTTCTAGATTAAAAAAATGATTAAAATTAATTGATATATAGAATTGAGGTTTCAAAAAAAAAAAGTGAAATTCTTTATGTAAGTACTAAGTAGAAAAAATTTATAAAATTTACTGAAAGTTGGTAAAATTTCAAAAAAAATTGAATACTTATTTGGAGAACTTTGAAAACTTAATCTGGAAACCCTAAAAAAAAGCCAAAGAATTCGGGGAAAAAGTTTGAGAAAATTGATGATTTTTTTTATTTCAGAAATCTTAAATTTCAATCAGAAAATTTTACTGCTTCTGTCAAAATTGGGAAAATCTGATTGGAAAATTTCAATTTTTATCCTTCCAATAATTGCAAAATTTTGAATTATTTTCATAAATTTCGCAAGTATAAGATCCTATAATTTCTAATCCAGTGAATTTTTCTTCTCAATCCTCCTAGAACCTAACTTCACATCAACGTCAACTGATCATGAAACATCAAACTGAAACCCATCTACGATGGCGTCGTTCACACCCCAATAATTTTTGTACACAAGTCGACGTCGCCATCGCATCAATCTCCGCAGCAAAAGTGAAACTTGGTACAATATCGAAGTAGGATTTACCTATTGGAACAGGCATCTACGTATAAATCATGGTAGACGAGTTTTCCTTTTCCACCTCTGTGATTCGTCTCCGCCATCTTCACTCTTCAGCGCCGCATGTTCAATGTTGAACGAATGTTTGGAAAAAGTCCGTACAATCTTATATATTTTCGTATACGCTCTAGCGACTGTCAATGTACCTTGGGCTTGTGCATGTCTAAATGCATGTTTAGTCAACTGAACAATATCGCGTTTAATGCTACTGCTCGGTCACGTCGGTGCTGACTTTTCAGTATGACGAGATTCGAATGGCTCGGCTGTTCAAAACAAGCGAATTTTTACGCTTCGTACTCGGTACTTCGTCTCGGTGGGTATGTCTTATGTCGACGTGGTTGTTGGGTAGATACCTGCCTGTAGAAATTTCACGCAAATTCGATCGATTAATCCGGTGTCCGATGATTGCGGCTTGAAGAGTAGATGGAATTTTCGTGTGGAAACGAATGAGTGGGAGGGAGCAGGTGCGAGGTAAATGGTTTTTAATAGGTGTGGAAATGGTGGAATGAGAGATAGGAGTGTGAGGATGTGATACGAAGGCATGCTAATTTTAGTTCAGAAATGAGCTTTTAAGAGACTTTTTTGGGGGCAAAATTAATAATTTCTAAATTCATTTTTATGGAAGGGGTTTTCTTGGAATTTTCCAAAAAAAAAAGAAATGAAACTGTAGACTACTGTTTTTATACGCAATCCAGGAAACAGTGATGAAAAACTGAAACTGAAAAAAAGTGGAACTAGTGAAAAATTGGAACTGAAACTGGAACTAAAATGATGAGAACTGAAAACTGAAAATTGGAACTGGAACTAAAATGAATAATTTCAGTTCTATTTTCAATTCCATGAGCTTTAATTTTTATGTACTGTTTTGAAGTCAACACCCAAAAATTTTACAAAACAATGAAAATTTTTAGGAAAAAAAAAGGAATTACTTGGAATTTTTTAAAAATTTGGCTTGAAAAAGTCAAAAACTAAAAAATTGGAACTGAAAATTAAAACTAAAAATTGTTGAGAACTAAAACTGAAACTTGAACTACCTGGAACTTGAAGATTCGAAAACTGAAACTGAAATTTGAACTGGAACTGATATCATTTAAGTTTTTATCATTACCAGGTAATCCTAAACTTTTTGACAATTTGAAAAAATTTTCTTGATGACAAAATCTTCATGGAAAACTTTTTTTTGCGGATGTTTGCCTGGAATAAATTTTTTGAATTTGATACATTTTTTGACTCATAGGTAATGAAAGATAAAGCCATAAGCCTTGACTGACTTTATAAAAATATTGATGCCACTTTACTAGGGCTGGCTGGAGGCCCAAAATTTCAATTCTACATTTCATTTCGAGAACTATAATCACAAAATATTTTTTCTCTCTAAGATTGCAATTTTAAAGTAAGAAAGAAGAGAAACGAAAAAAAAAATTATGCAAAAGAGGACTAAAAAAATGAAATTTCAACATTTTTTGGGAGGGGAGAAATTGTGTAAATTTTTTAAACACCAGTTTGCATTCTAAAATGACAATTTTTCCATCGAAAAGTACTCTTTCATTTATAAATCAGTAAAAATTATCGAAAATCACTGAAAAACAGTCAGAATTGTAGTACAGGAAAAAATCAGTGGAAAAATTTTCACTTATCAGTGAAAATTCACTGTAAAGTCAGTGTCATTTACGAATTCAGCTGAAAAATCAGTAAAAATTTGCTGAAAATCAGTAAATTTTGCTGGTTTTTCCTGTGCTGCAATTCTGATTGTTCAACAGTATGACTTTTGACTGATTCAGAATGAGAGAGTAATGAGCTGAAGAGACAAAAACAATAGAAATTACCAAAAAAAAAGACCAAAAAATGAATTTTCAGCATTTTTCTGAAAGGAGAGAGGATTTATAAATTTTTTTCAGCACCAGTTTGCATTCTAAAATCTCGATTTTTCAAAATTTTTTCCATCAAAAAGTAATGAGCTGCAGAGACAGGAACAAAAAAATTACGAACTAAGCTTAAAAAATCAATTTTCATCTTTTTTCTGGTTGGGGAGAAGGTCTGTAAATTTTTTTCAGCACCTTTTTGAATTCGCTCTCGTCAACTCTGCATTTTTCAAAATATTTCCCCCCAAAAAATTCATCTAAAAATCTCCCAACTCGAAACTCGATCAATTCTGACCATATTTGTCGACATCACCCACCCATAAAAATTCCCCGCGAAGTACGAATACTCGGTAAATTATCAATCATAATTCACACTAACTCGATCAGGATCCGTTGGGCAGATTTCACAAATTCCACGAATAATCTCGTCGCGCTGGCTATAAATCATCTCTGGAAGGGAAAAAACCGCCAAAATTCAACGAAGTGAAAAAAATTGTGAAAAAAACAACACACAGAAGGAACCTCGAGAGACCCGAGTCGATGTAACATATTTTTGAAATAGATAGTTGCCGTCTATCCCGAAGCAGCTGCAATGGGCGTGTATTACGTATGTTTACCGTTTGCTAATAGCAAAGAAGCTTTCATCTTTTCGTTCGATGTGTATGTATTTTTTTCGCTATTTTTTTTCCTCGGTTCGTGTCGAAACCTCGTATTTGTGTGTGTCTTCTGCGTACACGCGGGCACGAAGACTAAACAAGGATGGAGAATAGGTAATTACTGGTTACGTTGTCGCTACGCCAGATCAACTTCCTACGGCTCTGTAAATTTTTTCAATTCGCTCTAAATTAAAGTCGAATAAAATTTCTAGCTTCTGAGAAACCTCCGCTAAAAGTTTCTACCCTCTTGGAGGAAGAAGGACATCAAGCTTGCGGGAAAACAATAACTCGAGGACTTCCGACGAGTGATGTCCTTCATGGCCGTGGTACTCTTCGATACGCGGCCGAACCGAAAAAAAATAATAAAAACAATGGCAATGGTGTACGAGTATATGGTATATCTGTTCTATACCATGGGAAGACATGGCTCGGTAATACAGAAAGGTTAGATTTTAACATTACGATAAACTGGAAGTGACGCCTTCCTCAGCGCGACGGACGCGTTGCTGGTAACGTTTTATTATCAATCGCGCCCTTTTCCTCTTTTTTATTTTTATTTTTTTATTTTATTCCGACGTAAAATGTGAAAACACACGATAACGATTTTTCCCCCGATCGTACAGTTGGGATGACCAATCGACGCGAGTGTTTGGAAACCTAGGTAGATAAATTTTAATTAAATGTCGAATATGAGTAGATATGTGAACGTGTACCCATCCAGTGGGTCTCAGTTGAAATTCACCTCAAACGTGGGTCATAGCGACAGCCAAGTATCGTAAAGAAGTCTACAGGGAACGCCTTTTCCCCTTAAACAAAACGTTGGTAAATAATGAAAATGAATTATTGGAAATTAGCCACGTTGAATTAGTCTCATCAACCGAAACAGCCTTGTTAACGGATTAAACCTGGCCGAATGCGATGCCGTGCAAATTAATTAATTTTGGGTGCAGATCGACGCAGCCTATGAAAGATGCCGCTTGCCGGTTCGACTTTGAGTGAAAATTAGTTTTGGTACGTCGTCGCGTTCGATTGGTTAGGATTATTTTCATTGCGATATTACTATTTTTAGAGTTGATCGGGTTGTTGAGAAAGTTCTCTACTGATCGAATTAAAAAAATTGAAATCCTTTTCTCAAAGATTTACTTTAGTAGGAAATTTTTTTTAAAAAAAACTTTTAGAACTCATTTTGCATCGATTGGGCCGAAATTTGGCTCATTGAAAGAGTAGGTCATCCACAAATTAGAACCAAACTCTGAACATTCGAAATCAATGTTTTGATGCAATTTTGAATATTGTGAGACTTTATATTTTCATAAGAACAAATCATGTACAATTTTCAAAAATCTCAAAATTGGTTTGTATGCTAAAATTGACCCCAGAATGAAATTTTCTATAATTTTCGAGTCAATCTGAAGCTTTTAGTAAAAGTTTATTTTTCTTCAGCGAACTGGAATTGCTCCAGACGATGGTATAATCAATTTCAACTAATCAAAATTTGGTTCCCGGAGACATAATATCTCAGTGAACTGAATTTTTAGCAAGAACTGGTTGTAAAAGTTTTCTGTTTGAAAATTAATTTTCTCATTCCTTATCTACTCTTTTCACAAAGTCGTTTCTCTCTTTTTTTTTGAAAAACTTCAGGCAAACAGAAAGTTGGAATTTAGAGAAGTGAATAGAAGAGATATAAAATTTGGCCACAAAACTTGGACTTTCAATTGAAGTAAGATCACCGCACGAGGCATTTTCGATTGATTGGAAAATTGCTAAAAAAAAATCCAAAAATAAAACACAATATGCTTAAAGTTTTGATTACTTGATCTTTTAAAATATTTTTTTTAAATTTAATCACAGGTGGAAGTTTTTCAAATCCAAAATTAGGTTTAAAAATGGGGAAGAGGGAGAGGGGTGTTATTCGCCAATAATGAAAAAAATCTGTGACTGAATTTGAACTATTCTTCAGTAGTTGAAGAATAAAAGTTTTAAGTAGATTTCGGAGCTAATAAAAAAATCTTGCAAATCGAATCCAAAAACACTGATTTTTAAAATGTTCAAATAATTTTTTTCAAAAGAATAGTTTTTCTAAGGGGATGGGAGAAGAGAGGGGGTGCGAATTGTGGAGCCAGATTTTTTTGCCAAGATACGCTGAAAGATAAAATATTAAAGCTTATTGTTTGGAAAAATTTTTTCTAGAATGCATCAACTTGAAAATTGTGAAGAATTGTGGGAAAATATTTTTATTCTCACATTTTTTCAATAAAAAATGAAATACAGCCCATTTTTATAGACTCTGGTAAAAATGTGTCACTCTCAAATTTGAGTCCTTTTTGAGGGGGAGGGGGCAGGTCAAAAGTGATGATTCTGAAAAAAAAGTAAACAACGGTAGGAGTATTATTGTAAAATTGACAATAAAAATCGATATCAATGGCTTTTGCATAAAATTGTGATTTTTTTTGGTATGTGTGTGGGAGTACTTACTTTTTTTTGGGGAGGGGGGAAGGTTTTAAAAAATTCTTTGAAATAAATCAAAATAAGAAGGAAAAATTAGGTTCAAAATTTATTTAAAATTCAATTTCAAATTTTTTATTCTTTATTAATTTTAACTATAAAGTTTTTCCATGTCTGTTTGAATTTTTTTCGCGAATTTTGTCTTTGAATTTTTTTGAAGGGTCATTTGTCATTTTTGGATTTTTTTGCGGATAGGAATAATGAATTGAATTAAGAAACTTGAAATACCAACAGAATTTATAGAGTATTGCCGTCTAGAAATATTTTGTAGTTGGATAGTTCTGCACATGCCTGAGCAAAACTCTGTGAAAATAAGATTTTTAATATCCAAAAAATACATTTTTTTAATATGTTTTAATGCTTTAAAAAATCCTAATCTGGTGTAATCGAGGAGGGAGGGTACAAATGATATTTTAAATTGATATCCAAGTACCTAATCATCAAAATATTGGAAATGACAAAATATCTCCCCAGCAGTCAATCTTCTGGAAGTAAAATGTAGGTACTACTTTTATCTACTTTTGTTCTTCACACCGCTATGAGGGAGGATCATAAAAAATTGGACAAAATGCGCAGTTCAAAGAATTTATTTTTGCTCCATATCACATTTTTAGTGATTTTCAAGCCTGAAAGTTTCCATCACTGCAGGTAACTGGTAGTTCGCCAGTCTTTGCCTTTGCTTTGCCTTCAATGTATAGAAAGAATTCTATAGGAAATGTCGTGAAAATGGTTTTGAAAAAGTCAAATATCCCCTAAAAAGTAAAATTTTGAGCAAAGGTAAGTCGTAAAAGAGTGGAAAAAACAGATTTTCATCTCGATAATGGGGAAAAATTTCGGTTTTGATCAAAAAATTTTGCCAAGTCACAAATTTCAGAAATTTCCATTTTTTATAGCCTTTCAAATAATTAAAAAGAAACCTGTAAAATTAACACAGTGGAACTCAAAAATCCTGCATCTCATTAAAAATTTCATTTTTCAAAATTTATTTCAAACTTGATTTTTCTAATCTTATTTATTTCTCATGGAAATGATAAATTGATCGAGTGAGGGTTAGGGGCAAAGATCTTTTCAAAGATTTCATTAAAATTCTGAAAAAGTCTAACAATAGCCTCCCATTTCAGTTACAGTTCTGAAAGTACATATGGGTAATGATTTTTCAAAAGATTTTTGGCAATTTTGAACCCTAATTTTTCCTGCGTTTTAAAATAGCAAAGTGTCTCTTCGTCTATTTCTCATTCCTTCTAATAAATTCAGGCATTCTAACTTGATCACTATTTCTGATGAATATCAAAAACTCGAAATCCAATGTACATCATACCCCCAAGGATATCAAAACCAACCATAATCTCATTCACATGTTAAAAAGTATTCCCCTTCCCTCTCCCTTCCCAAGTCACATTTTCAGAGATTCCAGATTAACGGCGTTTCAACTCTGCAACCATTTCACCTCGATTTAACACGTTGATAAAATTGCCTACCCAAATCGCCTTAAAAAAATTCCCCAGTATTTTTCCATCAATGAAACATCTAAAAATTGGTAATTCCAAACAACTAATAAAAAATCCTATTATTATACAAAAAACTACTACAGAAAGATAGTTCAAACGAGTAATAAATATTAAAACCCTCTTGGCCTCGTGTCGACTTACAGGTATCTGTAAGTCTTAGATCATCTACCACCTCGCAGCCTGTCAAGTAGCATGTTTTCGACAATCGCTACAAAAGACATCGTATATAAAAATCATCCTCGATAAAAATCTACCACCGCGATCCTAAAATAAGGGGGAAAAAGGGATAGAGCGATAAATTCGATACATAATGTCGTATTTACACGCTAAATTACACAAATGTCTACACGATGATGGTATGTGTGATATAGACATTCACCGTACACATTGGTCCCCCTCGAACTAATAACAGAGCTAATGACCTAAAGATGACGCGAGTGTTTCTCAGTAGGTGCCAGGAAGAGGTTTCAATGATTCATTGAAGTCTGCCGGCATTTCTACGGCGGTTCCTTTTTTCCCCGATGCGACAATTCAACTGAATCGGGTGTTCTGAGAATTTTATGGAGATGCTGACGACGAATGATTGTAATTCGCGAATTTTGTCGATACTCCCACAATTTACGCAATCTAACCCATAAAATAAGGACTGAAGGTCGAATCATCTAATGACACTGGCATCTGCATCGGGTGCCGAGAGAATTTCACACCGGTTTGGACCATAAGGCGATTGAATTGCTGATATTTGATGGATCCCCGGTACGTGTGGAAAGATTAAAATAATAGGTACACGTGTGCATGACTATAAAACATTTTGTAGGTATTTTAAGCGTACTAGCGACCAAGTAGCTTACACGATATACAACGTGATCGTAATTTAGTGCAGGAAACGGATCGCCGTCGACTTCCGAGCTTGCCCATCTCGTTTCCCCTTCCCCTTTGCGTAGGAATTGTTTCGTCGGCCCGAACAATGCAAATTAGTGATGCATATTATATGCAACATATTTTTCCTTCGAATAGTTTTAATATGCAAATGTCGAGTAGGAAAAAAAAAACGAGTTATGTAAATTGTCAAGCATTTTTCTCAAGTATATAACGGCGACGTGCGGTACGCTGTGTAAGTTTGTAGCTCATTTAAAAAGTTTCACTCGCTGAGGATCCAATTTGAAAAAAAATCACCGTTGATGCTGCGTTTAATTACACGGATGCGGTAGGGATCGCGAATCGTGGAAATTATCTCGTTCGAGATGAAATCGTAGCAGTAAACAGAAGCTGGTGAATGAGCCGAGCTCCAGAGTCGAGTTGGCGATTGAAATATTTTATTAAAATACCCAACATGGACGATTTACGAGCTGCGAGGTGAAGACATTTAATCGGAGCGTATCGACGTATGCGATGATATAAAATGCACTTTGTGATTTCATGGAGTGAATATCTTGGTACGGGATGTGCGTATTATGATACGATGCGATGCACACACACGCATGATTTTTATACTTTTAATTGAAAATTACGAAAAATTTTAATTCCCTTCCGAGAAGCGCGAAACGATGCGATGCGACAATTAAGTCCATGCTGTTGCTTCAATTAAAGATTTTCAAACACGATATGCTACCTACGGTTAATTTATCGTCGTCGACTTGTCGTTTTATAGCCTTGACAACCGAGTGGAGAGGTTTTCGCCCCGGTGCGCTTTTCCTTCGGCGGTGCGGTGTTATTAGAGTTGTGAGTGATTGCGATGTCACGTTGGGAGGGAGTGAAGGGGGTGAGGAAAATTTTATGTGGTTTTATTTGTCGTGTGGATGAGGAGGGGATGGTGGGGTGAAGAAGTATGTTTGATCTTCTGGGATCTAGAATTTTTTTAATGGAGGTTTGTAGATTGATCAAAAAGGAGAAGTTGAATTTTATTTTGGGAAGGGATTGGGTCTGTTATTTTTTTTTTTTTAAATTGGATTCGATTATTTATGCACATGGGTTGTTCAAGTTGATTTGAATGGATAGTAGGTATGTCCCAAATGGACAAAATGCCCTCGATGGACAATGTGTCCCAAATGGATATGAATTATATCTCAAATGATCATTTCGGCTCGGACCTCAGTTGAGTTTGGTAGGTCCGAAGTTGAATTATTTTCATTCGAAAAAAATACCCCCATGATTTGAAAAAAATAGCATTTTTAGTTCTTCTATGAAGAATTGAAAAAAATTTGAAAATTGTTGGTATTTTATTCAAAATCGATTTCATTTCATTTAAAGAGCATTATATAACTACTCTTGAATCGATCGAGACAAAAATCACTCAAATTGTTGGTATTGATGTGAAACTGTCCCATAAAATTTTCAACTCTCCTCATCCCCTCCAGAACCTGAATATTTTCCATTCCTGATAGGTAATTGATAAAAGTGGCTTGAAAATTTTGAAATTTTTACAGAATATATTTGACCCTGCCGGAAAAAAGGGACCTTGTGTAAAAAAAATTTATGTCTCATTTTTCACGAAGGTCCCTTCTTTCCGGCAGGGTCACATGTAGATATCATGAAGACGTATACATCTGAAAATGTGAAAAAAAATCTTGAAATTTCTCAGGATTTTTGATTGAAATTTTCCAAAAAGAGAGGAACAGGGGGTCGTGTTATATTTTTCACTCAATTTTTTCCTTTGATACAACATACATACATTTTTGGAGGGGGAGGGGGGGGGGTTAAAATTTCAGTGCATTGCAGTAGAGAAATAAAAATTTGAAAATCTACATTTTTTCGTTATTTTTTTTTAATTTCATTTTTCTCCCTCGATTGATTGGATTAGGTATCTATTATCTGCAAAAATTCTGACTTTCTTTTTTAGAATTTTACCATTGAAAAAAGTTCATAAAAATTTACAAAAATTATGCCTGGAAATTCTAAATCAATCAACTGAAGTTGCACGGTCCTACCCGAAACTACTTATAGATAGGTATTTTAATCGGTAGCATTTTTGATGAGTATTCCTCCTGTTCATTTTTGGTCCCTTTTTTTGAGATTTTTTCATTGAGTCGAAATCGTAAAATTTAAAAAGGCTTGAAATTTGAAATTGTGAGCGCAGCAATAATCAAAAATTAACGAATTTCAATGACCATTGACCAAATAATATAAATTTCCATAAAAACATATTTGAAAAATACAATTTGTCATTAATTTGAAATATTTCATAGATATGTAGGTATCGATTTGGTAATTTTTTAAAAATAATTTTGTAAAAAGTTGTGCTTACTTACGGATTGAAAAATTTGTAGCAGTGAATTTGTATTTTTATTTTGGATTTCAAAGTAAAGATTCGTATAGAACAGTTGATTTTTCATGATTTTCCACCCTACTCCTATCTTTTCAGCTTTTCTTCAAAATGAAATTGAGTATTTTTGAAGAAAAACTTGTAATATCACAATTGAAAGAATCACTTAACAGTGCTTTAGATTAAAAAAATATTTTTTCATGGAAATGGAATTATTTTCATTATAATTCAAAACTCCTCTTTTGAAGTAGTACCATAGTTTTGATTTTGAGATTCTTGAGTAAATTTGATATTTTTTATTAATTTTTTTTTGAAATATAATGTAGAGATAATAAAACTTGGTGGATAACTTTTCACAAATTCAACATTTAAGAAAAAAATTGTATTTGGGGTGAACTTTGGAATTTTTTAAAACTAATAAAAAGTTTTGCTATGAATACCTTTTTTTTTTTTTTTATTTTGAACGTAATTTTAAAAATTCGATTGTCCATTTCTTTTTGTCAATTTTTGATATTTAGATGGACATCTGAATGGCAACGTCGACTTTTGTCATATTTATTGACTTAAAAAAACTCTTCAAAGGCTTTACGAAGTGGGAAAAGTTGGTTTTCGACTTATTTACTCGTACGTTTGAAAAGTTTGTTTTAGATACCTAAGTATCTATACTTATTCGAAGTTTTGACTTCTTTTGGGTTCTCTTGGAAAGCACTTGAAAAGCTCTGAAATTTGGAACAACATTGAAGTTTGATAATTTCAATGTTTATCCGTATAACCTTTTTTTTTTTTTTTTTTTTTAGAATCGAAAACTTAAGAATAATTTTTTTAATTTTCTACAACTTATGATCTGTTCTGGACTTTTTATATTGGGATTGTATGATTGTATCTTTTCTCTATGCTTTTGAGTTAGAAAATAATCTCATATCATTGAAAAAAACGAAAAGATGAAAATTTTTATTCAAGATGCAAAATATTCAACTTTTTCAAACTTTTTTTTTTGAAAAAATGGCAAATAAATTCGATTTTTCCTGCTTACAACTACCTAGGAGAAAAATACCCCAAGGTACTTTTCTTGCTTCTTTTCTGATCGTTTTCACGATCAAAACATGAAACTTTCCTCTCTAAATTTAATCCAATCAAATTCAGATCACATTTTGCCTATTTCATTTAGCGATTTTGAAATTAGATTTTCAGTGATTTACTGATTTTTTTATCAGATTATCTCATTATAGAGAAATCGGTGATTTCTGATTGAAAAATCAGTGAAAACCCAGTGATTTGTAATGGCAGAATTTGACTCGAATTTCCCTGGTTCAAATTCAGAGAATCCCTCTCTCTTCTCTTGAAATAAGCAACAAGAAACATTATCAAATATCATTTTTCAATAATTTGAATCTCACGCCTCGATTCTTTCATTTCGACGTGAAAATTTAATTTTTTGGAGAAAAATTAAAACAATTTAATGCATTCATTTCATTTGACTATTAAATTGCACTATTTTTCATGGTTTTTCAATATTTCACGTCAAAATGTCAACAATTTCTCGAATCAAATTACTACGTTCACTTTTATCGACCAAAAATTCAATGCAATTTTCATCAACTCGATAAAAATTACGATCCCCATCCTTATACCGAACCATGCACTACATCGAAGTGCTTTCCACGAATTTCGATGCCTTTCCTTCAACCAGCCGTTTGTAATTATATCGGAATTTATCAGCAAATTCGTTATTTATTGGTCAAGTTTCCAGTTAATTCGATAGATTTTGATGTACGTTTGATGATCATAAAGCATAATCCTGGATGAATTTTGATATACCTTTTCGCAACATTTATCCCAACCCGTGTACAATTTAAAACCGGTATCTCGGTCGTAAATTTTCTCTGGCTGCATCTCAAACCCATACTTTCTTTGTACCTCAACGAATTCTATAAGGCGATGAATTCTACATCTCGATCGATCCATTGGCGAAAAAAAACCTCTCTATGGAAAGGTGCATCTCGAATGTTTTTTCTTACATCATATTTTTTTCTCCTCCCTACGAACCGATCGAAATTCAAAACATATACGACATTTCTTACAATATTATCCGCTCTCTCAGCGTGTACAAGAAAACACTGCTAGCAAGACAAAGAGATCCACAAAGGAACTCGCCGATCAAATTTCTACAATTGTATGGGTCTTGGTTTGTTGTACGATGCCGATACGATACAGATGTTTCGGTGGCGTTCTGGTTCACTGATGGCAAGTTTTTCTTTGCTTTTATCCTTTCATTGGGTCGCGATCGGTTCCGTGTAATATTCTTATATTGTTGTAAAGACAAGGCTTATTACCTTATCGAAATACCGCGAGTTTATAAGTTACACGCGGATAACCGATTAGTTACCAGTAATTTACAAACGTGGTCTCGAGAACATCCCCTTTTTTTCCTCCTGCCTCGGAACCGGTTCGCAGGCGTATTTTTGAAATTTGTTTAAGGAGAAATTTTCAAACGATGTAGGTATATCGATGATGAGTTGGCGACGTCGAATATTCCCAAGTGTAAAACCTACTTGGTGAATTTTAATCTTATGTATATGGCAACCTAATTTTAAGTAACATGGGCTGTCCCTTTTTTGACATGAATATTTATGTTTTTAGATGTTCGCGACGACGCCGTGCCGGTCTTATCGTGTGCCTTGAATATATTAACCAACTCTGTGGCGAGGTGCTTTCAACGTGGAATACGACGATGGAAAATTTATACGCTACCAAGGTTTTGGAATTTTCGTCGCTACGTTGTTCTGCCCCCCTTTGCTCCCCCATCGCCATGAAATTTCGCAACGTATATCGACGGAGAAAGGTGCATAGTGCATGGAAAAGGTACGTACATGATTTTTTTTCTTTTTTTTCTCTCCTTTCCTTCCAAGATACACGAATCTAGGTGTACCGAGTGAACAATTAACTCTGACAATGAACGTGACGAAATAAGCGATGAAATATAGTGGGAATATAACCAAGTTATGTAGGCGTAAAATACCTCACAACAATATAATAGAGCTATGGAGTTTTTCTGCTGTGGTGTGTGCGTGAACATGGTGAATAGAGAATATAAGGGACCGAAAATGAACGGATCCGTTATGTACGAGTAATAAAATAGGTACGTATAAAGATAGCCACTCTCCCATGATGGATTCGATCTTGGCTTTATCGTTTGTTTCGCCTTTTTTTTTTAATACACTCGAGAGTAAAAAAAATTGTATAATTTGGGTAAAATGTTCGAGATCCAGAAGATCCAGGGCGAATTTACCCAAATCCGACGATTATTTTATACAGAATATTATTTTTCGATCAATTTTGAATCCTTGGCTGATTTAAAAGGCGGAAAATTATTAGTACGCGTGTCGATTCGAATTTTAAAATTTTTATATTCTCGTTCGAAATATTTCTCGTTTCGATGATTATTCGATTTTTTTTTTTACGTAACGTTCCTATAATAAGATGACTTATTCAATTTGATATTTCCGATGTAATTATTTCTGCGAACCGTTTAATATCTTGAGATAATTTCGTCTAGGCTACGTGGTCGGAAAAATGGCTTTTTTTCGCGCCAACGATTCGTATAATTAGGTATCCGTAAAAGGTGGCTGTATTATAAGTAGATTATTTTGGAGTAGGGTGCAGGTGTCGATATCTGCAGTCGGAGTTCCTTCCGATGCAGTTAATGACTAGATGCGGCGATTTTCTCTCGAAATTTGGTGCAATTTTTGTAGAGACGTGATTTTTTTATGTGCTGTGTGACCTGAAGATGGTGAAGTGGCGAGATGCATTGTAAGAAATGGGTGGCCCGAGGAGAGCAGCTATCAATGAATTGTACGTGATTGCGTTAGAATGGTGAATTGGTGATGGGACGTTTGTGCTATTTTTTTCTGTGGAAGTGTTTGATTGTTTGGAGGATTTTGGAGTGGATTTGGGTATTGAGACCATTCTTTTCCTATTTTCTTGAATCAAGTAAAAAATGACTGAAAGAATGAGTTGTTTTTATGGCCTTTATTTGAGTATTTATATGAAATTGTGTATTTTGAGGGATCGTATTGTAATTGAATTGAAATTAATAAATTTTAAAATGTTTTTTCAAAAAAAAAAATAGTCTCAGATTTAATAGTTTTTGACCTTTTTTCAAAATCAAATCAAAATTTTGATGAAAATGGATCAATGAAAAATCTGCGACTTTTTTCAGTACAAAAATTGAAATTTGAGACTGTATATACGTAGAAAATCTCCATAGGGGTCAAAAATTGGTTTTTGAGTTGAAGGCTTTCTCTTGATTCTACTCCTTTTGAATGATCTGAAATCCCTATTCACTCAGAAACCAATTTTTGACCTCCAAGAGTGATTTCTATATCCAAGCTCACGTGTTTGCTTCTATTTTATTCTATCAAGATTGAAAATTGTTTGTTTTAAAGCTGCTAAATGAAAATTTGAAAAAATTCCCAAATTGTACAAAATTTCCTCTGCTTAAAATTTTTCAATTTTTTTTTCAACGTATTTTGTATGTACGTATCTAGATGTTTTTTCGAAAGTTTGTGGTTTTTAAATTAGGCTCATTGGTAAACTTACATATGTACTTTGAAACGAATTTTTAAAATGTTATAAAACAGATGGAAAGAATTTTTTTAGAAGAGACAAGTCATAATTTTTTGAAAATCACTGTTTTTATTGCCAAACCAGGTAATTCTACCCCGTTTTTTTTGGTTTTTTTTTTGAATTTTTTAGAGAATTCGCCTTAAAATTTTTGAAAACTCTATATGTTTTTTCGTCGAATTTTGTGAAATTTTCCATCAAAAAATTCAAGTATTAATATCAAATCAATTTTTTAAATACTTTTCATTCATTCAGTCGGTCAGTCAGTCAAGAAAATTTCTAATATACCATAAACTGGAGAAAGAGAAAAAATATTACTCATTTGAACAAAAATATGATGTCCATTAGCACGACAGACCAGAAAAATCAGAATAGCAAGAATTATTGATATTAAAATGAAGAGCCAGAATTTTCAATTTTTCTCTTCGATTTTTTGTTTAAAAAGAAGTAGTGGAAGAGGATGTCAATTTTCTGGAAAATCTAAAAACCTTGAAAAAATCAGGAAAATTGAAAATTTTTGCTGGGATTTTATGAAAATCGGGAAGATTGAAAAATTATTTGAAGTTTCTAGACTTATTTTATTACATATAAATTTAAAAAAAAAAAATCCTTCATTCCCCTCGTTATGTTCTTATGCCTTTTAAATGTGATGAGATGGGAGTACCATGATGACTCAAAATCACGATTTTGATACAGAAGAGAAGGGAATGGGAAAGAATTCGTATTATTGATCACATTTTGAAAAACTTCACTGAAGGTGGTGACTGGTGATGGATTTTCAACTTTTGAAAGTCATTTTTTTTGCAAAAATTTCGATTTATTATTTACTGAGGCAAACCGAAAAGATGGTATGAAGCTTTCATGGAATTTGAAAATTTGAGGTAGGTAGGTTCGTGGTTTTTTTTGGAGAGGAGGGGGAGGGGATAATGAATGGTGAACAAATTTTTGAATTTTCACCCTTAAATTATTCGAACTTTTATTCTCATGATTTGATAGATACCAAAGTTTTTCTTTTTTATTTGAAATTTTGTCTGTGATTAATTCAGGGGTTTCAAGTTTTTGGGTTTAGCTGGAAGGAAGATGGTGTAAAAAATTTCAAACTTGAATCAAGTTGTTTTTGTGGTCAGAAAATGGAGCATCTAAAATATTTCGGAAAATTTGTCTGAAAACCTGGAAAAGTGAGGGAAAATTATTTCTGAAATTTTGTCAACTTAGGCCAATTAAAAACAAAAAAAAATGTATATAAAAATAGAAAAAAAAGTCTGGAAAATTGCAAGTTTTCATTTCTTAGAACCAGTAAACAGCAATAGGTTGGAACGAGAGTGAAAATTTGTGAAAAATCAAAATTTTCATTTCAATAACTAGTTTTTTTTTGTGTAGGTATTTCAGAAAAATTCAATTTTTTGTTTGACAATCTTTCAACCTTTTCGATAAGTTTTCTTCGCTTGGATTAATATAGGCAGTGAAGTGGGGAAGGGGGGCTTAAATTTATGGACACAGAACCTCATTTTGATTTTGAAATTTGAATCGCAAAAAACAGATGGAAAGAGACAAAAAAATTCGGTAATTTTCCATCAAATTCTATTTTCCACTAAACTTTATTAATTCAACAAAATTTTCTCAAATTTAATTTTCCTCAATTGGTAGGTAAGATTAAAGGATCAATTTGTTTGTTTTTTTTCAAAGATCTTTGAAGTAAAAATGATTCAAAAATTGTAAAGTTTTCTCTTTCTTTTTTTCGACAATCCTTCTTCCATCAATCCATTATACCATTTATACCAAAAAAATTCATTTTTTGTTAATTCGAGTTTCTTGCCAATATTCGGCCAATTTTATGAAAGTCTGCTGACACGACGTATCAAATTTTGAAATCGTTCCATATTATGAGTTTTCCGATTGTCATTATCGACTTTTTCTCTGCCTGTATCTCCTCATTTCTAAACCAAAGATGGACCAGCAGGGCCAGAAAACTAAGCTGAGATATTCAAGCCTATCATTACCTATTCATTTTTTTATACCTCTTAAACAGTGCCATTAATTTTTTAGTGCTTTTCAATAATTACGATGGTTGCTATAGATCATGATAATTCTGCAATAATGATATCAATATTGACCTTATAATATCAGGCTATAAAAGAACTAGTTCGTAAAATTTGTTGATTTATACGATTGAAGATGAAATTATAGAACATCAACTTGGCGATGTATCTGCAAAACTACATTATCCACCCTGAGGGTATATTATTCGAGTATTATCTGCCTCAATGTGCGAATTTATAGCATTACCTTTGCAACTAAGTCTTAAAAAAATGTATTCGGTCTTACCTTCTTTGGGAGACGGACAATTCGGAGTATAGGAACCTAAATAACCAGATTGCGAATTTTGGTGCATCGTCGAGAACGAATACGCTGACAGCGGCGTTCTCGAGCTAACAAATCCTCCCGTATCGACTGAATGATGATGAGGTATGGAAGCTGTATTCGGCTGTAAACTTTGGTGGCTAAAGTGATGCGGATGGTATGCTGTTCGTATTCCGCTACTCGTGTTGTACGGATTGTGTTGTAATTCTATGAATGCAGACTTAGAAGTATTTACTACGGAGCCGCTGCCATCGACGTCTTGATGCAGCGAGGTCGGAGGTCCGTTAACGCTGAGGTGTTGTTGGTGATGAGCATGTTGACCGTCTAGCGAATCGCCGGCCGCCATTGTATTTTTTCAACGTGGAGTTGTATTCGCCGGTGGTTTGCCTTTTTTCACAAGGCTTTCCTGTAATAAAAATAGATGTTGGGTTAGCCTATCTGCGATTTGGATCTGCTACCAGAGGTGTATTATACGTGTATGACTATAATATCTATTATATTCGTATGAATTGTACAGTTTCATTGAGCTCGATGATGAGCTTCAGCCTTCAAGAGCATTCAGATTGGAGAATGAATGGTTGAAAGTGTGAGTTGCAGGTACCATGAAGTGCAGAAACTGCAATAGAGTCGGAAGCGTTTTGTGATTTGTCTAAGCTGAATGAAAATTTTTCACGTCAAAAGTTCATCTGCAACGATCTAGATTTTGTATTTGTAATGCCAACTCGATGAGTTGTAAAATGTGTAGAAGCATGAAGAATTGCCATTTTCATTCATATCTTGAATTGGCTGCTGAAAAATAATCTGAATGGATAAATGATTTTTCAAACTATTTAACTTTTCTAAAAATTTCAATCAAGTTGGTCTTTGGAGGAACTAACTAAATTTCACTTTTTCAATCATTTATCCTTTTTTATCACCATTTTTTGGAATATATGTCTCAAAAAAATTTCTCCAAAAATAGTTGAAGCTTTTCATGAAAATGTTAAAGTTTGAATTAAGTATTCGAAATATTAATGGATTTGAAAAATGGGCACAAAAAAAAATAATGTGGTAACGAACTTGATCAAATTTATCTTATTTGTGATAAAGACGAAGAAGTCCTTGAAATGTTTGGATAATCGACGTACAATTTAGAGCTAACATGTTCCCAAAACGATCAACTTACATTTTTCAATTTTTTACGAATCATGAATTGAAAATTTTGAGAGTTATCTAATGTTCATTTGATCGATTTTGGATGAACTAATATTGGTAATGTACCAAATTTAGTGAGAAAAGACAAAAAAAACCTCTTAATAACTTATGACCTGAGTGACCTTCAGTTTATTCAGCTGAAATATCTCAAAGGAAAAAAATTGAAAAACTGACCTTTTTTTTATTAGGTGATTTGAATAAAATAACAAATCGATTTTTTTATCTGGTGATTGGAATTTGGAAGAAAATTAAATAGAAAAAAAGTAATTTGTTTCATGTTGAAGAGAAATTTTCAATTTTTAATGTTTGAATGTCATAGGGAAGGCTTCAAAATGAAAAATCAACTGCTTGTCATTATTTCATGACGTTTTTGTTGAAATTATGAAAAAGTTGTCCTTGATGCGCGAAAGAAATGTCAATTTACCCAAATAATTCGATAGCTCGTTACGTGACTTTTTTCAAAAGATATTATTGCTTTAGGTAGGTATTAAGAAAGATAATCTTTCTCATCATTCTTACGAAATCGTGACTTAACTATGTACTGAGGTAAAGTTTAGGATAGAAAATGTATTACATTGTTGTAATTTGGGAAAAATTATTACTTAAATTTAGGGGTTTTTGGTTCAGAATTTCATTGGGTTTTGAAGTTTTGAATTTTTCATACTTGAAGTTCTTGCTTTTTTTCATTATAAAAAACTAATAAAAATTGTGACTTTGTGAGAAAGAGGTCGCCATTTTTTAATTTTTTCTATATGATAAGCTGAAAATTTAGCCCAAAAAAACCAATTTTTTGTTTTTTGAATCTTGAACTACATTGAAGTCTTGGAAATGTTTTACTTTTTGGCTTAGATTTTTTTTTTTTTGATACTTCGATTCAACTAGATATTATCAACAAAATTATAATTTTAGGACAGGAAATAATAATTCTGAAAAAATTCCTCCATCCGCAGCTTCGAAAAAATACGAGGTTGAAGAACTAGATCAAACCTCCCAAGATGATAAAATCATCGTCGTATTATATCGAGACAAATTATTTTTCAATTTTCGCAATTACAACGATCGTGAATCGGATCGAGCGCCTTTCGTACGTGCCACGGAAGCTCTTCCAGTACAATTGCTGATGTTCCGTTTTAACAAGCAGGTTATGTTGGTATTACGTAAATTGTACGTGGGTTTTGTATAAGGGCATAAGATATGTTTGCAAATGGTAAAGAAGGGACATTTCCACAAAAAAATAAAAATAGGAAAGTAATGCACTGCAACTTTATAGGATGGATCGAAAAAGACTTCCCAAAAATTTTTTGAGCTCTCAGCCCAGAGGAAGATGATACGAGATCATTCTTGAAAAAAGAGATTTTTTCCAATTTTTGGTAATTTTGGGGAGTAATTCACTGGTTTATCTTGAACCCTTCAAAAAATTTTTTGATCACCCAGAATAATTTCTGATGAATTTAAAATAAAATATTTTCATAAAATTCAAGTTCTTCATTCAATGACTCAAAATTTTTTTGGTAATTAAAATAAATTTTAACCCTTTCACTACCTATTTCAATTTTTGCGAATTTTTGAAATTTTTTCGATGGAAGTTGTAGTATAGACTACCGGAAGTAAGAATCAGGTGTCGGCAGAATTTTTCCCCATCCCCTTGGCCTCCAAATGGACCCTGAAAAATTTGCCCCGCCAATGGGACAAAAACTATCCTAAAACTTGCCTTAAAGTGTCCCACTGGCAGTGTAATGCAAATAACAAAAATTATTCACGAAGTAAGCAGCGCTATCTCTCGGGGTGTAAATGAACTAAAGTAAATTTCTAACCATTTCTAACTGTACCATGGAGTATACTGTACAGTACCAGTGGGACATGAGCGATGCAGGTTATAATGTAGTCTTTTCCCAGTTGATTTTTTTTTCCTCCCTGGGACAACATATGTCCCGGGGGTAGTGAAAGGGTTAAAGCTTTTTGGAAATTTTTTCAAACAACTTTAACTGAAACAATTGGTAGTACAGAACAGACTTGAAAATTTGTTGAAAATTTTCATCAAAAATTATTCTAGGCACTAAAAATTTTTTAATCGATTTGGAGGTGTTTTGAATCTGGCAAAAATGAAAAATTCTTCAAATTCGCAACCTACAATTAACTCAAATTCTTAGTAGAAGAGGGCAAAAAAAATATTCAATTTTGAGATCTGTGGTTCAGGACGGTGGTGTAGAAACTTAAATAACACCTTGTGAAGGAAGTGACCGTGATTTGCAGCCGGTGGCATTGCACAGAAGTGGCAAAAAACCACATTTTTCAAAAACCATCCCACACATAGGGTGCCTTTTTTTTTTTTGAAAAGCCAGAAAAATTTGAAAAATCCGCTTAAAATTAAATTTTTTGCTGATTTTTTTTTTCTATTTACATGCTGCAATTCTGACTTCTTCACTGATACAAAATGAGAAAAATATTTGATAGTCCGATTTTGAGTTATGCAAGTTGAATGAATATCATACTTTTGACGAAAAATCGGTTTTTTCATTTTCCTACCTTGAATTTGAGGCCAAAAATTACTCGTAAAATGTTTCTAAAACATACTTTTTTTGGGGGGTTTAAACGTACTTTTCTGCAAAAATTTTGTCTTTGTTTCAATCAAATTGAACAAGTTTTGCTTTTCAAATACATCAAGTAGGTAAGTAAGTATGTATGTGAGAGTAAAATATTTATATACCTTCACCTACTCGCAGGTATTTATATTTACCTACATGACACCTATACAATCAATAATCGAATAGAAAATTATCCAGCATTTGTTTAAAATTGAAATGAAAGATTGGAGAAAAGCTGAGTAGGTGTTTCATTTCAAAAAATCTTTTCCTCAAGTTTTAGTTCTCATTCCACTTGGAAATACATCTTATAAGTAGGGATAATAAAGTAGCATTCTCAAACCATAATTTTTTTTTGTTTTTTGACCTTACCTAATTTTTTTGAGAAACTTTTCATATTTGCCACTCAAGTCCCATAAATTTTTTCCTCCTAAAACCACTTTGAGTGTTTTAAAGCAGACTAGCAGACAATTTTTAAAAAATTATACCTATAATTTTCTTTGTTGCAATTTTCAATTTCTGTTTTCAATAATAAATCTTGATTTTAATGAATTCTTTCAAAATTTTCGATTTGTCATCTATCGCTCAAGGCCACGGGACGTGGCCAAGGGGGGTTTTGGGGGCCTAGACCCCCTCCTTAAGGTCGAGAATTTTTATGGGAAATTTATGTTTTGACATTAAAAAATCCAATTATATCAAAGCTTCGTCCTCACTTCCTTGGGGCATTAACAAAATCATTAAAAAAAATTCCTTTTTTGGGATTAATAAATATCCAATTTTATTAAATTGTTATTATCCGTAGTTCCGTACTATCTAATGGTGCGAAAAAAGGCTTCTTTTTACCCCTTCCCCTCCCCCCAAATTTCTCGTTTTTCTAGTCTCTGTTTTCATTTTGTATAGTTACCAAAAAAAAAAGCTTCCAAGCCACTCATTCAGACCCCCCTTTCAGGGGATTTTGGCTACACCACTGCTCAAGGCATTGAGATTTTTTTTGAAAAATAAAATTGATAATTTTAGTTTTTCTCATTTTAGAAGAAGGTTATATTGATGAAATAATAATTCAGTCATTGGTACTTTTTATGTAGTTTCACCATTTTGTAAGACACCTTGAAAATCGATTCAATTTTTTTTTGGAAGTACAAAACGTACTGATGCCCTTGACCGTCATCAAGTACCATAAAAATATCATCTGTAAAAGGTCTGGAAAACTTGGGGAAATTTTTCTGGAAAATTTGGAAAATTCAGGAAAATTATTTTTAAATTTTTCCGGATCCTCTGACATCACATTGGAGTTCTCTAGCTCCGTTCTCCTTCTACCTCGAGGTCTCAAAATTTTCCCAGAAAGTCTCCCATTTGAATCAAACTACCTCACCAATTTTCATCAAAATCCAGAATATTTCTTCTCCCATCCACCCTACCGCAACCTGCATTGCTTTTACAGCATTCTACACATACCCATACTAAGTATATTAACACTCAGTTACAAGCGATAATTAATTATCGTATATACGCGACCATAGGTACATATGCGGTAACGTGGGCCACCGCGCCGCATTAAGAACGGTGGCAATGGCAACAGGTATATAAGAGTTAACGTTGTTTAGATCCTTTTGTATATGCGTAAGGAAGGGAAACTCGTTTTTGTGGGATATTTACGAGTAGGGTTAGGTACAGTATCTTGGTATTGTTATATGTGGAGTAGCGTGCAAGGTTGAAAATATTAATTGTAATGGTACTAATGTTATTAGTAACGCATAATCTGATAATAATAGCAATAATTGATGAAAGAATGCGATAGGTTTCCCTTTTTTTTTTCTCCGTAGTTCGTTTAATTTTTTTTTACCTTTTTATTTATCTATGTTTTTTTTTTCTTCTAATATGATATAACGGTTATGGCGCGTATACACAAGTCGAGTATCTATGCAGCACATAAACTTATCGTTTATTAATATTCGCTCAGCGGTGGCGTAAAAATTTAGCCCAAGCCATCGACAACGCTACTGCATGGTAAAAGATGGTCACGTAATTTGGTAAATTGTATAAGCAACGTAATTACCTCTATGTTCGAGCTAAATACGTACGCACGGATCGATTGTGAATTTTAAATAGTTTTTTTTTTTGGATAGTGGCACACAAAGTAGCATTTTTCACAGTTTAATGGCCGCCGTGAATTGCCTGGGAGATGCGGACAAGTGGACCATGTCGCGAGAATCGCAACGTTTAATCGAGAACCTATCGAGTTAATATGAAAATTACGATGCGTGGTGTTGATGGAAGGTGGAAGAAACGCGGTGATGAAAATTGGCGCGAATTATCACGCGTATGCGGTTGATAAAAGGCCATTAGAATTTTACGTTTATATACCCAACGACCGTCGTAATTAATACCTAATTAAGCCAAAGATTGAATCCATCGCCCTTTCCGCCTTGGCGCTGCAAAAGGTGACTTTTAATTACGCGTTCGGAGATATGGGAAATTTTTGGGGATGTCAAATGCACCAGTTTGCGGTGTAATTTTGAATAAAAGTGTGAAGTTAATTTATAATATTAAAGGACCATGAGCCCTTAACCACTTAACACATTTAATAGATATTCCTACTGTTGTTCAATTATCAGTGAAATAATAACTCGCTAGGTGGTATAGTTTGAAAAGGTCTGCCCGCCAGTCTGGCCTAGTTAAAGGACCGCGAGATGCGGAATATAAAAGGGATCACCTTCGGATCACCTATCAGTCCTGTAAAAGAGGAGTTCAAAACCGAAACGAATTCAATGTTGGGAAGTTTTGTGATTTTTTTTACTTGGTTTGGTTGAAGGAGAATTATACTCGTAGAAGCCCCTAAATCAAAATTTAGATCGATATGGGAGGTTTTCAACGGTTTAATTATGTCGAAGCTGTTGTGGTTGGGTATGAAAAGAGAGAGAGATTGATTTTGTACGTGAAGTGTTTTTTTTTTTGCTGGCGTATGGTATTACTTTTCTATTTTTTTTCTGTGTTTTTTTCATCGCCAAAGTGTAGGTAGCTGTAGTAATATGGTTTTTGTAATAAGGTTATGTCAAAACGAGTGTTAAATTAAGAGTTACACCAGTAAGCTCGCTGGCGAAATAAATTAATATGTAAATTTGCCGCTGCGTATACGCGCGTCGACAAGTGGCATAAATAATATTTTGTACCGTAATGCGCCTCTAGATTACATCGTGATTGCTGAACCGAGTACGTATTTTTTTTCTTTTTTGAAATTAAAAATATTATGGTCGCGCACCACGAACGCGAGAGCGGTATTAGGTCGCTTGTCATTATTGAGGGGTTGGGTATAGTTTGTATGCTGAAGTCAGGTGTGGTGTGGATGTGGGCCTGGGATCTGCAAATTTTATATGGTGTGAGACTATGGCAGGAAATGGCGTGGAAGTGATTTTTGATGATGAGAAGAGGTGAGGTGCTGATGTGTGTCTGGTGTAGCAGATTCTTGGATGTATTTGATTTTTGTTTGTTAATGTTGGTAATGTGAAGAATTAGAGTTTAATGGGTGACCCTGTCGGAAAGAAGGGCCTCAGAGTAAAAAATTGGAAATTTTTTTGGTTTTTAGTCCCACCTTTGATATTATTAAAAATGGGACCAATTATTCAAATTTTTAGACCACTATGGTATATAAAATATGTCAAGTCGTATAAAATTTTCTGGAGTATCATAAGTGATTATCCAAGTGGTTTTTTTGGAGGGAGGGGGGGGGAGTATGTCCAAATTGGGATTTTCTTAGACACTATGATGTCCTAATTTTTTTTTAAAAATCCAGATTTCAGATTTTTCATTATTATTATGATCAAATTGGTTTTTTTCGGGACGCAATGTCCAAAATTTATTATCAAAATTGTTTTCTTTTAGAATATGAACGTCATGTGCAGTTTTCTGAAAGTCTGAATGATTTTTTTTTAGACATTAGGTGTGTCCAAATAAAATTTTTCCTGGGGCATAATGTCCAAATTGGCTTCTGTGGGACACTTTGTCCAAATTGCGGATATTTCTGGAGCCCTAATTGTTTTCAAAAGTCCAGATTTCAGATTTTTCATTATATTAAGATCAAATTAGGGTTTTCTGGGACACAATGTCCAAAATTTATTATCAAAAATTGTTTTCTTTTAGAATATGAACGTCATGTGCAGTTTTCTGAAAGTCTGAATGATTTTTTTTTTTTTAGACATTAGGTGTGTCCAAATAAAATTTTTCCTTTGGCATAATGTCCAAATTAGCTTCTGTGGGACACTTTGTCCTAATTGCGGATATTTCTGGAGCCCTATGTTCAATTGTCTGAATGGCTTATTTTTTGGACACTGTGTTCAAAATTTCAAATTGAAGTTTTTTCTGGGGCTGTATGTCCGCAAATTACGATTATTTCTGAGGTATCTACAGCTCCCTAAATCTGAGTCAATTAGATTCGAGTAAAATTCGACTTATTTCATTCAGTGGAATAAAATTTTCTGAAAAATCTAAAATTACTGATTTCTTAGTCAATACACTGATTTTCCTCTCATTTCAAAATCCGACGGGGAAAATCAGTATTTTTTTGCTGGAGAATTGATTTTCAGTAAATTTTTTTTCGCTCGATGAACTGAATAAAGCAAAATTTGACCCGAATTCGACTGATTCAAGTTTAGAGAATGTGTCCAAATTTTTGAGAGGGTAATAAACGAAATTGATAGAAGTGGGTATTAGTCAATTTTTCATTATCAAAGAAATTTTTCAATATCGAATTTTTCTCTAATATTTTCTTCTTTTTTTTTTTGAAATAGTTGATCATTTTCTGAACAAAGCATTTTTTTAGAATGTTTTGATTTCAATAAAAAATTATCTTTTTCTGACTTTATGGTAGGTATTAGATATTTATTCTACTTGACTCGTTTTTTTTTTTGAATTTCAAAAAATGTTTCTAAGTTTTCACTATTCGAAATTATCAAATTATCAGGATTGCCCTGTGACAGGAGGGGAGCGGGGTTGTTATGCTATACTTTCTAAATGTAAAAATCCTTCGAAAGTATTTTTCCTTCCTTTTTTTGGTAAAATGACATAAATAAAATATATTTTTTCGAGTGGTTTTTTCTTTTACCTCACAGAAAAAAACTCGAAATTTTCAAAAAAAAAAAAAAAAAACAAGACAAAATTTCTTAACCCATAACTTTACTTTATACCTAGATTTTTTTTTCGATCCCCCTTCTGTTGACAAATTTTCAAAACCATGAACTTGAATAACTTCTCAAAAAGCGACCATTTTTCAAAATTGGTGAGATTTTTTTAAACCTTACAAACTTTTTCAAACACGAAGTGGTATTTTATGATAGAAAAAATGGATACCTACCTACTTATGTATTTGAACAATTATTATCAAAAACTTGAAGGCATTTTCTCGGAATTTGGACGACATTCCTATAATTCATTAAAAAAATGAAGCAAAATATTTTCAGTTGGATTTTTTCTTTTGAAAAATCAAAATTGGGGTTCTTTACAATTTTTACCATTTTTTTCCAAAAATTTTCAAGAAAACATTCGAAGAGTGTACTGGATTTGAAAAATAAAAGCAATAGCCGTATTCCTGAATTTTTCTTCTTCCCATTTTTTATTCTTCATAATATGGACTTGAAAAGAACTATTTTCTTTCGTTATCATCTTTCGATTAAATTTAAGGATAGGTCTAGGTATGCTCTACCTTTCTTATCAGTGAAAAATTTAAAATCAAGATATCATGAGCATTATAGAATAAAATATTTCGAAAATTTAATATGTGCTTTGGAACAGCATTAACTTTGCAGGACTTTTGAAATATTTTCAAAAATTTTATTCCATCTTTGAAAAAAATGAATTTTTGGAAAAAAGTTGAGATAAACAGCAACAAATTTTTTGTTCATTTTTTTTTTGGAGAATTGTTTTTTCCTGAAAATTGAACGAATATTTTGAAAACATCCCAAAATTCCTCCAAAGATAATTTTGCTTCAAACTACATATCAAATTTTCAGAATATCAGATTTTCTGAATTACAAATTAAAACAGTGACTCGGCTGATTTTTTAATAAAACTAGAACCTGAAACTGACCAGTGACCAAATATCAAAAAAGCGATCAATTCCCTGCAAAAAAATAACCAATTGGACACTTCTGAAATTTATACAGTCCAGTATCCTCGAATTTAACAAATAGATACACCAAGCTGAAACAATGGTCCCCAAAATATTTTTGAAGGTTCACCATAAGGAGGGTACTTTTTCGAATTAACATGTATTATCGATCAGTCGACGTATATCGTGAATTATTTAACATTTCGTGCGATTAAATAGACGACATAAGTTGTAACGATTTGTGCTGTGCTGTATACTTCCTATGGAGGACTGGTGGGCGCTCATGAATTTTATATGTTTATACCCTCTGTGCTGCTTCTGGCCTTTCCCACTCTTCTGTGCTGTGCTCTTGTCACGAATGTAATTGATACGTGTCATATTTCTATACTCAGATTTTCCAACTTTTGTAGCCATGTTTAGCTCCGTTCCTCGAGCCAGTGAATTCTTCCACAGTGAATTTATACGTATAAGGTATACCAAGAGGGCTCTGCAAATGCCATTAATAATACATGATTCCCCCGCCCATTGGTTTGGTCGCGGAGTACCATTAACTGTATAAATTTTTCATTACAGTTTCGGTAGGTACATGGGCTGTCCTGGTGTAAAATAAGTAGAAAATTTATACGAGTACAGGTCCCTCTCTCTCTAGGACGACTGTGACTGTACCTATGTCTATGCGATAATAATATTTCAAAACTTTATTACTTGTTGAGATTTGTGTTCACTAGACCAAAATAATTGGAACATCAAATATAATTGAGCTACGTGCCCCTTGCCCTGCGTCCCTCCTGTCTCTCCGTGTTACCCTCTATCGGCGGTTGTGTAATTACAACCTGTAGAGCGTCGTTATTGATACATTTGCCCAGACTGTCGTGTATTTTTTTGCCAATATAGACATATATCGACGTAAACAGAGTCTGAAAGTGGTATATTTATGTGCATGTACATCCAGTAAGTCCGAAAAAATATTACGTATGAAGATATTGTTGCTGTGGATTTTCAGTTAGAATAAATGTACGAGATGTGAGGATACGTGTCGGTATATCTCTAATGGGAATGGTGCGGGAAATAAACTGGAGTAGGCAGGTTGCAAGTTGTTAAAATAAATGAGACATGAGAACGCCGCCAACCAAATGATAAAAGCAAACACGCCCAAATTTTTTATTTCTCATCATCGTATGGCGCCAATCATATATAACACTTTTGACGAGCTGCAGTAACACTGAACACCACGATATTGGTTTATAGTGCTCATCCTGTAGACTTCAGGTGGTAAAAGTGTCTGTGAGGTGTGCAACGTTGTATGGTACCAGGCTTCTGGATCTGAGTACTTCGTAAATGAAAAAGACAAAATTGCTGCTGATTTTTTTTTTTTCGAAATATGTACTTTTATAGATTTTATATTGGCGGAAATTAGGGAGGGAAAATTCATCAAGTCGAGATGAAGCCGAAATATGAAACTTTTCGAGATTTTTGATACTTGTAGGAAAATTTGATATACAGGCAATTCATTTTAAGAAAGTGTAAAAAAGTTTTGGCTCAAAAATTACAACTTTTTGAGGGGTGTTATCCAATCGAACTTCTGTAAAATCGTACATCAGATTTAGAAAACGATTATTCTTGTTTTAAAAAATTCTCAAATTTCTTGAAAATTGAAAAAATTTTAGAGAAAAATTCTTTTTTGGAAACTCGTTAAATTATTATAAAATATAGTTACCTTTGGAATTTTCAAAAATTGTTGTAGTTTTGGAAGACTCTTGTTAAAGTTTTCAGAAGGGTTTTCAATTAAAAAAAAAAAAAAATAGTTGAAGAAAAATTTGCCTCAGTTTGAAAATATTGATCAATTATTGAAAAATTGAGCAATTCTAGGAAAACTGGCTGATTCTAGAAAAACTGACCGATTTTGAACGAGTAGGGCCAATCCCAGAATATCTGATCAATTGGGGAACATTGAACATTGAACAATGAACAATTTCAACTCTTTCTAGGAAAATTGACCAATTTTAGGAACATTGGCCAATTTTTACCAATTCTAGAAAAATTCACCAATACTGGGAAAATTCGATCAAGTTTGAGAGAATTGGCCAGTTCTAACCAATTCTAGTAAATTTGACCAATTCCAAAAAAGTTGACCAATTTGTTGAATTTTGTGAAAATTTACTAATTTTAGGAGAATCAACTGTTACCATGAAAACTAGCCAGATAATTTTAGAAAAATTGGCAGATTTTGGAAAAGTTTATTCCAGAAAAATTCAACAATTGTGGAAAAATTTTAGGAAAAGATTCCACTTGTTCACAAAGTTGATTTCGAAAAAAACGCAAACACGTAATTTGGATCAAAAAAATGGATTGTTTGTTAGTAAGGATTCGTATATTATGAATTTATGATCTTTCGACCATCGGATGTGATGATCCAGACCTTGTGAACAAAGTTTTAAACCGTCCAAATCCACGATTGAACACGAAGAGAACGGGTGACCAACTGTTTCCTTTTACTAAAAATGGCTGAAATTCAAACAATTTCAGAAAGGTAGAGCGATTGTGTGAAAATTGAACAATTTTTGAAAAACCAACCAATTCTAGAAAACCTGGCCAATTCTAGACAAATTGGCCAATTTTAGGTGTTGGCAAATTCTATAAAAAATTACCAATGCCAGAAAAATTTACCAATTTTGAGATAATTGACCGAAATATTAACCTATATAATCTGGCTTAGTCTGGAAAAATTGACTAATTTTGGGAGGGTTGTCCAACTCTACAAAAAATGACCAATTCCAGAAAATATGATAAATTTTGGAAAAATTGACCAATCTTAGCTAATTCTATTGAAAAATTAACCAATTTGGGGAGAGTCGACCAACTCTAGAAAAAAATGATGAACAATTCCAGAAAAATTTACCAATTTTTAGATCAGTGGCCAATTTTAATCGCAATTCTAGGAAATCTGGCCAATTCTACGAAAATTTGCCGATTTTGGAACAGTTGGCCGATTCTAAGAGAATTAACTGATTTTGGGAGAAGGGCCACTTCTAGGGAAAATGACCAATTTCAAAACAGTTTACCAATTTTAATATTATTGAGCAATTTTTACCAATTCTAGGAAAATTGACCAATTTTGGGAGCGTGAACGATTCTAATAGAAAAATTACCAATTTCACAAAAAATTTACTATTTTTGGGGAAATTAAACAATTTTAAATTTTAACCGCTCTCTAAATCAGAATCAGTCAAAAAACTGAAAATTCACTGATTAAACAGCGAGAAGTGCGTGCAATCGTTAATCAATGAAATTTGACTGTCAATCAGTGAAAAATTACTGATTCAATCACTGATTAAATTTTCACTGATTTCTACAGTTGTACACTTTTGGCTTATCAATCAGTCAATTTTAACTGATTCAAATTTAGAGAGCAATTCTAAGGAAATTGTCAAATTCTAAAAATACCAATTTTGAACGGTTTTAAGGAAATTGGACTGATTTCAGGAAAATTGAAATTTTTTAGAAAATATGAACAAATTGAAGAAATTTGAACAACTTGAGGAAATTTGAACAATTTCAGAATAGTTTCGGAAAATTTGAACAATTTTAGGAAATTTGAACAATTTCAGAAAATTTGAACAATTTCAGAACATTTGAACAATTTTGGTAAATTTGAACAGTTTCGGGAAATTTGAACAATTTTGGTAAATTTGAACAGTTTCGGGAAATTTGAACAATTTTGGAAAATTTGAACAATTTCGGGAAATTTGACCAATTTTGGGAAATTTGAACAATTTTAGGAAATTTGACCTATACGGGGTTTTGGACTTAGGGAACAACTCTAGCCTAATTCCCAAGAAAAATGGGATCATTTGGACTGGCCAAAATTACCCCTTAGACCGAAGTAATTCCATGTTATGCAGTATTTGGAAAATTAACCACTTTGTTGAAAATTCGCTAGTTTTAGGCGTATTTCCGCGAAAATTTACCGAATTTTGAAAAATTCTTGTTCAATTTTTAGATAATTGTTAATGTTAATATTGAAACTCCTCCACTTCTGAAAAAAATTGAACAAAAAAATACTTTCAAAAGTGAGAATTTATGGTCTCTTTTTTCACTTGAATTGAGTCTCAAAGGTCACTTTTTTGAGGGCCAGTTCAATTCACCATTCACCACACTACGGTGTGAACTTGGTTGTATGCCACAATGGCACGAATGATTCCTATATTATGCCAAGAAGACGATGAAGGCCTGCCAGAGAACACATAGACCATAAGTATTGTAATATTCGCGCTCGTCTGTGCCATTATAATACGTATACCACACAGATGCACCTATACTTATCCATCATGTGTTAGAATGAGAAAGGCTCACGATCGGAGGGCAAGAGCGGAGCACAGCAATATATAGGACATGAGCCAAGAACAAATTACGCTTGGATGCATAACAAGTTACACGTATATAGAATCCATATGGCGATTGTACTATTCGAGACGAGCAGGACGGTAGCATCAGCCATGGATATAGGCGAGGTAACGGGATACGTTTGTCATTACGAATGCTGCCGCTGCCTCTGCGACATATGCTTATTAATCCTCGAGCCTATGCACAGACACCATAGAACTATACAAATCCGTGAACTGAAACAACGCATGCATCTGTGGAACAACATGGGCGTGTAACAAATCCGACTCGGAGTATTTAAAATCGAAATTGTACTGGCGCGACAGTCATCGGTCGCCATTTTATTCACAGCGCGTGATTAATTCACGTGTGGTAACGACAACCCAATCCTCTCGAATGCTAATACAAATGGGACCGTGCAGTACGCACGACTGGTCTGGGATACGCGAGATTTTTTCCTACATCGAAGACTACAACGAGACCACTGGAGATACCTGCGGAGCTGCATGTCTCGTCGTATAAACAAGACGTCGTATAACGATATCGATAAATCATGGAAGAGTTATATCTCTCTCGTACCTAGTAATTTTATACTGCGGTACCATAGCCGGTATTTTATCATACTAAGCGCCGCCAGCCAGATTCAACCTAGTTATGGAAACCCAGCGAGTATCAGAAGCAGGTGACAGATTGTATGATAGCAGGATGAGAGATAAGGTTGGATTCGGTGGAGCGTACATGTGTCGAAAGTACATGATTATTCGCAAATGCAGAGGTAGGCACGTCTCTGTGACGCATAGACCTACATCATGTCTTTACTGCAGACGTCGATTGCGTCAATATCCAATACCATAACGTTAACGTAATTAACTAATGAACTGTTACAACTGCCTGGCAATGGAGGTGATCCTGGCACGATATCCATGAGGTATCCGAACTCGATCACGAATCAATGGACGATGGCGCAGAGCACGACGTCGGAAAATAATTTCGCAATTTCGACGTGCTCTATGAAAGTTTCTTTTTTTTCAACGTTGTTTGTCATTATTGAAGGGAATTTTGAAGATTTTAGAGCTAGATGGAGTAGGACAAAGATGTTTTTAGGTCTTGGGCTTGCGTAGAAATAGATTAGGACATTGTGTCCGAAATCTGCTGATATTCAGGTATATCTACCTAGGTACGTAAGTTTATCGTGTTATGCAAAATTCTTGTTAGCTTGTTATTGTTCTTTGCTTCTTTGGTATATTTTGTGAAAGTGTTGATGCGGAATTGTGATAAAACTTGTAAACTTTAAAACGCTATGTTGCGTTTGTGTACTTGTAGGTAATAGGTAGAGGTACCTACTTATACATAGGTCCTACGTTGGTTTTCAGGTCAGTTTTACTACGTGTACTGTGAGTGGAGGTGAGTACGGAGTGTTGAGGCTATAGGCCTTTGTTGAATTTTGAATTGCATTTTAGATTTATAGTGTAACGACGCTACCGAGCCATAGAACGCAAGTCGGTAGACCGCCTGATTAAATGTAGCGATTGTACGATACAATGATGGGAGAATTATTTTACCGCGGCGAGCTTCCCTTGATGGTCGGTTTCGGCGCTGCGATCCGATGAGATCTTTCTTATCGACGAAAATTGGTAGACGTTTCCTGTGTTTGGAGGTTTGACAGCGTTTTCGAAGGTAGCCAGGAAGGGGGAGGAGGTAGGGAAAGGTTAGATGGAATGGATTTTATTGCGAGAGGAAATGGAGAAATGAGAATTGGAAATTTTCTATACTGCTTTCGGTAAAGTTTTCATGTTGTTTTTAATAAAATATTTTTGCATATTTTTTAATGATTTTGTGGGAAACTTGCAAAAAATCTTGGGCTATATTTAAAATTTAAAAACATCTTGGAATTATTCGGTTAATTTGTAGATTTTAGAGACAGTTTTCCTGGAGTTGTGGAATCTGTTGTAGAAAAATTTTATTTGGATTGAATACTGAAATTCTCAAGTGTCTGTTGATTTGTTGTTGAAAATAATTCTATTCCAAAGATTACTTTTAAAAATATAGTTGAAATTCGGTAACTATTCTCACTTTGAATCAGTGAAAAGTCACTAAAAAAAAGTCAGAATTGCAGCGTATATAGTGAAATCCGACAAAAGTCTTTGATTTTTAATGGATTTTCGCAGATTTTTCGAAAAATTTTAATGAAAATTTCAAACATTTTACTTACTGACTTTTCAGTTATTTTTCAATGATTTTCCAATCATTTTTTTCGTACTTAGTTTGTTTTCAGTGAAATTTTTTATTTACTTATTTATTATTGTGCTGAAATTCTGTTTTTTTTTTGTTTTTTTTTAGTGATTTTCGATAATTCTCACTGATTTATGAGAGAGTCAGTACATGATTAGCCAAAAAATTGGAATATTCATGTATGGTTTATGAAGCGGTATGATCCTCAGAGAACTTTTCTAAAACATTTTCATTGCCTGTAATTGAAAAGCTCTTTTCCAAAATGGGATAAATTTTCCAACCGTACATGGAAAAAGGGGCTCAAGGGTAAATTTTTTCTTAGCCTTTGATGTTGAAAAAATTTCCCCTTGAGCCCTTTTTCTCATGCACAAATTTTGGATTTATCCCAACTTTGGAAAAGAGCTCTTCAATTGAGAATCCAAAAATCATCCAAATTATTTTTTGTATGTACCTACCTAATCCTTTGTGTATTTGTAAGATTCGTTTTTTCCTCTCCCCCTCAACTCCCCTCCATCAAAAATAAAACCAAAAAAACATTGATTTTTTTTATTTAATTTTTTGCCTAGGATTAAAATAATCACTGCAGATTCATGTTGTGAAGTTTCCTATTTTAGCTTTTGTTTGACTCATTGCGAGGGTAAAAGATCGCGTTTTTTTTTTTTTTTTTTTTTGAAAGGACATAGAAGGGCCTTGTATATGAGAAGGAGAAGGGGGTAAATTCACCAGAGAGAAAAATAATTTTTGAATTTATATTTAGAGGGATGGAAAATGAAGTTTTAAGTAATAATTTCCTGAATAAAGAAATTCCCAATCGCAAAAAAATGTTATTCAAATATTCAAAAAATGTGATCGAGAAGAAAAATGAAAAGTTATCATCAGTGTTTGGTACAGATTACAAAACAATTCGGTTGTTTGTATGAATTATCCTCGACACTAAACTTTTCAACTAGGTACTTACTTACATGATCCTTTGAATTTTATTGGTCAAATGAGAAATAAGAATGTTGGAAAAAAATGAAATATCAATGGTGGAATTTTTTTAAAATAATAGGTACAATTGAGAACAATTTTTCCAACTTTAATGTCTTCAAATTTTTTTCAACTTGGAGTTTTGAAATTTTTTTCTATTCGAAACTTTTTCAATATCTCTGAAAATTTAGCTCAATTTTTTTTAATTCAAAATTTTATGAATTGGAAATTTCTCAACATTTTTTTTAAACTTTTGTCAAAAAATGTTCAACAGCATGTTTTTAAAAAATTTTTCCAAGTCAAATAATCAGTGAAAAGGAAGGAACAGAAATATACCTATACTAAAGCATTTTGAATGAAAGTCAGAAAAATTTTGAGAAAATTTAAATTTGAAGTATTTTTTACATTTTGGAGAAATTTTAAAGCTGGACTTTTTAAAAATATGATATATAAATTGAAGAAAATGGAAAAAAATATTAATGATTGAAAAAAACATTTGAATTCAGAATAAATTTGAAGCAGAATATATAAGAATCATTTTAAAATGATCTTTTGACCTTATTCTCTCTTTTAAGTATAATTCAAGGAAAATTATCGAAAATCACTGAAAAACAGTTAGAATTTCAGCGTACTTAATACCTAATACCTAAATCAGTGAGAAAAAAATCACTGAAAGCAAACAGTGAAAACCATTGCTGGAAAATAAGTGAAAATTCACTAAAAAAAAAATTGCTATAAAATATCTGAAATTCGCTGAAATATATTAGACGTCTTTTCTGGCAAAATCAGCGAAAATCCTTTGAAAATCGTAGAATTTTGCTAAGTTAATCTTGTCTGCAATCTTGACCCTTTGTATGTGTGATTTTGCTCTGATTCAAAATAAGAGAGAACTTCATTAGATTCTAAACAAGTTTTTGCTACAAAATTTTAAAAAATTTTTCGGAATTTTTTAATCGATTTTTTTGATATTATTTTCAGTGCACATTTCAATTTGCCCTCTTTTTTTTTAGGTGTGTTGAATTTGAGTTTATTAAAGATTCAACGAAAATCAGAATTCGGGAAAGCTAATAGGTAATATTTACTTTTTTTTTTTTTTAGAAAAAATCAAAAATTACTTGAAAAAAACTGGTCGAGCAGTTTTTTTTTCAAAATGAACCCAAGCCATCTTAGCCTGCCTCTGTCTCCGCCATGAATTGCCCTCTTGATTTATAATCATATTTTAAAGATTAAATGAAATGGAACTCATCGTAAAAAATTCCCTTTGTCGTTTGTTCCGTTGAAAATTTTTCATTATGGTTTGAAAATCTTATCTTGACTTTTTTTCCAAAATTGAATCTTGATATGAAACAGACCTCTCAAGTGTTTGAGTAGGCAACGTTTTCAGCATCATTATCAATTATTATTATTCAGGTTTTTGACTCATCCACTTCTGTTTAATTATTCATCTCTGCCCCTTCTTTTCGTTTCCCCCAAAGCATTCTATTCAAACAATACAATAACAATTGTACCTGAAAAACCATCAATTTAGCTGGTAATCTTTCATCATTTATGGTCCATAAATCAATATTTATTATATTTTGAAAAATTAAAGGAAGAAAACTCCAAACATCGAACATAGTAGCTCGCCGCATAATTCACCGAACTCCGTGGTAGGTCTTCTACATATTAGGTCTATTTCTCTTATGTAGATATGTGCTCAGCATAAAAAAAAATACGCTTAAGGTGATGCAAAATTTTTATAAGTGTAGGCACCTATAGGTATATCATATTCATAACCATATCTAAAATATCTATGTAGATAATATTTATATAGGATATTTTAATTTGAAGACATCATTGGAAAGTAAACATATGAGTAAACCACACCGATGCAGTGCAGCACATCACATCACAGATATATACCTATTACCTATATCTACCATTCATGTTCATGTAGAGTCGAGTTAATGTGCTCAACAAGAATTCCACTAAGTGGATATAATTCACGATGATTGATACGTTTAAAAATGATTAATTATATACCGCTTCGGAATCATCCCTTTTTAACAACGATAACAAGTTTTTAATTCGTTTGTACTACTAATACAAATATTATACATCGTTTACCATCCGACGATAATTTTTTTCCAATATTTATCCTCGTACAACACGTTGAAAAAAAATCACGAGATATTTTACACGTCTTTTCCGAATCGGTATAGGCGATTTCTACATCGAAACAAATCGATGCCTGGCTGATGGGGGCGTTAGTCTGGTGTACTATCGTAATCAAATATTATAAAATCCTGTTGCCGTCGCCGAAGCCGAACATTCACGTCATATTTCGTTACTTCTGGCTCCCAGGCGATGGTTTGGCGGCAGGGGAAGGCGAACTAGGCAACTGTGGCCGCGTGGTTTTTCGAAACAGCATAAACTTTATATAGCTTTTGTGGCTCCCTTTTTATTGGAAAGGAAACTGAAATATGCATGCGACCGCGTATGTACGAATAGGTACTGTACATGTTTAGCCAAGTTAATCAATACTTCAGCGTCGTCCTCTGTTTGTTTTTATTTCCTGGTAACTGCTGTAAAGGTATAAAGGCTTCATATTATCTTATGGTGATCGTTTTTCGGCCACGAGAATGTATCGTGATGCCATGTCCATGTGTGCTGATGGATCGATGCATCATCGTTGTAGAGTATTTCGGTATACATTTTCCCCATTTCGTACGAGTCAATTGAAAAATTAAAGAGAGCTGATCGATTTGCTGCGGCGAATAATGGCTCAATTTTTCAATGTAATTGGGCTCGTGGCGTGATCGTTTTTCATTTTTTCACTTTTAAGGATACGAGCGAAAGTAACGCGAATTTTTTTTCAATGCTGTTGAAAGAGTGGATTATTCGGTAGAGGGGGAATTGGAGGTGGTGTTTCGAGGAAGTGAAGAAAATCTTCAATATGAAAAATCCAAGTTCGAGAGAAAATTAACGAAAACATTAATAATGGCCCTTGAAAGAGTCTCAGACCAAAAGTCGATTCGAAAGGAGATTGCAAGTTTTTTTTTGGACTTGGGTGTTTACTTATGGGGACTTGAAGTCTCATTTTGAACGATTCAAGTGTTGGTTTGTGTGAGTTCGAGTATATTTTCTTTCTTATCGTTCTGGGTATGATTTGATTTTTTTTTTTTTCAAAAGAAAGAAATTTGCGAATATCTATTTATGAAAAGCTAAATAGATGTATCTAGATCTATCTACTTGAGAAAAGCAGGAACCTAATTCGAAAATGTGCGAACGACCCATTTTATCTAGATGGATATTTCTAATGTCGAGAAGAAGATTTTTTTCCCCTTATGAAACCTTTTTTTCCATCTAGTTTCTGGTTTAAAGTTCTAAAAAATTCAGGTTTTCATTTTTTTTCTGCTTCAAAATTTTTTGAGACCAATTTGAACTTCTTCGATTTTTTTTTTTTAGTTTTTTCATTGAAAAAAATGAGTAATTTTCACTATAAAAAATTATAACGATTCGAAAAATATTCAAAATTTATTGGTAATATTTTGAGTTTTTTTTTTTTTTTTTTTTTGATACTGATGTTAGGAAAATTTTCTGTGCTTTTTGGTAAATTTAACTGATACGCGTACAAGAAAATTTGTCAAAACTTGAACCATTTTTGTCGAGATTTCATATTTTTGTACATTTTCCCCCTCTTTATA
This sequence comes from Pseudococcus jackbeardsleyi, assembly GCA_038380155.1. NCBI lineage: Eukaryota > Metazoa > Arthropoda > Insecta > Hemiptera > Pseudococcidae > Pseudococcus > Pseudococcus jackbeardsleyi. The sequence goes on along the minus strand of CM076240.1, from coordinate 21,535,544 downwards.
GGTCAGATTTTGTCAAAAATTCAACATTTCTTCTCCCTTTGAACGTTTTCAACTTTGAAATTTTACTCAAATTTTTTCATAGATGGCTAAATTTCTATTCTAAAAAATTTTTTAATCAAGTGTTCATATTTTCTCGAATTGTTTTCATGTTATTTCAGGTACTTACCTATTGTTTTAAAATTCTAATTTTCTCAAGTATTCAAAATTTTCTCGTTTCTGATTGTCATGAAAAAATTTGTCAATTTTCTAAAAAAATTTCATCAAAGTCCCAATTTCTTTCCTAAATATTTATAATTGAAATTTTCCTCCAATTTTCCAATTTTAAAAATTTTTTCCAAGCGTAAATTTTCTCAAATTTTTCCAGCTCCAAATTGTTTTCCAACTTGAAAAGATATCAAAGAAAGAATTTAGGCCAAGTTATCAATTTTTTAGAAGTCTTGTCAAATTGAAGAGAAAAATAAATCTTTGAAAACATTTTGAAAGGTACTTACAGAGAAAAAAGGTGTGGGTGAAAAAATTATAGTATACCTACATATATTGGAAAAGGGATCTAGATGTAAATTTGAAAATAATTATGTTCCAGTCCCTTTTCCCTTCATTTGAGATTGAAAAAAATTGAAGTAGCTAGAAAAAATTTAGAAAATTTTTCGGAAAATGATTTTGTTTTGTAGTGAACATGAGACAATATTTTTTTAAAATTGAAGACTTGTGAAACACATTGAAAACTTCCTGGGGGTGAAAAATTGGGTTTTCAGTTGAGGTTCACCCTTGATTCTGCTTCTTGTGAAAGGCTCAAAATCATTGTCAACTCCAAAATCAATTTTTGATCCTTGAAAGGTTTTTATATCCAGGCTCACATATTTTTTTTGCTGTTTTGAGTATCATTTTTTAAAAAAGTTTGGCGGGTATTGTTACTCTCTGATTCTGAATCAGTCAAATTTGATGAAATTCGTGTCTCTTTGAAAAAATATTGATTTTTCAATAATTTTTCAGTCAAAAGACACTGATTTTTCTGTTAATTCTTTTCCAGAAAAGAAAGAACAGTAGTTTTTGATCGAAGATATAATTGAAAAAACACGATGATTTTATGTAAAAAAATCTTCAGAAAGATTTTCACCCAGTTTGATCGATTCCAGTTTAGAAAGTATGCATATTGATGGTTTATTTTGAAAAATTCCTTAGTTTTTCAATTCTTCATGCTCAAATCTTCACCATTTTTCTATCGAAAATACTTACGCTATGAATACACCATTGAAATAAGAATTAGATAACTCAATTTTTTCAATAAATTTTGATTCTTCTATTTTTTTCAGTGTAGTTCTTCCCTTACATAATTTTCAGATGTGCTTGGATTCATTGTCATTCAGAATTTTTTCTATGTAAGATTCGCTCGTTTCGATTTCAAGTCGAAATTTTTTGAAAATCGGAGCTAATCGATTAAAAAGTTTTATTTTTTATTTTGAATCAATAATCAGAATTGCAGCACATGAAAAAATCATCAAAATTTTGTAATTTTCATTGAATGAATTTTTTTTGATTTTTCAAAGAAATTCAGATTTTACCAATTTTCCATCAAATTTTCACCAATTTTTCAGTATTTTTTTCACTGTTCGCTTTTCATAAATTTTTTTCATTGATTTATAAATTATAAAATTAGGCGAAACTCTTTCGGGACATCATGTCCCAAACCCTCCGCGTCGAATAATATTTTTGTTACAATCTCGTTCTAAGCTCATTTTTTCCTCATTCGTGAAAAAATTTCACGATTCGAATTTACCCAATCACGACCCTCATTACTTCCAAGCTAAATAACTACATCTTCACTCATTCGACCCTCACATCAGCTTTTATTGTCACATCGAAAACATTGACGCTAAAAACCACAACGATCATTCATCCAGACGAATACCAGTGTGACCCAACTTCATACATGGTTAATTTTTCATAAAATAAAAGAATAAACGACATCGGACGAAGCATTGCCAACATAGGTATTATTCGTTGACCCTTTTCATACATTCGGTTTAAAAAAAATTCCAATTCAGCTGCCATTTCTCGATCGGAACTAACGGCAGTTCAACTTCCCGAGACTCTTGTCACAGACAACAACTTTCCAAGTGTATGACCAGCCTTTATACTCCGCACACGAATTCGTCGTCGTCGCGGAGGTGAAAAAAAAATGCAATAACTATTGGTAACATCGTACATGAACGTGAATTAATAAAAGATTAACCAGACCCTATTACACGACCGGAAGAAACTCCCACTTTATTTCAAATACCTAATGTGAATTCAAACATACGTTCGTCGTCTTTTATGTACACAATAAAAGGGTACATTTTCGTGAAATTTTTCAACCCCTCATCTGCCACGGATCCTACATCACGACATAAAAGTAAAAAAAAACCGTAAGTCCCTATGTCTAAATGTAGGTGAAAGTGTACTTTTTCATAATACGATCGATGTATGAATTTTCGATTTTTTTTTCTGCATCGAGTCGCGTCCTGTCGACTTCTTCGCGATAGTCTTTTATTAAAATACCATACTGCATAGGCATGAAATCAAACCGTGAAAAAGATAATCTTTATATCGCGATTGCATTCCATAGTCAACTAAACCAATACTTACAATGGAGTTTAATAGATTTTTTTTATATACTAGTTAAAAATCGAACAATACACCTATGGCTGGCTGGTACTGTGCTATGGCATTGGCGTTTTTTTTTGTAGGTATCCTATACAACGAACTCGTACTGAAACGAGCCGATGTCCGTCGTATCGATTAAAATATACCCTGGGTGCTTCGGGTATCTATCTCGTTTTTGATTCGGTTAAATGATAATTCTATACGTATTTATGGGTATATTTCGTGCGTAGACGTAGACAATGACAACATAACGGTGTGTTGAAGGTTTCCAAGTCCATGTTTCCAGGCACGATTTTATTTTTAGGAGAAATTTCATTTTGCCGGTGAACTGATTCGATCAGTTATAAATATTAAATGACGTCCAGAATGGATATGTAAAAATTAATCTATGATGTATGAATAATAATGGGACTCGTGTGAAAAGCAATGCTCAAGTTGAAATTCTTTGTGAAATTGATTAACAATTTGACATCTGTCTGCGAGATGTTTATTGTTTATGTGATCGTTCAAATCGTGAGTTATTTTCTCTGGCCACTGAAATGTTGAAAAATGATGAAAGTTTAGCATTTTGGGTGCCTTTTATTGGGGAAATTTTTGTCTTCGCTGTAGAGTCGAATCGAATTGAACAACGAAAGAGAAAAAAAAAGCATGAATATGCCCTTTCACTTGAAAAATTTACATTTCAAGCCGAAAAAAATGTTGGTTGAAGTGAAAAAAATTTCGTATAATTTCGGGGAAAAAAGAGAAATGAAAAACAATGCCATTTCATCGATAAAAAAATGTCGATCTCACTCTCTTTCATTTATAAATCATTGAAAATTATCGAAATTTACTGGAAAACATTGAAAATTTCAGATTTCAGCACGGTAATAAATCAGTGAAAAATTTTTAATGAAAGCAAACAGTCAGAAAAATTGCTGAAAAATCAGTGAACATTAACTGGAAAATCGGTAAAATTTCGAAAAATTAGCTGAAAAATCGATGAAATTCTTTGAAAAAATCGATAAAAATCCGCTAAAATTAAATAACTTTGTTGCATTTCTCCTGTGCTTCAATTCTGACAATATCAGTGACTTTTCACTAATTGAAAATGATAAAGAACCCTGCCACGCTCCGCATAGAGTTAAATAAATTTACTTACACAGTTCAGGCAGCAAAATAACAGATGTTTTTCAAAACTTTAAAACATATTTTCCTCGTTAGAAAATTCTTTTCAACTCTTGATACATCTATAGTGGAACCATACGAAAAGTTTTATGACATTGGTAGGTATCTACGTGGAATTTTTTGGTTTAGAAGTTGCTATACGTACCTACTGATGAATTATGAATTAAGAACAAAAATTCGCGAAAAATTTACGAATTTCAATTCAATTTCGATGTACGAGGATAACTAAAATGAACACGGATTGACTTTGGAATAATGGAGGGGGAGGGGGGTTAAAAAAAGAAATTTTACAAATCATGTGTAGAATTTTTTCAAATTTTAATACTTTGTAAAAAAAAAGGATTCCGATATCATTTTTGTACAAAATCTTAATTTTCATTCTCGAATTCAGCTTTTCCTACTCAAATTACAATTTTGAAGGGGACACGTCACCTTGAAAAAATTCGATTGGAAAATTGAGAGTAGAAGAATGTGGATTCTTCATTTTTTTGCTGATTAGAGAAGTAAAAAGTAGATTAATGTTGAAAAAGAAATTCAGTAAAAATAATTTTTCTGATGAGAGTGGGTATGAAATTTCTGTACATAGAAATTGTTGGCAAGATTTTCGGTAAAAAAAAAATCATCTTGCCTTAGTCCAAACGTCTAAATCATTTAGGAGGGGGTCGTGTTAATCCAAAAAATCAGAAATATTCATATGCTTGAAGATTTTTTAAAAACATCTAACAATAAAAAACCAATCTTTTGGTTATGGCTACTTTTGTAGAAAATTATACTGAAGAAAAAATTTTGTTTCTTTGATTGAAAAAAAAATAAGATCGAGGTTGAAAAACATTACAAATTTTACTTTGAGGTATTTTATTCAGTGTGCCTGCACCTCTTCTTAAATTTTAATTTTTTGAAAGCTTTGGAATAATTTTGTGTAATTCGATTGATTTTTCATTCATGATGAGACTGAAACCGGTTTATAAATTTCATCTCTTCTAACTAAAAAAAAACATGCTTGGATGTCATCTATCAAAAAACCCAAATTGGTTTTTGAGTTTGCATTAATTTTAGGCTTTTCAGAAGGAGTAGAATCAAGGGAGAAACTCAATTCAAAAACCAAGGCTCACATGTGTTTTGGGATAAACATGAGTTTTGAAATCAGTGTACAATTTTCAAATTAAATATTTGAACAATTTTTTAGAAAATTAGAAAAAAATATGAAAGTTGAATTATCTACTGACAAGAATTATTATTTGCTTCCAAACATCCCTTTACAATTTTCCGCGATGGAATTTTTTTTTGAAATAATTTTATTGCTTATAAGCTTATAACTAATGGGCATGTATAATTGCCAAGATTTTTGCACTTAGTGTGGAAAAAAGGAGGTTGGAAGTGGGTTTAGATTTGGTGTTAAAGTTGGAGTTTTTTTTTTTTTTTTTTTTTTTGATAATTTGTAGGATTTTTTGTTTCTGTTTCTAAGGAAGGGACACTGGACAGTTCTGCTATTTTTTAAAGATATTAGATATTTAGGGTTTTTCTTTCTTGTTAAAATCAAAAAATTTTTAACATTTCATATTTTAAATTTCTCTATAAAATAATTAGTGTTGAAGTTTCAAATGTGTAACAATGCCACTTTAATTGATATGATACTGTTGAAAAAAATTCATGGAAGGGACTATACTTCTGAGAAATTTGAAGCACAAAAAATGGAATGAAGGAGCAAGTTTTTACTTTTGAAAATTCCGGAGACACTGAAGTACTCATTTTCTTTCGTAAGGTTCTATTAGGATGTTTGATCAGTTCTTTATTCTTCATAAAATTTGGTACCTAAATTGAAACATGTTCAAAATCAAAAGATACGTGCATCTTATGTTCTGGAGGTTCACATACGTATTTTGGGAATTTTTTTTTGGAGAAATGGAAATATTGGGCAGTAGGTACCTATTTCAAAATCTCCTTTTGTTAATTCAGTGATAGAAAATGGAAATATATCTTTTTTGAGCTATCAATTCAGTGTTGCTTTTGTGACATGAAAAATACTTATTGTCAAGTAGGCATAGGTTTCATTCAATAAAAGCAATTTTCTGATCTTTTTATGATTTTTTCAATCACAATTATAATTTTGAAAAAAAAAAAACTAAACTTGGTAAAATTCTATGTAATGTGAAATTATTGATTAACATTTGGAGAAAACTATAAATGTGCCCTCACCTAGGCCTACTTTCAAATAACATTTACTAATAGCATAACTTACCTACTGCGAACTAAATTTCAATTTTTTTTTATGGGTTTTTGAAACACTTCTCTAGATCATGTATAAGGTTCAACTTTTCATCAAATCTACTTTCATTATAAAAATATTTTTGCAGTTCAAGTTCAATCGTACTTTCAGTTACTCATCGCAATATCCATTTCGTCAAAAATAAACTTATACGAGATAAATATCCACATTTATCTATTTCGAACACTATCCCTAATTCATAAGCGCTTGAAATAGAAAATTCTTTTAAAATTTACACCTACGCGACTGAATTATCCTCAAAAAAACATTTTACGTCGTTCATAAAACCGATATTTTCAAAAATAGATACGACTTTTCAAATAAACAAATGTTTTCCATAGAAAATCAACTCACGAAGAAAAAATATAAAACATTTGTTCAGGTGTTTTTTACACGACATTATATAGAAACACAATTTGTCACCGTGGTATATTTGATACCTTCGAAAAACTTACACTTGTAAAAAAAATAAGTACCTAAATTAATAACTAGCTCTACTTATATTGTAAACATGAACCTAGACAAACGAAACACGAAATTTTTTCGAAGGTACTCGAATATTCACATTCGCAATCGCGAAATAATTTGTTAGCTGTTCTCGCGAATATTTATGATAAAAAGTTACCTATCTACTTATCTAGATCGCACATCTAAACAATATTTTATGTACTTCTTGACCAGCAACTTGAGTAATTATAACAAAATCCCCCCACGTGATAAAAATTTATAGGCAGGTAAATCGTTTAACCTCGTGCTGAGAATATGTATTGTACCGAAACGTTGAATACAGAGGCAACTAGGCGTCTAAATCGTACTGTGCTGTAGTTGTGGTCTTTAGGAAGGGTGTTGCAGACCCAGCATGAAGAGCTTTTTCAGCTACCATGCTGATTATCTCGATACCCCGCTGAATGCTGTTTAAATTTATTAATTAGGTGTTGAATATTTCACCTGTTGTAATTTAATATTGCCTGGTTGATATGTCAGGGAGGTAGAGTACATTTTTTCTTTGAAATTTTCATATTGTCTGTAGGTTCGACTGGTTCGAGCATTTTGAGCTTGTATGTGTCGAAAGTTCTTTTTGAAAGTGTCAAAATTTGGGAAAATTCGGCAGAAATAAGGCTTTGAAGTGAAAATATAATAATTTTTGATTTCTATACTGGCTAGAAAAACGATAAAAACAGAAAATTGCAAGAACTTTGGACAAGAAAATTTGGAAAATATCAAAAATTGAATGATTTTACTGCAAAAGCAAAAATTTTCAACATTTTCTTGTTTCCTTGAATTTTTTGTGGACAGGAGAAAAGAGGAGGGGGGCTTTTTCTTGGGAAAATTTGAAGAAAAAAAACTATCAGCAACCTACATGAAAATTGCCAGCAAAAAAATATCTGCAATTTTGAGGATTTCACCTTCTTCAAAAAGCAAGAATTTTCAACATTTTTCTTTTCTCTTGAATTTTTCAATAGAAGAATAAAAAGGAGGATTTTGGGGTAAATTTGACCCAAAAAAAATGCATCAAAATGGCTAGAAAATCCAAAAAAATATCTGAAATTTTCATATTTTTTTTGATCCAATAAACACCAAGTGCCCAATTATGATTGACAGATGATCAATAAATATGGATAAAAATGCAGCTGATAATTTGATAAGATACAATGAACTATTCATAAAGATTCCTCAAAAACTCCTTGCCCTTTTGAGCTGAAATTTTTGTTGGAAGCAGAGGATGGTTCGAAGATCCCATGGTGAAATTTTCAGCCGAATTGGTCGAGATATGTGAGCTCTAGGAATATTTATAGTGAAAGCTTAGGTATGAATGAATTTCAAAACTGGGAAATGAATTTGAAAACATTATTCACAGTGTTTGAGCACCCCTGGAGCTCACATATCTGGGCCAATTTGGCTGAAATTTTCACTGTAGAACTTCCAAGCCATTCTATGTCTCCACCAAAAATTTCATCTTAATTGGTTTCAAACTTTTTTAGAAATTGATGCACAAATTGCTTTTGGAAGATGAAAATGTCATATCTCAAAAACAATGTGAGATTTTACCTTTCAACTCCAAGTTTACAATTTGATAATTGATCAATAGATCTATATTTTGAGGGATGCGATGATTTTTGATCATAAATTTGAAAAATCTTGAAGTTGACATACCTCGAATTAATTTTTGGGTAAATTGAATATGTTTAGGTATCTCCTTCAAAATCTGATGAGCTAATTCACGTGTAAGTTTTTAATTGTCCTAGGTCACACATCTGACAAATATTAAATTCGAGTTACAATGAAAAATCACAAATTACCTGCGAATAATTGTAATGTGCCGATCTGTCCTAGGTCATGTATCCAAGAAATATCCGTTTAAAACACTCGTTGCACATAAATTTGAAACTTTTCAATAATATAAAACTTCTAAACCAAAAATCATAGATAGATTTAACAAAAATAACCTTTAATTACGTTTTTCTACCGTCTCAAAGCAAAATTACAAAAAATCGATCAATATTTAACGCAAAAATTTAACAATTTGATAAAAACCACACTAAACGGCTTGCAAATTGGTTTCCTTCGATGGTGTTATTGTGTAGAATCTGATTACGATGATTATGATGCAGGGTAAACCAAAAAAAACCTTTTTGGAATTATTCACGCCGAAATTTCGCACAGTTCGGCCGATCGGAGGTCGCAAAAAGCCGCAAATTACGCCGGCGCATATTCCAATAGTCGCGCGAATATCGCAGATGAGGCCGATTTCGTACTTGAGAATGTAGGTATAATCGATGACGATAATTGGGGGCGATCGCGAGACAAAATTCGTATAAAATTTAACCGCCGGTTATGAATCGTTTTTCGGGGGGGTTCGAAAAAACAACCGAAAAAAACAATATCGCCCGCGACCATTCGCCGAAGCCAACCGCATACACGAAACAATCATATACTAAAACGGATCGCGCTTTTCGGTGTAGCGTGTGCAGAGCGAAGAGAGCAGCCGTTGCGCGGTAATCCCCCCTGATCCCCTCGGCCGGTACAGGTTCTCGTGCTCATAACGAATTCAAGTAATGGTGTTTCCAACCTTCTACGCTATAAAGTTGCAACACGCCTTCGTATACGGGTCTCTATATCGAATACGGGTATTGGTCGACTTTGAAGGATGTGCCCTAACAAAAACTCCTCCTTTTTTTTCCTCTCTCTAGACTGAACTCCATGTTATAAAGCGCGATCGCGATATTTTCCCGATATTCCGAGTTCCCCCTCGACGCGATTTCCTCTCTAGCGGGTAGCCCAAGATTTCCAACGTGATGGGTGAAGTTATCAGAGGAAGTTTGGGTGCAGTTGGCTGCAGTCTTTGGATGTGGTGCAATTTTCCTTCAAGTTGGGAAATTCCGAGTTGGACTGAGGTGTGATGGGATTTCCATCATGTGTGTTTGGAAACATCAGCTCTAATTTTTATTCAACCCCCTCAGATAGTGTCCCTTGATGAAAAAAAATTGTGGAAAATTATTCACATTGATATTCTGTGAAAAAGTTACACTGAGAACAAACATTGATGATAATAGTTCTGGAAAATCAGTGGAAATTCGCTGGAAAATTAGTGAAAAATCAGTAAAAATTCATTGCAAAATCATTGGATATTGGAAAATCCGTGGAAATTCACAGAAAACTCAGTGAAAAATCAATAAAAATTCATTGGAAAATTCGTGAAAATTCACTGAAAACTAGTAGGTAACTCAAAAAATTCATCGAAAAATCAGTAAAATTTATTGAATACTTGATCAGCAAAGTTCCGTTGAGAATAAAATGATTTCGCCGATTTTCACTCTGTTGAAATTCTGAATAGTGAATATTAAACACTTAAACAGTGATTTTTCATTGATTCAAAATGAGAGAATTGTGCACTCCACCATTCCTTACAGAAGTGCTAACCGTAACCATTATTAGGCACTCTTATTTCAAAAACCAATGAAAATTTATAAAAAAAATCAAATTGGAGCACAGGAAAAATCAGCAAAATTATTGTATTTCCACTTCCAGCGGATTTTCGCTAATTTTTCGGAAAATGTTAGTTTTTTTCAATGAATTTTCACTGATTTTCCTGCAATTTTCTACTGTTTTTTCTTATAAATTTTTCACTATTTGCTTTCTATATGTGAAATTTTTCACGCTTCAATGAAGTTTTTCACTGTTTGCTTTCAGTAAAAATTTTTACTGGGTTCAATAGAAATTTTCACAATTTGCTTTCAGTGGAAATTGTCACTCTTTCATGAAATTTTCATGTTTGCTTTCACTGAAGATTTTCACTGATTTTTCTAAAAAATTTCAGTTTGCTTTCAGTGAAAATGTTCTTTTTTACATGAAATTTTCACTGTTTGCTTTCAACGAAAGTTTTCTTTCTTACTCTTACATGAAATTTTCATGTTTGCTTTCACTGAAATTTTTTTTCTTACATGACATTTTCATGTTTGCTTTCACTTAAAATTTTCACTGATTTTGATGAAAAATTTCAGTTTGCTTTCAGTGAAAATTTCCTTTCTTACATGAAATTTTCAGTTTTTGCTTTCACTGCTTAATAATCTTAGTGTAATTTTTCATTGGTTTTTAATAAAAATGTTCACTGTTTTCTTTCAGTGAAAAAATCCCTGTTGACTTTCAGTGAAATTTTCACCAGTGTTCAATGAAAGTTTCCACTTTTGCTTTCAGTGAAAATTTTTGCTGATTTTGATAAAATTGTTCACTGTTTGCTTTCAACGAAAGTGTTCTTTCTTACATGAAATTTTCATTGTTTGCTTTCACTGAAAATTTTCACTGATTTTGATTTAAAAAATTCAATTTGCTTTCAGTGAAAATTTCCTTTCTTACATGAAATTTTAAGTTTTTGCTTTCACTGCCTAATAATCTTAGTGTAATTTTTCATTGGTTTTTAATAAAATTTTTCACTGTTTTCTTTCAGTAAAATATTCCCTGTTTGCTTTCAGTGAAATTTTCACCGGTTTTTAATGAAAGTTTTCAGTTTTGCTTTCAGTGAAAATTTTTACTGGTTTTGATAATATTGTTCACTGTTTGCTTTCTAGGAAATTTTTCAATTTTTAATAAAATTTTCCACTGTTTGGTTACAACAGAGGTATCCTAACTTGAACCCAAACAAAAAACATCGAAAACACCGTTAAAAAAAGTATCCAAAATTTTAAGACTTTGAGTGGAAGGATCGTTAAAAGAGTCTCTATCGGGGTATTTTGACACATATACCTAGAATACGAAGTTGGGAAATTGTCTGAAAAATTAATGAAGGGATCTGAGACAGATTTGTTCGCTGCGATAGAGACTTGAATTCTTAACTTATATTTGATTTAACTTTTTCAACAAAAAAATCACAAAAAATTGAGAAATCAAAAAGAAACACCATGCAGAAAAAGAGGAAAAGAAATAGCATTGCCTGCTCAGATGCTCACATCATCGCCGCTTTCATCCACAAAATAAATAATGGCGGTACAATTCATAAATAACACGTAACCCTGCCATTCCTGCTGTAGCTGTTGTGCAACAAAATATACACAAGGATGTAAAGGGGTAACGTCGATATCGTTTACCTCACAGTCGTGCCTTTTTACTATAATTTATACTACAGTTGATATACCTGCGAATGTGAATGGTCAGTTTGTGCCATGTGCTGCTGAAAAAAAAAATGGGTGAAGAGTTGATTTTTTTAAAAGATCACAAAGACCGGGGTTTAATTCAAGAGTTAAAGTGCTATTGTCACGAATCTACTCCCTTTAATGAATTCAACATGGCTCGACGCTGAGCTGTTTGGTGGGTCATTTTTCTTTCCTTTTTTTTATTTCAACTAACGCGTAACTATAAATGAAGAGGGCGAAGATGTCAGAAGGGTGCAGAAATAATGCATCGGGTAATATGAGCTTTTATGTATGCAACGAGTTCACGTGAGTTGGCCGAATTAAAATGGCTGCCTTTTGAATATCGCTCGTGTTGATTGCGCGGTTAGTAAATTAATTTTGAAGGCTTGAGAGGGGATTGAAAGGGTACTCCTGTGTGGATGGATTTTTTAAAAGTGAAGTTTGTGATGAATGTAGTGGGGTTTAAGATGCTGAAGAGGAGGTCGAAAATATCCAATTATGTGGTCAATAAATAACTATCAATTTTTCTCAACAAAATTGTCTTCGCTTTGCTCAGTCATTAATAAGTCCTTTGCATGAATTATTTCCACATATTAAAATTGTTTGTGAAAATTCTTATCTACTGGTTTTCATTTTTTTTTTTTTTTCATTTGAGCTTCATTTTTTTTGGGGATCTTTAGCACAGCTCCAAAGATTTGTGTTATTCTGCTGAAAAGCCTTATTCTGATAAAGTCTCCCATTTCGATTAATTAATTTTGAAAATCCTTATCTTGGAAATTTCATGCTAGAAGATCTATAGATTGATATGCTAGGAACTTTTTGTCTCTAAATAATTTTTTTTTTATTTTTTTAAAGTTTTTTTTTTTTTATACTGGGCGTGTATAATTGCCAAGATTTTTACGCCCAGTGTCGGAGAGGGTTAAATTTGGTGTTGGAGTTTGAGATTTTTGATTAGTTGTAAAATTTTTTCGATTTCTATTTTTGAGTCTGGAATGGTTCTGGTGTTTTCAAGGATATTGAGGTTTTGTCTTTCTTGTTTTAGGTTTGGGCAGAGAAATAAAAGATGTTGGGTGGTTATAGGTTCGGAGTTGCATTTTCAATTAAAATTAATTTTTTCCCGTTATAAAATTATTTATTGAAATTTTTCAAATCCCAAGATTTCCCCTCTCTAAAATTTTTTTCCAGCTAAAAATGTTTCCAGTTTTTTTCCAATCCTAAAATGTTTTAATTTTCAAACTTTTTTTTTGTTTTTTTTTTCAAGGTGTTTCAAATTTTTCCCCGTTTTTTCTAAACGTTTTTCCTACATTTTCCCTAAATATTACTCTGAAATTTTCGCTTTAAATTTTAATTCATGAGGGTTGAAAAAAAAAACGAGAAAAATTGAATGTTATAAAAATGATGCAAATACTTGAACTTACCCACATATCTATTTGAAAAAATGTTGTACCATGTTTTGAACGTACTTAAAACACAGAGTAAGTTTTTGAACGTCGATTTATAACCAACGTGGTTAAGCCAGATATTTCGATAGAGATCCCTCTCAGTAATAAAACGAATTTTTTAGTCACTGCAAGCCAAAAAATTTGACCTAGGGAAATCAAAATTCAGCACAAAGGACATGTGTCCATCAATAATTACTTAATCTACCTCTTTTTTCTATTGGTAGAAAACTTATGGTACCTACTGATCAGGATAGATGAAGAAAAAATCGTTTGGTTTGAAAATTTTCAATTTTTGCCATTCCATGCCAACTTCGATTCATCCCTGCTGGCCTTGCTTCACAAGTCGAAAAAATATAGCTTAATTCCATTTTCAACTTTGGCACCTGAGAAGATATAAAATGAAATAAAAAGTAATAATACGAGTACTTGATGGAATTTTTTAAAAAATGGAACAAAATTCAAGAATTTCTAGAATTCTTTCTAAAAAGAAGGTAGGTAGATAAACATTTTTTACCCAAAGAAAAAATGTCAAAAAAAATTATTAAGAAATTTAAATTGAGATAAAACTGAAACCACACAATGTTATTGATTAAAGTTAACTAAAAACAATCGATTATTTATTCCTTACGATTTTTATTCTTGAATTTTTGGTGATTTTAAAAATGGAAACACGTATTTCTGAAATATCTTCAGAAAGTTTGTCAAAGGCCAGATATTTGAATTGGAAGAAGTTTCAATTTTTTAAATATAGCCCAGGAGAAATGCACTTTGAAAAAAGAAATATATGTTAGTCGAAATTTTATTGCTGAAAAAGTTTCTATATGATGTCCAGAGTATGTGGTAAAAACCCACCACCCCCACCCCTATTGCTTTTTGAGGGGGGTGGACCCCTTGTGGGGGAAAAAATTGTTTTGCACCGATTTTGCTCAAATTTGGGTGGAAGGTTAGGTGGGTGTAGAAGTACTCCCAAAAAAATTTTCAGGTCCCCCCGACCTCAGGGAGCTGAACCATCGCTCTCCAAAGTTGGGAATTTTTGACAAAAATGAAAAAAACCGAGTATTTCGAGTATAAAATCGCCCCATAATATCAATTTTGAAAACTTTTATGATTTCTGAGTACATTTTGAGGTGACGAATCCGACTAGCACATCAACTTATTCATTTGAGGTGTTTAACTACCCCTGCGGCCCCTTTCAAAGTATTTAGATCGTGTTTTTTAAAGTTTTTTTATCTGAAAAAACCGTGATCTGTATATTGAAAGCGGCCGCAGGGGTAGTTAAACACCTCAAATGAAAAAGTTGATGTGCTAGTCGGATTCGTCATCTCAAAATGTACTCAGAAATCATAAAAGTTTTCAAAATTGATATTATGGGGTGATTTTATACTCGAAATACTCGGTTTTTTTCATTTTTGTCAAAAATTCCCAACTTTGGAGAGCGATGGTTCAGCTCCCTGAGGTCGGGGGGACCTGAAAATTTTTTTGGGAGTACTTCTACACCCACCTAACCCTCCACCCAAATTTGAGCAAAATCGGTGCAAAACAATTTTTTCCCCCACAAGGGGTCCACCCCCTCAAAAAGCAATAGGGGTGGGGGTGGTGGGTTTTTACCACATACTCTGGACATCATATAGAAACTTTTTCAGCAATAAAATTTCGACTAACATATATTTCTTTTTTAAGCGATTTTTTGATGCTAATTCTCCTGGGTTAATAGATACCTTTGAAATTGAATTTAGAGTTTTTTTAAAGAAAAAATTTATAATAGTTTTTAAAATTATTTCAAGATAAGTGTGTTGAAAAATTTTTAGTTTTTAATTTTATGTAAGTAGTATCTTATTCAAAAGAGAAATATCTCTACTCAAAGTAAATAAAATTTTTATCCTAAAAAAATCGAAAGCAACCCATAAAAGAACCCCTATCCAAAATTTCAGGTGCTGAGGGCATTTTTAGAATTTTGATGAATTTTTGAAATTTCAAAAGTCTTGCTAAAATATGAAAATTCTACTCAATCAACAAAAAAAAATGAAATTTTGTGTTCGCCTTATTTTCCACCTGCCGAATCGTTTGAAAACGGTTTCAAAATCATCAGAAAATTTTCGAATTATCTACATTTTTGGGCCAGAAAATTTTTAATTTATTAAGTTCATACCTATAGACCATTTTAATGGACTTTTCTCCAACGATGAAAAATTCCAAAATTTTCTGCTGGCTTCGAAACATCTTGAAACCACTTTCAATCGATTTGGCAGGTTCAAAATAGGGTATTCAATCGCGATCGAATTTTCATATTTCGCAGTAATGTAAACTTTTTGAAAATTTAAAAATTCGATAAAATTCACTTTAGCCCCTGAAATTTTGTATTAGGTATGGGATTCTTTTATATGACGTGCTTTCGATTTTTTTGTTCGGGCTAAAAAATATACTTTGAATGGGGATACCTTTCTTGCATAAGTGGGATAATTCGCCTCATGGACCTAAAAAACATCTCCCCACCCCTCAGAATCCAATCAAAAGTTTCAATGCTTCTTTCCATACCCATCGTCTTGAAATCACGTTCTGCATCCAAACCCAAGAGCTGTTTTCCAATTGACATTCGTCCATCAACATAAACCTGTCAGCAGCCAGTTAACCGGTTGATGTTTCCAACCATTCGAAGTTATCCTTGCGTTAAAATAATAATAAAAGAAGTAAAAATTATAGAAAAAAATGTTCGCATAGCTTCGTATACCCATCACGTATGTATCTCGTACCTACATAATACATTGGTTTTACACCATCTTATATTGTTGTACGTCGAACGTAGGTACGTATACGGTCAAGTAAATTATAATATCCATGGAAAAAAGGTAGACACGATTTCCATATTAGCTAAATTCAAGGGTATGGTATCTGATTCTCGGTATAATTACAATTCCATTATTCGTCTAGTCGTACCCAAGTCGTGGTAGATATGCGTTCGAGTGAATTATACGAGACGAGTGTTATGCGCAGCAGAGACAATTATACATCCCGGGTAAATTTAATCTGGAAATTTATAAATTCAGATTGCCTACGTTGCATTGCATTGAAAAAGGCTGAAATTTCAACTAACCTCGGATTTGTTGCCAGTGTACATATGAGTTAGCCTGCGTGCTAGATAAATTAACATTTTTTTTTCCACCTCTCAAAGACACATGTAACGTGATACGTTGTGCGGTGCGTATTACGAGGACGAGAAGATTTTTTTTCCTTCTTCAAATAGCATATTTTCCAGTGTATAGAAACTAATTAAAAACTAATCTCTGAACCGGAACGATTTGTGGTACGGGGTACCGATGCATGTTAAAATTCAATCCTCCTTCTTGAGCAGATTGACTCGGTTGAAAAATTCATTTTATAAAAATCCCACGTCCCACGTGTAGCGTCAGGCAACTGTGTGGCTTCAATGGCACGCCACTGTTGAGAATTCGACGTGTAATTGATGGATAGAGAGACGATGCAGTTCAAGAATCTGTATCGGAGTTGATTTTTATGGATTTGGGGTCTCGAAAGAGGGTAAAATTGATTTATAATTGGGGATGATTTTATTTTTTCATGAGGACCCATTTTTTAATGCTTTGAAAAAAATTCAAGTGGACAACAAAATTTCTATTTTTTTCAGTAAATTCTGATTTCTTTATAATTTGCCAAGATGAAATTCTATTAATTTTCTAGAATTTACTGAAAAAAATTGAATTTTTCCTGTCTACTGAATTTTTTTCAAAGTATTAAAAAAATGGGTCCTTTTTTGGGAAAATTTCAATTAAGAAAAATGGCCTAAAATGGCCATAAAATCCATAAAAAAAAATCAAGTAGACAGGAAATATTATATTTTTTTCAGTAAATTCTGATTTTTTTTTTAATTTACCAAGATGAAATTCTATCAATTTTCTGTTTTTAAATGGTTTCTATGCTGTTAAGAAAATTTTTTCAAAAAACAGAAAATTGATAGAATTTCATCTTGGTAAATTAAAAAAAAATCAGAATTTACTGGAAAAAATCAAAATTTTCCTATCTACTTGATTTTTTTCCAAAGCATTAAAAAAATGGGTCCTTTTTTGGGAAAATTTCAATCAAGAAAAATGATCTGAAAATGGCCATAAAATCCATAAAATATCCAAAATAGAATATTTTCAAATCCAGTAGTCCACAATTCCACATGTATGTAGAATGTGATACAGTTACATGTATTTTCTCTGTTGGAAGAATCTGTACCTCCTCAGGTATAATTTCAACTATATGTATTACTAATTGAAAAACCACTCGTTTGTGATGCCCGTCGTTTGGTCGCAACGGCAAATACGCTCGGTAATTTTATCATTCTCCAGCGTGAAATCGTAATAAAACTGATTCTAAATCGGATGGAAAGATGAATGAACCATCTTGAGGATTTTAAGCCGCTGCTGCAGGCGTATACAAGGTGGCGTTATTCGTAGCAGGGCGTAGCCCTGTCTCGGGCTTTTTTCTTAATTGATCCGCGAACCGAAACCGGGCTGCTGGTTTATTTTATATGTATTTTTTATGCTGTACCGTGGGCTTCCGAATACCGTCACTTGACTACTCATCGATTTCCGGTTCGTTTTGATCTTATTAACGAGTATAAAGAGTTGCGTTAATTGAGATGGTGTAGAATGTTGGGCAGGTCTGGAATGGTAATTTTGAGCGGCGCGGTGGATTTCAAATGGTGCCAGTTTTACGAATTTTCATAATTTTCTATTAATTAAGTACCTACCTACCTAAGTCTTCAAAAATGATTTTGCGATTTTATGCTTTTCCGTGTATTTAGCGTGTACCTCTATCTACCCAGATACATTACCCGCTTGCAAAGCTGAATGTAAGAAGGGAGATCTGACTATGAAGGTGCAAGTAATGAATAAAAGTAATGGAAAGATTGCGATTTTATGCTCAATTCCTATTTAAATAGAAAGGAGTTTTCGTTTTCAACGAAAAAGTTAATGTGGAAATTCTAAAACAGTCTGAAAGAAAAATTACTCTGTTTTATTCCGAAAATAAGTATAAAAACTTTTGAATCATGGATAAGTTTAAAGATGAATTTTTATACCAAAGTGCCAAATCATTTTTCAATTTTTCCAGTACCTACCTAAACATTTTTGTAACTTTCTGTCAATCTATAAACATCATTTTCACTATCTCATTTATATTTAAATCAGTGAATTGATCGAAAATCGCAATCGCTGAAAAGCAGTCAGAATTACAGCATATGAATATATCAATGAAAAAAAATTCATTGAAAGCAAAAAAATTCTCAAAAATTAGTGAATTTTTGAAAAATTACAGCAATTTTGTTGATTTTTTCTGTGCTGCAATTCTGACTTCTTTCCAGCGAATTTTCAGATTCAAAATGAGAAAGGATGCCTATACTCAGAAAATTTCCTTGGATTTTTAACCTGTAAAAATGTACGATATTTGTTAGTGGTGGCGCAGAACACATTCCAGTATGAAAAAAAATTTTAATTCGCTGTATTGGAATAAAAACCGGAATTTTTAATGCTGTTTCAAAAATAAAAACGTGAAAATTCATAATTTCACAGAAGTTAGCTCAGTTTGAAAAAACGAATTTTGCAACTCAGAATAGTTTTGGTCACAGAACAACGAAAGTAAGACAGGTAGAAATATTTTGCAAAAGCCATTGGATGGGAATGTGTCGAAAACGCTAAATATGAAGTTAGATCAGTTTGGAAAACTTCCGCTTCTCCCCTCCAAAAAAATGAAAAAATGAATTGATCGTAATTTCCACTTTTTTAATGTGCCTACGAGACATTTAGATAATATAATATCTGTTTATTAAAAAAAAAAACATTTACTCAAAACTGAATTTTCAAAATTTAAGTCTTTTGATCGTAAAAAGGTTTAATGAAGTATAGTTTGAGCTGCTGAACACGAATGTGTTGCAATTTTTTTCTTATAACAATTTTTGTGAGATAATCAATTTTGAGCCTTGTGCTGTACTTACTTCAATTTGAAATTACAAAAATCACGAAAAATAGATGAAATGGAACAAAAATCAGACAACTGGTGTATAAATACGTAATTTGGGATTATAACCCGAAAAAATTTTTCGGTCAAAAATGACCATTTTTATGTGTGAAAAAAATTCTGAAAAAATACTACGTTGTAGATAAGGACTAGATACATGAAATATATTTTTTTTAGAATTGCGCCTCTGAAACATCAAGTAAAAAACTCGATTTCGAGTTTTAAAATGCGATTTTGGGCAAGAAAAAAATCATCAATTTTTTTTTCAAGCCGCCCACTAATACCCCTCAGTGTAGTGTATAACTCACGTAAATTTGAAAAAAATTGGTTGAAAACTCCCGGAGATAAAAATTTTTAATATGGGAAGGCTGAAAAAAGTAACGTTTTGCCCCATAACTTGGGTTAGAGAAAAGGTAGGAGGCCAAAAATTTTACCAGATGATTTTCAGACCCTAAGAACCAAATTCCACGAGTTGGTTTCAAATTTCAGCCCTGGGACAGATTCGCCCATCTTAACCACCGATACCCTTTTTCAAAATTTTTTGGCGAAAAATCCATATTAAAGCTCAACAATTATTTTTAGTTTGAAATTCATTTCTTCCATTAGATGTCATTTCCTCAAATTTTGAAAACAATGAATAGATAGAAATATTCTATTTATCTCCCCAAAATTTGGCATTTTAAAAATACCTAAGTATAAGTATTGAAAAAAAACTTATTTCATGTGTAAACAGTCCAAAATTGAATTCTAATTTGATATTCGTTTCAATTTATTTTTTCACATTGTTTTTCATCAAAAAATCAAAAAAGTGAATATTTTATTATTTGAGTGACGAAAATTCAAAAAACTGTACGTAAAAACAGTTCATGGATTTTTATGTATACCATACTCTTTCATTCTGAATCAGTGAAAAGTCATTGATGAACAGTCGAAATTTCAGCCAAGAAAAATCAGCAAAATTCACTGATTTTTCAAAGAGTTTCCCTGATTTTTCAGTGAATTTTCATTGATTTTTCATCGGGTTTTCTCACTGGTTCGTTTTCAGTGAAAAATTTTTCACTGATTTTCTCCTGTGCTGCAATTCTGAATGTTTTTCAATGATATTCGATAATTTTCACTGATTTATAAATGAGACAGTAGGTACATAAGTGACACGACAAAAATACAAAAAAAAAAAAAACACACAAACGATACTTGTCTGGCGCTCAGAGACAAAAAATGTTTTTTCGGTTTTACAAACTGAGACGATTTTTTCCCCTTCTGATTCTTATGGTGCCACACTCAGAAATTTTGAAATTCTATACCTAAGCCACATGATGTGTAAGGGTATAGCCTCCTTAAAATTAGTCCTTTTACCAGCTTCAAAAACAATAATTTTCTACTCTTTGCTGTGGACAGTTTTTTGCGTTTTCTGGAAAATTATTTTTCGGAAGTTAACTCAGTTTGGAAAACAGCACTCAAGTTCATTTATCAGTAAAATGCTGATATTGATGCCAAATTATTTTGTCCTTTATCAAAGAAGAAGGCAAGAGCATTTGTTGAACCCTTTGGGCCGTATGTACTGTGATATTTCTCATTATACCTACATCTTTGACTAAGAACTCTCTAAATCCAAATCAGTAAAATTTAACTGATTTGCAGTCAAATTTAACTGATTCCAGCATCTAGAATTGGAGCGGCCAAATTAACTGATTATCTGTAAATTTAACTGATTGAAATCAGTTAAAAATAACTGATTCATTAACCAGTTATTTTTAACTGATTTCAATCAGTTAAATTTACAGATAATCAGTTAATTTGGCCGCTCCAATTCTAGATGCTGGAATCAGTTAAATTTGACAGCCAAATCAGTAAATGTTTATAGATCAAGTCGTCGGCGTAATATTGTTTTAATTATGAAAATAATTTTTAAAAATATGGTAATTATTTTGCAACTGCCGTTATACCTGCATTACTCTTCCGTTTTTATGAGGAATCCGATGGTATTATTTTCACTCAATTTGGTAACCGAAAAATTCCTGGTCTACGTGGGATTCGAACCTACACCCTAACAATCCTACGTTCCTAACTACCTGTACCTAACCACTAGACTACCGGGGCTTATCTAAGCGATAGTCTTTTAAAGCAGTATATATATTTGTGATACCAATGTTGTATGAGAGACATGTATTGATTATGTATTTCAAAAAAATTCGTTGCTTTGTTTAAGGATCTCCATACATTTTTTTAATTTAAAAATTTTGAGGGTTCAATTATAGGTAAATGATTTTTTCAAAACGTGTTCCACTTCAACTATTCTCAAGTTTGAATTTTGAAGGCACTTGGTTTCTAGGAATTGTTTCATTATTCATTCAAAAAGTACAATTTTTTTCATCTATTTTTAGAGATAAAATGTATATACGTATTATATGTATACATTCAAATTTTCTTGATATTTTCAAAAATTTATTCAAGGTTAAATCACTTCGAATTAAAAATTTTTCTGGAATACCTATAACATACCATTTACGACTAAATCTACACAAATGGACTTCAGGCACGAAATTAAAATTACACTGAGAACGACTGAATCCTTTCAATATTTTTTTTTGTCAAGTAAGCATTCATTTTTTCCACCTTAACAGAAATTAATTGATTTCAGGTGGACTTTGACTAAACGATTTTTTTTTCAACTTCTATTTTCCAAGTCCAAAATTTTTTTCTCAATTTTTTTCAAAACTTCAAATTTTTACGTAAACTTTTCAGGTCTACAATTTTTTCTGAACATTTTCTTTTGCGTTATTTTTTTATGTGAAATTGTAAAATTTTTCAAGAGCAGAATTTTTCATCAAAATGTATTCAACGTGTAAAATTTTTCAAGAGCAGAATTTTTCATCAAAATGTATTCAACGTCTCGGCAAATTCATAAAACAAGCCCAGGTCGATTCTTCAAGTCTAAAATTTTTTCCGGACAATTTTTCAATGTCCATTTTAAAGGTGTAAAATTTTCACAGAATTTTTTCAAATTTCAAGTTTTTGTAAATTTATCAAGTTTGAAATGTTTTCATGAACCTTTCCAACATAAAATTTTTAAATTCAAAAGTGTTCAAGTTTGAAAAATGTTGAGGAAAATGATAAAAAAATTTTAAGACCTTGAAAATATTTCATGTTGGAAAAGTTTGGTAAAAGTAATTTCAAACTAGAAAAATTGACAAAAATTTTGAAATTTGAAAAAAAAGGAAAAAATTTACACCTGGAAAATGGACGTTGTATAAAGTTCAAAGTTGTCAGAAAAAAATTTAGACTTGAGGAATGGACTTGGGCCTGTTTTACAAATTTGTCATGACGTCGAAAACATTTTGATAAAAAACATTCATTCTTGAAAAATTTCACATAAAAAATTGACGTTGGAAAAAATTATGGACCGTAAAAATTTTTATGTTTTGAAAAAAATTTGGGGAACAATTTTGGACTTGGAATATAAACATTGAAAAAAAAAGTTCAGGAAAAAATGAAAACGTAAGTAATCAAAGTCGATCTAAAATCACTTCATTTGTGTCTTACCGGAAAAATAGATACTTGAAAAAAAATTTTAAAGGATCCAATCGTTCGCACTTTGCAGTGTATAATTTCAATTTCGTGCCTGAAGTCCATTTTTGTAGATTTAGTCGTAGATGAACAACCTCGGGTGAAAAAGTTCGCAAAAACCAGGCTCCCAATATCTCCGCAACTGAGAAAATAAAGAGTTTCCTAAAAATTCTGGGTCTTCCCAGTCTAAAAATGTGTGAAAATAAGGACCCGAAAAGTGTGTTAAGCCTGTTTTAAAAATTTGAAAAAAAATGTATTTTATAAATAAATTTATTTTTTAAAAAATACATTTCTTTTCAAATTTTTCAAACGGGCTCAACGCACAACACCATGTGTTACTGATGTGCTTTGCGCATGTACAACAGGGCAGGTGGTACTACCATTCCATAAAAATTAACTGATTCAAACAGTGATTTTCATGAACTGCCAACTAGCAGTAAAATTTTTTCAATGTACTGAAAAAAACCAGTGAAAATATGTGTAATTGAATCAGTACTTTTCAAATGAACTGGGAATCAGTTAAAAAGTACTGATTTCAATAAATTTTAACTGATTTGCAGTTAATTTTACTTATCAATTCAGTAAAATTTATTTTACTGGAATGAATCAGTTATATTTTAACTGATTTGGATTTAGAGAGAAGGGGGAGGGGAGAGTTAAATTCAGAGTTGAATTCGTCAACGGCTTGTTCTGAGATTTTCCCTGTAAAAATCGGGATACAATTGAAAATACATCAGAAATTGGCAAAATTGTCACAAAAAGTTTTAAAATCCAACAAAAATAAACAGTCAAATAGATAACCATGCTCATTAGGAATAAATTCCAAGCCAATTAAATCAAAATATCAGGTGTACACATTGAAGAAAAAAAAAACGACGCGGAAAAAAGTAGGTAGTTATAGGTACTCGAGTCAACACTCCACAAGTGGTAATTAATTTCCCATAAAATCGATCCACCGATGGCACGCATTATAAAGTATACTCGGCTGCAGCTAGGTATAGATGATGGAATGCCGATAAAAATCGTTTGTTGATTATTGACACGATAATAAGCACCCGAAAACCGATAATTACTGTTTTGACGCGATATTTAATTATTTCACGGATACCTGGTCTTCAAAAAACACGACCGGCTTAATCACATAATTTGTCATATCGTTTAGATTTTTCATCATTTTTATACCCCCATCGTACGTCTCACTGTAAAGAGCACGCGTCTCACAGCATCATCAGAAACCCCTGCGCTTAAAATATTTCTTCCCTTCTTTTTTTCCGTCTCTGGTATTTACAACTCCGAAGAGAGTTGGAAATTTTCGTAGGACGACGACTCCGCGACGATTGTATTCCTTTTTAATGTAGATACTCGTGTATTCGTGCGAAAGGGACGAATCCATCGCAGGCTGCGCATTTTCCACTCGTTCGCTTTCGCTGCATCGTATTTATACGTCGGCGCTGCCTAATTTATTCCGAAGAAATAGATATTTGGGGGCGCTATATGTAAATGAACGCGGTTGTCGATTATTCGTCGAGTTAATTCTAATAAAAGGAACAATTACGTGACATGGAACTCTAACGCAGAAAAGTTACTTTAACTTGTCGTGACGGGATGTCGATGTCGAACCGTATAAAGCGCGCGTTTTAAAACTTATTCCAACAACTTGGTATAATAATTTTCAGAAGCGCTGCCTGCCTGCATGCGCGTTCTCCATCTCTCATACCAATTTAATGTGGTATCTTTGAGAAAAATTTTTCAAACACACCTCCTTCGCCGGCCAACAAAAAGGAAAAAAAACCACCGTCTAATTACTATGAAAAATTGATCGAAATAGCCAACCGTATATTATGACGAATGAACATTGAACACGCCGCAGGAGAAACCAACAACCGAGATTTTTTTGGGAAACCTTGAAGGGTACTAATTATAAGCCAATACTTGCATCGAGATTGGAAAAAAAAAGAAGGTAACCGGGTTCCTATATGTCATATGATTCGCTTATTCTTCTTCGCTATGGATATTTCGTTGTTTTTTTCTCTCAGTTTCAATTCGCATCCCGCGCGTCGCATTTAATCGGTTTTTCATTTCCTCGCGATGCTGATCTACACCTATCTACATACGTGTTTTTTAAACTGGTTTCTTGTAGGTTTTTGTTCGACTATGAGCCTGTACGAAAACAAAATGGAGGTTTGGCCTGTACCAGGGAATTGGGTGGTATCGAGATGAAAAGATTGGCGTTGTGATTTTAGGATGAGCTTTGGTGTGCGATTTTGTGTGGCGAAGCGGTGAGAAAATTTGGCGGGAAAACGTGCGAGTTTTGGGCCTTGAGAAATAATATGTTTTTGGAAATTTTTCAAGTACGTTTTGGTGAAGGTTTTTTTAACGAAAAATAGAGGTGAATAATTTGTACTTGAGTATAGCTTTTATTTTGGTGAGTGAAAATTTCTCAATGTCTTAGAACATCGATTATAATTTTTCTTTTTTTTTCTTTTCATATTTTTGGATTTTCCAACTCAAAATGAAATACCAAATTTTAATTTTATAACTACCTGCTAAGAAAAGTTTAACATTTTTACGCTGGTTTTTTATTCAATATGAAAACATATGCTCATGCTCTCTTAGTTTGAATCAGTTGAAAACTGAAGATTGGCTGATTGAAATAGACAGAATTGAGTTAATGATTGGTAGTGAAATCCCCTTTGATTTCAGTGTTGATTAGCGAAATTTGACTGCCAATTAGTGAAAAATTACTGATTCAATTGGTGAATTTTCATTTTTGAATCGGTAATTTTTTTCAGTGGTTAGGGAAAGAATTACTGGTACTGATTAAAAAATGAAAATTTATTAAATAAATTGCTAAATTGTTCACTGATTTCTATAGTGACTCAATTTTGTCTATTTAATCGCTCAATTTTGAAATTTTCCAATAAAGAGTGATATTTGCATAAGGTAACATACCAGTTTTGGATCACTTTTTCATAAATTCATGCCCTGACGTTATTTATGAACCAATTTTGGTGATTTTTTTTAAAAAATAAACGTTGACCTCTCTTCTACAAACTAGCGGGGTTGAATTTCGAAAAAAACGATTTCAAGCAGGCTTGAAGGGACCCAGAAAAATACGCCTTTTTAGGGGGTTCTACCAATTACGGATCATCAAATAAAATTTAAGTTATGCAATTTTTTTTCACTCTGACTGTATTTTTAACATTACAAAGATGGCCTTCAAAGATTTTCATCAAAAAATTGTTAAAAAACCGAAGTTGAAAAACTACCAATTGTGGATCGATCCGTAATTGGTAGGAAAATTTTTGATCCGCAATTGAAAATTGAAAATTTTTCTACCAATTATGGATCAAACCAATTACGGATCACTTTCACTTTGGAATTTCATTGCGCGGATTTAATAATGTTAATCACCCAATATATAAAAACACGACGAAAATCTCGGAACAGACAATTTTGGTGAAGAAATCCAACTTTTTTGGTGCCAATTTACGTTTTCTTCGATGCTTGGCAAATGACACTCAAAATTCGCAAAACGGGTTGATCACGCGAAAAATGTGTCGATAGTACTTCCCTGAACATGAAATAATCAGCAACCGCATCAAAAACTAAATATCAATAACTCTAATTACATTTTTTAACAATCGCCATTGCAAAAAATACGAAATTTCAACTAAAAATGTGACTCACTTTTTTCAAATGAATCTACAAGCGGTTTGATAACACGAAAAATGCAAAGTTTACATATTTTCTGAAAGGTAAGACTTCAGACTACACGATTATGTTGGTATCAATCCTTGGTGACCATTTCGGAACGACGTAGAGCGCCTCAAAAAAATGATCCGTAATTGGTAGCCTGATCCAAAACTGGTATGTTACCTTATAAGTTTCAAATGCAATTTTTTTTAAAGGCAGAAAAGAGAGGATTTTCTTTTCTCTTTTTGAAAGCTTTTTGAAGTTATATTCTGTGATCTTTTTTTTGTGATAAATTTTTATCGATTCTAAGAAATAGAATTTGAATTGTTAAAGGTGCTCCCTTAATCTGAAGCAGTCAAAATTGATTGATGAAATCGACAGAATCATGTCACTGTAGAAATCAGTGAAAAATTTACTGATTCAATCAGTGAATTTTTATTTTTGAATCCGTAAAAATAAAATTTCAACAAATCAATCAAAAGTTACTGATTCAATCGTAAAAATTACTGACTCAACCAGTAAATTGAAATTTTCATTGATTTATCTCAGTAGTTGAACAAAAATTACGGATCCAGAAAATGAAAATTTACCAATTAAATCGGTAATTTTTCACTGATTGACAGTCAAATTTCAATGATAAACTGTAGAATGAGGGAAATTTCACTGCCAGTCAGTGACATGATTCTGTCTCTTTCAATCAGCCAATCTTCAGATTTTGACTCATTCAAGTTTGGACAAATTTAGCGAAATTTTTCAAACAAGTTTGAGCTCAAGTGCAAAAATTTCTAGATTTCTTGAGTAGTTTTTTCAAGAAAAATTAGTGTTACTGAAAAAAAAAACAATGTTTTTACGTGTTCAACCCGATTTGTTCAAATTTAGGGAATTTTGTTACATTTTAGTCGAATTTTTGATCCATAATGTTTTACTTGCTTATCAAAAATTCTAAATTGTTCTGTCTAATTTTCTCAATAAGTTTGTCATGGTTGAAGAAGTTATATTTTGCGATTTAAAAAAGTTGTTTTAAATTTTTCAAAAACCAATTTTCTTGTTTCTGCGTAGAAATTTCGTAAAATTTTAAAACGAATGAATGAAAGAAGAAATGAATTTGGACGGATGAAGAAAGAATAGGTAGTGAAAATGTGGATGAAAAAATAATTGCGAAATTATATTTCCCCCCAAATATGAATATTACTTTTGTACTTAGTTGTTCAGTAACTTTAGATTTTCAGGAAGGTTGGAAAATCATTAAGAAACTTATTGCAATTATTTTCCATGAGACCATACCTACATTTGAAAAAATTTATTGGTTGTTCAATATTTGGTATACCTAATCGAATAATAATTTTAAAAAAATATCCATGTTGATAAAAATGGAGGGGGGGCTGGTCGTCAATTCATGAAAGCTGAGACCAAACAGATTTTTCCACACCAAATTTGAGATATCAATTTTTCGACATCAAGTTTTCTGCGCCAAATTATTGGAGACCAAATTTGAAATTTTTTACAACTTTTTAATATTTTTTTCAAATATTTGAAAAATTTAAATAATTTCAACCAATCGATAATAAAATGACTTTTTTTGTTAGACTTCTTTGTTGAACTTCGAAAAAAATGGAAAACAATTTTTTCACTATTCGATAAATAATGAATTTTTGTTTCATTTTCGAACGCGTAAAAATTTTTACTAATCGAAAAAAAACGTTTACTTAATCAGATTTGAAAAAATACACTAAGCTAATATGCGGCATGGCATCGTGAAATTTTATCCACTTAACATTTTAATGAAAAGTCAATTATACTTATCTAGGTATCTCTCTAGAACTTATCCATAATTTAAAAACTTTTAATCCAAAGCAAAACTTTTGTGTGCAATATTTTTCAATTTTTATTTAGAAGAAGCTACATATAATATAATTAATGAAAAGTGAACTTGTAAACAGTCTTCTTTTTCATTCTAAAGGCTGAATTTTCCAGGTCTCAATTTATTCAATTTTTTAAAAACTTATTAGGCAGAGAAGATTTGATCTGTCAACTTTTCTCCAGGACTGATGATTCCAAAAATATGGATAATTTTTCACCTTAATGATACTTAATCTCTGAAAAGTTGAAACCAAAAGTTTGAGCAGAATTTTCTTATAGAGGGGAAAGGGCTGCACCCTTGGAAACCTGCACTGTTGATATCGCAGAAAAATAAGAAAGAGTCAAGTTTTCCCCAGCCAATAAAAATTGAAAAAAAAAGACATGATTGTTGGAATTTTTTAAATAAAATATTTACTTACATAGTAAAAATGTATGTATTATTTTTGAAGTATTTTGCTAATATATTTTCAACCGGTTTAAGCCGGGAAGAGGGGGGGGGGGGGGAATAAATTTTTTTTTAGTATAGAACGATTGCCATTATACCTTCGTGTATTTTCATACAAAATACTGCTTTAGTTTTACGACGAAGCACGTCAATTTTATCAAAAAATATCATTTTTATTTCGAAATTGATGTGGAACGAAAATAAAAAAATTGACTAAATTTTTAGTCACAGTTTTACCAAACATGACCATTTGTAAATTCAAATTGTCAAAGTTTTTTCAAATTTGAAATTTTCCAAAAAAAAATGCATTTTTTTGGTACCTCTTTTTCCTCTATAGAAAGAAGGAAGGAGAAGGGATTTGAGATATGAAGGAAGTATAAAAAGGGAAAAACACATACTTATTTCAGCCCATCTTTTGGTGGAGTACAGACCTTTTTTGAAAGTTTTTCATTTTATTTTCATCTATCGTAGGTAAAAATGAATTTCATTTTACGAATTGATCATGACCAATTATTATTAAAAATATACCTATTTTTTGCCAATTTCAAACTTATTCTTTTTTTCTCGAGTACCCATCTATACCTAAGTATGTATTTTGTGGTTTTCTCTAATCATTGATACCTAGGTACACATGTTGCCTATGACTCCACGACACCATAATCATGAATTAATACAACACCTCGACCTTTTTGCTTATATTTCCGAACATTCCAAGCATATCTTATTATCCATCAACGCAGGTCACCTCGTCAACACTTCAACACACCATCATTATACATTTCTTAATCAGCAATTCTGCATCTGCATCTGGAATATCAAAACAAAATCCCATATCTCCGAGACCGGAAACTTTTCCAACTAAGATATAAATTGACCGCATCTTTTATTACAGTTGAAGTTATTAGACGACCTAGGTATGTCGATGCGTCAATGTGCGGAAACGTAATTAAAGAAAAAAAAATTACTCAACACGTGATGATGATGAGGATGAGGGCGCAATGGCGGATTTAGAAATATGCAAATGAACGTATCGTCAACACTAGGTTTACGTACCTACCTACTCGGTACAGAAATATGATCCTATGATTATGAGACGGACTCAAGTACACAGTACATTCGGTATGCATCAGATCGTACGTACACTTCGTTCGGTTTCAATTAAAGCGAAAAAACACCGCTTCGTCCTTGAGGATTTCCTCTTTTGTGATAATATTATGATGTGCGAATAATGAAAAAAATTTCAAAATTTTATCACATCGCGGAATCAAATTGAAACTAGGCGAGAAAATGCTAATTAGTTGACACGAAATCGCTATGCTTAGAACTTTATCGCAATAAATAAAAAGTTCTGAAGAATCAAAAAGTATGTATGTCGGTAATACCTATTTCGATCGAGGATATTTTTCATTCGGATACAAGAAAGATAATTTTATACCCGAAAAAAAAATGATATTATAGGTGAAAGGGTTAAGTACACGTAGGATATATTTTGCGTGTCATGGCTGATAATAAAAAAGACCATCTGTTGAATGAAGCTCGTCATCAAATGAAAAATACACGCGAATAGATAAAAAATTTATATCGTCATAAAAATAATTCGTTTTACGTGACATCCATATGCCACTTCCCTGCCTCGATTGCCCTTGCTGGAAAAGTTGCCAGTAGGTACACAGGATGAAATTTTTCAACGAATTGTGCAGTAGGGTGTTTTTTTAATATTTGGTTCTGAAGAACCAATCCAAAAGAGTTTAGAAACCCTTGAAATTAATTTAAAATATTCAAGACGTCCATACTATTTGAGAACCTCCTCTCGGAATTCATCCTTGGACGGTTCCTTGGATTCACAGATATCCTTGAAAATAATCAAAACTTAGTCATATTTTCAGATTTTTGAAAAACCCATATTATAGTTGTGGCTCAAAAAAAAGGTTTTTGGAATAAAGTTTCCGTCATTTTCAAAAAATTATAATTTAGTATTTTGAATTTTATTTGAAATTTATAATTATTTCTACTTAATCCCCTTCCACCAAAAAAAAATGTTCATGTAATTTAATTTCTAATTTTATTGTTCCTTCTTACCTTAAATTTTGTCAACGTCAAGAGCTTAAAAATGACCCTTAGATCAACTCCCGTAATTTAAATTCATTCTGTATCCCTTTCTACCAGAATTTTGACTGATTTATAACTTTTTTTCACCGTCTCTCTATTTTCAGGACAAATTTAGTATAATCAGTTCCATTTTAAACGTTTTGTCATTTATGATTTGTGAAGATGATTAGGTAATTCTAAAAAGGGGAACGTTTTATACGCAGACTACCTTTTTTCGCTGCTTTCAGCTTGAAATTCGCAGTAATTTCAAATTTTTTCCTGTGCTCTGCTTCAGAGTTTCGATTAAATTTTGATATTTTCGAATTTCCTTTATTCAATTATTGTCTAAATGGTGTTTTCAAATTTCTCCCTCCTCATTCCAAACTAAATTTTAAAATATCACGTTCCCCTACAAATTTCAACGTCTTCACTTCAATTATCATTTCCCATCAAAACACCACTTCCGAGCTTCGGAACCCTTATTCAATAAACAAATCTTTTGAAATTTTCTTGCCTGATTACTGATTAGATATCAATTTTAATTTTGAGATATGTTTCATCTTTTTTTTCTAAAATAATTATTATTCGCAGAATTTCATCACAATAGTTTTCCTTACGGATGAAAATTTTGTCTTTTTTTCCATAATTTTTTTTTTAATTTTTGGCAATTCATACAGTGACATTTCGAAGACATTTTGAGGGGAAGAGGGAGTTACATTGAATTTTTACCCAAGTAAATTTTTTAAAGAAAGTAGCTGAAATGAACATAATTTTGAAAATTGAATTATCCATACACAAAACAGATGAGGGGGTAAATGTCTCAAATTTTCACTTCATTGCTGATTCCAAAATTATCATTTTTTACAAACCGGTTGCTAATTTCATCGTAGTTGAAAAAAAATAAGAGATCATTTTTTTGTCCTAAGCAAAGTAAGATGTCAATTTTTTAAAAAAACTGTAATTTTATACATTAAATTTTACAGTTTCAATGAAAATATGAGAGAGGTAAATTATTGAAGAAGAAATCAAAAGCTTTTAAAAAATTCATTTTCGAACATCGAAAATGAGTTTTAAGGAGAAAAAAATATCTGAATCGGTAGTAAAATTTGTTAATTTTGAGAAAAAATCGAAAAAATACGATAAAGAAATCACTTTGGCAGAATTTGGATTATTTTTAAATTATGGAAGAAGGAATACGATTTTGAAAAATTACATGGTACTTTTATACAAAAAAAAAAAAACAAAACAAAAAAACCACCTAAATATGCAAACTGCTCAATCTTTTCATCTTGGAAAAATTTGAACACAAAGTTTCAGCTGTCTCAAAGAACATCTTAAAAAGTAAATATTTAAAATTTATAAATGAGTTGAATCCCTCCCCCTCTCATCACCGCTCCTGATGTTGTCATATTGTATGTGACCACTTGAGCGATACCATGTTCCATATGTCGGAAAAAACGATTTTAACTTTTTTGACTCATTTCATAAATTTTTTTTCACTTTTCGAACCAAAAATTTTGAGAAACTTGTTGAAAATTCTTCCTGCAAATGAATTATTTTTTTCAACTTTTTTTTTCTTGAAAAAACAAATAAGTATTTGGATAAAACAAGTTTTCTGTAAAAAAAAAAAAAAAAAAAAACTAAAAATGGATTTCGACAAATTTGGCTCATTTACCGATAGTGTTTTTTTCCTTTCGAGTAGAAAAAAATTAGAGAGTGGTTAAAAACTATTCTTATCAATAAATTTCAAGGTCTGAGCTTTTAGTGTGTATTCTAAGAATTTTTGAAGCTGCCCAAAGTAGAAAATTGGTATGTTTTTTTTAAAAAAAATTACTATTCGGCTATTCTGACCCTCCACCTGTTTGATTTGAAAATCTTCAACAATTTATTTACTTGAAAATAATAAGGCTGAAAATCAGAAACGAAACTTGGGCAAAAATATTGTGGGGGGGGGGAATAAAAAAAATGAAAAATTTTGTTGACTCGTATTAGGTAATTAAACATTTTCCGATTAATTAATCGAACTATTTTTGAAAATTTTGTTCGGGATTGCCATCAAGTCCCCTGATGAAGGGAAAGGACAAATGAAAAGGCATGATTTTGAGTATTAATTGTGTGAATTTATCGAGCTCGAGAAAAGCAAGTTCAGGTCGAAAATTTTCGCAGAAAAGGGCATTCGGGGGCTAAAATTTCTTCATTTTTAAAATGATGTTTCAGTTCTGAAAGGAAGTTTTTTCAGAACTTTTTTCGGAATCGCCCAAATTCTTTTAAAGCTGCCCAACAAATTCTTGGAAGATTGAAAACCTCTTAGAACACATTCTGTGAGCTTTTACTTACTTAAAATGAAAACAAAAATTTCGTGAAAACGAGCTTACTATAAAAACGTCTTTTCTGGTGTATTCTTCAGAAGGTCGCAATGTCAAATTTCTCAAGAAAAAGAAAAGCTCATCACATTGGCTCCTAATTGATTTAGAGACTAAATTGTTTTATAAATCTCATTTTTGGAGAAAACTGAACTCCCCCAGGATCCGAATACTCAAAAATTAGAAAATTCGTTTCAAAATACGCTTCATTTTGTAGGAACTTCTTCTCCTCACTTGCTTCTGACCCCAAGCCATCTATGTCTCATTCTGACAAAAAATTTCCATACCGATCTCACATCCTTTCCCCCATTTCTAAAATTCGAAATTCGTTTGATTTATTAGACGACGTTGTCGAAGTGGATTTTTCACAGAAAAAGGATGAAATACTGAGGCCTCTGGACGGCGTCAGCATCGACGACCGAACCTGTTACAGCTTCGGGGTAAAATGGGCTGCGCGCCGAGTTTACGATACCAACGCGCAGATGAACATTTTCTTCTTGACGGCGGCGGGAATTTTCAGTAATATGAAACGCGGTACTAGTTCCCTCTATAATTTAAGGCAGTTTATCGATACGATGGCGCCATATCAATTCCGACACAAGACGTGTGGTTTGAAAAAGAAAGAAGGAAAGAGAAGGAGAGAAGGAAACTTCTCCAGATATTATTATTATTACTATTATTATTATTACTTTTATCATCATCATTATTGTTGTACATAAGAATATAACCAATCCAAGTTGTGCAGTTCGGATTACTGCTCAGGCCGATGCATACACCACCGCAGCGGCCACGTCTGCGTCTCCGCCAGGACGGCTGTGCCAGCCAACGTCGGGCTCGGGCATAGTTTTCTGTCTTAATGCGCCAGCGTTATACGTAAATGCGGTAATCACTAATTTGTGGGTCAGTAAGGAGAGAATAAAATGAACGTATTGTTACGTAATTATTATACAAACGTCGGGTGTTTTTGTTTTTTTTTCCTATGTACCTATGAAAATGATACGACGAAAAAAAAAACTTCGGATTTTGTTTACCCAACTGATAAACACACGATTTAGGTATCTAATGGAATTTCAATATGAGAAATTGTCTGGGTCTGGATCTGAGTATAACGCCCCTTGATAAATTCCCCCTTTTTTTTCCTCGCCCAGGTATCTGGCTCGTTGTCGTCGTTGAATATCGTCAAATAGAGTATTTTTTATGATTTGATATAAAATTCTGTATTGGTTGGTCTTGGTATGTGTTTGTGCTGTATTCCTATACCTTATACCTTTAAAATCTTGCGTAAATTTTTTCAACCTCTCATAACCATATTAATTACAAACTCGTCTGTACGTACCTACGTTCGAAACAACCTTCGTTTTTCTCGCAGCTCATATACGTGCTGTCGAAGAACCATTCTCGTCCAATTGGAACTTGTATTTATAAATAGAATTCATGACGAAATATCGCCTATAAACAAAATGGCCATCGAGGCCATCATTCTAGGCTTGAGATGCGTTTGAATATTTTACCAGGATCGTGTAAACGACGTGAGAGATGAGGTAAGGCGGAAAAGGGTCTGACGAGTTGAATGTATTCGTGTATTGGATCTAGATGGAGATTGGGAATGGACGAGAAGTGAGAGATATTAAGGCTAAGTTGAAATTGAATATAAAATTCGCGATTGAATAATGATTTGATAAGAAGGATAGACACCTGCAGTAAATTTGTTATTTCAATTTTTGCAATAATTTGTGATCGGTGTTGTTTTGCTGATCTAGTTTGTATTGAGAGACTTCGATCTCATTCATACTTCAAGTGAGAAAAAAAAGGTAGATGGATATGATACCGTAGGCGTTGAGATCTGCGTCTTTGCTTCGATGGTGTGATTATAATTCGTATCTGCGATGATCGATGATCCGGTTTTAATCAGTGATATAATTTGAGCGAATAGTTTTTCATTTCGATTGATTCAAATTGGAATAACAAGCTTATGTAATGATTTAACTGGAAGTGGGTTTTATTACCAGAAATACTCTCTGTTTACCTGTTAAGCTTCCAATTTTTTCTATTGATATTTGGTGATGTACATTTTGATATGAAATTCAGACCCTGCTTTGCTAATTAGAGCAAGTTTATTTTGAAAATGAAAATTGTTCAGTTAGATACCCAGATACCATTTTTTTTTTTTTTTTTTTTTTCATTGAATGAAAAAATTTGAGAGCTAGTGTCAAAAATAATTGTAGAAAAACAGAAAAAGTACGACCATAAAATTGAAAAATTACACGGTTTTTTGGAAAAATATTCCACCAAAAAAAGAAACCACTTTTTATAGTAGGTAGGTACCTTAATAGACAAAAAATATGCTACAATTGAAAATCTTTTAAACTTATTAGTTTGTTTGGGAGAATTAAGTGTCCTCCTAACGTAAATCTGCGTCTGATTTATCGTCATAAAATCAAAACTGATCGATATAAAAAAATTTATTGAAAAAATGACTTTCAAGAGGGTGATAATGGAAAGTCAACTTTTCAGACCTCATACCTGCGATTAAAAAAATATAAAAATGAAAAAATGTTCCAAAAATCAATGATTTTTTCAATTAGCTGCGAAGTAGCCAAGTATGTTTAAGAATCGTTACGATGATTTTGAAAATTTTCGAAATTCATTAGGCATATTTTTTTCAGAGATTTGGAACGCTCAAACAAGCCCATTATCGTTTTCAACGTGCGTGATTTTAATTTACTTATTTGAAATATTGACAGAAAAAATTGTGAGAAAGGAGAGGATCATTCATCAATATGAAATATTTGAAACTGTTTTTAAAAAAATAAAGCTTTCAAAAAATTACAACTTTGCTTCAGGTAAATTTTGTCAATTAGGTTCTACTTGCGTTGTGAAATGAAGTAAAATAGAAGCTCGTATTTAATTTGTATGTGGGTTGTGTCAATAAGTTGAAATTTTGTCGGTTCATAGAAAATAATATGTAGGTTTATATTTGTACAAAAAAAAAAAAAAAAAAAAAATAGATTAATTAATCATGAATAATTTGGATTATAGTTTTGGTAAATGATTCGACGAACTTATTCGAATCTAAGATGCTATAGTTGAAATTGTACTTATACATCAAAAATATTGTTTGAATGAATTTTATGAATCCGTTTGATTTGTCTGAGATCTCCAAATTCTGAATTCTTAATTTTAAGATTTTTTTAGTTGAATTTTCTATGTTGTTTTTTTATTTCTTTTTGCGTATCGATTCATTTGTTTAAATTTTTGTTTTATTTTTTCATTGAGGTTTTTCACCATCGATCTTCATTAAAATGCAAAAAAAAAATTGGTAGCTCGTGAGTTGTAATGCTAGATTTAAGGGAGAGCTTAGGAGGATGAAAGGAGTTCGAATTTGTTTTGAATGATGAAAAATAAAATAATTCTTGAATACACGATTCAAATCTTATTTTGACGGATTCTTTGCGAATTCTTTGCTTTTCGGTGAATTTTTTCAAAGTTCATTTTATGGCATTTTTTCAAAAATTAGGGATTTTTTAAAAAAGTTTTTTGTTTTTATAATTTCATAGAAAAATTCTAGGGTTTTACGATTGCTGATGAAATCTTTGAAATACATATTTGGAATTTCATAATATTTTGAACAATAACTTTTCTGAAAATTGGATATATTTTTTGTAAATTTGTATTTTTGTCACCTCGATGAATTTTATTTTATGGATTTTTGGATTTTCGATGATCTATTTTTTTAAATCGTAGTTTTCTTCGAATTTACGACTGGGCGTTATTAAGTTTTTTTGAAATTTAGTAATTTGAATGTATAATTTTTCAAGAGTTTCACGATTTTCATTGTTTTGCTGTAAGGTGAAATTATTTTACAATAATTTTATGTTCAAGTCTTTTCTCCACATTGAAAAATTATGATTTCTACGACTATACGTTGTTTTACTCAGTAATAATTGTCATTTTGTACAAGTTCTTAATTTAAAGATTTTTGGAATTTTTTCTTTCTCTCTTTTCCTATTATTTAATCATGTCTATCATTTTTATGCAAATAGGCTTCATTATTTTTAATTTCAATTTTCATTTAATTTTGGAAACTTCTATGAAATTTTGAAATTGGATTCAGTTTTTAGTTGCGGAATTGCAAAACAGTAATAGGTAAATCAGTAGATAATAAAACGTTTACTGAATGCAAACTATAAAAAAAATATTGAAAAATCAACAAAAATCCGCTGAAAATCAAATTTTGTTGAATTGTCCTGTGCTGCTATTTTGACTATTCATCAGTGAATCTTCACTGATTTACAGTGAGAAGAGTTATGTTCTGATATTATTTCAATTCCTTTTCTATGTACAATTCAATAAATAATACGAAACCTTCTTTTAAGTGTGGTTTTGGATAATGTTTTACTCCCTCCCTCTCTCCTCTATCCCTTTCTCAGTTTCTGCTCAATGATTAAACTTGATTCTATATTTCATAATTCATTTTTTTCGTTATTTAGAAAAAAAAACGACTAATGATGAATTTATGTACCTATTTGAATAAGTCAGAAATCTAATTTTAGACATGACGTAATAATTAATTTTTATGGGCAAAAAAATGATTTTGAAGCTTTAGAGATTTAGTTCGTGTTCATTTTCTTGCATTAACTTTATTTTTTTATTTTTTGTTTTATTTGTTTGATTTTTTAGGTATTAAATTTTGTACTTTTTTTTTCAGGAATAGAAAATTGAATTGGCGTTCTTTTCGATAAGAAAAATTATAAGTCCATTCGAGATATCATCATCATCTTACATTCGCACGTGCACAACTTCAGAGACCGATTTCCGCACCCAACAACAACGCAGCGCAACGCAACGCAAAAGTTACCA
The DNA here is from genome assembly GCA_038380155.1 of Pseudococcus jackbeardsleyi. Classification (NCBI taxonomy): domain Eukaryota; kingdom Metazoa; phylum Arthropoda; class Insecta; order Hemiptera; family Pseudococcidae; genus Pseudococcus; species Pseudococcus jackbeardsleyi. Next base: position 21,497,502 of record CM076240.1, on the reverse strand, counting down.
AATTCACGGCATTCGGGTATGCAATTTTATTAACACTTCATTTCCGACGCGACGATACTCGTACACGTTTATCAATCTCTCGTATTAATTATCGCTCTCGGTGAATTTTCGTTGGAATTCTCAAACCCATCAAACCTATCGAATAATTATTCAAGCGGGGGGAAAAAAATGTTCGGTCATTTGTTATGGAAAAATGTATCTCGCCGCTGAGCTACCTTATTCGGTATTCGATTCATGTATCCAACGAGATAATGTTTTTCAAGGTATCGCGCTCGCACGCGGTAAATTATGTATAAAAATTTTTGCACGCGTTTGAAAATTAAAAAAAAAAATACAGAAAGAGAAAAAAAATGGTTTAACCGGCAAGGGAGCAATATTGTCCTTGACGTTGCGTGATCGAAGAGTTATTTGCAGCTTAACAGCTCGGCTAGCACGAAGGTATTTTTTTTTATTTTTCCATATTTTTGTGTTGAACTGTTGGCTGGGCCTGGGAAAAGAGCGTGTATAAAAAAGTGGCCGATGATGGCGATGGCGGTATTTTCTCGAAAATTCGTATTACTATAAATATTTAAGAAACTATACGACGCGTAAGGTACGAGTAAGAGTCGTATAAAAGGTATAAAATAAACGGGTCGTCGACAACGGTATACGATAGGTCGGACGATAATTAAAAGAAAGTGAAATATAAAACGCAATTTTTGAATTGAAAAAAAGAGCGCAAACGAGCATTTCTGGTTTTGTGCATGCACGATAAAGGGGTATATATAGGTGTACCTCTATGCGTAATATGTAATGATAGTAATTTTAGGCACGATGGAGAATGCGCGCGAATAACTGTACTTTGGTTAAAAGTAAACAAGCCAGAGTTCGAGGTTTGCTGTGTATGGTTGTGAGATTGAATTTTTTTCGTATGAGTGTGAGGAGCAGGTCGTTTAACTCGTGTGTAGGAGGGTTAGAGGATTTTTGTGGGGTTTAGATGAAGAGAATATTTTCTTCAGAATATAGGAGGGGGACTCTAGTTAGCCTAACCCAAAAATCTTCAAATAATCCAGGGATGCATGCAAGGGAAAGACAGATATATTGCTTCTTTGAATCAGATTCGTGAAAAATTAAAGATTGTTTGCTAAATTTATTTTACCAATTCTAAAGTTGAAAATTTGACTAATATTGAGAGCATTGATGGAAATTCCACAATTTTTCAATACCTAAGAATATCGCAGAATTTGGCATGGGTGATATAGAAGAATATTGAACAATTCAACAATTGGAAAATATCAGTGAATATTGGAGAACACGGCAGGATTTGGAAGAACATTGAAGAATGTTAAAAAATATTACCTACCGTCAGAATAACGTAGAGCATTGCAAAATATTGCCGAATATCGAAGAATATTGCAAAAATTGCAGATTTTCAAATAAAGTCGGAGAAAAACAAAGAATATTGAAGAATAAGTATCGAAGAAAATTTCTGAATATCGCAGAATATTGCTGAACAGGCTTGGGTCGTTTGTAAATGTGTTTACATTCCGTTTGTTTTAAACCTTTCCATTTAGTTTTTTTTTAAAGTTCAGTTCACATTCAGTTTGTAATTTTTTAAACGGTTGTTCATTCCTTTTCATTCAGTTCAAAAAAAAAAAAAAAAAATGTTCAGTTCATGTTCAGATTGTTTGTCGAAATTTTGGTTTCATGTTTCATTTTACTTTCAGTTCATTTTAGATGTTTCATTGGTGAACTCAAACGAGTTTTCCAACGAACTGATTATGATAAGGCAAAATAAAATTTATTCTAAAAAATAACAATAAAATTTGTCAAAATGAATAAATTTTATCAAAAAAAAATATATTATTAGAAAAAATAATAAATTTCACCTATTTTGTGAATTGGGACACGTTATTATTTTTTTGAATAAATTTTATTATTATTTTTTTCAGCGAACCAATTGACCAATTGGAGGTATTTACTCCTGTAACATCACTAATTCAGTTCTTTTTCATACACTTGTTTGTTCAGTTCCGTGTTTTGTTCATGAATGTGAACAATCTTTCATTCACTTTTTTAACAAATGATCCAAGCTTGTTACTGAATATCGCAGAATATTGCTGAATATCACAGAATATCAAAGAGCATCACAGAATATTGGAGATTTTCGAAGAATGTTAGAGAATAGCGATGAATAACAGAAAATATTGACAAAAATTGCAGAGTATCACAGAAATAGAACATCGGAGAGTATCACAGAATATTGCAGAATGTCAAAGAATATCACAGAATGTAGCAGAATTTCGTTTCCTCTTCAAAAAAAAGTACCTATAACGAAGTAAAGAAGTTTTCTTATAAAACAATTATTTCATATCGTCTATTACATTCCAGTGGAAGAGGGAGTGAGGAACCCATATCATTTTTTACTTTCGATCGATAGGAGGAAGTTTTTGAAATTGTGCTGAAGAATTTTGAATTAATAATTGGATGAATCGCCCAATTATTTCCTTCGAAACATTTTTTGAATAAAAATGTCAGATATGAACCAAAATGCTCCAGAATGGAAAAATATATGTTAATTTTTCGCCATTTTTTCAAAAATTTGTGAAAATAATGGTTAAAATGACCTAAATTTTAATAAAATTGCAATATTTATTGCTAAAAGATGAATTTTTACCATGTTTTAAACATTTTAAAATATTTTTCAAAACTCCGAAAAAAATCGTTGAAAAATCCCCAGCAATCGTTTAATTTTGAAATGTGAAATGCAGAGGCGATTTTCCAAGGGACGTAGGAAAGTCAGACTTCCACCGATTTTTTCTCCAAGATTGAGATTTTTTAAGTACCAATTTTTTGGTAAAATGTTCCCAGAAAAATGGAAAATCAAATTAAATTGTATCCTGGAATCAGACCAATAGACCATAAACAAGATTTCAACGATGTAGGTTCCAATTTATTCCAATTTTTTGAGTCCAAATTTTTTCAAGTCTTATTTCCTTCCATTAAGTACTTGAAATTGAATCGCAATTTTTTTCAAAATTTTACCCAATTTCTAATTTTTGAATTTTTTCTTCAATAAAATTATTTCAAAACTAAATTTGATTTTTTCCACTTGTTTTTCAATTTCATGTTCTTGAGAATTTTTTTCCAATTATTTACTCGTAAAAAATTTAAAAAACATGAAGTTGAAATTCATTTTTTAAAAAAGGAAAAATTTCAAAATTATTGGAAAAAAATTTCAAAGTTGAAGAAATTTCAAGGAAAAACTTTTTGCAAAATTAAAAAAAAGTGATCAATTCGGAAGTAAATAACTTTCAAAGATTTTCTTCAAATCACGTTTTTCAAAATGTTTTCCAAACGAAATGAATCATTGAAGGAAAATTTAAAAAGTAAGTAATAGAAATTCAAGAAACGCGAACCTATTCAAATTTTGAGTAGTTCTTTAATTAATTCGTATTCGAAAGATTTTGAAAAATGTTCAGTTTCTTTCAAGTTTCAGACTTCCTCAGATTTTCCTTTCCAAAATCGCCACTGGTGATGACAATTGATGATACGATTAGGTTTTTTGCACCCAGATCAAAAATAAGAGAAATGGGTCGTTTAACAAGAACAAAAAATAATTCCAAATATAGCACGAATCATTCATTTTTGGCATTTTGGCAATGAATTGCTAAGTAAAATGATGTACGTACAGAAGACACCGAAACTACATAAAAATGTGCAGGAATATGGAGGGGGAAGGGTCATATGGGTCTTCATTGTCGAGAATTTTATTCGGAATTTTTTTTTCATGCATAAGTATATCATTTTTTGAAGGAAAACAACTATTAAAGGTACTTGGAGTTACCTATTAGGAAAATCTCATTAGAGAAAGAAAACCTACTAGGTAATCTGTTAATTAATTTTCACTTTGTTTTGTTCTACGAACTTTTTATTTTTTTTTGCCATCCTATATCATCATTTTCATGCATTGACCAAGGCCAACTCGCCGTTTCCATCAGTGGAATTCTGCATTACTTTAAAACGTATGTACCTACTTTTTTTCAATGCAAATTCAGACAGATAGATATCCCACCCTCATGGAATTTTGATCACCTCTTTGAATAACATTTTTGACTTCAGGCCTCCTTTTGATCATCCGCGTTCTGCATCTTATCAAATCAAACCCCTAAATAAAAGATCTAAGATCATTAAGGCATTTTTCACTTTCTCTCTGCTTCTAAATCTCGAAAAATCGCCTCCCTTCTGCGAACAATTACACGATCATAAAAAATATGCGGTTGTTAGACATGAAAAATTCATCTCGTTGTTATACCTAATAATCGCCGAACATAATCCTTTAAACCAGCTACCGTATTGAAATTTTTTCTATTCGTCGATGACTACACGAAGATAAGCCAGCAGCCGCCTGGTTGCGATGTACTTTACCGCGCTGCATTAATGACCGGCTGGCGGCGTTTAAAGAAGCGCAGACAAAGTGATGTAGCTACAGAATGAGATAGAATATACGAGAGTAGAAAAAAAAAAGCGTTGAAGCATAAAATGCTTATCAAGGCTGATTGTTACAAGAGCTTCGTCCAGGGCACGTGTTGTTTCTTGGAACATTGTAACCTGCGACGAACAGTTCGGTTTGCGAGTATTAAAAGTTCATGTAGCTTAGGTCTACGGATACAGAGACTGAGAGACCCCCATAGTTTCATTATGGCGTTCTCAAGTTCACGTTTTTGTATTTTGTATTTTTTTTTTGAAGGGTTGCGCGACTGTATAAGGCTAATGCAGGGGTTGATAAAGTGCGAATGGAAGGGTGTTCGATGTAGATGCGATTGTCACGTAAATTGGATACCATTGCGCTAATGAAGTTCGCTTCATGGAAATGCGAAAAAAAATTCGGTAAAGACGTACCGAACGAGGATGAAGGGAAAAAAGAGGCGTTTGGGCGTTTTCGAGTGAAAAATTAAATGTCTTGTTGGGCTGCGCTTGTGCTTGTGAACTTGCTGCGATGATAATTTAAGTATTTAATTCGGGCCCTTTATCGAATCGACGCGACCGTGCTACCGCCTTATCTGTCTCTAATTTGTGATTATTGTAACTGAGAATTCATCCTTAAAATGATTTACACACTTCAGTGCCGATATACAATATTGAACGGAGTCGGGGTTGCCTTTTTTTTGTCGGACTTTGAACCGTATAAAGTAGGATTTTTAGATATGTATAGACCTAATGTCGCGAAGCTCAAATTTTGCAAAACGAAGGTTTTTTGAGTGGTTTTTTTATGTTATCGACGAAATTGGAGAGTGCATTTTTGTGCCCTGCAGTTTTTTCCTGTTTTTCAAAATTTGAAAATGAATTTGGAATCTCGAAAATGTCCAAATGAGAAATTTTTCAAGTTGGACAATTTTTGTGCCAAGAATTAGAATACGAGAAGGATTTTTTGAGGAGGGGATGAAACATTTTTTTCGCTCTGTCGTTGCAAATAATTCAGAAAATTGTGATTTTGTTCATGCCCGAGCAAAGCGAGGGCAACGCTTGAAAAAAATCGAGTTTTTCATCCCCAAAAAAGCTTGTTTTCTAGTATTTTAATGCTTTGAAAATGCTTATCTGAAGGAATGGAGGGGGGGTACAAATGATACTCTGTACCCCTTGTACCCCACTTTCCAATGCCACTGCTATTAGGTTAAAATTGGGACATATTGTCCTTCTGGGACATGTTGTCCTTCTGGGACATGTTGTCCTTCTGGGACATGTTGTCCTTCTGGGACATGTTGTCCTTCTGGGACATGTTGTCCTTCTGGGACATGTTGTCCTTCTGGGACATGTTGTCCTTCTGGGACATGTTGTCCTTCTGGGACATGTTGTCCTTCTGGGACATGTTGTCCTTCTGGGACATGTTGTCCTTCTGGGACATGTTGTCCTTCTGGGACATGTTGTCCTTCTGGGACATGTTGTCCTTCTGGGACATGTTGTCCTTCTGGGACATGTTGTCCTTCTGGGACATGTTGTCCTTCTGGGACATGTTGTCCTTCTGGGACATGTTGTCCTTCTGGGACATGTTGTCCTTCTGGGACATGTTGTCCTTCTGGGACATGTTGTCCTTCTGGGACATGTTGTCCTTCTGGGACATGTTGTCCTTCTGGGACATGTTGTCCTTCTGGGACATGTTGTCCTTCTGGGACATGTTGTCCTTCTGGGACATGTTGTCCTTCTGGGACATGTTGTCCTTCTGGGACATGTTGTCCTTCTGGGACATGTTGTCCTTCTGGGACATGTTGTCCTTCTGGGACATGTTGTCCTTCTGGGACATGTTGTCCTTCTGGGACATGTTGTCCTTCTGGGACATGTTGTCCTTCTGGGACATGTTGTCCTTCTGGGACATGTTGTCCTTCTGGGACATGTTGTCCTTCTGGGACATGTTGTCCTTCTGGGACATGTTGTCCTTCTGGGACATGTTGTCCTTCTGGGACATGTTGTCCTTCTGGGACATGTTGTCCTTCTGGGACATGTTGTCCTTCTGGGACATGTTGTCCTTCTGGGACATGTTGTCCTTCTGGGACATGTTGTCCTTCTGGGACATGTTGTCCTTCTGGGACATGTTGTCCTTCTGGGACATGTTGTCCTTCTGGGACATGTTGTCCTTCTGGGACATGTTGTCCTTCTGGGACATGTTGTCCTTCTGGGACATGTTGTCCTTCTGGGACATGTTGTCCTTCTGGGACATGTTGTCCTTCTGGGACATATTGTCTTACGAGGACATGGATCAAAATTTTCAACTTCTCCAGTACTTTGCCTAACACAGAATTACGTAATAAGGTCCAGAGGAAGGCGAAAACTGAAACGATTTTCGATTTGATTGCAGTTTTAGTTTTATTTTTTACGTTTATTTCTTTTTTTCGGGTTTTCTTCAAATTACTGACAGTGGCGTAGCCGGAATCGTCTGAAAGGGTTGGGGGAGTCTGAACCAGTGGTGTCGGAAGCTTTTTTGGGGGGTAGTTGTGAAATGAGTACAGAGACTTGAAAAACGGTAAATATTAGGGGAGGGGGAAAAGGAGCTTTTTTCGTTCTTTAGTCCTAACAAAAAAAAACATTTCTTAAATCATTTTTTTAATGCCCGGGCGAAGCTTCGATGAAATTGGATTTTTTTAATGTCCAAAAAAGGTATTTTTCTCAAAAATTCTTGACCTGAAGAGGGTCCAGACCCCCAAAACCTCCCTTGGCCGCCCCTAATCACTGATTTCTCAATTTTCACAGAAACAACATAATGTAAAAATGTCTGATATTCATTTTTTTTTTAAACAAAAAGATGTATACTTAGGTGGTGTTTGAATTTCAAATTACTACACTAGTCGACAAAAATTTTTTGTTTTCTCTGTAAGTATTTGTTTCTGGGTGGTAATATTTGACCTTTGAAATGTAAAAATTTTCCAAGATGCATTTTATTCAAAGAAAAAAAATTAGGGTTAAGTTTTGAAAAAAAAAAAGTACTTTTATTTTTCCCCTTGCATGGCAACAATAAATTTTCAAAATTTTTTCGCTCTTCACTTTTTTCTGAAGAAACGTTGGTTCAAAAGGAAAAATCTGAAAAAATTGAGCCAAATTCTTTCATCTATATTTTGATTTCAGAAAGATTATTTCTTTTACAGAATGTAAAATTTTCCTCGACTTATGAGACAGATATATTCGGAGAAAAACCTAAACTTATTTTTATTTTATTTTTTGTGAGGGGGAAAGGGTGTAGGAATTGAAAAACTATTTAATAAATTCTGAAATTCTTCCGATTTTTCCAACATGAAGTGTAATTTTTCTTAATTTATTTGAGTAAAAATGCGAAATTTCTTATCAAAACAGGTTATACCTATAACCACTGCAAATTTTTCTATTCGAACACTTTTTTTAAACTGAAATTGTGAATTATTTTTCGTGCGAATGTGTTTTTGAGCTACATAGCAAAAATTTGTGTTTCTTTCTTATTCCATGTTTTTTGATGCTATGCTACAAAATTTTTAGAATTTTTGAGAAAATATGTGTTGAAAAGAGTACCTAGACCGTCTCCAGCCCCCTCCCCCTACTCGCATTGCTTTTTTTTTCCTATGCTGAAGTCTGTGTGAATATGCAGTAGGTTTATATATCTCTATGATCCATTACGAGTTCGAGTATAAAATTTATAATGGATCGTTCGATCGTTGTCTGTGCGAGGGTCTACGAAGGTGATAATTTTCACAATAGTTTACGTGATAAACGTATAATTTGACGGTCCATGGTCCGGCCATGATATCTGGACGAATCTACATGGTTGTATGGGTATCCATCGCATGTGAGTTCGTATCGATGACATTTCGCCGAACCTACGATAGCGGATGTCATTGATGTAGCCAGATGGAAATGCTTTCCAACTGTTTTGTTTTTGTTTTCGACGGTTGTAGCACATTTCGAAGACGTGTTCAATTTAAAATGTAACCTTCAATTATAACCTTTCTGCGGTGTAGGTCTACATCTGTAGAGCACAGCTCACTAAAATATTTGTTACAGTATAGATCTAGGTACCTATAACAATATTGAAAAATTTTCTATCTCATGAATTATCACAAGCTCGAGTCGCGAGAATACGTTGCCCATACAGCATCTTTTTTTTATGGCTCGTATGTACCTATGGAAGATATCTATGGGTAGAGCTATATGTAGAGGTACGAGTTCGAGTTTAAATATGTGTGTACGACCAAAACGTGAAATTTTCTTGGTTCTTTTTCACAAGGATAAAGTTGAATAACTCCGCCCATTTGGACGAATCACGCGCCATACATTTTGTACCTTATACCTGACACGTTCGCGTGGAAAATGTGTTTTTTTTTTTTCAACGTATATGATTCATTATAGAGCGCCAACATGAAATACTCGTACTATACGAATCTCGTTTCGTTGGTGTTTTAGAAGTTTTTTTTTTTAATTTTACGTTTTTTTTTTCGATGTATTTGTGTACGTTACGAGTATGAGAAAAGTATAGATTTTGGTGTGAGAATGTCTGAAATCGAACGAGAACGTTGGGTGGTGTGTAGGATTATTTAGATGGTGGTCGATTATCGATTTTGTATGGGTTTGGCTATGGTGTGCTTTAGATAAGGTTGTGTATACTTTTTTGTGGGGTTTTTGGAGTGTTGGTTGTGTTTTTTTGTAGATTTTCAAAGTGGTAGTGGTGATTTGTACTTGAAGAGGTTTGAGGTATCAAAAAGCGAGATGTTTGGAATGGTGTGTTGGATATTGTGAGATGTAGGTATTTTTTATTTAATGGATGTGGATTGTAGATTTGGAGGTTTTTGTTTGTATTTAATTTTTTTTACGAACAAAAAATGAAAAAAATCGGTTTGAAGAGCCTTAAAAAATTTGTAGACTTGAACAAATGTACTGATTTGATGAAATTATATTGAATAAGGATTGAATAGAGTTTGATGATATTGATTTATATCGCACGGAAAGTAAAAGAAACAAGTTGACCCCAAACGCAACGGCAAAATTGAAAAAAATCAAATTGGTATCGAAAAATGTGAAAAGTGTGGACTTTTTTTAGAAGCGTTGTAAATGTAGGTACCTACTTAGAATATGTAGATTAGGTCAGAAAAATTTGAATAGGTAAATTGAATTTCGAATTAGAAAAAAAATGTCCGATGGAATCCGCGAATTTCCAATTTTTTGTAACTTTGGCACTGTCAACTTTGGTTCATTCCTGAAATTTAATCTGGAGCGTAGTCAATTGGAAAAGTCAATTTTCTATTTTGAATCTTCCTTCTTTAATCATCCATAATTTTCAATACCTATAGAATTTTCAATTTTCAATTATTGTATTTTCGACTAATTTACTCAACAATTCAGTATTTTTTTTTTCAAAAATTCAAAAAAAATTCAAAGGTTGCGGTTTGTGTTGTTTTACGGATTTAAGGTCGCGTAAAACTTTTTTTTTGATTGCCTGTTTTTTTCTAAATGAGAAATTCATAGATTTTGAGTCCACGAATTGGCACATAATATTGATTTGAATCGAATTCGAGTCGCGAAAACGCGAAATATATTCGATATTTCGGGGATTCGAATCCAATTTCAAGTAGATTCGTTTCAACTTCGTTCTTAATTTAGTTTTCATTTTATCAAGTTAAATGTATAGGTAGATAGGTATCTAGGTACCTTTGTATTCTTGAGTGAAAATTTGTTCAAAATATTTTTACATAAGTAGGTACTTTTGGAAATTTCTGTTGAAAGTTTTCAGAAAAATCGTTGGCTTTTTTTTTAAAAAAAAAAAGCTCGATACATGTATTAGCAGTAGTCGGAATATCATTTTCATTTTCTTTTCTTTTTTTTTTGAATTTTCATGATTTAAAAAAAAAAAAATCGTTAAGTAAATCTATTCAACTACTATAATTTTTTTAAATCTGTGATGACTTTCACTGAAAATCTATTATTTTTCCTAGAAAAAGTTACGTTTTTAAAAGTTAGATGTTGACTTTTTGATACCAAGTTAATTTAAAAATATGAAAATTTATAAGCAAGTATTTAAAAGTCATCTACTGAATTTCTTATATTTTCTCCTTCATTCTGATTTTCTGATATTAAATTTAATTTCCAAAATAGCATTGAATAAAAAAACATCATTATGACTTTCTGATATTAAGTTAGTTTCGAAAATATAAAAATTTTTAAGTTTTCAAAATCGCATTCAAAACAACAGAAGTTTTTTGGGGAAGGGAGATTTGAAATTTAAACATATTGAATTGAAATTTCATCAGTTGGTTAAATAAATTACTGCAAAATTCGTTTGAAAGGATCTGCAAAAAATCCTGCCTGTTGATTTCGAGAATAATTTGTTGAACACCTCAAATGGTCATTTCGAATTACATAATTTTTATCCAACAAGTACCTAAATAATGTCTCATCAGAATAGAATGGCCAGAGAAATGCTTGAGATCCCATTTGAATAAAATGAGCGAATTCGGAGCATTAAAAATTGTTTTGAAATGGCATGTAAAACATGAGAATAGCATGAATTTTCATTTTCTCGATCCAGTAAATAACATGATCCGAGTTTGTAGTAAATTTTCACTGATTTTCCATCAATTTTTTTCACTATTTGATTTCAGTAAAAAAATTTTCTGATTTATTACTGTGCTGCAATTTTGATTATTTTCCAGTAATTTTCAATTATTTTCGCTAATTCATAAATGAGAGAGTATCAAGCAGGGGTGTAGCCAGGGGGGTGTCTGGACCCTCCTCCCTTGAAGTCAAGAATTTTTGTGAAAAATGCCTTTTTTAGACGTTGAAAAATCTAATTTTATGAAAGCTTCGCCCTCGCTAGCTCATTTTTACCCCTCCCTCTTCCCCTTCCTCAAAAATTTCTCGTTTTTCAAGTCTCTGTACTCATTTTACAGCCACCTAAAAAAATCGTCCGACTCAGACCCCCCCCTCCTTCGAACGCTTCTGGCTACGTCACTGGTATCGACAGATTATCTCAATTTTTTTCATAAATTTTGGCTCTCACCCTCCTCTCCATTTTCCCCCAATTCAGCACCTTCCTCACATATCTAATTTTTGGTTTCGCTCGTGTAATCCTCTGTTCCGATTAATTCTTCAGTTATACTTTTCAATAATACGAGAACTCTAAATAATTTCACGAACAAACCACCATCTCGAAGGTTCGAAAAACAAACATTCGCACCGATTCGAAACGCATTTCGTACCAATTACAATCGAAATTGATATAGAAATTAAATAGAAGCCGAATTTGTTTCATTAAATCTCGACACGTGTATAATTTTCACGCATCATTAGAGTCTAATTTTTAAATAATTTCTCAAATATTACTCATAGGTATACTTCGCCTAGATATATATTATAATTACTATTTGTTATACGATTTTCAAACCCATTTCCCCGTATAATTTTTTATCATGCTACTTGATATTCTAAAATGTATGATTATAACATAGCTACTATTGTACTTTTCAACTTGCTATACAGCTACAGGGAGGGTGGAAGGTGGAAGAAGACTCGTAATATTTTGTATATACCTACACCTAAACCTAACCGAAAGGCAACTATGTCTCGCATATCTTAAATATAACTAATTAATTACGAAGTGAGTCTTATACCTTATGGCTGTTCGTGATTTTGGTAGGTGATAATGCACACATCGGTGTATGCGGGAGAGAATATTTAATGAAATTCGTGCCCAAGTCTACGTTATTTTTTATACAGCAGCTTACATACGGATTTATGGACGAAAGGGTGGAGAAGTGGAGGGATTCTTTCCAGGGGTGATTTTATTTCTTCGAAAGCTCCATATGCAGCGTACACGGGTCAACCTTGGGCTAGAGGATTGTTCTAACGTTGAGGCAGTTTTGAATTAATTCAAGAGTTGGAGGAAAAAAAAACACGATCGTGCTCATTTTATGTAAACGACCACAATAGAAACCACCGGTGTCGGTGGTTAAACCTGACAGCATTTCGAGTCGAATACGAATAATAAAAGTTTCAATTCGCAGTGACAAACGTGGCATAGGTAAACCGCAACCGAGGCAACCGCCTTCACGTCGAGGCTTTTTATATAGAGCTTGGGTCGTCTAATGGTGCATGCACATATATACTGCGTATGGGTATATTTCCAGCGACTATACTACCACTCGAACACAACCAGCTGGTATTAGGCATTTAGAGTCGAAAGAGTTGGACTTACGAGGCTCTTATACGATCTATAGACAAATTATACGTAACTTTATACACATACGTACTGTCGATGTCGGGTTCAAAGGGGAGGAGTACGGGACGCTGGTGCGGCGCCGTGGGCAGTTTTGTGGTTCCATTGACTGCAGTTATGTTCACTACTCTGGAGCCCTTTTTCTCTCTGTAGGCGTGATCGCACAGAATTATGTATTATACTTACGTCGGTAGAACGCATTTGGGCGTTTTCTTGCCGTCGGTAAGAAAAAATAGAAATGCTACGATCGCCGTATTGCCCGTAGTTATTAAGGCAGCAGAAAAATACGACGTTCGGTATTCTCTTTCTGTCCTTTGCTGGTGTATTATGTATACAGACAGACACGTTTACGTGCTGTACACGTAGGGCATAGGCACCAGCAGTGTATGACGATACCCCTCACACAGGCACACGAATCCAGCGTCGATAATGTGGCTCTATAACAGCAGCTTGTCGCCGTTTTCGAGCTCGAAATGTATCAGATCTGCGGAACTGTCTGCTTCTTTCGAACTGGATGGCCGGCGGCCATTTCTCATCCGAAGTTTTCAGATCTGGCGCTGGAGATGGGTTTTACTCCATTTTTTTTTACGCGGTAGGAGCGTCACGTCGGATGAAGGCTTGGATCAAGGTTGGGTGTTTGGGGTTCCAGCAGAGTCGGCGAGGTTTGTATTTGGGCGCCGATGGGCTGGAGACGGGGTGAGGTTGGTGGGATTGTCAACTGGAGAGACGGAGTGCCATTTGGTAGATAGGTTGGGTACAATGGACTTGGAGTCTGCGGCGAGGTATTGTATGACTCAATATCAAGGAGCCGGAATTGTAGATACTCTCTAAATTTGAATCAGTCAAAATTGGCTGGTTTAAATCGTCAAAATTGAGTTCTTGTTGCAATCAGTGAAAATATTTACTGATTCAATCGGTGAATTTTCATTACTGAATCAGTAAAAAAAAATCACTGATTCAATCAGTGAAGTTTAATTTTTATTGATTCAATCAAGCAATCAATTTTTACTGATTCAATGATAAAAAATTCACTAATGAATCGGAAATTTTTCACTAATTGACAGTAAAATGTCGCTGATCAAATGGGAAATCAATGGAATTTGATTGATCATCAAGTGACTTGATTTTGTCTATATCAACACTCCAAAAAAACATCAAATTTTGACCAAAAAAAACATCAAATTTTGACAAAAAAAAACCATCAAATTTTGACCAAAAAAAACATCAAATTTTGACAAAAAAAACCATCAAATTTTGACAAAAAAACATCAAATTTTGGCAAAAAAAAACCATCAAATTTTAACAAAAAAAAACATCAAATTTTAACAAAAAAAACATCAAATTTTAACAAAAAAAAACATCAAATTTTGACAAAAAAAACATCAAATTTTAACAAAAAACCATCAAATTTTGACAAAAAAAACATCAAATTTTAACAAAAAACCATCAAATTTTGACAAAAAAAAACCTAAATTTGAATAAGTTAAAATTGACTGATTAAAAAGCCAAAAGTGTGCAACTGTAGAAATCAGTAAAAATTTTACTGATTTAGGTAATCAATGAATTTTCATTTTTGAATCAGTAATTTTTTTTAATTACTGAAATGAATTAGTAAAAATTTCAATTTACTGTTTGAATCAGAATTAATCACTGATTTAATCAGTAATTACCTACTCGCCGATTCAATCAATAATTTATCACTGATTGAATTAGTAAATTGAAATTTTTACTGATTCATTTCAGTACTTGGTTAAAAAAAGAATAAAAATTACTGATTCAAAAATGAAAATTCACCAATTGAATCAGTAATTTTTTCGCTGATTGACAGTCAAATTTCACTGATTAACAGTTGCACACTTTTCGCTGTTTACCTAATCAGTCAATTTTCAGTTTTTTGACTAATTCAGATTTAGAGATCAGTCAATTTTGGCATTTTTGACTGATTCAAATTCAGAGAGTACTCTCTAAATCTGAATCAGTCAAAAAACTAAAAATTGACTGATTAAACAGCAAAAAGTGTGCAAACTGTTAATCAGTGAAATTTGACTGTCAATCAGTGAAAAATTTCTGATTCAATTAGTGAATTTTTTCAACTACTGAAATGAATCAGTAAAAATTTAAATTTACTGATTCAATCAGTGAATAATTACTGATTCAGTGAATAATTACTGATTCAGTGAATAATTACTGATTCAGTGAATAATTACTGATTCAATCAGCAAATTAAAATTTTTACTGATTCGATCAGTAGGTAAATTAAAATTTTTACCGATTCAAAAATGAAAATTCACTGATTAAATCGGTAAAATTTCAACTGATTCAAATTTAAAGAGTATCACTAGCCCTTGATTATTTGTGATCTGTCAAAAGAAACCCAGGACTTTGTCAACTGTATGAAAAACACTTCAGGAAACAAAAACAGCATCAGATTCGAGTTCAGCGGCATCGAATTATTCACTCTCTCATTTATAAATCAGTGAAAATTATTAAAAATTACTGAGAACAGTCATAATTGCAGCACATGAGAAAATTAGTTGAAATGATTTCACTGAAAAAAATCAGTGAAAATTTACTGACAGTATAGGTAATTCAAGAAATTCGCTGAAAATCAGTGAATTTTGCTGGTTTTTCCTGTGCTGTAATATTCTGATTGTTTATTAGTGACATTCGCTGATCCAGTTTTACTCATTTTATAGATTTTAATTTTTCTTAAGCAAAAATTGTTTTAATTTAATTTTTTTTTTTCGATTTCGTTTTTTTTGATATTAAAAAATCAGAAATGTTTGAAAATGGTAAGTTGAAAATTTTCTCAATTTCAGAGTTTAAAAAAATATTAAAATTGTTAGAAAAATGTACTTAGTTAAAATTTTTTTAAATTTGAAGTTGAAGAAATTTGAATTTCAGATGGAAAAATTTTCATCACTAAAAATTGCCCTGATTTTTGAATTTTTCCTACTATAAAATTGAAAAAAAAAAACATATCTAGTAAGTTTAAATTTTTCATATTTTTTTTTTCAATTTTACGTTTTTTATAAGAGCTTTCAACTCATCGCAATTGGAAATAATTTTCAAAAAAATTATGAAAAATATAAATTGGAAAAATTTGATTTTTAAACTTGAACTTGGATTGTCGGAATCCATTGTGTGGCAAAAATAATTAGGAGCTTGTATATCATGTACATTGTACAACGAGTAATTGTTATTACACCTTGGCAAGAATGCTACCGTGAGTATGGATGAATGCTACGTCTGCGTGAACTTGCAAGCCTTTAATTAATTTACTTCCTATATCTATGGTTTCCTTTTGATGATACCTACGTACATATATCGTTCTTCGTCCTTATATGCTCGTATAAGTACTTACATATGTATTGGTGGGAAAAATTGCTGATTAATGAAGAGTTGCTGGGTAATTATAATACAAGTTTTTAATATCATTTTTTTTTTCATCGTCGCTGGGCTTGATGTGAAATGATTTGGCGTAAATGACCTTTCGAAGAGTCGTAGAATTCGGAATGAGTCTGGATATTGAGATTTTAATTTGATGAATGCATATCTGCCTCTATCATAAGTAGGACTTGTAGTCCTCTAAGCACCTACATCATTTAAAATTTGTTCGTATTTGGGGATGTACCTTAAATTTTGAAAAGAGCACAAATTGGCTTGAAAAAAGTCTCTTCGAGTTTTTGGAAAGTACTTACCATTCATTTTTTTTCATCAATTATTTGGTTGAAATAATGAATTGAGTAAGTATATTTTTTCAAAAAAATCAAAATCATTTTTCGATCTTGAAAAAGAGATTGAGAATCTCAAGATTCCATTCAGACTAAAATGTTGAAAAAAATGATTAATTTTCCGCTTTTATAAATGGGTGCTTTTTGCTGTGAAATGGCCCTCTCTCAACTCCGACCCTTATTACCTAATTCCGAATATCTAAGATCATTTCGAAAGCAAAAATTTCAGTGTTACCGATCATTGAAAAATAATGAAATTCAAATTCTCACTGAGAAATTCAAAATTTATACAATTTTGCAAAAATTGAGGATTTTTCACTTCTATCTAATCGTAAGCTCATGTTTCAGAGTACCTCGATATCATTCTTATATCAAGGTTTCGATGGTTTCGTGAAACGGGAATAAAGCAGGCTGAAATGAGATTGATTCGAGACCAAAGATCTATCCCCTGGTCGCAAAACTGCATTTCTATGTTTGAAAAATTGTTTCGAATTTTGATTTGACTCAAAATGAATGAATTCAAGAATAGATTATCCAAAATTAATGCTCAAGGAAATTTTTTATTGGGTTTGAATGTTTTGCCAACTTCTAAAAAATGAAGAAATTTTCCAGTTATACAAACTATCATTGTTGGAAAACTGGACAAATTTTTTTCATGAACCCAGGCAGCGCCAATTAAAATTTGATAATGCTAGGAGTCATTTTTTTCCTCCTAAAATTACCATCTTGAATTCAGGAGTGAATTTATCTTTGATTTCCGTGGGATGTTAAAACTTAAAATTTTATTTCATTTCAGAGTGTTTTTCAGCTGAAAAATCTTCGAAATTTTTATTTTTTCAAATTTGTTGAAATAATATTAAGTATGAGCCAATTTTTTCTTATCAATAGCCATAATCAAGACAGGAAATTGGCTGATCTTGATGGATGAATTTTCATCATAATCGTCAGTCTTCAAAAATATGTATTATGGTCATCTAAAAGATCTGTTATTTTTATTCCACCTTTGGAAATGAATTTCCTGAATCATGCATAAAATCTTCCAGACGCTGAATTCGAATCAAGTTCATGTAACACCTATTTGTCTGTAAAAAATTCTCTATAAAAAATATACAACACTATGCTTCGAATAATATTTTATACCTACAGATTCTCGCCATCGTATGCAGAAAAAAATCCTACGTAATCGCGATAACGTAAAAAAAAATACACGTTCATCTTTCGTATCAGTACATTTTTCGTGAGCGCGGAAATATACAAGAAGTATAAAAAAACAATCGGTAAACATTTCGTTGCAAATTGACGCGATCCGGCGGTATATTCTCTTTATAGAAATAATTTTCACTTCGATCAATCCGTCATAAACAATCGGCTATTTGATGGAAGAAATTTTACGCTATACGGCCACTTGACAAGAATAAAACATCCATCGGGGTTTTTACTCTCTTTTTATGCCAGGTACCGATGTAAATGCACAATGCTTCAATGTAAGCAGCTCTTTTAAATAATAAGCGATAAAGTGAATCATAAATGAAGCGAAACATGTTCATAAAATTGAAATTACTCGCTTGCTGTAGCGGCATCTCAGTCTTGTTCGGCTCCAAAGGTGATTCATCTTTTGTACGAAGGCGTCTGCGTTAAATGTGTCCACTGTGTTACGCTACGTGAGACAAGTGTGCTGGCTTTTCGGGTATTTGAAATCGTTCTCGATTCAAGGGTTTGTATCATGGCCTAAGAAACAGTTCGAGGAACATGATTTTATCTATGGATGGGTTCGATGTCTTAAGTCTTATTTTATGAATGAGCGAACGAGCCACTCAATTCAAGAGCTGGACTGAATTTGATTCCATTTTCTAGAATTTAAATGGGAGTTGGCTTTTCATATTTTTCGATGTGCAGATTTTGGTGATTTTCATTATTTTCCTCAATTTCCTTTATCTGAATGACTCCAAATTTGAAAATTTCGGCCTATTTTACGTCAGAAAAGTAAATTTTTCAGTTAAAAGAGACAATTTTTCTAATAAACCAAAAAAAATTTAAAAACCGTCAATTTTTCTGAAAGATCGTCAATTTTTTCAAAAATTGTTGATTTTTCCCCTCAAAAATCATTGATTTTTTTCTCTCGAAAATCGTCTATTTTCATCTCAGCAAAAATCGCTGATTTTTTCTCTCTTAAATCGCTGATTTTTCTCTCTTAAAAAGCGCTGGGTTTACCCTTAAAAAACGCAGATTTTTTTTCTCAAAAACAGTTGATTTTTCTTTCTCAAAAATCGTTGATTTTTTTCTTGCAAAAATCGTTAATATTCATCCTCTCCCAAAAAATCGTTGATTTTTTTCTCAAAATTATTGATTTTTCCCTTCAAAAATCGTTGTTTTTTCTCTCAAATATCTGTTTTTCTCTCAAAAATTGTTTTTTCCTAAAAATCATCGTTAATTTACTCTTCTCAATAGTCGTTAATTTTTTTCATTCAAAAATCACTGATTTTTTCCCTGAATAATTGTTGATTTCTCCCTCAAAAATCATTGATTTTTTTCTCTCAAAAATTGTTTTTTCCTTTTTTCCTCACAAAAATTGTAATTTACTCCTCTCAACAGTCGTTAATTTTTTTCTTTTAAAAACCACTGATTTTTACCCTCAAAAAATTGTTGTTTTCTCCCTCAGAAATGTTTTTTTTTTCTCAAAAATGTTGTTTTTCTCCAAAAAATTTGTGTTTTCTTTCAAAAGTCTGTTTTTCTCTCAAAAATCACTGATTTTTCCCCTCGAAAATCGTTGATTTTCCCCTCAAAAACCTTTGTTTTCTTCTCTCAAAAATGTTTTTCATTCAAAAACCGTCGTTTTTTCTTACAAAATCGTTCATTTTTTTTCTCGAAAATCGTTAATTCTCGGTTCAAATGGATGGAATTTTGTCAAATTTTACTGATTCAAGATTCCAATCTGTAAGGTATTTTGAAATAGAAAAATCAAACTTTCTTGTAAAATATTGCACAAATCTATGATGTAATTTTGGATTTAAAAAATCATTCAAAGTTCAAATTGATCATCTACGTGTGATTCAAATATCACACCAAGTTGATAAACGAACTGAAAGTCATAGGCTGCCATTTAAAAATGATATGTTATCTAACTTAGGTTAGTTTCCGTGTAAAGTTTTCAAGTTTTTTATCCTCGCCGACTCGCGAGTTAATTTTTAGTATAAAAAGTTGAAAAATAAAAAGAATCGTGCTTCCAAGGTTCGTGTGAATGTAGTATTGCATGCTTAAAAAATCTTCTTTTTCATTATTTTTTTTTCTCGTTCTACATCAAGTTTTTATCAAAGCAGAGGTCTACGGTAGGCGTTACAGTGTCTTAAGTAAGCCTACATTGTCGGTGATCACTACAAAGGTAACTGTGAGAAATATTCGTGTCTCTCTCTTTTCACCTGGCGCCGGTCGCGTTTTACGTTTGCTGTCTTATTTCAAACGTTCGGCTCGGTGTTCTTTTTTCCTCTTTAGTAATAAGTTAGCGCGATTTTTACCTTAAAATCGGTGTATTTTCGTAGTTGTTTGACTGGTTCGATAGAGATGAGCGTTAAATTGATGGATGGCATATGGATGTATTAGCTGGGCTCGTATTATTTGGTGCTGAGGAACTTGGGATTGGGAGGTGTATAGCTTTGGGTTAAATGTCGATAGTCAGTACATAAATTTTCGGTTGTGGTGAGGAAATGGACTATGGACCAGGAGGGCTACGATCTTGAGTGATTTAGACTCCTACTTTACTTCTCCACTTGGTTTAAATAGTCGTTGTGGCGAAGAAGTAGATCAATAATACGTAAGTTCAAGCGAATTTGAAATTTTCGTTAGGATAAAAAGGTTTGAAAGAAAGGAAAACTTGACCAATGATTCAGAGAAGAATCTAAATCAGGATTATTAGTCAGGACAAAAACTAAAAAATTGCCAATTTAAATACCTGAAATTTCGTAAAATCTGTCAGATTAAAAAGAAGATTTCCATGTTTTTTCTCTTTAATTAAATTCAAAAACTTTAGAAATAAGTAAAAAAATGACAAATTAGTAATTTTCAAGTATTTTTATAGTTAAAACTGCAGTTGATAGTATTGGATCTCTTGATGGATTTTTTGCATTATAAATGATATTTTTCAAAAAAGAAATGAAATTTGAGAGAAAAAAATTGAAATTATTTCCAAACTTGAAACATGATCTGTTGGGAGAGAGGTAAAACCAAAATTGAATTTTTTTTACGTTATCAGGTGAGAAGAAGAAAAATTATTTCGCTATTATTCATGATTTCTCAGGCTCATTTTCAATGCCAATTTTATCAATAAATAATATACTTAATAAGATGAAACTAGGGTTAAAAATGGGAGAAAAAAATCTGTGATTGTCTAAATGTAAGTTTTTTTTATCTGTGAATCAATTTTTCATTCAATTTTGAACCAAAAATCGAATGAGGTTTTGATTAGAATTGGTTGAGACAAAAAATTCAAAAAATTTTTGGATACCTACCTATGTTAAATAATTTCATTTCAAAAAAATAATTATGAATTTTTAAATTTTTATCCAGAATAAACTGAAAAGTTATCTTATTTTCTAAATTATATTTTTTGAAAAAAAAAATGTTTTGGCTACTTCAGGATTCAATAAGGTTAGTTAATGTGGATCAAATAATTTCAATAAATATTCATAAAATTTTACAAACCTCTCAGTTTATTTGCTTACTCAAAAATCCTTTCATTTTTTCAGACCTTTTTCTGTTTTCAGATGGATCCTTTTCTTCCTCTTTTCAGCCCCTCCATTTTTTTCTCAGTTCTCAAAAGTCTTACAAAAATTCATTGTTTCCATTCATCAAAATTTTCTCAATTTTTTCCAGTCTAACAAAATGACATCATGTCAACGATCTTGAAAATAAGGTTGACTTTTGCTCTATAACATCCGTGTTACAATTTTATTCAATCGACTGTGGACATTAATTATGACATTTAATAATTCATTATTTGTCTATTATTTAAAATTTAAGCTTCCTACTGAAATCGAAAAACAAATCTCCTGCATAGTATAAAATTGGGAGAGAGGGAGATTTGAACGTTTCACATTTTTAAAATTAGTCATCTTCAAAACATGTTCATGATCGAAGGCTTCTTGCTCTAAATTGGTTGATTCGTTTCTACCTGTACGTTTTCTAGTTTTAAGAATTTTGGATCAAGTGCCTACTCTTGCTTAACAAATCGATCGGGTAATATGGACTTCAAAACGAAAACATGACTAATTTCAATGAATTCAAGTGATAAATTTATGAAATACCTTATCTTGAAATCGACTTGGGCTTGGGGAGGGTGGGAGAGGAATTAAATCTCTCATTGGGAGATATTTATTTATGTGCATATGTTATCCTGATTCTTTCAATTTGGGATACCTAAAATTTTCTTCAATTTTTCTGATCCAAATACAGAATTTTACTTTCACTTTTCACAACTAAAAAAATGCAATTTTTACTATCAAAAAGTTTTTTTTTTCAAAAAAACATGGTTAAAATTTTTTAAAAAAATTATTTCGTATTTTGATAGCAAATTTTACGAAAAAAACGACACAGTAAGTAGGTAATTCATTTTCTAAAAAAAAAAAAAATCCTTACTGACTCTTTTTCCTATATATACCTAATACTTATGGATTTTGAAAGAAAATTAATCATTTGAATTTTTCATGTTGTTCAAAATTTCATAATGTGCGGTCAAATTAAAATCGACGGACGGAAGATCGGAATTAGGAACCTAAATTTTCAAAATCAAATTTTGATTTCTTCGGGGAAAGGTCCATAAAAAATATTAAAAATTATTTTTTTGCTTGTAATCTTTTGGGTATTTAGAGTAGACATTTCAATGTATCTTTCAAGCTAATTTTGGAAGTTTCTAGCTCAAAAACAGTTCGAATCTGGTGAGGATGTCTGCAATGAGAGTTGAAATTCGCTCCCTCAACCATTACTCAGCCAGGTCTGAACCATACGGAGAGAATAATTTTTTCGTAATAAAATATTGTTTTTAAAAAGCGAAAATTGGTCATTTTTTGAGCTTTAAATCAGAATTTTTTAGCCTCATGGACATGTTCTCATTTTACGTATATACATTTGCAAAAGCCACTGTCTAAAGCCAACCACCTCTCACCCATCCAGATCCCAAGCCAACCTATCCCTAATTTTTTTACAAGACCCCCCTGAACTACCAATTAGACCATTTTTCACATACCCTTTCGTTCCACACAGACGCCAAGCCCACATAAAAAAGATTTGTTCGATGGCTAGGAAAAAAATTCATCGCAGATACGATCTTTCCGCACTCTTTCGGCGTATTCGCTACCACAAGCCCGAGAGAATTACATTCTACACATTGGGTCGTTGTTGCGTTCGTTATACACGCACACGCCCAGTGGCGCCACACAACTAACCCTTCTCCTCAACTCCTCGTGCTTGGTCTGGACTCTCGATGTCGAGAGCACGAGAGAGATGGAGAATTCATTCTGTAAATGAACGCTAACTGTTGTACGAGGTTGGTTACAACACACGTTTTCAACAATTACACAATTTAGTTATTAATACGACGAAATGACATTAATGGAGTTAATGCGGCGTCTGCGAGATGACGTAAAAAAAAAAGAACGACGAAAGATGCCGAACACGCGTTACGCAGCTACGTCGTTGAATTAACGAGTATCGCGAATCGACGCCGAGGGATGCGGATTCGATCAAGTGAAAATTTCCTATGCTCAATCGATTAGAAACCTCGTTTTTGGGTGTCGCGGGAAACCGAAATTTTCGGAGGTAAATTGGAATCGAGGAAATGTGGGAGAAAGGTTGGACACATCGCGACATCGTGACAGTAGCTTGTCAATCGTATAAGAATGCAAATACACCGACGAATTAGTAACGGGCTGGGATAGATATGTGCGTCGTATTCGCGCACGAAGAATTACGAAAAAAAAAGAGGAAAAATTATCGTGAGAAAAAGTAAAACCGAATGGAACGGGGAAGTGGGCGGCTCGTTTGGTAGTTCTCTGAACTGAACCGAATTCAACTGAGTACAACGGCTATAATGACCCTGCTTCGATGGGCAAAACCGCTTCTCAGTGGTTCGCAATGTATCGACGGGTTCCCTGCGTTTTCCCCTGGTCTCATGGGTTGTTTTTTTAAGTGTACTGAAGCTTTTGGCCCGAGTAAGTTTCGTAATTAATATTAATCGTCGGCTTAATTACGAGACACGATGGTTCGACGTAATGAATGGAAATTGTATAAATGCACGAATTTTACGGAAGAGAAATCACGCACAGTTCCTAAATTCGATCTGTTGCTGTCTTGTTAGTTCCTAAACCCGAATGATGGATGCGAATTCATTTTTTAATTTTCGGCCTGACTTAGATTTTCCACGTGCTGTGTGAGTGTCAAGGTGTTTATGAAGATGTTACGCGAGGCTTATCAGATGGCTCGAAATTTAACCAGATCGTTTAGATTTTTAATGGATCTTAATTTTTGTTGTTTTTTTCCTAACGTGGTAAAATGGAGAATTTAGTCTATGAAGGGGAAAGGCTCTGGTGTGGTAAGGGGGTCATTTGGCCTCTGGTCCAACTTTGGAAAAATTCTTGCGCCATTCGATTTGCCATGGTAAAAGATGATTTTAGATCGCATGAGCGAATTTTTACCTCACCCCTGGGGGGCTGGGGGGCCAAAATACGCAATTTTCAAGCCAATAACTCTTAAAAATTCTATCTCCGCGAGTTTTCAACCGATTTTTTCCAAACTTGGCACAAAGGTAGTGGTACTAGAGGGGAATGCCCTGAAATTTTTTCAGATTTTTTTGACCACTTTAATGACCTTGAATTCGACTTTGAAGATTTCAAATCGCCCTGGCGGGTACAGCTGGGGGGCTGTCTGAAAAATTTTTTTAAATTAAAATTTTTCAATGTATTTTACATTTCTGAGAATTTTTTCAGATTTTTTCAGATGGTGGAAAGTGGTCAATAGCTCAAAAAACCGCCGTAATTCATCATTTTTATTGCTTAAAATCAACGTTTTTCATCAAGTTTTCATCTTTAATAGTTTCCTGCCAAAAATATTATTATTCTATTCACTCTCCGTGTCCCATTTTGACCTTTGTTTGTTCATTTCTCATGACTGTTATCAGATATGTTCAGAGCAGAAATGAATATTTATGGAAAAAAAGCCCCTTCCGAAGATTTTTGGCGTAATTGACTCACAAATAATGTGACAAAAGTAATCCTACCTGTTTTTGAAGTTTGCCTGATTCCCCTGAGATTATTGGCCTTCTTCCCCGCTCAGTGGAGGTTTTGCTTATTATTTGAGGAGATGGTATTCCATGATTTTACGTCATAGACGGAATAAAACGACTATATTCCCTCTCGCGATCTCAACATTTTCAAAAATCACTTTATCCCCCTTGTTGCACAATATACTATTTGACTATAGGTACATTCAACTTTTCTAAATTGAACCCAGACCTCTTTTTTCCTTCTCTCTTTTATTATTATTTTTTTAAAAACTATTGTGCAACAAGGGGGATGAAGTGATTTTTGAAAATTTTGAGATTTTTGCCCGAGTGAAACGAGGGAAATAATTCAAAGTTGTCGAAAATCATAGGCGCACCCAGAAATTAATTAAGGGAGGGGCTGAGAATTTGAGAAAAAATGGGGAGAGGGTCAAATTTCAAATTGAGTCATTTTTCACTGATATTTCAATCAAAAATCATCAATTTTTCTGACAAACAGCGAATTTATTGAGAATTTGGTGATTTTTGACTGAAAAATCAATCAAAAATTGTCAAGTTTTGAAATAAAAGCATTTAGAAAACTTTTTGAAAAAATATGCTTTGAAGAGCAAAAAAATTGACTTTTTTCTCATTTTTGAAGCAAAAAATTATTTTTTCCGGGCTTAAGGGGGGCTCGAGCCCCTTGAGCCCCCCTTGGAGCGCCTATGTCAAAAATAATTCATCACCCGAGTTGAATACGATAGGTATTATAGGTACGCGTACGTCATAGAGGGAAAAAACGCGAATTTAAGTAGGTACTTGAGCGATTAGCGAGAGCCGCGAGAGGGAATATAGTCGTTTTATTCCGTCTATGAGACGTAAAATCATGGAATACCATCTCCTCAAATAATAAGCAAAACCTCCACTGAGCGGGGAAGAAGGCCAATAATCTCAGGGGAATCAGGCAAACTTCAAAAACAGGTAGGATTACTTTTGTCACATTATTTGTGAGTCAATTACGCCAAAAATCTTCGGAAGGGGCTTTTTTTCCATAAATATTCATTTCTGCTCTGAACATATCTGATAACAGTCATGAGAAATGAACAAACAAAGGTCAAAATGGGACACGGAGAGTGAATAGAATAATAATATTTTTGGCAGGAAACTATTAAAGATGAAAACTTGATGAAAAACGTTGATTTTAAGCAATAAAAATGATGAATTACGGCGGTTTTTTGAGCTATTGACCACTTTCCACCATCTGAAAAAATCTGAAAAAATTCTCAGAAATGTAAAATACATTGAAAAATTTTAATTAAAAAAAATTTTTCAGACAGCCCCCCAGCTGTACCCGCCAGGGCGATTTGAAATCTTCAAAGTCGAATTCAAGGTCATTAAAGTGGTCAAAAAAATCTGAAAAAATTTCAGGGCATTCCCCTCTAGTACCACTACCTTTGTGCCAAGTTTGGAAAAAATCGGTTGAAAACTCGCGGAGATAGAATTTTTAAGAGTTATTGGCTTGAAAATTGCGTATTTTGGCCCCCCAGCCCCCCAGGGGTGAGGTAAAAATTCGCTCATGCGATCTAAAATCATCTTTTACCATGGCAAATCGAATGGCGCAAGAATTTTTCCAAAGTTGGACCAGAGGCCAAATGACCCCCTTACCACACCAGAGCCTTTAAACGTATAGACATCGTAAATCCATAAATCACGTCCTTCTCGATATTATAAAATTGCGTGAGCACGAGAGTAACGAAAATATCACCTTTTGACATTTCTACAGCACCGTCAATGAGATCGACATTGAAATTAATGCGTATAGATATGGATATGCCTTATTCTCGGGCGTAATTTCTATATATGTATAAGCCACGCTATGGTTTATCCTATATAATTATTATTAATGCCAAGCCAATATGCTTACTTTTTAAATTTTAAATTTCCGATGGTCAGTATATTTTACAGTTGGTTTAACTTTGCGGTATTTTCTACCGATGGAGTTCGTGTGATTGATAATGCCATCCTTGGGCCTGCCTTGACCGGGTTTTTGGCACCGTTTGAAGTTAAAGTTTACCTACCTGTGTTTATTTTTGAAGAGTTGGCGAGTTCAAAAAACAGTATGCCAAAAAATTGGAAAATTCGAACGATTGGTGACTTAATGATAATGTAGGTATCGAGAATGGCTCTTGAATTAGCAATTAGAATGAGTTACCTGGACTTGCTGTATGGTGTTGAAGTTTTT
The DNA here is from genome assembly GCA_038380155.1 of Pseudococcus jackbeardsleyi. Classification (NCBI taxonomy): domain Eukaryota; kingdom Metazoa; phylum Arthropoda; class Insecta; order Hemiptera; family Pseudococcidae; genus Pseudococcus; species Pseudococcus jackbeardsleyi. The sequence goes on along the minus strand of CM076240.1, from coordinate 21,470,575 downwards.
GAGAAAGTTTTCGAGTTTTGGGGTTGATTATGGTGAGTGAAAGGGTGCGGTTTTTATGTAAAAAGTTTTGGAGAAGTTGATGGATAATTTTTGTAAATTGCTTAATTTTATAGATTTTTTTAATGAGATTGAATGAAAATTCGAAATTAATGAAATTGTGGGGCAGGATTTAAAATTTAAAAAATTTCAAAATCTGGATTTCGGATTTTGAATTTGAATTCCTATTTTTTTTTTTTCAAAAATCCTTTATTTTGAAATCAAAACTTCTCCTGAAGAAAAATTCATTTTTTGCAAAAAAAAAAAAAGAAAGAAAGAAATAAAGAAAGAAAAATAAAAGAATATGGATTTAAACTGAATATGATCAAAGGGGTCACCAGTATGGATAATCTGCGATTATGGGTGCTGAAGTTCACATGGACCTTTTTATCGAATTTTCTTTGGTGCTAGAAAACTACAAAAAAATCTGATGGCTCCGTAACATCTTGAAAATACTTCCAATCGATTCGGTAGGACAAAAATAGGGCACATTATACGCCAAAATTAAACTTTTTCGTTGATTAGATGAAATTTTTATATTTTGCAACGCTACACTGAAAAAATTATCCGTGAGAGAATACCGCGAATCCCGGTAAATTTGGGACGAAGGTAGAGATTCTATGAAATACCTACTCACAGTACGGGAAACCATGTACCGAGTCCATGGTTTCCCGCACTGATTCCATGGTTTCCTGTACTGTGAGTAGGTATTTCATAGAATCTCTAACTTCGTCCCAAATTTACCGGGATTCGCGGTATTCTCTCACGGATAATTTTTTCAGTGTATAAATGTAATTTTGTAATTTCAAAAATTCGACAAAATTCGAGAAATACACTTCAGGACCTCAACTTTTGGATAGGTATGGTGTATGGTGTTGTTTTGTACTAGATTTTTTTGGTTTGGGCTCAAAATTTTACTTTTAGTTGGGATAAGTATTCCCATTATGAATATTATGAATTCAAAATTATGCCATTTTCAACCTTTATATTTTTTTTTTCATTCTTTACGTAGAGATTTTGGAATTGAGATGTTAAATCTGCTTTCTGAAAGCATTTTGAATTTTGAATTTGAAATCAATTTTTGTGGAGGATTTCGGATCTTATACTTAGGTATTTATAATATTTTTATCCTGGATTTTGCCTTATGATCCAGTGCAATTGGACAAAGAAAAAGACGATAGCTTGAAAAAAAAAAATTTAGTCACTACCCTTTGTTTATGAGGATCCTGGTCTGGGTTAAGAGAGAAAAACCTGTCAGAAATGAATTTTACGAGTCTAAAAACGTACACTTGGACACCCAACTTGATAATTTGGGAAAAATTTTATTTGGCCCCTTCTCAACCTCTCTTCTCTGTCTACGAGGATCACGGTTTGGATTAGTTAAGAGTGAGGAAAAAAACTCAGAACTGGATTCTACATTTTACGGATCAAAAAACATGCATTTCGGCACCCTTCTTGATTATTTGGAAAAATTTTGAATTTGGCCCCTTCCCTTCGTGGATTCTTTTGGGAGTTTATGGATAAAATAGCATTGACAACGGATTCCCCCAATCATGAATTTTGATACCATACTCAATATTTTCAAGAAATTTATCTACCTTAGTCCCTCCGTCCATGGATTTTGGTTTTAATAGGTTTGAGATGAAAATGACCCCAAAAATGGATTTAGAAGTCTCTGAATCTCCTCTAAAATGAAATTTTTCATTTGTTTCATTCATAAAATCGGTCTAAAATATCTTGATTAAATTTTGCTCTTTTTTTTCTGTCACACTTGTAATCACCGTTAACTCATCCTCTTGATGGGAGTGAAAAAATGAAAAGTAAATTTTCCGTCTCCTGAACTCCAACTCATACAATCATACACTAAACAGATCTGAATGAATTCATTTTCTTCTTATTTTTGAAAAAATTGTGTTTTACTTTGGAATCCTATAGGTATAATCATTCTTTTTTTTCTCTGTTGCAGAATAATTAAAGAAACGTGTATTTGAAAAATCACCAGACAGGTATACTTATTTTTGTAATGAAAATTCTTATTATCGGCTGTCAGTGGATGCACATTTATTACGTAAATTTATTCATGATTTATTACAGGTAAATTACACCTTTTCATATTAAATTATAAAAGACGACTGGAATAATTGATAAAAAGTACCTAATGAAATCAAAATATTTTGCAGATTTTGATTGAAACTAATTGAAGGCGATTATAAAATTACGAGGTTATGATGCAACAGAAGTGAATATTTTCAGGATGAAATTGAAATTCGTTTAGGTGAGTAATGTCTCAAAAAATCATCAATTTTGCATGTATCTCGCATGGTCAAATTATGTATCTATCTAGTGATTAGGGTGATTTTAATTTTTTCACTGAATATCTACAAAAGGTGGCATTGGCATTGACAATTTCAACCCAATGTTTTGAAAAGTTTTGTTTTTACGAGTACTACGAAAAACATTAATATTGCGATGAAAAATGATTGAATTATCATTCAATGGAAAAAATTTTTAGAAAAGATTTTTTTTCAAAACTTTGATGGAATTTTGTGGAATTTTTTCCATTTTTGCTTTTTTTGACACAGAATGTCTTCATTTTCTTGGTGTTGAATTTAAAATTGGAAAATTTATCAGATTCTGAGTGAAGATTCCTCCCTGTCCAGAATTGAATTCAAATAATTGAAGAATAAATTATTAGGTCTTTGATAAGGATGAAAAATCGAAAGAGTTTTTATTTGAGTCCTATTTCTTGAATGCTGAGATTAGTTTACCTATTTTGCATATCTGATCGTACTGTATGAATGAAAAATTTAGATCTACAGTTTGTTTGCTTTCTAGAAAATCTGGAAAAGTTGGGAAATTTTAACGATTTGGAAAAGTAAAAAAAAATGTCAAAAAATTTTGGAATTTTTCTGGAATTTTTTTAATATTTAAAAGAAAAATGAATAATTTAGAAAAATGTTTCTTTGCTTATTTTATTATAAATTTTTCAAAAAATTTCACCCTTTGCTCGTTCTGGCCAGGGCTGGTGGAACACTACGTCATTTTGTTCTGTTCGGAACAGGAACAAATCATTGAGCGAATTGTTTTGTTCTGTTCTGGTTTTGTTCCAGTTATTTTTACGCTTTCTGTTCTGTTCTGTTCCGTTCCGTTGTTTATTTCGTTTTGTTCAGTTCTGTTTTGTTCTGTTCTACTCTATTTTGTTCCATTCTGTTCTGTTCTGTTCTGCGTTTTGTTCTGTTCCATGAACTTTAAAAAAAAATCTGTAAATTGATGTTTCTTGTGCTTTAATTTAATGTAATTGTCAATCAATCTCAATTTTAATGATTATCTGAGGTTGAAGCAGGGCTGGTGGAACACTACGTCATTTTGTTCTGTTCGGAACAGGAACAAATCATTGAGCGAATTGTTTTGTTCTGTTCTGGTTTTGTTCCAGTTATTTTTACGCTTTCTGTTCTGTTCTGTTCCGTTCCGTTGTTTATTTCGTTTTGTTCAGTTCTGTTTTGTTCTGTTCTACTCTATTTTGTTCCATTCTGTTCTGTTCTGTTCTGCGTTTTGTTCTGTTCCATGAACTTTAAAAAAAAATCTGTAAATTGATGTTTCTTGTGCTTTAATTTAATGTAATTGTCAATCAATCTCAATTTTAATGATTATCTGAGGTTGAAGTGCGAAAAAAACGCTGCCTTTTGTACCCTCTTCCTCATCCCTCTTGATGAAATCAATTACCTATATTTTTTTGATGAAAATTTTGGAAATCATTAAAATAAAATGAACATGGAAAATTACTTTTTTAGTTTTTTTGGACATAGGAAAACAAATATAATTGAAAATTTAAAAAAAAACATGAACAAAACAAAGCGTTTTGTTCTGTTCAGAACAGAACAAAACAATTTCATTTTCGTAGCGTTCCGCTCTGAACAGAACAAAATATATTGAGATTCGTTCTGTTCTGTTCTGTTCCGGTTCATTTCTTGGAGAATTATTTTATTCCGTTCCGTTTATTGTTCCGAACAGAACAGAAATTTTAGTGTTCTTTTTTGTTCATTTTGTTCTGTTCTGTTCCGTTCCACCAGCCCTGGGTTGAAGTGCGAAAAAAACGCTGCCTTTTGTACCCTCTTCCTCATCCCTCTTGATGAAATCAATTACCTATATTTTTTTGATGAAAATTTTGGAAATCATTAAAATAAAATGAACATGGAAAATTACTTTTTTAGTTTTTTTGGACATAGGAAAACAAATATAATTGAAAATTTAAAAAAAAACATGAACAAAACAAAGCGTTTTGTTCTGTTCAGAACAGAACAAAACAATTTCATTTTCGTAGCGTTCCGCTCTGAACAGAACAAAATATATTGAGATTCGTTCTGTTCTGTTCTGTTCCGGTTCATTTCTTGGAGAATTATTTTATTCCGTTCCGTTTATTGTTCCGAACAGAACAGAAATTTTAGTGTTCTTTTTTGTTCATTTTGTTCTGTTCTGTTCCGTTCCACCAGCCCTGGTTCTGGCTGGATTGTTACATTTCTTGGCTGATTTTCTTATTTATCATTTTCTGTTGATCATGAATTCATGATGTGCAAACGAAAAAAATGATCAAATTCATGGTTTTGTTCATTGAAAAATTGAGAATTTTTCAAAAAAAATTCTTGGTACGTCCAGAGGTAATCACACTCCTTTTTTTACAGAATTCATTTGAAATCTAATTTTTTTTTTTTGGAAATATGTGTTTTGATAAGCTTAAAAAAATGTCATACTGCCTTTAACCACGATACGGAAAAAAATGGGAGGGAATGGAAAAAAATTTGAAATTATTGATCACGTGAGATGAACAATTTAAAATATTTGAATGTCTGTTTTTTCAAAATTCTCGTCCTCATTTCGCTTGCACTTAACGTATTAATATTTTTCAACGAAATGATTGATGTTTTACATCATCGAATTTTTTTACTGAGGCAGAACGAAAATATTGCTGGAGCATGAATTTTAATGAATTCGATAATCGAGGCCTCTTTTTTTTGATTTGGGGGCAGAGAAATGAGGAGAGAAGTAATAAATTGTGAAGAAAATTTTTGAATTTTCCGTCTCAAAAATTCAAATTTTCATTTGCATAATTTGGTAGGTTAAACGTTCAAAAATTCATAATTTGGCCTTAAATTATGGGATTTTCAGTTTGTTTGATGTTTTTCCGTAACCTATAAATAAATTCAAGTTCTCAAACTGTGGTGCTGAGGAAGGTTTAAAATTTTTCAGGATTGAATTTGAGTTGTTTTGGCTTTTGAGGCCGGAAAAAAGGCATCTAAAAATCTCCCCTCCTCCTTCATGCGTAAAAGGTCTGGAAAACTTTGAAAAATTGGTCTGAAAACTTGGAAAAATCAGCAAAAATCATTTCTGAAACATTATTGACAGCTTCTGGTATAAATTTCTAATCCTATCATCTCTTGGCAAAACTTTCAACTTTACCATCCAAATGACACATGCATCGTATGCGAAAACAATATACCTACTGTTTACGAATATATGGGTAAAACTCCGGGTATAATTTACCAAAGCATTCGAGGAGTACGACATAGAAAAAGAGAAAAAATATATTCTTTGGTCCGTTCCGGTATCTAAATCCATCAAAATAAGATTGAAACGTCCGTTAAGCTTTCGGGATTTAAAATCGGTCGAATAACCGACTACGCGGCAATTGTCACTGAAATGTGTACACATAAAAATGATTTGGAAAAGAGAGAAAGAAAGAAAACCGTAGGTAAACTCGACAGACGTAGACGTCGACACGAACGAAATATGTTAAAACTAAAGTAAAAAGCGGAGGCTCCCTGACTCTACACAGCTTGTTTTTTTTTCCTTTTTGCACTTGTTCGTACATTTTCAAACCTTCCTCTTCATCCTTGTTTTTCTGTACAATTTCAAAATATCTTTCTCATTCGTTACGCACGCAACCCGAAAGAAGTTTACGCAAGAATTCAGTTCTTTTCTCGTATATACCTTTACGGTTCACTGTTTTCATGCACAAACGATCGAGTCTACGAACAACCATCGGCATGACCTCTACCTCTGTGACAAAACTATACAGTCGTCGTCTTACTTTTCTAATAATTCGTGTTAATTGTCAGTACGTATAGAAATAAAGAGTTTCTACGTATCCCTCGCCTGAGTCGGAATGGAGACGTGGAGAAGGACTCCACTCCGAGGTAACTTTTTTCGACGGCCAAGCTGTCGATGTAGAGTATTGTCGTTTTTGTCGAGCTTTTAAAAATTCATAAATTTCAACTTGCAACGAAACTCGAACTGAAACTATTATTAAGCTGTTAATTTTTTATTGATATTCGAGCTGAGTTTAGTATTTTTCATCGTCCACGTGCCCACGAACGGAAATTTTCCTCGATGAAATTTTTTTTAATTCGTATGACTTCGTCGGTTGGAAAAATTAGAGGGATTTTCGTGGTCTAGCAAAGAATCCGGTAATTGAATATTTAAAGCTGATATCAGCCATCAGTAATTTACGTTTTATTTAGAATGTTGCCCGAGGAAATTGATTGACCCGTTGATAAGTTCCTTTTTTACGTTCATGAACGCGACAGTAATAACGTCTAGGTAATTTAGCTTGCCTAGCATGTGTTCGAAGGAGTGAACGGTTTTGTCGATTTTAATTCGGCACGAAGGAATGCGAGGAAACGACCGGAGCACAAATTTTTTTAATAATTTTATTTTTATCGGGGGTATTTTTATACTAACACGAGAGGTGTGCTTGTGTATATTGATATTGTGATTTCGAATTGTTTAGAAAGGGTGTTATTATATTTTAATATTAAATCTAGCTGCTGAAAGGTGAAGGATTTTTAGTGAATTGTCGTCGACGTTGAATGGGGTTTTGTTTTATTTTTATTTTGTTCGAGGTAGAATTTATTGAGGGGTTGATTTTTAATTTATTTGGGGTAATTGAATCTACAATTGAGGTAAAGATTGCAAATATATTTTGCGATTTGGATAAATTTACATACCTTTTTTTTTCATCTTTTGAATGAATATGGAGGAAAAAATTTTTCGGATATCTGAACAAAATTCATTAAGTATGGGTAATTGTATCAATTCGACAACAAATACCTAATTGAAGTGAAAGTTCTTATTGTAATTAGGTATATCAAGACATTCAATTTATTGGGATGTAAACTTGGATCGAGTATTCTTTTAAATTTTTTTTTATTGGAAAGATGATTTTGCATCGATTTTTTCAAACTATGCCTCTTGAGGGCAACAATGGTCACCTGGTTTAGCATCAGGGTTGCCAGATGCGGTGATTTGTCACCAAAGGTGGTGATTTTGAAAAGTATAATTTTTGCAGTGGTGAATTGGTGATGATTTTCAAAATATTGAGGAATTTGGTGATTTTTCACTCCAATTTCCATTCACAATACCAAATCTTCTAATTTTCATTCAAAAACAGTTTAAAAATTGAAAATTGATCAAAACTTTTCTACCTTTACTAAAGATTTTTTGCTTGAATTTGAAAGCAGGGACCAAAATTCAGTCTAAAACCTGAAATCGATCATTTTTGAGACCTTTGGAAAGCTGAAAACCGGTTCAGCTCTATAAATTCAGTACTTCATTCACCACAGTTTTTCAGGTTTTCCCAAACTCTAGAATTGGTAATTCTGATGGATAATTAATATTCATATAATTTGCCACGCATTTTGAAGCCATTCACATGTGTGGTAAATCTGTGGATAATTTTTATCCATAAAATTCACCACAGTTTTTCAGGTTTCCGTAAACTCTAGAATTGGTAATTTTGATCAGAAATTCCTATCCATACCATTTGCCACACATTTTGAAGCCATTCACATGTGTGGTAAATCTGTGGATAATTTTTATCCATAAAATTCACCACAGTTTTTCAGGTTTTCGCAAACTCTAGAATTGGTAATTTTGATGAGAAATTCCTATCCATGCCATTTGCCACACATTTTGAAACCATTCACATGTGTGTAAATCTGTTGATAATTTTTATCCATAAAATTCACCACAGTTTTTCAGGTTTTCCTAAACTCTAGAATTGGTAATTCTGATGGATAATTAATATTCATATAATTTGCCACGCATTTTGAAGCCATTCACATGTGTGGTAAATCTGTGGATAATTTTTATCCATAAAATTCACCACAGTTTTCCAGGCTTTCTCCTACTCTCGAATTGGTAATTTTGATGGAAAATTCCCATCCATACAATTTGCCACACATTTTGAAGCCATTCACATGTGTGGTAAATCTGTGGATAATTTTTATCCATAAAATTCACCACAGTTTTCCAGGCTTTCCCCTACTTTAGAATTGGTAATTTTGATGGAAAATTACTATCCATACAATTTGCCACACATTTTGAAGCCATTTACATGTGTGGTACATAAATCACAAACTTCCTGCGGCAAATCTCACGATTCCGCAAAAATTCAGAAATCTTGCAGAATTCCCGCAGAAAGTCTCATCATTCTGTAAAATATGCAGAAGTACTGCAGAAATCTTGCAGAATTGTTCCAAATAATCACAGCAGAATTCTTGTTGAGTCGTTCCAGAAAGTTCCAAATTTCTTGCAGAATTCTTACAGAAAGTCGTCTGATTCTGAAAATGCTTTGCTGAATTTCTGAAAAAAATGTCTCGGGGTTCTGTGATGCCGCAAAAAAGGGAATGTAAAATTCCTGCAGCAAATCTCATCATTTCGCAAAAATTCAGAACTCTTGCAGAAATTCTCATGATTTTGGAAGCTTTTCAGAATTCTCATGGAAAGTTTCATGGTTTTCCAAAGGCGGAATTCCTGCAAAAAGTTTCATCATATTCTGCAAAAAAATGCAGAGGTTCTTTCTAGAAGTCTTGGAGAAAATGACGTCATTCTGCAGAAAAATGCAAACGATTTGCAGAATTCGTGCAGGGAATTCCATGATTTTGAATGTTTTGCAGAATTCCTGCAGAAAGTTTCATGATTCTGCAAGAAATTCAAAAGCTTTGCAAAATTGCAGAAAGTCTCATCATTCTGCAAAAAGTGCAGATGTTTTGCAGAACTCCTGTTTGTAGAAAGTAGCATGATTCATTGATTCGGTAAAGAAATGCTAAAGTTTCGCACAATTTCTGCAGCAAGTCCCTTGTGAAAAAACATTGGGCCGTGATTTTTTTTTTTTTAAATGGCGTGTTCAAAAAAAGTCGATCTGGATTGAAAAATGAATTGGGGAAATGGAGCTCGGATAAATGACTGTTAGAGTTATTTATAAATTTGGGATAATAGATACCTATGTTTTTTGAGTGTAGGATGAGTTGAATTTCAAAATTTTGATGAATGGATCCGGTATCTAAATGTACCTCAATCCATTGTGTTTCATTTTTTTCTTTTCTCTCCTCAAAAACAAAAAAAATGATTTTCTCTTTTGGTTGTTTTATTTTAAAAGTTGAGTTTGAAAATTTTTATTAAAAATGTCAATTTTTCTAACCGAAGAAAAAAATTGAAATTTTAAGACATTTTTTGATGGTTTGCCAAAATTTTCTTATAAAACGAGTGATAAAAGGTCTTCATTCTCACCGACTTATGGTTTTTGATTTTTTCGTTTCTCCCGAAAATATCGTTTTTTTTTTTGTTTAGTGTCGTATCCTGAAAAAAAAACCACCCTAAAATTGCAATTAAAAATATATTTTTCCACAAAAAAAAGTATTTACACAGTCTGGACTCTATACAAAGTAGAATTTATGCAGAAAGCAAAAACGCCACAATTTATTCTATTTAAATTTCCTAAAAGAATGATTAAGCTTCTGACTCGAAACTAACCAGCAACAGCTACATTGGGTCTATCAACATATAACTTATTGGGTGTAGGTATCACATAAGGCGCTGATGACGCTCTAGCCATTGGTAAAGGTGCTGGAGGCAGTGCTATAGCCTGAGATGCTAAAGGTATCGGCTGAACAGGATACGGTTGAGCTATAGGTATCGGTTGAGCAACATGAACCGGTTGCTGAACATAAATTGGTCTTGAGACAATGGGTTGAGTGATTCCTCCACCGATTACAGTTCCTCCTCTGACACCACCTCCATAAACATCAGTACCCCCTGCGGTAGCACCTCGGTTATCAGTAGTTCTGTATCCTCCGGCTCCTCCGTACTGGCCTTGATTCCCTAAGGCGTTCAGTTTCAGAGACGAATCGTGAACACCTCCTCCGTAAGCATTTCCAGCACCGTCACGATACCTGCACAGAAAAAGATGTGTAGTGCAGTTTACCTGCGTACTTTGCAGTTTTAATAGCTCAAGACGGTGAAATTTTACCAATTGTATTAATTTTTACGACCGAAATGGAATTTAAAAACGCGAACTGAAAAATAAAACCCCTATAAAAATCAAATTTTCGCCAATCCTCACCACCCCGCTGGTACCACCAGGGTAATTTCCCACGTAGGTAATAATATTACAAAATTTCTTATACCTCGGTATTTTGTTGTTTACCAGCAAAGAGGTAATTTTTAAATTTTATTCTTAGAATTGTCATTCATACCGTGGTTGGAATATTACAGCTATACCAACGATGCTAACAATTTCATTACACGTTTTGCCAAGTTAATTTTTATATATTTTTTTTATTACCTTTGATCACGAAGACCGTATTGTACAGCTCCGCCGTGACCAAGACCATCGTCGTAGTAGGTAGACTTGTTACCGCTTTCGTTTTTCTGATACGAAGTACTAAAGCCAGCCACCTGATGTCCTTTGTTTCTACCATTCACATCGCCATAGGCGTTACCCTGGACACTGGTGACACCGTAATCGCGACCACCTATGTGAAACATCGTACATCAATTCATTCAATGTTGCATTTTAATGTCCAAGGTGTTGAATTTGAATTAGGAAGTGATCGTTTTGCTTTTTTTTCCAAAATTGAAAAGCTGATATGGTATTAAAGTTTGGTTTGGATTTTGGACCTTAAAATGAAGCGATGAGAATTTCACCTCCTTCGATCACAAATTTACTTACCCAATCTGAAGGACTCGAAATACCATAATTTTGTTACTATACATAATTTTTTGGAAAAATCTAAGATGAGGGGGAGTGCTTGATTTGAAAAAAAAACAATTACAAAAAATGGATTCAGTGGATTAAAATACCATGGTTTTGACTCCAAACACCATTTTTTCAGGTGCATTTCCCCAGCACCCCCACCACCACCGATTGAGTTGAAAATAGGCTCATTCGTTTGTGCTTCGTTAGTGCTTGTTTGTGCTTCAAGTCCGGTCGTTTGTGCTTCACCCCCTCCAAAGTTCTGAGGGAAAGTTTGTGGGGGTGCTGGGGAAATGGTAGCACCCCCACCACCACCGATTGAGTTGAAAATAGGCTCATTCGTTTGTGCTTCGTTAGTGCTTGTTTGTGCTTCAAGTCCGGTCGTTTGTGCTTCACCCCCTCCAAAGTTCTGGGGGAAAGTTTGTGGGGGTGCTGGGGAAATGGTAGCACCCCCACCACCACCGATTTGGTCGAAAACAGGCTTATTCGTTTGTGCTTCGTTAGTGCTTGTTTGTGCTTCTACTCCGATCGTTTGTGCTTTAACCCTTCCGCCGTGAGAAGGGGAAAAAGGTGGGGAGCTCATTCAAAAATAGCCCGAACGTTGTAACTCGTTCCACGACGTTACGCGGGAGTTCGAACAAGACCGGTAACCGGTTTGTTCGAGCTCTCGCGTAAGGTCTCGTCGTGGGACGAGTTTCAACGTTCGGACCATGATACTCTCTTAATTTGAATCAGTCAAATATGACTGATTAAAATCGACAAAATCAAGTCGCTGTAGGAATTAGTAAAAAAAGGACGATTCAATCATTGAATTTTCACTACTGAATCAGTAAAAATAAAATTTCACTGATTCAATCGTTAATTACTTATTACTGATTCAATCAGTGAATTTTTTTCATTGTTTCTGTAATGAAAATTCACTGATTTGAATCAGTAATTTTTTACTGATTTCAATCAGTCAACTAATTTTCACTGATTCAACAATCAAAATCCACTATTTGAATCGGTAATTTTTCACTGATGGGCAGTAAATCGATGCTGATTAACTGGGGAATCAGTGAAATTTGACTGATTATCAGTGACTTGATTTTCTCTATTTCATCAGTCAATTTAGGCATTTTTGACTGATTCAAAATAAGAGAGTAGCAGACTAGCATATCGGATTATTTGAAGGGGTCGGAGAAATTATTCTTGATTGAAAAACGAATGGGAAATATATGATGTACCAATCATTGTGGTTTGCAATTTTACAGTCATTTCGAATCTATTATTTTAACGATAAAGGATTTGGATTTGTGACATTCTAGTCTTCAAAGTTTTTCGAGTCAGATTAGGTACCTGTTATTTAAATCTTCTATTCTTTTTTCGTGGGACCCTTTATTTTGCCGGAAAATCGACTTTAAGGGTCATAAGTAATATGAAAAGGTGTAAAAAAATGTTTAACCAAATGTGCAAATACTTGATTAAAAAATTCTTACATAATGGAGTAAAACTGAAATAATATTCGCACTTGGCACTAAAAAGTAGATCAGAATCATCAATCAAAAATAATTATGCAGAAAAAAATTGTTGATTATGATGGTCATACTGTGGTATTCTCATTGTTACAAATGAGAAAATGTTTTAAATAGGGTTCATTACAGAAAATCGATTTTCTGGGAAAATCAAGCCTCCTAACAAAAGTATGAATACAACAAGAAATAAAGAACGTAAAATTTCTGTTTTGTGTAGAATCAAAGTAGTTTTTCCATAAGAGGACTTAGCTTTTGAATTGAGCTTTAAACTTTTGATCTACGCCTTCTAAGAAATAACTTATTCTATCTGCTATACAAAGAAAAAATTTTACGCCCTACTTATGTTGTATTCCATTTTTGGGTAGAGCCCTTTCTTTCCCCGTAAAATTGACTTTAAGGGTTAAAAGTCATCACAAAAGGTCGGAAAACGGTTCAACAAAAAATTTAAATTGTAAAAAATCCTTGGGTGATGGAAATTTTTTACTATTTTACTCGTGATTTTCGCGAAAAATACTAAATAAATCACCCAATAAAGTTCAATCAGCATTTTCTAATCAGACTTGTGTAGCTACTTAAAACTTCAAAAAAAGGAATATTTGAAAGTGTTGAAAAAAAAAAATAGAAAACAATGCATTTATGTTCTAATAAAAAGTTATACCTAAAGCGGGATATTTTTTGAGAAAAGAGGAAGTGTTTTAAAAAATGAGAAGAAATGTAGAAAATTTGTGTAACTTTTTAGATAAAGACTTGATAATAATATGTCAGGCGAGGGGGAAAAAAATTTAAATGGAAAAGTGGTCTGAAATGTTGAATTCTTCTAAGAATATCTAGGTAAATTGCCATTTCTTGCCTCATGTACTTACAAACTTGAATATAAATAAATACTTGGTTCAAAGTTTTTTACTTTAAAAAAAAGTGCGATAATTTCCTCATTGCATTGAAAAAATAGGAATGCCGGTCAACTCTTTTTTGGTGGGAGGGGGTCGAGGGGAGGAGAGGTACCTAATCCGACTCGAAAAACTTTGAAGACTGAAATGTCACAAATCCGAATGCTTCATCTTGTCCGAACGCTGAAACTCGTCCCACGACGAGACCTTACGCGAGAGCTCGAACAAACCGGTTACCGGTCTTGTTCGAACTCCCGCGTAACGTCGTGGAACGAGTTACAACGTTCGGGCTATTTTTGAATGAGCTCCCCACCTTTTTCCCCTTCTCACGGCGGAAGGGTTAAAGCACAAACGATCGGAGTAGAAGCACAAACAAGCACTAACGAAGCACAAACGAATAAGTCTGTTTTCGACCAAATCGGTGGTGGTGGGGGTGCTACCATTTCCCCAGCACCCCCACAAACTTTCCCTCAGAACTTTGGAGGGGGTGAAGCACAAACGACCGGACTTGAAGCACAAACAAGCACTAACGAAGCACAAACGAATGAGCCTATTTTCAACCCAATCGGTGGTGGTGGGGGTGCTGGGGAAATGCACCTCATTTTTTCCGGAAATTTACATTTCTTCCTCTTTCAGGGAGGAGGGTGTTATACGATTTTTAAAAAAAAAATCAATGGAAAAATTGAATCCAGCGGATCGAAATACCATGATTCTGACACCAAACATGACTATTTTGAAAAATGCAAATTTCCACACCCCCCCCCCGTGACCTTTGAAAAAAAGATGCAAAAAATGAATTCAGCGTATAAGAAAACCCCACATACCCAAAAATTAGATTTTTAAGGGCTAAATTTCAATCTGCCTCACTGTGCCTCATAACTTTTCAATTTTTAAGTCGAAATGATCCAATTATTCTTATTGCTCAATTTAAACTAAACATAAAATCAAATTGATTCAAAAACTTCAAACTTTTCAAATTTGTACTTCTTCTCATATTAGAATCTTTTCCATTTTTTTTTTCAAATTACCATTGTCCTCGAATAGCTTGTTGATCATATTCCAAGAAAAAAAATCTATTCGTTTTTTCAGAATTTTTGAAATCAATTTTTTTCTAAATTTTCAAAATTATTTTTTTAATAATTATTTTACATTTTTTCACAATTTTTGAAATATTTTACTCACTAGACAAATGTTGAGATTCTTTTGAGAAGAGTATTATGAGGAAACGGTAGAGTGGTTGGATTTTTATCGTTTCTCAATTTTTGAAAAAAAGTTTCATTATGATCACTCTCATTATTACATACCGCCATATGTTTTCCCAACATCGTATCCATTCCTCAACCCAGAATTATCGTGATAATATCCATTCGCATCCCGATACGCGTTCGCATCGTAATTATTCCCTCCTATCGCACCCCCTGTCCCGAGACGTCGCACATCTCTACCATATCCTGCTTGATTGTATCCTTGATTCTGATTATATCCCAATCTGACTGGTACTCCGTTCAAATCCCAAATACTAGCTGGATTGATCAGAGGAGGTCCGGCTGGCCGCAAGTCCACAAATTCGCCTCCTAATGCTGAGTCCAAGGTCAAATTTATGTAGAAAGCTTGCACAGCTAGACCGATTCCAGTTAAATGTAGTGTTTTATTTAACGTATTTGCTATTTTCGCTGTGCCCATTCTCATTCGTCTCGGTTTAGATCTGTAAAAAAAATGTCATTAATAAATAAGTGTAAATTTTTCTTTGAAATTTTAAGGGAAATTTGGTAAGAAATTTTACCTAGAAATTAAAAAATTAATTTGAGAAACGTATCATGCATCCAACCCAAAGAGTCCAAAAAAAAGGCCATATCTTCGAAAAGAGCGTCTCTTGATACTTTGAACTGATTGAGACGAAAAATCGCCCAAAATGTCTAAAATGTTGGCATTGATGTAAAATCAGCCTAAAAAATTTCAATCTTTATACCCCTTCCTCTCAAAATTTCATATTTTTCAAAATCTCTAAAGGGTACTAACCAAAATTTTTTTGCATTTTTGCAGATTACAGATATCCACCATTGAGAGGTTGGATTTTTTTCAACAAAAAAAAAGCCTAGGTACATTCTCCAAAGATTTTCGCGGTTTGAAATTTCCAAAAATTTGTCAAAAAGGGGAGAAAAGAGGTATCATTTTTTTCAAAACTTTACAACACTCCTGAACACAAAAATAAATATACAGAATGTCTAACAAGTCCTGTTGGTGCTGTTGGTCCTGCTTTGAGCTGAGTGGTCATGTTTTGGTCCTTTTGGTCCTGCTTTGAGGCTTTTTTTAGAGAAAAGTCCTGTTTTGTATTAATTTTGAGATCTAGCTGCCAAGATTTAAAAAAAAAATCGTGTGGGTACTCGTTGGAAAGAGGAGATCGTCAGGAATTTGAAACGAAACAATAAAAATCCGGTTATTTTTATGCTTGAATTTTTGAAATAAATTTACGCTGATTTCTAACAATTATTATTGCAAATTTTTGTTTAAAAATGTTTTTTTAATAGGTTTAATTTTTTTTTTGGGGGGGGGGGGGGTTGGGCAAGGTGTCTACTGGTCGCAAAAAGTCGCTAAAGTCGCGAAAAAGCCGCAAAATTGACCAAAAATTTGTAAAAGTTGCAAATTTTTTCAAAATATTTCAGTTTTTCAAGAATTTTTCGGTTGAAGCATTGTGTTTAAATACATTTTCAACTTGGATTTTTTTATAAAAAATTTTCACCCTCGCTTCGCTCGGGTTCAATAACTTTACAATTATTTTTAAAATACTTTTGGAAGAAGAGGAGCTCATTACAAAATTTCTTGTTTATTGGATGTCAAAAAAAGAGCATGAAAAAACATTGAATTTTGATGAGAAAATTTGAACTTCTGGATACTTTTTTCTGAAAAATTTTCGCCCTAGCGAGAATATTACAATCCAACAAATTATTTTGAGGCAATTATACGAGAAAATAACTTTCCTATCCAACTTTTTATGGCCATTTTGTACCCTTCAAAAAAAGATTTCGACACCCACTACTTGGATTTGTTATTATTTTTGGTTTTTGAGGCCAAAATAATTAGCATGACCGTGAACATAGCACAGCACTTCCCAACGATTTATGAAAGTTCTGATTCTCTCTGAGTGATTCCTAGCAATGCTACTGCAATTTGATATTTTCTATGGAATAGAAGAGTATTTCCAAGAAGGAGATAATAAAGCGCTTGAAATTTCCTTTAAAACGAGTATACGCAAGGGGGATTTTTTTTGGGGGGGGGGTACAAAATTTATCGTACCTATTTTTAAGGGTGCTGCTGAAGGTCCTTTTGGTCCTGTTTTGGATTTTGTCCTGCTTGTTAGACACCCTGATATATTTTGAAGGTTCCGAAAATAAGGAGGTAAATACAATATGGCCAAAAACATGAAATTTACCAAAAAACATATTTTTTTAAAATAAATTCCTTCCTTCAGAGATGAAAAATTGTAAATCTGGTCATGAGTAAATTTTTTTTACTTTTTAATTTGAATCAGTGATAAGATAAATCAATGAAAAAAAAAAAATCAGAATTGCAGCAACTCGGATAGAGGAGGGTTGAGGGGTAGAGGTTGAAGATTTTTTTAGGGTAATTTTTGCTCCAATCGGTTCGAGGATTGGTTTCACCATCCCACCAGGAAATAGTGATGTCAAGGAGAATATTCTCACCCGCAGAATCTGAGAATATTCGCGAATATTCGCGAATATTCTCGAGGCTCCAGAGAATATTCTCTCAAAACCAAAAATTTTAAATAGCTTGTGGCATATCAAAATACTGGTATTGACGAGGTAATTACTGTTATTACATCAGATGTCTGATTTTCTTCTATAAAATGTTACTTATTTAAAATATCGATCTTTTTGCAGACTTTTTTATCATGATCATTGATCATTTTTTAAAAGTTGTGTGAAGGCTGTGTATCTATATGAGTCTTGCATGAGATTATGCGAGAATATTCCCGAATATTCGCGAATATTCTCGAGAATATTCTCGCAAAAAGATTTTTCGCGAATTTGTACATCACTACCAGGAAATGCTTAAATATCACAGGTGTTCTTGAAAAAAATTTTCCAGGGCTATATCGCATGTACCTCTAATATTTCAAAAAATTTCTTTAAATTGAAAAGGTCACAATTTTTTCAAAGATCCAAAATATCCCTCCCCCTCATCCTCCCACCTTTTCAAATAAACAATTTTTTATCAATTTGAAATAGGTATATAATGATCTTAATTCTTCTCTCGGGAATTAATTTGCAAAATTATTCTCTGCTTTCTCATCCAAATCGGTGAAAATTATCAAAAATCACTAAAAAAAAACAAAAAAAAACAAAAAAAAAACAGTTAGAATTGCAGCGCAGAAGAAAATGACTGAATAAACTTTCACTGAAAACAAATCAGTGGGAAAACTGAAAGTCAGTTAGATTTACGGAATTTGCTGAAAAATCATTAAAAATCTTGGAAAAACTGAAAATCATTAAAAAATCAGAAATCAGCGAAACTTCGCTGAAAATCAGTAAATTTTGCTGGTTTTTCATGTGCTGCAATTCTGGCTGTATATCAGTGACTTTTCACTGATTCAGAATGAAAGAATAATTTTATACTTAATAATATTATTAATCAGTGAAAATTATCGAAAATCACTGGAAAACTGTCAGAATTTCTGCTCTGTAATAAATTAATGAGAAAAATTAATCTTAAGTGAGCCGTGAAAAAAATTACTGGAAAGTCATGTAAAATCTCCAATTTGGTAAAAAAAAAACGATCAAAGGGTATGGCCGGGTTAGGGGTGAATTTGGCCCTTGCTCCGATTTTCACTTTAACCCCCTTAAGTGGTGCCCCTTGATGTAAAAACATCCTAGAAAAATTTTTGACCCCCCAACCCCCTCCCTTTCGGAGATATGGCCATTTTATTGGCTGATTTTCAAGAATTTTTAATTCCAACGGAAGTGAACGAAGTTTTCTGTTCTTTGGCACAAAGTTACATCTAATAGAGGTGTATTTGTGAAAATTTTTTCAAAAATTTTGGTGCACTTCTTCATGTTTTTTCGGCTATTTGAAGTTTTCAATCGTAAAAAACACCATTTAATCGAAGAGCGACCACCCTGGAAAAATTACTAAAAACCGTATTTTTTTACGTAGAATTTCGCTGTGCATTCGGTTTTGGCCGATTCTTTGAACTAAGGGCCGAAAAATGCGAAAAACCGCACAGAAACGTTGTTATTTTAGCAGATTTTTCAAATTTTTAGTGTTTCATACAGAAAGAAAAGGTCAAATGAAAAAACCAATACCATATTCGTGTTCAGCAGGTCAAAATACCCCGATAGACACCCTTTTTGCAAGCGTTTTGCTTGAATTTTCAAAATTTACTTTTTTCACTGATTTTTCATGGTAAAAAAGCTGGAAAATGGTGAATTTCGAGACCTCGAGTGAAACAATCGCGAAAAGAGTGTTAATCGGGGTATTTTGATCCACTGAATACGAATGTGGGATTGGTTTTTGATTTGGCCATTTCTTCCCTGAAAAATCACATTTTTAAGTTTAAATCGGGTCTTTTGAGCAATAAAATTAAAATGCAAAGTAATCAATGCAATATTCTTATTCTGCGACCCAAAATTAGTCAGAAATTGAATTTTTCCGATTTTAAATAGAGTCACATTAATACGTATGCCAATTTGTATGTATCGCACTTACGTTAGAGAAACTACAGCCACTTATAGCTTAAGCGTAGTGGCGGAAAAAAAATTTTTCCACACTGAACCGTGCCAAAGGGATACCTACAATGCTGCGTGACCAGAATTTGAACAGACACTTTTTGCAAATTTTTCACGAGCAGCAACTTGAAAGATCGAAATCGAAAAAATTTCACGAGAACAAGAGCAGGGCATAAACGATGATTGGACTTGTTTTCAAATTCTTAATTTTCATTCTGACATCTTATTGCGCCTCACAAAATTAATTCATTAGTATTATTGATTATATCATAGGGGGAGGGGGGTGTTGATGCAAGAGATACAGCCAAATGAAAATCCAACTCCAGATTCGTGTTCAGTGGATCAAAATACCCCGATTAACACTCTTTTCGCGATTGTTTTACTCGAGGTCTCGAAAT
The DNA here is from genome assembly GCA_038380155.1 of Pseudococcus jackbeardsleyi. Lineage (NCBI taxonomy): Eukaryota > Metazoa > Arthropoda > Insecta > Hemiptera > Pseudococcidae > Pseudococcus > Pseudococcus jackbeardsleyi. The sequence continues at coordinate 21,450,967 of CM076240.1, read as the reverse complement.
TCACCATTTTCCAGCTTTTTTACCATGAAAAATCAGTGAAAAAAGTAAATTTTGAAAATTCAAGCAAAACGCTTGCAAAAAGGGTGTCTATCGGGGTATTTTGACCTGCTGAACACGAATATGGTATTGGTTTTTTCATTTGACCTTTTCTTTCTGTATGAAACACTAAAAATTTGAAAAATCTGCTAAAATAACAACGTTTCTGTACGGTTTTTCGCATTTTTCGGCCCTTAGTTCAAAGAATCGGCCAAAACCGAATGCACAGCGAAATTCTACGTAAAAAAATACGTTTTTTAGTAATTTTTCCAGGGTGGTCGCTCTTCGATTAAATGGTGTTTTTTACGATTGAAAACTTCAAATAGCCGAAAAAACATGAAGAAGTGCACCAAAATTTTTGAAAAAATTATCACAAATACACCTCTATTAGATGTAACTTTGTGCCAAAGAACAGAAAATTTCGTTCACTTCCGTTGGAATTAAAAATTCTTGAAAATCAGCCAATAAAATGGCCATATCTCCGAAAGGGAGGGGGTTGGGGGGTCAAAAATTTTTCTAGGATGTTTTTACATCAATGGGCACCACTTAAGGGGGTTAAAGTGAAAATCGGAGCAAGGGCCAAATTCACCTCTAACCCGGCCATACCCTTTGCTGAAAAATTTGCGAAGATCCCCCGAAAATCAAAAAATTGCTGGTTTTTTCTACGCTGCAATTCTGACTTTTTTCCAGTGACTTCACCGATTCAAAATGAAAAATTGATTAAAATTTACAAATGACCTAATTTACATTTTTTTATTTATTTTGATGAATTTCTAAAATTAGACAATGTATAAAATTTTGCCCAGGTATATCGCATTCCACGGGTTAAAATCCAATCTGAATATTCTCAACTTAAAAAACACATCCAACATTGTCGAATTTGACGTTTTACCCCTCCAAGTGTCAAAAATTGCCACAATTTCCTCGTCCATCACCCCAATACTCTAAATTTCTTCATCATACAGTCGTAAGAAAGAAAAAGTGCACCATCATCGCGTCAATCGCGCCGCGTAAATATAGGTAAGGCGCAAGGTTCCCAATCCTATTTAAAATGTAGATTACCAGCGTGTTCGATTTATTTGTATAATGACAATAATGTGCAGCAGATTAGTTCAATGAACAATAAGCTTCACTGTACAGCCAATCGAGCGTAAAATATTTTTAACGCCGAATTAATTACCCTTCCTGTTTTCAATTGAACTAGGACTCGTGTGCAGCACCTTTTCAAAACTATCCTTTTTTTTTCACTCATAAACTCTTTAGGTTAAATAACAGTTTATTGTTACTTAACGGTATGTGACATTGTCGTGTGTTAAACATATCCACATGGTAATTGGATTTACGATGAAATAAGCCTCGTGCGCATTAATTTACCTATTCAATATTTTAATTGGGTTTATGCCTCGAGATCATTAGCAGCCAAGGTGCCAATATCTATTTAACGAAGCCACCTACGATTACGATCCTTATCTCGGGCTAATTCCTAATAAGAAAAAAAGCAACTGCACGTATCAATGTGTTTAAAAATCCACACGAATATGATTAAACAAGCAACCGAAGCATTTCGGATTGTAAAACATGCAGCAACGAGTAAATTTATACAGTTACCATAAGCGCCAGTAGCTGTTGGAAAGCCATAGACCTCGCAGTTCCACCAATTCACGAAATACACTCAACGGTCAAACTCGACGCGTACGAAGAAGAACATGGTGCGAAAAAATATCATCGAATTACCTGACGAAAAGTGTATTTCATCAGTTAAGCTGCGAGATCGACAGCGACAGACCATTTTACGCACCGCAATTGCACCGAGTTAAATAATACTAAAAGTAGGATAAAAAATACGCAAGTAAACAAACTCTGAACAGTCGATAGATTCGGATCACTCACATAGCAACGTTGTCGCAGCTGCCGATACCGGCGAATATAATTATCAGACAATTTGCAACTAACTGAAAAGTTAAATCTTACAAAAATTAAATAAATCGTTCGCATCTAGTCGATCGAATAATATAAAATAGCATGAAATTGGCCTTCAATTAATATTTATGTCATGGAACGCGTTTTAATTTATCATAAAAGGTATACCGGCGATACCTTAGACCGGGCGAAAGCGCAGTGTATTGAATACTTTAAATGGCAAATATGAAGTATAATTTTTAAGGGCACTCTGTGTCCTTTGAAGTAAAACGGAAGCGATAGATGGTAAAATTCGAGCGCAAATGTAGCGCAAAAATAATCGAGTTATTTTAATCGACGACGCCGTAGACGCAAATGTACCGAGTCAATAAAACAGGCCTAGATTTAATAATGATAACAAGATGCTAGGATTTTCACACCAATTAATCGAATTATTAGATTGATTTTTTTTTTCGATGGTCAGTGAAAATTTAAATCGTTCTGAGTCGTTGAGTTGATGGAATTTGGTGTTCGTGAGATTTATACGAGGTTTAGAGGTTAAATTTGAGTGTTTTGGGAAGGAAGATTATACGAAGATGAGAATTCTCAAGAGGAAAGGGGGGAGAGGTGGGGGATATTTTTGGTTAGTGCAAGGTATTTAAAGTACCTATTGGGAATTTTTTCCATTTTGCTGGATTGATCTACCAACTTGATTAATTTTGATCAAAAATCTGTTTAAATTTATTACGGTACCATATTTGTATGAAAACTTACAAATTACAGAATCAACCATTTCGAAATCAATTTCAAATTACCACCTAAGAAGTGAGGTCGAGGTATCCCAACTTGGAATAAAATTTCAAGTCCAAAGAAACAAAATGTGAAAGTAAGCCATAAGAGACCTCAAATCCAAAATTTTAAAAATACCTCGCAACCCTGCAAAGTATGAAAATTTGGTCTAAATAACAAAAAAAAAAAAAAAATTGACGTATCATTATACCTTATTTTTGATCCGCCGAATCGATGTAGTCGACGTTATTAAATATCATTAAATATGAAATAGATACCTATCTTATCATCTGTCTTATCTTTGATGAACGCAAATTGAAATCGTTATATTTCAGTAGATTAGACGTATAACATATGAGCCTGTTTTACGGATTCGAAGTGGTTGGTGAGAGATTTTTTTTCGAATTTTCGAAGTCCACACTTTTTACGCGTTCGTTTTTTTTCAACTTCAAATTTTTTCTGGCGAAGTCAACATTTTTTCATCGTTTATTTTTCAACTTCAAAATTTTTTTCTGACAAGTTCAAAATTTTTTCCTTAATTTTTTTTCAATTTGAAAATTTTTTTTGATGAGGTCTGTATTTTTTTTCGACTTTAAATTTTTTTGACGTGGTCTAAATTTTTTTCTGTATTTTTTTCCGGATTCGAAATTCTTTTTACGAGTTGTAAATTTTTTCCTCAAATCTTTTTTCCAACTTTGATTTTTTTTGACGAAGTCTGAATTTTTTCCTCAAATCTTTTTTACAACTCCTAAATTTCTTTGACGAGGTATAAATTTTTTCCTTCTCAAATTTTTTTGACGAGGTATAAATTCTTTTTCAAGCTTCAAATTTTATGTCAAGGTTACAATATACAATTTTTTGACAAAATGTTTTCAACGTCGCGGCAAATTTGTAAAAAAGCCCAAGTCAATTCTTCTCAAGTCAAAAATTTTTTTCGGTCAATTTTTTCACTATTTTTTAAAAAAATTTCAAATGATTCTTACAACATGAAAATTTGAAGGTATTTTTTTTCTCCTTAAAAAATTTAATACCTTCAAGCTTTCATGTTGTAAAAATTATTTGAAATTTTAAAAAAATGGAGAAAAAATTGGCTGGGAAAAATTTTTGACTTGAAGAATTGATCTGGGCTTGTTTTACAAATTTGCCGCGACGTTGAAAACATTTTGTTGAAAAATTGTAACCTTGACAAAAAATTTGAAGTTTGAAAAAGAATTTATACCTCGTCCAAAAAAATTTCGAAGTTGGAAAAAAGATTTGAGGAAAGAATTTAGACCTTGTCAAAAAAATTGTCGGAAAAAATCATTACAAAATACAGGGAGACCATCACCAAAAAAAAAAATTTGAAGTTGAGAAAAAATGGAGGAAAAAATTGAGACCACATCAAAAAAATTTTAAAGTCGGAAAAAAATACAGATCTTATCAAGAAAAATTTTCAATTTGAAAAAAAAATGGAGGAAAAATTTTGACCTCGTCAGAAAAAAATTTTAAAGTTGAAAAAAAAACGATGAAAACGTCAGAAAAAAATTTCAAAGTTGAAAAAAACGATGAAAAAATTTTGACCTCGTCAGAAAAAAATTTCGAAGTTGAAAAAAAAAGATGAAAAAATTACGACCTCGTCAGAAAAAAATTTTGAAGTTGAAAAAAAAACGAACGCGTAAAAAAAGTGTTGGACTTGGAAAAAAAATCGCTCACCAGCCACTTCGAATCCGTAAAACAGGCTCACGTAAATAACAAAAAAAGGTTCAGTTTGACTTATTCTATGTACCTTACCTATTAATATGTAGGTAGAACGGTTTGAATTTATTTCGTAATTGAATGAAGTAAGTATGTATGTCTATGTACCTTTCATATTATTCTATTTCAATTAAAACTTATCTTCTAGTGTAGTATTGTCCTGTTTTGCGAACCCTTATTCCATTTCAAGACGTCGAATCTAAATCTTTTGTCTCGAACTTCATTATTCAAATGATAGGATTTTTACTATAACCTTAATCAATGACAAAAGACAGGATTAGTGTAAATCCTTGAAAACCTTGAAATTATTTAGTTATAGGTATTCAATCTTTTGTTTTTCTAGAACATGAATTTAAAGTTCCTTTGCGTCTTGTGGAGTTTCTTAGGTCAGTTTTGCCTAGCTGAAGATGATATTGATGCGGTATGTTGACTCAAAACTCATATCATGAAGTATTAATTTAATAGGAAATATATGTGAGTAAGTACTTTGTAATCTAATCGACATTTTATTTTTTAGAAAATTGAAAACGTGATTGCTGGCTTGATCAGTTTGAATGTGCCTCAGAAGGTTCTTTTAGATGTTCATGGATTGCTCTATGAAATGAAAGGAACCATCAAAAATTTAGAGAAAGATAAAAATGACCAGCACGCCGTGTATGAAAAATTAGTAAGTATCAAGCAAATACACATTACACATTTACCTACTAAATCTTTTAAATATCTCTGTGTTCCATCTGTCATTAATAGTTTCATAAACTTGAATTAAACCTATATCTAAACCAATGTAAATCGTGTACTAATTCCAGCGAATTATTTTTATAGGGAGTTTTGAAAAATGCCTACGACAAAATTACTTTGCCAGTGAAAATCCGTGATTGGATAATCGAACTCGAAGTATATCACTTTCCTACATGGCTACAATATATTGAAGTCGATCGTTATTTCAAGTGGGTCATAGCTATATACACAGGGGAAAAACCATACTTTGAAAAATTACGCTTTGACTTAAACGAGAGAAACATTACATTGGCCAGTTTCGCTGCTGAAATTGATCTCATGTATGAAATGTCATCAACATCCCTTCACGGTATTACTGCTATTGAAAAACCAAAACCACACAATATGGACTACTATTGCAAACTTTTTGACCCTTGCATATCCGAAAGTAGAGTGTATGCCTGTGCAGTTACGTTTTCCATCGCCCCTTATGGACCTAAAGCTAAAACTGAAAGTAGGTATATTTACACGTACTTCTACTTACTTCACTAAATATTAACAAAAAAAAAAAAATCTGGATCGATGTCAAGTCCTTACCTTTATTTCATCAGGCTGAGAAATTCTATAAAAAATGAGGAGAATTGTCAAATTTCAAATAAGTCTTTTTTTAAGGATTTTTCTAACAAGTTTGTAATTGATTAAGAAATCACTGAAATCAGTGATTTTTCACTGAAAAATTGATAAAAAGTACGTATGCGACAATTTTTTGAAAAATATTACAGCTTCAAGAGCAAAAAAAGGCACTTTTTCAACATTTACATATGTAGTTAACAAATCTCTCCAAAGTTAAGTTAAGGAGGAGGCTCGATCCCCCCGTGCCCCCTCCCCCGTTAGGTACGCTTATGGCCTTTATTTACACATTTTTTCTTTCAGATCTACATGATAAAGAACTCTCAAAATCTGCAGACTCGTCAATAATTACTACCACCGCCGCCAGCGCCACTGACTCATCAACAACTGCTCCTTCCGTCAACCCCGAATTGTATCCTACGAAGTTTTATATCATCATCACGGGTGTTGATGCAGCGAACTTTATTAAAAAGTTCGAAGACATTCGAGTGGTGAGTAGGTTCTTCCTAGCGAAAGTAAATTATGTATGTGTTAGCAATTAGATTGAATATTCTGGTACTACATATTTCAGACGATTGAAAAAATTCCAATTTTTCAAATCCAAAAATGTATCTTAATAAAATCTTTCGGACTACCTGGCAATCCACTGAAAGCAACAGCTCACGAACGACGACAAAAAAAGGATTTACCCGGGATTTTTTTTCGTTTTGGTACTCCAACAAAGTTGGATATCGGTACGACTGAGGAAATGTCAACGAAGCGTGTGAATTTTAATAAACTAAAGAATGCAGTAAGTAAATAAACAATTATAAATGGGTATCTGTAAAATATTGAATTCGCACTTAAATCCTTAAATTGTATGATTGATGTATCAAATTCATTTTAGATAAAATCGAAGCTCCATTCTATACTGGAGAACTGCGACATATACCTAATTGATGAAGATTTCCTTAACCTTACTTTTCCGCCGACTGTTTCAACCTCTACAAACCCTTCCCCAGACAATGGTAGGTAATAAATGTAATTGAATTTTCTAATCCAGTTTCTTAGTAATCAGTCTCCAGCCTCTCTGAATAATCTTGCTCAAGAAGTGTTCAAGTGATAGATTTTCTCGAAACTAGACCCATTAATTACTTTCTCAAAATTCGAAATGGTAGCTACCTACCTACTTACCATACGTTTCCACAGAAATTGTGATGTGAAAGTTTCTTGAACGAAAACAGAAATCAGCTCAAAAAATATCTTTGCTGATGTAACATGTAACCCACACAAAACATATCATTTCAAACATCATAATTTACCTATTTCTCCTAAAAATAATGTTGAAATTTTCAATTTAATTTTTAAAATAAGTACAATAGGTATTTTTGAAGTAATTTTTGCACTTTTAAAATTACCTTTGGATTGAATTTTAATAAGTATATAGGTTTAAGAAAGCTTTAAATACTTATTAATACCTAAGAATGGTTTTAATATTTAAAAAAAAAGAGATTTCAATGTTATTGGTACCTATGAGTTTTGTTTATGATTTCTCCCCTCCTTTTCAAATATGCCACAACTCATGTCTTGGATGGCTCGCAAAGTGAGAGTGGGTCGAAAATCGATTTTTTCCGCACAAGCATGTACCATACATTTTGAGATAAGATAATAAATCCAACTAGTGCATCACCTTTTTCATTCTTATAGCATAGTCACCCAAAAGCTCTTTCAAACAGGGTGTCTAAAGGTCCTTCCGAGCAAAAAGTGCTTCCCATTTTTAAATTTTGAGACTCATCCGCCAAAAGCTAAAATAAATCACCAATATTTGAAATGTCGCTAGTGGCAGATGATATCATTGATATCGCCCGGGCTCAGTAAATTTACACAATTTTGGTAACGATCTCGATTGCAACAATGCAACTTTCAAAAATGTTGTGATTTTTTGAAAAGAAATCAGATTGGTTTTTTTTTGAAAGTCTAAACAAAACACGGAAAAAGCACAAATTTTACCGAATGAAAAAAAAATTAGATTCTGGACGTACTTTTTTCAAAAATTTTCGCTCTCGCTTTGCTTAGGCTCAGTGATTTTTTTTCTTCGAAATTATGGTAAAAACTCTTCTCTTCCATCTTAAAAAATGAAATATTTTGAAACAGAAAAAATGTGTCATCCTAAAATGAATTTGTTTTTTTTTGAAGGGGAGGAGGTGTAATCTATATCTATCTTTTATCTATTATGGTTTTATAATCGAAGAACCAGTTTTTTCTGTCATTTTGGTCAAAAATGTACAATTTTGGGAAGCGATGGCTCAGCCCTCTGAGGTCAAGAAATTTTTTGAGGATGTACTTCGACACCTAAATAATCATCAACACGAAAAGTACGTTGCTACGTCAATGGATTTTTAAGAAGTTTTAAAAAAAATAAATAGGTACCTATACCTACATATTAACTCGAAACGATCAACTCAGGTGGAAACATAATTTCAGTTCATAGGTTTCGGTAGTCAAATTTTAAAACTAATGGTTTCCAAGATAGAAGGTACTAATTTCAGAATTTTCAAAATGAACAATTACCTAATCTTTTCATGAGAATGAAATCAATCGATTTCGTAAATTTATTTTCTAAATTTTTCAACATAAGTACATACATTTGGAAAAAGTTGAATAATCCTCGCTCCTGAAATGAATCAATAATTTTAAAAGCTGTAACATTTCATCGATTATTGAAAAGACGATAATTTCAATTTTTGAACATTTCTGACGAACAATGATTTTATATACCAAGTACCTTTCTACTTAATGGTAGATTTAACATTACCAGTTTGTAATTTGATCACTTAAAGTTGCATCAACAATTTTATGATAAGAATCAACAAAATCAATTACTACGTAAAGTCAAGTGGGGTAATTGTGAACAATAGATCAAGTCGCGCTTTTTCTGTCAATGGTGATGAGATTTCTAAATCATTTTTTAATTTTAAAAAAGTAGTGTTTACGTGTTGCAAAAATCCTTTTCCCTATCGGCGAAAGCAGATCGGCTTTGTTTTTCGTTTTTCATCGCTTTGCTCATTACGAAAAAAAATGAAACAGAATTTATTAATTATTTAATTATTTTTAAAAATAGAGTAGATTAATAAGAAAAATTAATTCTCAGCTGATTTGGCTGATTTCAGTTGAAACAGATTAAAACAAAAACATGTAAGATTCAGTGTTGCCACGAGTAACAGCTAAAAAGCGTACAATTCGTAATGATTCGAGGAACATTTTTCTGTTGTTCAATGGCACAATAATATTATTATCGTTATTTTAATTAATTTTTTGCTTCAACTTATAATCATTTGATTGAATATTACGATTTTATTCGAATCAAACCGAAAAATATCATAATGCCACATTGTTTTAGTAACATTTTGTAACCGCTGTTTTGAACTACATGTGTTACTCAATTCATTGTCGTTGTGAACTGATAAATTGATAAATTACTTTACTTCGTTGTTCGTTCACTTGTTGAAAATGTTGTTTATTTTGTACGATAATTAGTGAAAGTGATTAATTATAACGCGAATATTCTATAAAATAGCTTGTCATTCGTTCGAATATGTATAAAAAAGTATAGCAACATGTCTATGGAACCGATTACCCTCTTAAAAGATGCCAGTCCCCAGTTGGACTTTTATCATAAATTCGTCCATAAAATAATACTTAAATATCAGGTATAGTGTTTATGATCAACTAATAATTCGTGTAAACGTTTAATACTATTCTTAAATTCTACAGGATCCAGTTACCGGCTTATTCCCTGCTAGTCAAGAAAATCACCATGCTTGGATTCGAGATAACGTGTATAGTGTTTTGGCTGTCTGGGGACTATCTTTGGCATATAAGAAAGTTGCAGATATTGACGATGATCGTGCCAAAACATACGAACTTGAACAAGTAAGAATTGATCTTAGATTATTCGTTAGATTGATTCTAGTATTACTAAAATTTGACCTTTTTCCATTTCGTAGACTTGTGTGAAACTGATGAGAGGTTTATTAATGTCGATGATGCATCAGAAAGAAAAAGTTGAGAAATTCAAAGTCACTCAGAATCCTTTGGATGCTCTTCATGCTAAATATAGTGCTCTGACTGGTCAAGCTGTGGTTGGTGATCATGATTGGGGTCATTTGCAAATCGATGCTATTTCTTTGTATTTGCTTATTTTGGCTCAGATGACTGCTTCAGGTGAAGATAACAATCAATCAAATACACTAATTTATTGTAATTGAGAAATATTTCGAGATTTTTTTTATTTGCAGGTTTGCAGATTATTTTTAGCTTGGATGAAGTAGCTTTTATTCAGAATTTGGTGTTTTATATCGAATCGGCGTATTGTATTCCGGTACGTTGTATCTATACTCAACTCTAGAATAACTTTGGAAATATTAATTATTAATTTTGATTTTTTTTTATCGAAAGGATTATGGTATTTGGGAAAGAGGTGATAAATCAAATCATGGACTTCCTGAGCTAAATGCCAGTTCAATTGGCATGGCGAAAGCAGCTTTAGAAGCAATCAACGAATTAGATCTGTTCGGTGCTCGTGGCGGGCCATCGTCTGTCATTCACGTACTTTCAGACGAAGCCCAAAAATGCCAAGCTGTGCTTCAAGTATGAAAAAGTTTGATTTAATTTCACCATTGATTGATGTTATTTGCTTCATCGATTGATTTCTATTTTTTTAGTCGATGCTTCCTCGAGAATCAAGTTCGAAGGAATTAGACAGTGGATTACTTTCGGTTATCAGTTTCCCAGCTTTTTCAGTCGATGATCCGCATCTAATCGAGCTAACGAGGAACGCTATTTTGGCCAAATTGGAAGGAAAATATGGATGCAAACGTTTCCTACGAGATGGATATAAAACGCCTAAAGAAGTACGAATATTTAAACTGAAGATTGGTCGTTAAATTTTCATATTATTACGTTGATTCATTCTAGGATCCGAATCGACTTCATTACGATCCATTTGAGCTACGAATGTTCGAAAGAATTGAATGCGAATGGCCTTTATTTTTCTGCTACCTGATTATCGATCATTTTTTTCAAGGCAATACCGAAGCTGTTGAATACTTCGCTGAAAAGCTAGAAAAAGTAAATCATTTCTCATTTCTTTCTATTTGATCTCTTTTTTACAAATATTCATCTTGATAGGTTACCGTTGAAGGCGAAGAAGGAATCAGATTGATCCCAGAATTATACGCTGTTCCTGCCGATAAAGTTGTGGCCGAATTTGAAAATCCTGGCAGTCAAGAAAGAGTGATCGTTGGACGATGTCCGTTCATGTGGGCTCAATCGTTGTACATTTTAGGAAAATTATTACAAGATGTGAGCAAAGTCGATCGACACCTTTTTTAATCGACTGATTGTCTAACGATAGTATCATTTTTAGGGTTTTGTAGCTGCCGGAGAATTGGATCCGTTGAATCGTCGTCTCTGTTCGGAAAAGAAACCAGATGTAGTCGTTCAAGTTGTAATTATCGCCGAAAATAATGAAATACGAGAGAAACTGCAGCAGTACGATATTCATATTCAGACGATAAACGATGCAGCACCGATAGAGGTTCAACCTGCTAGAGTATTAAGTCATCTGTATACGTATTTAGGTACGTTATTAGCTCCAGCCATATTCAACTCGATAGATTTTTTCGTAATTTAATATTTTGATCGATTGCAGGACGTAATGAAAAACTCGGGTTGTCTGGACGAAAATCTAGACACGTTGGTATTCTGAGTACGAGTAAATTGTACTCGCTTCAAGATAAAATCTTCGCGTTTACTCCTCAGGTTGGTAATTTCTTCGAAGCTGGGTTAATTCTTCGGTGATATTTTCAAATTTTTTAATGTTCAGTCGATGGATCGAAATCAATATTATATTGCATCTGATAACGACCTACTATTAGATATATTCAGAAGTGAAATTAATTTTTTGAAGTCGAGCTGGCAGCATATGTTAGGACGTCCTGTCATCGTTGTCGTTATACGACACTATCATTTAGGTATTTTTCATCATACGTATATTTTTGTGATGTTCCTTTGCCTTCTCAGTTGCTCAGTTGACGTAGTGATGCTTTTTTTATTTTGTAAATATTGAGTGCCCCGAATCACATACATTGCACTTTTTCTACATACGTATTTTGTTACCGTAGTAATTGCCTTAGTTGAGTTCGTTTTTTTTTTTCACCTCACTAATTTGCTCCTCCTATAAAAAGAATAGTGTAGTGATGGTGAGTATAAACGTTCCGGAACCGATTTTGGAGTGAGGCCAGGCTGCTGTAGATTTTATGTACCTAGTAGTGAAAAATTTTCGTTTTTTTATTTTTTGTTTTTATTGCTTTTAATTTTTATATTTTTTACATTCTGCTGTGAATTTGATACTAACAATTTTCTAATCCTTACAATCCAAAAAAATGTGTTATTTGCCACAGACTTTGGATTTGGAACAATATTATTCGGGTAATGATGTAGCGTTGCTAGCGAATAACATCATGATGGATTTGTCATTTTTAACAATGAATTGGAAACATATGCTGGGTCGGCCTACCTATACCATCATCGCGTCATCTCGAATGATAGGTATTAGCTTTATGTGAATTTATTTAATTAGATTAAGTGGAAATCGAAGTACGATTTGGGTGTGTGGTAAGTGTTTGTTGTGAAGTAGTCTTTGGGGTTTTGCAATGTGTTTGTGATGATTAACGTAATAATTTTAATTTTTTTTACTCTGAAAAGTCGGGATTTTTTATGTAATGATTTTTTTTTTTTACAGATCAAGGAAAAATTCCGTTGTCGATGATTACAACTATTAAGAAATTGAAGAGTGGTTATATCAATGGAACTAGGTAATGAAAAATTCAAAATAATGAAAACATCGACACTTTTTTTTTTGAAAATTGAATTCAATCTATTATTTCATTTTTTGTCCTCAGAGTTACTTTGGGAAATTTGAATGATTTCTTGAGCACATCGTGTATTACAAACCTGAGTTTCTTGGGAAGTCAAGAAGATGGAGTACCTGATAGTAAGCTTTTAAATCATTTAGGGATATAACGGTAAAAATATTTTTTTTAAAACGTATAGTCGCCATGAAAAAAGGTTCAGTTTGAAGAAATGAAAATGATCAGGGATTCGGAAAGAGAGAAGGATCTAGTCCCTCCAGCTTTGGCTCCAGAACTTTTGAAAATGTGCCTCCGGCTCCAGCTGCTACTCCGAGATTTTCTTATAAGTGGCTCCGGCTCAGGGACTTTCATGGCAGTGCCTCTAGCTCGGGCTCTGACTCCATAAAAATCGTCTGAAGGGGCCCCCCTCCCTTCTGCTATAGCTCCAGTTTCAAAATTTCTGATTCAAATTCCTCCAGCTCCGAAAAAAATCGCCCAGAAGAGCCCTTTCCCTTTCGGCTCCGTTCCAGACCACTGAAAATAATAATTTCATATGGTACGATGAAAGCTATCCATTTAACCAACGAAATCAAAATTATTGGTGAAAATGATGAACGAAATTCATTTTTTGTTTTGTTGAGTAGACGTTTGAACATCGAAAACAATTTTTAATAAGGTACTTTTATAGTCTTATTTCTGTTTTTGATTCCATTTTATTTTGCTCGTAAAAATTGTTGATTTTTTAAATTGAATTTAAAATGTTCTAAATTAACCAACAGTATTAAAAAAATCAAAAACTGAATTTGAAATTTGATATTGTATTTGCTTGAATTTAATTCTAATGATAACTGCTAATTTTGTGATGAACGTGATTTTCCTGAAATTTGAGTTTGATTTTTTAAAACTTGCCCATAGATTTCCTATATTCTGAATTCTAATGAGCGATCATCTAATTTTCGATTTCCCAAATTTTTGAATTCTTAAGTTTCTAAATTTTTATTAAATTTTAAATTATGGATTTTGTAAATTCTAATTAATTGGTCTCCTTTGTTTCAACTTGGCTTAGTTTTCAAGAACGTAAATTTTCCAAGTTGATAATAAGTTTTCTAAACTCGGATTATCGAATTCTAGTATTTGAATTGATCTTTTTTCAAGAACGGTTCCATCATTGATTTTTCATACTTAATTAGATAATTAAATTTTTACACTTCGATCAATAATTTTCCAAAATTGAATTAATCGGATTTTTAAGATTAAATCATCAATTTTCTATATTTTAATTGACATTTTTCAATAATTTTATGATCGATTTTCTGAATTTTTATTATCGATTTTACGAATTTGAATTATTGAATTGATTTTTTTTGTTTGTATATAAATTAAAATTAATCAACTTTCTGAATGTTTAAAGTTCATTTTCCAGTTTTTAAGAACGATTTTCCTAATTTTCCAAACAGATTTTTCAAATTAGGATTAATTAATTCATTTTTTTAAAACTTCAATTATCTTTTTTCTACAATTCTTTCATTGATTTTCTGAGGCGAATGTTCTTTGGAAAATCAACAGGGTGATCAAAAAATGCATTACCTACGTTGAAAATCTATTCTTAATCATTAATTTAATTTAAAAATCTACCTTAGGTTCTTTTTATAATTTTTTGCTTGTGAACAAAAACAAAAAAAAATGATTCTAGTCTGTAAATCTATTTATATCATTTAATCGTCTTATTCTTCTAATTAAATTTCTATTCCAACAGAATTGAACACTCAAGTCGAACAATATTTGGATGAATACGTTACCAAACCACTTCATCCACCATCCAGTCTTCTAGCTCCATCGGGTTGCAAAAGTATTCGACCTTTACAAAGAAGGATGTCTGTAAAAGGAGCTATTAAAAAAACTAGATCAATTATTTCTGCCGATGGTAACAAATTTTCCAATAAAAATTCATTATTATTTTCTCAAAATTTACTCAAATTCCGTGATTATTTCTAGGTCCACAAACAGGATCAGATCAAAAACATGCTCGCAGTCCATCACCCGAAGATTGGCCAGTGATTAATAAAAGTCCACCGAAAATCAAGTACCTAAATTTTAATCCCAATTTTTTTTGCCCTATATCAGAGAATATTTTTCAACTTTTCGTATTTTTAGAATCGATTCAACTTACGCCAAAACCGAAGTAGATGAGCTTCTCACAATGTTACGAGAATCAGAACACATTGAAGAACAGGGTGACATCCTTCAGTACTTAATCGATACCAAAGGACAAAACTACGATACTGGTAAAACTTCTTCTGATCAATATTCTCCGACCATTTGATCATCAAATTAAATCATGTTTAATATTATTTTCTTCTCGAAGGAATGGTCGAACAAGGAAAATCCGTCACTGTTAAAGATTTACTCAAGGTTTTGTACGAAAAGGCTTGCCAGCAGAAATTATGGGGTTTGGTCAGACATACCGCTGGTATTTTGGGCAAACGAGTCGAAGATTTGGCCAAAGCTGTTACCGATTTATTAGTACGACAAAAACAAGTATGTGAGGTGTTTTTTTTAATACGTACCTAATTTCAAATTTAATAAATAAAAATTTGATTGAATTTTTTTTTAGGTTACCGTTGGAATGCCTCCTAATAATGAACATACCATTACAGCTCCTTTACCTGAAAATGAGCTACGTCAAGTGATACACGAAGCCTATGGTGATGATGAGAGTACTGCTATGTTAACCCAAGTGGGTATTTTTCAAAATTATTTTTATTCTGCTTCAATAATCATGGTTCAAATGGATATTTTATTCTGGTTTCAGGAATTATTGGTATATTTGGCTATGTTTATCAGAACCGAACCTCAATTATTTCTTGAAATGTTACGTCTCAGAATTGGATTAATTATCCAGGTTGGTCATTTTATTTTGTGCTTCAAACCAGTCCTTTTTTTAATGAAAATAAAATCACTTCTATTTTTAATTTTCAGGTCATGGCTACCGAACTATCTCGAACATTGGTTTGCTCTCCAGACGAAGCATCCGAACATCTCCTAAATTTATCACCCTTCGAAATGAAAAACCTTCTGTACCATATTATGAGTGGCAAAGAATTCGCCATCAGTAGCGGTAAGTTGCGCAACCAGTTCCATATTAAAATAATTTTCTACGCTTTAAAAAAATATTTACAATGGAAAATTTCAAACGGAATAAGGTGAAGGTAAATAATACCTCAGCTTGGCTTATAAATCTTCCTAGCGTATTTGTGTCGACCAAGATCCGTTCAGACATCCCAAACAAAAAAATCAAACCGTAAACGACGACTAGATACGAATGATATTTTTTCTATTTTTTTTTTTAGTTGGTCGAGGGAATTTCTCTGTGATAAGTTGCAAATCGAGTCACGTCAGTAAGGTTTGTTGTATTCATAATGCGCTAATTGACGGTAATTGTTCTAACCGCGTATCTTTTTCTTTAACTAACTAAAAAGCTCGCTTTTTTAGGGGGATTTTTGTTTTGTCGGCGTAGTTATTTTTCTATAGATGAGAGAACCAGTACGTTTGACGAAAATCAACCGTACGTGTTTTTTTTCTTCTTCTGCGCTCATTTACTGTCATTATGCAGTTAATTAATGCTTAACACATTCGTTAACAGTTTTTTGTTAATTTTTTTCTCATTAGGTCAAACGATGATTAGAAGGTTTGTTTACGTATGCTCGACGAGTTCTCACGACGATCGTGTGTACTCGTGGCGAATTTCGAATTTTTTTTTCCAACTGGTCTGAATCCTTCGTTTGTATTGAGGTGGCTAATTAAGCGTGCGATTTCGTTCGCGAGGATAATTTCGATATGTGATGGGGTATGGATGTTTAACCGTGTGTGATGGGTATTAGTAAGTTACGCTGAATGAATTGGAGATGGCTTTGTTTATGGAATAGAATGCTTGTTGAAGGATCCAAGAGCGAGAGGTGATTGCGAAGAATTGCATTTGCATTGGTACTTGCGTTTGTTTTTGCCTTCGATTTTGTATGTGCATTTACTAACGTGTAACGATTGTTGTGTTTTCATTTTTTAAAGCAGGGTTGCCATTTTGACCAGCAAAAATTAAGATTGAAGTAGGATTTTCTCTAATTAACCTCCTGAGTTTTCTTGCTTTGATGATTTTTTTGCTAGCTTCTAATTTATTTGTTCAAAAATCGGATTCTTGACGATCCAAGTTTAAATCTAAATTTTTCTAGTTTCTGTAATTCTATTTTTTTTTAATGTATGAAATTTTAAAATTTTTCCAGCAGTAAAATTGCTTAAAATTCAAATTTTTTAAAAAATTTTCCCAATTTTAATTTTTTAAAAAAATTTAAGTTTATATTTTTTAAAATTTCTTTTAACCCGATAATTTTTTCCAGTTTTAGAATTTTTTCTCAATTTTTTCGAATTGAAATTTCAAAATATTTTCAATTGATGTTTTTTAAAATTTCCTCCAACTTTATAATTGGAAAAAACTGAAAAATAATTGAACAAATTCATAAAACATCAAACTGGAAATTTTTTTAATTGGATACAATTTCAAAAAAAAAAATTAAAATTGAAAAAATTTGAAAGTTGAATAGGTAGATATGCACTGGGACCTTAGAAATCCCATTTTTGGCAAAAAAAATTACGAGCTTATGATTTTTTGAATCAATTTTTTCAATTGAAAAATTGAAATTGAGGTCATCATGGCAATCCTTTTCATTTATGACATAACCATTCGAATGTTTCACTCGATTTTCCTCTTATTGAAATGTTAACCCCATATTTTATTTTGCAGAAAAGCCAAATCGGTTCGTTGCTGAATGCTCAACCAACGGAAACTGGCAACGAATTAGATTCCGATAAACAAGGCCAATGGTTGAGACGTCGTCGACTAGACGGAGCTCTAAATCGAGTACCCCGAGATTTCTACGCCCAAGTTTGGGGAGTATTGGAAAAAGTAAACCTCGCCAAAAAAATCAACCTCTTCAATGAGAAACAATTATGTAAAATATTTTATTTTTCATTTCTTTGATTTTTTTTAGTGCGGTGGATTAGCTATCGAAGGTCGTCTATTATCTCATAATCTTACTCAAGAAGTACGTTGCATGAATTTATTTTGGAAATTTCGATTCTTCGGTCATATTAACTCATTTGGTGTGTTTTTAGATGACCTCAAACGAATTGAAATTTGCCCTCGCCTTGGAGAGTGTTCTCAATTGCATACCTCAGCCCGAGTATAGGCAATTGATTGTCGAAGCCTTGATGGTACTTACCCTCGTCACAGAGCATTCGAATATTTCGTATATTGGGGACGTGATCACCGTCGAACATCTCGTGCATAATGCTAATAAGATTTTTCTTCAAGATCAGGTCAGTGGAAAATCAATTTTTTCAACAACTGAAATAGTTTTCGAGTCGCTGAGAACTCGAGATTATTTTTACTGAATTTTTTGAGAACGTATTCCGTAATTTATAATGAAATAATGAGAATGATTAGCAAGTAGGGTGTGTGAGATTCTTGCTAGAATTTTGTTGAAGCAGAAAATCAATCTTTCAAAATAATACACCATACAAATTTTCATTGATGTTCTGTTGAAAAAGGCTGCAAAATAGAGTAAAAATTTGATAAACTGATGAGTAAAGTTGAAATAATACCCATACTTGAATCGCGATTTGCTAAAATTAATATGATTTTTTCAATTTTCCAAAATTACTCACTGAATTTTTCTGAAATTTTTTTCTCAATTTTTCAAAAGTTGCAGAATAAATTTTATTATTTTTTTAAACAAAGTGGTTTAAAATGTCGAAATGAAGTTTCAATTTCAAATTTACCTCAACTCAGAATTTAAATTCCTAGTTTTCTTTCAAAGTTTTCGAAAATTTTGTAATAAATCAACATAAAAGAAAATTTTCATTTTTAGCACTTTGAATAAAAAATCTTTTTTTTTCTGAAATTTTAAATGTAAGTTTTTAAAAAATATATAAACATTTACTTATAAGTTGAAAAATCTATTCCAAAATTTGACCAAAAGAAAATAAAGATTAACCTCAAATCAAGAACTTTGGTTTTTTTTTTCAAATTTACAAACTGATTATAATTTAACTGAAAAATAAATTTCGAACTTGAAATAAATGTAATTTAGTGTTGAGGTATTTCCTCCAGTAGAATTTTCAATTTTTATTAGAGTTGGTTTGGAACTGAAAAAAAAAATCCGAACTGTGGAAAATGATTTCTTTTATTACTTCAATATATCTACATCATTTGAATCAACTTCACATCTTCTTTATCGGTTAAATTTGATGAATACGATTACGTTGAATTTGGCAAAAGATGAATTCTTTAATCTAAGCACAGGTAGCTATAATCATGAGGTAGATGCATGGCACCATTAACGGCGGGAATACAATTGATCCGAAAAGAAAGAACAATCCGAAACCAAAAACGAAAGCCCTGATGATGAAATTGCACCCGATCAAAAATTGCAGAATCCCGATTGATCCTGGTCCTTGAGCGCTGATTGGTTCACCAAACAAGAATAAACTGATAGCCAAAAGCAATAAGTGTCCTAGTAAAAGCTTCATCTTTCTGCCTCCTAATCAACCTGAAAAAAAAGTTCAAAAAATTTCACAACGGGTATGGATATTTCCCATTTATTGAAAACAGTCTGCCAGAGTCTTGGATTGAGATGAATTATTCCCTCCTCCAAAATCATCCTCGTAAGTTCGCGAGAAAAAAATATTTGAATTTGATTATTAAGCAATATGGGCATTTGTGAGATTTAAATAAATTGGTATTTAATAGTACCTATTCTAAAACATTCGCGATTATTTTCAAAGCATGTTAGTTTGAGGATTTAAACGGGAAATTTTATTGTAATTTTTCGATATTTACAAACCCATCAGCCACTTTTATTAAAATTCATCGATTGATATTTTGGAGATTAGCATATCAAATGGTCACACTTTCGATCGCAAAAATAAAAAATTAAAATATTGCATAGGATTTATTGCCATTATTTGAAAATGATAAGAGTTCGTATCGTGTAAACATTGTGATAAAATTCGATAGATACAGTGGCTTCGAATTTGGCAAAAGACAAATTCTCTAATCTAAGCACAGGTAGCTATAATCATGAGGTAGATGCATGGCACCATTAACGGCGGGAATACAATTGATCCGAAAAGAAAGAACAATCCGAAACCAAAAACGAAAGCCCTTATGATGAAATTGCACCCGATCAAAAATTCTAGAATTCCAATTGATCCTGGTCCTTGAGCGCTGATGGGTTCACCAAAAAAGAACAAACCGACGGCCAAAAGTAATAATTTTCCGAGTAAAAGCTTCATGATGAAAACTAGTGAAAAAAAATTTCGGTAACTAAATGGCGAATGAAACCCTCAATAGCAGCTTAATCTACGTTGTCGAATCAATAGTCAATTTTAAAATAATAATTCTATTTTCTTACCTTGTTTGATGTTGAATTTGAAATCGAAAAAATGTACAAATGTTTCGAAACAACTGCAAAATGTAACGATCGAATAGGTTTCCAACCCTCGTTATATACCATTTTCTAATCAGCCTTATTTACGTAAAGGGCTCCATATCTACGTGTATTTTTGTTACATTTTAATAAAATAGGGTTCTTTATTGGCGATAACTTGCCGAGTTTATTGGTTTCGGAGAAATAACTCGTTGGATTTCAAAAGCTCGGTTACGTCGGTGCAATATTTTCCACGGATAATGGTCACGAGTGATTGGTCGAGGTTTGTTCGGGGATGATGGGTTTTGCGGTGTGTAAGATGATCGAGTAAAAGAGTGATTTTTCAGTGTGCAATTTGAGTTGAATTGAATTGGGCGGAATTGTGTTGGTCGACGAATTTTTCTATTTTTCAAAGACTTATAAGTAAGAAATTCATTATTGGGTGTCGTTGGAGGTTGCTGTAAGTTTTGGAATTTGCTAAATTATCCTGAGTTCAATTGAAATATTTTTTGTGTATAAATTTGAACTCTTCTCATCTCTTCTTACCTGTTCATTTTTTTTCATTGGAATGATGGAAAGAAAAATTTGAAATAGAATAAAATCTCAGTGTGTGACCCTGGATATTGAAACTACCCTTAGGGGTTAAAAATTGGTTTTTGTGTTGATACTGATTTTTTGGTCTTTCAGAAAGAGTTGAATTAAATGGAAAATCTCAAATCAAAAACCAATTTTTGATCCTTAGGGGTGGTTTCTATATCCAGATTTAAATATTTTCGTTAGGTGTCTTCGGAATGTGATGTCGGTGCTCACCTAGAATTTTAAAATGTTTATTGAGGTGCAATCGCATTATATCAAATTGTTCCTTTTTTTGAGAATGAGAAAACTCTGAAATTGGTTAGAATTTTACCATATTTGCTGGAAAATTAAAAAATACTTGGAATTTCCCACAATTTTTTAATAAGTATGCACTTCTTTGAATTTTTTAATCGAAAGTAGTCAGCCAAAAATCTACTCTTGACTCCACCTGACAACCAGAATCAATGAAGAAAATTGACTTCTTAACTCCAGAGTCACTTTCAGACTTCGACTCCTGGCTCCACCTTGACTCCGGAGTCAATTTAAGACCTTGACTTTTGACTCCTGGGTCAATTTGACCTTGAATCTTGACTACAATGTCAATCTTTGACTTTGACTTCCTGATTCCTGCTTGACTCCAGAATCCAGTCGGAGTAAATTTGTAGTCTGATTGTCTCCAACTTCGAAGTCAGCTCCTATTCTTTGATAAAAATTGATTCTTGACTCCTGACTCCGGAGTCGAGCTCACACACTGACTTTTGGACTCCGGAGCCATTTTCGCATCTAGACGACTCTGACTATCTGACTCCTGTTTGACTCCAGAATCTAGTCGGAGTCAATTTGGAGTCAGTTTGATTCCTTGGTAAAAATCGGAGTCGATTTCAAACTCTTGACTTCTGGACTCCGGAGTCACTTTCAGACCTTGACTCCTGACTCCACTTTGACTATGAAATCAATCTAAGACCTTGACTCCAACTCCAGAGTCGACCCCTATTTCTAGTCTTTTTCGGATTATGAAGCAAGAAAAATAATTTATAAAGTCGAAAAAAAATTTAAAATTGGATAATTTTTATTTTTGAGATTCTGACTAATATAATTTCCGTCTAAGAAATTCAATTCATTCCAAGATTCTGATGAATTGTTTCTTGTGTATCCTTTTGAAGTTTCTCAAATTCCAATTTCATTTCCAGATTGCTCATGAAGTAGAAACATGAAGTTTTTATTAGGGAAATTACTACTTTTGGTTGTCGGTGTGTTCTTGTTCGCCGAGCCAATCAATTCTCAAGGAATGGAACTTGGTATTACACAGTTTATGACAGGAATCAATTTCATTTACAAGTTGTTCGATTTTGCAGTGCGCCTTTTTTCCTATTTCTGTTCACCGAATTCCTGACCATGATAATAACTTGTTCTGCTTGGACTGAAGTATCTGTTTAAAAAATATTAATATCAAGAATATTACAATATAATTATTTTTAGAAACTTTTTTATTTTTTTTCAATGTTTGACAAATTTTTAAAAAGATGAATATTCAAGAAAACAGTTGAAATAATTTCAAGTTGACATTTTTTTTTACTAAATTTGGTTTTCTCAGACCAATTTTTTCTTGTACTTATCAAATTGATTTTTTTCAACTTAATCAATTACTGTGTTAAAATCAAGAAAAGTGAAAATTTTCTAGTTTTAAAAAATCCCGAGTTTCAACTTGAAGTAAAACGTTGAAAGGATTGAAATTTATATTCACAACTGAATGAAAGACGTAACCCCAAAACGAACTATCTAATGTTCAAATCGGTCCTTATCAAGAACCACACAATATCAAGTGATTCTGCCTATTTGTGGGACATTTTTAAGGCAAAACCCGGCTTCCTATTCAATTTTTTCAAATTTTGCAGTCAATTTTCTTTGATAAGTTATTGAAAAAAAAACAGAAATTTTTATAGTTCATTGCTCGCCTTTTTTCAAACCCAAACAAAGGCTTTATTTAAAATCTATTTCCGTCAATTAATATTTTTCAAACATTTATTTCTAAGCATTTTTTTGAAAAATTTTCATAGCATTACTATCGATAAATATCTTATTAAAAAATGATGCGAAATGATAAAAATACTTACGAAACTGCTAGCTTTTGATTCTGTGAATCAAAAAAAAAAAAAATTATTCTCGGTGAACTGAAAAATTTATTGGATTGATTTTGAAGGGTAATCGAGAAATCTTCAAATTCTCCACCTGCTTCTTTTCACAATCCCTTTGTATGTATCTCGAGGGGTGTTGATCAAAGAAAGTGTGGCAACTTGAATCAATTTTTCGAAGCTGAGGAAAAGGTAACCAAGGTACCATGCTAGTGACACTGTTCAAAAGCAGCAAAATTTTAATTTTTTCAAAAATGTCATAGCTTTGATGACCTCCAGCTTCGTCACGTGACTATGAAGGTACATGGTACAAATGTTCATCTTTTTTTTTTCTTTTCAGTTATTTCTTTTGGCTCGCTTCTGAAGCAAATACTTCTAATTTTAGATTATTTGTGTAAAAAAAAAGTCTTTATTGGGATAGATCTATACCCCTTGATAAATTTTGGGCATATTTTGCATTTTCATTTATGGAACTTGATGACGATTTAGTTATAATCCTTCAACCCCTGTCCTGATTGAAATGTCATATGCCATTTCTACGCAATTGACGAGTATTTATTTTACCGAGTTCTCACAAGAAACATTTTTCTTTCCATAAATTGACGTATTTATCGGTGATATTGTTGCCTTCTTTAGTTGTCTCTATGTGTATATAATTCATTGCAAATTCGATTGCATTGTCGATATAATACGTAAATCTTCTCATATTGTATTTTATCTATGACCATAAATTATTTCCATAGATTAAGACTGAGACAAGGTGAAATACAGTAGTTTATATTTATTGCATTTTCATGCTGAAAACATTTTATCGGAAAATTCCAAATTTCTCCTCGAATTTCAGAATACTTTCTCTCTTATATTTGATTTGAATTTTTTAAAATTGTTCTTTTTTTGAATTCGTTTTCAGTTTTTGACTCGATCGGTCGTGGTATTTTCGAGTGAATTTATTCCCGAAGTCTTCGTAACGATTACTTTTGTTTTTCGTCTGGTTTTGAATTCTTCGATCTCGAACCTCAGAACCGAAATGCATCCATCGTGAATTCGAAAAAATTTCGTTTTCGTGTGTTTCCCTCTTCGAACTCATTTCTTAATCGTTTCGTTATTTCGGAATTTTCAAATTGAGGAAAATCCAAATGGAAGAAATTTCGAACCGTCTACATGTTAATTTCCTTCCTCCCTGCCTATAAATTCGTGCCCAGATTATCGATGCCTGCACCAAGATTTACCCATCTCCGTAGAAATTTTTGCCCCCCTCCCCCTCAGGAAATTCTTGCCCCATTTCCCCTCAGAAAATTCTTGCCCCATCCCCCCCCCCCCCAGGAAATTCTTTCCCAGCTTCCCATCTCATTACGCCCTTCCATCAGCTCATCTCTAATCCAAGGGTATGCCCTTTTTACAGATGGAGATTAATGGGGATGCCACATTATGTTGCGCCAAACCTGACCACGAACGGGACCTCTCATCCCCCGAAGGTGGATTAATTTGCGGTGGGGCTGCGTACATTTGTCAATTATTCTACGACAGTGCTCCAAGCGGCAGTTATGGCACGATGACTTATTTAATTAAAGGAACAGCCTCGATACTGAATTGTTTACCGGATAATGAGGAGATTGCTTGCAATGTTTCGTAGTACCTCGGAATTCAATTCATCACTTACCGTACCGTAGTGTTTTCATATGAATACTTAATTTTTATGATGCCCAATCCCTAGCTTTTAATTCTTTCTGCTCAAAAGTGGTTTTTGACGATCTTGGTTCAAATTTTTTCGAGGATGAATTTTCTGGATGTCTTTCTCATTTTTTTTCAAAATTGTATCCAATTTCGTTTTTTTTCAACTTAAAATTGTTTCAAATTTGAATTTTCATAAAAAATTTCAAACTTTGATTTTTAAAGAAAATTTACTTTCATATTTTTACCATTTTGACAATTTTTTTAAAATTACGTATTAAGATAAAAGAAATTTTGAAAAACCATCAAGTTGGAAATTTTTGGAAAATTCAAGTTGGAAAATTTTTATGCTTGAAAAATCTTTTAAAATATAAAAATTGAAGAAATCCAAGTTGAAAAAATTTTTAATACTAAAATTTCATGTTTTTAAAATTTTTTCCTCTCTTAATAATTGAGAAAAATCTTTAAAAAATATTCAAATTGAAAAATTTACTTAGGGATTAGATTCTAAAATTTAAAAATTTCGTAAAAATTTGAAATTGAAAAAAAATTAGTTGAAAATTTGAAATTTGAAAAGAAAATTAGCTGGAAAAATTCTAAACCTGGATGGAATTTTGAAAAAAATTGGAAAAATTTGAAGTTGAAAAAAATCAAACTTGGAATAAATCTGAATTCAAATCTTGAAAATCCCAATTTTGGGCAAAAAAAAATTAGGAGTAAAAATACCCACCACTGATCAGTGTGCCATATCGTTCCTTTAGAATATTATTGTGATAATTACGTATGATCAAATCGAAGCATCGTATTTGTTTGTTCTCCCTTGAGCTTTTGTGAGTAATTTTGGTGTGTTGGGGGTTGCTTATGCATTCGTAGGTTTCAATGTAGCTTGAGCGTGATATTAATTTATTCAAAAATCAATAATAAAGACATTTATTCGTTTTATTATAAATTTTTGCTGTCAATAATGACGAATGAGAGTACGAGAATAAACGTACGTATTTTAAAGTTTATTATTGGAAAAAAAAATTCCACCGGGATATTATACCCACGTAATACATATCTTAACATTTGTTAACCTCTAAATAGATCACAAGTACATTACGTACATAAACGAGTACATTATACAGCATTATATAGGTACTATGTATCTTTATATGCTATACAAAGATTTCGTAATAATTAAAATAACGCAGGCGATTCATTATTACATGAGAGAATCTCGCTTCTATATAAATGCGAGATGAGTAATCGATTCCACACGTTGATAATGAGCTGATCTGTAAAGAGAGCAACTCCATGACAGTGTAATGATCAGTTATACTGTCGACGGATAGCTCTCTTCATAGCACCATACTCTTTTTGAATTTGAACAGCTGTATTGTTTCGTTGAACGACTGCAGGTTGCTGTGTGCTATAAACAAAAGAATGTAATTAGAGAGACGCGTTGACATTATTCGTCGAATGTGCTAGCTGTAGCTGTAGAGCTGTGTTGTGCACGACGATATTGTACACGGAAACAGCCGCGTAGAGTAACAGAATGTATGAGTGAAGCATTGGACGAAAATATTTCGAATATTGTACGACTTCGGAGGATATAGAGAGGAATTCGTCGCAGGAAATTTATTCTGGGTTAAAAATATGTTGGTACGTTGATTCGAGGATGGTCGCGATGTCACGAATTGTCTATAATTGGGTGGATTGTGTAATATGAATGGAATACTGGGAATTTTGGGAGTTTTTTGAATGAGAGAGGAAATGAGAAAGAGCCTTGGTGATGTTGGGGTATTTTTCGTCGATATTCAGAATTCGATGGATATATAACCACGTTTTAATAATGTGTTTGATGTTTAAAAAATTGAAACTGGTTCAGGTACCAACTATAGGAAGTTGAATTTTTTTAAATGAGTATTTGAATAGATTTTTATAGATAAGGTTGAAAAATTGGAAAAAATTCATTCTAAAATGATGTAGAAATCGAATGTAAAAAATTGGAATTTTTTCAATCAACTTGATATTCGCTGAAATACTCGTATTTCAAAAATTTTCAAAATTGAGGTTTAAAATTTTTGGATGAAAAATTAAATTTTATGAATAACCAACTCCTTATCTTTTTAATGATTTTTTTTTTGAAATTGTCGTGTTTTAATAACCAAGAATAAAAGACATTGGTTTTTTGAGCTTCCGCAAATTTCGATTTTTTTTTTCAAAATTTTCGCTCTAATCAATATCGAATTTATTTTTCTATTTACAAACAAAATTTCAGGTATTTTTGGTTTAAAAATTTAGGAATTGAGTATCAATTTTATACTCATTTTATGGTAAATGAAGAAGGAGAGGAAATAGAGGGGGAAAGTACAATTTTTCCAGTGAAAATAGGTATTTTTGAAAATGCAATGCAATGTGCTCTGTATTCAATAAAATTATAAAGAGGCGTTTCGAAATTGAAAGAATATTTTTTAGATGTTTCCAAAAATTGTCACATAGAACAGAAAATGAGTATAATTATTGAAAATTAGCCAGCTTGAATTGATTTTTCAAGTTCTTGCATTTGAAAAATTCATATTTGTGTTTGAAGCTTGTTTTTTTGGGAGGGTACAATACAAAGTATAAATACAAAGACTTGGATTATCAGAAAGATTTTTTGGGGGGAAGGAAAGGGGGACGGGGGAGGGGTAAAAAGAAGCCTTCTTTTTTGATTCAATTTTGGAGAAGTACAAATATTTTTGCGGGGTGGGTCGTACTTTCCGACGCCACTTAAAATAATGGAAGAAGTGAATTTATGAACTATACTGAAGTTCTTTTGATTTTCAACTCATAATATGAAGAAGTGGTTCAATTGGTATTATTTTTGTATGCATTTATCAAAAGGGAAAGGAGGGGTATTTTATGATGTTATAATTTTTTCTGCTTTTTGCAATAATTCTCGAAAAATCATGTAGATACAATGTATTTTTATTCAGCTTGAAAAATGTCCTGAACAGGAGGTAACGATGTAAAATTCGCCTGATGATTTCTGTGGCGCAGGGGAAATTTTCGTATCTAATAACATTCATTTTTTTAAAAAAAATTTCGAAGAAGTTGTTTTTTTTTACGAATTATTGAACCCCCCACACCCTCCCACCCCCAAAAAACAGATACCTATTTTTGAAAATTCAGCATTTTTTTTTACAATTTTTAGAATTTTGTTGAGCATAATTGAATTTCAAGGCCAGGTGGGAAGGGGTAAATATGAAGTTAGGGAGTAAAATTTTTACCTGGTCAAGGCTCACGTAAAATAATTGTTGATTCAAACTTCATTATTTTTCTTTTTTGAAACAGAAAAAAAACAAGCCTAAATTTTTCAGAATTAATGTCTATACCTAGTAAGTAATCACATGTGAGAATAAATTTCGGTGAAAAAATCTTTCTTCAAAATCGAATTGAATTATAAATTGGGGAAAGAGGAAGTGATCATTTTAGACCTTTTTTTTTACTTGAAGTCAATAATATCTATGGGAAAAAAATTTCTACGAACGCTACATTTTCAAAGTAATTTTTCTCATGGATCCGGAAAGACGGAAGTCTGGTCCCTGCAGGTCCAGCTCAAGATTTTTGATTGAAGTGCCTCCGGCTCTGGCTCCAAAAAAGTTTCTCAGAAGGGCCCTCCTCCCTCTGGTTTCGCTCCGGATTTCTGACCATTCCAGGGATCCAAAGGGGCCCTTCTCTCAACTGTTCTGGCTCCGGTGGTTCCGGCTCCGAAAAGTTCTCCGAAGGGAGGCCCTTCTCCCACCTCCCTCCGGCTTCGCTCCCTCATTTTCCCCACATTTTGGAAGGTAGGAACATTTTTCACGCCCATAACCCATTGCATCGTAAAAGAGGGGTAAAGGGTTCGATTTTTCTCGCAATTTTAAAAATGCAAATTATGTGAATAATGAAAATTCAAAAAATATAAAATCTTATTTTTTGTAATCGAGTATGTTTCACCGTGACATTTTTCCACATCTTGGAAATGGAAGCAATATTCATTTTTCAAAGCTCATTTATCATTAAGAGGGGGAAGGGGTCAGAATTTTCAAAAAATTTCCAACTGCAAGTTTTTGATGAAAAAAATTTAATTTAAAAATTGAAGTGCAGTTTTTTCTCAAATCAAAGAACAATTTTAAGGTATCGAAAAAAAATCCAAGACTTATCTTTCAAGAAAAAAGAACCATCACCACCTCCTCCATCTACTTTCCTAGTTTCATAAATTTGTATTTCCTAATGTAAAATTCTAAAAAAATATTTAGTCAGAAAATGGCCAATTCGAAGATTCGAAAAAAAACTGAGAATTTTTGTCGATTGATTTTGAATTTCCAATGAATTTAATTTTGATTAAGTATCAAAAATTTCCAAAAATTGACGAATTCAGTCTTATCTGGAGTTCTCATCAGGAAAATTTTTCAATGGATCATAAATCATCTTTGGCAGCTTAATTTGAAAAAAAAAAAAATTATAAAATTATTGTAGGGTTTTGTGTGAGTGATCATAGGAGGGAAGGGTAATGTACAGTATCAATTACTTGTAAAAAAAATGATAAATTTGAGACCCTGTAAAAATGTCGATATTTGTTCATAATTTTCCTTTTTTTTCTCCAACTTTTCCATTCATCTTTTTTCGTCAAAAACTCGTCTTATAGAATTTTCATATTCAAACTTCTTTCATCGGCAGGTGATACCATAATCCAATTTGAAATTTCTGAAATAATACACGAGCCCGTTAAACTTAATTATTTAATCATAAAATATGAAACTGATTCAAAAATATAATTTATTCACGTTTTCTTTACTCACCAAACAAAGACTTGAGTAGATAATTCGATACGTCTCATTAATCCAACTTGAGCCCATTCCACGAGTATCTAAAATACATCTTATTCCATTTACCATCCCATCACACTAATTAAAATTCGTCCACACGTTGAATTTTTCACTCCAGTCTGGTTCGTCATCCTTCACATCCATCCGACCACAAAGCACAAAGCAATTCGCCCCCATATTGAACTGCATCGCATCAGTCACTCAAGAGGTTACCAACCGCAAACGACGATTACACTTTGAATTTGCATAAAAGTCACAAAAACCTCCAGGTTTCGCTGCTCGGCACCTAAAAAAAGGGGGAACCAGATAAGAATTAGCTGTGCCTTGTGTCTTTATCAAAATCGAATTCGTTAATAATCACTAAACGCTTAAACTATTTATCAGCTCTTTAATCCGCCATATTTAGGTAACGAAACGTCATATAAATTATAACCATTGAAAGTACAGCTCCTGAACGTATTTTGAACCTTATGTGCCATAGATGGTTTATTTACTCGAGTAACTATTTTTAATGGGTTTGGCGAATAAACGCAATACATCGTATAACGAACATAACTCGCGGTAATTAATGGTAAAGGTACTGAAAACAGTTCCCCAAACGAGAGCTTTGTTGATATGTATACTTATGTCGTATGTGTTTTAGAAAACCTGTTATAGCACGTGTACGTAAATTGGTGAAAATTCGCCTTCCTGTGTCTATGACGCAAACTTATGTTAACTTGTCTATTATAGTACCTTTACCTTTGTTTTATAATGATCCTGTATGTTTAAAGTTCACTGCTTCGATGGTCTATATTTTCTAGTTCCGGTTTCGTTTTATATTCTGGGTTCCAGATCTAATATTTTGTTGTTGTTGTAAAAAAAATAGGTACCCAAGTAGATATTTAAGGAGGATTTTTTTTTCAAGTGCGGATTGATACCTTGACAGACGTACCTGGTACTTCAAGGTGACTCATACTTATTCATTCGATAAAAAAATAGAGAAAATCCGTCAAATTATTTCGAGTGTAAAAAATTCACTTCAAGTATTTATCACTATATCGAAACAATACCTCTATTGTCGCCTAGCACAGGATTGTACGAGTGTAATTGCGATTCAGCTGTGAATACTTGGGCAATGATCCTGATGTTTTATCATATTTTTATGGTAATTGATTTTGCATATTTTAATCAGTATTTTTTTTTTCAAATCGTTGATAACCGGTGGAATTTATAATTATCGAGGTGGAAGTTTATTAGTAATAAGCTGTACGTCATTAATTAATGATAATTTTTCAATTTTGGGATAGAATGAGGGAAGGGGGGATTGAAATGGTGATAAATGCTGCCTACGGAGTAACAGTCATAGAAATGAAATACCATCGATGTAGTTTCCGTTTCCGTATTTTGGAGTTAGATTTTTTCGTGTAGGTGTTGTCAGAATGAGGTGAAAAAATGAAAAAAGAGCTTGAATTTGGGTGTGATTATTTTGCTTGGAAAAATCAGATTTTTCTGGGAATTTTCCTCTTTTTTTTAAATTTTTTTTGAGGGAAGGAGGGGAGCGAGAGGGTTTATCTGATTATAAAATTGTCGGATGGTACTCTGTCATTTTGAATTAGTGAAAAGTCAATGAAAAAGTCCGGATCGCTGCGCAGAAAAATCAGCGAAATTCATTAATTTTCTAGTGGATTTTTGCTGATTTTTCAAAGAATTTCATTGATTTTTTAAATTTCAGATGTTTTACTGAATTTTTATTGATTTTCCATCAATTTTTTGCAATGTTTGGTTTCAGTGAAATTTTCACTGATTTATTATGGTGCTGCTATTCTGATGGTTTTCCAGTGATTTTCGAATATTTTCACTGATTTAATATTAAGAGAGTAGGTAGTTGAGATTTGAGAGATATAGATTAATAGATAAATATGCACGGTTTACTGAAAAATTATCTTTTTTGAATGTTTGAGGAAATTTTGTTTTATTTTTTCAACAAAATTTAATTAATCGATTAATCAATCATTTTGATAGAGTTGACCTATTGAAGGTAGATGGGACAGCCTTCGTTCATGAGAGGGCTGGGAAAATTGGGGTTGAGGAGAGAGAAAATTTTCGAAAATTGCGACTTTTTTGGAGAATTTTTATTTTGAAGCAAAAAAAATGGGAAATATAAAAAATTTTCATGTACATAGTTTTTATTGAAAGTTCATCAATATTTTAATTTTTTGAAGAAGAAGAAGAAGAAGTCAATTCATGTGAATAAAATTTATGTTTTTTTTCATTTTAAAAGTTGATCAAACGATCAATTTTCTAAAATCTATTTACTCTCTTTTTGATTTCATTTAAGAAGTCACTTTTTTGGGGTAAGGAATTTACCTACCGTTGGAAAAAATTATTTGAGTACATATAATTATTTTTTTGCATAGTTGACAGTGTTGCCATATCTGGCATAGGTACTTATGCTAAAATGACAAACTCTAGTTGATTAATCATTGATCAACGTATAAAAAATCAATCAAAATTAATTTTTGACTTCGTTTCAAGTAGGCACTCGATTATTTTTCATTTTCAAAAATCGATCAATCTTGATCATTTTTTAAAGAACTGATTCACGTCTCACGTGTATGGGCATTTGTTGATTTTGTTTAAAAAATCAATTTTTAGTGTTGCACACACTCAATCCAATTATTTTTCCAAAACTGATACCCATATTTTTCAATTTTCTGTTCGAAAAATGATTTTTTCCCCCAATTTTTTATGAAACTGGTTAGGTACTTATTTATTTAATCAGCATACTATGTGACCCTGCCGGAAAAAAGGGACCTTGTGTAAAAAATCGATGCGTTCAATTTTTATGTGTTTGGTCTAGATTTGGTATCATTTGGACCAAAAACGTGAAAAATAAGATATCGATTTTTTTTTTACACGAGGTCCCTTCTTTCGGCAGGATCACATATTTCAATTAGTTCATAATTTAAAAAAAATCAATTCATTGAGTTTTGTCAGTGTTCAAGAAATCGATTTTTCGATCATTTTTCTAAAACTGGTTTATCAATTTTATTCAAAAATTTGATTTCTCAATATAAAAAAACATAGGAATCTATCATTTTCATGAAATTGATTCACGTACATTTCAATTTTGTTCAAAAAGTTTCTAGGAATAAAATTTGCTTATGAAGTATCAGCCGATCAATTTCAAAAATCAGCACTTGATCATTTTTCTACAGAAAATTTACTAGTTGGCCTAAATTTTTTTTCAAAATTTATTCGTTCCGGAATAAATGTTTTTACTTAGACCCACTGATTTAAAAAAAAATATGTTTTTATAGGTATTTCCATTTTTCTAGTTCAACTGACTATTCTTTCTAGTTTGATTTTTAAAAAATGAAACGGTTTGACGTTAAAAATTGAAAAAAATGATTTATATTTTTTTTATTGATACTTTTAAAATGATTTTTTTCAAAAACTCTTCTTACTTATTGATAGTTTTCTCCAAAAAATTGATCAAATTGCCACTGACCAACTTATTTTCATTCCAATTCAGAGAGTTACCTAACCAATTTTTCAATTTTTATTAATTACTTTACACCTCAGTCTTATATGTGGATAAAATTAAATAAAAACTATCATTTTCAGAAAATCAGCTAATAATTTTTTTCAGAATTCAATATTAGATACGCAATTGAACACTAATTTATTGGTAACAATGAGCGATCAATTTTTTGAAAATTTTTGAAAAATAATCTTCATTTAGAATTAAATTTATTATCAACTTATCAATTTGTTGATGTTGAAGCAGAAAAAACTGAACGTTTGAATATTTTCCACGAAATTCGCCATGATGAATTTTTTTCCAAAAAACACTAATTAAGTATAATTTTGTTGACCGGAAAAGGAAGAAGGTATACTTAATTAATCATTCATTTATTTCTATCAACTTCATTGATTCATTTTAATACTTCTAAGAGTCTAAGTCAATTATTTCAAGATTTTCGGCATGATTATGGTTACCACAAGAATCGAATTCATTAATCCTTAGGTATTAATGAAACACTGAAAAAATAGATGTAATAAGTTACAACGAATATCTTTAAAGGGTACTTTTTTAAGGCTTCTTTTTTCGTCCAACACGTAATAATAATTTAATTTTAATAGCTGATAGAATGAAAAAAAACTGTGTCATATTTCCCAAAATTTTCTTCCCTATAATTTCACCTATTTCTACGTACACTGACGAATCACTCACTGAAATAAATTAATTTATTTATTACGGAAATAATAACTGCTAATGAAATTTCCATGAAATGGAAAAACATCCTGTCATTTTGATTAAAGTTGAATTTAAAAAATCAAAATTTTGTATGGATATTTATAACACATCTCAACTTAATGTTCCATTTGTACGAAAATCAACTGTCCAGACTTTCAGACACCCTTCATACGATGAGTACATTTTTGATGATTTTTATACACGAGGGTTGAAATCCGAGTAAAGAAATCACTGTATACTCTTGGGAGATTATTGTGGTTTGTGCGGTTATTCCGGGTAATTTGTGAATAAGTGTCTCTTGGTCTGTGGGGAATTTCAAGTTTGATTTTAAAAGGTTGCCAGATTCGAGGGGTTAACTGGTCTAATGAACTTTTCTTGTTAAATATGCTAATTTTTATACGATGGATGGTTCACAGCACGATGAAGTTTTTTTTGGAATGAAAATTTAGAAAGTGATTTTTAATCGATTCGAGGAAAAGAAAATCTGAATAAAGAATCCATTTTCATTTTTCAATTTTATAAATAAAAAATTAATCTGGGAGAAATTTTGAGACCAAATTAATAAAAATCAGGTAAAAATAATTAATAATTCGACGAAGTGAAAAATCTAACCGTTTTACCGAACAAAACAATCACCCAAAAGTAATATTTTGAAAAAAAAACATCGAACAATTGAAAAATTAATGCATTTCTCCAACAGCATCACATTTCATCAATTACACAAAAAGAAGAGTCTGGTCAAAATAATAAAAAAATAAATCATAAGTTGAAAGAATCATCGTAAAAAAAATCTCTGCCTATACAATATACGCAATTTCAGAAACGCATTAATAATTCCACCATTGAGAAAAAAAAATAACGTTTCGTAGTATTTCGCAAATAAATTAATTTAGCGTTAAATCGTATTTCTCGAGGTATTTTTATATTAATGCGTTCGATTCACGGGTGAATACATCAGAATAATAGAATAAAATCTTAACTGTATCCACTCGCAGAAATAAGTTTTCTTCGTCGTTTTCTTCGAAAATTCCAAAGTAGCGAGCAAATTTCGAACTTTTCCCATCCCATTTCTGGAGAAACATCATAATTTTGTTCAATTTGAATGATTCGTTCGGTCTCGCAATGTTGGCGAAAATTGACGAAATTTTTACATCGAATTGCAAACAGACTTTATCTTTATGTCACCGCGTCGTTCGTATCGCTTTTTTAAATAATTAAATTAAGGCGATAAGATAAAATTGCGCGAAATTCGTAATTTATTATTGAATCACGTTGCGTCATGATTTCGGTGTGTTTGACATCGCAATGTCGACGACCAAAATTTTCAATTTTAATGTCACGTGGCACCGTGATAAAAAATTGATCGGGCTGCTATATTTTCGATACGAAAATTTGAAAATAACGTTATTTGTTGAATGATGTAGGGAAAAAAAGAATGAATAATTTTCAAGCTCGTAGGTTAAAGGTAGGGAAGGAGGAAAAGGAAATTGCTTCATTATTTTATTTTACTTTCATGCATAATTTGTACGTTTTTCGATATTCTTGGTAATGGGCTACTTTTGGTATAATTTGCTCATTAGGAAATTCTCATGTAACGAATAAAAAGTAAAACAGAGGGGAAAATCTCACTTTTTCCAGTTCGAAGTACCTACCTATAGGTATGCTCTTTTAATATTTTGAAAAAATATGTAATTTGGCAACATTGTAGAAACACCAATGTTGAATATATTTCTCATCGTTGGCAATTTTTTTCTATTTTTTCAATTTATCGAAATAAACGGTCGTGTGGTTTTTCCTCGTGCATATAAATCGACATCTAGGTACTTAGGAGTATATCTGGCAACAATGCATTGAGTATGAGAAATAATCGGATTTCTTAATCGTATTCCATGGCTGGTTTATCGCAACAAATTCCTCGCTATGACTTTGCAAAATGATTAACTTCCTTATTCGCGGAAAAACTATGTAATCGCGGGATTTTGCGTTGATTAGACGACCAGTTCCATGTGGAAACGTGTCTTCGTGTTAATCGGTTGTATGGTATGGCGCGCCCATAATTGTTTATGGTATTTGCTAATTGATTTTGTGGAAATTGATGCCGGAGTGTGAGAGAGTCGTATTGTGCTGAGGTTTGAACTGCTTTATAAGTGTTTGTTTCTGGTGTGTGGATGTCGTGTGTTTATTGGATAATTTTGGAATTGTGGTGAGATGAAGATTCTCTCACCCCTCCCCCTTTTTTTTGATTGGATTTTCATGGCCAATGAAATGATTCCAGAATAAATTTAAAAAATCAAAATTCTCAATGATGAGGTTCAGTTTTTAAGACAGTGGATCAGTAATTCTAGAATTTGATGTTGATATTCAATTTTTTCTGAAAATGGAGTAAAAAGTGTAAAGAAAAATGAAAAATCATGTAAAATTAGCAAAAGAAGGTCCAGAACTTACTACGAGAAAAAATTGCGTTGAACCCTAAAAAATGTGATGGATGAATTCAAAAAATACGTGACGTCTACTGGCAAGAAAAACAAAAAAAAATCAGAAAATATCTAGAATTTTAATCATTTTACTGCAAAAAGGAAGCATTTTCAACTTTTTCTTTGAATTTTTCATTTGAAGGATAAAAACTGTCTTTTTTGAGGGGAGAGGGGGGACAACACATTTAGAGCAAAAAAAAATTACATGAAAATAGTAAGTAAGAAAAATTCAACAAAAATTAAGAATTTTTATTTTTCAGATCTGCAATAATTTTTTTGCAAATATCTCAAAATACGTAAAAATTAGAAGATTCTCAAACTTTCTTTCCAAGTAATTAGTTTGATTCAAATTAGAAAATTTTTGAGATATTTGAAAAAAATTACTTTGAGTGACAAATTCAAGAATGAGTCCGTTAGATTTTGTTGCTGTAGTTATTTGAATAAGATCATTATTTCACAGCCTTATTAGAGATAAAAATTTCTCAATACTCAAGTTTATTTATGAATTCTTATTTAAAATTGAAAAATGGAATTAACGACCTTGCCTGACTCAAAAAATTTACAATTTTAATGTAAAAATTACTCAATTCATTCTAACTGGTACTTCTTCATCATTATCACTTATTCAAAATAATAATTACCTATTGAGCATCTAGAAAAGGCATAAAATCTAAGTCATTGTTCTTTTTTTTTTTGCTTTGATTGAATCATCAATTGTGAAGAGTCTCAGAATAAAAATGAAGAAAATTTGACAAATTATTTCATTCAAATTCAAACCAACTAATGAGTCTCTGAAATGAATCATATAAGTCATCGTTTTATTTTTATCGATTTTCTGTTTCTATGAATGGAATGAAAAGTTCTCTTCAACTGTACTATGTACTTCTATTCCTTCATTGAAAAGATCTCGGAAGCTTAAGTTACTCGTATTCATCATTTTCATAATTTCATCTTATCATCCATTTCCTGAGTTTTTCATTAATATCATTCATTGTGTGAACAACTGAAGAATCTCAGAATGAAGAATGGTCACCAATTCATCGAAATTCTGTATATCTAACTACCGAGTCCATACCGAAAGATACTAAAATCAAAATTGAAAAGATGGTATTTTGTAGAATTTCGTTTACCTATTCTCAGAATGATAATCAAAAAATTGTAGAATGAATCCCTTTTATTATCTTTTGGGAATTTTAGGGAAAATAGAGCATACTTACTTTCCACTATAAAACGAAAAGGTTTCAAAATTAACTCAAGTTTGTAAATCAAGTATTGAAAAATATGCCAAGTATCTAACCAAAAAATACAAATTTCTGAGAAAAAGCGGAGAAAAATTCAAATTTTTGAAAAAAAAATAGCTTGGTATGTTTACAAAATTTTGACATGAATTGAATATCTATGAAAAAATAATCATCCTTGGTCATTAAAAAATCATCTGATGTAATAAGTACGAATTTTTGATTTTTAATTTTAATAGAGCTTTATTTCTGCGAACAGTTGAACTTTCATTTTCTATTTCAAAGTAATGAATTAATGAATCTCAAACTGAAATATTTTTATTTAAAATTTTCCAATTTTTAAGTGATTTTTCAAGTTATTTGTCAATATGATAACCCCGGGGACACTTGTCCTTGCTCAACTTTTCAAAAGGAAAATACGCCAGAATTATTTTATATATTTTTTTCAAACATTCTGTGGCATTTATATATTCTATATTATGGGGCATTTCACATTTTTTAAATTCTTCAAAAAGGACAAAATCCCAGAATGAACCATTTCTAAAATACATTTTTGAATTTTTAAAAAATTTTTTGTGCCAACCTTTTTTGAAGATCAAGTCGGTGGTATCCCAGAACGTATCATTTTTACAACAGTTTGGATTTTTTGCAATATTGTCAATTCAAAATTTTGAAGGGGATAATATCCTAAAAATGAACCATTTTTACAATATTTTTGAATTTTTGCAAAGCGTAAGTTCCTAATAATGGGAAATTTTATATTTGTTCAAGGAATTTTGAAGGGAAAAGGTCCCAGAGTGAACTGGTTTTGGAATATTAATGGGGATTTGCCACCTTACTATTTCTAAAGTGCCAAGATGGAGATGATATCAGTTCCCTGAATGAACCAGTTTCACAATATTTTTGTGGTTTTTTCCACATGACTATAGCTAATCAAACTGAGGTACCTAACTATCTACAAAGAATTGAACATTTTGGTATATTTATGCAACATTTTGAAAGGAAAGGATTCCAGTTCCCAGATTGAACCGGTTTCACAAAATTTTTAATTTTTTTATATGAACCGATTTTTCCTATATTTTTGAATTTTTTCCGTTTCAAAATTGAGCATTCCATCACTTCTATTAAACATTTCAAAAAGAGAGAATTCTAGTTCCCAGAATGAACCGGTTTCAAAATATTTTTAGATTTTTTTCCTCATTAGGTACTATTACTATTGCTGATGTAGAGTAGGTAGAGATATTTAGATCTAGGTACCAAGAATGAAGAATTTTACTGTATTTATTGAACATTTTGAAAGGAGAGTATCCCAGTTCCCAGATTGAACCGGTTTCACAACATTTTTGGATTTTTTAATGAAAACCGGTTTTGCGATATTTTTGAATTTTTTCACCTTACTATTACAAATGTGCCAAAAATTGAACATTTTATCACATTTATGAAATATTTCAAAGGAGAGAATTTCAGTTTCCATGATGAACTGGTTTCACAATATTTTTAGATTTTTTTCCATTACTATTGCTGATGTAGGGAAGGTAGATGTATTTAGATCTACCAAGTATGGAGAATTGAAAGGAGAAAATCCCAGTTCACAAATTAAACCGGTTTCACAAAATTTTTGAATTTTTCGTTATGCTCTGGTGTTCCGATATTTTTGGATTTTTCTACTTTACCATTGCAAATGTACCAAAAATTGAGCATTTTATCAAATTTATTCATCATTCCAAGATGAAATGATCCCAGTTCCTAGAATGAACCGGTTTCACAATATTTTTTGATTTTTCAATATGAACCGGTTTCTCAATGTTTTTGGATTTTTTCCACTTTGCTATTGCACATGTGCTAAAAATTGGGCTTTTCATCACATTTATCTAACATACTAAGATTAGAAGATCTCAGTTACCAAAACGAACCGGTTTCACATTTTTAGATTTTTTTCACATTATTCACTATTGTTAATGTGGGACATTGTGGGTACCTAAACTACCTACCAAGAAAGGAGCATTTTATTGCATTCTTTCAACATTTCCAGAAGAGAATGTCTCACTCAGTCTCCAAAATGAACCGGTTTCACGATATTTTTTCATTTTTCGGTATGAACCAGTTTCGCAATATTTTTGAATTTTTTCCATTCAACTATCGCCACTGTACCAAAAATAGCATTTTATTATATTCATTCCATACTTTGAAAGGAGACAACAGACACTTTAATGAACCATTTACACAATAATTTTGAAATTTTATGACGTTTTATGGCAAAAAATGAAACACTTCATGCTTGACTATTCTACATTTTCAAAACTCCCAGAAATCTGCAAATTTTGAAAAATTCCTTATATTTTTGGGAATTTCCCAACCTCCAGCAGTCTATGCCCAATTGCCCAAGGACCATTGACAAGGTAAATTACAACCACAACATGATGCAAAACACTGTCAACACTTACTCGATAATTCAATCGGTCACCATCCTCGGCAGCTATCTCTCAGACTCCACAATCGTCTCGGCCTTCCTAGACCCATCATGGTCCAAAATTCGGAAAATTTCGCCAATTATTCCATCCAAAGAACCCTCGAAGTATCGTAACACGATTTATACGGCATTAAGTACCGTACCACGACGCGACGTAACGTTTAGTCAGAGCGTTACGGTACACGACCACGACCGAACCATCACCATCGAGTCAAGCTAGAAAATTAAAACTGTCATGAACGCGACGTGCTCGATGCACGACGCAGGAGCGGCGCGGCGGTACGCACACGGCGGCTGATAATTGTCACCGGCGAACTATAATGTCATGAAGAGAATCGAAATGGGAATAGGTGAGGCCTTTATAGTAAATATATAGACGAGGCGAGCTAACCGTGGCAGGTGGTATACCGGCAAGCGGCGGCGACCCGGCATACCCTTAGAACGTTCCTCTCTTCGGCACCTCCATTGTCGCGCGCGTCCCAGTCGTTCGCGACCGATTCGACCAACAGGTTCGAGGACCCCCCTCGACATCCATCCTGCCCCCCGCCGTACCATAAAGATACACCGAACGAACGACGAATCGACCAACGAAAATCCATCATTGTTGGTTTTTCGTATTTGTAAGTCTTCGTTAATTTACCCAAACGATCAAGCGGTGTCGAGTCGATTCCTACGTAAATGCTGGTAAATTTTGGGAACCACCTATAACGCGTTAATGGCAAAAATTACCTCACAACCTTGAATAATTAACGGTAATTTTTTCCATCCATGTTTTTTTTTCAATATTTGGTCGCATTCGATCCATTCTCATCACCTCATCAATCAATTTTCAATCCCCCCTCGTGAATTTCCTCCAAAAATCCTCCCCTATCTGCCACCCTTTCAAAAATTTCAACTTTCTCTCGAAACCGACGATAGAAATTGAAGAAAAAAATGGGCTTTCGTACGGTCTCCGGTCTCCTATGCGTACCTCGGTACCTAAGTATCGTAGGACGAAATTCATTTCATTTTGCTATTGTTAATGTGCGTAGCGCTTTAACGAGGATATACAGTACCGTTGAGACACTGTTGTTTTATTTTACTTTTTTTTTCACGTTTTATACAATATAATTACTATAGCCATTGTTTTCACATATATATCGCGCGAGTGAGGCAAGGTTGTCCAATATGATTATGAGGTGGCACTTTTCAGCCTTGGAGTACCATTCTACTAGATTTTCATACGAAAGCAGAGGAAAATTATGAGTAAACCGATGCCGATTATTCAATACCACTTTTGTACCGGTATAGGTACAATATTCCTACATAGGCCAAGATAGAGTCGATAGGTAGTTCATGAAAGACCAAAGGTGAGCGATGATGGCTGGAAAATTAACCCATTGTTAGGAGAATTAATGAAAGAGCCGAATGCCGAAAGGTGTACCACGGGGAATGACACAGATTGACTAATTGTTACCTCTGTGACTTCGCGAGACATAAACAACTAGACGTTGAGTCATTTTTTTTTTGGTCGAACGTGGCTGTGAAAATGTATTTATTTAACGATTGGTGGAAAGATGGCGAAAAGTTGCTGTGAGGTGGCTCGGATGATTGGTGGTGTGATCATATGGAAGATTCCAAGTTTTACGAAAAGTATCTAATGACAAATTAAGGTGCAAGTTCGAGATGAAAAGTGATGGATGTCGGATGTTGGCTTCGACGTTGACTAAGACGCTCAAACTTTTAGTATTCCTCTCCTCTCCTCAGTTATTTTTTGCTTTTCTGCTCAACTTTTGAGATGTTAGAAAACCAAATGAAGTGAAAGTGGTAAAAATGGAAAATGTTCGATTGAGAAAGTCTGTCTTGCAGGGATATAGGTAACCGAAATGGAGATAAAATTTCACCTTCGTAAGAGGTGTCGAAGAGCTTTTGTATGGCATACTATTAACTTTTTATATCAGTTCCAAACTTCCATTTTTTTTCTTCAAATTTTGGGGGTATAAAAATCAAAAATTTTCATTTTCTGCAAAAATTAAACTTCACCAGTTGAAATTTTCAAAAAATCTGGTTGTGGTGGTTTTTAATGGTTGTGGTTTCAAGCGGTTTTAAACCCTGATTTTTTCATATTATTCAAGCTCAACACGAAAGATTTCTGGAAAAAAATTGAGAAGCAATTTTTTTTTTAGAAATTTTATGACTCCTAACTTCTTGAATCTTGAATTTTTCAACAAAAAATTTGAAATTTTCAAATTTACAACTTACTTTTTCTTTATTTTTTACTTTTCTACCAAAATTTTTAGGTTTCGTTTACGGTCGTTTTTGTTTTTTTAGCAAAAAATTTCAATCGAATATTGTGCTTTAGTGAATTTTAATGCCTAAATTTTCTATTTTTCCAAGTCAAATGTCAAATTTTCAAAAGTTTAATTTTTTTCTGTTCTTTACTCCATTTGGAAATTTTCAGTGAAATCCTGAATTTTTTAAAAAAAAATTAGGTTGTAATGTAAGAGAAGAACGAAGAGAATTTGATTTTAATTGATTAAAAATTTTAAAAAATAAGGTAAAGAAAAATTGCTATTTGCAAAAAAAAAAATGCTAGAACTGGTATAAAATTGAAATACATTTTAGTTCTAGTTCCAATTTTTAGTTTTTAGTTATCATTTCAGTTCCAGTTCCAATGGTCGATCTTTAGTGCTTCATTGTGCTCCTGGACCTCCTCTCGAATAGTCGTACATATCTTTCGGTTAGAGTAGGAGTCCTGAGGTAAAATCGAAAAGTAAATCGATTTTCGAATTCTGCGACCTCAAATTAGTGACAATTGATACTATGTCACACATCATTTTAATTTCTCAACATATCTACTTTTCCCCAAAATTGGAGACTAGGGAAGTAGGGATGCACTGAAGGGCCAAATCCAAAAAATTAGCAAATATTCGAATTCAGTGCTTTCAAATATCAAACAAACGACAGGTCGCACTTTATTTTTCATTTTTTCGAATTTTTACCCCTATTAAGGGGGCTGATAGGGGGGGTTCAGATGGCTTGGATGAAAAAACCAAGTACATATTCGAAATCAGCGTCTTGGAATTAGTAGAAATCGATGTGCTACTTCACTTTTTCGATTTTTTTTAAATTTTGGTCAAAATTGTGGACCTCTGTACCCCCAGGAGTCCAGAGATCCCATCTTGAACATTTTTTGGTTGAAAAGATGGTAAAAAGGGCTGCTCGTCGTAGTTTTTTCGGATTTTTGAATGGTAGCTTTCATCTTTTATTTTTATCGTGAAAGTTGAGCTTTCACCACCAAAGTTCAACTTTGATCTTTTTAAAATGTGATTATCGATTTTGAATCTCCCATCAATTCTCTTTCAAATATCTCAAATAGTTTTTCCCCAAGTACAACCTATCTTAAGATATGAGCCTTCAAAGTTAGGCCATTTTACTAAAAAAAATCGTTATTACATAAAAATTTCGATGTCCGCCCCCGCGCCCTCTTGAGGTTTAGGAAAGAAATGTGTCGTGGTTTTGTGAATAGACCTCTAATAAGGGGAACTCGTGAAAAAAAATTGAGTGAAATCGGAAGACCCGACTTCATTTTTGTTCTGTTTCCTACTTATAAAAAGAAAATCTTCCAAATTTTAAAAATCAGGGTTAAATTATTTTGATGAGGATTTTCTTTTGCTACCTCATCAAAAAATACTCTGGCCGGGCATGTTGACTAGTGATCTTGATTTTTTACCAATATTTTCATAAAGTTATGTTTTCATGATAAATTCTAAGGTTGAAAAAAGTATGAAGGGGAAAAAATCAATCAAGAATTATGAATTATTTGACCTATTCAACGTAATATCCTCAATATTGAAGCAAGTGAATTTTGGTCGGTAATGTACCTATTGGTTTTTCAATTTCGTTGTGAAATAAATCTAGTCAATGAACTTGAAAAAAAGTGAATATTTTTCAGTCGAAATCTGCCCAATTAATCCAAAAAATGATACTCGACCATATGTCGGAAATTTTTTTTTTCGTTTTTTTGGCTCTTTAAATAGTACAGACTTGTACCATTTGAATAGCGCAAACCGCGTTAAAAATATTGGCAAATGAATTTTCTATGATTTTTTGAAGTTTGCCAAAAAAATGATTTTCAAAAATCAACTTTTCGAAAAAAAACGCAAAACAAAATTTGGAACTGTTTTCAATGAATAAAAAAAAATTGTATACTGTAAACGACTTTTTTCTTTGAAAATGGTTTATTTACGTCCTCCTACATTATTTCAGGTCATTGACCCCTTCCAGAAATTTCAGGCATTGAAAATAGAAACCATGCCATATGTCGAAAATCACCTTTTTTTTAAGCTATAGTGACATTTTT
Organism: Pseudococcus jackbeardsleyi; assembly: GCA_038380155.1. Taxonomy (NCBI): domain Eukaryota; kingdom Metazoa; phylum Arthropoda; class Insecta; order Hemiptera; family Pseudococcidae; genus Pseudococcus; species Pseudococcus jackbeardsleyi. Next base: position 21,406,807 of record CM076240.1, on the reverse strand, counting down.
CACACGAATATGTTTTCACCAAAACTCGTTTTTAAGCAAGAAGATGGCACTTTTGGGACCTGCACCTGTTTTCATATGAAAGTAGAGGGTTCATAGTATACAAATCGCCAAAAAAAATTCCCCCATATTTTTGGTCATTTTTTCTTATTTTTCTCGAAATTTACTTTTCCGACATATGGTCGGGTATCCCTGGCACCCTGGCTGCGTCATAAATTATAATTTCTCCTCATCTTCTTCAATTCAATTGAAAAATGAGCACACTCGCCAAAAAAAGGATCAAATTGTAAAATTTCACCTTCAACGAAAGAAAAATTGACCCAAAATTAAAAGTACATAATTATTCGTGCCTGTGAAGAATAATGATATTCTACATAAGGCATCATTTTCTTTTACTCTGCCATTCTAGAGGATTTATCCATAATACGTTGGTTCTTTTGATATACTATACACAATCTGCAATATAATTCAAAGCTAGCCATAAATTTAAATCAATTAACGAGCGTACATACTTATGCAATTCACCTACACTTAATACTTCGGTATGACCTCGAACTACCAAATAAAACATAACGATAACTGTACTACATAATAGTGTATAACCACGTAGGAAAAAAAAAGTACGAAAATTCGCAACTGCGTCAGCAACACCATAGAACCCCCTGCCACTACAAAGTAGGTATTCTAACCTCTGTAATCTGCACATACCTAGCAGTTCTATGTATAGCTTGGAAATGTACGTAGATCGAGGCTAAATTACCTATGTGCTATGTACAGTAGGAAAGAAAATTCTCGGTAAAATGCATTTATCAGATTACAGAACGAAGTATGAAATTATTGTAGCAAGGTCAGCTGCGATGCAACTCTCCTATTATATTTATTTGAAAAAAAAATCCACGAAAAATGTACAAATAAGGACGAAAAGTGTTGGTCATCGGGCTGGGTGAGGAATGGAAGAGTGAACTCCAATGTTGATAAACTTTTGTATTACTTCATTTAACGACTAAATAATACACCTATTACCTATTCATTTTCCTCAGTGCTGCAGGTCTAGGTACCGACTCGGAGTAAGTCGCCAGCAGTCACACTTTCAAATGTACCTGCGTTACAAACGGTCCCTATCAGCTTGTATTTAGCTTATCGCTAATACTACACGTAGAGGTATTTGTTAGTTACACATACGCTACGTCGACGACTCCTCCACTCCTCGTGTCACCTCAAATTCTAAAATTCGTCGCTATTGTTGGCTAATTTTTTTCTTCTTTTTTTAATGGTCTCTGTCTTTCTTTATACCTATGGTGGTACGTGGGAAACAGCATATCTATTTACATGCGACTCGTATTCGTATACCGTGATTATCGTTACAGCTTTATCGTTAAAACAAACATTTAACGGCTAAATACGCGCCGGCCGGCTTTCGAAATTCACCTCTATGTGTATAGGTATTTGTACAGTACCTATGTACTTTTTCACTCTCTTCCAAGTACAGGATAGATGGTTTCGCAATCGCAATGTCGATGTCGCGATCGAACAGGAAATAAGGTGCGATGGTCGGGTTACGTATTATCGCGGCTTCAACCTTAAGAGAATAACTTTTGTAACGGCTGCGAAGCCGGGGTCGAGAAGTGGTGGTTTGCCGGACTAGTTGATGATTATTTTTGCCAAAAATGGGATTTAGACGATCTGAGTGCACTTTAAACTCTATTTTTTCAGGTTTTTTTTCAATTTTAATTTTTTTTTCAAAATTTTATCCAATTATTTTTCAGCAGGAAATTTTTTTCAAAATTTTTCCAACCTGGGATGTTTCCTGATTTTTTTCAATTTCAAATTTTGATTAGTTTTTCAATATTTTTTCTAATAATTGATTGAATTTGAAGTAATTTGAAGGAATAAAAATCAGTTTTTTTTAAATTTTATTTTTTTAAAATTTCATCTAATTTTTTCCATCTGGAAATTTTTTCTCAAAATTTTTCCAACCTGGGATGTTTCCAGGTTTTTTTCAATTTCAAATTTTGATTAGTTTTTCAATATTTTTTCTAATAATTGATTGAATTAGAAGTAATTTGAAGGAGTAAAAATCAGTTTTTTTAATTTTAATTTTTTTTTTAATTTCATCCAATTTTTTCCATCAGGAATTTTTTTTTGAAATTTTTCCAACCTGGGATGTTTCCAGATTTTTTTCAATTTCAAATTTGGATTATTTTTTCTGATAATTGATTGAATTAGAAGTAATTTGAAGGAATAAAAATTTTTGGAAATTTTGATAGTAAAATTTTTTCAACAGTATCTCAAAGTTCGATTTTCTCAATTTTCTTCGTAACATTGAAAAATAATGTTTTCCCAAAGTGTCTTCAGATTTTCAAATTTCAAAAGTAAAAATTGGTGACTTTTATTGTGACATTTCTTCGACTTTTTCTTATGGTGTCCTCTCCCCCCCCCCCTCCTCCAAAAATCAAAAAATTTCAAATCAGAAGAAGCTAGGACGAACATTTTTAGAAAACAGTTCAAAAAGCTTAAACTTTGGATTTTTTTTTGCATTGTACTAAAGAAAAAATCACGACTTTTGATAAATTTGGAGTCTATTTGCGACCTGTAGACACCTTGTTTCCAACGGGGTTTTTGAATTTTACTTCTATTTTTTTTCAACTTTGAATTTTTTAAAAAATTTTCTGTTTTTTAAAACTTCTTCCAGTTCAATAATTGAAAAGAATTTTCAAAAATATGAAATTGAAAAAAAAATCAAACTTGGGATTTGAAAAAATTCAAAACAATTTTATAGATGGGAAAAATTTTGAAATTAAATCAAGTTGTACAAAAAATTTAAGGATTAAAGAAATTGAACCTTGGAATAAATTTAGGCTTGGATAGTCGAAATCGAATTTTTGGCAAATATAATTAGAAGCTAATGTTTGTCAACTTGTTCAATACTGTATCGTGATTTAGATTCACTCCATTACATATATTGAATGAATTTCAAACCTCGTACCTGGGAACTGGGAAGGTAAATCAATGACCTCATGTGGTGGAAATTTCCTCCTTGTGTGGGGAGATTTTCTGGTGAAAATTTTCTCGAGGGTATCCCCACCGTGTTGTATCGAGTAATCTAGAGAAGGAGTAATAGGTATTTGCATTGAGGGAAATCGAATGAACGTTTCAATTGGATTTTGTTGGGTCGATGTGCGAATAAAATTGAATGATGATAGGAAGTGCTTGAGGAATTTTTATTGAGTCAGTCTTCTCTAAAATTAGGTATTTAGATTTCGATTCAAGTTCACATAATTATTGTGTGAAAGGTAGGGGGAAATATGTAATTTGGGAAATAGATGGCGCGTGGTGTGAGTAGATAGTAAAAAATATTCGATTTGATCCATTTTACCCAAAAAATGTTCAAAAAAAGTGAGTTCAAGTTTCAATTTCTTCAATCATATCCCTCTATTCAAAAACTTTTCTGTCCAGTATTCGAGTCTTCATTATTTCAGAAGTTTAGATTTTTTCATCCTGAAAATTTCTTGAACTCAATTGAAATTATATATTTTATTTTTATGGAAAGGCAGTGAAGAATTTGAAGAAATGAAAAAAAAAATGAGTGTCTTGTACCATCTTTCAAAGTCAGAAGAAAGCAAAAGTAACTTTCCATCAATTATTGAAAATTAATTTTTTTTCCTTTGTTTGAATTTTATGAAAAAATTTTACTGAATTTTTAGAAGTTTTGCCAACTATTAATGAAAACTTGAAAAAAGTAGATCGAACGTTTTTATAATGGTCGTTCCTTTCAATTTCAACTTAGGCAACGTGTATTGCACGTGAAATGTTTCTGTCTTTTTTTCTCGTAGTTTTGAAGCGTGAAAATGCAAATTTTTTCTATTTACTTACGTAGATATTGGAAAATCCACGATCCATAATTTTAACAATGACGATTATCTCGGAGCTCATTTTATAAGAATTGAAGAATTTGGGAATTGGGGTCCCTGAAATTGGTGAAACGAATTTTTTCAAATATGAAACAAATGAAGCAGGAATTTTAAAAAATGGTCGTAATATTTTTCAACATTTTCTAAAAACAATTTATAAAATTTCAAAGTTGGTCATTTTTGAATTTCATAAAACTCGGAAATTTAATGAATTTTTTCTTTCTCCCTTACCTTCCTCAAATTAAAGATCGCCTCTTTCTGAAAAAAAAACCTCAATTTAAAATAAAAATTATTGCCTGTAACTTTCATGAACACAGGTCAATAACCTTGTAAAATAATAAAGCTGTACGAACAACTTTAAAGTCATGAAATAAATTTATGCAGGCAATTTTTCAAATTTTTTGAACTTGAGCATACACATTTCCTTATTTTTTTATTTCTTCGTTCGACATGTTTCTATTCAGTTCTTACATTCTTGACTGTAATTCGATTCGTATACATATATTTTCCGCTGAAAAATTATCCGAGACAGAGATACACCGATATACCTACGTAATTCAGTCAAGGTCACGTTCAATGATATTTTTACCCAAATCTTCTTAACATACATTTCGATATATGTACGTATCAAAAATAGCTCAAATAGATTTGCGGTCAGATATACCCGTCTAATATTCTCCATTCGTCTGAATTTTTCTATAGTTGATGACTTTCTCTTTATGCTCATCGACATAATATAAGAATAACCTAATCTTCCCCTCTTCCCCTCTGTTCTTTTCTTTGTAGTATACCATATTTTTTAAACGGTGTGGCTTGGTCTTGAACTATATTATTTAATCCTCGTGGATTAATTGGATTATGATATCTATCGAAAGAACGTGTGTAATTAAACTAGTTGTTGGATTTTTTTACCTTCGTCATTAAAAAAACGAAGAGGAGGACAATGATGAGTATAATATTTTTTTAAAAAAAAATATTTTGCAATAGTTTCGTATAGTTTTTTCAGTTTTCCGAAATTTAAATTTATTAGACTGGTTGATTTTTTTAAAGTTACGATGTGTTCAAGTTCTCATTTTTTTTCCCAACTAATGTCATATTTTCGTAAATGTGTCGATGAAAAAAATATTTCAAAATGAAACGTCTTATTATGTTTTTGAAGAATTTTATTATTAAATTTTGAGTTGGGTTCTCAGACATGAGGCTTCTATTAAAATCAGTTCCAAAGACTGATTAAATGTTTATCAATTTTTGAATTCTAAAGATATCAGCTTCTTTCTCGTAGTGAAAGATAATTTTTATCAAAATTTCAAACATTATGATCAATATTATAATTTATCTATTTGATATGAGAAAAAGAAAAGTTTTTTTCCAAGTTTGTCAAAAATTCGAATTTAAGGAAAAGAAATCGAACTTTTCTCCCAAAAAAAGATCGAAAATTTAATGTTGAAGTGATCAAAATTATCAAATATGTAATTTAGATTTTTTTCTCAAGTATATTTGCTTTCAGGCAGTGATAGAACGTGACTTGAAGAAGGGGGAGGCTTGCCTCAGGTGAAAAAGGAATCACAAAACAAAAATATTAATTTTCGACCTTCTAGAAATTTTTCTGCCATACCATCTCATCTTTTTTGTCTAACCCTTTCCCAAAGACGAAATTTGAGCAAAAATTTGAAGAGTAAAAATTAAAATTTGCCAGCTAATTTGAAAAAAGAAAGACATTCACTGTTCAGGATTTGTTAAAAAAAGACTATTTTTAATTTAAAAAAAAAAAAAAAAAAAAGAGGAACAAAAAGAAGTTCCAAAATCTTTCAAAACTTGAAAAAAAAAAATATTGAAATTTTATCGACCGATTTTAGAAAATCCTGAAGGTAGATTTTCATCATTTTTTTCAAATATCTGCTTCATTTGTTCGATGAGGTTAAAAAATAATATTTTTGGGAAATATATACCTACGAGTGTATTTTTTCTACTATGGTCATAGAGAAGCAATTTTCACCAATTTTTTGGGATATCATCAATAAATGAAATTTTTCATGCTAATTTACGAGTAGATATTGATCTTTTAGAAAAACTACATTCCTTACTTAATCATTTTCTTTCTTTAAATAATTGAATTTTTTTGGCTGGATATCTTCACTTTTTGAAAAAGTTTCTTAAACATTGGACGAAGGCTCCGATGTGGTGAAAAGGTCATTGACCTCTGGCGGAAATTGATCAAAATTTTTATTCCAATTTGTTTTGATAGAAGATAATTGTAGAGAATATGGCATGAGCAAATTTTTATCTCGCCCCTAGAGGGCGGCTGGGACCCCAAAAAACGTATTTCCAAGCTAAAAATTCATTTTCGCGAGTTTTTTACTGATTTTTCTCAAATTTGGCACGTAGGTAGAGGTATTAGAGAGAAATTGCTCTAATTTTTTTTTTAGATTTTTCCAACCATTTTAATGACCTTGAATTTGACTTTGAAAATTTCAAATTACCCAGGAGAACACAATTTTAGAACAGACAGAAAAATAATTTTTATCCAAAGTTTTTTCATATATTCACATCTTCAGAATTTTTTCATATTTTTTCTGCGGCTGGAGGGAACAGAAGCTGGTAAAATATTCATAAAACCAGAGTAATTAATCATTTTTGTTTTTTAAAATCACTATTTTTCAGTGAATTTTCACAACTGAATCAGTAAAAATTAAATTTCACTGAGTCAATCGTTAATTAATTATTGATTCAATCAGTGAATTTTTTTTACTGATTCAATAATGAAAATTCACTGATTTGAATCAGAGAATTTTTACTGATTTCAATCAGTCAACTAATTTTTACTGATTCAACAATCAAAATTCACGTAATTTTTCACTGATTGGCAGTAAAATGACGCTGATTAACTGGAGAATCAGTGGAATTTGACTGATTATCAGTGACTTGATTTTCTCTATTTCATCAGTCAATTTAGGCGTTTTTGACTGATTCAAATTAAGAGAGTGAAGAAAATCGGTTGAAAACTCGCAAATATTTTGGGAAGCTCCAAGGGAGAGATGAAAATTCACTGATGTGCTCCAAAATCAGTTTCCATTAAGACCGATTGAAGGAAGTAAAAATCTTGAGCAAGTTCCACTAGAACCGAACTGACTCTCTTACCGCGCCAAATTCTTCGCTTATTTTAGAGCAGAATTTCCCAACCTTTTAAAGATTTTTTTTGACTTTTAAAAAAATTGGCAGTTTACTCATTTTTAACAAATTGCCTTCTTTTTGAGAAGTTTTTTACGTTTTTAAAGAAGCAATTTTAAAAGCTCGAAAAAAAACTAAAAAGCAATGAAATTCGTCACCTGCATATTTTTTATAGTTTATCCCGAAAAATCAAATATTTACGATTTTTTTTTGATCGAAGCATATCCGCGAACAAAAATTATTTTGGGAGGAGGGAGACTAATTCAATATTTGAGGGGGCTTGAGCCCTCACTGACCCTTCCCTATTTCCGCCGATGGTCAGTGCCCCTCCCTATTCCTAATTTCCAACAAAAAATTGGTCTTTTTTTACATTATGTCTAATTCCACGAAACTTTTTATGAATCCGCATCTTATCGTACGTTGCGAAACCACTACCCACATGCATCCAGTCCGGAAAACACTACTCTTAATCTACAGCACGTGTAAAAAACCAAACTTAGGCAGGGCTGGTTAAAAATCTCATAACTTGAAATGTACGAAGAAAGTATAACCATATAACTAGACGAGCCCACCAAGCCACACGTCAATCTGAAGCAAGTTTAAAGCCATATAAACGTTGAAATGTATTTAAATATGCCAAAGAATATACGCTGGTGAAACGAAACGAACGTATTTACGATATGTACCTACAAAATACCAGTATATAGGTCTACATGGTTAGGTACACAGTATATCATAGGTATAAAGTGCATTTGCATACAGTTTATGTAGATGTATGTACACAAGAGACCTGTACATGCATCAGACGACAATCATAACGAATACAACGAAAATAAAAACACCACAGACTATATAAGTTGAAACGAAGCAATAAAGATTTAAAACCATTTCCGAGACCATGAGACCACAATACTTTACGCGAAGAAAATTAACAAAGCGTAATTACATCATTAGAAACAGTCGTAAGCAACATAGGTGTATTTCCAATCCATCTACCTGTACTTACCTTTAGTTTGGTGACATAGATCTCGTCGCTGATACGTTGATAAAATATCACCTTCTGTTTATTTTCATTTTGAAAAAAAAATTATACGCTTCACAAGGGGTAAAATCACCTTTGTAATTATCGAAATGAAGATAAACGTATAATAGGCAGGTCGAGCCGAAGCAATGTTGAAAAATTCATAAAGTGTACACGAATATCGAAATTATTTTCCATTTGTTTTACCCATCCGATTGTATGGCCGTATTGGGGAAAAAAACCGACAATTGTAATTTATTACTAAACGTTTCGCTTCAAAAATGCGATACGAATAGGCGCTACTTTTTCCAATTTAAATATCGCATGTGACTCTATCTGTAACCGCATAGCTATACGGTGGTGTAGGTATATTACATGTACATTGTACATCGGTACATGGGCCCGAGCGGTAAACAATATTATCTGGGAAAACATATGTTTTTAGGTTTTCAATATGTCATATCGTCGTTGGATAGTCGATGTGTACGAATGTTTGAGCATATGTTCGTGTGTAACGAGGGGTCTTTGTCCTGGCACCGAAAATGTTCGCGGGTGGAATTTTTTTTCCGAGGATTTTTCCATTCGGTTGGTAGAGGTGATGAGGTATTTGAAATGTTGAAAGAGTGAAATTTTTTTTCGAAGTTGGGGTTGATTGAAAAATTGGAAAAGGATGCGAAATGAAAATTATTCTGGGTGTGATGTTTATTAATTTGACAAATTTTTGATCCTGGGAGAAATATTTTTTTTAGTGAAGAACGGTTTGCATTTTTTGAAAGATCATTTGAAAATAGGGTTCTTCAAATTGATATTAAATGGATTCCTTTTCTCAACGATTCTGTCGCGTTGGATGAAACTGTTTGCAAAATGATTTTCAAATGATCAAATCAATGATGAACGAGTGATTTTAAAATTTTCATCGTTCGCGAACGATTCATCTCAGTTTGTTCTGCAACGAAAAATTTCTCCAACGATTCCAGTTTAAATGAATCATTCTCGAACGGCTGATTTTTGAGTATTCCGTTCACAAATGATTCATATATGTATACGAGAAAAAATCATTCGAGTCGTTCGCAAATGATTCATATATCAAATACATATGGAATCATTAGATTCGTTCACGAATGATTCATATATCAAGTACATATGGAATCACTGGATACGTTCGTGAATGATTCATACATTAAGTATGAATTAAAGATAGAATTATTCGATCATCATTAGATTCGTTCGCGAATGATTTATGCATTATGCAACAAAGATGAATTTATTCGATTCGTTCACGAATGATTCATGCATCAGAAATATTATCATCCGATTCGTTCGCGAATGATTCATGCATTATGCACCAAAGATGAAATTATTCGATTCGTTCACGAATGATTCATGCATTGAATATTGAATCATTAAACTCGTTCGCGAATGATTCATGCATTATGCACCAAAGATGAAATTATTCGATTCGTTCACGAATGATTCATGCATTGAATATTGAATCATTAAACTCGTTCGCGAATGATTCATGCCTTATGCACCAAAAATGAAATTATTCGATTCGTTCATGAATGATTTATGCATTGAATATTGAATTATTCGATTCGTTCGCGAATGGTTCGTGCATTGAATATTGAATCATTAGACTCGTTCGCGAATGATTCATGCCTTATGCATCAAAGATAGAATTATTCGATTCGTTCACGAATGATTCATGCATCAGAAATATTATCATCCGATTCGTTCGCGAATGATTCATGCATTGAATATTGAATCGTTAGATTCGTTCACGAATGATTTATGCATTATGCCCCAAACATGAAATTATTCGATTCATTCATGAATGATTTATGCATTGAATATTGAATTATTCGATTCGTTCGCGAATGATTCGTGCATTGAATATTGAATCATTAGACTCGTTCGCGAATGATTCATGCCTTATGCATCAAAGATAGAATTATTCGATTCGTTCACGAATGATTCATGCATCAGAAATATTATCATCCGATTCGTTCGCGAATGATTCATGCATTGAATATTGAATCTTCAAACTCGTTCGCAAATGATTTGTGCATCATGCACCATAGATGGAATCGTTCGATTCGTTCGCGAATGATTTGTGCATCGAATAATTATAGAATCATATCAGATTCGTTGATGAATAATTCGTGCATCAGAAATTGAATAATATCTCCATTTTCCCTTCGATTACGCTGTTCGCGAACGATCCGTTTCTGATCGAAATTTTCAACCGATTCTTTCACTGATAAAATTTATGATCAAGTTTTTCTAGGTGTTCACTTAATTTCGATCAAATCATTCGTGAAAATGTCGTCTCTGATCGAAATGTTCATAGAGGCGTAGACAACTGTGCTTTAATGAAACCGTCATTCGCGAGTGATTCATGTCTGATCAAATCATTATTGATATGTTCATTTGTCAACATGTTGAAGATCAAATCATTCGATTTCATTAAGATTACATTGGTCCCGAACAATTCTCGACTTTGATCGAAATTTTCAGTAAGCAGACGGGGTTCATCATACATTTTGGTAGACATCACAAACCTGGAACTCGAATACTTTCATGATGTCACTGCTTGTACCACTGAATGTCGTTTCGACTTTTTTTTTCAAAATCCAGTATTCACGTCATTTTTCAACAGTTTAGAATTTTCTGAAGTAGTGTTCAAAATTTTTTCCTCGTAAGTAATTTTTTAAACTCTCAATTTTTTTCTTAGAATTTTCTCTACTGAAATTTTTTTCTGATGTCATTTTCCCCAGCCAAATTTTTTTCTGAAGTAATTTTTTTTCTCATATTTTTTTCCACAGCAATTTTTCTGACGCAATTTTTTTCACTGCAATTTTTTTGAAAAATGTTTCCATTGTTGAACTTGCATCATTTTTGAAAAGAATAATTTCTGTTATTTGATTGAAGTCATGAAAAATATTTTTTACAATTTTCACATCTGAAATTTTCTCTAAAGAATTTCTCCACATCTAAGTTTTTTTCAACTTGATTTTTTTCTCAAAATTTTTATGATGTCAATAAAACAGAAATTATTTTCAAAAAAGATGCGAATTCGACAATGGAAAATTTCTTCAGGAAAAATTCCAGCAAAGAACAATTACGCCAGAAAAATTTCAGGTGAGAAAATTATGAAAAAAAAATTTGATCGTGGAAGAATAACATCAGAAAAAAAAAATCAGCTGAGAAAATTACGAGGAAAAAAAATTGAAAAACTTACTAGGAATTCGTTTAAAAAACAAAAAAAAAAGGTTTTCTGAGATGTTGATAGATCTTTGATCCTAATTGTTAGATACGGGAGAGGGGGAGGTTAAAAATTGAAATTTCTTGATATGTCCAATTTTTTCGACTCACTCAATCAAAAAATGCACATTTTGTGATTTGATAGAAAATTTCTCACGTAATGACATCCCTTTCTTTGTCACTACTCATTGTTTTTATTATCGAAGATTTATTTTAGATCTAATCATTCGCGAATGACACTCTTCCCGTCCCTGTCACCTTTGAAATTATGAAAATAAGAAGTCAATTAAGTACAGAGTGACTCAAAAATCGGCTCACCCATTTTTGGGGGGTGGGGGGGTGTTTGAAGAGGAGTCGTTTTTCGTTGTCCTTCGCGGATCTGATAGAAGGTTTGCTTATATTTTGGTCATCGAGAAATAACATCAACACCGCACCGCCATATTTACTCGAAATATCCAAAAAGAGTGAAGAGTGAGATGCAGTGTTACCAATTCCATGAAAATTTATTTTTTTTGTAAATTTTTACTTCTTCAAATTTTTGATTAGACAAAATCTGCATTAATGTTTTTTTTGTGTTTTTTTTTTCAAATATTTTCATCCAAAAATTTTTGTTTGATGGACATAATTTTAATATCGATTCGTTGATCACACTTCTCATCAATAACGTTGAAGTAGGGTTTGATTTTTGAAAAATTGAAAATTTCGTCATCAATGTGAAATTTTTTCTCAGTTTCAACTGTACACAAGTGTTAATTAGGTAGGGAGTATTTTGTAAAAAAAAAATTCCCAACACATTCTATGCATTTAGCCAATTTTATACCCGAAAAAATTTTCGAACGATGTGTTTTCATGATAATAATACCTGATGAGTAATTCAAGAATCGTTTTCATCTTTCTCTTCTGTCTTCTCCTACGTTCCTCTTCTCAAGATTAAAATAAATTCTATAATTCTATCGCCTTTGTCAGATTTTTTTTTGAAAGAGAACGTGAATTTTTATTACACACTATGCTTCTGTTGAGAGAAAAAAAAACGAAAATCGAGTCTCTTTATATTACTTATTGACAATATTGTCTTGGAGGTCGACGAGCCTAATCCGTGCATAAAATTAATCCCTCTTACATTCATCAAGTACACCATATTCGATAACCTGTACCTAAAATCTATCCATACCATACACAGACATCCACTATTATTCTGCTAATCTGCTCATACACATACCTACTTACTCTGCGCAATAAAAGGTCTACGCGAATTGAAACGAAAAGGGGAAAAAATTGAGCCAAGAGTTGAATAACTAGCACATACGTATGTACTTGACGTTTTAATAAACTTATTATCAAACTCATAAGCCGAGTAACAAAAAAACGTGCAATAAAACCGCGGCTAAAAGTGACAGCTAAAATACTACACCTATAGTTCGCGCTACAGTGCTATATTCGGTATCGCGAAGTAAATACGCTTTACCTGCTAGATAACGTTTCCGTTATCATTTACACCTAAAAGTTCAACTGCGGCAACAATGCATACAGCTTAACCAACGACAAACATGCTGATAAGATAAAAGCCCGCGACAATGAGATACGTAGGTTTAGGTACATATTTTTCGAAACTCCGGTGACAGGGCTTTCTTAATGTGTTGCGAAATTCACCCGTACGATTAATAAGGTGAAGCTGATTATGCTTCTGTTATTTACGTGGGAAATGAGGCTCGACTCTGGCTACAGATACTTATATTGGACGTAATGGTAATATTTTAGATAAAAAGGGGGGTTTTCACAAAGGTGTGTTCTGTGGTTGTATTAGGCTGGTATGCTTAATTATTGATACTTCAAGGTGGGTAGAAAGATAAAATTGAAGGAGATCTTTGAAATTGATAGATATTGTCGATTTGTGGGTAATTTCAATGTGAACTTGGAGAGAGAGAAAATAGATTCTTGTCTGTGGGTAAGATATCAACTTCGTAAATTAATTTTTTAATTGTAAAATATCGTTTAAAAAATGATAATTTTCAGAAGTGAATTGGAAATTTTCGGTTTTATGTATTTTGAAAAAAAAAATGAGTGATTACCTACATACTGACGATAAATTTTCTTTTCAAGTCCTTAAAAATATAAAAAATTTAAAAATTCAGGGAAGAAATCGGATTTTTTCAAAATCAGGTGTCAGAAAGTACATATTTGATTGCCAACGAAAAAAAATCAGAAAAACTGAACTAAGTAAGTAGGTGAAGAAAAAAAGAAAATAAATAGGTATCTCATTTACTAAAAATTTAAAAATTTAGGTATCACGTTTTAAAGATGTGGAAACTTTGAATTTTTTTGAAAATTTCAAATCGATCCTTTCGTCTAAAAAATTACCGATTGATCCCCTTTTGACTTTCTTTTCAATAAAATATAATCTGATCAATTTTTCCATTTTTTCTATTCTCAAAAGTATTCAGAAACTTATTTTTTATTGAAGAGAAAGAATTAAAACTACCAAATCAGCTTTAGTTTTTGTCCAAAAATATGTGTAACCATGGTTCTCCTGACCAAAGAGGGGGAAGTATGACAAAGTTTCTCTTTTTCAACTTCTATTCTGCCTTTGAAAATCAGTGAAATAATTTTCATGGAAAAGTAACGATTTTTCTAGGTCGTTCACTTTCTTCTAAAATCACTGATTTTTTAATCAATACTCAATTTGTCAGAAATAATTAATAATTTTGACTTCGAGATCCGGGAAAAATCACTGATTTGAAATTTGATCATCTGCCTACTTTTTTTTTTTCAAATTCTCAACCCCTCTTTCAATGAATTTCTGGGTACGCTTGGTGCCAACTTCGATTCGTCTATGTAGTCCCTGCGGTTAACACGAAAAAACGGGGACTACTTCACTTTTTGAACACGGGTTGATGTGTGGTTTTTATTTTAATATGACCCAAAAGAAAATTTTTGAGAAGTGGACCCATCAAAAATGTTCCTTCGGGGAGGAGCGGGGGCTCGTTTTAGGGGAGGTTTCACCCCCAATTCTCCAAATAAAGGGTTTGGGGTAAATTTGGTGTCATTTTCGTATAATTCGACCCTCCTGAACACGAATATGCAATTAGTTTTTCGATCAAAAGCATAGTACTCGCACAATCGTAGAATTTGTGTCGCGAAAAGTGGCCAATTTTGAGGAAAAACAGGTAAAATTTCGATTATTGGAATTTACGATTAAATTTTTTATCGTTTGAGAAATTCTACCTAATCGCATCACTATAACTCAAAAATGTCTCAAATTCTAAACATAATTCACTTGGCAAAAAATTCATTCGAATTCAAAAAATCAGAATAGGTATTGTAATTAGCAACTGGCTGCACTGACGTATAAGATTTTCAACAAAAAATTTCAAACTATTCAGTTCTAATGATCTAAATCGGAATTATTGTGGATTTTTCAAACGATAAAAAATTTAATCCTTGATCGATGTCAATTCCATAGTGTTGCACGTCACAATTTGTAACTGGCTGCACTGATATACAAAATTTTTCAAAAAATTTCCGAAATTTCCATATTTCTGGTGATTGAAAAAAAAATACATCTTAAGTCGATATAAAGTCCATATTTTGGAATTTTACGATTCGCTGTTGGCTGCACTGGTGCATAAAATTTTCAATTTTTTTCTTCAATATTTATTTTCAGTGGTTGAAAAAATTTTTTCGTTGAATTATGTACTTGATGAAAAAAAATCATTCCAGCTTCGTGAAAATTTTGTACTATTGGAATATTGCAATCCGCAACTTTTCAACCCCCTAGTAGCGCTCTGAGTTTTGATCGAAGGATGGCGATGGTTCAGGGAGACGTAAAAACTCAAATCGCAACTTTTAAGTGCTACGACAGCCTCTCCACAATTTTTTTTGACAAAAAAACACAAAAACAGCGTTTTTTTCAGAAGGAGGTGCATTTTGAGCACCCCCTGCTCCCCTCCACTTGCCCCTTGGGGCTCAAATTTTTTTGGGAGGTCTTCCACTCAAAGTAAATCACCCCACCAAATTTGGTCAAAATGGTCAAAATCCAAGCTATGTTTTTTTTTCACTCCACCCTACTGAACATTCTTCCTTTCAATGGAAGAATTTGTAATTCACGTTGGAAAAATGGTAAAAAAAATTATTTCTAGGTAAAAATTTTTCAATTTTCTGTCTCCTTTTTTTGAAGATAATCATTTAGTTTAATTTCTGAAATACTTCGATTGGAAATTTTCTCGGGGGGAGGGGGTCGTAGTGAAAATTTATCGAGTTTTTTTTAAAAATATTATTTAATTTAAATATTTTATTAAATTGATAAAAAAAATTTAGGGATTTCATCAAAATATCAAACACTGCTCAATTTAGGCATCATTAATTAACATCACATTTATAAATAGCTCTTCTCGATCACCAATTCCATCTCATTAACACCTCATCAATAGAAAACCCAAACACCTAAAGTGATCGCAAAATCTCCGAAAAAAATTCCAATCTTCCATCTCCACTGCGCTTCTCAGGTGGTACAGCTCATTACCTATTTAAAAATTCCGACACTTCAACGGACGCGTTTCCGTGAACAAATAAATGCCAGTTGCACCTACAAGAGAGCAAACCGATCGAAGAAAAGAGTCAAACCAGCACCTCTCCCTGTTCAACACCGACGTTAATACCATAATCTCACGAGCCATACTCTTATTTGTTTTCCATCTATTTCGCAGCTTCGCGTCACAATGTAACAAATGTATATTCATTTTCACGCATTCGTACTCGTACTCGCATACGAATGTACCTACCGGAGAGACCCAGGGTAAAAAAAAACGAGGAAAAAAAATGGTAACAAAGAGAAATAGGCCTCTGTAGCAGAACGTTTCGTTGTCTGTATCCGTGAGTCAACATTAGAGTCGTACCTTAATGAGTTATATTCAAAATTATGCATGAGACGAATTTTAAATTTACAAATACTCATCGAAGGACGCTTCGGATATATTTTTCAACTCTTTCGTGTTAATTAGACTTCACATACTAAATGTTCGCAGTATCTATTGCAGTGATACCAAAATACCGACGTATTAAACGTATACGTAGGTTAAAAAATAATGATATTTAGTAAAAAAAAAAAAATGAAAAAATAGAAAAAAAACACGTAGGTACAAGATAAGCTCTATTATTTACACATGGTACACATAAAATATAAAAGTCGACGCAAAAATACGTTAAAATTTTACTCAGTAACAATTGATAAAAATTAACGATACTTTATCTCGAGAAAGCAACAGCGTTGCAGAACATATTGACGGATATTTTATATTTCTCGAATATCCTGGAGACATTTTCATTGATATTATGAAAACTAGATACGTTTTTCATGCAACGAACCAAACAAGGTTGCTTCCGACTGAGCCAATCGAATTTACGAATTTTATACGAGCTGATGCTTTTGACGTCGTAGAAAATGGCGCCGAATTGTTGGCCGCAAACGGGGCATGTGTTTTTTTGATCACACCATCTGATCAGGCATCTGGTGCAAAAGCTGTGCAGGCATTTATCCAAGAAGCATCGACGATTGATGGGATTCAAACAGAAGACGCAGCGTTGTTGTGTTTTTTTCATTTCTCTCAATATGTTGTTGAGCTGGATTGAGATAAGTTTTACCTTCATTTTGGTATCTGCGTCGATGGCCATTGTGATAAGGTGATCCGCGAATTGGTATTTTTCGTAGTAGGTTTTCACCACTGAGGGCATTTCAACGAACTCGAAATTGTTTTCGATTAACATTTCGATACTTCGAATTTGAATAACGCGGCGACACAGCAGAAAACAACGTTGTGTGGGATTGAATTGTTGTGACATTTTCAAGTTTATGAAATTCTCCCCTCTATATCATCCATTTCTGATATTTTCCATCTTGATTATCGCTGGAAGTAGTCGAGTGTTTACGTACATTGTTTCTTTTCGCGCCATATCGACGGTGGATACAAGAAGGTTGAACCCAGTGCACAACTTACCTTGTGGGAATGAATGGTACGCCAACTGGTTGAGCGCTCATCCGAATATACCTGTGTTGATAAAAACAGGTAATCAGTTTTTAAAGTAAACAAGACGAATGTGATATGAGAGGTGAAAATGGAAAAGGGAACACTCCTTGGAGGTAATCAACGAGTGTTTGTTGAAAGAAAAATTTATAGGGGAATGGAACACGTGTTTTTAGATATGGATGGATTTATATTGGGTAGTTATTCTGTTAAGGCATCTGTTCTGTGTTTTTTCGGTGTTTGGAAATAATTTTCCACAAATGTTGTGGCAGATTGGTCAATGAACTCGTGTGTGTGGTCTTCAGATGGGTTTTCGTGAACGTTTCAAGGAATAAACGAAGTTCTTCAAGGTCTTAGACCAATTGGTTTTTTTTTTAATATGAAAAAAATCACGAATCGTTGTTGGTTTTCGGTTGAAATTTAAATCTTTATGATTGGTCATAGGCGCACCCAAGGGTGGGCCCCGGGGGCCCGCGCCCCCCCCCCCCCCCCCAGCCCGGAAAAATAATTTTTTGCTTCGAAAATGAGAAAAAAGTATATTTTTTCTAAAAATTTTCGCCCTCGCTTCGCTCGGGCAGTATTTTAATACTTTTATTTCAAAACTTGACAATTTTTGATTGATTTTTCAGTCAAAAATCACCAAATTCTCAATAAATTTTCTGTCAGAAAAAATTGATGATTTTTGATTGAAACATCAGTGAAAAATGACTCAATTTGAAATTTGACCTCCTCCCCATTTTTTCTCGAATTCTCAGCCCCTCCCTTAATTAATTTCTGGGTGTGCCTATGTGATTGGTTGTGAACTTGGATGAAATTTTATTGGTGGATTCTGCGGTTTTTATTGTTCATTCGACTCAAGAAAAAAGTATTGGAGATTGCGATTGGTAAAGTGTTTTTGATCCTAGATTTTTAAAATTTTTATCGAACATTATTGGTACCAGTGACGTCGAAAGCTTTTTTCTGGGTTTGTGCAAAATGAGTATACAAAGATTTGGAAAATCAGAAGGATTTTCTAGGAGGTGGGGGGAAATATAGCCTTTTTTGCACTTATTCTTCGGCAAACCTGTGAAAAATGGGATATTTGATGTCCAAAAAAAGCATTTTTTTAATTGTTTCAATGTTTTGAAAACCGTTTCTCTGATGTATTTGGGGGAGGGAGGGGGGTGCAATTCACAAGTTGTATCCCATTTTCCGATGCCAATGCCACATGGTTGGTACCTCTGGGAAAAATTTAGACTGAAAATTTATAAGCATCTAAAATGATAATTGGAACCAGAATAATTCGTGAAAATGATTTTTATCTCAAAGGTGGACTCAGTTTTTCAAAAAAACAAATTCAATGCTGAATTTTCTTTCAATTTTTTCTCATCTAGAAAAAAAATTTATTCTCGTTTCTGAAATTTTTTACACTTTTTTTTTTCAACTTGAGCCAACACTTGAGATGAATTAGAAACATTGGGATTTGTGGAGAAAATGAAATCATTCCAAAGGTCACCACATCTTGAAAACAAAGAAAAAACGTAGAATTATCTCAAATTTCATCTTATACGCCAGAAAAAAAATCATAGGATGATTTGAGAAGATCATTTTCATCAGAAAAGTAATTTTTTTCAACCCTGAAATTTTTTCTCAATATTTTTTCGCTGAAATTTTCTTCTATTTCACAAGTTGGAATGTTTTGTCAAATTTCATTCTCAATCCATAATATTATTATTTTTCCAATATTTCTTTTAAAATTTTAAAATTTTTTCACCCTTCAAAAGGGATCGGGAAATATGATTATGATTATTGTATAAAGTATGTGTTCAAGGTCAATTCGAAAATATAAAAAGCAGTTCGCCTCTATCTTAACCCTGATTTTTGTTTTGATTTTTCTGCCTATTCAGCAGTACCAAGTTTGTTTTCTTCCTGGAAGAAATAACAAAAATCTTTCAAAAATAATTTTATTTTTCGATCTCTTTCCACTTACATCTCATTCTTTTGAAATTCGAAAGGACTTCTCTTCCCTGCCCACATCCTGATGTTGTTTTTTCATCAAACGTAGACTTACATTGCTTCCAGGGAGGTTTCCTGATTCTGGCTATTCATCATTGGTCTTCTGAAGGCAACTTTCGTGATTCGAATTTGAACGTCGAATTTTATTTTGAATCCTTGTAAAGTTCCCAAAACAATTTGCTGTAAACTGGCCAAATTAACAGATCTCTGATATTTAAGATCATTGGTGCTTCTTGAAACTCCACATCCTATTGTAATAAATACTAAATCAATCTGAAGTGGTTATTTTTAAAGAAAAATTCAATCGTAAGGTGTTAATTTTTAGAGGAATTACGTCATCTGCCAAAAAAATTTCAATGGTTGTTTCACCAAAATTCTATAATTTTTTTTGGCGAATTTTCCGAATCTTCAATTTAGAATGGGATCCTTTATGTGAAACCTGATGTACATAGAAAAAAATCACCAAAATATAGGTATAATTTTGTAATACGTAATTAAACATTAAGAAAATGTTTTAATTTGCGGATGCTAAAATTTATCGTCCTCCTTTCTGCCCATAAACTTCACAAAAATCCTTTACCAAAAGTCAAGGTTTGAACGATATTCTTACTCAAATTGATACTTCGATAATTTTAGAGCTATTAAAATATTGTTCCTCTAAAGATTTTTTCAACACATCGCTCGATGCACTCATCTCTTCAAATCGGATTTGATTCTGCTCTAGAACTAAATTAGTCCAAGCATCGTAATGATTGAATCTTTTTTTGAAAAATCTATCACAAGTAAAATTTAAAATCAGTAGATTGATTTTCGGATGAGCTACCTCTTCTCGAAATCTTTCGAAGTGATTTTTCACATATCCAATTAGTTCATCAACAGCTTTCTCAATTGGCTGAAGATGTTTTATTTTAATTGCAAAATTTACCGGAAGGTTGTCTGTTAAAATATCAAAATCATCCGTTTGGTTGCCTTTCCCCTCACAAACCCCCTTATTCTGTTTATAAGCTACGCCAGAGTAATTGAATAGAGTACTTAATCTTATGATGGCGTGTTCTTCAGTTTTGTTTTCAAGTGAATTAAAAAATGGTACAAAACCAAACTGAGTTATAGTTTCAATCATTCCAGGAATATCATTTGCATTGATCTTTTTTTGAAAATCATCAGTTAATTGTGGTGAATTTAGGATATCTTGTTTCAAGGATGGAATATATCTTATCCATCGATCTTCTGTAGCTTCTAAACATCGCTTCACTTCCTTATTGGCGAATTTCAAAATAACTGTATTCAATTCTGCATCATATTCCTCCATTTTGGCATATCCCAAATAAAACATTCCTGCTTCAAATGGCATAATAACTCTTGAATTATGCTCGTATTCTCCCATTACAGCAGTTTTAGATGTGTTGAAATTATTTATTTTGTTGGGTGCGAATCCCCAAGAGCAGAGCCAGTCAAATAACGTTGTCAAACCTGCCTCACACCAGTAATCCTTGAATAATTTGTTCTTCAAACTTTGTATTACTGAAGTAGGATTCAACACTTTTACTTGATTTTTTTCTGGATCAACAAAGGAATATCCATTATACCATTTTTCCAGCTCACTTATGATTTCATCGGCTTCTGGATTTTTACCATTCCTCGGTGGGAAATTTTGGAGATGAGGGTAAAAATATTTTTTTATCTCGTCAGTAGTGAATCCTGCAGCTGTGGAAAATCTCCCTTTGAAAGTCACATCGTTTAAATCACATGGAAGTGAATCATCTATACAAGTTACCAAATTTGTGTCACCAGTTAGCCAGGCAAATTTAATTATTTCTCGATATGCTTTAATTGTTCTGCAAAATTCATCCAGAAATTCGTTGGCCGAGTCTTTAACTAAATCTTTATTTATTTTTAAACCGATTGCTTGTTTTAGGACAATATCACAATCGTCAATCAGTACCACAACTGGTTTTTGAAATTTCTCATGTAATTCGTTGATAAGCACCCCAAAGTAGAAATGATATGATGTATCTGTCAAACCGTAATCTTTGCCTATTTGTTGTAATATCATATTAAATTCAGTGAGATACGAATTCGGTAACCTGAACCACATTTCCTTGGAAGAAGCTTGATCAAAAATCGATATTTTATTCATGTCGATATGAATCACAGGATATTCAATCCAAGTTCCATTTTTGCTTTGTGTATTTCCTTTGTTATAAATTGTTGTATTGACAAAGAGATGCTTTTCACCTTTGAAAAAGCTTTTTATCGTCTGCAAAAATACAGTTTTTCCAAAACCTCTTGGTCGTGATAAAAGTGATATTGAGAAGTTATCCATAAAATTTTCCAGAATGGCTGTTTTATCAACATAAATGAGGTTGTTTTCTCGAATATCTTGCCACGAAGAGGTTACATCAGGTAGATGTTGTGAAGGGGTTATTTTTTTCGATTCGGATTCCTGGGAAATTCCTACTGATGGAGATGACTGATTATTAGATTTTTTCTGCTGTTCGGATATTGCAGATGGTGATGACACTTTTGATATTTCGGTTCCTGAATATGAGGAATTAATGGTGGTTGGCTCTGGAGATCCTGACACGAAATGGAAGAATGGTGAAATTCCAATTAAAATTAGCGAAAAGTAATAAATTGAAAATAGAGTGTCGTTCAAGTGAAAACCGAAATTCATTTTGATTATTTTAAATCAAACGTATCTTTGAGATCAACTTTTTTATTCAAGTTGGTATATTAACAAAATATTGGTTATCTTGATGAAATTTGGGATAACGATTTGGATCTTTGATGAAATTTAGGTTCATGTTCTCGAGGTCGATAAAAATATTCACAGAAGTACACGTATCTCAATATGGAAAATTTTTCAAAATTTTTAGTGATATATTTTTTGGTAGGTAAATATATTGAGGATTCGCAAAAAAGCTGAATTATCAAAATTTCAGATTTTTTGAGTTCAATTTAAAAAACTTATTGAACACTTATTTCAGGTAAACTTTTATTTCGATTCATTTTGGATAAAAATTTACCCCTCAGATGCTATTTACGATTTTGATGTTTTTCAGGCTATGAGGTGATTTGAAAATTTCAAAAAATTCGCCAAAATTTGAGAAATACACTTTGGTTACCTAAAATAAAATTTTCTTGACAACAACGTCTAAATTTTTTACGAAATTTTTTTTGACGAGGTCTGAATTTTTACGAAATTTTTTCTAACTTCAAAATTTTTCTTTACGAGGTCGAAATTTTTTTCAACTTCAAAAATTTTTTTGATGAAGTCTAATTTTTTTACGATTTTTTCAACTTCATAATTTTCCTTGACGAGGTCGAAATTTTTTGAACTTCAAAATTTTTCTTGACCAGGTCTAAATTTTTACGAAATTTCTTTTCAACTTCAATTATTTTGACGTGTTCTAAATACTTTTCCAAGCTTCAAATTTTTTGTCAAGGTTACAATTTTTCAACAAAATGTTTTCAACGTCACTGCAAATTTGTAAAACAAGCCCAGGAGCCCGGGTCAATTCTTCAAGTTGAAATTTTTTCCCAAACAATTGAAAAATTGTAACCTTGACAAAAAAAAATGAAGTTTGGAAAAGTATTCAGAACACGTTTAAAAAATCGAAGTTGGAAAGAAATTTCGTAAAAAATTGAGACCTTGTCAAGAAAAATTTTGAAGTTGAAAAAAAAGTCGGAATGTGGACTTGGAAAAAAAATCGCTCACCAACCTACGGGAATCCGTAAAACAGTCTCACTTACTTTTTTTTGGTTTGAAAAAATATTTCCAGCAAGAATTACTTTTTGGGTCTTTATTCTGTGCCTGGAGGGGGGGGGGGTATAGCGGCAATTTTGAGCAGGTTTCTAGTTTTGAGGGTTTACAAAGGGGGTGGGAGGATGCAAATCAAAAAATGGATTGCAGTCATAATTTGGGCACCTTAATATGAAGTTAAGGTTCGCAAAATTTTGTTTTCTAGTGTTCATGTTCGCAAAATCCACATTCTGATGGGTTATGCCTGCTCAGAGGCGTAGGGGGTGAAAAATGACTTCGATGGTAAAACGAAATAATATCTGAGTTTGGACAACAAGATTTTAATTTCTAATAATAACCTGATTTTTATGAAATTTGTATACCCCCGAAAAGGTGGCTAGCGCGGATGGCTCTCGGTCTAAAAAAAATTGTTTTTTCAGCATTATTTATCTTACTAAAATTTATCCTTCTTTCATTATATGCAGTTTTTTTGGGAAGAGAGGGGAGGGGAGGTCCACTGTTAGTCTCGCCAAAGTTTTACAATTTTTTTGGTTAATTTTATGAATTTTTCAATTTGTATTTTCCTTGAAACAACACATGAAAAAATTGTCTAAAATTATTAAAAATCTTCCTTCCTGCTCATATTTTTGACCTAAAGTCCACGATATTCTTACTCAAATGGATACTTCGATAATCTTGGAATTATTAAAATATTGTTCCTCTAAAGATTTTTTCAATACATCGCTCGATGCACTCATCTTCTCAAATTGAAATTGATTCTGCTCTAAAAGCAAATTGGCCCAAGCTTCGTAATAGAAGGATTTTGTTTTGAATCTACCACTGGTAAAATTCGAAATCAGTAAATTTATTTTTGGATGAGTGATCGTTTCCTGAAATCTTTTGAAGTGGGTTTTAACATATCCGATTAGTTGACCAACAGCTTCCTCAATCGGTTGAAGGTATTTTATTTTTATTGCGAAATTTACTGGGAGATTTTCCGTCAAAATATCAAAATCACCTGCTGTTTTGTTTTTCTCCTCTGAGGGCTTTAAATTCTGATTAAAAGCTACATTGGAGTACTTGAAAAGAGTACTTAATCTTGTGATGGCATGTTCCTCAGTGGTGTTCCTAGGTGGATTAAAAAATGGTACAAAACCAAACTGAGTTATGGTTTCAAACATTCCAGGAATATCACTTGCATTGATATTTTTCTGAAAATCATTCGTCAGCTGCGATGAATTTAGGATATCTTGTTTCAAGGATGGAACATATCTTATCCATCGATCTTCTGTAGCTTCTAAACATCGCTTCACTTCCTCATTTGGGAATTTCAAAACAACTGAATCAAATTCAGCATCATATTCTTCCATTTTGGCATATCCCAAACGAAATACTCCTACTTCAAATGGCATAAGAACTCTTGAATTTCGCTCTTTCCCACCCATAACAGCATTTTTAGTTGTCTTGAAATTATTTATTTCGCTGGGTGCGAATCCCCAAGAGCAGAGCCAATCAAACAATGTTGTCAAACCTGCCTCACTCCAGTAATTCTCGAATAATTTGTTCTTCAAACTTTGTATTACTGAAGTAGGATTCAAGACTTTTACTTGATTTTTTTCTGGATCAACAAAGGAATATCCATTATACCATTTTTCCAGCTCACTTATGATTTCATCTGGATCCAGAGTTTTACTACCAATTTCTGGGAAATTTTCAAGATAAGGATTCAAATATTTCTTTATCTCATCAGTAGTGAATCCTGCAGCTGTGGAAAACTGCTCTTTAAAAGTCACATCGTCGAAATCATACAAAAGGCATTCATCTATACAAGTTACCAATTTTGTATCCCCAGTGAGCCAAGCAAATTTAATTATTTCTCGATATGCTTTAATTGTTCCACAAAACTCATCAAAGTCATAGGCTATGCTTTTGACTGTATTTATATCTTTTTGTAGACTGATTGCTTTTTGAACAACGCTATCATATTCATCGATCAATATTACAACGGGTCGTTGAAATTTCTCAAATAATTCATCGATCAGCTCGCCGAAATAGAAATAAGATAATGTATCGTTCAATCCATAACCTTTGCCTATTTGTTTCAACATCATATTCAATTCAGTGAGAAATAAATCTGAAAACGATGTATTGGAAATAGCTTGATCGAAAATCGATATTTTGCTCATGTCGACGTGAATTACCGGATATTCGATCCAAGTTCCATTCTTGCCTTCTGTATTGCCTTTGTTGTAGATTGTTGTATTAACAAACAGATGTTTTTCACCTTTGAAAAAGCTCTTTATCGTTTGCAAAAGTACAGTTTTGCCAAAACCTCTGGGTCTTGAAAAAAATGATACTGAGGAACTATCCACAAAATGTTCCAAGATGGCTGTTTTATCAACATAAATGTAATTGTTTTCTCGTATATCTTGCCAAGAAGAGTTTACATCAGGGAGACGTTGTGGAGGGCTCACTATTTTTTTTGATTTTGTTTCTTGGAAAATTTCTCCTGGTAGAGATGGCTGCTGTGGTATTGAAGATGGTGATGGCACTTTTGATAATTTGGTCCCAGAATATGAGGAATTGATTAGGGATGATTCTGAAGATCCCGACACTGAATGTAGAAATGGAAAAATTCTGAGGGAAATCAAAGATAACGAGAAGTAATAAATTGAAATTTGAGTGTCTTTTGGGCGGAAACCGAAATTCATTTTGATAATTTTATATAGAACATTTTTCAGATGAACTACTGATTTTTTTTATCTGCTTTTTTCTATTGGTACCAAATCCTAAAAAAATATGGAGTAAAGATTTGGATCTTTGATATGTAAAATTAAATTCATGTTCATTGAGCTGATAAGAACATACCTACAATTACATATCTGAATGCGGAAAATTTTTCAGAATTTTAAGCGAGATTTTTTTACAAAACTGGGTACCTACAAATAAACATCTCAAGGCGAAACGTAGGAAATTAAAATTCTTGGTGGTAGTTTTATAAAGGGTTCCCAAAAAACTTATAGTTAATATTTCAGACTCTCAGGAAAATTTGGAGAAAAGTTATTGGATATTGTATCGGTGAATATTTCATTTTTTGAAATGAAAATTCATTCCTCGAGTGTTATTTCTGAATTCTGATGTTGACCTATCCTTCAAAAGGCCAATTTGTTACCGTGGAGACTCAAGGGGCTTCAGTCCCTCTCTTTAAACTCGAAAAAACGATTTTTTCTAAGTACCACAAAGATATAAAAATAATGGTATTTTTTTGCTTTTCGAACCGTACATATTTTTTCAAAAAAAATTCGCCCTCGTTTCGCTGGGGCAATATTTTAGGTATTTTATTTTACCGATTGATGATTTTTCATCTATTTTCAGTCAAAAATCACTGATTTCTCGACTAATTGGTAATTAATTTCCGAGTTGAGCTTACCTTTTGATTCCTCTCCCCAAATCATTTTGAAGAAACCGAAATTTTGTGTAGTTTTTTTTCTTGGGGAAGAGGGGAGGGGTGATCTGAAAATTTATGCAATAAAATTTCATTCGCATTTTTAAAAAAATTTTATTTTTACTTTTTTTTATATTGAAAACTTTTGATCTTTGATTCAACAATTTTAAGATTTGAAAATTACTTTTAAAAATTCATAAACGTCATTTCATCATCTCAATTTTTTAAAATTTTAAAAAATTTTCCTTAAAATTACAACGTGAAAACATAAAATTTAAATATTTATAACGTTTTTTAAATGTATTTTTTTCTGTATTTTGGAAATGTTTGGATGAGGAACGAAGCTTTTTATTAAAATCATCTTCATTTTTATGAATTTAGATAATTCATGAAAATTATGCAATGTTTTTTCAATAATCATCGCCTCATTGGGTTTGAATAGAATTTTCTTTTTAATTCGCCAATATTTGCAGTCGTTCCATTGGCTGCTGAAGGCGGAACATGCTTACAAATGTGCAGTGGAGTTGGACAGGAGAAGAAAGTTCTTCTTTCTAATCTTAGATTTGATTTGATTTTAAAAAAGGAAGTAGACCGCAAAATACTGTGCATTTTTAAAAATTTCTTTTCAATCCCAGAAAAAATGAAAAGTGAATTCCGAAAAAAAAAACTACGTTGAAGGCAGGCAGGATCTCCCTTCAAAAGTCTCCCTTTTTTTTAAAAAAATGGTACTTATGATGATGGAAAATTCTTCCCCAAATTCAGCTTGAAAAATTATCAAATTGTGGAGAAAAAGAAATATTTACCTATCTCCGAAATTTAGAACTCTTTTTCGGAACTTTTGAGTGCAGTATGGATTCTCGAGTCAATTTTTTCCAACTACCTACTCGTAAAATTTTTCAATCAAATATGTATTATTTTTAATTCTCATTGTTCACCTGAGGAGTTTTCTCTCCTAAAAAATTAATTTTATTGCTCCCTCCCACCCTCTACCTCTTTCAAACTAGTCACATGGGTGTAATATTTTTGAAACGAATTAATTGAAAATTGTAATGAAATATTTTGCAAATAGCATTTAAATGTATAAAGGAAAAATTCACAATTGAAAACCTTCATAATCTCCGGATCTTGTCCTCCTTTCCATAAAGAAATTTTTCTTCATCCTTGCTCAAAGTTTTGTAAATTTGATAACCTTGGTGCTACTGAAATGTTGTTTCTCTAAAATATTTTTCAATTCATCATTCGATGCGCTTATCTTCTCAAATCGAATTTTATCCTGCTCCAAAAGCAAATTAGCCCAAGCTTCGAGATGACAGGTTATTGTAAAATTCAAAATCAATACATTTATTTCCGGATGATTAACTATCGGCTCTCGAAATTGTTCAAAATGTGTCTTCGCGAATCCAATAACCTCGTCAACAGCTTTCTCCACCGGATACCGGTATTTTACCTGCATTGCGAAATTTACCGGAAGATTGTCGGTCAAAATATCAAAATCATTTTCCTTCCTTTCAGAGATTTTGGTGCTTTGATGATGAGTAACGTTTGAATACTTCAATAGAGTACATAATCTGGCTGTGGCTTGAGCTTCGACTGTATCCCAAGGAGGACGAAAAGGTACGAAACCAAACTGATTTATGATCTCAAACATTCCAGGAATATCATTTTGATTAATTTTATCTCGAAAATCGCCAGTTAATTGAGGCAAATTTGAGATATCTTTTTTTAATGGTGGAACGTAGGTTATCCATCGATTTTCCAAACACTGTTTCACTTCTTTGTTGGGGAATCTCAAAGTTACCGAATCAGATTCACTATCGTATTCCTCCATTTTTAAAAATCCCATGTAAAATAATCGAACGTGAAATTCGATATAACCTAAGGAACTATATTTGTTGGTAATCTCTTTCAAAGTCCTTTTGAAATTATCCAATTCACTTGGAGCAGGTCCCCAGGGGCAAAGCTGTTCGAATACTGGTATGCAATTTGTTTCGCACCAATATTCCTTGAATAATTTGTTCTTCAAACTTTGAATCACTGAAGTAGGATTCAAAACAATGATTCCTTTTTTTCTGGGGTCTACGAAACTATACCCTCCATACCATTCTACCAACTGATTCATGATTTCATCTGGTTGAGGAATTTTACCATCAATCTCTGGGAAATTTTGAAGCTGAGAAAACATGTATTTTTTTACTTC
Source organism: Pseudococcus jackbeardsleyi (assembly GCA_038380155.1). Classification (NCBI taxonomy): domain Eukaryota; kingdom Metazoa; phylum Arthropoda; class Insecta; order Hemiptera; family Pseudococcidae; genus Pseudococcus; species Pseudococcus jackbeardsleyi. The sequence goes on along the minus strand of CM076240.1, from coordinate 21,378,050 downwards.
GTCTTGTGTGAATCCGGCCAGGGTCGAAAATTGTTCATCGAAAGTCACGTCGACAAAATTATTTGGGCCACAATCCCACAAAGGGTTTACCAATTTTGTATCTCCGGTTAACCACGCAAATTTAATTGATTTCTCGTATGCTTTAATTAGTCCACAGAATGCATCAAAGATGTATGCAATGTTTTCAATTTCCTCTTTGCTTTTTCCTAAACTGATTGCTTGTTGCAAAACATAATCGTATTCGTCGATCAATATTACCACAGGTCGTTGAAATTTATTTTGTAATTTTGAGACTAGACGGCCTAGGTAGAAAAATTCGTCTGTACAATCCAATCCGTAATCGTTGCCTATCTGTGTTAAAGTCTTTTTCAATTCATCTCGGAATATCTGCGGTAGTGAAGTTATATTGGAAATACTTTGATTGAAAATTGATATTTTACTCATGTCAACGTGAATAACTGGATATTCAATCCAACTTCCATTTTTATTTTCTGTGTTTCCGCGGTTGTAAATTTTTGTGTTGACGAACAGATGTTTTTCACCCTTGAAAAAGCTTTTTAGTGTTTGCAAAAATACTGTTTTTCCAAAACCTCTTGGCCTTGAGTAAAAACTTATGTTTCCTATATAGTCCATAAAATATTCCAGGAAACTTGTTTTATCGATGTAGATTAGGTTGTTTTCTCGAATATCTTGCCAGGAAGAGGTTAAATCGGGGAGTCGTTGTGGAGAATTTTCTATCTTATTGGATTCAGTTACCTGGACAATTTCTTTTGTTTGAGACGACTCATTACTAGATTTATTTTGCGATTCTGTCTCTGATGATGGAGATGGAGATGGAGATGGTGATGATGGTGTCAATGATTCGGTTTCAGAATTTGATGAATTGGCGGCAGTTGACTCTACAAAATGTGTAGATTGTAAATTATTAAAGAAAATCAACGATAAGTAATTAATTATGAAAAATGCGTCTTTTATATAAAAACCGTAATTCATTTTGATAAAATATGTGAAAATTCGACTTTAAATTGGTTGCTGTTCGCAGCTTCAGTATGTTTAAGGTACCTATGCATTTTTTCTAAGAAAATACTTTTGCTTCAATGTTGATTGATAAAATTAGATAACGATTTTTTATCTAATAATTGATTTATTCATCACTGATTAAAACGAATTCAACGTTTAAAAATGATCTTTATTTCAAATGTCTACCGAAGCACTAAAATTGAAAAAAAGAAACAAACATTTTCACTAGTTTTTTTTGACGTATCTATTAAAAATCACTCGAAACTGATACAACAAAATTTTGTGAACAAATTTCAAATTTTTTGGCATATTCTCAGCAGATTTTCAAAACTAGATACTTCGTTTTTCAAAGTTTGAAATTTTTTTAAAATTGTCTATTTTTATAATGTAATTGTCTGTGCCATGCCTGTTTTGAAATTGTTTTTAAATTTTTTTGAACATATATCCACTAAAATTTTCGTACTTGTTGAAAATTTTTGAATTTTTTTCTGCTTGAAAATCATAGGGAAATACTGAAACTGTTACAGTGTGAATAAATTTTGTGAAAAAAAATCTCAATCGATTTTGATTTTTTCATCTACTTAATGTAAAAAATTTTGAGCTATGACTTGACTTTTTTTTTATCAATAATAATTTTAAAAATAATTCGTTTTGTGTTTCTAATCACCCAAGTTTTAAAAAATTCATCCGGTATATATCTTTTTTTCGCGTCCTCGTTCTTCCATTCGGTAACACAAATTGGGTGATTTTTAATTTTTTATAGAATTTTTTGCGCTGATCCCCAGAAAGGTAATGAAAAAATTCTATCACTTGAAGATTTTTCGTTACTTGAATTTTTTTTAAAAATATTTTCTAAACTCGTTTTGATAATTTTTTACACTTGAAGTCAATTTTCTAATTGAAGGAAAAGTTTAACGAAAAAAAATGTGTAGAACGTAAAATTGTTTTCTGTGAAGTCCAATTAATTATTTTTTTAGGAAACGTAGCTTTCGAGATGTGTTAGTTGAAAGGTCAATGATAAACTTTTTTAAAATTGAAATTATCCCAAAAACTAAGCCTATTGACTCCCGAATCTGTCCAAAAATAGAATATATTTTTTCCTCGGAGGCAGATTTAGAGAATCGGTTGATAATCGAGCTCAGCATCGTTGAATTGGTGGGAATCTACATGCCATTCGCTATTCTCATCTTTTTGCATCTGTTTTTTCAAAGTAGGGGAGTTCAAACTCAGAAAATGAACAAATATTCAAACTCAGCGCCCTCGAAAACTTGACAAACGACACGTCACACGTTATTTTCAATTTTTTTTGAATTTCGGTCTTATTAAGAGGGCTGATAGGGAGATTCTGAGGGGATGAAACATTTTGTTGAATTTTGACCAAAATTGAGATCCCCTGTGCCCGTTCCCATCTTCAAAAGTAATAAATTTGTTGAAAAATACATAGAAAGTTCTCTTCGTTGTATTTTTTTTTAGATTTTTATTCATCTTTTGTATGAATCATGAAAGTTGAGCTTTCATCATAAATATTCAATTTTGAACTTTTCAAAATGTGGTTTTGAATTTTGAACTTTTCAAAATGTGATTTTCAATTTTGAACTTTTTAAAATGTGATTTTCAATTTTGAACTTTTCAAAATGTGATTTTCAATTTTGCACTTTTCAAAATGTGATTTTCAATTTTAATGTGATTTTCAATTTTGCACTTTTCAAAATGTGATTTTAAATTTTGATTTTTTCAAAATGTGATTTTGAATTTTGAACTTTTCAAAATGTGATTTTCAGTTTTGAACTTTTCAAAATGTGATTTTCAATTTTGAACTTTTCAAAATGTAATTTTCAATTTTGAACTTTTCAAAATGTGATTTTCAATTTTGCACTTTTCAAAATGTGATTTTCAATTTTAATGTGATTTTCAATTTTGCACTTTTCAAAATGTGATTTTAAATTTTGATTTTTTCAAAATGTGATTTTGAATTTTGAACTTTTCAAAATGTGATTTTCAATTTTGAACTTTTCAAAATGTGATTTTCAGTTTTGAACTTTTCAAAATGTGATTTTCAATTTTGAACTTTTCAAAAATTGATTTTCAATTTTGAACTTTTCAAAATGTAATTTTCAATTTTGAACTTTTCAAAATGTGATTTTCAATTTTGCACTTTTCAAAATGTGGTTTTCAATTTTGAACTTTTCAAAATATGATTTTCAATTTTGAACTTTTCAAAATGTGATTTTCAATTTTGAACTTTTCAAAATATGATTTTCAATTTTAAATCTACTTTTAGTTCTCTACAAAACCGCACAAATAGATTCATATTAGATCCAATCAACTTCGGGTAATGCCTTAATCTCGAGATCTGAATCCTAAAAGTTGAGCCATTTCATATAAAAAGTTCTATTTGTTCGAAAATTGCAAGGGTCATCCCCACCCTTCTGAAGGATTAGGATCGAAATGACGATTATTTCTTCGCCATCAATGGGAACCCCTTGAAAAAAAATTGTTACAAAATCGGAAGACCTATGTCAAAACCTACTCGAGTTGAAATGGAATGAGCCAGTATTAAAAATTAGGATAATTTTCGATCTTCGATTTCACATCGTTTCTTTAAATTCCTTAGTTTTGAAAATTACAATTTCAGTTTCTGTTTAATTTGCAGTTTTCCTTGGGGGAGGGAAGGGAGTGTAATGAGACTCAATTTAATGTAAATCAATTACAGAAAATGAAAATAAATCCGTTATCGAGTTCAAGTGGTTTCGAAAAAAATACTCGCGATAAAAAATTCACTATCTCTGCATCTTATTTTCTCTTTACAATCCCTATCATCTTTCAAAAATTTTATTTAATTGAAAAGTTAATTTTTTCCAAATAGATAAATCAAATTAATGAAAATAATTGGAAAATATTACAAAATTTCTATAATCGCAATTAAATCCTCCGCTTCCGGCGTGTATTCAAATCACGTGAAATTTCAACGAATCACAATATTAGACACGATTATCGAACCATTTACTTAGATTGAGTCACTTTGTAATCAATCCAATGAACATTCCTCACACAAAAATGAACAAATCGACATATCGATATCCGAAGTCCACATACGTCTCTCCATAAAAATAGTACAACTTTCCTACATCAAGTATGTCATTTTCGAAACATCCGCGTCTATCTTTCGTCGTCAACTTGCCACGCTGAATTAGACCGGGAGAGGGGGCAATTTGCAAAAATTATCGATCGTTCGCGAAATCTCCATCGAAATCGTCGCAGTTTTCGAGAGTAAACACGTAATGTACATACGACAGGGTCGAATTGAAACGTCACGTCAGTGGCAGAATGAAATAAACGAAGGCGTGGTACAGCTACAGACGATCGTCTTTAAAATGGGGTCGATTTTCAGGCCTCCCGAACGCAATTTGCCCATCGTGCGGTGGTTGCAAAAGCCCACCCTTGGTGGAAATTTTTTGATAACGTGGCTCTTCGCCGGATGATTATACCGATGGCTATTGTAACGTTTTATAGTGTCAAACATACCCTGGCAAACAATTTATCGGAAACACTGACCAGAGACGATTTCAGGTTACGCCCATCTTTACCCAAAACTACCGAGTATTTCCCAAAACGCTATTTTACTTTTAACGACCTATGAGCTCTCGCATTTGCTGGGCGAATTTTTCAACTTATAATTTTTTTTACACCATTCGAACACGTGCAAGGTAATAAAAATTATCTGCGAGATGTTTCACGCCGAATGACTCACGCGAGTAGTTTTTTTTTTATCTCGAAACAATAAACTTATTGCTCGATTCGTTTCGTAAAAAAATTTCGTAATTCGAGTTTATACATTTTAGTTTTTCATGTGTATAGAAAAACGATTTCACGTCGAGAGTAATTTTTCATAAAAATATCGCCAACTTGGCTTTTGCAATTTTTAGCCACCACTCATTGCGTTTTATTGTTGATTTTGCTGACACGGTAAGAAAAACGTACCGAACGGAATTATCTCTCGGTTTTATTAGCGTTTTGGCTTTTTTTTCTCTTCGTGAAGAGTTTTTTCTCCGCTCTGTAGTAGCACGTCCTCGATAATAAAGTACGTAGAAATTTAACGTGGGTGTGCGCAACCGAACAAATCTCAAAACTTAGGTCATTACCGGACTTTACTAGCTTTTACGTATTTACCGGGCACGCCCAGTTTGCGAATAAAACCGCACATCCAATTATTGTCGTCCAATTTCCTCGTATACTCTAAATTCGCCCCGTTTAAAAACCCTTAATTGCGTTTACCATCAAGCTGCTCCCATTGCGGATAAATTATTTTTTAATGCGTGTACTTTTATTAAAAGAGCCAGCCGCGGGTGGCATTTTAGCGCGCAATTTATCCGCAGTTGTTGGTAGTTCGGTGTGGTATTTGCTTTTGAAGTGGCGGAGGATTGGGTTGGGGTCATTTTTTTCCACTTTTCGAAAAGGTGGCGCGAATTGCGAGATTTTCGCCAGTAAGGTCGATTTGGTTGCTAGGTCTGTGCGCCTGGCGCTGAAACCGTAGGCAAAACTAATGTCACGAAATGTGTTGAAAAGATGCTCGAAGTTGAGCAGGGGTTTTTGAATGTCTTTTTCGTGGATGGAAGGAAATTTTTCATTATGAGATGTGATGTAGTTTTTGAATTCTCTTTTCGACCAGAATTACCGAATCCGAAAAACCGAAGTGTTTGGATAGGGAAAAAATCCAACATTTTTTTCATGTTCTCTGATTAACGAATGTCGAATGGCAAGACTTTCCAGGGTGTCTAACAGGTAGTGAAAGTAGTGAAAGTAGTGAAGAAGTTGTGAAAAAGTTGTGAATTTTAAAGAAAAGGTAATGAAAAAATCCAAAGACACGAATTATATTTGTTGAAATAACATTAATTAAACAATGGAAAACTTTTGGCTTTAAAACATCTTTTTTCAAAAAAATTTTCTGGGTGCCATTTTTTCAAAGAAACTGAAATTGTTTTTAAATTCAGTTGGAAATCCTTAGAAGAAAATGCGTTCCAGTATTTTATACTTTTACTGGAAAAAAGTACAAAATACCGGAACACATTTTCTTCTAAGGATTTCCAACTGAATTTAAAAACAATTTCAGTTTCTTAACCGTATTTTTTCTATTTGCATCCCTTCAACAACAGATTAAAAGTTTTATCTGTTCATTATTCAAAAAAAAAACAACAACAACAAAGAAGCAGTTTCAATGATGTTGGATATTCATTAGACCTATTATTTTTATATATTGCAGGAATATCATCTTCTAATCATTATTTACTTCTAATTAATTTTTTTGTTCCATTTTGAAACCTGCCTTGTTGCCATTATTCTTTATCCGCTGAATTAATTTTTTTGACACACCCATTTCATCCAATAATATTCCCAAGGCGGTTAATACATCTTGGTGAAAAAATTCATTTAAATTCCTACCTAACCATTTCTTATATCCATCATGAATTTTAGCAGATATTAATCTGTATGCCCTGGCAACACTCTTACTGAACTTTTCAACTGAAACATTTGCTTCATTTAACCGGTTACGAAGTTTTTTTAGCGATTCATTTGGCGCATTTTTAAGATAATATGTGAATTTTTGATACCGCCTCTCTTCATGAAGCTCATGATCAGTTTTTCCTTTCAATCTCTCTCTATCCCATACAATCTTCTTTTGTTCAAAATCACTATCATATGATTGCGGGAAATTGTTTTCTTCGTAATATTCGATTTGTTGTCGAATAAGTTCAAACCAAGCCCATTCTTCGGCCAATTCCTAAAAAAAAAAAATTGATAAATGTATGCGAGTAATATCACATCTAAATTTACGAAATCATTGATACCAATAATTTCACAAAAAATGAATTGAAACTGTTGAAAGTAGCAGATTCTAGTACAAAATTTTGAAAATTCTTTAAAAATGTATTGAAAAAGCTATTGTAATTAGGTACTGAATATTAGGGTGGGCCGAAAAAACAATATTTTCGATTTTCAAAAACATACCCCTGCAAAAGTTGTTGGCTGATGAGACCTGAAGAATAAAAAAAAATAATTCAAAATCAATTCATATCTTCCGATCACGCATTGGCGTTAAAGTTTTTAAAAATTGGCAAAAATTTAAAATTTTAAAAATTTTGAAAAAATTCAAAATTGAATAAAATCACTGCTTTTTGGTTCGAATAGTCACTAGATAAGCTCTAAAACCAATTTAAATAAATTTTAAATTTTTTCAAAATTTTCTAAAATTTTTGAAAATATTGAATTTTTACCAATTTTTGAAAATTTTAATGCCAATGCGCGATCGGAAGATATGAATTGATTTTGAATTTTTTTTTTATTCGAATATCTAAAAAAAAAAATTTGTTCACTCTAATACTTAGTTCATGTTAAAAGGAATAAATAATTGAATTACCTTTTCTTTCTTACAAACTCCTTGTTCTACCAACAGTTTGTCAGCCTTGATGGCTTTTCTCCCCAATGACGCCAGTTCACCTAAAAATTCTCCTTTTCGTAGTACTTTTGTATCTTTATCATCAGTATTTAAAAAATCTTCAAATTTTTTCAACGCAGGAGCGATTTCCTAAAAAATAAATACAAGAATGTTTATTAACAGGTACCTATTATAATGAATTCGTAAAGATTAACAAAGATAACTTACGTTTTGCACTTGATGTTCTATATCAGGTTCAGGTACCTCTTCTTTAATAGGTGACAGTGCGCTAGGGCATGATAAAATGAAGACGTATATAACAAAATTTTTAAAAATTGTAAACATTTTTTACACTTTCTAAGGTATAAAAGGATGTTGAAATTGTATTAGTATTAGCCTGACTACAGCCACTTAAGTAATGTGAATATTGAATGTTGAGAAATATTTAACCAATAGATGGAATTTATTAATCTAATAATCTTCCTTCAGGTTATCTTTTTGATTGGTATTTTTTTCATCTCAAATACCTCTTATAATAGGTATTAATTTTTCTAGTTAAATCAGTACATGCTTAATATCTATCAACATGATAAGTATACATTATTCATGCAATTGAAAATTAATATTAAAACACAGAGATTGAAGAAAGATATGAAACCATAAATTGAAAAAACAAAAAACTCCCAATAAACCAAAAAAAAAAATGATTCGAAATTTTTTCAAAATTCTTGATATGTACCTACAAAATTGTTTCAGAATAGAAAATTTTCAAAAAAATTGTTTGAATGTTTATGAAGATGATTCTTCTCTTCCCATTAATAGGTACTTTTTTAGGTACTTGACCATACTAAATTTTTTTTTAAAAATACCAAAAATTTGTAAAACAAGCAGATATTAATTGTGAAGAAATTTACTGTCACTGGTCACTGGTCAGTGGTCAGTAAATGAAGTCATTCAGAAATTACGATTTTAAATTTTTATTTTTCTCAAAAAATCAATAAATTTTTGAAAGTTTTTTTTTCAAAAAAAAAATCATTTTTTTAATTCTTTGTCGTCCAAACCATGAAGAAAATCTAAAAAAAATGACGTACCTACCTGATTTTTTTCACCCCTCTTGAAATTTTTTACTGATTTAAAAAAAGAGATACCTATTCTCTTACATAAACTGAAATTTAAAAAGTCATACTTATTTTTCTGGAGATGCAGAATATTCTATCTCGTGACAGAATTTTTAAAAAAACCTCCCCATCATGTTTCAAAAATATCCTATGTAGAAGGTCTGAAAAATAATGAAAAAAAAATGAATCTAAAAAACCTGCAAAAATTATGGAAAATCATTCCTGAAATATTGTGGACACCCTAATTATTTTGCGTATCTTTAACACTAAGAAGGAAAAATTTTCCAGGGAATGGTATCCAAAAATGAAGAAATATTTCATAAAATAATTCGTGTTTGAAATATTTTAGATTTGATATTGGGCAAAAACCCAGTTCAAAAATCGATCATTTGCGCGAGCAATTTTTTCATAAGAATTTTGTTGCTCTGTCAGTTTCAAATGGAGCCATCGGAATTTTACCTTACTTACCTAATGATGTATGTATTTCCACAACTAAAAATAAATCTTTAAAAAGAGTAGCCTATTTTGCATCTTCAATTTTGAAGATAGGCAACTTCTTTACGTGACGTATTTCCTATCATTTTTTTTCTTACGTTGGCGTGTGATGAAAAATTCGTCATTCGTCACATTTTCGATGAATAATTCGGGTGTATTTTAATTCATTTCTTACGCATATCTCCTACATATTAACATCTAGTGAGAAGAAACGCTCAATGAATAAAATCAGATTGCTTAAGTACCTAGCACTAATGTGTTATTTAAATTTCAATTGAAAATTTTCGCCTTCGAAGTTGCTGAAGTGGCAACCATCGATTCATTTGAAGTGAAATAAATTACATACGAGGAAAAAAATACGGCGGAACGTAACTCATTCGGTTTGATGGTGAAAATACGTGTCATTTCATCGAATTAACTACACGTTGGTTTGGAAAGTACGACTACAATTGTTGGGTACAATACCAATACATTTTGGGTAAGCTTGCGATGAAAATTGGAGTGAAATTACGAATGAAATCTGAGTAGAAAATTTTTTAAAAGTCCGTATTTTTTATTAAAGGGAGTAAAACAAATCGTGAGAATTAGAATTTGAAAATATTGAATGAGATTACATTGGGAAGGTATTGAAATGATTACTTAGGTACCACTGATGGTAATAAAAAAATTATTTTTGGACGAGAATGGGATTTTTGGAATAGATGCATTCATAATTCAAAACCTTCGTTGACAAAATTTTATTTAAGTACTTACCTTATTAGATTTTTGATTTTTAGGTTGTGATGGAATTTCACAAATTTGAAAATGTGTTTTTCAGCAAAGATTTTGACCCTTTGAAAAAAAAGAGTAAAACTGATGAAAATTCGGAATTGCCTGAATACTTTTAGACCTTTTCCAACTCAAGTTTAACCATTTTCAGCTATTTTGGAACCTTCCGGTGAAAAATCATTTTTTCTCTCAATTTTATGCATTTATTCAAAAGACATTCGAATCAATTCTGACGACTCAAAATCAAAATCGAGTTATAGAGGAAATCATCTGTTGTAATTAAAATTGGGGGCATTAATGGAGGACTAAAATGTGAAAATCATCGATTAAGACATTATTTCCATCGACATGGAAAATACAGTTTTTTCAAATTGATTTTTCCCATACAGCAACTTTTTTTTTCAAAAAAGACTTCTTTTTCTCAAAATTAAAAAATTAAACTGTATGATAATTGTATTGGTAGGTACCTACATAAAGTTAAGGTACCTCTGCTCAAAATGATTTTTTGATTGCTTTTCAAATTTTTATTGGTAAATTTGGTTGATCAAAATTATACTTATCTGAAAATGTTAATAAAGGCACCTGAAAAACAGTTAAAATTTCCACTAGTTTTGCTATTTTTTTTTCATCGGGTGATTCTGAAAATTTGAGAAAGGAAAATTTATGGGAATTTTGCCTGAAATGATTTTTTTTTAAATCAATTTTTTTGAAAGCGTATTTTTTTAATACTCCATGAATGGAAATAAATGCTATGACCCCTTGAATACTTTTTCATTTATTAATCATTGAAAATTATCGAAAATCATTTTAAAAAACTGTCAAAATTACCGCAAAAAAGTCATTGAAAGTAAACAGTGAAAAAAATACCAGAAGATCAAAATCTTAGCAATTCGCTGAAAAATCTGTCAATTTCTTTGAAAAATCATTTTTTTTTGGGGGGGGGATTGGAAAAGTCAATTGAGAAGAGATTTTTAATGTTTTAGCCTGAAATTATCTGAATTTTCATTGCTACAGATATCAAGACTCGATTTTTCCCCCTTTTCCAATAATTTTCAATTCTGCTGTTCATAGGCGCACCTAAGAGAGGGGCTCAAAGGGTTCGAGCCCTTCCTTAAGCTCGGAAAAAATTTTTTTGCAAAGATGTTAAAAAGTTCATTTATCTGCTTTTTAAACAGTATTTTTTCCAAAAAATTTCCCCCTTTGCTCGGAGCAATGTTCTATTCATTTTAGTTCAAAATTTGATCATTTTTGACTGATTTTTCAATCAAAAATCACTGATTTCTCAATAAATTCTCAATTTGTCAGAAAAATTTCATAATTTTTAATTGAAAGAACAGTAAAAAATAATAAATTTGAAATTAGACCCCTTCTCCTATTTTTCTCAAATTTTCAGCCCCTCGCTTAATTAATTTCTGGATGCGCTTATGCTGCTGTTAGAGGTATTTTTTTTATTTACTTGGAAATTTTTCAGTCATAAATTCATAATCTCAATTTTTGTGCGGGGAAAAGGAAGTTCAAAATTTTTTAGAATTGAATTTAAATTGTTTTTGTTGCCGAAAAGGAGATATCAAAAAATCTTATGAAATGCATTCAAAATTTTTAAATCGACTATTTATTTTATAATAAATTTTTAAAAAATCCACAACCATCCTACCCAGAAACCTCGCTAAAAAACCAACCTCGAAAGTCGAATTATAAATTACCAACTTTAATAAAAATCCACCTCCCAGGAAAGAAAAAATTTCCCACCATTAAAAACCTACTCCTACCGCAAATCGTACCATTATCCCAACCCATTTGACGATTTACAAACCTCCGCGAATTTTTCACCGTATATTCGGGAAAAATATAAAAATAAAATATTTACCCCTAAAAATCGTATCCGCCGCCCAACCAGCTCAAAGTCATACTCGCAAGAACGGAAAAGAACCACGAACCCGCGTCATTTGCGGAAAAAAAAGGCGATACCGCCGCCGCTATATTAAAAAGCATCCAGGGCGAGGAGACGAAATACACTCTTGGAAAAATTAGCGAACCGTATCTAAAATACCGGAACAATGAAACGTCGCACTCAAGTTTGCGTTTTACGCTCTGTTGACCTCCCATGAATTTGATTATCCGGCTAAAGTTAAGGGATGAGTGATATGTATAACTGTAACTGTTACCCTGCTTGCTGCTCGCTCCGAAAATTCCCTAATCTTTATTTTCGCCACCGCCCTGTTCGCGACCAGAGCTTTTTCGCTCGTAATTCAAGAAAATTCGTTAAAATTCGCAGAACCTCCTGTTTTGTTATGATTTCAGCTACGAAACGGAAGTTGTTTTTGTTTCCTTCGCTCCTTACCCCTGTGACTCGATAGGGATCCTTTAATGTTAAGTAGATTTGCGGGTATTCTCCAGATATACGAAATGTATACCCCGTGGTGGGGCGTTTATTAAAAAAATATCGAAATTTAACAGGTGGTTAACCCTCGAGCACTGGTGAGCTTTTGGGAATAGATACAATACTCGGGTAATGAATCGACCGCACATGCCACGATGGGTTGGGATGGCGATGCCGAAGCAGGGGGGGACGGAAACACACGATTTATTCAAATGATCGACCGTCTCTGTGAAGTTCTACGAAATTTCCCGAATTTCCAATAATACTGCAGACGATCGAACGTGCCCGATATTTAAATTAAGCTCGAGCGGTATCCGAGTATGAAACAGAGGAGCTAACATGAGATATCCGGTAGGTAAGAAAATTATCAGAGGCGATTTGCCGATGCCGGCGATCGGTATTTATTCAATTACACCGTCAAAGTATTCGGATCCCCTTTGTGGGTGTCTGTGATTTTTAATTATTGAAATTAGTATCGCGTTTTGCTTGTTTGTAAACGCGTCAATTCCATTTAAAAATGTTCGACCGTTGGTACGATAAGAATAATAAATAGTTGAGAATCTGGCGAGGTCGTTCGTCTGCGTATTGTGTAAATGAATAAATGCTACCGAATGCGGCACCTTTTTCATCATATTCTCGCGCGGTCTCGGCCTCCGGCTTGGGCTCGGGGTGTGGACAGTTTGGTCTTTGTAGTCGGATAACGTTCGGGTCTTCGGGTGTAGATTTGTAATTGATATAGAGCTATGGATTTTATACTGAATCGTCTGTTATCAATGGAGGATCAGATTTGTGGACCGTTGTTGTTGAGTTTTGCCTTCGTGAAGTTTATCGAGGTGTTTGGTTCGTGGTTTGTAAGGTATCTATGGATGATTTGCTTACAGGTGTAGTCTTTTGATTGAAATACATAGAGATTTGGGTGTATTAAGGTTAAATACCATTGTGATTATGGATTTCCTTCGATGCGGATATTATCGTGTTTTGTGGTGTGGTTTTGTATAAGGAGAGGTACCTATTCGATATAAAGCGGAAACCGGATAGGGATATTTGTGGGATGCGATTTGAATTTAAATCGTGTCAAATTTTGAGTGTTTAGTGATAGAGCGGTTCAATATGATGGCTTAATTAGGCAGGTAATCTGAAAAAGGGTCTTTTTTGCAATTTTTTTACGTCAAAAAGTAGGTAGGTAAGTAGTAAAAAAAAGAGAGAACTTTGCTGAAAAAATTTATAAAACGTAGAAAAATTGGAGAACGAAAACGTAAGGAACTATAATCAGGAAGTTCGCCTACTTTTTAGGGAGGGGAAAAATGTTTAGAAATCTAAAACCTGGCATTGATTTTTCAGTTTGATATGAAATCAATTTTTTATACTCCTCTTTAAGATCATCTGTTTCGTTACTTGAAGTAAAACGTATTAACCCTAGGTAGACCACCAAAAAAAAACCACCTGGTGCCAAAAACGGCACTACAATGCTTTTTTAAGAAAAAAAACCACCTCGTGCCAAAAACGGCACTACAATGTTAAGGAAATACATTTAGTGCCGTTTTTGGCACCAGGTGGTTTTTTTTTCGAAAAATGCATTGTAGTGCCGTTTTTGGCACTGGTGGTCTATATAGGGTTAAAAATAGCTCTCAAGGGATGTAATGAATCATAAAGTTATTGGAGTGATTTAAAATGTCTTTTGAGTGATTTTTTATGTCACTGGATTGCAGGCTTGGTGAAAGGGGGGACATTTGTACCGAGTCCTTCGAAGGAGATTTTAAATTTATCTACAAAAGTGTAAAAAAGTGCATTTTTTACTCTTCGAACAGTATTAATTTTTTGAAAAATTTTCGCTTTCGCTTCGCTCGGGCAATATTCTGGTCATTATTTTGAAAATTTATGATTTTTTTCTGACTTTTCAGTCAAAAATCTTTTTTTTTTCAATCAATTCTTAAACTGTCAAATAACATGAAAAATGAGCGAAAAAAATCATATATATTGAAGTCAGAATTTCAGTTTTTTCAAACTTTCACCAAAAATTTCCGCCCGCTGCGTTTTCTTGTCATTGGAATGATTTATAAAGTCATTGGAGTGATTTTCTGTCACTGTGCCATTGGAATGATTTTTTTTATGTCATTGGAATGAATCACAAAGTCATTGGACTGATTTTTCACGTCATTGTGGTCATTCTTAAAGTCATTATTTTTTATGCCATTGGAGTCATATGCGGATCCAAGGGGGGGGGGTCAGGGGGCTTGAGCTCCCCCCCCCCAGCTCGGAAAAAATAAGTTTTTAATGGCAAAAATGTGGGAAAAGTGCATTTTTTCGTTTTTTAAACAATATCTTTTCAAAAAAATTTCGCCCTCGCTTCGCTCTGGCAGTATTTCAATCATTTTATTTTAAAAGTTGATGATTTTAGACTGATTTTTCAGTCAAAAATCACCAATTCTTCAATAAATTCTCCGTTTACCAGAAAAAATAGATAATTTTTGACCGAAAGATCAGTGAAAAATGGCTAATTTGAAATTTGACTTCTTCCTAATTTTTTTCAGAAATTCTGAGCCCCTCCCTTAATTAATTTCTGGGTGCGCCTATGATTGGAGTGATTCGTGACGTCATTAGAGTGAATTTTCTTGTCATTGGGCGATGAAGTTGATTCATAAAATCATTGGAGTGATTTATTGAGTTACTGAAGTAATTGTCCATGCCATTGGAGTGATAATGTGTAGTGGAGTGGTTCATGACGTCATTGTAGTCATTTGCAAAGTCATTGAACTGATTTCTCATGTCAATGGACAATTGGATTGAAGTGATTTATAAAGTCGGTGGAGTGGTTCATGAAGTCATTGTACCATTGTAGTCATTTGCAAAACCATTTGAAGAATTTTTTAATGGTTGAACTTGCATCTTTTTTGAAAAAAAAAAATATATATTTCTGTTTGATTGGGGTAAAAATCGAGTTGAAAAAATACTGAGAAAAAATTTAGGTGTGGAGAAATACTTCAAAAAAAATTCAGATGTGAAAATTTTGAGAAAAATATTTTTCATGACGTCAATCAAAATAGAAATTAGGTATTTTTTTAAAAAAAAGTGATGTTCAACAATGGGAAAATTCTTCAGATAAAATTACAATGGAAAAAATTTCATCAGAAAAATTGCTGATGAAAAAAATTGGTGGTGGAAAACTTACGTCAGAAAAAAATTGGTCACAGAAAAATAACATCAGAAAAAAATTATACTCCTACTGTTACGTCATTTTTAAACAGTTTAGAATTTTTTGAAGAAGTTTTCAAAATTTTTTCCTTGTAATTTTTCAAACTCTTAATTTTTTCTCTAAATTTTTTCACCAAAATTTTTTTCTGATGTTATTTTTCTGCGACAATTTTTTTTCGGACGTAAGTTTTCCACCACCAAATTTTTTTCATCATCAATTTTTCTGACGCAATTTTTTCCACTGTAATTTTTTTTGAAGAATTTTCCAATTGTTTTACTTCACCTTTAAAAAAAATTTCTGTTTGATTGACATCATGAAAAATATTTTTCTCAAAATTTTCTGTTCTGAATTTTTTTATACTAAAAGTATTTCTCCACATCTAAATTTTTCTCAGTATTTTTTCAACTCGATTTTTTCCCCTCATAATTTCTATGACGTCAATCAAACAGAAATTTTTTTTTTTCAAGAAAAATGTCAGGGGAGAAGATTATGAGAAAAAAAATTTATTCGTGGAAGAATAACATCAAAAAAAATCAGTGTTGATAAAATTACGTGTAGAAAATTGGAAAATTTTTATGTCATTGGGGTGATTTTCCTGGTTATTATTTTCGTTTTTTAAGGTCAAAATAATTAGTTTGAAAGTTGCTTGTTCCAAAATTACACCTTTATCGAAGTTTTTTCTTTAGATATTTGATGCAAATTGTATAAGAACTTGATAATACCCGTGTAATTGTGATTTCTTGGTACATTTATGAATGAAAATGTTTCAAATTATGAATTTACTGTTCTCATAGTGTACTTTTTTGGGGGTTGGGGGTGAGGAGGGAATGGTAAAAAGTGAAAGGTGAACTAAAAATTTGTCAAAAAAATTCTGAAGTTCGGACACACCCCCCCCCCCTCCTATAAGAAATTCCTGGCTATGCCACTGCCTTTATACCTTCATCAAAATTTTTGGACTTTTTCATTCTTTGAAAAAAAGTATCATGCAATTTCTATGTTTGCTTTATCCTTTCCCCTAATTGCCAATTTCACGCTTTGTCACAGCCAATTGAACGCAAAATATTCTTTCATCTTTCAATAGGACGAGTTCGGGTACCTTATAAAAACCAATAAATCGAGTTCATCGTTACACGGTAAATCAATCAAATAAAAAAGATTCAAACACCGTGCATACAAAGCTGCTAAATGCCAAGTTATCACATTCCTAAAATGACATCTCCTGCATCGCGACGAGACTACGTTAACCATTCCCCAGCGTATTTTAAAATCGCCTCGCAATCAAAAGAAAAAGAATCACGCGCTGTGGCCGTATTAAAAGCGTCTAAAAATCAATTTTTCATATTTACAATTCACAAATATAGCTCTCGGAACGACCCACAAGATTCTGCGGTTTATTCCAATTCGTAATGCAAAACGGTGGCTATCGCTCGTTGCGCATAAAAGTATGGCATAAAAGGGGAACCAGCAGGGAGAGGAATAGGGGGCGAAGATGAAGAAGAAAAAAAAAGGTGAAGATTTTATGTAAACATCTGTGATACGGTCGTTTATCATAGACGCCGTATAATAATAGCGAATAAGTTATACGTGTAAAACATCAAAGAAATCTTTTACGCGGTTCTTTGGTTTCGAAAATAGAGAGGTCCCTTTGTACTCGAGTTTACACATGTAATATCCCTATATCCCTATCCATAACGTAAGATTCGAAAATCTTTGTATTTTTTTCAATGGAATTTTTTTCTGGACTTTTAGGATGTAGAAGGTACCTTTTCGTAAAATGGCCATTTTTTTGGTATAGTGTTGGGCTAAATTAATTAATATTTTTGAAAAATCGACAATCGATTTAATTAATAAAAAAAAAATTATTTTTCGATTCATCGATGAAAAAATTGACGAATATTAATTGATTTTAATTTATTGAGGAAGAAAATTACTATTATTTTCTGTTTTAGTGCTATCAGCGCTGCCAACCAAACTTAAATTCCTTAAAGTTGAAATCCTTGTTACCTGCTACTTAATTCTGAAAAAAATGAAGTAAAAACGTATAAAAATTGAACTATTTTTATTCAAACAAATTTTAGAAATTATTAAAGAACTATCCGTTTTTTTTTTAGTCAAAATTGGACATTTTGGAAAAATTGAGTAAGGTTACATGTGAAAATTTTTGGTAAAAAAGGATTTACTCAGTAAGATGGTGAAATCAGCTAGAATTAAATCGAAAATGATACTGATACTGAATTTTACTTGGGCCCTGAACAAGTGAACATTTACTCGAGCTTGAGCGAAATTGAGGCATTTTTTCAGTCTTCTGTCGTAAGATCCTGACCGCCATTTTCCTGTAGAGGGCGCTGTGGGAAATCTGACGTGTTACACTTAATATCTTTTTATTGTTTTTTTGACAATGTTGCAGTCATTTTAGGAGTATGGAGAGAATTTATGTGTTATCCTCGATTAAATAACAAATATTTAAAAAAAAAATTCAGCCGTTTCATTTCCCCATCCCAAAACATTGAAATTTTCAAATTCCTCGCAAGTCCTAAATAGGGAAAATATAGGGGAAAAATCAAAAAAGGATCATAGGTATACTTTCGTGACACCTACAATTTTTATGAAAATCTAAAAAAATTCCCATTCTTCTTCTTGACCAGTTTGGAGTCACAAGTGGATTTCATCATCTTATCGGAGGAGACTCTTCAAAAAAAAAATTGGAACAAGGTATGTTCTAAAAAATGTGTATTTTTGCTACCCCACTCAAAGTAAAATTTGAACCCAAACTAAAATAAATCAAAAATCCTAAATTTTAGATGCTAAAGTTGATTTCTCGAATTTTGGCGAATTTTTGAAACTTCAAAATTGGCACCTTGTTAATCTAATTAATGAAAAAATCGAAAATTTGGTGCATAGGTACCCTATTTTCGACCCTCCCAATTGATTGAAAATAGTTTCTGGACGTTTCAGAGACTCTAGAAAATTTTAGAATTTTCCAACGCTCGAGAAAGCCCATGAAAATGGTCCATATGAACTTTCAGCCCCTAAAAAACATGAGAAACCTACTCTCCTAAATCTGAATCAGTCAAAAAATTGAAAATTGACTGATTAAACAGCGAAAAGTGTGCAACTGGTAATCAGTGAAATGTGACTGTCAATCAGGGAAAAATTACTGATTCAATTAGTGAATTTTCATTTTTGAATCAGTAATCTTTTTTTAACTAATGAAATGAATCAGTAAAAATTTCAATTTACTAATTCAATCAGTGATTAATTACTGATTCAATCGGTAAATTAAAATTTTTTAGTAATTCATTTCAGTAGTTAGAAAAAAATACCGATTCAAAAACTAAAATTCACTGATTAGTGATTAAATCAGTAAAATTTTCATTGATTTCTACGGTTGCACACTTTTGGCTTTTTAATCGGTCAATTTCAACTGATTCAAATTTAGAGAGTATAATTTTCCAAAATTCGCAACTTTGAGCTCAAATCTATACATTTTGACTGACAATTATTCTGGAAAAATTCCATTTACCATCAAAAAATATGAATTCAAAATTGAACTCAAAGTAACCAATTTCGAAAAATCCTTAATCGATCAAACAATTCACGAATATTGACTATCCACGATTTATAGGTATTGAAGTTGATATGAATTATTTTTACAGGCTTTTCTCTAGCATTGGGAAATTCCCAATTTTTTTGGAGGCCCTGAAAAGTCTTGAAAATGCTTTCAATCAATTGGGGAGGTCGAAAATGGGGTATATACCCAATTTCGGCTTTTTGAGTTGATCAGATTAAATATTCATATTTCATATTTTGCTGGAAGATAATTTTGAAATTTCAAAAATTCACTGAAATTTGAGAAATTAAATTTTCCAACTTTAGCACCTGAAATTTTAGCTGTAGAGCTTTTTTATGATGTTTTTTCGATTTATTTTTGTTTGGGTTCAAATTTTTACTTTGGGTTGGGATACCTTTCTTTGTCAGAATATAGATAAAATTTCTCAACAACTAATTCCTAAAAATTGGAGAAAATGGTTTTAAAGGTTGAAAAATTGTTGAGTAATTTTTTGAAGAATTTCACTTTTTTTTAGGAATGTAGAAAAAATTTTGAAAAAAAATAAAACATTAGCCAAAAACACTCCCTTTTCAGATAAAAGCTTATATTTTTCCAATTTTTCCTTAAATTTTTCGCGTTGCTTCAATTTTTTTTTAATTTTTGACAGAAAAACAATTGATCATGCGATTATTTATGCTGAACGATCGATCAATCGATTATTCGATATCGCTGAAAAAATCTCCCTTCGATTACTTTCTACGTCGATTATCGATCAATCGCCCAATACTACTTTTTGGTCGAGTGTGATAAAAATAAACGACCCTTTCGGCATCTCGGACAGGACGTGGAAAACACACATGGCACACCACTCCGCATACGGAGCTAATTACTAATAAAGCATGGCTAAATGATTTTCCTTTAAATGCAACTCGTGCTGATAATTGAGCGGCAATTTGTGGTACGTTATTTTGGTTAAACACTCGGCAAAATGCCGCCGCGAAATATTTTTAACACGTTGGATCGTTTCCAGCATAATTTAACTTCAATTACGATCAAACGAGAACGTTAATACGCCGCCAATTACATATTACCTTCGTGTTCATTACACACAAACGTTGGTTCGGACGATCGTTTATTATAAAATCAACGTACGCGACATTTTGTAGGTGGCACACGGCGTGAAAATTTTTTCAATTTTTTCCCCCCTCTCTGGGCCCCTCATGGGTTCGCGGATCGTTCGATGCAGCGAAGTTGGAAGGTGGGCTACGTATGTACTTGTAATTTATACCCAAACGTTGAAATTATTGTTAGCGGTTTCATTAATCTGATTCCAAGCAGGAGGTCGAAAAGTTAACAGAGGGTGGAATTTACCCAGCATTTCCTTTCCCCTTTACCTCCTTCCTATAAAGCTCGAGCTCGTTATGTTTTTTAAATGTATAAACGACGTGTATTAAATGAATCTCCGTGTATTGCTCTTTGGGTCATTACGAGAAGCTCCCAAACGTACTGTAGTACGATGAATAATTAATAAATAAGTAGGACACATATTTACCGTTAATAATAAGAATTAAAGTATACGTGACTAGAATAAGGTACCCTAAAACCGCCTACGTGATGTGGGACATATGCACAAACTTTGTATTTTATATAAATTAATCCACCGCCTTACGACTCGTGTCATTCGGTATATCTTTTCGTGTTAGCCTCTGCCTTGTAGTAAGCTAACGTCAGAATAAACTACGTGATTAAGAAGTGAACCCGCGTATTCATTTTCGTAACCTACCGCGTCTTTTATTACCGTTAATTATTTCTTGGTCTCCCCCGATGATCACCTGCTTAATAATCGAATAAACTAATTATTCACTGGTTAGTATCATTCCTCATATTAGAGTGATCATCGAGGGATCCCTGATACCTTTTGGTCGTACTACAAAATGGCGCCCAACTACAGGTGCTTCTAAATCACAAAAATTCAAATTATTAAAACCGTATCGCTTCACTAGTATTCGTTTCGCGCTATCATCAAATCAATGGGTGAAAAACCCTAGATGACCAAGGACGAAGACATCGAAGATATTCTGAACCAGACTTTCCTTGGTGGACAACGTTTGCAAATCCCGGATTTGCCAGAAGAAGATAGTACTACGAAAATAAAGCGAAGCATCTCAGCACCAGGGAAATCGTTGATAGCTACAACAAGCAATAACATTGATAGTCAGACGCTAGACTCCGATTCCTTCACAATTGAGAACGAAGCAGACCAAACGCTTGGGTGGATTTACGGGATCTCGTCGGAACGGTTTGAGAAATATTTTACTAACAACGGGATAAAATTAGAATCTAACCTAAATAATTACCGTAAAAAACTTCGTTCATTAATCGCAAATAATTCTACAGTAGGACAAAAAATAAAAAACGAGTATTTTACTGAGATATTTGAATCCTTAAACCCCCAAATCGATTTTAACCTTTTTACAAAACTAATTGGAAACCACATAATGGCTACGGAAGCCACAACCAAAAGTCCCAAAATCCTTTTTCAACCAACAAAATTTTCTGGAATAAATGACAACTTCCAAGTATACATTAAAAAATATAACCTTACGGCCAAACTCAACGGTTGGACAGACGCGGATAAGTTAAAATTTTTCCCGGCATATCTCACTGGCCTAGCAGCTCAAAAATACGATGAATATGTTACCTCTGCCGAAGGAACTCCGGCTGAAATTAAGACTTGGGCTGACTTGGTCACAAAATTTTCGGAAATTTTTCAAAATAAACACATTATAGAACAAATAGAAGAAAAAATAATGGAGCGTAAACAAAAAGACGATGAGAGCCCTCAAGAATACATAGGGAACATGCTTGAATTATATAACCAAATCACGCCACCAATACCGGAAGAACGCCGGTGTCGACAAATCATAAAAGGCTTTTGCCCCGAAATACGCGCTGCCATTAGAATGCTTGAAAATGATACCATTGCAAAACTAGAAAAAAACATAGGAGTATACGAAAGTACTGCCGTCTTTGTAAAAGACAATTCTGAAACCGCCAGATTTAATAAATTAGAAGAACTAATCTTTAAAATGTGCGAGTCGAAGCTAGAGGAATCAAAATCCGAAAAAATAAACAAAATCTCCGAACCTTCGAATAATCAAAATCACGCAGATTCCCCTCAAAGTGCTTTCAATCAACCTCAAGCATTCTGGCAGAATCAATTCCCAGTACCAAATATACCTACTAACATACCGTTTAATAATATGCTTAATTCGCCACTAATACCACCAAATCCTTTGCAAATTCCACAATTACAGCAACCAATACAAATACCCCAGCTATCCCAAACTAATAACTCCCAAATACCATTACCCATCTTGAACCCTTACGCACAAACACAATATCAACAGTTTGGTATTCAAACCAAGATGGCCTTATACTGCACAGTGTGTGGAAAAACAGGCCATCTTGCTAGTAATTGCTACCAAGTAACCGGCAGACCGCAAACAGGTGGTCGCAATGATAGACGAAATACTAAACCGCAAAGGAAAGACACCCGAAGATGTAACATCTGTCAAAAGACAGGACACGTAGACGCCCAATGTTATGACAACCCTAATAGGCAAGACGTATACTGCACGAACTGCAGAATGAGAAACCACTCAACCGAAAATTGTAGAGCGAATAAAACCCAAAATACTACACAAAATCCAAAAAACTAGAATGCCCTCCTGTTCCAATTAAGCAGCCATTATTCTATATCCAAAACGGAAAATACACCGAGCACTATAGGACCCTCTCTGACCTTGAAAAATTCTCCCTATTTAAAAATTACGATAGAAAAACTGTTGAAAATTTTATACAAAACCTACCCGATATTAAAATCCCACAAATAAAAAATCAGCATAAACATATCTGTAATAATATTAAACGTGATACCGCAAAAAATAATTTAGAAATACCTATCCACCTAAATGACGTCGAATACACCGGACTAATTGATACCGGCTGTAATTTAACACTAATTAGTGATAAGTTGGTACCCGACGAATTACCACTTTCACCACCCGATATACGATTAGTATGTGCTAATGATTCCAAAATGACAGTAAAGGGAAAAATCGAAAATACATTAAACATTTTTGATAAAACATATACGATAGACACATATGTCGTGTCAAATTTGAACTCGGACATTGTTCTAGGCGTCAATTTTTTGCTTAAACATGCTGCAATCATTAACTTTTCAAACAAAACAATCGTAATTGGAACAGGACAAAAATCGATCGAAATCCCAATGGACAAAAAATGGCTAAAACAGCTAGACTTAGAAGATCAGTCCCTACATTCAATAGGGACAAATATCATTTCAGGGGTAAACACACGGTTACCACCTCGAACATCAATTACGATTCCCCTACCAAAATGCGAAAATGAATCAAAAATAACAACACTCGAACCGAACAACGAATTTTTACGAAAAAGCGGATTGATGCCAACCACATTCCGCCAAGGAGACACTAAATACCTACACTTATGGAAATATACCCGTACCACACAAAACCTACACAAACATCAAGTAATAGGTTGCATAAAAACAATACACCAACGTAACTCTTTAAATACAATTAACGAAATCCCAGAAAACTGCGAAAATATAAATAACGCTGACCCCGATCATATATATGATTATGATGGAAACGAAATAGACCTATCACCAAAACTAACAGTAGACCAACGACGCAAGGCCGTTCGTATGTTACGCAATTACCGCGGACTATTTACTATGAAAGAAGAACAGTTAGGAAAAGCGAACGTAAAACCCTATGAACTGAAAGTCAAGGACAATGAACCTGTACAATTACGTGGCTATAAGTTAGCGCCCGTGGAACGCCGTGAAATGTGGAAACAAATAAACACGAAACTAGACACAAATATACTACAACGCTCGAGATCACATTACAGCTCGCCAGCGTTTTTAATGAAACAACGTGATAAATATCGATTTCTATGCAATTTTATGAAACTGAACGAAAAATTAATACCTGACCGCAACTCGGTCCCACGAATCGAAAACATAATAATGGCAGTTCAGGGTAAAAAATATTTTAGCCTTCTCGACGCAAATAGCGGATTTCATCAAATCCCCATTGCTGAGGCTTGCAGATATCTAACAGCAATTATTGTCGATAACCAACTTTTTGAATACACTGTATTACCACAAGGCCTAGCTAATTCGCCAGCCGCGTTTAGTAACGTAATCAACACAGAATTCGCCGATTATTTATACAAAATCATGGTAGCATACATGGATGATATGTGCGTGTTTGGTGAAAACTTCGACGAAAGTCTACTAAATTTAGAGAAAATACTTCAACGCCTACAATTATTGAATTTAAAACTAAAAACCACTAAGTGCAAACTGTTTTACGATGAGATTGAAATGCTAGGGCACAAGGTTAATGGAGAAACCATTGAACCATTAGAAAAAAATGTAGCCGCAATCAAAAATTTCACACGCCCAGAAACAGTGCGCGATGTGCAATCCTTCATAGGTATGGTAGGGCATTACCGCAAGTTCATACGAAACTTTGCGCACATATCTGCCTGTTTAAGCGACTTAACGAAAGGCAATGCACAGCCAAACTCAAAAGTAAAGTGGCATGACGAACATGAACGCGCATTCCAAATCCTAAAATTAAAAATGATTACAAAACCCGTTTTGGCTATATTTAAAGAAGGTAGGAAAACAATAGTAGAAACCGATGCATCTA
The DNA here is from genome assembly GCA_038380155.1 of Pseudococcus jackbeardsleyi. Lineage (NCBI taxonomy): Eukaryota > Metazoa > Arthropoda > Insecta > Hemiptera > Pseudococcidae > Pseudococcus > Pseudococcus jackbeardsleyi. Next base: position 21,353,319 of record CM076240.1, on the reverse strand, counting down.
AGATAGCGATTGGTGGAGTATTATCACAAATAAATGAAAACAATGAAACGCACCCTGTAGCATACTTCAGTAGGAAAATGCAAGCCTCTCAGAAGAACTATTGCGCTTACGACCTCGAATTAACCGCCATGGTCGATACAATACTACATTTTAGAGAGTACTTATACGGCAATCCTTTTACTTTATACACTGACCACGCACCACTAGTATCTTGTAGAAAAACAAAAGAACCCAGTTCTCGATTAGCTCGAATTATACTCAAATTATCCGAATTCGAGTTTGAAATTAAACATAAACCAGGAAAACACAACATAGTACCCGATGTCCTAAGCAGAACCGCTATAGAGTATAACGAAAAGACTGAGGATGACGACAAAATACTAGAAAAATTTAACAGAATATCAGTTGGTATGGACTTAAGACAAGAACAACGTAAAGACAATTTTTGTAACAATATCATTATGTGCAAAGAAGGTACGTACGATAAAACCAAACCAGACTTTACAAAATATAACAAAATCAGTAGACGTTTCTTCTTATCAGATGATGGATTACTATCCATCCGTTCTAATGGTAAAGCACTAATTTTCATACCACGACACCTTATAAAGGATATATTGTGCGAATTTCACGATAAAGCCCTCTCTGGTGGTCATTGGGGGGCTGATAAGACTTTGGCTAAAATACAAACGAAATATTACTGGACTGGTATTGTCCAGGACGTTAGAGATTACATAAAAAGTTGTCATCAATGTCAAATAAGGAAAGGAATACATGGCAAAAAACCAGGACTACTACAGCCGATTCGTGTACATAAATGCGACATACTAGGACACTTAGAACTTGATTTTGTAGGACCCCTACCTAAAAGCAAAGGAAATGAATACATACTAGTAGGTACGTGTAAATCAACACGCTTCGCGGCAGCAAAACCCGTAACGTCAGCATCAAGCGCCGTCGTCATTAATTTTATTTACGACCTCGTAACACAATATGGAGCCCCAAAATATCTGTCAACAGACAACGGGACACATTTTAAAAATGCAGATCTGAATGCAGTTTGCGAAAATTTAGGATGCCAAAAGGCATTAAGTACATCATATAGCCCGCAAAGCCAGGGCAGCATAGAAAGGAAAAATGGAATACTCTGCAAAACATTAGCTTGCTATGCAAATTCTACCCGTACGAATTGGTCGGACTTCGTCCGATTCGTCGTTTTCGCGTACAACACCACTCCACTAGTTAGATTTAACGGCCTAAGCCCGTTCTATATATTGTATGGTCAGCACCCTAATATGCCCGTAGACAACAAATTAAATGTGTCAAGTAAAGCAAAACAAGAAAGACTCGAGGAAATAGAAGAATTACGGAGAATAAGAAAACTAATACCGAGCTTAATCTATGAAAACCAGGAAAAGGAAAAAGAATACTATGATAGGGACCATGAGGACGTTATGTGCAATGAGGGAGACCTAGTCTTGATAGAGATACCTTTTAAGCACAGAGGTAAACTTGTACAAAAGTACAATGGCCCTTACAAAGTGCTTAAACAGGTTAGCCCTCTAGATTATGACATCCAAACTGACGATAAAGTAGAAACCGTGCACGTTAGGAGACTTAAAAGATATATTATTAGAGATTTTACATTAGATACGTAATATAGAGAACCCTCGGATTGGGTCGACGGCCGATTTATTTCTGCTGCCAGGCTCATACCCGAGGACACTCTCTAGCACGGCCCTGCATCCGTCGGAGGTGTCATTTGTCACCGCCGCCGTGGTCAGGGATCAGTGTCCGCCCAGTAGAAAGTGGCGCTTACTATACTCTCTGCTGACCAAAACTTCGTATTGAGTGACATATTTCGTTATAAATAATGAAACGTGGCGACTCATAGACGAAGGTAGACGCATGACTACTACTAACCATCGGCGAATTCTCCCCCCAACTAGAAAGTAATACACTTAGCGTTATTCTTAGCTGAATAAGCAAGATTAGCTTATGTAGTATATTACGATCAAACGGGACGCCGCTGTGATCATATTACAATATCATAAATACTTATACTACAATTAGCCGTTACAGATAGATACAAATATTCCCTGTCTTCGTCGATGGGCCGGCTTTGAAATATATACAGAAAGGAATTTTACGTACAGTATATGATTAGTCAGCTCATTGTACATACGCTACTCAAAAACACCGTGTACACGCTTTTAGGTAACTTGAGCCCTTGCCAATCGTATGTTTTATCCATTTATTAGAAGTAAATTCCCTGTCTTATGTCCAGTGTTCTTCGATTCGGTCGTGCGGAAGTACCGTCATAATACCGTGTGAAAATACGTGCGCGAATACTAATTTTTCGTAAAACTTTCGTGTAAACCGTGAAAAAAATGAATATGCCATCTACATCTAGTAATGTGTCGCCGAACGATTCTACCTTTCATGACTTAACTACTGATCAAATTAATAGTTACGCTCTAGACCAATATAAAATATTCCGCCGAAACTACCATCGGTGGATGGAAGTAGTGTTCGGGGCTGACCTAAATTTCTTCTTACGATCAACAAACGACGTCCCTCCATGGAGGCGTCAACATCTTATTATTCGGTTAGGAGTTGCAGTACAAATGCCCGACGAATTCGTACCCCTCCTACACCTCCATGGTATCAGAGAAGAACTCACGCGCCTTCAAAATGTGCAGTGGGCAGAACACAACCCAATTTCCATTCCGACGATCATGCAATTACGGGAAATGGAGTTGGCAGAAGGAGGAGCTCAGTACCCAATTGTCCGCGTTCAACCTGTGGACATTCAACAAATACTTCGTGACGTAGACAATGTGACAGATGCGGCCTCGGGACCATCCCTTTCGGACGTATCAGACGCAGAAATCGCCGAATTGTGGCAACCTGCGCCTGATCCAACAGATACGCCCGTTTCCCAGCATCCGGTTCAATACACCCTTCCGATCGCCTGGGAGCGTCCAGACGAAGAAGACTCTATCCATCCGTACGCCGGACCAGACCCTTACGAATGTAAGACGAGCGAACAGCTTACAGCGGAGGCCGAAAAATGTTTCCTGTGTGACGCGGATCGGATAAATGCACGGCTCTCATGCGGACATACCGCATGCGACCGGTGCTTTATCCGGTGGCTGCGATACGGGAGACGATGCCCCTACTGTAGAACTGTCCCGTCAAACATGACGATTTTGTAAAAGAAGGGTCAATGTCCAAGGGGAAGCCACTATACCCTAACAACCTATAAAAGAGGACAATAGTCCCACAAAAATATAAGACAAAATAAATAAACGATTTAAAGACGACAAAAGAGGATGAAATGTCCCAAAACAAACAAAAAAAAAAAAAAAAAAAAAAATTTTTATAAATAAATAAATAACATATATGCACGAGACTATAGCGAGCACATCCGTACCTCGCGTAATTAGCCATGCTCATAACACTACCAATACGAAAAACTATGCAGACTATGCAACCTTTCCTACATGTGATGTAACTACAACGGTATAGATGCTTAATTTAAGGAACTATTAATATCACTACAGATACAGGGGTATCTGACTATTTGTAACGCGGAGGAGAGTTTAACCAACCGCACTATTTTTATATTTTTCTTAAACCAAATTATTTTTATATTTATCTTACAGATGTATTGGGTAATATTAACGTTATGGTTCACGAGTTGTTTGGCGGATAATTTAAGAATTGAAATAGTTCCCGGATCCTACCTCACAGAAATAACGGACGTCACCATTTACGATCGATCACTTCCCTTGAAATATCTCTTTCAACACTACATCTCGGACTTTCCAAAATGGACGGAAATCTGCGAACATAATCATCCTAGCTGCAAATCACCCCTAGGATTATCTCTCAAGGCGATCCATAGAACGATGTCACACCATTTCAAGGACATCCGATCCGATATGGAAACACACATGAATTCGAAAAGAAGAAACAAAAGGGGAGTCCAGTTCCTAGGAGATTTCCTGAATTTTTGTTGCAATGCAATAACCAAAAAGGAAATCTACCCATTATTCGAAAATGAGGAAAGGATAAAAGAAAACTACGATAATGTTAGGGAATCAATCATCGATATTCATGCTGATTTGGTATCTACGACAGCTAAAATGAACGTGTTTGCAAACCATACCATCGATGCCATCCAAAATATAACGTCCTTCCTTTCGACTCTTGAAGGACAAATCGATATTGCACGGCGAGAAGACAGCAACAACCACCAATACCTATACATGATCGTAGAAACGCTTTCGGAAGTCACAAATGCGATATATTACAACGACATATATTCGCACTGTTCATCCCATAAACTGCCGATATCACTAGTTCCAGTTCCTGACCTGCGACAAGACCTGCGCCGACTAGAGAGGAAATTAAAGCCTTTATCATTGGGATTGGCGATATCCATAAACGACATACTCCAGTATTATACAAAGGACCTCGCCCATTGTCAGATTTCGAAGTATAACATCCACATCGAGGTACGAGTCCCCATCAAAAGGATGGATTCGAAATGGAAACTGTTCAAATATATACCCATCTATTTCCGACATAACGAGTCATTATGCATCCTAAGCAGCAGCGAAATGCTGATAGCCTACGACAAACAGAACGACATTTTTAGGACGATCGACGGACCAGCATTGAAAACCTGTGATGTAACCACCGGACTATGCTATGTAGAACACTTCGACTACTCAAACGAGGCTCCAGAATGCGCTAGATATTTATTTCTAAGTAAAAGCTACGACGAACTAAATGCCGTATGCCATTTCAAATGTGAGCCCCTTCATTCGCGTCCTATAATTCGAAAATTAAACTCTAATGATTACCTAGTGTCAAATCCTCGCCCGAATTTAAAATACCACAATACCACTAATAAAATTTCTGAGAACATTGACATAAATTACGATCTTCCGGGAGCCCTTAAAATTCATCTCCCTTGTGAAATATCCTTGATTCAGGAAACTAATTCTACAAATATTACCCTCATTTCTGAAAATTTCCCCTGTATGCGAGAAGAAAATAAAGAACTGATAATGGAAAGAATACTCCCTTTGCAATGGTCCACATTGGATTCGGCCTCCATCCTTCTCCAAGCAGAAACGACTGTGATTTTTCAAAATATGACAAAATTATTTAACCCTAATTGGAAAAACATGACCCCACATTTCGAAATCAAGACATCCTCTGAGTCCCTAAAGAAAAAACTAAAAGATCTCGAATTAAAATTCCCTCCCAAAAGTTTATTTGAATACGACTTTTTAGCAGACATAATTTATGTTACATGGCTACTATTACTAACTATCAGTAATATCATACTATTATATATCGGATTTAAATTACGAGAAACCAACCTAGTAAATAAGGTAAAACTAGAAGCCATTAGAGATTTAAAAGACGATATCCCCAGCCCAAAGAAAACAGACCCACGATTGTTCGAAATCAGATCAAAATTAAAAAGAAATAACCGCAGAACCTCCTTTTAGAAAATCTAGGGAGATTTTATTTTTTAGAAAGGGGGGTAGATGTAGTACGATGAATAATTAATAAATAAGTAGGACACATATTTACCGTTAATAATAAGAATTAAAGTATACGTGACTAGAATAAGGTACCCTAAAACCGCCTACGTGATGTGGGACATATGCACAAACTTTGTATTTTATATAAATTAATCCACCGCCTTACGACTCGTGTCATTCGGTATATCTTTTCGTGTTAGCCTCTGCCTTGTAGTAAGCTAACGTCAGAATAAACTACGTGATTAAGAAGTGAACCCGCGTATTCATTTTCGTAACCTACCGCGTCTTTTATTACCGTTAATTATTTCTTGGTCTCCCCCGATGATCACCTGCTTAATAATCGAATAAACTAATTATTCACTGGTTAGTATCATTCCTCATATTAGAGTGATCATCGAGGGATCCCTGATACCTTTTGGTCGTACTACACGTACGTATAAAAATCGAGCCAACAAATGAATTATATAAGTTGATTATTATGCAAATATCCTAGAGCTCGATTACGTTGAAAAAAGGGAGGCGCGAACCCCATCTAGAAAAATTATCTTTTTGATTAAACGTCGCTAATTCGATTGAAAGAGTTGGGTATGAATTTACGATGCAGATATTGGTTTTTCATTCCAACAAGTACCTACCCTACGATTAATCAAAGGCTTAATTGGAATTTTCTTTTGTGTCCGGGGGAAGGGGAGGTGACTTTTGTTGTGTTATGCGATCTGATCTGATTTTTAGAGGTGTGAAATATCGAAATATTCGTGATTGATTGTAAACGTGGATGGTAATCGCCCTTGATCTGGTACGTTGTGCGAATGAGAATCGCGACGGTTATGCAATTTTAAATATTTGCGATGTAGGTAGATGTTGGATGGTTTGTATTGGTGGTACGACTTGGAGAGTAGATTGGTGTGCCAAATTGATTGATAAATCAATAAAACCTGAAGTAGGTACATGATTGCAAATTTTCGAACGTGTAGATTGGATTTAATTTTTATTAGAATTATAGGTTGTAAATTTTGGTGTTTTTTTTTTGTTGCAGATATCTATCGAGGATTAATTCATGTGAGGAAATTAACTTTGACTGTTTGAAAATGACGCTGACGTGCCCATTTATGACTGTTCGAATTCGGTGAGTAAGTTTCACTTTTATTCTTATTTTAGTACATTTATGAAGGTCGCGAAAAAATTGCTGAACGAAATTTTTCCTGATAAATTTTGGATTATGAATGAATCATGAAGTTGATGAGTGTCCTCCTCTTCTCCTCCTCCATCAAAGTTACTATATCATTTTATGACAAGAAACATTGTTCTGTTTAAATTGAAGACACAGAGGTTAACTATGAATTCTTGTTTATGAACATTTTTTATCAGATGAAAGTCGAAGAAACGTGAATTTGATGATTTTTGAGGGATATTTTTTAAATTTGAGCAACGAGAGTTGCTTCAAAGTGAATTTTGATCTCCGAGGAATAGGCATTTAGGCTGAATTTATTTGGTTGTTAATTTTTTTAGATTTCTTTTTGTACCTTCGCGAAGTTTCAAAGCCAAATGGACTTGAAAACTTGAAGGTTTCCTTGCAAAATCATTCATTTTATGGTAACAAAATGTCAAACTACAGTTTCAAAATCAGCCAATTTTTCGTTTTGAAACCAACTAATTAGATTCAGATTTTAGTTTGTTTCTCGTTTCTAAATAACCCGTAAAAATCAGCAAAATCAAGAGAGTGATTTTTTTGGTTTTTGCGATTTGAAGTGTGTTTGATTTTTTTCTATTTCATTTGATACAATTCGAAATGAAAATTTGTTTTGAAAAATGTCAATCTCATTACTTTCAAAAAGTTTCTGCTCAAGCTGAATTTTGTCGACTTGAAAGTGATTTTCTTGGGCAAAGGTAACAAAACTAGACCAGAAGGTTCTTATTTTCAATTTTTTGATGAAAGGCTTCTTCATAGGAGTCTGATATGTGGTTTAATTTTTCGGATATTGACTCCACTTCTTTAGAAAAATGAGATTTTTGGTTTTAAAGATCATTCATCCCTCCCCCCCCCCTCCCATCTAATATCTGTCTACAATTTTAAGAACAGGTTTTTTTTGTTGTTTTTTTTTTGAAAAACTATTCTGATTGTAATCTTGAAAATTTATAACATGGTATCCGGAGACAAAGGTTTTTAAATCTTAATTTTTTAACTGGCGAGATTTAAAGCCTTTTTTGAATTTGTTGAATGGTGAATTGGTGATATCCTTTGATTTTTCAGTTTAGTTTTTTGAAATCCCCTCCTCCTTTCTCCTCCACCAAAAAATAAATTTTTTTTGCAAAAATATAAAAAGGTGCATTTTTTGCTTTTCAAACAGTATTTTTTCAATCATAAATCACCGTTTTCCTAATAAATTCTCAATTTATCGAAAAAAATTAATGATATTGACTAAAAGATCAGTAGAAAATGAATATTTTAAAATTCGACCCTCGACGTATTTTTCTCAAATTCTCATCCTCTTCCTTCTGGGTGTGCCTATGGGCTGATTAGTGTTTTTTCGGTTTTCTTACCCCCTTCTCATCCTCAAATGACTAAAAATCCTTAAAAATTCATTTCTCAAATGAAATAAAGTTATCTGGCTGTACACTGGTCATGAAAGCCATAAAAAATTATGACATTTTTTTAAGAGTCATTAAATTCATGAAATACTTACTTGGTCAAATGATGATTTTTTTTTTGAAAAAATTCAATGAAGAATTTTTCATATTTTGACACTACAACGAATTTTGTATCATTTTTACGAAATAAAATAACAGAAAAGAGAAAAGAGTAAAAAAAAAGTCAAGAAAATTCAAAAATTTGAGAACACTCTTGATAAAGTATCAGACAAAAGAAGGAAACAGGATTTTTAATTTCCCAAAAAGTTGGGTCTGGACTAGTGCTTTATTAGATGTTTTGTCTTAGATTTTATACCTTCATTGAAATCTGATCAAAAATTTAGGTTCGAGTTTTTTTGGGGGGGAGGGGGGTGGTTGGAAAAAACTGAAAATCCTGAAGACCTGAAAAATTGTTTTTTGATAGATACGAATAGTCTGGAAACCGAAAATTTTCATTTCTGTGTTCATCTGAAAGGAAAAAACCTGAAATCGGTTTCAATGCCTTCTAATTTCAATTCAGGTCAAATGTGTATTTTTTGTGGTGGATGAGAAAGGAGGTGATTTTCTCAACAAAAAAAAATATATCGGTACCTATTCAGGGGTGATTTTTATTTGGTACCAAATTTTCTAATTTTCCAAGATTTTGTTTTTGAAGTTTCTAAGTATTGATTAGTCATTCGAAACTGATCAGTAATTTCGGTTTTCAGCTTCCCCCCCCCCCCTCGTGAAAACAAAGTCTTGGAGATTTTTTATTCTCGATACAAGATCACTTCTGTAGAATGAGGACTTAAAAATAAAAATTTCCATTTCTTCATTTGATTGAAGCCAAGAATTTTATTTTTCATTTTATAAAAAGTAAAAACCTTTCTACAGTTACCAACTCAGCATACCTATGTACCTATGGTTTGGTATTTTGATATCTTAAAAAAATTGGGAAAAAATTATAGCTTTTCTCTCAGGAATTTTGAATGTTTTTTTTTTCAAAAATCTCTGATTTTGCGAACCGCCAAATCTTCATTTTTGCATAAGGGTTGAAATCTCATTATTTATTTTCAAAAATTACTTTTATCTTTTAAAATTCTCGTAGAATGATTGAAATTAGGTTTGAAATTTTTTTCTGGACTCAATCCTCCATCTTTTCCCCATTTCTGAAAAAAATCATGTCAAACTCTGGCAAAAATTCATTTTTTCGATAATTTCTCGTCGGAGGGGAGGGAAACGGCATATGATCCCATATTGAATTTTAAAATTCATCCGAATGTCTTCAAGTATTCCTTCAAAAATTTGATATTTGATGGTTTTGTTCATTTTCATCTTATTTTTTAAAATGATTCATAATATTCAGGTTTTTTGATACTTCCCAAACCAAAACAACGATGGAATATCTGGCAAGGGTTCCAGATCAAAAAAAATCAAGTATAAAGAAAACACCTAATTTTTTTGTTTTGCCAATAAAAATTTCTCAAAATGAGATGAAAATTATTCAATTTTGGAAAAAATTGAGAACATTTTTAAATGATAAATGTTTTATTCAATAGGTATACATTTTCCATTAATTATTTATTAATACTTAACCTACATCTCTAATTTGTTCTCTCAATAATTCCAAAGCTAAATCTAATTTACATCTGTACAACTATTTTTATCACACGAACACAAAAATGACAGAAAAATTCTAATTAAAAAAAATATAGAGAGAAATAGAGAGAGAAAGAACAAAACGAAAAAAAATAAAAGAAATCGAAGAAGAGAAGGGAAAAGGGGGGACAAAAACACATAGACTCTCCACGTATAGAAAAAAACAACAGTACAAAAGAACAATACGCGTATTACAGAAATACATAAAAAAAAAAGAGAACAAAATAAACACGAAATTAAGTAAGATACTCACTTAAGAGACGATAAAATGACAGTATAATTTAAAAAGATCACAGTTGACAAATATTATCTAAAATACGATTCAAAAAAAGAAAACAATAAAAGACGAAAAATTATAAAGAAATTCCGCCATCGAGCCGGTTTATTCAATACCTATAATTTTTCAAGTGGTATTTAATAAATATCGGCGGTGCGTACTGTGTAGGTACATATTTGCTGTATATTTACAAACCATCGTATATAAGAATGGGTTTCGATTTCTATTTACATTCGAATTTCGCGGTTCGATGGCTAAATCAACATATATTTCACTTTGTTCTTTATCGTACGAGAGGTGGGGGGGAGGCAAGGATGTATTAAAATCTGGCTATCTCTCTGTTGGCAACTTCGGCATCCCTTTTGACTGGGAACATTTTCAAATTGGCTAAATTACCCATACCGGATAATGATTTTTCTAATTCTTGGTGCTGGCTTCGTACGACGAATCTGTTGACGTGAACTGGGATAGGAACTACTATTTTATTGGTATTGGAAGAGTTTTGATTGCGGTGGCCTCCGCAAGCGCTGGATGTGGCACTGAGGCCTGCTTTGACTCGTTTCCATTTAGCTCGCCGATTTTGGAACCAGATTTTAACCTAAATTGGGAACAGAGTTAGAAAATTGGGTAAGAGCTGGTATCATTTCGAAGCAGACGCGAAATTACGCACGGAATCGTGTACGGTTCCAGTCGAGGGTAAAGATTAATGTAAGATTTGTACACGGTTTGTAGATACCCTCCTTATACGAGTGTATTTGCCGAGAGAGAGTGAGAGTATGGTGTACGATGAGATATGAGTACGTGCGCAAGTTAGCGAAGTTAGCACGCCTTTCGGCATTTTTCATTGTTACGAGAAATGCGTTCCAGGGTTCGGCCCATTCTGATGGACAGTGCCACAATAACCGTACGAACATTAATATAAAATATGTTTCTTTAACATACGACTCATAATTCAAGCGTTAGCTATATCGATATCTTTTGGTCTGCGATATTTTCTCTGTTGTTATTTTTTTTCTATTGTATTGGCGACATCTCCGCCCAAAAACGCAGACCAATTTAGGGTCTATCGTTTCCAATTCCGCAATGTACAGTGGCGTACGATAAAACGCCTATTAGACTGTTTATTTACGTCGTCATTCCGCGTCTTTCGTATAATTTTGATTTGGGTTCGAAAAAATGGGAATTTTTGGTGTAAGTGATATTTGAAAATGTTGAGAAACGTACCTGAACTTCGCTCAAATTTAATGAGTTGGCTATCTCAGACCGTTCGGTCAAGCTGAGGTATTTTTTAGCATGGAATTCCTTCTCGAGCTCTAGAAGTTGTTCGCTGGTGAAGGCTGTCCGTCTCCGGCGTATTTTATTACCACCGGAGGCGGTTTTTTGGTTGCCGTCGGTGTCGTCGTCATCTTCGTCTTCGTCTGCGTTTTCTGATTTTAACGAAGCTGGAAAAAGAAGAGAAATGACGTAAATTAGAAATGGGTGGGTTTGAGTTGTGGAGTTTTTCACAAATAAGGGATGTTTTATGAGTGTCTCGGAGGTTTGTGATATTATAGTCGAGTAGTCAATTTTTATGATGGTTGGATCCTTGGATCGGAATCATTTGTTACCATGAATTGTTTCTGTGACAGAAATAAATCGAATGGTGATCTGCTTGAGAGTGAAGAAAAGAGAAAGAGAAGGAGAGATGAGAAATTCGATGGTTTCTCGAGAATATGAAGATTTAAAATTCATTTTTTGTGTTTAAAAAAGTTGAGAATTTTTTGAAATTAAAATTCATCTACCGAGATATCAATTTTTCAAAATTTTGAATTCTTCGAGTGATGAAGAAGGAAGGATAGGCATAGTTTTTTTTCATCAGAATGTATTTTAAGTAAAAAAAAATTATTACTGAATTTTAAAATTTACGCAATTTTTTCCGTTCCTCTCATCAAAGTTATTTAGACTTTGAAAAAAAAATTGAAAAAAATTTCAGCTTTTAAAAAATCCGTCAAGCCAGCAGCGGAATTGAACGTAGGGGGGGGGGGACAAATAACAGAATACAACTCGAGATATTTTTATGTCGTTCAATTATTACCTTTCGTTTCATGATGATAAAAAACAAAAGAAAATTGACGTGCCAAATTTTTGAAGGCTCAACTTAAATTTCATTTGAACGTGGGTGTGCACAAAATTCAGCGAAGTAGGCGAAAAATGAGAGCAAAAATTTTTCAAAACAAGTTCCAAGAGTCAAAAATACTGATTGAAAAAATATGAGACCTTGATTTTGAGAAATATTCTCAAGCTTCCATGAAGTATAAAAAATATTCATGTTTGAGCAAAGCCAGAAAAAAAGAGTTGAAAATTATTTACATTGAATTTGAAAATTTTTTCTTAGAAAATATTTTAGAATTTAGAAGTGGGTAAATTCAGATTTATTATTTTAATTTTTGCCTCCTCTTGTGACTATAATTATGATCACTTCCCAAAATTAATATTTTCGTTCACTAGATCAGGAGATACCTAACAAGGCCAAATACCTGCAACCTGCACTTATATCTATAGTAATTTTCTGCAGTTGCCTCGGATTACTTATCATAATTAGGAAAAAGTTGATAGGGATCACCTGAAAAATTAGTTTGAATTTTCTTTTTCTGCAATTACTTTGATTTGTAAAGAATTATATGTACAATAATTACGACAGTTTCTCGTACCTAATTATCAAAAATTACCGCAATTACTCTCCAAAAATTACCGTAATTACCCTGAAATGATTGAATTTTTGCAGTGTGGCAGTAATTATAAATTGTAAAATTATAATTATTACGTTTGTTATGATGAAAATTGCTGGTAATTACCGTAATTTTCAGTCATCAAAACATCAGTTATTACTAACTTTGCATATTCAATTTTCAGTGAATAGTCAAACTGTCTCTGAAAAATTGATATAATCCAAGGTAATTGCTGTAATTGGGGGTAATTTCTGCGATTTCAGTTATTTACATTAATTTGAGGGAAATTGCTGTCATCTTGGATTTTTACGACAATTTGGAACTTTGGAAGTGATTACTATACTTTGAGGTGATTACTGTAATCATAGGTAATTACTGTAATTCGGTGTAATTACAGTAATTCGAGGTAATTCAGCGTAATTCTGAGTAATAACCGCAATTTGAGGTAAATACCGTAATTTGAGGTAATTACAGTAATTTGAAGTAATTTCAGTAATTTGAAGTAATTACAGTAATTTGAAGTAATTACAGTAATTTGAAGTAATTACAGTAATTTGAAGTAATTACCGTAATTTGAAGTAATTACCGTAATTTTAGGTAATTACAGTAATTTTAGGTAATTACAGTAATTTTAGGTAATTACAGTAATTTTAGGTAATTACCATAATTCGAGATAATTACCTTAATTTGAGGTAATTACCGTAACTCAAGGTGATCGCCATAACATGAGGTAATTACCGTAATTTCAGGTAATTACCGTAATTCAAGGTAATTATCGTAATTTGAGGTAATTACCGTAATTTGAGGTAATTACCGTAATTTAAGGTAATTGCCGTAATTTAAGGTAATTACCGTAATTTGAGGTAATTATCGTAATTTGAGGTAATTCCAGTAATTTGAGGTAATTCCAGTAATTCGAAGTAATTACTGTAATTTGAGGTAATTACCGTAATTTGAGGTAATTACTGTAATTTGAGGTAATTACAGTAAGTTGAGGTAATTACTGTAATTTGAGGTAATTACCTTAATTTGAAGTATTTACCGTAATCTGTGATGATTACATAATTTGATGACTGTAGTTAGAGGAAGGTTGATTAGGTAATTTCAGTTGATTACTGTAATAATGCGTACTTAAAAATGTTACTTTTGGAGTAATATTAATTGAAAATGATTATTGTAATTGTGGGCTAATTACTGTAATTTGAGGTAATTACTGAAATTGGGAGGTAATTACTGTAATTATTGAGTGGTGATTACTGTAATTTGGGGAGTAATTTACTGTAATTTGTGGTAATTACTACGTGCTTACGAATTGGGGGAATTACGTGGTTTGAAAGAATCACTATAAATTTTGGTAATTACCGTAATTACTCTTGAATATTTCGTATTACCCGTAAGAAAATTGATAATCACTTATTATTTTCATTCATTTACCACCATTGCAACTAATTATTGATCAACTTTACATCAGAGTAAGTTGAAAAAATGTTGCTCGTGATAAATGATATGATTTTTCTCTCCCCTCCCCTCATGTTTCAACTCTCAAGCTTTGCGAAGTTATCATTTTTATTTATTTTTATTTTGAAACTCGTTCTATATACATTTGGTATCAAAACATTTCTATCAATTTCAATTATGAAGATTAAAGATGTACAAAATTCAATTCATTTATAAAGACTTCGGTAATTACGGTAATTTCCATAATTATTGTCAACTCTGAGTAATTACGTCTTTAGACTCTATTCATGGCGGTAATTTATGGTAGATAACTATCGGTAATTCACATCGATCATTTTCAAATCCCGATAATTACGTTTCATCGTTTTAAAAACCTAGGCGCGCTAATCAGCTCAGCCTTAAACGATCCTATCATCGGTATAAATCGAAATTAAAAATACTCAATTAGCCCTCAACGTACATACACTTAACCTATATCGATAATCTATAATGAAAAACGAAAATCAATTAATCTCTTAATACGGATGAAATCCTCACCATTATGACGTTGCTTGGTACACGAGAAATCCTTAGGCGTGTCGGAAATCCTGGAAACGTCGGATTTCGAATCCTCGCTATCGGTATTCTCGTCTCTCGGACTACTCCTGGCATACTGCTGACTATACGGATACTCAACCGTCTCAACGGGGCTTTTGGTAACAGAATTGGTGGCGGCGACTGGTAACCATGAAGAATACAAAAAGGGTAGATGCAGATTCGAATAAGCTGCTGGAAAATTCACATGCTCCAGGGGTTCGCTGGCTGGTGGAATGATTCGTTTGGGGTCGTCGTATAAATGTTCGACGTTATGCGGCTGGGTGAAAAAATTCGAGTTTGGGGATATCCAAGGTAAATACGTGTCGATATTTTTGATATGCCGGACCAGGCTGAGATGTTTTTGGGTGAACTCCGGCATGTCTGGCTCGTTCCATTTTCGATCCAGGATATCCAGATCGGTGAAATAATGGAGGGCTTTTTGGGTGAATTCGGTGGCCACATCGGGGGTCGATGGTTTCGTGTTCGAGAGCAGCGAATCAATTGAAAACGAGCCGGATCCGGAACGGTGTCCGGTTCTCAGAGTTGTTTGGCGGTCTGGTTTCTCCATCGGATCACATGATACGGTGCATCTGTCAGGGAAAAAAATTGGTTTAGGTTTCGGTAACGAATAAATACGAAATTTTTAGAAGCGGTAATGTCAAAAGGGTGTTGCAATATTTTCAACCACTCGATTGATTCGAAAGATTCCACCGGTGGAGAATTTGTCTTTGAAAATCGTAACGATCGCGCGAAACGTATTAATGCGGTAAATATTTGACGTTGGCTTCAAACGAGCCGCCGGATTAATTACAATTATTGGTAATTACGATTAAAACGTACCGCGATGCGACATCGAACGATAATAAGGCCTAAGTCGACTCGGCGGTCACAGCTGCCGAAGGGAAAATTTCGCCATCGAAAACGCGCGCGAGCAAACAACAAGCATAGAAAAATGAAACCGTGCAAGAGTCTACCACTCGCCAAAATTCGAGCTAATTAATTTATCAGCGCAGATATGCGATGATTAATCTCGTACGCCAAGCCGAACGTTGAAAAGTAATCATGTTTAATACGCGTTTGTAAAAAATATGTGGGTAATGTTCCCAGATAACATTCCCATTTATCTGGCTCTCTATGAGTTCAGTTTTTTTTTTTCAATACCATTCCCCATACGAAGCTTAATTATCATAAAAGGCTTTTTCATATACCAAGACGTCATTTGGGACGGTTTAATTTCTAGTTGGATTTTTTATATCAATTTAATATGTATAAACATTCGAATACATTTCGTAACCTTTTACTATGTAATTGGTAATTAGCGCTGGAATAATTTTTAAATGATGGTAAATAGATATGTAATTATTTTTCATGCATGCGAATCTATTAATTCATCACACGTGGGTATAAATGATAAATACTCGACATTGGATAGACGCGTGAAAAAAAAAGGAATTTTTATAAAATTAACATAGGTTTCCGGTTTTTTTGGCAATTTCTTCTTTTCGAATTGATAAGTTGAGATGCCCCCTCTACACCTGCACTTAGCGTAATTATGAATATAAAATTACCTACGCGTAAATAATTTGGTACCCGGATTTATAAGTGAAACCGGTAGCGCAAGTGATGGCAGTTGATATGATACGAGTGTAATGATGTTTTGAAATTTTTTTCTACTTTTTTTTATGTTTTTTTTTTTTTGGTGAGTGGTTTTTTTGTGGAAAAGAAATACTCGACTAATTATGTTTATGTATTTCTTATAAATAGTATTGGAGTTTTATTACCGATGTGTTTGAAATTGTAAGTAGGTAAATTAAAAGGTTTGTGAATTTGAACTGATTACCTACTCCGCGGATTTTTGTGGTTTGTGTAGGGGAACTGGTTTCGTGAATCTTTTTATAATGCTTGGTACCTTGGTTTTTTGGTGTGTGTGAATTGAAAGAGTGATTTTTTTTAATACCTACATGTTTTAGATTAGGATAATTATCAGGGTGGAATAATTAGTTATAATTAGATTCGAGGTATTTTCGTATGGATGTATTTTTGGCTATTTGCTTATTTTGTCTAGTTTTTTTGTGACAAAATTGCAAATGTCTGGGTGAGGGAGTTGATGTCATCGATGAAAGTAATTTAATTTGTAATGGATTGAAAAACATCTTCGATTGGAAAAATTGTAAGATTGAATTGGTTTTGGTATTTTATCGTATTTCAATGTGGGAATTTTCAGTTGAATTTAAGTATTTGTTAAATTGATTTAGGTAGTTTCAATTTCTTTGATGATGGAAATTTTTTAAAATTTTTGTTGTCATTTCATTGTACTTAGTTTTACTCAGTTTTTAAAATTTAGATGCCCATGAAAAAGTGAAGGATTTTATTGTTCTTTTCTAGAATTTCATCTCAAAGACCTGTCTAAAAAAAAGGAGGAAGAAAAGTAAAATTTTATTTTTGCGGTCTCCCCTCCCTAGAAGTTCCCATAGACATTAATAAGAGACAGAAAAAAAGTCATTTTTCTGAAGTCCTCGGTGTACTTCATCACTTACTTACATTTTGAAACATGTTTCAATTTTTTTGGAAAGTTCTTGAAAAATTTAATTTTTATGAGCATCAGAAATAATTTTTAACGAGAAAAAAAATTACCATAATTTTGAGGGTAGGATTAGTACCATCTTTAAAATTGTGGAAGAAAAGATACAAAAGGGCAGCGAGGCAGAAGTTTTTGTTTTGATAAGAAAAAAAAGTATATAATTACAAAATTGTTCAATTTTCTGAACTTGGAAAAATAAGGATACAAAAAAATGATGAAGAATTTTCTCTTGAAAAATGATTATTTACCCAATTCTACATTCTATTTTTTTTTTTTTCAAGTCATGAAAGTGGGTATTTCGAACGTTCAACCGTCCTAATTTGGAAAAAATATAGTAAATTTTCATTGTGAAAATTTTTCCAATTTTTAACCTGGAGAAATATCATATGGGTAGAAAGAATTTACCCACCTTGATAATATTCAAGTACTGAAGTGAAAATGGTGTCTAAATTTTATAGAAAATGATCGCTGTTTTTTGTTATTTCACAAAATACATGAAAGAATATGGTTCGATTTTTCAAACTTGGAAAATCATGAGTAAAAAAAGTAAATTTTTGCAACTCGTGGGTAGAAATTGGTCAAATTCTTAGTTTTCATCACCAAAGTGAGTGCTAGAAAATTTTTCTTGGGGGGGGGGGGATAGTCATTCTACGTTCCTGGTTTTCCTTCTATTTCTTCTCGTTTCCTTATTTTTTTTCCTTCTCTGTAACTAAGTAGTCGCCTTGGAAATTTTTAAAAAATTTCTGACAAATTTTTTCTCTGTGAACAATTTTTCAAAAAGTAATGATTTTTTACTAAAATTTTATCAATTTTTCAAGCTCTTAGTTCAGCTATAAGTAGGTAATTACGAATTTGAAGAAAAATATGTACATATGCCCGATACTTATGTGTATACCAACTTTAGGACATACTTATTAATTAGTGTTTTGATTTTTTGTTTTAGAAATTGGAATTGAAAATCGCAGAATGAATTGGAAATCAATTTATTATGAGAGCAGAAGCATTTCCAAAATCTCTACAGATTGAATTCGCAAAGAAAAGGGTAAGTCATTACCTACATATTTTTAAAAATAGAGTAATATTTTGATCGATGAACGTGGTGAAGGAACACGACACCAAACAAACTGCTGACAGAAAATTGCAGTAGATTGAGTGATTTAAAATCGATCATTTTGTTTAAAAAAATATATGCTATTAAGTAAATGATTTACCAAAAATTTCAAAGAAATCAGAAAAATTGTTGAAGGAATATCACAATTTTTTGTCTGCGATGAATTTTTAGAGTGTAGTTTTTTCACAGTGGTTAAACTCGAGTCTACGTCAATTTCCCGTGGTCAATTTCTCGCGGACAATTCCCCGCGGGAAATTCCCCGCGGGGACAATTTATCGCGGTTGAATTTCGTGTGGCGACAATTGCTCGCGGCGAAAATTGACCGCGGCGAAAATTGCTCGCGGCGAAAATTGACCGCGGCGAAAATTGCTCGCAGCGAAAATTTCCCGCGGCGAAAATTGACCGCAGCGAAAATTTCCCGCGGTAAAAAATAAGAATTTCCCGCGGTGAAAAAATTCTCATGGAACTATCACAAACAAGGAGAGGCGTACCAATAAGAGTAGAGATGGGGATAGCTCTCTTTCTCCCTTTGATTTTTCAGCACTTTGTTGAAAAAATTTGCCATTTTGACCTTGAAGTTAGAGACATTTTATTTTTGTACTAATATTTTTCTAACTTAGAAAAATTTGAGTACAAAATGGTGAATTTTCCAAACTTGGTGATTATGAATAAAAATAGCAGGTTGTCCAAACTGTGGAAAATTCACAAAAATATGAGAATTTTTTCACCGCGGGCAATTTTTAGTTTTTACCGCGGGAAATTTTCGCTGCGGTCAATTTTCGCCGCGGGAAATTTTCGCTGCGAACAATTTTCGCCGCGGTCAATTTTCGCTGCGAGCAATTTTCGTCGCGGTCAATTTTCGCTGCGAGCAATTGTCGCCACACGAAATTTAACCGCTAGAAATTGTCCCCGCGGGGAATTTCCCGCGGGAAATTGTCCGCGGGAAATTGCCCGCGGGAAATTCACGTGATACCGTTAAACTCATGCGAGGAAAGAGAAATTGTTTCAATTTTTTTGGAGGAAAGTTTAGTTCTTGTCGTCGACAATAAGGAAAGAAGTGGTTAAAATTTAGAAAATTATCAGTTTTTTCGATTTTTCAACGGCCGGCCTAGTAATAAGAGGCACTTACCCATAAAATCTTTAAAATTCGTTAATGTGGTTGCGCTGGATGATATTTTGAAATTTAAAATCGAAATTGAGTATCTACTCACTTTATTTTATAAAACTCGGATTTTTCATCCAAATTTTTTGAAAATTTGAACAATTTTACACTCGTGTGAGCATTTTCTTAAAATTTATCAACTTTATTTTTTTTTCATTTCAATTTTTCAAATTTTGATGAACTTGAATCTTTAAATACCTATATACCTACTTTTTGAATTTTTTGCAAAACATGGAATCTACATTTCCTTTTAAGGAGCGGGCGAGTTTCTGAATTCATTTAATGATGATTAATTCACCATTAATTTGACAATCCTTGAAAATTTACTCACTTGTGATAGATCAAAAAAATTCTTAGGTCAGCAAAGTCTATTCATGTAGATACTTACCTATTATGCTGACCTCTTATATTGAATCAGTGAAAAGTCAGAATTGCAAAATTTCAGAAATTTTACCAATTCTTTGGTAAATTTTTACTGATTAGCAATTTTTCCACTGATTGCTTTTAGCAAATTTTTTTACTCATCCAAGTATACCTTTTGGATATAGTGCTGCAATCCTGACTTTTTTCCAGTGAAAAAATAATGATTTTCGATAATTTTCACTGATTTATAAATTGAAAAGTTGGAAAGATCTTGAGGATATTAATATTTTTACTACCTTATTTTTCAATCTGAATTCCATTCTAAAAAATGAAAGAAAAGAAAAGGAGAGAGAATAAATACCCATTCTGATTACTTATTGCATTCGATTAAAAATTGAAAAAAAAACTGGATTTTCTAATTAGCAGGCAGTCAATGATAGAAAATTTGGTTCGATAATTGCAATTATAGATAAGTATAGATAGTGATCTATAATTTTTGGGATCTTGTCTAGATTCAATGATACGGGTTACTTGTTTCCAATTTTAGTGATTACCTACCTTCTTATGTTCTTATTCAAAATCTTTGAGGGGTGCTATATTTTTGAATAATTTTTTTGAAGTTTCAATCTTCCATAATATTCTATATTGATTTTTTATTCTCAATACTGAATTTTCAAGTCCTCAAAAAGATTTTTTGGGAACATCATTTTAGAAATCATAATCAAACTTTGAAATTACTCCCCAAAATCACAATCCAAATTATCAATTCTTCAATTCACCGCTAAAAGTACCTACCAAATGGAAATTTTTCAAAAATTTTCGCTTCGCTGCGCTCTACTTTTATTGAATTTTTCATTTTTCTTTCCATAATTTTAAAATGGGTAATTCAAATCCTGTAATAGTGATTTTGTTCATATTTTTCTTCAAAATTATTTAAATTAGGTACTTTTATTACATTTAATCTTCTTAAAATTCATTTTTTCGATGTTTGATTATCCAGCTATTTTTCAAAAGCTTTGATCTCGCTGCGCTCGGCCACATACCTACCATATTTCTACTGTTGAAGTAAAAAAGGTTAATTTTTCATCCAAGTTTATTTATATGTAGGTACCTATCTAAAATCTTTGTTTCATTCCACCTCAAATTTAAGGTTTCCTGAAGTTTTCGCCCTCGCTTCGCTCGAGCCAATTTTATTTTTCTCAAATTCATACAATTTTTTTTATTGAATTTTGATTTTTCATGAAATTTTTTACCCTTGCTTCGCTTGGGATAAATGTAGTAGGTAAATATAAATGTAAACACTTTTTTAGGTACAATTGTGACTGCTGGAATCAAAATATCCATCAATTGCGTTAAGTTAACCCCTGAAAAAATCCAGTATTTTGATACCCATTTTTGCTTTTTCTGCTCTCATTGATGAAGGGTGAGGAGGGTGGGTGGTTGACTAAAATTCCAAGAAAGTCCGGTAAAGGTGTAAAACCTTCTACACGTCCCTATGTTTCAGGCATGATTTTTCAAAAAAATTTGCCTCTTTGAAACCGGATCAGTCACATTTAATGCAATTCTGCGAGAGATGAAACTTCACTTTCGGTTTAGGGGGTGAAATCCATAGACAGTATTCTTTAATGAATTAATTTCTTTCCAAAAAATTGAATATTGTTGTTATTTTTTTCTTATGG